>OX438590.1:0-2400000 GCA_949316365.1 Hoplodrina blanda
CGAAATTTTAAAACAAACCGTAGTAACTTTGCATCCCGGTGACGCAATTCGAAGCGGTTTTCAGTTTATTTTAGCTAGTTTAGGCGACGTCTAACGTTTGGACCTAATTTGACTCACCTGGACGCGTGGAAAACAGTTTTTCCATACATACCCGATTTTCATCAAAATTCCTGATTGAAATTTCGACTTACCCGATTTCCTGTTAGTAGTTCTGTTTAAATTAGTAGCACAATAGTTACCTACCTGCCGTACCTACACTCTGCACCGCGTTCCGCGAACCAGACTGCCGCAGCGTAGTACAAAATTTTCAGTTTTTCCTGAAAAAAACCCCCTTTTTTGACCAAAACCCAAAATTTTTGTTCGGAACCCATCCCCGCTGATCACACCGTTCGACAGCTCGCGCCGAGACGCGTGTTTTGACACCTCGCACGTGCGGATAGCTGCTGTGGAACGTCAAAAATTTCTTCAAAATTTACATTTTAGGACTTAGAAAAATCCACGCAAAATCCACCTAAGCTGTGGTACTGCATCGAAATTTTAAAACAAACCGTAGTAACTTTGCATCCCGGTGACGCAATTCGAAGCGGTTTTCAGTTTATTTTAGCTAGTTTAGGCGACGTCTAACGTTTGGACCTAATTTGACTCACCTGGACGCGTGGAAAACAGTTTTTCCATACATACCCGATTTTCATCAAAATTCCTGATTGAAATTTCGACTTACCCGATTTCCTGTTAGTAGTTCTGTTTAAATTAGTAGCACAATAGTTACCTACCTGCCGTACCTACACTCTGCACCGCGTTCCGCGAACCAGACTGCCGCAGCGTAGTACAAAATTTTCAGTTTTTCCTGAAAAAAACCCCCTTTTTTGACCAAAACCCAAAATTTTTGTTCGGAACCCATCCCCGCTGATCACACCGTTCGACAGCTCGCGCCGAGACGCGTGTTTTGACACCTCGCACGTGCGGATAGCTGCTGTGGAACGTCAAAAATTTCTTCAAAATTTACATTTTAGGACTTAGAAAAATCCACGCAAAATCCACCTAAGCTGTGGTACTGCATCGAAATTTTAAAACAAACCGTAGTAACTTTGCATCCCGGTGACGCAATTCGAAGCGGTTTTCAGTTTATTTTAGCTAGTTTAGGCGACGTCTAACGTTTGGACCTAATTTGACTCACCTGGACGCGTGGAAAACAGTTTTTCCATACATACCCGATTTTCATCAAAATTCCTGATTGAAATTTCGACTTACCCGATTTCCTGTTAGTAGTTCTGTTTAAATTAGTAGCACAATAGTTACCTACCTGCCGTACCTACACTCTGCACCGCGTTCCGCGAACCAGACTGCCGCAGCGTAGTACAAAATTTTCAGTTTTTCCTGAAAAAAACCCCCTTTTTTGACCAAAACCCAAAATTTTTGTTCGGAACCCATCCCCGCTGATCACACCGTTCGACAGCTCGCGCCGAGACGCGTGTTTTGACACCTCGCACGTGCGGATAGCTGCTGTGGAACGTCAAAAATTTCTTCAAAATTTACATTTTAGGACTTAGAAAAATCCACGCAAAATCCACCTAAGCTGTGGTACTGCATCGAAATTTTAAAACAAACCGTAGTAACTTTGCATCCCGGTGACGCAATTCGAAGCGGTTTTCAGTTTATTTTAGCTAGTTTAGGCGACGTCTAACGTTTGGACCTAATTTGACTCACCTGGACGCGTGGAAAACAGTTTTTCCATACATACCCGATTTTCATCAAAATTCCTGATTGAAATTTCGACTTACCCGATTTCCTGTTAGTAGTTCTGTTTAAATTAGTAGCACAATAGTTACCTACCTGCCGTACCTACACTCTGCACCGCGTTCCGCGAACCAGACTGCCGCAGCGTAGTACAAAATTTTCAGTTTTTCCTGAAAAAAACCCCCTTTTTTGACCAAAACCCAAAATTTTTGTTCGGAACCCATCCCCGCTGATCACACCGTTCGACAGCTCGCGCCGAGACGCGTGTTTTGACACCTCGCACGTGCGGATAGCTGCTGTGGAACGTCAAAAATTTCTTCAAAATTTACATTTTAGGACTTAGAAAAATCCACGCAAAATCCACCTAAGCTGTGGTACTGCATCGAAATTTTAAAACAAACCGTAGTAACTTTGCATCCCGGTGACGCAATTCGAAGCGGTTTTCAGTTTATTTTAGCTAGTTTAGGCGACGTCTAACGTTTGGACCTAATTTGACTCACCTGGACGCGTGGAAAACAGTTTTTCCATACATACCCGATTTTCATCAAAATTCCTGATTGAAATTTCGACTTACCCGATTTCCTGTTAGTAGTTCTGTTTAAATTAGTAGCACAATAGTTACCTACCTGCCGTACCTACACTCTGCACCGCGTTCCGCGAACCAGACTGCCGCAGCGTAGTACAAAATTTTCAGTTTTTCCTGAAAAAAACCCCCTTTTTTGACCAAAACCCAAAATTTTTGTTCGGAACCCATCCCCGCTGATCACACCGTTCGACAGCTCGCGCCGAGACGCGTGTTTTGACACCTCGCACGTGCGGATAGCTGCTGTGGAACGTCAAAAATTTCTTCAAAATTTACATTTTAGGACTTAGAAAAATCCACGCAAAATCCACCTAAGCTGTGGTACTGCATCGAAATTTTAAAACAAACCGTAGTAACTTTGCATCCCGGTGACGCAATTCGAAGCGGTTTTCAGTTTATTTTAGCTAGTTTAGGCGACGTCTAACGTTTGGACCTAATTTGACTCACCTGGACGCGTGGAAAACAGTTTTTCCATACATACCCGATTTTCATCAAAATTCCTGATTGAAATTTCGACTTACCCGATTTCCTGTTAGTAGTTCTGTTTAAATTAGTAGCACAATAGTTACCTACCTGCCGTACCTACACTCTGCACCGCGTTCCGCGAACCAGACTGCCGCAGCGTAGTACAAAATTTTCAGTTTTTCCTGAAAAAAACCCCCTTTTTTGACCAAAACCCAAAATTTTTGTTCGGAACCCATCCCCGCTGATCACACCGTTCGACAGCTCGCGCCGAGACGCGTGTTTTGACACCTCGCACGTGCGGATAGCTGCTGTGGAACGTCAAAAATTTCTTCAAAATTTACATTTTAGGACTTAGAAAAATCCACGCAAAATCCACCTAAGCTGTGGTACTGCATCGAAATTTTAAAACAAACCGTAGTAACTTTGCATCCCGGTGACGCAATTCGAAGCGGTTTTCAGTTTATTTTAGCTAGTTTAGGCGACGTCTAACGTTTGGACCTAATTTGACTCACCTGGACGCGTGGAAAACAGTTTTTCCATACATACCCGATTTTCATCAAAATTCCTGATTGAAATTTCGACTTACCCGATTTCCTGTTAGTAGTTCTGTTTAAATTAGTAGCACAATAGTTACCTACCTGCCGTACCTACACTCTGCACCGCGTTCCGCGAACCAGACTGCCGCAGCGTAGTACAAAATTTTCAGTTTTTCCTGAAAAAAACCCCCTTTTTTGACCAAAACCCAAAATTTTTGTTCGGAACCCATCCCCGCTGATCACACCGTTCGACAGCTCGCGCCGAGACGCGTGTTTTGACACCTCGCACGTGCGGATAGCTGCTGTGGAACGTCAAAAATTTCTTCAAAATTTACATTTTAGGACTTAGAAAAATCCACGCAAAATCCACCTAAGCTGTGGTACTGCATCGAAATTTTAAAACAAACCGTAGTAACTTTGCATCCCGGTGACGCAATTCGAAGCGGTTTTCAGTTTATTTTAGCTAGTTTAGGCGACGTCTAACGTTTGGACCTAATTTGACTCACCTGGACGCGTGGAAAACAGTTTTTCCATACATACCCGATTTTCATCAAAATTCCTGATTGAAATTTCGACTTACCCGATTTCCTGTTAGTAGTTCTGTTTAAATTAGTAGCACAATAGTTACCTACCTGCCGTACCTACACTCTGCACCGCGTTCCGCGAACCAGACTGCCGCAGCGTAGTACAAAATTTTCAGTTTTTCCTGAAAAAAACCCCCTTTTTTGACCAAAACCCAAAATTTTTGTTCGGAACCCATCCCCGCTGATCACACCGTTCGACAGCTCGCGCCGAGACGCGTGTTTTGACACCTCGCACGTGCGGATAGCTGCTGTGGAACGTCAAAAATTTCTTCAAAATTTACATTTTAGGACTTAGAAAAATCCACGCAAAATCCACCTAAGCTGTGGTACTGCATCGAAATTTTAAAACAAACCGTAGTAACTTTGCATCCCGGTGACGCAATTCGAAGCGGTTTTCAGTTTATTTTAGCTAGTTTAGGCGACGTCTAACGTTTGGACCTAATTTGACTCACCTGGACGCGTGGAAAACAGTTTTTCCATACATACCCGATTTTCATCAAAATTCCTGATTGAAATTTCGACTTACCCGATTTCCTGTTAGTAGTTCTGTTTAAATTAGTAGCACAATAGTTACCTACCTGCCGTACCTACACTCTGCACCGCGTTCCGCGAACCAGACTGCCGCAGCGTAGTACAAAATTTTCAGTTTTTCCTGAAAAAAACCCCCTTTTTTGACCAAAACCCAAAATTTTTGTTCGGAACCCATCCCCGCTGATCACACCGTTCGACAGCTCGCGCCGAGACGCGTGTTTTGACACCTCGCACGTGCGGATAGCTGCTGTGGAACGTCAAAAATTTCTTCAAAATTTACATTTTAGGACTTAGAAAAATCCACGCAAAATCCACCTAAGCTGTGGTACTGCATCGAAATTTTAAAACAAACCGTAGTAACTTTGCATCCCGGTGACGCAATTCGAAGCGGTTTTCAGTTTATTTTAGCTAGTTTAGGCGACGTCTAACGTTTGGACCTAATTTGACTCACCTGGACGCGTGGAAAACAGTTTTTCCATACATACCCGATTTTCATCAAAATTCCTGATTGAAATTTCGACTTACCCGATTTCCTGTTAGTAGTTCTGTTTAAATTAGTAGCACAATAGTTACCTACCTGCCGTACCTACACTCTGCACCGCGTTCCGCGAACCAGACTGCCGCAGCGTAGTACAAAATTTTCAGTTTTTCCTGAAAAAAACCCCCTTTTTTGACCAAAACCCAAAATTTTTGTTCGGAACCCATCCCCGCTGATCACACCGTTCGACAGCTCGCGCCGAGACGCGTGTTTTGACACCTCGCACGTGCGGATAGCTGCTGTGGAACGTCAAAAATTTCTTCAAAATTTACATTTTAGGACTTAGAAAAATCCACGCAAAATCCACCTAAGCTGTGGTACTGCATCGAAATTTTAAAACAAACCGTAGTAACTTTGCATCCCGGTGACGCAATTCGAAGCGGTTTTCAGTTTATTTTAGCTAGTTTAGGCGACGTCTAACGTTTGGACCTAATTTGACTCACCTGGACGCGTGGAAAACAGTTTTTCCATACATACCCGATTTTCATCAAAATTCCTGATTGAAATTTCGACTTACCCGATTTCCTGTTAGTAGTTCTGTTTAAATTAGTAGCACAATAGTTACCTACCTGCCGTACCTACACTCTGCACCGCGTTCCGCGAACCAGACTGCCGCAGCGTAGTACAAAATTTTCAGTTTTTCCTGAAAAAAACCCCCTTTTTTGACCAAAACCCAAAATTTTTGTTCGGAACCCATCCCCGCTGATCACACCGTTCGACAGCTCGCGCCGAGACGCGTGTTTTGACACCTCGCACGTGCGGATAGCTGCTGTGGAACGTCAAAAATTTCTTCAAAATTTACATTTTAGGACTTAGAAAAATCCACGCAAAATCCACCTAAGCTGTGGTACTGCATCGAAATTTTAAAACAAACCGTAGTAACTTTGCATCCCGGTGACGCAATTCGAAGCGGTTTTCAGTTTATTTTAGCTAGTTTAGGCGACGTCTAACGTTTGGACCTAATTTGACTCACCTGGACGCGTGGAAAACAGTTTTTCCATACATACCCGATTTTCATCAAAATTCCTGATTGAAATTTCGACTTACCCGATTTCCTGTTAGTAGTTCTGTTTAAATTAGTAGCACAATAGTTACCTACCTGCCGTACCTACACTCTGCACCGCGTTCCGCGAACCAGACTGCCGCAGCGTAGTACAAAATTTTCAGTTTTTCCTGAAAAAAACCCCCTTTTTTGACCAAAACCCAAAATTTTTGTTCGGAACCCATCCCCGCTGATCACACCGTTCGACAGCTCGCGCCGAGACGCGTGTTTTGACACCTCGCACGTGCGGATAGCTGCTGTGGAACGTCAAAAATTTCTTCAAAATTTACATTTTAGGACTTAGAAAAATCCACGCAAAATCCACCTAAGCTGTGGTACTGCATCGAAATTTTAAAACAAACCGTAGTAACTTTGCATCCCGGTGACGCAATTCGAAGCGGTTTTCAGTTTATTTTAGCTAGTTTAGGCGACGTCTAACGTTTGGACCTAATTTGACTCACCTGGACGCGTGGAAAACAGTTTTTCCATACATACCCGATTTTCATCAAAATTCCTGATTGAAATTTCGACTTACCCGATTTCCTGTTAGTAGTTCTGTTTAAATTAGTAGCACAATAGTTACCTACCTGCCGTACCTACACTCTGCACCGCGTTCCGCGAACCAGACTGCCGCAGCGTAGTACAAAATTTTCAGTTTTTCCTGAAAAAAACCCCCTTTTTTGACCAAAACCCAAAATTTTTGTTCGGAACCCATCCCCGCTGATCACACCGTTCGACAGCTCGCGCCGAGACGCGTGTTTTGACACCTCGCACGTGCGGATAGCTGCTGTGGAACGTCAAAAATTTCTTCAAAATTTACATTTTAGGACTTAGAAAAATCCACGCAAAATCCACCTAAGCTGTGGTACTGCATCGAAATTTTAAAACAAACCGTAGTAACTTTGCATCCCGGTGACGCAATTCGAAGCGGTTTTCAGTTTATTTTAGCTAGTTTAGGCGACGTCTAACGTTTGGACCTAATTTGACTCACCTGGACGCGTGGAAAACAGTTTTTCCATACATACCCGATTTTCATCAAAATTCCTGATTGAAATTTCGACTTACCCGATTTCCTGTTAGTAGTTCTGTTTAAATTAGTAGCACAATAGTTACCTACCTGCCGTACCTACACTCTGCACCGCGTTCCGCGAACCAGACTGCCGCAGCGTAGTACAAAATTTTCAGTTTTTCCTGAAAAAAACCCCCTTTTTTGACCAAAACCCAAAATTTTTGTTCGGAACCCATCCCCGCTGATCACACCGTTCGACAGCTCGCGCCGAGACGCGTGTTTTGACACCTCGCACGTGCGGATAGCTGCTGTGGAACGTCAAAAATTTCTTCAAAATTTACATTTTAGGACTTAGAAAAATCCACGCAAAATCCACCTAAGCTGTGGTACTGCATCGAAATTTTAAAACAAACCGTAGTAACTTTGCATCCCGGTGACGCAATTCGAAGCGGTTTTCAGTTTATTTTAGCTAGTTTAGGCGACGTCTAACGTTTGGACCTAATTTGACTCACCTGGACGCGTGGAAAACAGTTTTTCCATACATACCCGATTTTCATCAAAATTCCTGATTGAAATTTCGACTTACCCGATTTCCTGTTAGTAGTTCTGTTTAAATTAGTAGCACAATAGTTACCTACCTGCCGTACCTACACTCTGCACCGCGTTCCGCGAACCAGACTGCCGCAGCGTAGTACAAAATTTTCAGTTTTTCCTGAAAAAAACCCCCTTTTTTGACCAAAACCCAAAATTTTTGTTCGGAACCCATCCCCGCTGATCACACCGTTCGACAGCTCGCGCCGAGACGCGTGTTTTGACACCTCGCACGTGCGGATAGCTGCTGTGGAACGTCAAAAATTTCTTCAAAATTTACATTTTAGGACTTAGAAAAATCCACGCAAAATCCACCTAAGCTGTGGTACTGCATCGAAATTTTAAAACAAACCGTAGTAACTTTGCATCCCGGTGACGCAATTCGAAGCGGTTTTCAGTTTATTTTAGCTAGTTTAGGCGACGTCTAACGTTTGGACCTAATTTGACTCACCTGGACGCGTGGAAAACAGTTTTTCCATACATACCCGATTTTCATCAAAATTCCTGATTGAAATTTCGACTTACCCGATTTCCTGTTAGTAGTTCTGTTTAAATTAGTAGCACAATAGTTACCTACCTGCCGTACCTACACTCTGCACCGCGTTCCGCGAACCAGACTGCCGCAGCGTAGTACAAAATTTTCAGTTTTTCCTGAAAAAAACCCCCTTTTTTGACCAAAACCCAAAATTTTTGTTCGGAACCCATCCCCGCTGATCACACCGTTCGACAGCTCGCGCCGAGACGCGTGTTTTGACACCTCGCACGTGCGGATAGCTGCTGTGGAACGTCAAAAATTTCTTCAAAATTTACATTTTAGGACTTAGAAAAATCCACGCAAAATCCACCTAAGCTGTGGTACTGCATCGAAATTTTAAAACAAACCGTAGTAACTTTGCATCCCGGTGACGCAATTCGAAGCGGTTTTCAGTTTATTTTAGCTAGTTTAGGCGACGTCTAACGTTTGGACCTAATTTGACTCACCTGGACGCGTGGAAAACAGTTTTTCCATACATACCCGATTTTCATCAAAATTCCTGATTGAAATTTCGACTTACCCGATTTCCTGTTAGTAGTTCTGTTTAAATTAGTAGCACAATAGTTACCTACCTGCCGTACCTACACTCTGCACCGCGTTCCGCGAACCAGACTGCCGCAGCGTAGTACAAAATTTTCAGTTTTTCCTGAAAAAAACCCCCTTTTTTGACCAAAACCCAAAATTTTTGTTCGGAACCCATCCCCGCTGATCACACCGTTCGACAGCTCGCGCCGAGACGCGTGTTTTGACACCTCGCACGTGCGGATAGCTGCTGTGGAACGTCAAAAATTTCTTCAAAATTTACATTTTAGGACTTAGAAAAATCCACGCAAAATCCACCTAAGCTGTGGTACTGCATCGAAATTTTAAAACAAACCGTAGTAACTTTGCATCCCGGTGACGCAATTCGAAGCGGTTTTCAGTTTATTTTAGCTAGTTTAGGCGACGTCTAACGTTTGGACCTAATTTGACTCACCTGGACGCGTGGAAAACAGTTTTTCCATACATACCCGATTTTCATCAAAATTCCTGATTGAAATTTCGACTTACCCGATTTCCTGTTAGTAGTTCTGTTTAAATTAGTAGCACAATAGTTACCTACCTGCCGTACCTACACTCTGCACCGCGTTCCGCGAACCAGACTGCCGCAGCGTAGTACAAAATTTTCAGTTTTTCCTGAAAAAAACCCCCTTTTTTGACCAAAACCCAAAATTTTTGTTCGGAACCCATCCCCGCTGATCACACCGTTCGACAGCTCGCGCCGAGACGCGTGTTTTGACACCTCGCACGTGCGGATAGCTGCTGTGGAACGTCAAAAATTTCTTCAAAATTTACATTTTAGGACTTAGAAAAATCCACGCAAAATCCACCTAAGCTGTGGTACTGCATCGAAATTTTAAAACAAACCGTAGTAACTTTGCATCCCGGTGACGCAATTCGAAGCGGTTTTCAGTTTATTTTAGCTAGTTTAGGCGACGTCTAACGTTTGGACCTAATTTGACTCACCTGGACGCGTGGAAAACAGTTTTTCCATACATACCCGATTTTCATCAAAATTCCTGATTGAAATTTCGACTTACCCGATTTCCTGTTAGTAGTTCTGTTTAAATTAGTAGCACAATAGTTACCTACCTGCCGTACCTACACTCTGCACCGCGTTCCGCGAACCAGACTGCCGCAGCGTAGTACAAAATTTTCAGTTTTTCCTGAAAAAAACCCCCTTTTTTGACCAAAACCCAAAATTTTTGTTCGGAACCCATCCCCGCTGATCACACCGTTCGACAGCTCGCGCCGAGACGCGTGTTTTGACACCTCGCACGTGCGGATAGCTGCTGTGGAACGTCAAAAATTTCTTCAAAATTTACATTTTAGGACTTAGAAAAATCCACGCAAAATCCACCTAAGCTGTGGTACTGCATCGAAATTTTAAAACAAACCGTAGTAACTTTGCATCCCGGTGACGCAATTCGAAGCGGTTTTCAGTTTATTTTAGCTAGTTTAGGCGACGTCTAACGTTTGGACCTAATTTGACTCACCTGGACGCGTGGAAAACAGTTTTTCCATACATACCCGATTTTCATCAAAATTCCTGATTGAAATTTCGACTTACCCGATTTCCTGTTAGTAGTTCTGTTTAAATTAGTAGCACAATAGTTACCTACCTGCCGTACCTACACTCTGCACCGCGTTCCGCGAACCAGACTGCCGCAGCGTAGTACAAAATTTTCAGTTTTTCCTGAAAAAAACCCCCTTTTTTGACCAAAACCCAAAATTTTTGTTCGGAACCCATCCCCGCTGATCACACCGTTCGACAGCTCGCGCCGAGACGCGTGTTTTGACACCTCGCACGTGCGGATAGCTGCTGTGGAACGTCAAAAATTTCTTCAAAATTTACATTTTAGGACTTAGAAAAATCCACGCAAAATCCACCTAAGCTGTGGTACTGCATCGAAATTTTAAAACAAACCGTAGTAACTTTGCATCCCGGTGACGCAATTCGAAGCGGTTTTCAGTTTATTTTAGCTAGTTTAGGCGACGTCTAACGTTTGGACCTAATTTGACTCACCTGGACGCGTGGAAAACAGTTTTTCCATACATACCCGATTTTCATCAAAATTCCTGATTGAAATTTCGACTTACCCGATTTCCTGTTAGTAGTTCTGTTTAAATTAGTAGCACAATAGTTACCTACCTGCCGTACCTACACTCTGCACCGCGTTCCGCGAACCAGACTGCCGCAGCGTAGTACAAAATTTTCAGTTTTTCCTGAAAAAAACCCCCTTTTTTGACCAAAACCCAAAATTTTTGTTCGGAACCCATCCCCGCTGATCACACCGTTCGACAGCTCGCGCCGAGACGCGTGTTTTGACACCTCGCACGTGCGGATAGCTGCTGTGGAACGTCAAAAATTTCTTCAAAATTTACATTTTAGGACTTAGAAAAATCCACGCAAAATCCACCTAAGCTGTGGTACTGCATCGAAATTTTAAAACAAACCGTAGTAACTTTGCATCCCGGTGACGCAATTCGAAGCGGTTTTCAGTTTATTTTAGCTAGTTTAGGCGACGTCTAACGTTTGGACCTAATTTGACTCACCTGGACGCGTGGAAAACAGTTTTTCCATACATACCCGATTTTCATCAAAATTCCTGATTGAAATTTCGACTTACCCGATTTCCTGTTAGTAGTTCTGTTTAAATTAGTAGCACAATAGTTACCTAC
Source organism: Hoplodrina blanda (assembly GCA_949316365.1). Lineage (NCBI taxonomy): Eukaryota > Metazoa > Arthropoda > Insecta > Lepidoptera > Noctuidae > Hoplodrina > Hoplodrina blanda. Next base: position 11,374 of record OX438590.1, read on the forward strand.
CTGCCGTACCTACACTCTGCACCGCGTTCCGCGAACCAGACTGCCGCAGCGTAGTACAAAATTTTCAGTTTTTCCTGAAAAAAACCCCCTTTTTTGACCAAAACCCAAAATTTTTGTTCGGAACCCATCCCCGCTGATCACACCGTTCGACAGCTCGCGCCGAGACGCGTGTTTTGACACCTCGCACGTGCGGATAGCTGCTGTGGAACGTCAAAAATTTCTTCAAAATTTACATTTTAGGACTTAGAAAAATCCACGCAAAATCCACCTAAGCTGTGGTACTGCGGGGTGCTTGGACAGAAAACCTCCCCGTGTGCCCGTGGACTGGAGTTCCCTTTCGGATACGTCCGGGGGGAAGGCCAGTTTTTCGGGACGGTGCACCCTGGGGTGCGGGCAAAAACTCCCCTTTTTTAGGGGTCTCTTTGTCCGCATGCCAATATTCTGTCGGGTGGTCGCTCCAACGCGTGCCCCTTTGTTTAGCAGAGGGCACAGTGGCGGAGTAAGAGCGGGCTCGGCGTGCACTTACCCTGCCGCCGGGCTGGCAGGAGGAAGTCTCGTACCTCCTTCTGCCACCGCTGTTCTCGTAGCCCCGAAGACTGTCAAGGTCATGTCTCTGACTTTTGACGGGGGTCGAGGGTCTTGGCTTAACCGCCCGGGCCGCGAGGTAGAAAACCTCTATAAAAAGTCACCCCAAACCTCCAAGCGGCGGCGCACCGTGAGGGAGGTTGTTAGCTTGGCTAATGGGTAGCTAAATTAGTCGTTAGTGCGAACCACGTCTTTTTTGGTTGGATGGTTGGAACTTTTTATACTCGTGGGATCAAATATGGAAAATTTTTTGAAAAACCCAAACACAACACCGGCAGTCGCCGCTAAGAGCCAGGGGGGCTCACGTGCCCGGAATGGGGGGTCGCTGGAGTTTTCCAGCACGCCCTCATCACCGGCACCGGAGGAGCGGGCACTCAGTGCCTGCTCCATAGAGATGGTCGAGTCGGATTCCGACTCTGCTTCGGACGCCACAGGCTTCCGGAGCGTGACCTCTGGAGGCGTGGGGGCGGGGGTCGAGGAGAGGAGGAAATCCTTCCTCAAGCGCCCCCGCCCGGGGACAGGACAGGGGACATCCTCCGAGGGGGAGGTGTCCTCTGCCCGCAAGAGGCCCTCCACCAGAACATCTGGTGGCGAGCCCGACGTCGGCCTGGCCTCGAGGCCGGACGAGCTAAGGGAGGCTGTGGAGAAGGCCATTCGGGTGGTGGCCCTGAAAAAGACCAAAGCGTCTAAAGACAGAGCCACCGCCGAAGCCACGGCCTCCATCTTGGCGGCAGCGGCGGTTTTCCACAGCGGGCCCCAGGCGGCAGACCTAATGTCGGAGCTGCGGATGGAGGTCGGCCGCATGAGGGCCGAAATGGAGGCTCTCCGGAAGGAGAACCTCCGTCTCAAGGCGGATCTGGCCAAGCTCCAAGGAGCCGACCGCCGAGAGGTTCAGCGGGAGGGGAGCGCGGGGCCAAGCCAGCCCGCGCCAGAGGAGAGTCCTCTCCTCAACTTGGTGCGGCAAGAGCTGGCCTCCTTCAACCGGAGGTTCTCCGTGTTGGAGAGTAGGGTCCTGCGCCCCCCACTGGCGGCGCCCTCTTACGCCGCCGCCGCCGCCGCTACAAAAGCGGCAAATCCGGCTCCTGGCCCGGCACCGGCAAGACCGGTTCCGGCGGGTCCGGTTCCGGCAAGGCCGGTTCTGGCGGGGCCAGCCCCGGCTAGGCCGGCTCCGACTCCGGCCAAGCCGGCGGCGTCGTCGAAAAGGGGCAGGCGGAGGAGGGGGAAGGGAGCCCCGGCGGCAAACCCGCCGGCCCAGCCTCCCCCCCCTCCTCTGGAGTCTCGCGCAGCCGGCGCCGGTTGGCAGGTGGCTGGGGAGGCGAGACGGGCTGGCAGGGAGACCAGATCGGCGAGGAGGAGGCGGCAGCGCAAAGAGCGCAGCGTCGCGGCGCGACTTCGCGCCCCGAAGACCGCGGCTGTAGTCATCACACTGCAGCCAGACGCGGTCAAGAAGGGCGTGTCGTACCGCGACGTGCTCACAAAAGCGAAGGAGGCGGTGAACCTCCAGGAGCTCGGGGTCGTTGGGGGACTACGGCTCAAGGTCACCGCGACGGGCGCCCGGATGCTGGAGGTTCCCGGTGCGACCAGCGGTCCCATCGCTGACGCTCTAGCCGAAAGGCTCAGGGCGTCCCTGGATGCGGAGGAGGTCCGAGTGTCCAGGCCCACCAAGTGCGCCGACGTGCGCATAATGGGCCTGGACGACTCCGTAACGGAGGAGGACCTCAGGGCCGCCGTCGTCAGGACTGGAGAGTGCGCTGCCGACCAGGTCAAGGTCGGCGCCATCCGTCCTGACTTCGCGGGGCTTCGAACCGTCGTGGTTAGTTGCCCCGTAACGGCGGCCAAAAAGATAGCGGGGGGTCAGAGGCTCCTGGTGGGCTGGGTTTCGGCGCAGGTCAAACTGCTGGAGCCCAGACCCCTGAGGTGCTTCCGCTGCCAAGTGGGCAACCACGCGGCATGCGTCTGCACCTCGGAGGTGGACCGCAGCGACAAATGCTTCCGCTGCGGTCAGCCCGGTCACATGGCCGGTACGTGCCACGCCGCGCCGCACTGCTTCGCATGTGCGGCCGCTGGCAAGCCGGCCGATCACCGGGCAGGGGGCAGGGCCTGCGCCCCACCTGCCAGGGCCAGGGGCAGAGGTAGGCCCTCCGCTGCCGCCGCCGCTGTCGCCGCCGCCGCTGCTGCCGCCGCGGCCGCCACGGCCGCCGCCACCGTCGCCGCCGCTGGTGCGTCACCGCCCTCGAGGAGGGCCCTGGAGGGGGACATAATGGAGGCCTAATCACGGCCCCATTGCGCCTCCTCCAGGCGAATATCAACCACTGCGTCGCCGCTCAGGATCTCTTGCTCCAGAGCATGGCGCAGTGGTTGATCAACATCGCGGTGGTCGCCGAGCCGTACTTTGTCCCGCCCAGGGATGACTGGGTGATGGACCTCGACGGCTCGGTGGCCATAATATCGTCGGCCGCCGCCGGTACCCCGTCTCTCGAGAGCGTCAAAAGAGGACGGGGTTGTGTGGCAGCACGGTTCGGGGAGATCGCCGTGGTGGGCGTTTACCTCTCCCCGAGCCGAACTCTCGCCGAGTTCCACGTCTCCCTTAGGGAGATAGGAGTCGTCGTCGCCGGGTTCGGTTCCCTCCCCGTGTTGGTCCTCGGGGACTTCAATGCCAAGAATGTGGCTTGGGGTTCCCGGTACACGGACAACGCGCGGGGCAGGATGGTGGAGGACTGGGCTCTGGAGACAGGCCTGGTCATCCTGAACCGGGGTTCTGTCCCCACGTGTGTGCGGATGCGGGGCGAGTCGGTGGTGGACATCTCGTTCGCCAGCCCCGCTCTGTCGCAGCGTGTCGTTGACTGGCGCGTAGAGGAGGGGGTGGAGACCTACTCGGATCACCGGTACATCCGGTTCGACGTCTCCGCCCAGATCCCAGATGCGCTAGTTCGACGGACCCCAAGTGGTCCGCGTTGGGCGCTGAAGCAGCTGGACCGGGAGCTGTTCCTGGAAGCCTCGATCGTGCAGGCCTGGGTGTCATCACCAGACAGGCCTGCCGACGTCAACGACGAGGTGGAGTGGTTCCGGGAGGCCATGTCCGCGATCTGCGACATGGCTATGCCCCGGGCCCAGCCAGGAAGCGCCCGGCGTCAGGTGTACTGGTGGTCGCGCGAAATAACGTCGCTGCGCGAGGCGTGCGTTGATGCGCGACGCCTGTACGCCAGGCACCGCCGGTGCCGCATCCGACCTCCGGATGCGGATGCCATAGAGGCGGAGCTGTACGAGGGGTACAGGGCGGCGAAGACCGTCCTCCGAGATGGGATGCTGCGGGCTAGGGATCTATCCCGCAGGGAGATGCTGGAGTCTCTGGACGGGGACCCGTGGGGGCGACCGTACAAATGGGTACGGGATAAACTCCGCCCCTGGGGCCCCCCGCTGACACAGAGTCTCCGGCCCCAGCTCGTTGAGGACGTCGTGAGCGCCCTGTTCCCTTCTCGAGGGGAACATGTGCCCCCGTCCATGGCTCCGCCCATGGCGGTGCCAGACGAAGACGCGGACCACAGCGGCGACGACGACTACATTGCTCCGGAGGTGGCCGAGGTAGACTTGAGAGTGGCGGTACAACGGCTTAAGGCCAAGAATACCGCCCCGGGACCCGACGGCTTGCCTGCCAAAGCCTGGGTCCTGGCCTCGGGGGCTCTCGGTCCTCGACTGGGGGGGCTCCTAAGCGCATGTTTGGAGAGGGGCCAGTTCCCGCTTCGTTGGAAGACGGGGAAACTGGTCCTCATCAAGAAGCCGGGGCGCCCTGCGGACTCTCCGTCCGCATACCGGCCCATCGTGCTGCTCGACGAGGTGGGCAAGCTCTTTGAAAGAGTTATTGCCAACCGCCTCGTCGGGCACCTGGGGAGATCGGGGCCGGACCTAGCGGAGAGCCAGTTCGGCTTCCGCAGGGGGCGCTCCACGGTGGACGCCATCATGCGCGTGAGAGCCCTCACGACGGGGGAAGTAGTGACCCGGGGCAGGGTCGTCTTGGCGGTGTCGCTCGACATCGCCAATGCCTTCAACACCCTGCCCTGGAGCTGCATCAGGGAGGCACTCCGGTATCACCGGATGCCGACCTACCTCCGTCGTGTAGTCGAGGACTATTTGACGGATAGGGCCGTCATCTACCCCGGCCAACGGGGGGAGTGGAACCGGCGAGAAATGTCGTGCGGTGTCCCACAGGGATCGGTCTTGGGGCCGCTTCTGTGGGACATCGGATACGACTGGGTGCTGCGCGCCGACCTCCCTGATGGCGTCAGCGTGGTCTGCTACGCTGACGACACGCTTGTCCTGGCACAGGGAGAGTCGCACCAGGCGGCGGCCGACTTGGCGACGAGAGGGGTTGCGACAGTCGTCGCAAGGATCCGGCAATTGGGACTCGAGGTGGCATTGCACAAGTCCGAGGCCATGTGCTTTCATGGTCTTCGGAACGCGCCACCGCCGGGCTCCCAAATAACGGTGGGAGGGGTCCACATCGGCGTCGGGACGACGATGAAGTATTTGGGTCTCGTCCTCGACAGCCGGTGGGGCTTCCAGGAACACTTCCGACGCCTGGCTCCGCGATTGGAAAGGGCTGGGGCTGCTTTTTGGCGGCTCCTGCCCAACCTCGGGGGACCAGGCGCCTCCTGCCGGAGGTTGTACGCGGGGGTCGTGCGGTCCATGGCCCTCTACGGGGCCCCTGTGTGGGCCCCCATCATCAGGCGGCGGCCACCAGCCAAGTTGGTCGCCTGCCAGAGGGTCATGGCCATCCGGATAATCCGGGGATACCGCACGGTCTCCGGCGAAGCGGCAAACCTCCTTGCCGGATTACCGCCGTGGGATCTGGAGGCTACAGTCCTCCAGCGCGTCTATGAGTGGCGCGTGGACGCGCAGCGCCGGGGCGAAAATCCGCTGCCGCAGCAAATCGCGGCACTGCGGCTCGAGCTCCGGGGCGATCTCATGGCGGAATGGGAGATGCGACTGTCGCAACCTAGGTTCGGGCACGCTGCAATCGCGGCGGTAAGACCCCTCTTTGAGGAGTGGCTAGAGAGGCGCCACGGCGTCCTCACCTTCCGGCTGACGCAGGTCCTCACCGGACACGGTTGTTTCGGGAGGTTCCTGTGTCGGATTGCACGGGAGGAAACGCCCGGGTGTCACCACTGTGTGGACCGCCCGGAGGACACGGTGGAGCATACGGTGCAGGTCTGCCCAGCTTGGGCAGAGCATCGCCGTGTCCTCACGGAGGCGATAGGCGGCGGCGACCTCTCGCGCCCGGGCCTGGTTCAGGCCATGCTCCGGGGCGAGAGGGAATGGGATGCAGTCACCTCCTTCTGCGAAGCAGTAATGCTAGCGAAGGAGGAGGCGGGCCGCGTGAGGGAGAGAACAACACCCTCCACCTCACGCCCCAGCCGCCGCGGGAGACGCCCAGGGCGTCGGACGTCGCGAGGCGACATCCGGCCACCGTAGGCGCGGGCTTGCGGACGGCGAGTAATGGGTAGCTCGCCGTCCGATCAAGGACCATGCCCGGGTCGACGGCGCGTTCTGTTCGCGCGCGCCTCAAAGAGCTGTCAGCACAGGGACGGGGCCCCCCAACGGGGCCAAACGCCTGCCGGGGTTGCGGGACGTCTTAACAGGATACCGTGGCCCCGGAACGTAAAGGGCAACAGAAGGAACAGGGTGGTTTTTTAGTCAGTAAAAGTCTGACAGTCCCTTCCGCCCCGCCCAGGACGGAAGGACTCATTTGATGATTTTTACCACCTCAAAAAAAAAAAAAAAAAAAAAGCTGTGGTACTGCATCGAAATTTTAAAACAAACCGTAGTAACTTTGCATCCCGGTGACGCAATTCGAAGCGGTTTTCAGTTTATTTTAGCTAGTTTAGGCGACGTCTAACGTTTGGACCTAATTTGACTCACCTGGACGCGTGGAAAACAGTTTTTCCATACATACCCGATTTTCATCAAAATTCCTGATTGAAATTTCGACTTACCCGATTTCCTGTTAGTAGTTCTGTTTAAATTAGTAGCACAATAGTTACCTACCTGCCGTACCTACACTCTGCACCGCGTTCCGCGAACCAGACTGCCGCAGCGTAGTACAAAATTTTCAGTTTTTCCTGAAAAAAACCCCCTTTTTTGACCAAAACCCAAAATTTTTGTTCGGAACCCATCCCCGCTGATCACACCGTTCGACAGCTCGCGCCGAGACGCGTGTTTTGACACCTCGCACGTGCGGATAGCTGCTGTGGAACGTCAAAAATTTCTTCAAAATTTACATTTTAGGACTTAGAAAAATCCACGCAAAATCCACCTAAGCTGTGGTACTGCATCGAAATTTTAAAACAAACCGTAGTAACTTTGCATCCCGGTGACGCAATTCGAAGCGGTTTTCAGTTTATTTTAGCTAGTTTAGGCGACGTCTAACGTTTGGACCTAATTTGACTCACCTGGACGCGTGGAAAACAGTTTTTCCATACATACCCGATTTTCATCAAAATTCCTGATTGAAATTTCGACTTACCCGATTTCCTGTTAGTAGTTCTGTTTAAATTAGTAGCACAATAGTTACCTACCTGCCGTACCTACACTCTGCACCGCGTTCCGCGAACCAGACTGCCGCAGCGTAGTACAAAATTTTCAGTTTTTCCTGAAAAAAACCCCCTTTTTTGACCAAAACCCAAAATTTTTGTTCGGAACCCATCCCCGCTGATCACACCGTTCGACAGCTCGCGCCGAGACGCGTGTTTTGACACCTCGCACGTGCGGATAGCTGCTGTGGAACGTCAAAAATTTCTTCAAAATTTACATTTTAGGACTTAGAAAAATCCACGCAAAATCCACCTAAGCTGTGGTACTGCATCGAAATTTTAAAACAAACCGTAGTAACTTTGCATCCCGGTGACGCAATTCGAAGCGGTTTTCAGTTTATTTTAGCTAGTTTAGGCGACGTCTAACGTTTGGACCTAATTTGACTCACCTGGACGCGTGGAAAACAGTTTTTCCATACATACCCGATTTTCATCAAAATTCCTGATTGAAATTTCGACTTACCCGATTTCCTGTTAGTAGTTCTGTTTAAATTAGTAGCACAATAGTTACCTACCTGCCGTACCTACACTCTGCACCGCGTTCCGCGAACCAGACTGCCGCAGCGTAGTACAAAATTTTCAGTTTTTCCTGAAAAAAACCCCCTTTTTTGACCAAAACCCAAAATTTTTGTTCGGAACCCATCCCCGCTGATCACACCGTTCGACAGCTCGCGCCGAGACGCGTGTTTTGACACCTCGCACGTGCGGATAGCTGCTGTGGAACGTCAAAAATTTCTTCAAAATTTACATTTTAGGACTTAGAAAAATCCACGCAAAATCCACCTAAGCTGTGGTACTGCATCGAAATTTTAAAACAAACCGTAGTAACTTTGCATCCCGGTGACGCAATTCGAAGCGGTTTTCAGTTTATTTTAGCTAGTTTAGGCGACGTCTAACGTTTGGACCTAATTTGACTCACCTGGACGCGTGGAAAACAGTTTTTCCATACATACCCGATTTTCATCAAAATTCCTGATTGAAATTTCGACTTACCCGATTTCCTGTTAGTAGTTCTGTTTAAATTAGTAGCACAATAGTTACCTACCTGCCGTACCTACACTCTGCACCGCGTTCCGCGAACCAGACTGCCGCAGCGTAGTACAAAATTTTCAGTTTTTCCTGAAAAAAACCCCCTTTTTTGACCAAAACCCAAAATTTTTGTTCGGAACCCATCCCCGCTGATCACACCGTTCGACAGCTCGCGCCGAGACGCGTGTTTTGACACCTCGCACGTGCGGATAGCTGCTGTGGAACGTCAAAAATTTCTTCAAAATTTACATTTTAGGACTTAGAAAAATCCACGCAAAATCCACCTAAGCTGTGGTACTGCATCGAAATTTTAAAACAAACCGTAGTAACTTTGCATCCCGGTGACGCAATTCGAAGCGGTTTTCAGTTTATTTTAGCTAGTTTAGGCGACGTCTAACGTTTGGACCTAATTTGACTCACCTGGACGCGTGGAAAACAGTTTTTCCATACATACCCGATTTTCATCAAAATTCCTGATTGAAATTTCGACTTACCCGATTTCCTGTTAGTAGTTCTGTTTAAATTAGTAGCACAATAGTTACCTACCTGCCGTACCTACACTCTGCACCGCGTTCCGCGAACCAGACTGCCGCAGCGTAGTACAAAATTTTCAGTTTTTCCTGAAAAAAACCCCCTTTTTTGACCAAAACCCAAAATTTTTGTTCGGAACCCATCCCCGCTGATCACACCGTTCGACAGCTCGCGCCGAGACGCGTGTTTTGACACCTCGCACGTGCGGATAGCTGCTGTGGAACGTCAAAAATTTCTTCAAAATTTACATTTTAGGACTTAGAAAAATCCACGCAAAATCCACCTAAGCTGTGGTACTGCATCGAAATTTTAAAACAAACCGTAGTAACTTTGCATCCCGGTGACGCAATTCGAAGCGGTTTTCAGTTTATTTTAGCTAGTTTAGGCGACGTCTAACGTTTGGACCTAATTTGACTCACCTGGACGCGTGGAAAACAGTTTTTCCATACATACCCGATTTTCATCAAAATTCCTGATTGAAATTTCGACTTACCCGATTTCCTGTTAGTAGTTCTGTTTAAATTAGTAGCACAATAGTTACCTACCTGCCGTACCTACACTCTGCACCGCGTTCCGCGAACCAGACTGCCGCAGCGTAGTACAAAATTTTCAGTTTTTCCTGAAAAAAACCCCCTTTTTTGACCAAAACCCAAAATTTTTGTTCGGAACCCATCCCCGCTGATCACACCGTTCGACAGCTCGCGCCGAGACGCGTGTTTTGACACCTCGCACGTGCGGATAGCTGCTGTGGAACGTCAAAAATTTCTTCAAAATTTACATTTTAGGACTTAGAAAAATCCACGCAAAATCCACCTAAGCTGTGGTACTGCATCGAAATTTTAAAACAAACCGTAGTAACTTTGCATCCCGGTGACGCAATTCGAAGCGGTTTTCAGTTTATTTTAGCTAGTTTAGGCGACGTCTAACGTTTGGACCTAATTTGACTCACCTGGACGCGTGGAAAACAGTTTTTCCATACATACCCGATTTTCATCAAAATTCCTGATTGAAATTTCGACTTACCCGATTTCCTGTTAGTAGTTCTGTTTAAATTAGTAGCACAATAGTTACCTACCTGCCGTACCTACACTCTGCACCGCGTTCCGCGAACCAGACTGCCGCAGCGTAGTACAAAATTTTCAGTTTTTCCTGAAAAAAACCCCCTTTTTTGACCAAAACCCAAAATTTTTGTTCGGAACCCATCCCCGCTGATCACACCGTTCGACAGCTCGCGCCGAGACGCGTGTTTTGACACCTCGCACGTGCGGATAGCTGCTGTGGAACGTCAAAAATTTCTTCAAAATTTACATTTTAGGACTTAGAAAAATCCACGCAAAATCCACCTAAGCTGTGGTACTGCATCGAAATTTTAAAACAAACCGTAGTAACTTTGCATCCCGGTGACGCAATTCGAAGCGGTTTTCAGTTTATTTTAGCTAGTTTAGGCGACGTCTAACGTTTGGACCTAATTTGACTCACCTGGACGCGTGGAAAACAGTTTTTCCATACATACCCGATTTTCATCAAAATTCCTGATTGAAATTTCGACTTACCCGATTTCCTGTTAGTAGTTCTGTTTAAATTAGTAGCACAATAGTTACCTACCTGCCGTACCTACACTCTGCACCGCGTTCCGCGAACCAGACTGCCGCAGCGTAGTACAAAATTTTCAGTTTTTCCTGAAAAAAACCCCCTTTTTTGACCAAAACCCAAAATTTTTGTTCGGAACCCATCCCCGCTGATCACACCGTTCGACAGCTCGCGCCGAGACGCGTGTTTTGACACCTCGCACGTGCGGATAGCTGCTGTGGAACGTCAAAAATTTCTTCAAAATTTACATTTTAGGACTTAGAAAAATCCACGCAAAATCCACCTAAGCTGTGGTACTGCATCGAAATTTTAAAACAAACCGTAGTAACTTTGCATCCCGGTGACGCAATTCGAAGCGGTTTTCAGTTTATTTTAGCTAGTTTAGGCGACGTCTAACGTTTGGACCTAATTTGACTCACCTGGACGCGTGGAAAACAGTTTTTCCATACATACCCGATTTTCATCAAAATTCCTGATTGAAATTTCGACTTACCCGATTTCCTGTTAGTAGTTCTGTTTAAATTAGTAGCACAATAGTTACCTACCTGCCGTACCTACACTCTGCACCGCGTTCCGCGAACCAGACTGCCGCAGCGTAGTACAAAATTTTCAGTTTTTCCTGAAAAAAACCCCCTTTTTTGACCAAAACCCAAAATTTTTGTTCGGAACCCATCCCCGCTGATCACACCGTTCGACAGCTCGCGCCGAGACGCGTGTTTTGACACCTCGCACGTGCGGATAGCTGCTGTGGAACGTCAAAAATTTCTTCAAAATTTACATTTTAGGACTTAGAAAAATCCACGCAAAATCCACCTAAGCTGTGGTACTGCATCGAAATTTTAAAACAAACCGTAGTAACTTTGCATCCCGGTGACGCAATTCGAAGCGGTTTTCAGTTTATTTTAGCTAGTTTAGGCGACGTCTAACGTTTGGACCTAATTTGACTCACCTGGACGCGTGGAAAACAGTTTTTCCATACATACCCGATTTTCATCAAAATTCCTGATTGAAATTTCGACTTACCCGATTTCCTGTTAGTAGTTCTGTTTAAATTAGTAGCACAATAGTTACCTACCTGCCGTACCTACACTCTGCACCGCGTTCCGCGAACCAGACTGCCGCAGCGTAGTACAAAATTTTCAGTTTTTCCTGAAAAAAACCCCCTTTTTTGACCAAAACCCAAAATTTTTGTTCGGAACCCATCCCCGCTGATCACACCGTTCGACAGCTCGCGCCGAGACGCGTGTTTTGACACCTCGCACGTGCGGATAGCTGCTGTGGAACGTCAAAAATTTCTTCAAAATTTACATTTTAGGACTTAGAAAAATCCACGCAAAATCCACCTAAGCTGTGGTACTGCATCGAAATTTTAAAACAAACCGTAGTAACTTTGCATCCCGGTGACGCAATTCGAAGCGGTTTTCAGTTTATTTTAGCTAGTTTAGGCGACGTCTAACGTTTGGACCTAATTTGACTCACCTGGACGCGTGGAAAACAGTTTTTCCATACATACCCGATTTTCATCAAAATTCCTGATTGAAATTTCGACTTACCCGATTTCCTGTTAGTAGTTCTGTTTAAATTAGTAGCACAATAGTTACCTACCTGCCGTACCTACACTCTGCACCGCGTTCCGCGAACCAGACTGCCGCAGCGTAGTACAAAATTTTCAGTTTTTCCTGAAAAAAACCCCCTTTTTTGACCAAAACCCAAAATTTTTGTTCGGAACCCATCCCCGCTGATCACACCGTTCGACAGCTCGCGCCGAGACGCGTGTTTTGACACCTCGCACGTGCGGATAGCTGCTGTGGAACGTCAAAAATTTCTTCAAAATTTACATTTTAGGACTTAGAAAAATCCACGCAAAATCCACCTAAGCTGTGGTACTGCATCGAAATTTTAAAACAAACCGTAGTAACTTTGCATCCCGGTGACGCAATTCGAAGCGGTTTTCAGTTTATTTTAGCTAGTTTAGGCGACGTCTAACGTTTGGACCTAATTTGACTCACCTGGACGCGTGGAAAACAGTTTTTCCATACATACCCGATTTTCATCAAAATTCCTGATTGAAATTTCGACTTACCCGATTTCCTGTTAGTAGTTCTGTTTAAATTAGTAGCACAATAGTTACCTACCTGCCGTACCTACACTCTGCACCGCGTTCCGCGAACCAGACTGCCGCAGCGTAGTACAAAATTTTCAGTTTTTCCTGAAAAAAACCCCCTTTTTTGACCAAAACCCAAAATTTTTGTTCGGAACCCATCCCCGCTGATCACACCGTTCGACAGCTCGCGCCGAGACGCGTGTTTTGACACCTCGCACGTGCGGATAGCTGCTGTGGAACGTCAAAAATTTCTTCAAAATTTACATTTTAGGACTTAGAAAAATCCACGCAAAATCCACCTAAGCTGTGGTACTGCATCGAAATTTTAAAACAAACCGTAGTAACTTTGCATCCCGGTGACGCAATTCGAAGCGGTTTTCAGTTTATTTTAGCTAGTTTAGGCGACGTCTAACGTTTGGACCTAATTTGACTCACCTGGACGCGTGGAAAACAGTTTTTCCATACATACCCGATTTTCATCAAAATTCCTGATTGAAATTTCGACTTACCCGATTTCCTGTTAGTAGTTCTGTTTAAATTAGTAGCACAATAGTTACCTACCTGCCGTACCTACACTCTGCACCGCGTTCCGCGAACCAGACTGCCGCAGCGTAGTACAAAATTTTCAGTTTTTCCTGAAAAAAACCCCCTTTTTTGACCAAAACCCAAAATTTTTGTTCGGAACCCATCCCCGCTGATCACACCGTTCGACAGCTCGCGCCGAGACGCGTGTTTTGACACCTCGCACGTGCGGATAGCTGCTGTGGAACGTCAAAAATTTCTTCAAAATTTACATTTTAGGACTTAGAAAAATCCACGCAAAATCCACCTAAGCTGTGGTACTGCATCGAAATTTTAAAACAAACCGTAGTAACTTTGCATCCCGGTGACGCAATTCGAAGCGGTTTTCAGTTTATTTTAGCTAGTTTAGGCGACGTCTAACGTTTGGACCTAATTTGACTCACCTGGACGCGTGGAAAACAGTTTTTCCATACATACCCGATTTTCATCAAAATTCCTGATTGAAATTTCGACTTACCCGATTTCCTGTTAGTAGTTCTGTTTAAATTAGTAGCACAATAGTTACCTACCTGCCGTACCTACACTCTGCACCGCGTTCCGCGAACCAGACTGCCGCAGCGTAGTACAAAATTTTCAGTTTTTCCTGAAAAAAACCCCCTTTTTTGACCAAAACCCAAAATTTTTGTTCGGAACCCATCCCCGCTGATCACACCGTTCGACAGCTCGCGCCGAGACGCGTGTTTTGACACCTCGCACGTGCGGATAGCTGCTGTGGAACGTCAAAAATTTCTTCAAAATTTACATTTTAGGACTTAGAAAAATCCACGCAAAATCCACCTAAGCTGTGGTACTGCATCGAAATTTTAAAACAAACCGTAGTAACTTTGCATCCCGGTGACGCAATTCGAAGCGGTTTTCAGTTTATTTTAGCTAGTTTAGGCGACGTCTAACGTTTGGACCTAATTTGACTCACCTGGACGCGTGGAAAACAGTTTTTCCATACATACCCGATTTTCATCAAAATTCCTGATTGAAATTTCGACTTACCCGATTTCCTGTTAGTAGTTCTGTTTAAATTAGTAGCACAATAGTTACCTACCTGCCGTACCTACACTCTGCACCGCGTTCCGCGAACCAGACTGCCGCAGCGTAGTACAAAATTTTCAGTTTTTCCTGAAAAAAACCCCCTTTTTTGACCAAAACCCAAAATTTTTGTTCGGAACCCATCCCCGCTGATCACACCGTTCGACAGCTCGCGCCGAGACGCGTGTTTTGACACCTCGCACGTGCGGATAGCTGCTGTGGAACGTCAAAAATTTCTTCAAAATTTACATTTTAGGACTTAGAAAAATCCACGCAAAATCCACCTAAGCTGTGGTACTGCATCGAAATTTTAAAACAAACCGTAGTAACTTTGCATCCCGGTGACGCAATTCGAAGCGGTTTTCAGTTTATTTTAGCTAGTTTAGGCGACGTCTAACGTTTGGACCTAATTTGACTCACCTGGACGCGTGGAAAACAGTTTTTCCATACATACCCGATTTTCATCAAAATTCCTGATTGAAATTTCGACTTACCCGATTTCCTGTTAGTAGTTCTGTTTAAATTAGTAGCACAATAGTTACCTACCTGCCGTACCTACACTCTGCACCGCGTTCCGCGAACCAGACTGCCGCAGCGTAGTACAAAATTTTCAGTTTTTCCTGAAAAAAACCCCCTTTTTTGACCAAAACCCAAAATTTTTGTTCGGAACCCATCCCCGCTGATCACACCGTTCGACAGCTCGCGCCGAGACGCGTGTTTTGACACCTCGCACGTGCGGATAGCTGCTGTGGAACGTCAAAAATTTCTTCAAAATTTACATTTTAGGACTTAGAAAAATCCACGCAAAATCCACCTAAGCTGTGGTACTGCATCGAAATTTTAAAACAAACCGTAGTAACTTTGCATCCCGGTGACGCAATTCGAAGCGGTTTTCAGTTTATTTTAGCTAGTTTAGGCGACGTCTAACGTTTGGACCTAATTTGACTCACCTGGACGCGTGGAAAACAGTTTTTCCATACATACCCGATTTTCATCAAAATTCCTGATTGAAATTTCGACTTACCCGATTTCCTGTTAGTAGTTCTGTTTAAATTAGTAGCACAATAGTTACCTACCTGCCGTACCTACACTCTGCACCGCGTTCCGCGAACCAGACTGCCGCAGCGTAGTACAAAATTTTCAGTTTTTCCTGAAAAAAACCCCCTTTTTTGACCAAAACCCAAAATTTTTGTTCGGAACCCATCCCCGCTGATCACACCGTTCGACAGCTCGCGCCGAGACGCGTGTTTTGACACCTCGCACGTGCGGATAGCTGCTGTGGAACGTCAAAAATTTCTTCAAAATTTACATTTTAGGACTTAGAAAAATCCACGCAAAATCCACCTAAGCTGTGGTACTGCATCGAAATTTTAAAACAAACCGTAGTAACTTTGCATCCCGGTGACGCAATTCGAAGCGGTTTTCAGTTTATTTTAGCTAGTTTAGGCGACGTCTAACGTTTGGACCTAATTTGACTCACCTGGACGCGTGGAAAACAGTTTTTCCATACATACCCGATTTTCATCAAAATTCCTGATTGAAATTTCGACTTACCCGATTTCCTGTTAGTAGTTCTGTTTAAATTAGTAGCACAATAGTTACCTACCTGCCGTACCTACACTCTGCACCGCGTTCCGCGAACCAGACTGCCGCAGCGTAGTACAAAATTTTCAGTTTTTCCTGAAAAAAACCCCCTTTTTTGACCAAAACCCAAAATTTTTGTTCGGAACCCATCCCCGCTGATCACACCGTTCGACAGCTCGCGCCGAGACGCGTGTTTTGACACCTCGCACGTGCGGATAGCTGCTGTGGAACGTCAAAAATTTCTTCAAAATTTACATTTTAGGACTTAGAAAAATCCACGCAAAATCCACCTAAGCTGTGGTACTGCATCGAAATTTTAAAACAAACCGTAGTAACTTTGCATCCCGGTGACGCAATTCGAAGCGGTTTTCAGTTTATTTTAGCTAGTTTAGGCGACGTCTAACGTTTGGACCTAATTTGACTCACCTGGACGCGTGGAAAACAGTTTTTCCATACATACCCGATTTTCATCAAAATTCCTGATTGAAATTTCGACTTACCCGATTTCCTGTTAGTAGTTCTGTTTAAATTAGTAGCACAATAGTTACCTACCTGCCGTACCTACACTCTGCACCGCGTTCCGCGAACCAGACTGCCGCAGCGTAGTACAAAATTTTCAGTTTTTCCTGAAAAAAACCCCCTTTTTTGACCAAAACCCAAAATTTTTGTTCGGAACCCATCCCCGCTGATCACACCGTTCGACAGCTCGCGCCGAGACGCGTGTTTTGACACCTCGCACGTGCGGATAGCTGCTGTGGAACGTCAAAAATTTCTTCAAAATTTACATTTTAGGACTTAGAAAAATCCACGCAAAATCCACCTAAGCTGTGGTACTGCATCGAAATTTTAAAACAAACCGTAGTAACTTTGCATCCCGGTGACGCAATTCGAAGCGGTTTTCAGTTTATTTTAGCTAGTTTAGGCGACGTCTAACGTTTGGACCTAATTTGACTCACCTGGACGCGTGGAAAACAGTTTTTCCATACATACCCGATTTTCATCAAAATTCCTGATTGAAATTTCGACTTACCCGATTTCCTGTTAGTAGTTCTGTTTAAATTAGTAGCACAATAGTTACCTACCTGCCGTACCTACACTCTGCACCGCGTTCCGCGAACCAGACTGCCGCAGCGTAGTACAAAATTTTCAGTTTTTCCTGAAAAAAACCCCCTTTTTTGACCAAAACCCAAAATTTTTGTTCGGAACCCATCCCCGCTGATCACACCGTTCGACAGCTCGCGCCGAGACGCGTGTTTTGACACCTCGCACGTGCGGATAGCTGCTGTGGAACGTCAAAAATTTCTTCAAAATTTACATTTTAGGACTTAGAAAAATCCACGCAAAATCCACCTAAGCTGTGGTACTGCATCGAAATTTTAAAACAAACCGTAGTAACTTTGCATCCCGGTGACGCAATTCGAAGCGGTTTTCAGTTTATTTTAGCTAGTTTAGGCGACGTCTAACGTTTGGACCTAATTTGACTCACCTGGACGCGTGGAAAACAGTTTTTCCATACATACCCGATTTTCATCAAAATTCCTGATTGAAATTTCGACTTACCCGATTTCCTGTTAGTAGTTCTGTTTAAATTAGTAGCACAATAGTTACCTACCTGCCGTACCTACACTCTGCACCGCGTTCCGCGAACCAGACTGCCGCAGCGTAGTACAAAATTTTCAGTTTTTCCTGAAAAAAACCCCCTTTTTTGACCAAAACCCAAAATTTTTGTTCGGAACCCATCCCCGCTGATCACACCGTTCGACAGCTCGCGCCGAGACGCGTGTTTTGACACCTCGCACGTGCGGATAGCTGCTGTGGAACGTCAAAAATTTCTTCAAAATTTACATTTTAGGACTTAGAAAAATCCACGCAAAATCCACCTAAGCTGTGGTACTGCATCGAAATTTTAAAACAAACCGTAGTAACTTTGCATCCCGGTGACGCAATTCGAAGCGGTTTTCAGTTTATTTTAGCTAGTTTAGGC
Source organism: Hoplodrina blanda (assembly GCA_949316365.1). Lineage (NCBI taxonomy): Eukaryota > Metazoa > Arthropoda > Insecta > Lepidoptera > Noctuidae > Hoplodrina > Hoplodrina blanda. The sequence goes on from OX438590.1 coordinate 28,973, forward strand.
GACGTCTAACGTTTGGACCTAATTTGACTCACCTGGACGCGTGGAAAACAGTTTTTCCATACATACCCGATTTTCATCAAAATTCCTGATTGAAATTTCGACTTACCCGATTTCCTGTTAGTAGTTCTGTTTAAATTAGTAGCACAATAGTTACCTACCTGCCGTACCTACACTCTGCACCGCGTTCCGCGAACCAGACTGCCGCAGCGTAGTACAAAATTTTCAGTTTTTCCTGAAAAAAACCCCCTTTTTTGACCAAAACCCAAAATTTTTGTTCGGAACCCATCCCCGCTGATCACACCGTTCGACAGCTCGCGCCGAGACGCGTGTTTTGACACCTCGCACGTGCGGATAGCTGCTGTGGAACGTCAAAAATTTCTTCAAAATTTACATTTTAGGACTTAGAAAAATCCACGCAAAATCCACCTAAGCTGTGGTACTGCATCGAAATTTTAAAACAAACCGTAGTAACTTTGCATCCCGGTGACGCAATTCGAAGCGGTTTTCAGTTTATTTTAGCTAGTTTAGGCGACGTCTAACGTTTGGACCTAATTTGACTCACCTGGACGCGTGGAAAACAGTTTTTCCATACATACCCGATTTTCATCAAAATTCCTGATTGAAATTTCGACTTACCCGATTTCCTGTTAGTAGTTCTGTTTAAATTAGTAGCACAATAGTTACCTACCTGCCGTACCTACACTCTGCACCGCGTTCCGCGAACCAGACTGCCGCAGCGTAGTACAAAATTTTCAGTTTTTCCTGAAAAAAACCCCCTTTTTTGACCAAAACCCAAAATTTTTGTTCGGAACCCATCCCCGCTGATCACACCGTTCGACAGCTCGCGCCGAGACGCGTGTTTTGACACCTCGCACGTGCGGATAGCTGCTGTGGAACGTCAAAAATTTCTTCAAAATTTACATTTTAGGACTTAGAAAAATCCACGCAAAATCCACCTAAGCTGTGGTACTGCATCGAAATTTTAAAACAAACCGTAGTAACTTTGCATCCCGGTGACGCAATTCGAAGCGGTTTTCAGTTTATTTTAGCTAGTTTAGGCGACGTCTAACGTTTGGACCTAATTTGACTCACCTGGACGCGTGGAAAACAGTTTTTCCATACATACCCGATTTTCATCAAAATTCCTGATTGAAATTTCGACTTACCCGATTTCCTGTTAGTAGTTCTGTTTAAATTAGTAGCACAATAGTTACCTACCTGCCGTACCTACACTCTGCACCGCGTTCCGCGAACCAGACTGCCGCAGCGTAGTACAAAATTTTCAGTTTTTCCTGAAAAAAACCCCCTTTTTTGACCAAAACCCAAAATTTTTGTTCGGAACCCATCCCCGCTGATCACACCGTTCGACAGCTCGCGCCGAGACGCGTGTTTTGACACCTCGCACGTGCGGATAGCTGCTGTGGAACGTCAAAAATTTCTTCAAAATTTACATTTTAGGACTTAGAAAAATCCACGCAAAATCCACCTAAGCTGTGGTACTGCATCGAAATTTTAAAACAAACCGTAGTAACTTTGCATCCCGGTGACGCAATTCGAAGCGGTTTTCAGTTTATTTTAGCTAGTTTAGGCGACGTCTAACGTTTGGACCTAATTTGACTCACCTGGACGCGTGGAAAACAGTTTTTCCATACATACCCGATTTTCATCAAAATTCCTGATTGAAATTTCGACTTACCCGATTTCCTGTTAGTAGTTCTGTTTAAATTAGTAGCACAATAGTTACCTACCTGCCGTACCTACACTCTGCACCGCGTTCCGCGAACCAGACTGCCGCAGCGTAGTACAAAATTTTCAGTTTTTCCTGAAAAAAACCCCCTTTTTTGACCAAAACCCAAAATTTTTGTTCGGAACCCATCCCCGCTGATCACACCGTTCGACAGCTCGCGCCGAGACGCGTGTTTTGACACCTCGCACGTGCGGATAGCTGCTGTGGAACGTCAAAAATTTCTTCAAAATTTACATTTTAGGACTTAGAAAAATCCACGCAAAATCCACCTAAGCTGTGGTACTGCATCGAAATTTTAAAACAAACCGTAGTAACTTTGCATCCCGGTGACGCAATTCGAAGCGGTTTTCAGTTTATTTTAGCTAGTTTAGGCGACGTCTAACGTTTGGACCTAATTTGACTCACCTGGACGCGTGGAAAACAGTTTTTCCATACATACCCGATTTTCATCAAAATTCCTGATTGAAATTTCGACTTACCCGATTTCCTGTTAGTAGTTCTGTTTAAATTAGTAGCACAATAGTTACCTACCTGCCGTACCTACACTCTGCACCGCGTTCCGCGAACCAGACTGCCGCAGCGTAGTACAAAATTTTCAGTTTTTCCTGAAAAAAACCCCCTTTTTTGACCAAAACCCAAAATTTTTGTTCGGAACCCATCCCCGCTGATCACACCGTTCGACAGCTCGCGCCGAGACGCGTGTTTTGACACCTCGCACGTGCGGATAGCTGCTGTGGAACTTCAAAAATTTGCCCACCCACCCACCCTTTGTCGCTTGGTCAGGTAAACTTTTTGTAAAACAAAAAGTTTTAAAAATCACAATTTAGGCCGTCCAACCGATACCTGGACCAATTAACCAGAACGTGTGTATGAAAATTCTAATCTCCACGCGCATAGGGACCCCTTGTTGACCTTTATATACCCTAACACTGATAAACTCGGCGCACCAGTCCCCCCTTTACAGGGATTGCTGTAGCTTGTTTATCATTACAAGTGTCACGACGCTCAGAGGAGTGATCCCTGCAAGTGCCCAAAATCCATCTTTTATTTATTTGACGGAACTGGCATCTACTAGCCAGTTCGCAATTGACATCGATCCCCCCTTTACAGGGATTTATCTTATTTCTTTAAGTTATTTTATTTCTATCACCCAAATTATACACCAGACATTTTAATCCTTTTATTGATTATTCTAAACTTTTTTACTAAATATTAATTATCTATACTCTACCCCTCCAATATGTTCCTCTCGCGAACACCAGCGAAAAAGACCCCCGCAAGTTCCCAAGTCTCTCCATCGCACGGAGAGAAGATAACTCCCCCTCCCAAGGCTTCAACTCAAGCCTCTATTGTGAGGCGAAGCATTGGGGAGGGGGAGAATGGTAAACCGGTTGAAACCCAGCCCTCCTCCTCAGCAACAGCCCCTTCACCAAAGAAGTCGGCATCAATCGCGGCGGCCCTCCCGAAGCTTACGCGGAAAGTAGTGCCTCCTACGGACGGCAAGGATGTGGCGCGCAGAGTATCCTCGGGGGCAACGGGAGGATCTCCGGGAACGAGCCAGCGACAGCTTTCCAAGCCCACCGACCGTGTGACCGAGGCCCGCAACTGCCTCTTGCGTGCGAAGTCGCACCTAAACGACTCTCGCAACCTAAGGTCAGACCTTAAGGCCGGGATCACCCAGTCGGTGGAACGGCTGTACCAGCTCGTGAAGGAAGAGGCGGCAGCTGCAACACCAGTAAGGGGGGCCGAGTTAGAAGCGAAGGAAGCCACCAAGGCTGCAGCTCCACCGGAGATGGATTCGTTGCTCGCTTCACTAGCGGAGCACAGCGCGCTGGTGAAGGAGAGCAGCGAAAGAATGGAGAAGCTCCAAGAAGCGATGGAGAGACAGGGCGAACTGCTGAAAACGACGGCCACCTATGCGAGCGTAGCAGCCGGTCCACCGAAAAGGCAGACCCCAGGAAGGACCGCACTGCACTCCATAGTGGTAACGTCGAAAGACGAAGGGGACTCGGGAGAGGAAGTCCTGACAAAAATCAGAAACGCTATAAACGCAAAAGAGGGAGGAGTGGAGATCGAGAGCGTGAGGAAGGCCAGAGATCGTAAAATAATCATGGGCTGTAGATCGGTAGAAGAACGCAATAAGGTACGCTCAAAACTCGAAGAGGCAGGAGACCGCCTCCTTGTCGAGGAGGTTAAAAACAAAGACCCGCTGTTGGTCTTCCGGGGCGTCCTCCGCATCCACTCTGACGAGGAAGTGCTGAGGGCGCTACGCAATCAAAACCGGGATGTCTTTCACAACCTCGACAAGGGGGCGGATCGATTGACCGTCAAATACAGACGGAACTCGCGGAACCCGCATACAAGCAACGTGGTGGTCAGCACGTCCCCGACTATATGGAACAGGATGCTCGAAAGGGGAAAAGCGCGCATAGATCTTCAGACCGTCTTCGTCGACGACCAGTCGCCACTGGTGCAGTGCACGAGGTGTCTGGGGTATGGGCATGGCCGGCGGCTCTGTAAAGAACCAGCCGACCTATGCAGCCATTGCGGAGGCCCACACCTCCGAGCAGAGTGTGCCCAGTGGCTAGAGGCGGAAACGCCGAAATGCCACAACTGCGTCAAGGCGAAGATGGAGAAGACGGACCACAATGCCTTCAACCTCGAGTGTCCTGTTCGAGTGAAGTGGGATAGGCTGGCACGTGCGGCTGTTGCCTACTGCTGAGGTGGTCCCACTAGCCAAAATGCCACACAAGATACTTCAGGCGAATCTCCAGAGGAAGAAACTGGCAACCCATGAGCTTTTGATCGAGGCCGAGCAGCGCAAAGCAACCGCAGCGTTGATCCAGGAGCCCTACGTCGGAAATACAAAAAGGATGAGCGGGACCAGGGGAGCGAGAATCTTCCAGAGCACCAGGCAAGGAGAAGGGACTGTCAAAGCGGCAATCGCCGTTTTCGACCCACACCTAACGGTAAGGCAGTACCCAGAACTCACCACGAACAACATCGTCGTGGTGGGGATCCAAACCGGTGCCTGGAAGCTCACACTGGTCTCGTTCTACTTTGAGCCAGACCAGCCCCTAGGGCCATACCTGGACACGCTCAGAAAGGTCGAAAGCGAAACCGGCCCACAAAAGCTCATAATGGGAGGAGACGCCAACGCCTGGAGTATCTGGTGGGGCAGCAGTGAGACGAACAGCAGAGGCGACGAAATGTTGGCAGCTCTCGACCAGCTCGGACTGCAAGTACTCAACACAGGGGAAACTCCAACCTTCGACGTAGTTAGGGGTGACAGGCGTTACACTAGCTGCGTCGACGTCACAGCCTGCACATCGGATATGCTGACGGTGACAGACGGCTGGCGGGTCGTCGATGATCTGACAGGGTCGGACCACAACGGCATAGAGTTCGATATACACCTCGAAAAGTCTGCGGGTATCACGGTGAACCGGACTACCAGAGTCTATAACACAAAGAAAGCAAATTGGGGCCGGTTTCATGCGAAACTGCGCCAAATTATGCAGGAAACCAATATTACCAGACACCTGATCGACAGTATCGACAGCGCACATGTTATAGACGAGGTAGTCCGGGACATCACAGCAGCGGTGCAGGAAGCATGCGCGCACGTGATGCCCAAAAAGAAGAAGGTAGAGAAGGTAACCATGCCGTGGTGGTCCGACGAACTGGCTGGCCTGAAGAGACAGGTCGCCACAAAGAAGCGGAGGATCCGATGTGCAGCGCCGGTCCGGAGACCAAAGGTTGTTGAGGAGTACCTGAAACAGAAAGAAGAGTACGAGCAGGCAGTCGTTAAAGCTCAGGTCGAGAGCTGGAAGGGTTTCTGCGAAAAGCAGGACCGGGAAGGAATGTGGGAGGGCATATACCGGGTGATCCGGAGGACTGAGAGGAGAGAGGAGGACCTGCCGATGGTGAGGGAAGCAAGGACGCTGGACCCAGAAGCCTCGGCGAGGTATCTGGCAGAGACATTCTACCCGGAGGACCGTACGGAGGGGGACAACGAGGAGCACAAAAGGGTGCGGCAACGAGCCGAAGAGGTGAATGGGGGGAACCAAGTTGAGTCCTTGGACCCCCCCTTCACCCTCGACGAGCTGAAGCGAGCGGTCTCCTCGTTCAACCCCAAAAAAGCCCCCGGTTCCGACGGTCTGACGGCGGACATATGGGACCACACGATCAGCGAAGACCCAGACTTAGTTCTGCGCTTGATGAACAAGTGCCTGGCGCATGAATACTTTCCCCGGCCCTGGAAAGAGGCAACGGTCGTTGTGCTCCGTAAGCCCGCAAAAGCTGACTACACCACTCCGAAATCGTACAGGCCGATTGGTCTCTTGCCTGTTCTCGGCAAAATGTACGAGAAAATGCTCGTGGCCCGACTCAAGTTCTATCTGTTGCCCAGGATGAGTACTCGCCAGTACGGCTTTATGCCACAAAAAAGCACCGAGGACTCCCTCTACGCGTTGATGGGGCACATTCGTGGCAGACTCGCTGAGAAGAGGCTTGTCACGATTGTGTCTCTAGACATCGAGGGAGCCTTCGATAGCGCATGGTGGCCGGCCATTAGAGTGCGTCTGGCTGAGGAAGAGTGTCCTGTAAACTTGAGGCGGGTCATGGACAGCTATTTGTCCGAGAGAGTGGTGAAGGTCAGGTATGCGGGAGCGGAGTACGAAGCCAGGACCGGGAAAGGATGTGTCCAGGGGTCGATCGGTGGTCCCATACTATGGAATCTGCTGCTGGATCCTCTGCTGAAAGGGCTGGAGAGTAGAGGGGTCCAGTGCCAGGCGTTTGCGGACGATGTCGTCCTTGTGTTCGATGGGGAGACGGCACTTGAAGTCCAAAGGGATGCCAATGCCGCCCTCGAGTACGTTCGGACGTGGGGTGTCGTGAATAAGCTCAAATTCGCACCGCACAAAACTAAAGCTATGCTAATAACGCGGAAGCTGAAGCACGACACCCCATGCCTGAGGATGGGCGGGGTGGACATTGGCATGTCTGAAGAAATAAAGCTGCTGGGTCTCACCATCGACCACAAGTTGACGTTTAACACCCACGTCGCAAACGTCTGCTCCCGAGCTGTCGGGATCTACAAGCAGCTGTCGAGGGCCGCAAGGGTCAGCTGGGGTCTCCACCCGGACATAATCCGCTGTATTTATACAGCCGCGGTGGAGCCCATCGTTCTGTACGCAGCGAGCGCGTGGTCGCCGGCCGCGAACAAAGTCGGGGTGCAAAAAAGGCTGAACGCCGTCCAGAGGAGCTTCGCACAGAAGCTGTGTCGGGCCTACCGCACGGTTTCCCTGAACGCAGCGCTGGTGCTGTCCGGGATACTTCCTCTTGACCTCAGAATTCGAGAGGCAGCGTCTCTATACGAGGCCAAGAAGGGGGTGTCCCATCCAGTGTTGGGGGATAGGGAGATCGAGCGAATGGCATCGGCACTAGAGGCACCACACCCGGCGGAGCAGAGGACCATAGAGCTGCGACGCCTGGTAGACGAGGAGCAATATAACGACCACCGCGACTATGCGGTGAGAATCTTTACAGACGGCAGCAAGATCGAGGGTAAAGTCGGAGCCGCGCTATCCGTATGGACTGGCGAGGCCGAGACAAAAACCCGAAAGCTTGTTCTGCCGTCTTACAGTACCGTCTACCAGGCTGAGCTCCTGGCCCTCTGCGAAGCAACAAAGGAGATCCTGCGGAGATCTGAGACGGCGTTCGCCATCTACAGCGACTCAATGGCAGCCCTCCAAACAGTCGTGAACCCCGAAGCCCTCCACCCCCTTGCAGTCGAAACAAGAAACGCCCTAAGACACAGTAACTGCCAGAACAAGAGCGTATCCTTGTTCTGGATCAAAGCTCATGCAGGGCTGGAGGGTAACGAGAGAGCCGACTCGCTCGCGAAGGAGGCTGCCCTGAGGTCGAAGCGCGCACCCGACTACAGCTTATGCCCGGTTTCATTCGTCAAGCGAATGATCCGAATGGAGACGCTTGGCGAATGGAACCGGAGGTACTGCATCGGAGAAACGGCGGCCACAACAAAAATGTTCTTTCCATGCGCGATTGCTGCGTACAGAACGGTGCGGAAATTAGAGACCAGTAAAGAGCTGACCCAAGCCCTAACGGGGCACGGTGGGTTCTCCGAATACTTGACTCGCTTCAAGTGCAAGGAGAGCCCATCGTGTATTTGCGACCCCGACAAGCTGGAAACAGTCCTCCACCTCCTCACGGAGTGCCCGGTGCACTGCTCCCTAAGACGCGACACCGAAATAGCCTTAGATACACAAATGAACAAAGAAAATTTGAGCCAACTAATAGGGGGCAAAAAAGCAAGACATTTTGTAAAGTACATAATAGAAATAGTGAAACAGGTAAACAAAAGGAATAAATAAGACAAGCCCCCTATGAACGAAAAAACAAAATAGATAATTTTAAAAAACATAGATATTTTAGAAAAGACAAAATCAAAAAGGCAATAAATACAGACGGCCCATGATAAAATCCCTGCGTTACGTGTATGGCAGGGGCCCACGCCTAGGCAGGAGTGTGGTTTTAGCCGGTAAGAGTCCGGCACTGCCCAGACTGTCCCGATGACGGGGCATTTTGGGCGTCCATGAGGATTTCCCACTCCTGCCTCAAAAAAAAAAAAAAAAAAAAAAAAAAAAAAAAAAAAAAAAAAAAAAAAAAAAACCTAACCTAACCTAACCTAACCTAACCTAACCTAACCTAACCTAACCTAACCTAACCTAACCTAACCTAACCTAACCTAACCTAACCTAACCTAACCTTTTTTTTTTTTTTTTTTTTTTTTTTTGTTCCGGGGTGGAAAATCCTCATGGATGTCCTCCGCTCCGGGGAGAGCGAAGGGGTCTGTCAGACTCTTACTGACTAAAAACCACCCCGGTGTTCCTTCTCACACATAAGCCGCGGATTGCGGGAAACCACTTTCTTTCCGCTATCCACGGCTGGTGCCGGCCCGCCTCTGCGGGCCACCTCAGGTCAGAGGGGGGAGTGAGGTGTTTGACTCCCCCCGCGACGTCATAGAGGGGCGCGCGGGAACACTACGCGCCGCCACCTCGGGTCCAGTTGAATGGGGGGCGACAGACGTCCCCGAGTCTGCCGCCCCTGGACCCATTTAGGGGGGCCGGAGGAGGTCGGCATAAGCCCTCCTCCGACGCCCGGTGCGCCTGCTGCGGGTCGGGAGGGAGGTAGAGATCTCCCTCTCCCTTTCCGCAGCCTCCTTCCGCGCGATAACTGTTTCGCAGAAGGAGACCATCGCGTCCCAGGACTCTTCGCTGCCGACCATCGAACTGACCACGGCCGGCAGCGACAGGTCGCTGCCTACAACGTTGACGAGGGCACGGCGCGGCTCCTCCCAAGCTGCACACTCTACGAGTGTATGCCGCGCCGTGTCCTCCCGGCAGTCGACGCAATGGTGACACCGGGCGTCCGGCTCCCTGTTAATGCGACACAGGAACCTCCCGAAGCAACCGTGCCCCGAGAGTACCTGCGTCGCCCGAAACGTCAGGGAGCCGTGCCTTCTCCCGAGCCAGAGATCGAGCACTGGTCGGATCGCCTCGATTGTGGCGAGGCCGGCGGTAGGGCGTGAGAGCCTGTCCCGCCATTCCGCCACTAGGACCTCGCGGAGCTGCGACCGACGCATCTCAATGTGCTGCTGCATCGGTCGCTCGCCGCGCATCCGCGCTTCCTCGCGCCACCGGTGCAGTGACGCGAGTACTTTTGCCTCCAGGTCCCATGGCGGGGATCCGGCCAGTGCACAAGCCGCCTCGTAGGAGATCGTGCGATATCCCCTTATGACTCTGACGGCAATCGCCCTCTGCGGCTTCCGCAGAACAGTGATGGTGCTGGCCGTCAGGTCAGCCGCCCAGATCGGTGCCCCATACAGGGCCATCGATCGCACGATCCCCACGTATAACCGCCTAGTGGCGGTGCTCGGGCCCCCCAGATTGGGAAGCAGCGTTGACAGCGCCCCAGCCGCGCCCAACAACTTGGGCGCCAGCCGCCGGAAGTGGGGGCCGAAATCCCATCGGCTGTCGAGCACCAATCCCAAGTACTTCATGGTGGACTCGACAGCAATACGGGCCCTCCCTACCACGATGTGTGATCCGGCTGGCGGCGCCCGTCGGGGACCATGAAAAACCATGGCCTCCGACTTGTTGAGGGCTACCTCCAGCCCCAGACGCCGTATGCGGCTCACCACCTGTGAGACCGCCGCCGTCGCTAGCAACGCTGCCTCCCTATGCGAGCTCCCCCGGGCAGTGACCAGCGTGTCGTCCGCGTAACACGTCAGGTCCACTCCCGGCTGGAGCTCACCTCTCAGCACCCAGTCGTACCCGATGTTCCACAGGAGCGGGCCCAGGACCGAACCCTGCGGAACACCGCACGACATGCGGCGCTGGTGAAAGCCATCACGTCCCAGATAGGTGACACACCTTTCGGACAAGTAAGCCCCAACTATGCGGCGGAGGTAGGGAGGCACCTTATGATAGCGCAGTGCCTCCCGAATACAACTCCAAGGCAGGGCGTTGAAGGCGTTGGAGATGTCCAAGGACACCGCCAACATCGCCCCGCCCCGAGACACCGCTTCCTCCGCCAGGACTCTCACTCGCGATATCGCCGAGATTGTGGAGCGCCCGTGCCGAAACCCGTACTGACAATCGGCCAGGTCCGGCCCCTCTCCGCACAAGTGTCTGTTGAGGCGGGCAGCTATAATCCGCTCGAGCAGCTTGCCCGCCTCGTCCAGCAGCACTATGGGCCGGTACGCGGACGGTGAGTCCGCAGGGCGCCCCGCCTTCCTGAGCAGGACCAGACGAACCTAACCTAACCTAACCTAACCTAACCTAACCTAACCTAACCTAACCTAACCTAACCTAACCTAACCTAACCTAACCTAACCTAACCTAACCTAACCTAACCTAACCTAACCTAACCTGAGCGAACCTAACCTAACCTAACCTAACCTAACCTAACCTAACCTAACCTAACCATGGTGGTGGCGAGGCTAAAGTGGCACCTGGTCCCCCGGATTAGTACTCGCCAGTTTGGATTCATGCCCCAGAGAAGCACTGAGGACTCCCTCTACACGATGATACAATATATCAAGGAAAAGCTAAGTCAGAAAAAGCTGATCACTGTTGTATCACTCGACATAGAGGGAGCCTTCGATAGCGCATGGTGGCCGGCGATCAGAACCAGACTGGCTGAGGAAAAGTGCCCGGTCAACACTCGCAGAATGCTGGACAGCTACCTGGCGGACCGAAAGGTCCGGGTTAGGTATGCCGGAGAGGAAGTGGAGAGGAGCACCAGCAAAGGCTGTGTCCAGGGATCGATTGGCGGCCCGATCCTATGGAACCTCCTCCTTGATCCCCTGCTGGGGGGGCTCGAAGCACGGGGAGACTACTGCCAGGCGTTCGCGGATGATGTGGTCCTCATCTTCGATGCGGACACAGCACTGCAAGTGCAAAGACAGGCAAATGCCGCCCTTGAATGTGTTCGGGAGTGGGGCATCAGAAACAAGTTGAAGTTTGCGCCGCACAAAACTTGCGCAATGGTAATAACCAAGAAGCTGAAGTATGATGTCCCGCTCCTGAGCATGGGCGGGGTCGACATTTGCATGTCTAAAGAAATGAAGATACTGGGGCTAACAATCGATAACCAGCTGACCTTTAATACACACGCTGCGAACGTATGCAAAAAAGCCATAAACATCTACAAGCAGCTTTCCAGAGCAGCGAAGGTCAGCTGGGGTCTGCACCCAGAAATCATACGTAGCATATACGTCGCGGCAGTCGAGCCGGTTATAACATACGCGGCTAGTGCCTGGGCGCCAGCCTCAAAAAAGGTCGGAGTGCAGAAGTTGCTGAACTCGGTGCAGCGTGGTTTCGCGCAAAAGCTCTGTCGAGCCTACCGCACGGTCTCCCTAAACTCAGCGCTGATACTGGCAGGTATCCTCCCCCTCGACCTCCGCATTCGCGAGATGGCCTCGCTATACGAAGCCAAGAGGGGCGTGCCCTTGCCAGCGCTGGGAGATCGAGAGATCGAGCGGATGGCTCCATTCTCACGGCTTCTCCACCCCGCGGAGCAAACGACCTTGCAGTTTGACAGCCTGATAGACGAGGAACAGTACCAGAACCACAGCAGCCTCGCTGTGCGTATTTTCACAGACGGCAGCAAGATTGAGGGTAAAGTTGGAGCAGCGCTATCCCTGTGGAATAGCGCCTCGGAAACCAAAGCCCTCAAACTTGCCCTGCCGTCTTATTGCACCGTCTATCAGGCGGAACTCCTGGCTCTTTGCAGAGCAATGGGAGAAGTCCTGAAGCGAAGCGAGACCACGTTCGGCATCTTCAGCGACTCGAGGGCGGCCCTCCAGACCATCGCCAACCCTAATTCCCCTCACCCCCTGGCCGTGGAAACCAGAGACACCTTCAGACGCTGCAACCTCCAGAACAAGAGTGTCTCCTTGTTCTGGATTAAAGCTCACGCAGGCCTAGAGGGGAACGAAAGGGCCGACCACCTAGCGAAAGAGGCCGCCCTGCGGTCAAAAACGCGACCCGCCTACGACCAGTGCCCTGTCTCATTTGTCAAGCGTACTATTCGCCTAGAGACGCTTGACGAATGGAACAGAAGGTACAAAACAAGTGAGACTGCCTCCACCACAAAGCTCTTCTTCCCCGATGCGGTGACAGCGTACAGTGTGGTTAGAAAAATGGAGCACTCAAACATCACCACACAAATCTTCACGGGGCACGGTGGGTTTTCCTCATACCTGAAACGTTTCAAGTGTAAGGAGAACCCATCGTGCGCCTGCGAGCCCGGAGTGGAGGAAGATGTGCCACACATCCTGCTGAAATGCCCTATTTTCAGTAGGCACCGGCTAGAAGTCGAGCAGCAGCTGGACACCGAACTAACGGCCGAAAACCTGCCCAGACTGGTCAAGAATACAAAAACGAGAGAAAAGTTTCTAGAGTTTTGCATCTCAGTAGCGAAAAAAGTTATAAAACAAAATAAATAGCTAAAGAAAAATTATGATGACCTTATAAAATCGTTTATAACGACCATCATAAGTTATAATTAAAGAATAAACAACACCAAGTAGACGAGAAAACAGCTAACAACACTAACAAATCATCATCATCAAATCAGACAAATCATTTCAGTTTCCCTCTCTTGCTAAAACAAATAAAACCAAAAAATTAAAATAAAAGAAGAAACCGTTTCAACACGCCGAAACCATTAACAAAACCTTAAATATCTAAATAAATGCAACGAACGAAAAGGTCCTTGACAACGTCAGGGGACACGAGCAGGGCAGGAGTGTGGTTTTAGCCGGTAAGAGTCCGGCACTGCCCAGATCGGCCCCGAAATGGGTCGATTTGGGCGTCCATGAGGATTTCCCACTCCTGCCAAAAAAAAAAAAAAAAAAAAAAAAAAAAAAAAAACCTAACCTAACCTAACCTAACCTAACCTAACCTAACCTAACCTGAGCAGACTTGATAAAAATGGAACCGACCTCACCGTGGAGGAAGTTAAGAACAGGGACCCGTTGTTGGTCCTTAGGGACGTCCTATCAGTCAACACTGACGAGGACGTCGTTAAGGCCCTCCGAAACCAGAACCCGGGGGTTTTTGACGGCCTTGACGGTGAGGCGGACAGGGTAGCGGTCAAATATAGGAAGAGAGCCAGAAATCCGCACACTGGACACGTAGTGCTCAGTGCCTCGCCCAGTGTTTGGAGGCGTGTAATGGAGAGAGGACACGTGTACATCGACTTGCAAAGAGTCAGGGCCGAAGATCAGAGCCCACTCCTCCAGTGCTCGCTTTGCCTGGGATACGGGCACAGCAGACGCCTATGCACTGAAACAATAGAGAAGTGCAGCCACTGTGGCGGACCGCACTTAAAAAGGGATTGCGCGGAATGGCTGGCAGGATCACCGCCTTCATGCTGCAACTGCACCCACGCAAAGCTGGATAGGACCGACCACAGCGCATTTAGTACGGACTGCGCCATTAGAAAGAAATGGGACGCAATAGCGAGAACGGCCATAGCCTATTGCTAAGGTGGTCCCAACTGACACTCCTGTCCAACAAACAGTAAGACCATACCGTGTGGCCCAAGCAAACCTGCAGCGTAAGGAACTGGCAACCACCGAACTCTTCTTAGACGCCAGTGAACGGAAGATCGCATGGGCTCTGATTCAGGAGCCGTATGTGGGGGCGAGGCTAAGTATGAAGAACTACCGGGGTGCGAGAATCTACCAGTGCGAGGACGATGGAAGTGGGAGAGTGAAGGCAGCAATAGCCGTCTTTGACGATGACCTGGACGTCATCTCCCACCCGAAACTCACTACAAACAACATCGTCGTGGTGGGGATCCGGACCAAAGCCTGGGAAATCGCAGTAGTCTCATACTACTTCGAGCCGGACCAACCAATAGGGCCATACCTGAATCAGATCGCCCAGATCAAATCGGAAGTGGCAAACGGTGGACTGCTGATCGGTGGTGACGCAAACGCAAAGAGTGCCTGGTGGGGCAGCACGATCGAAGACCCCAGGGGTGAAGAAATGTCCGGGACCTTGGAAGAGTTGGAGCTTCAGGTACTGAATACTGGCGACACGCCTACATTCGACACAATTAGAGGTGGTAGAGCGTATAAAAGCCATGTGGACGTCACGGCATGTTCGCTCAATTTATTTGACCTGGTAGACGGCTGGCGGGTCGACACAGGAGTAACGTCCTCGGACCACAACACAATATTTTTCAATCTAAACGTGAAAAGGGAAAAAGGGATGAGTATTATCAGGACAACCAGAATGTTCAATACTAAAAAAGCAAATTGGGAAAGCTTTAGGACAACATTTAACGAACTAAAGGAAACAAACAATTTAAATTTAGATAGCATAAATCAAATAAACAATAAAGAAAAATTAACTAACCTAACCTAACCTAACCTAACCTGAGCGAACCTTACCCAAAACAAACCGTAGTAACTCTGCATCCCGGTGACGCAATTCGAAGCGGTTTTCAGTTAATTTTAGCTAGTTTAGGCGACGTCTAACGTTTGGACCTAATTTGACTCACCTGGACGCGTGGAAAACAGTTTTTCCATACATACCCGATTTTCATCAAAATTCCTGTTTGAAATTTCGACTTACTCGATTTTCTGTTAGTAGTTCTGTTTAAATTAGTAGCGCAATAGTTACCTACCTGCCGTACCTGCACTCTGCACCGCGTTTCGCGAACCAGACTGCCGCAGCGTAGTACAAAATTTTCAGTTTTTCCTGAAAAAACCCCCTTTTTTGACCAAAACCCAAAATTTTTGTTCGGAACCCATCCCCGTTGATCGCACCGTTCGACAGCTCGCGCCGAGACGCGTGTTTTGACACCTCGCACGTGCGGATAGCTGCTGTGGAACGTCAAAAATTTGCCCGCCCACCCACCCTTTTTTGCTTGGCCAGGTAAACTATATGTTCACGCGCCTACGTCATGACACATACACGCACACAACAGCTGATGGGCGAGCGCGGGGAAGACAAGCACGAGGGAGCGGAGGTCGCCGGTCGGGACTGGCGGCGCCGCCAGCCGCCGCGGTCGACGTTCACTACTGCACGACAGCGCGTTGTACTAGATAGTCGCTTTATTTACTTTCTACATAATTATTTTCTGTTGTACATAATACTTCTAAAATTAAATCAGTATTGTAATAAGGAATATAAAATAATCATTGAAGAGTCCCTGATGAAGTTCCTGACCCGCACACCTGAGATCAAACACAGAACACTAACACTATACTTACGTCGAAAAAATTTACCAACTCATATTTTGAGCCGCAATAGTTTTATCTGGACCCACACGCTACCCCAAATATAAAAACGGACATCCCACGCGTATAGGGACTTAACATTTATCACCTAGACATACTTGACGTACCAATCCCCCCTCTACAGGGATTGCAGTACACCTTTTTATTTTTTGGACACATCCCCTGACCAACTCACTATGTTTGGATACCGCACACCCGCCAAGAAAGATGCCAGCTCGCAGGGCTCCACAAGCTCGCCGACATCTAAAGACAAGGCCGGACCCTCCCTCCAAAGTGTCAGACGCAGCATCGGGGAGTGGGAAGCTGGGAAGTCAGAGACCCAGGCCAAATCACCGGCCAGGTCCCCGACGGTCCCAAAAACAAATGCACCGCCTCCTGCGAGGGTGATACCTGGCTCCCAAAGCTCGGCTCGAACATCAACAGAGTCGACAGGACCCTCACCTAAGCCTGTGGCCAAGTACCCCAACCTCACAGCGGAGGCGAGAGCTTGCCTAAGCAAGGCAAAGCTTCACTTGGGCAACTCTCGCAACCTTAAAACTGAGATCAAAACGGAGGTGCTTGGGGCCATAAACAGGCTTTATGAAATAGTAAAGGAGTCGGAAAGAGCCAAAACCGGCGGACAGAGGCAACCCACCCTGCCAACAAACATGCCGCGCGCCGACGTCGGCTGTCAGGCCACAGAAGACCAACCGCCGACTGCAGTATGCATGCCGACAGAGCTCATGACCCAGCTGGTGGCAGACCTTAGACAGCACAAACAAGCGCTGGAGGAATGCCAACAGCACACACGAGCCCTGTCGGACCATCTGGCGCAGACCCCCCACTACGTCGCAGGCCAAGGCCCATCCTACGCAGAGATGGCGGCGGGTCCCAAACCGCGAACACAGGAGCCCATTCACTCGGTGATCGTATCATCCACGGACGATAAGGACACCGGTGACCAGATCATAGAAAAGCTCAGGACGGTGGTCGACGCCAAAAACGAGGGCACACGAGTGGAGCGTCTGCGCAAGGCGAGAGATCAAAAAATTGTGATCGGCTTCAGGACGAGGGAAGAGCTGGCCGTGGTGAGGGACAGAATCCGAGGATCCGGTAAACTGCTAGCCGAAGAAGTTAAGAACAAGGATCCCCTCATCATCCTGAGAGACGTCCTCTCCTGCCACAGCGACGCGGAGGTCATACAGGCCCTGCAGCGACAGAACACAAATTTGTTAGGGAACCTAGCTGCGGAAGACCTTCGGCTAGGGGTGAAATACCGCCGCAGGACAAGGAACCCCCACATGACCCACATTGTCATGCAGGTCTCCCCCGCAATATGGCAGATACTGACGGCGGCGGGTCGAGTGCATATCGACCTCCAGCGAGTACGAGTGCTGGACCAGTCGCCACTCGTCCAATGCACTCGCTGCTTGCGATATGGTCACAGTCGCAAACTATGCACGGAGCCCGCCGACCTGTGCATACACTGCGGGGAACCCCACATGCAGGCCGACTGCCCTTCGCGCCTTGCATCGGAAGCGCCGAGCTGCCACAATTGCAAATTGGCAAAACTGGTCAGGACCGACCACAAGGCATTCGACAGCGAGTGCCCGGTCCGCGTAAAATGGGACGCACTGGCACGACTGTCAGTAGCGTATTGCTAAGGTGGACTCACGCGAGACCGGAAACTCAACTGCAACTGCTAACACTGCGGCGGACCCGAACCCTCCCACAGGCTACCGGGTGATCCAAGCGAATCTGCAGAGGAAGAACCTGGCTACCCAAGAGCTCATGATAGCAGCCAGTGAGCGCAAGATTGCTTTCGCCCTGCTCCAGGAGCCATATGTGGGCGGAATGAAAAGGATGCGAGACTACCGGGGAGCGAGAATTTACCAGTGCGCTGAACAAGGAAGTGGGACCGTGAAGGCCGCAATAGCCGTTTTCGACCGCGACCTCGATGTCACGCAGAACCCAAAACTCACCACCAATAACATCACGGTGGTGAGGATCCGAACCAGCGCCTGGGAACTCGCAGTAGTCTCCTTCTACTTCGAACCAGACCAGCCCATAGAGCCATACCTGGAGCAGCTAAGACAGATTCGCGAGGAAATAGGCCCTGTAAAACTCCTTGTGGGGGGCGACGCTAACGCGAAGAGTGCTTGGTGGGGCAGCGCCGTGGAGGACAGAAAGGGAGAGGAAATGTCGGGCACCCTAGAGGAAATAGGCTTGCAGGTACTGAACGTCGGGAACAAACCGACCTTCGACACCATCAGAGGCAACCAACGGTTCAGCAGCTATGTCGACGTCACAGCATGCTCAGCCGATGTGCTGGGCCTGGTGGAGGACTGGAGAGTTGAAGAGGGCATCACGAGCTCGGACCACAACGGTATTGTTTTCAAAATTAATCTACAAAAATCGAAAGGCATACATATTAAAACAACAACTAGAATATACAACACTAAAAAAGCAAATTGGAGCCGGTTTCATGAGAAACTGGCACAATTAAAAATAGAAAATAAATTAAACAAAAAAGAAATGGAAACTATAAATGACAACACAAAATTAGAATCAAACATTAATAAATACGTAGAAGCAATAGTTAAAGCATGCCAAGAGAACATACCCAAAATCAATCCAAACCATAAAATTAACATACCGTGGTGGTCCAACGAGCTCGCTGATATGAAGAGGGAGGTCAACACCAGGAGACGCCGCATCCGTTGCGCTGCACCGGTCCGGAGAGCCAAAGTCGTCGAAGAGTACCTGCAAGCAAAAGAAAACTATGAATCCCAGGCAAAAACGGCACAAACCACAAGCTGGAAGGCATTCTGCGAGAAACAGGACAGAGAGGGCTTATGGGAGGGAATCTACAGGGTCATCGGACGGACCGCCAAAAGATGCGAGGACTTGCCGCTGGTGAGGGACGGGGCGCCGCTCGATCCCAAAGACTCGGCGGCATTGTTGGCGGAGACCTTCTACCCCGAGGACCTGGAAGAGGAAGACAACGACTACCACCGTCGGATTCGTGTAGAGGCCAGTCGCGCAAACGAGTGGGCGCCTGGTGAATCACACGACCCGCCGTTTACGCTCCACGAACTGAAAACCGCGGTGGAAAGCTTCAACCCTAAGAAGACACCCGGGGCGGATGGTCTCACGGCCGACATCTGCGCCCAGGCAATATCTAGAGACCCGGAGGTGTTCCTTGCGCTGGCCAACAAGTGTCTGGAGCAGGGCCACTTCCCGAAAGCCTGGAAGGTGGCCACTGTAGTTATCCTCCGAAAGCCAGGCAAGGAAAGCTACACCACCCCAAAGTCCTTCAGGCCCATCGGCCTTTTGCCAGTCCTGGGCAAAACACTGGAGAAAATGGTGGTGGCGAGGCTAAAGTGGCACCTGGTCCCCCGGATTAGTACTCGCCAGTTTGGATTCATGCCCCAGAGAAGCACTGAGGACTCCCTCTACACGATGATACAAAATATATCAAGGAAAAGCTAAGTCAGAAAAAGCTGATCACTGTTGTATCACTCGACATAGAGGGAGCCTTCGATAGCGCATGGTGGCCGGCGATCAGAACCAGACTGGCTGAGGAAAAGTGCCCGGTCAACACTCGCAGAATGCTGGACAGCTACCTGGCGGACCGAAAGGTCCGGGTTAGGTATGCCGGAGAGGAAGTGGAGAGGAGCACCAGCAAAGGCTGTGTCCAGGGATCGATTGGCGGCCCGATCCTATGGAACCTCCTCCTTGATCCCCTGCTGGGGGGGCTCGAAGCACGGGGAGACTACTGCCAGGCGTTCGCGGATGATGTGGTCCTCATCTTCGATGCGGACACAGCACTGCAAGTGCAAAGACAGGCAAATGCCGCCCTTGAATATGTTCGGGGGTGGGGCATCAGAAACAAGTTGAAGTTTGCGCCGCACAAAACTTGCGCAATGGTAATAACCAAGAAGCTGAAGTATGATGTCCCGCTCCTGAGCATGGGCGGGGTCGACATTTGCATGTCTAAAGAAATGAAGATACTGGGGCTAACAATCGATAACCAGCTGACCTTTAATACACACGCTGCGAACGTATGCAAAAAAGCCATAAACATCTACAAGCAGCTTTCCAGAGCAGCGAAGGTCAGCTGGGGTCTGCACCCAGAAATCATACGTAGCATATACGTCGCGGCAGTCGAGCCGGTTATAACATACGCGGCTAGTGCCTGGGCGCCAGCCTCAAAAAAGGTCGGAGTGCAGAAGTTGCTGAACTCGGTGCAGCGTGGTTTCGCGCAAAAGCTCTGTCGAGCCTACCGCACGGTCTCCCTAAACTCAGCGCTGATACTGGCAGGTATCCTCCCCCTCGACCTCCGCATTCGCGAGATGGCCTCGCTATACGAGGCCAAGAGGGGCGTGCCCTTGCCAGCGCTGGGAGATCGAGAGATCGAGCGGATGGCTCCATTCTCACGGCTTCTCCACCCCGCGGAGCAAACGACCTTGCAGTTTGACAGCCTGATAGACGAGGAACAGTACCAGAACCAAAGCAGCCTCGCTGTGCGTATTTTCACAGACGGCAGCAAGATTGAGGGTAAAGTTGGAGCAGCGCTATCCCTGTGGAATAGCGCCTCGGAAACCAAAGCCCTCAAACTTGCCCTGCCGTCTTATTGCACCGTCTATCAGGCGGAACTCCTGGCTCTTTGCAGAGCAATGGGAGAAGTCCTGAAGCGAAGTGAGACCACGTTCGGCATCTTCAGCGACTCGAGGGCGGCCCTCCAGACCATCGCCAACCCTAATTCCCCTCACCCCCTGGCCGTGGAAACCAGAGACACCTTCAGACGCTGCAACCTCCAGAACAAGAGTGTCTCCTTGTTCTGGATTAAAGCCCACGCAGGCCTAGAGGGGAACGAAAGGGCCGACCACCTAGCGAAAGAGGCCGCCCTGCGGTCAAAAACGCGACCCGCCTACGACCAGTGCCCCGTCTCATTTGTCAAGCGTACTATTCGCCTAGAGACGCTTGACGAATGGAACAGAAGGTACAAAACAAGTGAGACTGCCTCCACCACAAAGCTCTTCTTCCCCGATGCGGTGACAGCGTACAGTGTGGTTAGAAAAATGGAGCACTCAAACATCACCACACAAATCTTCACGGGGCACGGTGGGTTTTCCTCATACCTGAAACGTTTCAAGTGTAAGGAGAACCCATCGTGTGCCTGCGAGCCCGGAGTGGAGGAAGATGTGCCACACATCCTGCTGAAATGCCCTATTTTCAGTAGGCACCGGCTAGAAGTCGAGCAGCAGCTGGACACCGAACTAACGGCCGAAAACCTGCCCAGACTGGTCAAGAATACAAAAACGAGAGAAAAGTTTCTAGAGTTTTGCATCTCAGTAGCGAAAAAAGTTATAAAACAAAATAAATAGCTAAAGAAAAATTATGATGACCTTATAAAATCGTTTATAACGACCATCATAAGTTATAATTAAAGAATAAACAACACCAAGTAGACGAGAAAACAGCTAACAACACTAACAAATCATCATCATCAAATCAGACAAATCATTTCAGTTTCCCTCTCTTGGTAAAACAAATAAAACCAAAAAATTAAAATAAAAGAAGAAACCGTTTCAACACGGCGAAAAAAAAAGAGCGAACCTTACCTAACCTAACCTGAGCGAACCTTTTTTTTTTTTTTTTTGTTCCGGGGTGGAAAATCCTCATGGATGTCCTCCGCTCCGGGGAGAGCGAAGGGGTCTGTCAGACTCTTACTGACTAAAAACCACCCCGGTGTTCCTTCTCACACATAAGCCGTGGATTGCGGGAAACCACTTTCTTTCCGCTATCCACGGCCGGTGCCGGCCCGCTACTGCGGGCCACCTCAGGTCAGAGGGGGGAGCGAGGTGTTTGACTCCCCCCGCGACGTCATAGAGGGGCGCGCGGGAGCACTACGCGCCGCCACCTCGGGTCCAGTAACCTGAGCGAATCTAACCTAACCTGAGCGAACCTAACCTCCAATTTAGCTATCGATGCGTTACAGAGTTTAGAAGAAAGCGTTATCCGCCCTCCGCAAACGCTTGATTCGGTGCGTTTAGGGTAAGTAGTTTATAATTTAGTAGACGTTCGCTAAGTGTTGATTTACTTATTTTAGTTTGCAAAAATTAATCTCTATTTGGTTAATACTATGATTATTTGTCAACTTCCGATTAACGCTCCAATATATTTTAATACATCCGTGTCCAGTAGAACGCCATATTTAATTGAAATTTGAATTAAGTACACAGTTGTGTTCTCTCGTTGCTAGTGTCCGATCACTAACCAAACATAACAAATCGTTTCAATTAACAATCGTTTTAATTATCGTCCATAACCTAATATCCTATACTTAGAGGACCCATACACCTACAATAATATTGCACAATGTTGATGATTGCACAATTTGATTGATGAGCTCCGAAACCCACACGGTACAATTAAATTGAGACAATAAAATTGAACAAGCATTCTCGTCATAACTTTCTGCGCGACCGCTCCGAACTGTAGACTAAAAAATATTGGGCAATATACCATACACAAGACACAATAAATAAATATTGTAGGTAAGTACCTATTGTGCAATAAAATTTAAAAGTCCTCAATCTTTTGCTCAATCATTGCGCAATCTTCAATACTACCCCTATATGTTCAATAATATTGTGCAATCATCAACATTGCGCAATATTATTGAAGGTGTATGGGTCGCCTAAGAACAGATTTTCCATAATTCAGGGTGACTAAGGAGATAAAACGGGGGCCAAAAGTTTGTATGAAGAAAACTTTGACGCGGACGAAGTCGCGGGCAGAAGCTAGTATTGTATAAAGTTAATAGCGCCCCACACACGTACGGTTTGGACCGCGGGAAACGGCACGCGCCGTTCCATCCCTCGCTCCGAACTGTACGTGTAGATGTGCGGGTCTAACAGTCCGATCTGGCATATCGGCGCGAGTGCAAGTCTCACAGTTTTGCGCGCGCATCTCGTGTAAACGTAAAATTACGTAGTCGGGTCGGAATGGCGGTTTGGAGCGTCAAAGCTATCACAGAGATCATTCGATTGTTCCGTGAACATCCGTGTCTCTGGAAAATAAAAAATAACTATTGTTTGGAAGTCGACGGCTTTGGTTTTTTTTTGTTATGTAGGTAGGTATTGCCACCGACTTCCAAACTAAAGTTATTTTTTATTTTGTAGTTTTTTAAGGCGGTTGTCTTTTTTTGTAAAAATGCTTTTTATTTTTCACTTTTTAGTGCTTGTGTGTTAATGTTTGAAATCCTTAATAAAAGCCCTTTCAAACAATACCTCACACGATATATTCAATTTAGGAAAGTGGTAGGAGGGGGGTTGACCTACGCCCTCCCCCTCTTTCTTCAGTCAGTCATCGACTACACGTATAAACAAAGCAGCAATTTTACTTGGTAGGATAGTTCTGCTGTGATCCTATGAGGAGTTCCGTTCCATATCTCCGAAGTTCATCATCAGATCATGACAATATTTTTACCTATATGACCTATCCGGAAGTATACTCTTTCAAACAAAAAAAGAATTATCCAAATCAATTCATAATTGGCGGAGTAATCAGTAAACATTCATACAAAAAAAAATATATACGCGCCGAATTGTGAACCTCCTCCTTTTTGAAGTCGGTTGAAAATTAAGGAGTATAGTAACAGGAATATGAGAAACAAAGCATAATTATGACGAGCTCGTTGACTTTTGTAAGTCAGTAGGTTTTGTTTCAGCTGATCGCGATTAATTTTTCGAATTTAAAATACAGAACTGCGTATAAAACTTTTAAAAGTTACGCCGCTCCACGCGCCAGTCCAAACCGTAGTCCAACCCTTGAAAATCAAATTTACACGCACAGTTCGGAACGTTTGTCCAGATATGAAAGTTTCGTCTGCAGTCCAAACCGTGATAGCATTTTGAATCGTAGTTGGCACAACAGTTTGATCCGCAGTCCAAACCGTACAGATCTAACTGCGGTTCGGAACGCAGTCCTAGATGCGCGGTCCAAACCGTACGTGTGCGGGGCGCTAATACCTATAATGATAGATATTATTATGAAAAAGGAGACCACGTTGTCAAATAATTTACTGTAACTGGTTTATAACTTGTAAATTAACAATAAATACATATAGGGTAAAACCGGGATAGATGCGCCAGTGGGATAGATGCCTCATTTTCAAAAAACCTAACTTCCCAAACTCGCGACTAAGAAACAGTAGTATGACTAAGAGCCGCAGTCACCCCGCACCTCAGGTAGCCACGGGCCATCGTGCAATGAGGAAGCGTTTCGCTCGTGTGTGCATTCATCTCCGCGGCGAACTTTACGAACACAAAGGTTCGTATTTGCTGTTGTATAACTTTTTATGTAGTTATTAATTCCGTTATATTTTTTATTACGTCAATATACTGGTTAATCAAGTAGGTATGCATCTAGATAGAAATAGTTGCTCTTTTGTTTTTTATTTATTTAAAAAATACTTGGGCATCTGTCCCTATCAAAAAGGATAGTTGTAGTTGCCCTGATTTTTCGGGGTATAGGTGCCCATAGGGGCATCTATCCTTCCATACATACATCCATACTTATGTGGTTTCAGTGTATATTTTGAACATATTTTGGAACCTGTGTACTTTTCAGAAGTTATCGCTCAAGATGTGAAAAACTGAAAGCACGATCCGGCAAAGCTTAATTTAAGTAGGACTACCAAATGATGACCTTTACTGTGTTATTTTAGTTTTTAAAAAGAAAGACTTTTATGGTTAATATGCATGTTGGAAATTAATATTCTATAATAAGAATTTAGAATTCCTATTTTTGTTCAACAAACACTTTAAGGGCGCTTTCAATTTATACGTTTCTTGGCGGCCTGCTGCGGTGCCGAAGCGGTGCGTTAGACGTACAGCGCACGGACGATCCTCTTTTTTTTCATACAAAACGCATGGTGCGGCAACGGACGTTATATATCCGGTTGTCGAGCGTTCGCGGTACCGGCGGCCGCACTGTACTGTACACCATGAAGGGCTTCTATCCCGCGCCGCAGGCATCTATCCTTCTTAATAATTTCACGGTGGGGCAACTATCCATACGGGTAGACGTCTATCCTCAAAAAAGGAATTTTACAAAAAGCTAAAATCTGCAAAATCTTTAATTTATACGTCCAAAAAAACAAATCACAGTTAAACATAAAGGATTAAACTAGCTACATTCATCGACATTATTTATATAAAATTAATATTTTTTAAATTATAAGGATATTTCAAAAAGTGGTGCATCTATCCCGCCTTTACCCTACGTATAAACTAATAAATTGTATTTGCGTGCTTGCGCACTGAATGCGCAAGTACAGCCAGCTCAAGAGGCTGGAGACTGGAGATGACATTCTGTTCGGTGCCGTCGTCAGCGACAGTCGTGTGATGCGCATGCTGTTGTGTGCCGTTGGGGCTGTGGTGTGGGGGTGGGCGGCGCACATGTGCGCAGGCGAGCGCGCGCTCGTGCGGGGCGCTGTGCGCTTCGGCGCGCTGTTCGCGGTGCACGGCGCGCCGGCGGAAGCGGGCGCGGGCGCGGCTTGCGGCGCCGTGCGCGAGCACTACGGAATCCAGCGCGTTGAGGCGACGCTGCTGGCGCTGGATGCCATCAACGCGGACGGCCAGCTGTTGCCGCGCCTGCGCCTGGGCGCCGAGTTGCGTGACTCGTGCTGGGCGCCACCCACGGCACTGCGCCAGACCATAGACCTGGTCCGCGACGCCATCGCTCCGCCGGACGCGCGCCGCCAGCGCGTGCAGTCCAGCGACACCGACGCCTGCTCTGAGGTCAGTAACCACTTCAGTAGGTATAGTACCTTGAAGACTTTAAGGGTTTTCCAAGATAATTTAGTAATGCGATCTAACAGCTGCGTCGTAGACACAGTCCT
Source organism: Hoplodrina blanda (assembly GCA_949316365.1). Lineage (NCBI taxonomy): Eukaryota > Metazoa > Arthropoda > Insecta > Lepidoptera > Noctuidae > Hoplodrina > Hoplodrina blanda. Next base: position 54,455 of record OX438590.1, read on the forward strand.
ATTATTCTATTGAATTATTCGTCAAAAAAACTTAATACAAAGTCCATAAAATCGTGCTACAGTAGCGGGTGTCCCGGGTGTCGGGGGACTGGAGAGCCCTCCCCCCCCCCACCCTCCGGCCGGCACTTCACCGCTAAGCACGAGCTGCTTGATGGAGAGGACACCGAGAGCGCTCGCTCGACCTCGTCGCGAGTGCTCATGAATGCTACTCGGGCACTCATACCTCTGTCCTTGTGAATAGGTACTTACTTGACTTTATATACAGCTGTTTATACGGCTGTCATATGTGGTAATATGGATCGGATGAAATAGGCAGATGATGATGCTGAACAACGGTGGTGACAATTTTAACCCGTTATATTATTGTTACGCATGTCTTGATTATATTGTAAGAGCATAACCCGGGAGTGCTGCAGTAGTTGCACTTGTGCGTACCGGACCGCTAAGTATGTGTGGAGGCGGCGGCGCCCGCCACTGCTGGCCGTGCCATCAGCCAGGACCAACCTGCTGGCCAAAACCCCACTCACCCGAGCCATTCGCACCATCAATTATATTCATGTAGTAATTGATATCTTTACATGTCACTTGAGTGGATTCGCAAAAGTACTATTACTTATTTAGATTGTGTTACAAATTACAACCAATGACATGGCTTTAATAAGATTTTATGTTATATTTATTTTATTTTTCTTTTAAATTTTGGCATGTCAAGTTTTGTTTTGTAGGTTTTGTTTTAATTTTATTTTATATGTTGATATTACTTACTTTTCGATTATGTGTGTGTGTGTGTGTGTTATTAGGCTATCGCATTAGGTTAAGAAACCTGTAATGGTAGTTTTTAAGGATTTTAAATATAAATAAATAAATTGTTAACGTTCAATTTATTATGGAAATAATGAAGTAAAAAAAAAGTTTCTTTTTATAAAGGGAAATTAATGTGGTGCAAAGTCAGTAAACTTTTATAGATGACATTTTAATAAAGAATAATTCCTAATAGACACGGACACAGTAGGCACACTTACAAAACTGAGCGACAAGACTACATCCCTATAAGTGCAGCTCGCCGCGCGGCGTGTTGCACTTCATTGCTGTTCATAACGAGATGGAAGGGCTGGCTCAGTGGGCGTCGGATTGTCTGCAGACGGATGCACCATCGCTCGCAACTTCGGCGCCGCTGGTCGGCGTACTGGGCCCAGGCGCCAGCTCCGCCGCCGTTCAGGTGCAGAACTTGCTGCAGCTGTTTTCCATCCCGCAGGTACTCTTACGCGCCGCGTCTTCCTTTCACCCTTTCCGCCCCTTCTTCCCAGAGCGTGGGGGCACAGCTCTGATGCACGTGTATGTGCCAGGTGTCGTACTCGGCGACGTCGCGGGAGCTGTCAGACCGCGCTCGCTTCTCGACCTTCTTCCGCATGGTGCCCTCCGACCGGCACCAGGCGCGCTTGCTGGTGGCGCTGCTGCGCGCGCACAACTGGACTTACGTGCACGCGCTGCACACGGACGGTGAGGCGCATGAACCGCCACGGCGGCGCGCGCGGGATTCTCGAATGAACTGTACTTTCCGCAGAGAGCTACGGGCAAAGTGGCATGGCGGCGTTCCGCGAAGAAGCGATGCGTGGTGGTGTGTGCGTGGCGCGCGAGTTGGCGCTGCGAGCGGCGCCGTCGCCGGCGCAGGTAGACGCGGCACTGGCGCGGCTGGCGGACGGGCCGGGCGTGGCGGTGTGCTGGTGCGAGGGCCGCACGGCGCGCGCGCTGCTGGCGGGCCTGGCGCGCGGAGGGCGCGGGGGACGCGGCCTGCGGCTGGTGGCCAGTGACGGCTGGGCCGACCGGCGCGACGTGGTGGAGGGCGTGGAGCGCGCCGCGCACCGCGCGCTCACGCTGCGCATCCGTTCGCCCTACCTCAAGGAGTTCGACGCGCACTATCTCGCGCTCAAGCCTCATAACAACTCTAGGAATCCCTGGTTTCAGGTAATTAAGCAGACCATTAATCCCATCTTTGGTAGTTTGTATGGTACGGTGGTACCTCCGGCGCTCTAAACTTGTTAGGCTTCCGTAAGTAGACGCCTTTTTTTCGGCCACAATATAGTAAAACATAAAAAAGCTTATTACCTATTGCCTTATTATTGATTATTTATTAATATCTTGCCATCCTATTCTTAAACCCACAGGAATTCTGGGAACAGAAGTTCAGCTGCTCGCTTGCTAACAGTCCTCCGATGGGAGCGCGGCGCTGCTCAGGTTTCAACTCTTATTATTGTTTATTATTAAGTTCAAAAAAGCCGTCAGCCGGTTCAAAACCTTCAACACGAATCGGAGCAATATAATTTAAGGGACGTTGGGGTCCTGGAGAGTGGTACGTTTGTAATCCACACCATTTAGTTCTGTTTGTGTGTGGTGGAAGGTTCGGAATCGCTGGCAGCCAACTACACGCAGGAGCCGAAGCTGGCGCTGGTGGTGCGCGGCGTGTACGCGCTGGCGCACGCGCTGCACGCCATGGAGCGCGCGGCGTGCGGCGCGGGCGGGCGCGCCGCGGGCGGGCTGTGCGCCGCCATGCTGCCCTTCAACGTGTCGCGCTACCGCCAGCACCTGGCGCGCGTGCGCTTCCGTGCGCCCGACGGCGGGCTCGTCGCCTTCGACGACAACGGCGACCCACCGCCCGAGTCAGTACCCAGTCGCCTGCGCCCACTCCTAACTACTACGTTATATTAGCCATACGCATTACCCTCACGGTCAAACAACACGAGTTCAATGAGCTGGTAAATGTTAAGTTTGAAATAAAAACCGGCCAGGTCCGAGTCGCACCGCACACGAAAGTAAATTAACTACTTAAGTGCTACGTATTAACTACGTTTTATTATGAGGCCCCGGCCGGGATCCAAGCTTTATTCAACTATGGATTACGTAGATACTATGTACGTCGGTGTAGGCACAATAACGTTTAATCCGTAATTAAGTGTTGAATTGATACGCGACGTCAGAGCTGGGGTCATGGTGTACATTGAGGCAGGAAATGTTCTGTTCGCAGGCTGAGCGAGTACGACGTGATGAGCTTCGAGCGCGGGGCCGCGGGCGCCTGGCGCTACGAGCGCGTGGGCCGCTGGCGCCGCGGGGCGCTGCACCTGCGAGGGGACGCGGACGCCGTGCACGCGTACATACAGCTGATTGTATTACACAGTCATGACATATTGAACTAAATGAGCAGTCCGTCATGAATGTAAATCACAGGTTCAACCAACCTGTGGGCCCCGTCCCACTCGAGTGGCCAATGAGGAGGACTGATCTATTAAAATTGATGTTCTTGGTACCTATTACAAAACATATACCGCTTTAAGGAACACCTTATGAGCTTGTTGTCGTTACAAATACTCTAACCGGCTGATTTTAGCTCTAACTGTATAGAAGAGTGAGCTCAACCCCCTTGCCTCATTCCACATTCCAGTTGGTATTCACTCGACAATCCACATTTTACCTTCACCTCCGGTTTACTGGGATGCCAGGTCTAGTATTTAAATTATTTACTCTTCCAAAATTAAAGTCCTACTTCCGTAGTGCATCATCGCCATCAAGTACATTTTTATCTATTCCTGACACCACTTATAAGCTTACCCAATTGCGCTTTGTAGTAGCGCAGTAGTTCAGTGGTATCGCAGGCGCGCGCGCGGCGTGGAGGCGGCGTGCTCGGCGCCGTGCGGCGCGGGGCAGTGGGCGCGCGCGGGCGAGGGGCGCGCGCGCTGCTGCTGGTCGTGCGAGACGTGCGCGCCGCTCGCCGTCACCGTGCCGCCGCCGGCGCCCGGCTGCCGCCTCTGTCCGCCGGGACATCGCCCCGATCAGGACCGCATCAGTAAGTTTTGCAATACGTACTGATGCCGTCGTAGGAACTCCTATTAATTAGCACTATTCAACGCAACGTATTAGTTTGGGGTCGTAAGGCTTTCGACTGGCAACCACGTACCGGAAGGCGCAGTGTGGGAAGGCCCCCCACGAGGTGGACTGACGACCTGGTGAAGGTCGCGGGAAACCGCTGGATGCGGGCAGGGCAGGCCGGTCCTGCGCTGCCCGCAGGGCCGGCCTTTGTTGACCGGTTATCTTTAGGTAGGGGAGGCCTCGGCTGAATGATGATGATAACTCGTAACTTTATAAATAAATCGGTAGCTTGTCTGCCATCCCCCGTGGAGTGGGGTACTGGCGGTCGCGGGCCGCACGTGGTGTCCGCTGTGGCGGGCGTGACGGGACTGGTCGCCGTCGTGACGTGCGCGGTTACGTTCTGGCGGCACCGCGCGACTCCTGTGGTGAAGTCGGCATCACGCGAGCTGTGCACGCTGCTACTGTGCGCGGCAGCGGTGTGTCACAGCACGGCGCTGGCGGCGGTGGCGCAACCGGCTATGGCGCCTTGCTCGCTGGTGCGTCTGGCGGCGCCTGCGCTGGGCGGCGTGTATGCAGCGGTGCTAGCGCGTACGGTGCGCGTGGCGCGGCTGGTGGCGGCGTGCGAGCGTCGGCCGACCTCGCGTCCTCGACTGCTATCGTCACGCGCTCAGGTTTGGACATGGCTGGCGCTGAGCGCGCCGGGCGCTTGCGTTGCGGTGTGGAGCGCGGCGCGTTGGCCGGCCGCGCCGCGCCTGCAGCACCCGGGCCGCGCGCGCTCAGTGCTGGCGTGCGGTGGTGAACATGCCCCGGCGCAACTGGCCCCGCTGGCGCCCGCACTAGTGCTGCTGGCGACGTGCGTGGTGCTGGCAATCCGCACTCGCCGGCTTCCACATAATTTGAACGAGACGCGTTTTGTGGGCGCGGCGGCTTACGCCACGTGCATCATCTGGGTGGCGTTCTTCCCACTGTACGTGGTGAGCATGGCGCGCACAGCTACGCTATGCGCGTGCGTGTCGCTGTCGGCGGGCGCGTGCGTGGCGCTGTCGCTGGGCCCGCGCGTGTTCGTGTGCCTGTGCCGCCCGGCGCGCAACACCCGCGCACACTTCATCACAGCCACTTCCATCCGCTGCCACCTCGGCAAGTACCGGCCAGGGCGGGAGCATGGCGATGGGGGCATGGGGGGCGCGGGGGCGACGGCTCAGCGCGACGCGGCCTGCCAGACGGCGGCGTCGGGAGCGAGCGCGCGGCGCTGCGCAGCGGCGGGCACGTGCGCGCGTGTGGTGCGCACGACGCACGCCGACTCCACCGACGTGCTGATCGTGATGCTGCACCACCACCACACGCTCCCCGACGCCCTGCCGCTGGCAGACTCCTCGCCGGATGGACTGGACTCGTAGACGCAGATGGCACTTGTAACTTGACCAATAGCTTTCCGAAATAGATAACTGAAAACAAAACGTTGTTTTAAATCTTCCTATATCATAACTAGCTGGTTGTTATTCTTTGCTCATGCTAAAGGTCGCTGTATGGAATTCTCTGACTATGTACCAGAATGAGATGAGTGCACTACGTGAGTGCGACAAATGCTTGTGCGATGCACGCTAGTGCGACAGTTCTGTACCGCGACACACGATAGATCGAATGCACGCTTGTGCGACACACTGAAGATCGACATTACCCTAGTGCGATACTGAAGACTCAACCCATAATTATTGTTTTAATCTGACGAATTCGATGACTCAGCTAGTTACATAATTGGATACCGGACCACTAGTACTTTAATAAAATTAATATTGATTGATAATTTTAACAGATCAAAAATATTTTTCACCGCTCGCCGGCCGCTCTCCGCGCCGCTGCCTTCTTGGCCAGTTCCATATAAATGTATGCATTGAAACGCGGCTTCATAGATAGATGAATGTGTCTTCAAGAAGGTATGCGTCTTGTCAGCTTCTATGGCGGACTTTTTTCCAGATATAAATGGTAAAATGATGTCGCTCTGGCGGCTGTTAGTCTGTGACGTGCTTCATCTAAGAAAAGTAGGTAGGTACCTACTGCGCTTTAAATATTCACCCTTATCTTCATTTACTTATTTTAATCTAAAAAAACCATAAATAACAAAATAGCTATTCGCACAATCACGTAAATAGTGGTGCGACGCTGTCGTCGTCCAAAAATAGGCAATGAATCGGGTCGCGCGTCGCCGGCGCCCGCGCTCCTTCAGTAGCGGCGCGTCTCCGGCGCGGAGTACAGTACGCGCGACGCGAGCGGCGAGTGTGACGCAGAGACAACAGAAGAGCAGCCCAGACTCGTCGAGATGGCCTCGCGCGTGAGCCCCGCGCTCGCGGTGTGGGGGGCGCTGGCGGCCGCGCTGCTTGCGCACGCCGCCGCACAGGACCTCGTCATCGGTCAGTCATTCAGTTAAATGCCAGAGTCGTGCTCGCGGAGTCTGCTAGTGTTGGTGTGTTGCTGGTAGCAACTATGACGTTCCTTGATGTTTGGTCACTAGGGCTTCCAGCCTTCACTGTACTAAATACGTGGCGCTACGCGCAACGTAACCAGGTGTAACACTCGCTCTGACTGGAGCCGAGTAAAAGAACGATCGCAGCATTTTGCAGAAATACAGCCTACTTTTCTCTCCGCAGTCATTCTGTATCTTCATCGGTAGCGGTTACTGACACATCTTCTATTACTCAGTAGCGTGTCCAAATCGGCAAAATACGCTTGGTTGTAAGGTAACAGCGTCCTCAATTTAGTGTCGACTGCTACCAGCTTCCACCATACCCACGGCCCTAAACACCAGTTCCCGCGTTAAATAACGTCGCGAAATAACACTCGTTGGAGGAACACCGTGGGGTCTTAGTCGGTAGGAGGGAGAAAAAATGAAAATCTGACAAACATCTGTAAACTTCTCATGTCACAAAATTCCGTTCGGTGCTCCGTGGTACCAAGCCAACTAAGTAAGTACTTATATTATTTTAGAATGCATCAACTTACTTTTCTTTTTCTTTTTTATTACTTATGTTATAACGCACAAAAAATCTGAACAGAAATTAATTACCTAATACATGAATGTCATATTGTGAAAGAAGTGATAAAAAAACTGATATCAAAAACGGCTTCAGCACCAAAAATACATAAGACTTAGAAAAGGTTGAAATAAGTACAGGCTACGTCAAAATGAATCACAACAGAATAGCTGTAGTGGCAATGACATTAAGTGCAGGCGTGTGTTGCGCAGGCGTGGTGGAGCAGCCGGTGCGCGCGCTGCAGCTGGCGGCCGCCGTGGACGCGGCGCTGAACGCGTCGGGCGCGGCCGCGGTGGCGCCGTTGGAGCCCGAGGAGCCGCTGGCGCCGCCCGCCGCCATGTGCGCGCAGGTACTGCGACCGTCGCACGCTACGCCACTGCCAGCCAACGGTGCCAAATGGCGCCAACAGCCAACTGGATCCTAAGACTAAGCCTGTTTATCCGTGTTCTCAATATTGATCATAGTAGTATACGTGTTGCTATACTTGCTATGGCCATTACAACAAATAATGAAAAAGGAGATAAACTATGATAGTTTCGGACTTGGGTGGACGGAACTCTTAGTGCGTGAGTCCATCTTGAGCTTCGCCGGTTCTTCTATGCTTTTGTATTGTCCTATGCCTGAAATTCAAAAAAGAAAATATTTTCGGTGGCACCATAATCACTATATAATAGTATTACACTAAGATAATTTTTATAATGTTATTATTACTTACTACGATATGAAGATCATGTAAGATATAAGTACGTAGCATTAGATCCGGTGAGAAGCAAAAAGTAATAGTAGGTGTTAGGTACGTAAGTAGTAGCTAGTGGTAGTCAAGTGCGAGTCGGATTCGCACTCGAAGGGTTCCGTACCACCGTTCACGTTGTAGGTTATGTACTTCAATCGGTTGGACGTGACCACAATTTATTATGATTCTCTAAACATATTATTATTCTAAAGTGCCAAGAAGGGCATTTTTTTAAAAAAAGCACTGTAATTATTATGTGTGTATATGATACTAGCTTTTGCCCGCAACTTCACCTGCGTAGACTGCAACTGGTCTGAGAACATAAAAACGGGATAAAAATCCTATTTTTAAAAGCTTTTATTCAACTTGACTTGTATTTGTATGTATGTGAAGGTTGACTTTTGCAAGTTAATTTAGCTAGATCAATTCTTTGTGAATTCCCTCTGGAGCAGTACTTTTTTCGGGATGAAAGGCACCCTATGCCCGTTTCTGTACATCTGACAAAGTCTATGCAAAGTGAAAGTCAAAACATTTAATTTCAATTAGACCATATACGGGCACTTTTGGATTATCAAGGAGTCGGTCAGTTAGTCCGAAAATTGAAGCTGGTTGCTCGTTCCAAAACGGAGGTAGACCTCTATGGAGAAGAACGAACAAGAAACTCCGCGGCACTCTTTTCAATTAGATTTTTACAAAATTCGGGCCTAAGTCATTACGTGGGACTTGAGTAATTAAAGAAAGAAAAGAATGAATTACTACGATAGAAAACACAGAACAAGGTATTTGTGTTTAGGTTGATCTGTTCAGTGGTTTAGGCGTGAAAGGGTAGGTAACAAAAGAACATACTCATTCTCATTTATTCAATTAGTTGGGATGGTTGGGATTTTTGATAGTTTCCTTGAGAATTAGTTGTTGTCAAAGAAGCGCCAGATACAATGACTAGTTGTGCGCTTCAGGCGTCCAGCACGGAGGCGGGCGCGGCGGTGGCGGCGCTGGGCGGCGGGGACGCGCGCGCCGCGCGGCTGGCGGCGGCGGGCGCGGCGCGGGCCGCTCTGCCGCTGCTGCTGGTGGACCCCGCGCACGCCGACGCCTCCTGGGAGGCGCTCGAGCTCTACCCGCATCCGCAAGTGCTGGCGCAGGTGGTGTACCTGTCCTCGTCGTCTCCGGCACACACTCGATAAATCGATCGTATTGAGATGAGCGCATCGTGTCTTCAGGCGTGTGCGGAGCTGTGTGAGGCGAAGGGCTGGGAGCGGGCCGTGCTGCTGCACGAGGGCGACGCGCGCGGCGCCGCGTTGCTCACCGCCGGCGCGGAGCCGCCCGCACTTCTGGCGAGGCAGCTGCCTCCCATCCACGAGGACGCGCTGCTCAGGTCACACTTAGCCAAATTGAGGATAAGTTGATTTCAAAAGTTAAAGCGTGTTATTAATGTGAAGTTATCCGTGCCTACTTAGGAACCTGCTGTTAGTGCTGAAAAAGTCGGGCTTGACGAATTTCATAGTGTGGTGCTCAGCGGAAGGCACGGTGCGCGTGCTGGACGCGGCGCAGCGCGTGGGCCTGCTGACCGAGAAGCACTCGTACATCGTGCTGTCGCTGGACTTGCACACGCAGCCGCTGCACGACTACAGCCACGGCGGCGCTAACGTCACCGGTGAGCACAACACTAGCTCAGCCCGCAATCCTCTCTTTCACACTAACCCGTAGTGCGTTCCTCAGCCTTACGCCTCTTCGATCCTGAGTCTCCCGAGGTGGTGGAAGTAATGAAACAATGGGGCAAGATGTACACGGAACGGCTAAAAGTAGCGGGGAGCGTGGAGGACGGGGAAGAGCCCGTGGAGCCAGCAGAGGTAGCAGAGATAACTGCGGCGCCGCCCACTGCCCTACTACTAGCGCACCTGGCCACGGGGCTGGTGGCCGAGGCGTGGCGGCGCTTGCAGCTGCCCGCCATGGCGCCCGCCAACTGTGAGATGGGCGCCGGAGCATTCCACGCCGACACACTGCTCAACTATCTGCGCTCGGCAAGTCTCCTTGCTCCTTAAATTGTTTTTCTGAATAGTAACAGTGAAGTAAGAGCGTTTCGTAACGTGAGGTAGTCCGATTGCAGGAGGAGTGGAACAGCGAAGACGGCGCGGGGCGGCTGGTGGGCGGCGCCATCACATGGGAGGTGGAGGGCGGGCGGCGCGAGGTGCAGCTGGACGTGGTGGAGCTGGCACGCGGCGGGCGGCTGCAGCGCGTGGGGCTGTGGGCACCGCGCGCCGGCCTGTCCTGGCAGCGCCACGACCCGCCCGCGGACACGCCGCCGCCTGACTCCATGACCAACCGCACCTTCACTGTGCTCATTGCTGAGGTTGGCGTCGAAGGATGCAGTGCACTGGAAATAAACAGACTGCCTTCTTACGCAACTTGTATCGTTTGGTCCAATTCCTTAATTTTCTGTTCCAGAACAAACCGTATGTAATGATGCGGGAATCTACGGTCCGCTTATCTGGCAATGATCGCTATGAAGGTAATTATTCTGATGTACCTACCCCGGGCTCCTTGAAAGACCATCGAATTGAAAGAAAGAAATGAAAAAGCTGCATGGTAGTTTTCAGTTTAATATCCAATAAAATTAATAAAAAGCTAAAAAGTATTGCATCAAAAAATTGTGGTTGTAGTGTATCCAACAATGAAGTATAGAGATAATAGAGAAATATATTGTCATACATAGATTAATATAGAAGTGACTCAGGGTTCTGCATCGAGCTGATCGACAAGCTGTCGAAGCTGCTGCACTTCAACTACACGTTCGTGGAGCACAAGGGAGGCTACGGCGACCGGGACAACGTGACCGGCAAGTGGAACGGCATGCTGGCCCGCCTGATGGAGGACGAGGTGACAACCACTATACTATTTGTTCGTTCCCCTGCCTTCTTTGATATCCCGCCCTACCGAAGCGTTCAAAAACAAGATGGCAACCAATAAGTTTTACATCACGATAATTTATCATCGAATCGAAGCATCGATGGCGCGCACCGATTTATCTTCTATCATCGTATTACCTACGGCATGTTAGCAACATAACGTCAAACAGCGCTGCTTTATACAAACAATTTAACCGAGGTGAGCTCGGGCCTTACCCCTACCCGATTCATTTTGTATAATTTAGATGTATTTAAAATCCTACGTACTTAGTCCACCATTGCAACCATTATTGTTTATTGCTTTACCCAAATGTTTGTCGTGAGTATAAAAAGCTAGCGTGTATGCTCGAGTTAATATGCCAAGTAGAACGGTTCGTTTGGGCGCAGAACATCGACTTCGCGATCACGGACCTGACGATCACGGCGGAGCGCGAGCGCGCGGTGGACTTCACCACGCCCTTCATGAACCTCGGCATCAGCATCCTGTTCCGCACGCCCAAGCAGCCCGAGCCCAAGATCTTCGCCTTCCTCTTGCCCTTCTCAAACGGCGTAAGTGACCTGGTGGCCGGCGGCACTTCCTGCTTACTACTCGAATACATAATAACCCTTTGGCTGGCCAGCAGTCCCGACCTGGAAACCGCTAGTAAGAGTATATAACAACAGTACAAAGGTGAGTAAGATCGTCATCAAGCTCAAGGCTGGGTTGCAGCCCGAGACTTATTAGCCTAGTAGGCTAGGGCGAAGCGAAACGTACGAAACGTATACCTAAAAATCAACAAGATTTTTGTTTTCGCTTAGTAACGTTTGAAATCTTTCAACTTTTTTCAATTCAATTCATGTTACGCATGCGTGCGCACGGGTCGTCGTGCATGTGGTACATGTCATGGACATGATATTAATTCGATAATCCGAAGTTAATTAATAAAAATTGTGTTAAAGTAAATGTTTCACATTATTTTAAGTACAGACTATGAAGAACAGTTATAATATCGGTGATAGAGTGTGTTTTGACGCTGTTTCCAACTAAACATTTTGTGTTGTGTTCTGGGAAGTCAGTGACAATAACAACGCGCGGGTGGCGCGAAAAGTGTCGCGTCGCGCTCTTTCATTCTTGGGCGAATAAGCTAACTGTGTCTCGCTCGCACTGTGTTAACGTCGAATTTTGATTTTACAATGAATTGTGCAGCTTGTAATAGAAAAACTGATGCAGTGGACTTGATTAAATGTGTTGGATGTAAATCTGGTTATCATTATAAATGTGTCAATATTACTACGGCTGCATTTAAAGAAAGCCAAGTGCAATTAAAGCGTTCTTTTAAGTGTCAATCGTGCGCTAATGTAACCCAGCGTATTCGAGTAACCGACGATAAGCCGGAGCGCGGAGCCAGTGCCGCCGCCGGTTCCGTAATAGACATAATGGAGCAGAATCAGTCTTTCCAGGATAATGTCCAGTTAACATCGGATGAATTGGTAGATAAAGTGAGCAGCGTAATCATGGCAAAACTTTGTGCTTTTGAACTGAACATTCTACAGGAAATTAAAACTACTGTGGCCGTCTTGGCCAATGAAAATAGTAAGCTTAGACAGGAATTGAATGATGCGAACAAGAAATGCATTGCTTATGAACAGCAAGTTAAACGTTTGGAGTCCGAGAGATTTTTATCTAAAGAAAAAGATTTAAAACGTAACATTGATACTTTAAATACTACAATGTCTTTGAATGTACCAACGCACACGCAACCCACGCCTTCTAAATATTGTGATGGTAACCCGGTAACATTGCCGTGCACAAGCAACAACAATGGGCAGGCGTCAGCGCTGACGGTGTCGGTGCCGAGTCCCGCTAGTTACGCGACAGTGGCTCGGAAGTACGCGGCGGCGAATGTAAACAACAACAACGATAACAAAGGGATTGAAGTTATAAATAATAAAAATCAGAGAAAACCTGTGAAAGTAGGTGGCAATAATTCAATCGCTACTTTAAAGGCGGTAGAACGTAAAAGATTTTTACATGTGTGGAGACTGGAAAAATCCACAACGGAGGATCAGTTAAAGCAACACATTAAACAGATACTTAGCGATGACAATGAAGTTCTGGTTGAAAAACTTAAACCTAGGACAGACCGTGACTATGCCTCATTCAAAGTGGGGACAACAGTAAGTAATTTCGAAAAACTGTGTGACACCGAGGTTTGGCCGGTGAATGTAGAATTTAGTGAATGGGTCTGGTTTCGCCCCTCACTCAAACCAGACAAATTACAAACCGAGTAGACACATCAGCCTGCTATACCAAAACGTCAGAGGGCTACGCACTAAAACTACTCAGTTCTTGTCGTTATTGGAGTCGTCGGAGTCGGATTTATTCGCTTTCACGGAATCTGGTTTGAATGAATCCATTGAAGATGCAGAATTCTTACTTCCTGGGTACCAGGCAGTGAGATGCGACAGGGCGGACGGCCGGAAACAGGGAGGTGTACTGGTAGTGGCGGGACCTAGGTTCGAGCTACGACAAGTGCATGTGCCAGGTGATATTGACGTTAATAGATGTAAGTTTGAACTAATTTGTACGGCTGTTTATATGAATAATCGTTTTTTATTTGCGTGTTGTGTTGTTTACATTCCACCACAGACAGATGAAAATGAGTATATGTTAATGTTTAATATTTTAGAAAAATGGTGTGTAAAGTACAAAAATAATTTAATAATAGTGGGAGACTTTAATTTGTTTTCGTGCAATAACAACATTGTTAATTATTTTGAATATTTTATCTCATTTTGTGAATTCATTCAGTGTAATACGGTTCATAACTGCAACAACAGACAGTTGGATCTTGTGCTGAGCGCGAGCGCGGGCGTGTCGGTGTCTGCGGCGGACGAGGGCATACTGCCCGTGGACGCGTACCACCCGGCGCTGGCGGTCGGCATTGAGATAAGCGGCCGCGCGCCGCCGTCGCCGCCGACTCCGGGCGACGTGGTGCCGCCCGCGGTTGGTGACGCCGCCGTCACTCCTTGCACCATAGTTAGCGCTAACACACTCGCGCCTTTTTCAAATAAACGCAACAATAGGTCACAATACAACTTTTATAAAGCGGATTATGAGTTGTTATATTCAACGTTGGGGTCGACTGACTGGAGTGAAATGTATGATATGACCGATTTAGAAAACATCTTAGACTTTTTTTATAGTAAAATTTATAGTATATTAGATGAAAGTGTCCCTCTGAGGAAACATTGTAGGAAATCTAAATTTGTTTATCCGGTGTGGTATACGACTGAAATAATTAGCGGGTTAAAAACAAAAGCGGCTCTTCACAAAAGGTATAAACAAAATAAAAGTAGCGTAGATTACTCTAATTTCTCTGAATTCAGATCTCATATTAAGAAATTAATAAACACTGCTTACTTACAACACAAAACTAAAATGCAATGTCAATTTGCTAAGGACCCAAAGTCGTTTTGGCAGTTTATAAGATCGCAGCGAGGTACAATGGGTAGACAGGCAATTGTAAAAGATGGTAAGTATCTATCTGACAGCGAATGTGCTCAGCAGTTTGCTGCCTTTTTTGAGTCCGTATATAGTACCGAACCGCCACGACTGAATCCACGAGAGGCGTCAGTGTCGGCGAAGACGGGGAACAGTACAGAGGTGGAGATCGGGCAGCTTACTGTCAAGGACGTACACAGTGCCCTTGTACGCTTAAAGGCCAAGCGATCGGCGGGTCCGGATGGCATACCAGCTTTTCTTGTTAAAGACTGTAGTAGAGTACTAGCGGAACCATTGCGTTTTATATTTAACACAAGCCTCAATTCAGCCACTTTTCCTACCCGCTGGAAAATCACCAGAGTCATTCCAGTACCCAAAGGTAAGGCAGGATCTAACATTGATGGGTATAGACCAGTGGCAGTGTTGTCGACTCCGGCTAAAGTGTTTGAGTCAGCGTTGCAGCTCTGCTTACAGGCACAGATGCGCGGGCAACTGTCGGACGCACAACACGGATTTAGACCGGGTCGTAGCACAGCCACCAACCTCCTCAGCTTTATGACGAGGGTGGTGCCGGCGGTGGATGCTGGAGTGCAGGTTGACGCGGCTTATTTTGATTTTAGAAAAGCATTCGACACCGTGGATAATGACATCTTATTAAGGAAGCTGGCCGAGGTTGGGTGCAAGCCGCAATTATTACAGTTTTTTGCTAGTTATATGAAAGATAGGCAGCAGTATGTCGACTACAGGGGGTGGGAATCTAATCCGTATTACACCAGATCCGGAGTGAGTCAGGGCAGCAATTTGGGGCCTCTGGAATTTTTAATTATGATAAATAATTTACCGCAAGTCGTCAAACATGGCTCTTGTTTGTTGTTTGCGGATGACCTCAAGTTGCTGCTTGAAATTAAGAGTGAAACAGACTGCAAGTGCTTGCAGGATGACATTAATAGGATAGTACAATGGAGTCATGAAAATAAGTTGTATTTCAATGTATCAAAATGCTCAATGATAAGTTTTACTCGCGCGCGTTCACCCCTGCTTCATGAGTACATGCTCGAAAACACACCATTGCAACGAGTCACACAGGTGCGTGATTTAGGTGTTTACATGACCCCCGAGCTATTGTTCCGTGAGCACATAATTAAAATTTGTAAGAAAGCGTATAGAAATCTAGGGTTCTTACTGAGACAAACACGTGATTTCACAAATATCTCTACAGTTCGGGCCCTATATGATGCATTAGTCAGAAGTCATTTGGAGTACAGTGCAATCATATGGGCGCCTCATGAGAGTAAATACTCACTGATGCTAGAACGCGTTCAGAATAAATTCACACGTCACTTGTACTATAAGTTGTATGGAGTGTACCCGTTGTATCCGTTGATATATCCCTCTCTATTCGTCTTGGGCATGGTCGGGTACAACCAATTGAAGGTGCGTCGAGAATTTACTCTTGTCACTTATCTGATGAAATTGATTCGGGGACTGGTACATAACCCAGATGTTCTACAAACAATCAGTTTCTGGGTACCAGACAACTATGTAGGGAGGCGGCGGCGTCCGCCTCTATTGGCGGTGCCAGTGGCTAGGACGAATTTACTGGCAAAAGCCGCGGTCGCGCAAGCTATCCGAGATATAAATGTTTTGCACGAGCAAATAGATATTTTTACATGTCAGCCGAGTGAATTCACAAAGATTTTGTTATATAATTTGTGTTATCAAGATAGATAGATTGTTAAAGTAATTATTTTATTTTTTAGTATTGTAAGGACAGTGTATTGTAAGGCATTGCTGTTTCAATATCTTTGTCTTTATTTAAGTATTATTATTATATTTTTTGGTTTTGTTTAAATAAGTTAATTAGTATTAAGGTATATAAAGTTTAAAATGGTGTATGGTTTCTCTAGATATAAGTTGTAGTTATGTAATGTTTTAAAATACCCTGTTATCGCATTGGGTCTTAATAACCTGTAATGTTAGCAGAGTAAGGATAAATAAATAAATAAATAAATAAATAAATAAATAAATAAACTTCATTTCGATCGGCAATTTTTGGATGCACCCAATATTTCATTTGTTTTGTCATCTATTTAACTAAAAAATTAAAAGAAACAAAAAAGATTTTTAAAAACAAGCTTTTATTACCTGTTATTAAAAAAATTGTTCGTATTTTATAATAACTTAAGTACCTACATCTATTTTATTATAAAGACTTTTAACTTATGGTAAAATAATGATTAAATTAGTTTTCAACGAACTTATTTTCTCTTTAATGATGTTACATATGGATATTATCTAGGACCAGAATACTCGTCAAGACGAATCAAACGAGCCCAAACTCGATGCGGTTGCTTCATTTTATTACCAAGTTGATCCTATGGCCACCTTCCAGCTCCATCATCAGATCGGCTCCATGTGTAATAATATTAAAATGTTCCCCGATGACGACATGCACGCAAAATTTCAGCTCAATCGTAACTTGGGAAGTGGATCAAAAGCTTTCAAGTTGTGATGACAAACACACAAGTGAAACTAAATAAAAGCTTGTAATAATAAAAAAAATAAGTTTAAAATAACTAAAACCCGACTACGACAAAATCGCGTAAGTACTGAAAAGTATAAAAACAAGAACAATATTCATTTGACCGATTTTTTAAGTAATAGCCGTGGTCGTATGCCACCTAGCCAATAAAGATTGTGTGAAACAACCGCAGGTGATGAGAATCAGAGCAGTAGCGCACTAGCGGCCGTGGCCGCAGCGGCTGGCTACGTGAATAAAAGGTTTTTCATTCTTTCTTTCTTTCTTTCAACATTGATATTGCTGTGTTACTTATGTCTAAACTAACATGCATGTGTGACAAACACAAACAACATCCTAAGGCCTGAGAGCAATAGCGCAACTAACAAACAACAACAAACAAGTAACACAGCAATATCAATGTTGAAAGAAAGAAAGAAAGAAAGAAAAACCTTTTATTCACGTAGAAGTGACGCACAATACAAAATAATCTTTACAGCAGCAAGACAAGTAGGTACTTACTTATCTAAAAAAACTAAAAACATGACAGAAAAATTTAAAAACGGAAATTTGCGCCACTACCGCTCGAAACGGCCGACGCTCAGCTTTGCGAAATGCCACTACGTCAGTTAGGTGCCCCCTTTTTTCTTGGGTTGGTAAAAATCACCAAATGCTTCCTTCCGCCCTGGGTGGGGCGGAAAGGACTGTCAGACTTTTACTGACTAAAAAACCACCGTGTTCCTTCTGTTGCCCTTTGCGTTCTGGGGCCACGGTATCCTGACCCCGGAGACGTCCAACGACTCCGGAGTTAGGTGCCCTCTTAAAGCTGGAGCGTGCCGCTAGTACTATCTTATTTATATCTAATTGTATGAATCGTATCGCTACCTGATGCCCAGGTGTGGCTGTGCCTGGGCTTTGCGTACCTCGGCACGTCGCTGCTGCTGTACGTGGTGGGGCGGCTGTGCCACGAGGAGTGGCAGAACCCCTACCCCTGCATCGAGGACCCGCCTGCGCTTGAGAACCAGTTCACGCTCGCCAACGCGCTGTGGTTTAATCTGGGAGCCGTACTGCTGCAGGGCTCGGAGATCGCGCCTGTGTAACTACATTCATACTATTTACTTTTCGTACTCGCAGAAAAGGAGTCATTTTACGAAACATTATTAACAAGTTTTACCGTGAGGCCAACCATATAATTATGGCATTGCAAAAATATTAGATGTTAGTAGGTGAACAAAGTGCTTATTCTTTGGACGAATTTTGTTTTGGTCTCGTGGTAGAAGTTGTCCTGGATCATGACAATGACCCCTTTTCGGCTAAAGAATGCCTGTGCAAGAGTAACGTCGTGCCCGCAGAGCCTACAGCACGCGCGCGGTGGCCAGCGTGTGGTGGGTGTTCGCGCTGGTGATCACCAGCTCGTACACGGCCAACCTGGCCACGCTGCTGGCCAAGAAGTCCTCCGACCAGATCATCAGCAACGTGCAGGACCTCGCCGACAACCAGCTCGGCATCGACTACGGAGCTAAATATAAAGGCTCCACCTACAATTTCTTTGAGGTGCGTGTGTTCCGCAGGTCAATAATATGTGTACCTGTGTTGTAACCTCATAGGCACAATACAATCGCATGAGCCTCGCACGTGTGCTCCGCGCTGTCATACTAACAGCTAGTACATTCGATGCCCGGTATTACCTTCTTCCCATACTCTTCTAAAACCATAATTCCATCACCATTCACCATTCACCATTTCGAATACCATAACTATGCATGATCCCAAATATTTTTAATAAAATTTTAATTTTAATTTGATTTTATTAGCTAGATTTCCTCATCATATTTGTACGCCTCCTGGCATAACATAGCGCTCTTTTGATCAAACAAGATCTGTATTTCTTACACTATGTTAACAAATAAATAAATTATAATAGATACAAATACATAATTCTGGCCGCGACTTGGTCCGCGTTGTTTTTTGTTAGCTGCGTTAAGTAACGTCTTTGGTTACTGCTCCGCTCGTGTGAGTACTAACTAAGTAGCGTGATGTTATCTAGCCTATACTATTCCTCAATAAACTGGCTATCATATTCAGCACTCTAGTACCCCCCTGAAGACTGCCCGCCACATCATAAATGCGCGCGAGGTACTTGATCATTAATTCTGTCGCCGAGTTACTTTAAAACTACGAAATCTTCTAAGATATACATTGAAATCAGATGATGTCAAAATCAATTTTATTCAATGTGATGAATATCGTATTTATATTTATTTAGGTATTTAGATAAGGATTAATATCATGTTTATAAAAATACGTTCGCAAATAATATCATTACTTATAGAACTTTTAAAGGGGAACAATTTTGTACTAGATAATTATTGCGTAAGGTACGATTGGATTATCCATCACAAAAAGATTTTTTCAATTCGAACCAGTAGTTCCTGAAATGAGCGCGTTCAACCAAACAAACAAACTACTACAACTATTATAATATTATGAACGTACCTATAGACATGGTGAAGATAAGGAAGGTCAGGTAATGCAGGGGATTAACTGTACAATAGGGACCTACGAATTGTTGTAGAAAAGGAGCTTCAAACTAGGTCGGTGTATTTGTACTGCCTTTCGAGGCGTCACTGATCTGTTGCTCGCTACGAACAGACCGCCGCACTTACAGCAACCCCTGCGAGGGACTGTCGTATTGACGCATTGTTATTTCTGCTTGCAGAACTCGCAGAGCCCGCTGTACCAGCGGATGTTTCAGCACATGCGTACGCGCAAGATGCCCATGTCCAACCCGGCCGGCATAGCCAAGTAACTCTTACAAGCGATGAACATTTTTCCTAAGTACTTGACGAATGTATGACAGGCGGAGCTAGGCTTCGCTGGCACTAGCACTGTCCACCTCGTGCTCACGCACACGTTAACCACAACACACTGCGCGATCACCTCACAAACACGTTGATACCTTTGCACTTTGTCACACTGATCTCGTAACTCGTTTGCGTTTGTCACAGGATTGTTGATGTGGCCGATTGCTTCGTGTGACAAGGTTCTTCTAAGTCTGGTTCAAAGTAGCCGTTAGGGACGGTAGCCGGTAGGCGCGAGTGATCGCTTGGCAAGCCTTCACTATTACCAGATACTTTCCGTAGATTACTTTGTCAGCCAGATAGACCAAAGTTTCGGAGTACTTACCCGAAGTGATTGATTCCATGATCTTAATAAATCAGAATACCGAAACGAGCCGACTACTAACTGCTGCTTATCCCTAGTAAGGCGAATGATTGCAGAGTCATGTTATCGTTGGCAGAGTAGAGAACGAAAAGTACGCGTTCTTGATGGAGTCGACGACCATCGACTACGAGACGGAGCGCAACTGTGGCATCACCAAGGTGAGTTTGAGATGAGTGGCGGCCCCGTCACATCACACCTCGCAGTGCTCACGCAATGACCGCCGTGTCGTCCGCAGGTGGGGTCGCCGCTCGACAGTAAGGGGTACGGCATCGCCATGAAGAAGAGTAAGTGTCTGCTGAGCTCTTGTTCATAATAATTAAGTACGTAGCAAGGTGACGTGGGATAACACTAACATAGTTTCCTCCCGATAGAAAAAAACGGTGCTCAAATGCAGTTTCTGAAGAAAAATCCTATGTTGACAACTTGACAGTATTCATTCTTAATTTGAAACTTACGGAAAACGTAATAGGGTTGGTTCCTTTTTGCGTTATTCGTTATAAAATAGGGGCAGGGGCCATACCGCCGTATCTGCCGTATCAATTATACGGGGCCCCCGGCCTACGGGGGCCCCCAAGGTGCGTAAGCAAAAATTAATAAAAACTTCCCAAATTTTTTAAATTTCAGAAATGAGAAAAGTAAAAAAAGCAATTTCTTTTTTCCCGAGTAAGTAAAGCGAATTATTCCCAATAGTCCCCTCTAGCCCTGTCCTCCGGGGTGACAGCTGGGAATTGTCTTCCCAGTTGTCACCGGGGTGACAATTTGTGCCTACTGTTCCCTTTGAAAACTGACTAGAGGGGACAAATGGGAAGTCTGTTTCTCAGTTGTCACCGGGGGGGCGGTGACATAATTTAATTTAATTTAAAGGGAGTACCTAGTCCCTTTCTTCTCCTAAAATTGTCTGTCCGAAAATCATTATCCATAACACGTTTGCTTCAGTAACCATAATGTTCAAAATCCCGAAATTTTGTTTAACATAATTATCTTTAGTTCTAAAAGGATGGCATCACCTTCGTGGTTATTTTTTTTGTAAACCACCCAGAAATAGAAGCGCCGCCAAGCGGGGCTCCGTCGAGCCTCTCTAGCGAGGGGAAAGGCTGGAGGGACTCTATCCATCTTCCCGCCTTCCCCGTCCGCCTTATGACCCTATTAAGTGACTTGATATAAATACTTGTGTTCGAGCTGTTAATAAGGGTTAAAAGCTTCTACATGTCCCCCCCCCCCCCCCGGTGACAACTGGGAAGACAATTCCCAGCTGTCACCCCGGAGGACAGGGCTAGAGGGGACTATCACTACATAGTATAAAACAAAGTCGCTTTCCCTGTCTGTCTGTCTGTCTGTCCCTATATATGCTTAGATCTTTAAAACTACGCAACGGATTTTGATACGGTTTTTTTTAATAGATAGATGATTCAAGAGGAAGGTTTATATATATAATACATGCACCCGTGCGAAGCCGGGGCGGGTCGCTAGTTGGGAATAATTCAGTAAAGCATGCGTTTAAAAACTGATAAAAAAATATTTAAGAACTTCTATGGGACAGGAACGCCTGTCAGACCTGTCACTATTGTCCATAGAGGCAGAAACTTTAGAAACACCAAAGTCATCATCAGCTATGAATGATTTAATTAATCAGTTTGCCGAAAAAAAGGCAAGGAGAGTTAATATTTAATTTGAATTGTTTTTAAAAATGTGACAGATAGATAATTACTTATGATGAATAAATATTTCTTTTAATTTTATGCAAACATTTTTTTCTTTTTTGAGAAATCTTTACCCTTCCTAAGGGCCCCCAAACAAATTTTTATACGGGACCCCGCCAAGGTACGCTACGCTTCTGAATAGGGGGCAAGACCGTTTATCTACTCATGTGGCAAGACTAACATAAAATCATATTCAGGGGTACCAAACTCTGGAACAGATGAAAATGTTGACTGCAGTGACTTCCACCAGCAGTGTGGCGGAATACTTAGAGCAATAGCGCACTAGCGGCCGTGGCCGCAGCGGCCAGGCCGGGGCGGCCATCGAGATACATACCTTAGTATGAAATCGCCACAGAGCGCGCGCACCTGGGCGCACGCGGCCAGCGGCCAAACCGTGCGGCCAGGTGCGCGCGCTCTGTGCCACCGCGGCCTGGCCGCTGCGGCCAGGCCGCTAGTGCGCTATTGCTCCTAGTTCTGGGTCTTATAACTCAGCAAGCAATTCGTGTGTTTTTGCTTTTGCCAAGATCTTTCACGACTGTAGGTACTGTTTTATCGTTATTTATTTCGAAAGGAAGCTAATAGTTATCGAGGGTACCGTTACCGTGGTTACCGTAGTAGTGTTACACTCTCAAAGTCAAAGTCTTTACTGTGAGATAGTGGTTATACAGAGTTGTTATTTACTCTTACCCATCTCACCTTACAAACACGTCGAGCGGCTGCGTGACGAAGGATCGTTTGTGCAGACTCCCAGTTCCGGCAGGCCATGAACCTGGGCCTACTGAACCTGCAGGAGAAGGGCACGCTGCGCGCGATGCAGCACACCTGGTGGAAGGAAAAGCACGGCGGCGGCGCTTGCAAGGTACCCGTGACGAGCTAGGCCACCCGAGCCGGAACACCGCGCCCTCGAGCAGCGCTGCAGAGGGCCGGAATGTGTCAGGACAATCTATATAAATTCGTTAGCTCTTTCATGTGACATATCACAATCCGACGGTCGATTGGCGTCTCAACGGTGATCCGGTCGATGATGATGTCTAATTGGTTAACCAATCAATCAAACTCCTAAATCCTACCTGTTAAGAGGTCTGAGCAAAGGGTAGATTTTTATCTAAAAAACTTATTACTGCTTCTGCACGGATGTGTGTGTGCAGGTGGACGAGGAGCACGAAAGCGAGGAGCTGTCGATGACTAATTTCCTGGGGCTGTGGCTGGTGCTGGTGGTGGGGTGCGCGCTGGGCATCGTGCTGTCGTGCTGCGACCTCGCCTGGGCGGCTGCGCGCCGCACCCGCGTCGAAGGCGGTCGCTTCCACAACCACTTTTGGGCAGAACTGCGCTTCGTTTTCCGGTTCGAGCAGTCCGTCAAACCACTACAGGTAAATACCATCGTTAATGAGAATGTGCTTCATAACAGAAGGGGTGTCAAGCAGTGGTTTCTCATTGTCGCTCACCAGGGTCCGCTGAGCGGGTCGTCGAGCGAGTCGGCGCGGTCGGCGCGCTCGCCGGAGGCGGGCTCGGACGAGGCCGGCTCGCTGCAGGAGGCGGAGGCGGAGGCGGCGCGCGCGCGCTCGGGCTCGGGCGCCGCCGCCCCGCGCCGGCGCCGCTCTTCCATGCACGCCGCCAGCCTGCGCCTCGCGCGACACACTAACAGAGACTCCGCCACTCCCGCGCGCCGATGAACATTAAATCACTTGTCCGTTTCATTACACGACTTCCTTAAATGTTATACAGGGTTTAAAAATACTCATTACCAAGCAAGTTGTCTACGCATTCATTACATCAAACTAAGTGACATTCAGTAAAAAATATGTATAATATGTGAAGTGTGAAATTATAATAACAGTGGTCTAACAATAATTTTTGCGCGTGCCCACAGTAAGTATACCTACAGTAGTTACAAGTACATTAAAGGCCTACGCAGACCGGGACGGCATGGCAAGGGATTATAATTTTTACTAATGGACATTCAAACGTATCGATATAGAAATACGACATAAATTGCTATGCTAATGATGACCGTGGCATCGAAAGGGATTTCATTGAACGGCGTTGAAACTTAAAAGACGTGCCACGGGCTCCCGCGGCGTCAGCGATGCCGTGGCGTACTGCGGTAGGCAACGGCATGCCAAGGACTCCGGCGCTTATTGTGACATACCGCGGGGTGAGGCGGCGGGGGCAGAGAAGCGGGGAATGCACACCATTTGCGTGATAATAGACTAAAAGTGTATCGGGTAGCAGGAGCTGTACTTTGTCGTGCCGCGGCACGCCGTGGCATGCCGTTGCAAGGCGCTGGAATGCTGCGATATCTAAGCGGCTAGTGAGCTCTGACTGGCGGCAACATCCCTTGCCATGCCGTCTCAGCACAGGTCTCTGTCTGCGTAGGCCTTAATGCGCGCAAGTCTGCGCTTACGGGTTTTGTTTTAAAGGAAAGTTTTGTTAAAACAAAAATTTAAATAATACTACTTACTTGTAATAAGAGATGCATAAAAAATTAGGAATGTCTTTTCTTTTACATAAAATTGTATTCAGAACCATTTTCATTCGTATTCAAAGTCAAAGTAAGTACTTACCTATTTATTAGTGCGATTGTTGGTGAGGTCTTACAGATATTTTATAGAAACTGAAAATCTACCCTTTAGGGTTATGTACCCTATTAATTTAACAATATTAAACATTAAATAAACCATTATAAACAATACAATTGTAATAAATTTAAAGTCTTTTAATCGAAATAGGTATTACATATTGAAATACGAAATGTCGCATTGTGCGCCAATCAGCGCCATACTTAACAGAAGGGGTGTCAAGTAGGGCTCTTTAGCTGTCGCGCACCGGGCGCACCAGGACAGGACCCGCTGAGCGGGTCATTGCGGGTCATTAGTAGGTACCTATGTGTTCGTTACCTTCTAATTACTATTCAAATAAAAAAAGCGACAGTTGGGACCCATTATTGGGAACATTTGAGCCAGTTTCTACCTACTTAGATCCTGAGTTCCCGAAATCCCGACTGTTACTAATACAATTCTTGACAATAGACTTGTTTTTCCTATTTAGTTTTTATTTACAGTTCATGTTTTACGCAGACTTGGACGGGTTTTAATTAGATTCTTTTTTTTTTGTTAGCCGTTACTGTCCCGCTCCTGGACAAAGGAGAATTTAATTTATTTGACACAATACACCATCCCCATAACCACACAAATAACGTATACCTAGTAAGTACACGTTATTAGTTATTACCTATGTATTTTAAAATGTTGTTTCTTTCCCCACTAGAGAAGTGGGGACACATTTCTTATGCAAATGTTTGCAGTCACGCCGCAGCCGAGGTGTCTCCTGAGAGTACTTATGTCCTTACTTAAAAGAAAAGTATTTAAAAAATATATCTATTCCAACTATTGCAGTCATAAATATATATTCCAAGGGTTTTGAACCGAAAGTTATACCTACTTGTATCTGTAATTTATGGATTTATTTATTATGAAAGTTCGTCATGGCGAATGCGATCTTCTTGCTCAAGGGAAGAGGCGGGACAAGATCAACCCGTCCCTGAGTAGAAGACGCGCCGACGTCACCGCTCCGCGAGCCCGACAGCGCGGCGACATTGGCGCCACTACTGCTACGGAACACTCTGCGCACGGACAGCACTCCCCCACGTGCCCACGCCGGTCGTCCGACGCGTCGGAACACGCCTCAACCAACAACCTCTCAGCTCGGGGGAGTTTAACGGGGAATGAGAGTAGCCGCTCGCGATCATGGCATAGCCTTTGGATCCCTGAATGTGTGTGTGTGCCGTAACGCCGAGCGTGGAGAGTGCAGGCGCGGAGCGGGTGCGCGCGCACCCGGGCCGCGCGCGTGCGTGGAGCTATCGAGCGGCGGCGGCGGCAGCGCTGCGGCTCAGTCCGCCGCCGCCGTGTCATGGAGCCGCCGCAGGGAGCTCCGCCGGCCGCCCCGGCCTCGGGCCCGGGCGCGCGCCCTCTCGTCAACCCCGACGAGTACGGCGAGGTCGACACCTCCAGGTGCGCACTGCCGCCGGGCGTCCGCGCCAGCCACCCTGATCCCGGCCCCAGAATAACACTGTCGAACCGTTTCACTACTTTTTATATAAGATAATGTTTTCCTCTTCGCACGGTGCACGGTGTTACTATTAAGAACATGCATAATTGGTATAATCAGAGATGTAGTAGTTCTAAAATGGTTTTCCCAAAATGGGATTAGAACATAATACTTAAGTATTTAAAAAAAGAAAGTAGTTGGGTAAATATAAAATGAGCACAATAGTCAAAGGCTAGCATCAGCTGCGGGTCGCATCGCATCATGTGAGTCGTCAAGTGCAAGTGCCAAGCACAGGCGTCGAGTCGTGTGTATGCTCATGGCATCGACGAGCTCCGCGAGCCGTGTCGTGCAGCAGTGGGGCGGGGCGCCGACGGACGCCCGGACTGCACACTACACTTTCCTGAAGTGGCGTGTGTAGATTTTCTGCTTCCCCACTTGCTTGAGTGACATGAACTCACTAGTCACCCACACAACCACCGATAGTGTTGCCTCCACGATCATCATTGTTTCATTTAGACTCGCTAATGCGCCCTTATTGTGTAAGTAGTAAAAATCTCTTGAGTAATGGCCTGTGTAGGTAGGTAATGTAATACTTACTAAGTTTTATTTCATTGAACAATTACAATTATTATCGGTACTAAGGTTATACATATACATAGACATACTTAATTAATCTCCGATAAATGTGATTAATTTCTTACTTTTACCTCGACTTTCAGTAATTATCACTAGTAATAGTATAAAACAAAGTCGCTTTTTCTGTCTGTCTGTCCCTATATATGCTTAGATCTTTAAAACTACGCAACGGATTTTGATGCAGTTTTTTTAATAGATAGAGTGATTCAAGAGGAAGGTATATATGTATAATACATGCACCCGTGCGAAGCCGGGGCGGGTCGCTAGTTAATAATAATGGACAATTGGACAATTATTCATAATTTTCAATTAATCGTTCACTGTCACCGTAACGGCTATACACCATACAGGCGGAAGTACGGGTAATCACTCGTAATCAATATCTTATTTAGCACCCGCTCCACCTTTGGAACCCAAATATCGGTGTTACATTCTAGCTGACCTCTAACCAAAGCATTCGACAAAATCAGATGGCAATGTCGTAACGAAAGTTGCGGGAACACATTTCTACGTCCAACAAGGACTGTCCTTTTGGCCTAATACCCGCAGCTACCGTAAATGTGGATAACTTTAGCCCTCCTTTGGCTCAAAAGGTGACACGTTTGAACTTCTCATCTTTTGAAACTTTCAAAAATAGTAGTTTAACACAACGTGGTTTTTAGTAATTTGAACTAAAGAAATGTCTCGAACAAGAAGGTTTATTTTCGTCAAGAGGTGGAATTTCTGGTCAAACGCTTTCTTCAGTTTTGAGCTAAAGTTTCCCTACAGGGCAAAGGTAACCCGCATTACCCGGTATTGAATGTAACTATTAGCAGGTAGCATAGTTGTGTACGTGTATCGTGTGGGGGCAGGTACCCGGCGCCGAAGGACGCGACAAACAAGGTGCGCGGGCGCAGCGACCTGCTGGAGTTAATGTGCGGCGCGGGTGCCGTGGACCCTGAGCTGCTCACTGTCAAGACCTTCTACTTTTTCTTCTACTCGGCGTTCGGCTCGCTGTTCCCGCTGATGGGCGTGTACTTCAAGCAGATGGGCATGAACGCGGGCCAGTGCGGCCTGCTCATCGGCACGAGGCCTTTCGTGGAGTTCCTGTCGGCACCCTTCTGGGGCGGGCTGGCCGATCGTTGGCAGAAAGGGCGCACGCTGCTGCTGGCGTCGCTGGGTGCCTGGATCGTGTTCACGCTTCCCCTGAGCTGGGTGCAGCCTGGCGCCGTGTCGTGCGTGCACCCGCTCAACGCCAGCGCGTACAACCTGACCGACCCGCGCTACGACGAGGACTGGCCCAGCAGTACGACGCGCGCCTTCCGCGGGCCGCCGGGCGCCGGCCGAGAGGGCTCGCCGCTGCCCGTCAGTGACGCGCTCAACTACGACCCCAAGGCCAACGGCGACTGGGTGACGCCGCTCCACTCTTTTATCGTGTACCGCACGCCTGACATCCAGAAGACCTTCTTCCTGCTACTGCTCCTGGTGGTGATTGGCGAGTTCTTCAGCGCGCCCGCCATCACGCTCGCCGACTCTGCTGTCATCACGCTGCTCGGCGAGGATGCTGACAGGTAGCACGACTAACACCCACTGTCCTGCTTTCTAGGTTCTTGAATGATTTGATACTGTGGCTCTTTTATAATCATTAGAAAATGTGTGGTCAGTATTGAATTCAGCCGAGTTTCACTAAGGCTCCAAGTAGGTCCATGGGAAGTTCGAAGCCAGTAGTAAGACGCGTTGGTGACGCAGGTACGGGCACCAGCGCATGTTCGGCTCGCTGGGCTGGGGGCTGGCCATGTTCTTCGTAGGCATCGCGCTGGACCACAGCACGGCGTTCAGCTCGCACCCGTGCGGCGGCCCGCAGCGCTTCGAGAAGAACTACACCATTTGCTTCGCCACCTTCTCCGTTCTGATGGGCGCTGCGCTCATCACTGCCACCCAGGTCTGTTTATTTAAATGTTTTATTTTTATTGCGAAGCGAGACCTTTTCTGGAGAAGAATATTTGATGCCACATTAAACAGTCTGCTTTTACTCTTCGTCAAATGATCACACAAAATAGCATTCCATCATTAGTTAGTATTTTAGATTTGTATGCATCTCTGTGAGTTTGTGCCGTGTCAAATCAGACGCTTTGTGCGTCTCGACATACAGAACAAACGAATCACCTTAGATTCTTAGATTATAATTATAATCTAATCTAAGCGAATCACCTTATTTTCATAATAAGTGATCAGAATGATTCAATTCGTAAACTAAGTAGGTAGTTAGGTACTATCTACCGCATGCAACAAAATAAAAAAAAACACAACTCTAAGATTCTACCTTTATTAAGAGCGATGAGCCATTTTTCACCCGGTTTATCATACGAGTATCTCTAAATACGGAAATCAAGCCTTTCTACTCTAGCAATAAGATTCAAAGTAGAAGGTACCTATTACCAATCGACAGTTTGGACTTTAGACATACTAAACCCCGTGCTTAGTTGGTGTTATTGTCGCAAGCCGGTCGAGCATTATAAAGTTGATCCCTAAAACATGCGCACATTAGGCTTGATGTTCTTAGGTCTTAATGAGTGAACGTCGATATACCTACTTTTATAGGTTTTATGTTAGGTACCATGATAGGTATTTTTCGCATCTCAGCAATAGCTAATGACAACTCAATAAATGTCATACATCCTTGTACTTGTCAACTATCTGACCATGCGGTGCGAATAAATGTTTGGAATTTGTAACAGATCCGGTTCAAGTACGAGTTCGTGAGCGTAGAGGCGGCGGCGCCCGCGCCTGCCGAGCCCACGCACGAGGAGAAGCTGCAGCAGCAGCTGGCGGAGCAGCTGCAGCTGCCCGGCCTCGACACCAGCGCGCCGCTGCCGCGCCAGCCCGTGCTCGAGCAGGCCAAGGTACGTGGCGCACCACGAACCCGCCCACACGAATACGATCCCTCGCCTTTCTTGTCCGGCAGCAGAAGGCACTTGTGCAGTCGTATTCCCTAAGTATCGCCTGGTGGTGGGTCGCAGGTGTTCGCGCAGACGACGCGCGAGATGCCGGAGTGGGTGACGGTGCTGCGCCAGTTCCAGAACGTGAAGGCGGCGTCGTTCCTGTTCGTCGCCTGGTTCATGGGCTTCGGCATCGGCCTCATCTTCACCTTCCTCTTCTGGCACCTGCAGGTACCCTTAACTTTCACATTGCCAAAAGTACCTACACACTTTTATGGGGGAGAATATAGAGAAAACAAAAAAACGAACATAAAACGCACACTATGTACATAATCAAGCCTAATAAAAGTAAAAACATTATATCACGGACAAAAATGCTTGGCTTAATGCTAGTCCTGCTCCACAGCCATTTGGGTTTACTAATTAGGATTGTTATAAAAGAATCATGATTGTGTCTTACCCCCCTTTTTTATTGACTTGAATTACTTGTACCGTTATCAGTATTATTCTTTTTTAATTTTACATACTTGCAGTTCACCTGCTGAATAGTTACACTGAAAATCTTAGTATTAAGATTGGTATTAAGTAAATCATTTAATATCATTTATTTCAATTTTGAAAATGCGAGTACCACTACCATGGAGCCTTTTATTTATTTATATTTATTGAGTTACTTAGTTATGTGTTTGACTTAATGAGCATGGCGGCGGCTGAGAGCTCGTCATGCTCACTCAAATGTCTCGCTGATGGTGGCGCGTGTGTTGGATCATTTGGTTCCCTTCAAGACGGTTGAGCTAAGTGGTGCTGATCCACGCGTCATGTTCGTGAACGAGAGCCATCAGTTGGGATTGGTCATCTCTTAACTGCCATGGCTTTATTGTTCTATCTTTATTCTTATTATTATTGTTTTATATTCATCTTCATTGTTTTCTTATGTAGAAGCAACCAGGATTGATAAACCAGGATTTTGTGAAAATCTAATTGAAAAGGAGTTTTTTGCTCGTTCTTCTCCATAAAGGCCTACCTCCGTTTTGGAACAAGCAATTAGGTCCACCTTTCCGACTAACTAACTGACCGACTCATTGACAATCTCAGTGCCTTTAAATGGTCTAATTGAAAGAAATAAGTGTGTTGACTTTGACTTGGATACGCCACTAGTTGACCCCGGAAGTGTTCATCATGATGTGTAACTCGCAGGACATCGGCGGGTCCCCCACGCTGTTCGGAGTGGCGTCTGTCATCAACCACATCTCGGAGATATTCGCCTACTTCTTCAGCTTTAAGCTGATCACACAGATGGGTCACGTGAAGGTATGTACTGGGCAGATCTTCGCGCCGGCCAGCAAGGGTACCTAACAGACTGCACTTTAACTCGGTGCTGTTTGGTACAAGGATTAGTACGGTCTCCTCGCCGTACATTTTCTGCTGTAATTTCGCATTATAAAAACAACATCACCTGAGGGAAATGATCTCCTATCACTGAAGTATCGTATTGGATGGTACCACATTAATGTATTGTTATGAGTATTGCATACATTTTCAAAGTTTCATATCGATACCGTCTATTAGATACAACTTTCAAGATTGCTTTTCATAGTAACAGCTGGCAAAGCCAATAGGTAGGTAATAATAGTACATTGTGATGTAAATGAGGTAAGTTTGATATCCCGGTCGGTCGAGGCTGCACCACAGCTCGTGAGGACGTAATGCAGCCGAGAGCGTACCACATGTTCAGGCACAAAACAATCAAAACTCTAGTGTCCGACCGAAGCTTCGGCTTCGGCTTCGGCTTCGGCCACCTTTGGCCAAAAAAGCACCTTCGGCCAAATCTTCGGCTTCGGCCAAAAATTTGCCGAAGGTTTGGCCGAAGCCGAAGGTTTGCTAGTTGTCAAAATTTGAAATTTACTGAACGATGCTAGAGCGAGACGGAGAGTGTGCAGAGCAGCAGAGTTTCGCCGCGCCGCCGCACCGGACCAAACCAATCGCAGTTAGTAAACTAAACGAGTCAAAACAAGTTTGAGAGCGCGTCTTAAAATTCTAATAAGTGTTTTGTTTTTAAATATTTCATATTTCATAGGGCTAAATCTCTAAAGCTCTCACAATATGTATCTAGTATATTCTGAGATCAAAGTAACTATCGTATTTCTTAAGGTCAATGACACCTTCGGCTTCGGCTTCGGCCGAAGGTTTTGGTGAATACCGATTAATCGGCTTCGGCTTCGGCTTCGGCCAGAATTACACCTTCGGTCGGACACTACAAAACTCTCGCACTGGTGCGGTAATGTAATGTAAAAAGCACGTGTGGGTTTGTGTAAAAAGCTCGTGTGCGGCAGGTGCTGTGCCTGGGGCTGGCGGGCAACGTGCTGCGCTTCCTGTACATCGCGTGGCTGAGCGACCCCTGGTGGGTGCTGCCCTTCGAGTTCGTGCAGGGCGTGACGCACGCCGCCGTGTGGGCCGCGTGCTGCTCGTACATCGCGCACGGCGCGCCGCCGCGCCTGCGCTCCTCGGCGCAGGGCGTGCTGCAGGGCCTGCACCACGGCCTGGGCCGCGGCTGCGGAGCCGTGCTGGGCGGCATCGCCGTCGCCAAGTGGGGCACGACGCGCACCTTCGCGGGCTACGGCCTGCTATGCACCGTGGTGCTGGCCGCCTTCGCGTTCATCAACTTCCGCGGCGAGCCGGACGCTTCGGCCGGCGTCGTGGACGACGAGGCGCGCGCCGTGGCCGAGGCCGGCGTGCTGGCGCCGCACGGCGTGCCTTCCAACCCGCTGCCGCGCGCGCTCTCCTCCACGCGCCTCGCAGACCTAGCGCACCACGACTCCTACGGCGCCACGCAGGTGAGGGCGCACGCCGTCGCCGCGTCGGTTCCCCAGCCCCGCCGGCAGCGCATTCACCATTCGCTCACCTCACTCGTGTGCTTCCCCAGAGCTACAGCGGCGCGGAGTCGCTGAGCGTGCCGGGACAGGCGCCGGCGCCGCGGCCCTCCAACCCGTTCCTGGCGGAGACGGCGCCCGCCGCGCCCGCCTACAGATAAGCGACCTCGGATACGACGACGCGACCCACTCTGCGGCTCACGGGTTCTCCACTGTCCTATGTACAAAACGTTTTGAGAGTAGGCGAGTGGCCTCAAGTTCAGTATGCGCCATGCAGTAATATTCATTATCCGCTAATAATTGGGTAACTTCGTCGAGTGTACGACGTCGCAGTACGTTAACTATACGTTATGCCACTGTATGTATGTGTGGAGATAAGTAGACGCATGTCGAGCACGAGAGCGCCTGTGGAGCTTGAATGGCTGCATAGCGACGCTCGTCGCTTTTGTCGGTGTTATTTGCCTAAGCATGTGTCGTACTCGCGCTACTGCAACGCACACGGCCGCGCGTCGCGCGTCGTCCAGTAACGGCGTCGCCTTCACCAGCGATGTCGACTGTTGCTACAATCTAGAGATCTAGAGTGTACAATATTATACTGTAAGTAGTCCGCTCGCACGGTGTGTATAAGGGTGCGGACGTGGAACGCGATGTCATATCATGATGTGATGTAGGGGAAGCAGGCGGTAGAGCGATCACTCGTAATGTATTATTTGTTGATAATGTAATAGATATTCTTATTACGATAGCTATATGTATACATAACGTTTGTTGTAAAGATGTATTGTATCGCGGGGATCGGCCCGCGCTTGCACCGGTTATATATTTTTGCACAGTCTGTAGCGGGAGTCCCGCGACGCGGCGGCAGCGAGCGAGCGCGCGCCGGCCACGCGCGACTGCCGCCGGCACTTTCAATTTCATGTGTATAATGAATAAATAAATGTTGAACTATTCATTACTCTGTATTGTCATTGATTGGTGATTACCTCGTACAATTTTATTACCTAGCTCTGTCACAACATAATATACAGCCTCGCGAATAAACATGGTCCACCCATAACACTTGGCTAGATTCAAACG
Source organism: Hoplodrina blanda (assembly GCA_949316365.1). Taxonomy (NCBI): domain Eukaryota; kingdom Metazoa; phylum Arthropoda; class Insecta; order Lepidoptera; family Noctuidae; genus Hoplodrina; species Hoplodrina blanda. The sequence continues at coordinate 87,456 of OX438590.1, forward strand.
CGATTTTCTATTTCACAGTAGGTACCTAGTATGGGAATTGTGATCCAAATACTTTATTCGTAACACAATCATAATAATAATATCCTCCTAACCGAACATCCTCAACAGACTGCACAGTCCATCTTTCGCACCCTCGAGATCGTAGTTGGACGGGTCGGCAATCCGACAGGGGAGAGATCAGGCGCAGCTGCTATTCGCGGCACCGAGGCACGGGGGTGTCGCACCACCAACTCCTAAACTCCGCACTGAGAAGTGACAACTAATAGAAGAACCCAGTAGGTACACTTTTTACCCAACCTGAGAATCGAACCTATGATTGAGCCCACGCTCAGCCCAGCGCGGCTCGGTAGCCGCGCTTGCGACGCGGACCAACAGGCCAATGAAATCCAACATGGGACATGGCACCACCATAGTTTCAATGTAAGTACAGGTACTACTACTACTACTACTACTGTGTTCATGGTGGGGCGCGTACACGTCTGCTGCTGCCGTGTGGGCGGATGGATCCAGTGTGGTGTCACGTGTCACAGGGAAGGAACTCAAACAAACATAACCAACCAGTTTCCTTACAATTTTACTCATTTATATAAAAATACTTAAATGCAATTAAGACTAGCATTTTCGCAATGTCTTAAGAAATCTAACCTTATACCTAATTACTTCCTAAATAAAATGTAAGTAACTAAAAAGAAACATGTATGTATGAACAATAGTTCGAGCGCGAGTGCGAGCACGAGGTGCGAGAGCGGAGCGCGGCGGGCGTGACGTCACGGGCGCGCCGGCTCCAGGATGACGATGCGCCCGTTGCGGTAGGCGGTGCGCGGCATCTTCTGGTAGTCGTAGCTCGACGAACTGCGGAAACACTCAACGGCTGTCGATTGCTTTCCTTCTCACATTTTTCTCCCTATAATAAATCTTGACAACGTAGGTAACACAAGAGGCGACGACGTGGCCCACCCGCCGGCCACGCCAGCAAGCCCATCCGCTGCAAATACACAAATTACGAGCCGTCCAGGCCTCATCATCACTAACGACACACGGCAACCCCTAGCGGGTGGGACCTCGAGCCTCAGCAGTTGCCCTGCGGCCGCTATACCGCAGGCAGTCAGGGTTCCGCGACCATAAATACTATTCTGTAGTGCTTGTGAACACCAAGCTGCGCATGATCATAACGCGCTCGCTAACCCTTGAGGAACAGCACGTTCCGAATGATGCATATCCCGGAAAAGCAATCACTCAAGTTCAGATCATTACTTATAAGAAAAAAATGCGAGAAGACTGAGCTCAGCACGACAAGGAAGCCGTAACGATACCTGTTGTAGGAGGGTGGCCTCGGTTGCAGTGGCATCTCCGAGTCAGAGTCGGCGAGAGAGGAAGCGCGGGGGCGCGCGCGGGCGGGGCGCGCGGCCAGCAGCGCCGCCACCACCGCCGTCAGCTGCAGCAGCGCCAGCAGCGCCAGCAGCCCCAGCGCCGCGTACGCGTTGCGCGGCGCGTCCTCCTGCGCCTCCTGCGCACACACACACGCGTCACAGCCCCGTGCAATACGCCGCCGCCGCGCCGGCAGAGCAGTGGGAAGTATAGTGACCTCTATGAGTTCCTCGATACGTTGCGGCATAGGGTGCCAGCGGGCAAAGTACTGCAGCACGGGCCGCAGGTGCTCGCTGAGCGCCAGCGCCTCGCCCAGCTGCTGAGCCGCCGCCGAGCGCTGCCACGCCAGAGCCTGCGCCGTCAGCCACCCGCCAAATACCAGCTGCCCCACCATCAGCAACGTCAGCAACGCTGCGTACTACAAGCAATAAACACGACTAACGAACACATCATATATTGTTAATTCTACAATGCCATTTGGAAAGAAAAGCACAGGTCCGCTCGATGTGGCGATGTGGCCTGTCGGGGAGGTCCATGTCGCAGCGGACGCAGCGGGCGCACTGACCACGTAGAGCAGCACGGCGCGATGGCGCTGCTTGGCGGCGTGCAGCGCGGCGGCGGCCACGTGCGGCAGCAGCAGCAGCGCGGCGCCGCCCGCCGCCAGCGCCGCCGCGGCCGCGCGGTACTCCGCCGGAAACAGCTCGCGCAGCACCACGTACGTGCTGGGGTCCCACTTCAGCCGCGCCGCCGACGCCAACGCCGCGCCGCCGTACAGCTGCCACACACGACGACTACCATTACACATAGCCCCGGGCTCGCCCTGCGCCCGCACCCGCGCCGGGCCAAGGGCTAGCTTTGCACACACCCGTGTATGAAGCAATGGGTGAGTGTGCAGATAAGGAGTACAAGAATCATGTCACATCATGCCATTTATATTGATGCGTTGAATGTTTTTCATATGTACTTAGTCCTTTGGCGTTTAATAAACTGCAGATTTGGTTTTCTCATTCAAAACGGACTTTAAATATAAAAAAGGTTGCGACACGTTTGTTACATCTACACCGATATTGATAGATTTCTAAAACCTACTTCCGAGGACATGCACGTGCACACATGAGCGTACCCAGGGGGGGGGATTTGTTATTATGCATTTATTTATGAAATATTATCTGCGAAACGAGAGTAAAATATGTGAAACGAAATTCTATAAACTATTGTCCATAAAACAACGTACCACCGCCTAAGCATTTAGGTACTTACCTATTGTTGTCGATCAGTTAAGTTGGAATCACGTTAAGACCTATACAATTACATTATTTATTTTATTTTTCATCAAATCAAATCAAAAAAAAAGGTAGGCATAACAGTTATTACAAATAAAAGAATAAAAAGTACTCTGTATCATTACCTAATAAGGTGTGCAAATATTGATATTCATTCATCATTTTATCTTATACGGTTTAAGACATTTATTTCTCAAAAAGAATACAATTCACTTAATATAAATATCTATAAATAAATAAATATCTTGGGACAACTCACACACGGCCATCTGATCGCTAGCTAAGCAGAGCTTGTGTTATGGTAACCAGACAACTGATATACAGTATACTTATATAATTTGTAAATACATACATATTATAGATAAATTACACCCAGACACAGAACAAATGATCGTGCTCATCACACAAACATTTGTCCTGGATGGGAATCGAACCCACGACCTCCGGCGTAGCAGTCAGAGTCACTAACCACTACCAATAATTACAATCAAAGTTTTCACATCTCGCTATCCTATTACTCCAAATAAATCATTGGTAATCCAAAAGTAGTAAATGATCACCAAAAATGAAACCAGCATTTCAATGTAAAATTATAATCAAAGTTTTTACATCTTGCTATTCCCCCGCCAGAAGAGCTCGACGGAGCCGGGGCTCCTACTTATGGGTGGTTAAAAAAAAAAATAACCACGAAGGGGATGGCAGGGTCTGTTCGCTCGCCCTTCTAACCTAACCTGTCCGAGTCGGGGTGCCACAAGTCCCGAGCTCGCTTCGCTCGCTCCTGCGCACAAATAGATTTGGTGATCATTTACTACATTTGGTGTTCGAATACAATTTGAAGTGCAGTTGTGACTAAAATAGCTAGTACTATTGTAATTTTAGACTTTATTTTTCTGGTAAAAGATTCGAACTAAGGGTATCAAAGCATTTTATGGTGGTCATTATATTTAACCCCATAAATAAGCTCGTAGACACAATTTTTTCAAAGTGTTGTGGATATAATACGAAAAAGTTCGTGATCAATTACATATCGATCTTTTGATAGCAAGTCTATAGCAATTACTCATTGATCTGTTTATATGAACTGTTATGCTTCGGAAATATGCAGCATAATGTGCATTATGGTAGAAACAGCCCAACAAATGTTATTGCTAATACCTTATTCTACGTCTACTATTAAAAGATAGTTCAGTAGTTATAGTCGTTCTAAAAACATGGTTCAGATCAAAAATAATCGAAGGCAGGTGAAATAGGTTTTATATGTTCGGTGTACAAAGTACTTGTAAATAGTATGAGCGATTCCTTCTTGAAAGACCTATCTACCTGAAACTAGGAGGGTGTGTTCTTTGTATGACGTAGCCATCCGATCAGAAAGGATTTTCCGAAATTCTACGGTGAAAGGGGGGGGGGGGGGGGGGCAAAGTTTGTACCTATGGGACAACGTCATTCTTTGATCCAATCTACTTAAAATTTTGTATAAACATTCTCTAACAGAATTGATGAAAGACGAATAAAAAATCCTATTAGAACCATTTTCGACTTCTACGCGGGCGAAGTCGCGGGCAAAAGCTAGTATGAAGTATAACATTAGGTCACATGAAATTAGGTTATTGGTTTTTAAAGCATATGAAAATTGTAGCATGTGAACATGATATAATCTATACTTAATATTATAAAGCTGCAGTGTTTGTTTGTTTGTTTGCTTGTTTGTTTGAACGCGCTAATCTCTGGAACTACTGGTCCGATTTGAAAAATTCTTTCAGTGTTAGATAGATTAGTTATCGAGGAAGGCTATAGGCTATATACCATCACGCTACGACCTACGGGAGCGGAGCAGTAACCAAAGACGCGGGTGTAACCGCGGCGGACCGCTAGTATAATATATAGGTCTACTAGCTGACATGCCATACATTACACACCCGACTAAAAGCTGGATACGCCCGATACGCCCATGCACACACCCCCCACACAATAATGCGCCTTGCTGAAGCGGTGGCGGACTGTTGACAGTTGATGTACTTTTATTACATTTGTATAAACGTCAAGCATTCAACTGTCAAGCGGCCGCCAACGACGCTCCGGGCCCCGCGGCGAGCTGCGAGTGCTGCCCGAGTGACTCACGGTGAGCAGCAGGTTGACGTGCGCCAGCAGCGCAGGCGCCGCGCGCTCGCACATCGCGGCGCAGTTCTCGCTGCACCGCTGCACAGCTGGTGGCAGGCCTCACCGCACAAGGCACACGTACTGCCGACACGCACAAGTGACACTGTCGCCCGCCAATTACTATACACAGAATATCTCACTTTATAATAATGTGGTTAGGTGTTAGCGCGATAACGCTGCAGAACGCAGTGATAGCACGCACGGTATCTTATCGCAGGTGGGCCGGCGGCACTGTCGCGGCAGAGTACTCGCGCCGCGCTGCTCCCCCTTATCTTCTGTTATTCCACTTTTATTTATACGTGTGTACTAGTGGTTATTCATGGAACAATGTATCATCAGCACATTGATTATCCACTCGTTTCGTGGAATAACTCCTACCTACACATTGCGTACACGTGTGTAAGTAGTAGTTATCCACTATTGATCACTTAAACACTTTAATTTTAAACAAACATTAAATTTTCCTTATGCTATTAGCGGTAGAATGCACAATTGTGTTGAAACTGGCGCACGCTGCGTCTCGAGGACGACGTGCACAGGTGCACACTCGCTACCACGACGAGTAAGGTGATAAGGTGTAGCAGCTACTCCATTAACGCGGCGGCAGTCCCTGCAGAAGCGGACCAAGACTACTAAACAGGTCCGCTTCTGCAGGGACTGCCAAATACTTATAGCCACTAGGCTATTTACACTCATAACATAAAATCACGCCTGTTATCCCCGAAGAGTTAGGCAGAGGTGTAGGTACATGTCGTTGACTGAATTCAATAGTGGCACAAGACAAAATTCATCAATTTGAGAAATCGCACAATTTAACTGTTGTAGACATATGCGTGCGCACTAATAAGCTCTTTGTTACTGCACTTTATGGAATATGTAGTTGATGTTTGGTTTTTATTAATCTTAATGCATAAAATAAAGCTCCTAATTTAGAATAAGAATCTATAACTAAGTCCATAAGACTTGTGCCACTATTGAATTCAGTCAGCGATGTAGGTGCCATGTAAAAGGGGACGAGCCTATTGCCATCGACCGAGCACAAATCCAGACTCGGCGGCTGCTACTGAGAAATTCCCAATGGAAAATGGGAATCGAACCCAGGACCTCATGCTCAGAAGTCGCGGTTTGCGAACAATAGACCAACGAGGAAGTAAATAATAACAAATAAAACAATTGTGTACAAAAATATCACTTTATTGCTTTTAGTAACGTGTCAACATTATTAAACGCGTGTGCGTATCGCTGGCTTATTGTCTAGTCCCCGACTGAGCTCCGATTAATTATAACGATAACGTGTTTACTAAGCTACGCTATTTGGCACCAGGTTACCGACAACTGACAACCAACCCTCACCGACACCACTACATACACTATCATTTTAAATTCACTTCGCTCTTGTAGTTACTCAAATCACAGCAAAATGGTATCACAATACTCGGATATGAATTAACGGCAAACTTTACAAATATAACTGATTCATATTACTTAAGGCGCTACCTCGACCAAAACCTTGTTTTTACTTTTTCAGAGGCTATTATCTCATTAAATAAACGACATCTAAAAGCACTTTATTAATGTTTGATATCTTATCATCACATTGCACGTTCTAATTTTGTTAAATATGTTTAAAATACATTTAAGACCTCCTTTCAAAATAATGACTAAAATTATTGATTATAAGCTTCTTTTGCTTAATGCAACGTGCTATTAATTTGAGAATTGCACTAATCATTAGATAATTAAAAAATCTAAATAATACTTACACGTTTTATTTTATTTCAAAAGCTCGCTTTGTTTTTTATATTAAAATAATTCCGAAAAAATTGCGTGAAAACGAAAGAGATGAGATAAGAAAGTGGCGTGCGGCAAAAAGGGAAGGAATGCTCAAGGTCAGGGAAGCGCCTTAAGTAGTAAGTTCTTAGCAGCTAGTCCAGCGGTACCCAACCTGCGGCCGATGGCGGGCCGTGGCGCCATATCGTAATGTGAGGTAGGTGGCAGTGGGCAAGTACTAGAGGCTTCGCTGCACGTGGGGTACCCGCTGCACGGAATGCTTACAAGTTGTAAGCTGGCGTGTGTGGCACGTCATCGCATGACCACATGGGCCCTCGAGCAGAGCTTCGGAGCAGCTCGTCAGTGTTGAGCATGTACTAGTGTTGATAGCACCGCGTCTCTCGATAAGTTCGCTACAAGGCAAGAAGTCACAGTATACAAAATATAGTCTGTTACAGATATACTAACTACGCACCGCTTCGTATTAACTCTACACTATATCTACCTAAAGTACATAGGAATACATGGAACAACAACGACGCCCACCGCGCACCGCGCAAGCGCTGCACAACACGCAGCACGCACGGCCGCGGCGGACAGATATGACCTCGCACATTCATACATACATGGTGCACATACTCTCACAGTCTCGCTCATGCATCTATCACTTAACGTTACCGTTTACTACTACTTAATATGGCAGTCTGTGTTCGTTACTCAGTTTAATAGAAAACACTATACAAACTGATGAGATATGGGCAGACCATTGCGAATGGAAGTAGTCTCATCGACTTTGTACTACCTAATATAATCACATCGTTCTCGATTCGTTTCAAACTACAACGACAACTGCGATCAAGCCGGGCATGCATCCCGCTCCCGCTCGGGGCGCGGCTCCTCGCGACCCTGGCTGAACAGTGGCAAGCCGCCTGACCGCTCACGTACAATACGGTCACCGGCAGGCTCACTACAGATCATAATATGTATATTTATAAAATATATGCTCGCTCTGTGGAAGCGTTAGAGGTCGGTGTGCAGGATGAGCAGCGCAGCGGCGGGCGCGGAGGGCGGCGCGTGGCGCGGCGTGCGCGCGCGCAGCTGAGCGTGCACGGCGTCCCACGCGGCGTCGCGCGCACCGTGCACTCCGGCGCCGGGCCGGGCGCGGCGCGGCGCGGCCCGCGGGCGCCGGCGCGACGCGCGGGGCCGGCTCGCGCCCCCGGCCCCGCCCCTGCCGTGCGCGACCGGCGCTGACGCACCGCTCGCGCCTATCTCGTCCTGGAAACAGCAACAGAACGGCTGGAGACGATCGATTGCAATAAGCAGTCTGACAGTACAGCTGCAACGGCTATATGGTGTTTATACCAACAGAACAGTGACCATATATAGAAATGTATCTAAGCGTCGAACGGTTGGAAAAAAAGAGTCTGTAATCTGTATAGGTTCGGACAGCAAAGAGAACAAACGGGCATAGCTGGTGTATGTCGGTCGAACACTGACCTGCTAGAAAATCTTGTCGAGTATGGTGTACATGCGCAGGTTGGCCTTCTTGCGCCAGCCGGGCGGCGCGCGCTCGGCGTCGGTGCAGTCGCTGTCGTCGTCCGCGGGCGCCGCGCCGCACCCGCCGGCGTCCTTGTCGCCGGCGCCGGGCGCCAGCGCGCGCTCCCCCGAGCGCTGGCGCCTGGCGAGGCGGCGCGCCATAACGAACGCCGCCACCTGTAACATCAGTACCAAGTTTTACAATGTACCTGGCATCCTGCATCCCGTACGGTGAGTTGGTGCACGGCCAGCCGGACTTTAACGATCAGAGATCATCGCTCAAAGACATTGCCCGTTGGTCTGTAGAGTCTAGACCAGGGGTTCCCAATCTTTTTTAAACCGTGAGTCCCTTTAAGAGGTTGTCATTTTCTAATTAATCAAATAACACTAAAGATTATAATCTCAATAATTACCTACTATTTATTTATTAAAATATTTGACAGTTCAATGATTGTACTATAAATAATCAACGAGAAGGATTTCAGTGCTCTGCGTACATTCGCGCAACGCCCTCAGGATAGCTCCACAGTTTGGAAACCCACGGCCTAGACATTAAGATAACGCGTGATATACATAATGATATGAGCAGGTGAGGCGGCACGTACCTGCAGCACCATGCCGAGCACCCCGAACACGATGATCACGAACGCGTTGTTGGGCGCCTCGCGCTCCACCTCCTGCCACACAACAACATGCTATGAACAATGCTCCACTATGTACGAGCAGTCGTCAGCGCTGGCACAGCAGCCTGTACCTCGATCATGTCGTACAGCGGGCGCGCCACGTCGCGGTAGCGCTCCACGGCCAGCAGCGCCGGCTTGAGGTCGTGCAGCAGGTCCATGCCGCGGCGCGCCAGCTCGGCCTGCGGGGCGGAGCGCCACCACGCCGCCAGCGAGGCGCCCATCCACGCGCCGTAGCCCACCTCGCTCAGCGCCAGGCACGCCACGCCCGCCGCATACTGCAACACACCGGCGCACGTCACCACTCCGAAGTTCCGAACTTAACAACACTCGATTCAATGGCGGAGTTCGTACGTCGGTAAAAAATATACATATTATTTAGTGATCCAATCGGTCACGATTTGATCTGTTATTAAAAGCTGTTTTTTTAACTTTCAATATTTTTTTTTCTTTCAATATCAATGGCGAGTACATCACTCACCTTCGATTTGCTGACGATATTGTGGTCATGGCAAAATCGATGGAAGATCTCAGCACGATGCTCGGAGGCCTTAACCGAGTTTCCCAACAGGTGGGTCTTAAAATGAACATGGACAAGACAAAATGAAAGGTGCAATGGCCATATTGTACCCACCCCATTGTCAATTGGGAGCACGGTTCTGGAAGTTGTTGCCTCATATTTTTTTTTTTTTTTTTTTTTTTTTTAATTGGGACAAGCCCGCCACACTGTTCCCACCCACTGCAACTCCTGAAAGCCAGAATCAACAGTGGAGGCCACCAGAAAAGCGCCGAGGCAATGAAGCTCGACGAGTCCCAGAGAAACGATTAACTGTCTTGGGTCCCGCAACGAAATTAATCAGAAAAGAATAGCGGAGGAGTAAGAAAAAATATAATTTCCACTTCCCTCCAAGCAAGCAGGAGACAGAACAGAACTAGGCCAATAGGCACAAAGGGACATTTGCAACTGGGAGAAGCCCAGATTGCCAAGCACCACGGATTGCAATTATTATTAAATTAATGGGTCCTAATGTGAGCTGTTACTTTTGATTCCAGTAATAGGTATGGCAAAAACGCTTGAACGCACGGAAATTAGTTCTAGTTTCTACAAGGTCCGCATAATAAACAACACCAGATCTAACCTGTACACTATCTAGCATGATATTGCGTTCATTCTGCCAAAGAATACACTCCCATAAGATGTGATGAGCAGATTGTTCATATTCACAGTCAGATGTAGAACATTGACACAAAGGAGAAGCAACAAGCTTGAAAGAAAATAATTTACTCTTAAAGTTGCCATGACCTGTGAGAAATTGGGCAACACAGTGATCCACCCCCAGCCATGTTCTGGCCAGCCGCTCACGAACGGATGGAAAGAACTGATGCAGGTGCCGGCCCTTGATAGAATTATCCCACCTACATTGCCATTCGGTTAAAAGTTCCTCCCAGACGTCAGCCTGCGGTTTAAATAATCTAGAGATCTTAGCACGGTCACGCTGTGTTAGAAAGTTTGCGTGCCTCATATATTTACCTAGGACAAACAGTCGCACTTGGTAGGGCCAACTTTCAGAAAGAGGTCAATCGCCAAATCCAACTCGGTTGGGCAGCGTTCGGAAAATTGCGTAACGTTTTCTCGTCCGAAATACCTCAGTGTCTCAAGTCGAAAGTTTTCGACCAATGTGTGCTACCAGTGATGACTTATGGCACAGAAACGTGGTCTCTTACTGTGGGCCTCATTAGCAAGCTCAAGATAGCCCAACGAGCTATGGAGAGGGCTATGCTCGGAGTCTCTCTGCGTGATCGAATCAGAAATGAGGAGATTCGTAGACGAACCAAAATTACCGACATAGCCCAGCGAATTAGCAAGTTGAAGTGGCAGTGGACAGGCCACATAGCACGCAGAACGGATGGCCGATGGGGCCGTAAAGTTCTCGAATGGAGACCACGCACCGGCAAGCGCAGCGTAGGACGTCCACCCACAAGGTGGACGGACGATCTGATAAAAACAAGCCGCTTCCATCCGGTCTTATTGGAAATCAGTAGGGGAGGCCTATGTTCAGCAGTGGACGTCCTACGGCTGATATGATGATGATGATGATGAAATAGACTTATATTTCGCATTGAATGATGTTGGGTATAGAGGGTGGATTAGTACCTAGTGGAACAAATTGTCGTTTTTAGTTATTGTCAATGAGGCTAGCGGTAAATACAATACATTGTTGACCGACGTGGTAGGCAGCAGTGTGGCAAAATGGCAGTACTCACGACATGCAGGCAGTTGGGCGCACGGCGCTGCGCGGCTGCCGCGGCCAGGTACACGAGCGCGGCCAGCCACACGCCGGCCGCGAACACGTAGGCCGCTGACACGCGGTACTGCGCCGCGCACAGGAAGCGGAACCACGTGTACGTGCTGGGGTCCCACGCCAGCCGCGCCGCCGTCGCCAGCAGCGCGCCGCTGTACATCTGCAACGCAAGCGCGTGGTCACCACCCTCGTCCACAGCCCTCTTCTACAACCCTCTCTCGCGATGTTAACTGATGCTCGTGAAGGTAATCATCTTCATCCTAACTATAAACGATAGGTAACCTACCTTAGGTTACCTATCGTTTATAGTTTATAGTTATAGTAACCTACGCAAAATAGTCCTAACATCGAATCCATAAGCAATGAACGTGCAGTATGTGTATGTATCAGTACGTGCTAACCTATATGTATAAAACATGCAGATAAGGAGACGACCCGGTGACCACGTGCTCTCAACTCAATCGTTCATTACAAGCGTAATAGGTAGTCACCCCTGGTTCTTATCGGTAGATGCAATTTGCACGGAAACAAAGATTCTTCAGTGAAATCAGTAAAAGACGCGATAAAGATAGAATGTAAATTGGTAATTTGGTAGGGAACAGTAGCAGTCGTTGTGTGGTCGCGATAGTCTGCGGTGATGGCCCCGACCCGGGCCTGTTATCTGGAGACACTCGACTCCGGCAGGAGACAGGGGCTGCGTTCACGGGCGAGTAAAACACTCGGCGTTATCGCGACATGGACCACTGCTTTGTCTGTGGTGAGTGGCTCATTGTGAAGTGCGTACTCAACAGGCCAGGTGTCCAGTGACGCCTTCCCTCAGTGCGGCTCTGTGTATGCACACAGTGAGGTATTCTGCACAATGCAACGCTACTATTTGCAACATTAACATTACCTACCGCATTCTCGAACATTCCGGACATTACAAAGTTATTGAGAACATGCTTAGTCACTACTTACCTATATAGTATTAATGTCATCTATATCTATCTATACATATAATAAAATTGTAGAAAAGTGGTGTCTGTACAATGGAAATATATAAAAAAAAAGTAGCAGGGGTTGTTATTACATCGATGCCGAACCTGAAATTGTAATTAATTTTTTTTTTGTCTGTTTGTCTGTTTGTCTGTTTGTCTGTGTGTTTGTGCACGCTAATCTTCGGAACTACTTGACGGATTTGAATGTTTTTTTTTTGTTGTATTGGTATTAAGTCCGGGCAACATATAGGCTATAATTTATCTTGGAAACTTGAACACCTGATGCAGAACCGCAACAGACCAGCTAAACTATAAGAGATACAAAAATGGTCCCATAGCAAAAATTGTTTCACGTGATGAGCATTTTCTGCTAGGAGAATAAATTTGAAGATCTGGAACACCTGATGTGGAACTCCAAGAGCCCAGCTACACTATAACATATATAGGAATGACGTCCTAGCAAGAGTTGTTCAGCCTGATGAGCACTCTCTGATGTCGTATAAAATTTGAAGATCTGGAACAGCTGATGTGGAACTCCAAGAGCCCAGCTATACTATAACATATATAGGAATGACGTCTTAGCAAGAGTTGTTCAGTCTGATGAGCACTCTCTGTTGTCGTATAAAATTTGAAGATCTGATCTGGAACAGCTGATGTGGAACTCCAAGAGCTCAACTACACTATAACATACATATACAGGAATGACGTCTTAGCAAGAGTTTTTCAGCCTGATGAGCACTCTCTGTTGTCGTATAAAATTTGAAGATCTGGAACAGCTGATGTGGAACTCCAAGAGCCCAGCTACACTATAACCTATATTTATAGGAATGACGTCTTAGTAAGAGTTGTTCAGCCTGATGAGCACTCTCTGTTGACGTTAAAAAATTGAAGATCTGGAACACCTGATGTGGAAATCAAAGCTCAATTTCACTGTATAATTATAAAATAACATAAGCTGGGAGTACCTCCACGCGGTGAAGGCGGTAACAGTTTAGGACTGATTTGATGATCGATGAAATCTCGCTCATCCCGTTGTTTTCCCGTCCCCAGGCCTTAGAATTCTACATCAGACGTTTCAGATCTTCGATTTTGACGACCCCGTTGTCGCTGGCATAAGCAACAGGATCCGCGTACGAAGTCGCGGGCAGAAGCTAGTTATAAATAATATCAATCGGCACCAGATTATTTACCTGCCTAATCATTTGCTATGGAAAAAGAAACAACAATTAATATTAAATAGCCTGCCGACATAGGTAGGTAGGTACCTACTTTACGTACAACTGAGTTTTCGAAGTATTCGTTAAGGCGCTTCCCTGACCAAATGACCTTGAGCATTCGGTCCCTCTTTGCCGCACGCCACTTTCTGATCTCATCTCTTTCTCATCTTTCTCGTTTTCACGAAATTTTTCGGAATTATTATTTTAATATAAAAAACACAGCGAGCTTTTGAAATAAAATAAAACTTGTATTATTTAGATTTTTTAATTATCTAATGATTAGGACAATTCACAAATTAATAGCACGTTGCCTTAAGCAAAAGATGCGCAAGGAGGTTTTAAATGTATTTTAACACATTACCAAAATTAGAACTTGCAATGTGATGATAAGATATCAAACATTAATAAAGTGCTTTTAGATGTCGTTTATTTCCCTTAATTAATGAGAAGATAGCCTCTAAAAAACGACTACGGAGGTTTTATTATTCTGCTGTCGGCTCCGTTTATGGCTGCCAACCTTAGATATACAGGGTAATTGAAAATTTTACCCGAAACCTGAAAAGGGGTCATTGTACTCATCATTATGAACAACTTTTACTGTGGGGCCAAACTTGAAATGATGAAAAAAAAAAACAGCTGATCTATATGGATCACCTGTTTCATTACGATCTTGTCATGTAGCATTTTTGTAGGGAACAGCTGATTTTTTTTTCATGTGTATATTAGAGGCCGCGTGGATGACGGTTTTCACGACAAAAAGTAGCCTGTGTTATTTTATTTATTTATTATAAATATTATAATTCTGATTTATATAACGTATAGCGGTCCCCCGCGGCTCCGCCTGCGTGGATGTCGATTACCGCTACAAAAAGCCTAAGTTTGATCCCATGTGTTCAACTAGCCAAAAGTAAATTCAGCATTTTAGCCGACAAACAGGCAGATAAACAAAAAGACTTTCGCATTTATTTTATTAGCAGGATAAGATAATTTCATGTGTTAAATATGGTTTTAAAGGATAACATTTTTGTAAAAAAACGTTACTGAATTAGAGCTTCCCTATAAACAACATTTGATGTAATTTTATCTTGTGGCAGTACCTTACTCATAGACCTAAAATCCCGCATCCGCACCCCCTTGGTGACGCCTACTTCGCCTGTCGCCACAGGCCGCGGAGCGCATAGTATTATTTTGATTTTGCCATAACTTTCAAACCAAACGTTCAATTTTAATGAATAAAAGACTAAATATTATCTACATAAACAGTACTTTGTGACAAAATAGTTAATTTTGATAAGGAGAAATGACATGTGTAAATAGAATGCGTTTAAATGAAGTCCTAAAAAAATTCAAGATTTTTAAATAAAAAAATGGTTGTTGTGCAAATAGCTATAGTGTGTCGCGGACTTTTTTGTAGATATTTTTAAGGTCTTTAATTAATTAGAACATTTTATGGTTTTTTGGTGAGGTGGAGGGTGTTGTTCTCTCTCTCACGCGGCCCGCCTCCTCCTTCGCTAGCATTACTGCTTCGCAGAAGGAGGTGACTGCATCCCATTCCCTCTCGCCCCGGAGCATGGCCTGAACCAGGTCCGGACGCGAGAGGTCGCCGCCGCCTATCGCCTCCGTGAGGACACGGCGGTGCTCTGCCCAAGCGGGGCAGACCTGCACCGTATGCTCCACCGTGTCCTTCGGGCGGTCCACACAGTGGTGATGGTGACACCCGGGCGTTTCCTCCCGTGCAATCCGACACAGGAACCTCCCGAAACAACCGTGTCCGGTGAGGACCTGCGTCAGCCGGAATATTATTATGGGTAATCATTTTAATACAAACACACAAATCAACACAAACACACACAAACAAACAAAAAACACATTCATTCATTCATTTTAAAACTACTATTTTTGACAGACAAGGAGTTGGCAACCCTAGCTCCGTTACGCCTCGAGCGCAGCGCATTAACTGTGAGCGCAGTCTCAAAACCAACTTATATCGTAAGTGGTTGCCCTGCGACTTCGTACGTCTTTAGTTAAGTACTGCCCCGCTCCCATGGGTCGTGAGTCGTAGCGTAATGTTATTATAGCCTCTATTCTATATTATAATCCATACTATCCTTACTAATACCTATTACTTACCTATTATAAATGCGAAATTATGATGAAAGGTTAGTTTGAACCCTAAGAAAGGACATACGCTATACTTGTTATGGCGCCACTTCGTCTGCGATAACTGATATCTAGGCTGCCCAAGGTTTGCCCAAATGTATTGACCCGCGGCCGCCGACAGCCTACATTCTAATATTGAAGGCACATGTTATGGTTATTTAGTGCAACCCATAAGTAACACTCAGGCACACCGCAAAGCTGATGTGTTTCTTATGAATCCGTCCACAATGGTGGCGACGCGCCGCGGCGAGGTCGTGCTCGTTCGATAGTGCACACTCATCCGCACGCCGACGTCATCCTGCTTACTAAGCTCGCTGCTCGCCGGCCGACACACGCGGCTGAAGGCCGTATTGCCAACCAGATACAAGCTGCACGGGATCAATGCTGTGTTTTATGATGAAGTAGGTATACCTACTTATACTGATTGAACACAATCTTGCCTGCAGCCGAAGGACGAGTAGACGTACGTACACAAATACTGTTGTAAAGAGGTAACTTTGTTACATTACTAACTGTGCCCGCGACTTCGTTCGCGTGGATGTCGGAACTTACCAATGTATTTTTTAGTTCGAAGCGCTGTTGGAGGATACCGATACAAATCATTTTTTTTATTTATGCTAGTGCTTCTTTATAAACTTTAGAACCATCTGGAGCGTACCCAAAAAGGTTATTGGGGTTGAATAGGAGTGGCGTTTATACGTGAAAGAGCTAACGTATAGTTGACCATGGGAAAAGCATCCAATAAGTAGGTACTTAGGTCCACCCCCGCAACGGATAATGTCTGGCCCTGAGCTTTATTAATCGTCATGGCATATCAGAGACTAACTGGGAATTGCACTCGTTTGAAAGAGAAAGAAAAGTTGTTAGGAATTATAGGTATTCTTGGAATAAAAACAATATCACCGGCGCGCGGCGCCGCAACCGGTTAATACCTATTTCAGCTTCGATTATGTTTTGCTGCAGATTTGTGACTTTGAGCGGAGTGCGTTGAGAACGTTTGGGAGGACATAAATTTCTGAGGAGAATTATTGGTAAACCGATTTTTAAAACTAAAATTTCAAACTACGAAATAAATAAAACTAGGTAAGTAAGTAAGTAAGTACTTGACTCAAATTGCAAGTTATTATTTACTTCGCACTTCAAAATTACGACCAAATCTTACCAAAACTTTTTGAAAGATAAAACGAATTAGGTAGGTACCTACTTAACGAACAATTTACGATACTGTCAAGTCAAGCAAGACCTTTTTAACCTTTCTATACTCGCGCATTGGTCTGTGAGACCGACAAAACCCATTTTCGTAATTATTTTTATGCACGAAAATCCTAAGAAGTCGAGTCTCTTGCTAGCTGCCGGATTTGTTGCTAACTTCATTTTAGTGCTCGCCGCGCGTTCGTGCGGAACGCACATGTCGTAGCATTTGGCGCCAATCGGTCCGTGAGAACGACGCGAGTATAGGTGCAACTTGCACCTATAGGTACTCCCTGATTGTTATGGTGAGGGTCAAAAGTTCAAAACTAAGCCAAACATAAATAAATATGTTCTTTGATATGTTGTTTATTACTATTTAGAAGTTTATTTTGTTTTTAAAAAGAAGTAGGTACAGATTTTTGGTTTTGTTTTCCTAGTACTTAGAAAAAAATCTCAGATTCGAAGACTGATTTGTGATAGACTGAAATTCAGTAAAATAAATAATAAATTAAGTATTATTCATACTATTTTGTTTCATTATATCCTAAACTTTAAAATATTAATAATATTTTTTTGATTTCATGGTAAAAAAATATGTTGTAGGGGTGCAAACTATCGGTCTGTGACACCGTGCTTAATTATTTATATATTATATTATATTACGGTGTTATAATTAATATGTGTTACAAAAATTGGCGCGAGTACCTATATAGGAAGGTTAAAGACAGAACTTTAACCCTTTGACCGCCAGGGACGTCTATGGACGTAAAATCAAAAAGTGCTCCCGACGCCACAGACGGCATGGCACGTCGAAAATAAGACTATTTTACAGTTCAAAATAAACATACAAAAATATGTTTGCCGTGCCTATTATTTTGTAGGTATGAAAGAATTTGTCGCTTGGCGTAGACAACACAGATTTTCGTTGTTGACGTGGCGGTCAAAGGGTTAAAGACTCCTACTTCTTTCAAGGCCGCGATTCAGAAAATGACGTCACACGCAACATGCCATCATTCGAATATCTAGGTACCTATTCAATGCTGCACGCAGTTGATCTCTAGTTAAAATCCAGTCTAAGTTCGATAGATGGCGCTGTTTTAATATTTTACTTCGGAAACATTATTGTAATTTTATTAATTTACATTTTTTATAAGGTGTAAACTGATTACGATGAAACAAAACACTAATGTTACTTCAATTTACGCACATAATGTTGTGTATTTTATTTATAAAAGTTACGTGAAGTTGTGAGACCAAGTGCACATAACCCTAATTTTACTTCTAAAAAACTTTAAATTCAAATATCTTTTCGATACCTTTAGGCTCAAAGGGCGTAAACGCCATTTTGGCCAAAATGAGATTTTAATGCAGTCTTACTTAGTTTTTCGTCCTCTATCGATTGGTATATTTAAAACATCGATATTCGCAAAAAAATGGTGGATAGGTACAGCCATAATTTTTGGTTCGCTAAACATAGATTTTCTTAAAATTCGGGTCGTGTTTTTTGGCTCTCCTGAAAAGTCGTGTTTTGGTGGATACGCCCTTTGAGCCTAAAGGTATCGTTTTGATAGACTGAACCGATTGCAATGAAACAAAAACTAAATGTTACTCCAAGTTACGCTCAATCGTTGTGTATAAAAGTTATTTACATTGCTTTAGTACATTATACGTGATGCCCGAAGTCCCGAACATATAAACAGACAAACAGACAAAAACTCTAAAAATGGTGGAAATGGGTTCTATTGGTTGTCCTTTAACACCCTGGCATTTTTTTTTTGATGTACAAAAACGACTTTTCTAGTTTTATTATAGGTATGTAGGTAGGTGTATATGTAGATTGTTTGATTGTTTGTAAGAGAATGGAAAATAATCTTTGGAAGTACTGATCCGATTACAATCTCTCCCTGATCGAGAGCTACATTATCGTAAAAAAGCGGCCAAGTGCGAGTCGGACTCGCCCATTAAGGGTTCCGTAGCAGCACGTAACATAATATTTATAAAAGTTCTTGTAGTTCGTTGTAACTACTTTGATCGATGTTTTAATAAGTAATAGTGTATTTCCAACCGACTTCAAAAAGGAGGAGGTTCTCAATTCGGCGCTTTTTTTTTTTTTTGTATGTATGTTTCCTGATTACTCAGCCAAATATGAATAGATTTGGATGATTCTTTTTTTATTTTAAAGAGTATACTTCCGAATAGGTCCTATAGAAATATTGTCATGATCTGATGATGTACTTCGGAGATATGGAATGGAACTCCTCATAGGATCACAGCAGCAATATCGTAACCAGTGAAATTGCTTTGTTTATACGTGTAGTCGATGACTGACTCCTACCACTTTCCAAAATTAAATATATCGTGTGAGGTATTGTTTGAAAGGGCTTTTTGTAAGGATTTCAAACATTAATACCTACACAAGCACTAAAAAGTGAAAAATAAAAACCTGTTTTACAAAAAAAGATAACCGCCTTCAAAAACTACAAAATAAAAAATAACTTTAGTTTTGGAAGGGTATAATTTAGACGATCACCAAAAATATTTTTAAGACTCTAAGCCTAGGCACCAAATAAAATAAACTAGTCCAAAAAAAATACAATTGACCTTATTAAAAGGGCCCTAAAGTATATAATATTATGATCCAAAATAAATTAAATAACATCAGGAAAATCGCAAACCTTGCACAAATATTATTTTTGGTTCCTAAAATGAATCAAGTCACTAAATTCTATCCAACTCAAAGATTAATATTACTACCAAAAATCTTACTCCAAAATAGTAAGACGTCATCCAAAATACATTATTTGATCCCAGACTACTTTAATGTAAGACTAAAATTACAATTGCTTCCCTTTATTTCTTAACCTATAATATACCTTATAATATAGGTACACCTGCCACCCTCAACTAAACAATAGTAGTCTAGGAGAAACTGGATGCAATCTGGACTTTAGGGCACCCCGACTCGGACATGTTAGGTTAGGTTAGGTTAGGGGATGGCGGGGTCGTGTGAGCGAGCGAAGCGAGCGAATAGACCCCGCCATCCCCTTCGTGGTTATTTTTTTATAAACCACCCAGAAGTAGGAGCCCCGCGTAGCGGGGCTCCGTTGACCAAGCCCACTCTCGACCATGCATAGAGTATTTTAAAGTTTGAGGTCAAATGAACGTTATATAAAAACAATATTATACATAATGAAAATTATATAAAATGGACGTTATACTAAATGTTACTTTGGGAACCCCAGTATATTTAGTGAATTTCATATAACAATAAATAAGCGACGTACGTTTGGGAACCCCAGTATATTAATTGGTATTTGGGAAATATTCTAGCGAACGTTAGCTTTTTTAGCCTAGGCAAACATTACCAAATTAGAACTCATGGTATTACATAATTGGTAACATCTTTAGTGACAATATAGGTACACTATGTAACAAAAACCCTGTCAGATCAGTGTTGCCGTTGATCAGTTTTTATGTTTTATTTTAATTTAATTACTTCTTCTTTCTTCTTTTTTTTTCAAGGGAAAAATAATCATCTCAAATCCATTAAATGGTTACGTATATGTGTACGCAGTACGATGCCGAATAATACCCTTAAGGATCGGACAGGGTTTTTGTTACATGCTGTATAATATTTAGTCTAAAGTGTATTTCAAAGGCGTCCATATATTTTTATGGCAGTCAATAATACTAAAAAATGGATTTATTTCATAATATTTTAGGAAACGTTATTTGGTGACCATTTATCCATTTTGGTAACCGTTTAGAATTTTTTTGGTAGTAAAATAGGTACTTTTTTGGGCGGCGTTTAAACACAAGCCGTTTTGGAAGTCGGTGGCAATACTTACCTACATAACAAAAAACAAAACAACGAGGTTTTGTTTTTTGTTATGTAGGTAAGTATTGCCACCGACTTCTAAAACTAAAGTTATTTTTTATTTTGTAGTTTTTGGAGGCGGTTATCTTTTTTGTAAAAAAGCTTTTTTTTTATTAAGTTATTGATAAGTAAACATTATTTTTATATTTCAGTTTTGATTGAATGAAAGGTTTACGATTTATGACGTACCTATAAAAAAACTACTTACCTACTAGATCTCGTTCAAACCAATTTTCGGTGGAAGTTTACTTACATGGTAATGTAGGTACATACATCATATATTTTGTTTTAAGTTTTACTTATCATTTTCTTATTTTAGAAGTTACAGGGGGGGGGGGCATGCACATACACCCCCTGTAACTAACGACATTAAGCAATTAACACACGAGCGAGATTTGATTACTACGTAATTATGCCAGGATTAACGCATATTGGCAAACAAGTATTATTTATTGGTTGTTAGGGAAGTTCGAAATATGTTTCGATGTAGACGGTAATTTGTAAAGGTTTGGGTGCCTCGGGTCGATGGCCTCGGCGCAATGTGCACAGTCGCGAGAGTACCGCGCAATAAGATGTCGCGCGTGCGTGCCCTGCCCACGCGTCGCACATTGCGCGGCGGCCCAATCAAGTGACATCGTGTGCTGTCACACTACATCAGTCCACCACTGCTGATGTTACTCGCTACTCTCGCTAGCCAGTTGCTGCAATAGCTCCAGTCACAGATGCCACTTTAAACGAACAAAGCAGAACAATCTGCGGATGATTAGGCCATAGAATAGATGACACTTCCGGTGCGTATAGGGTTGCCAACTATGTACCTACTATTAAAGCCAGTATCGTACCTACTGTTTTTCATTATGTAAAGGCGTATGTTTTCAACATAACTGGTATTCAAAGTCATAAATAAACCCGTTTAAAAAGTAAACGAGAACAGTGCGTTGTAAATATGAAAAATAAAAATACTAACTATAATTAAGTAGGTACCTATACGGGTACATATCAGAATATCGAAAATCAAAATATCGAAAATCAAAGTATCGAAAATCAAAATATCGAACGATCAAAACATCGAAAATCAAAATATCGAATGCTCATATGATCGAAAGATCATATAAGTAATCGAAAATCAAAATATCGAAAATCAAAATATCGAAAATCAAAATGTCGAAAATCATATTATCGAAGTACAAAATATCGAATGTTCAAAATATCGAAAATCAAAATCAAAATGTCGAAAATCATATTATCGAAGTACAAAA
Organism: Hoplodrina blanda; assembly: GCA_949316365.1. Classification (NCBI taxonomy): domain Eukaryota; kingdom Metazoa; phylum Arthropoda; class Insecta; order Lepidoptera; family Noctuidae; genus Hoplodrina; species Hoplodrina blanda. The sequence continues at coordinate 109,234 of OX438590.1, forward strand.
TATCGAATGTTCAAAGCGGGGCTCCGTAGACCGGGTTTCCGTTGACTAGACCAATACCTGGACAATCTAGTTTTGGCGTAGTCGACGGAACCCCGGCATAATTTACGCTCAACAGATGGTCGCTCTGGGCGGTAAAAAAAAAAAGCTGCCGCCCTATCTCCCGTCAGCCATGTCGTCGGAGCTCCGCCGGCCTTCGGCCTACGCTCCTCATGTCCCAAAGTCGGACTTCTGGGACCAAAAGTAAAAAATCACTAACTTACGTTTATTTAGAGCGCCGATTATTTGGCATAATTTGACTTAGCATACTACGAAGATCACTGAATTTCAATAGAAATAATTTTATTAGTCACATTGAAAAAAAAATTGTTTTAAAAATCACTATGGTGTGCTACAAAAGTTAGTGATTTTTTACTTTTGGTCCCAGAAGTCCGACTTTGGGACATGAGGAGCGTAGGCCGAAGGCCGGCGGAGCTCCGACGACATGGCTGACGGGAGATAGGGCGGCAGCTTTTTTTTTTTTACCGCCCAGAGCGACCATCTGTTGAGCGTAAATTATGCCGGGGTTCCGTCGACTACGCCAAAACTAGATTGTCCAGGTATTGGTCTAGTCAACGGAAACCCGGACTACGGAGCCCCGCTGTGCGGGGCTCCTACTTCTGAGTTGTTTAAAAAAAAATAACCACGAAGGGGATGGCGGGGTCTGGTAGACCCCGCCATCCCCTTCTAACCTAACCTGTCCGAGTCGGGGTGCCCCAAGTCCCGAGCTCGCTTCGCTCGCTTACAAAAGGTAGTGTCGTATGGAGAAGAATGGGCAAGAAACTCCATACAGTAAGTAAGTAGTCTATGAAACTGACGCAAGTTGCAAAAGACGCCCCACGGTAAATATGTTAAGTATCACGAAAAACAAAATTTCGATATTTTGAACATTCGATATTTTGATTTTCGATATTTTGATTTTCGATTATATGATCTTTCGATCATATGAGCATTCGATATTTTGATTTTCGATATTTTGAGTTTCGATATTTTGATTTTCGGTATTTTGATTTTCGATATTTTGATTTTCGATATTATGATACATTCAATATTTTGATTTTCGATGTTTTGATTTTCGATATTTTGATTTTCGATATTTTGATTTTCGATATTCTGATATGTATCCACCTATACATATCATATGTTTTCCAAAATTACTGTTTGTTTTCCTTCTTAGACCTCAATTTTTTTTCTTCTATTGAAGAATTCTGGTGAGTCCTCGACTGCGACTGCGCTGTCACTTTAGTACTTATATAATTAAATCCCTTTTTTACTTTGATCGGTTTAAAACATCATCAATGTAGATGATATTTGGATAATTGATTGTCCTGATTTTTTTTTTCCATTGCATCAGCCACGCAGTGGCGGCCTTACCCATTGCGAGGCTCCAGGCGGCAGGTCTTTGCGAGGCCCTTTGTCCTTCGTGAAAAGTCTGGTTGTTTGGTTTAGGTGTTTGTCATGTTAGAGGGGAAATGGTGTAGTTATACAAAGAAATATTTGAGTTTAAAATTATTTTGCATTAAGTAAAAGTTTTATCAAATTAACTAATACAGAGATGTTAATTTTTAAAATTGATGTTTGCGGCTTTTCTTAATACTATAATCTTTAACACAACTTTTAGCACAATAATCTAGCGAATGAGCTAGGTACGTCATTTTCGATTGAAAGAATAGCAAGGGCTGAAAGCCGATCTTGTGTCATCGAATTCCTCAAATATGTTTTAATAATTTTTAGCCTCGAAAAACTCCTTTCAGCAAAAGCAACTGTAACAGGTGTGGTAGTAATAATTCTCAGGACTATTTCGATAGTGGAGTAAACTTGTATGGAAGCTGGTCTAGAAACCAATAACAACCACACATATGTGTCATTAGGTAGCCCTTGTAATGTACAACAATAGTTATTGAGGCGGGTCATTTCAAATCGCTGGGAGAAAAAAGTTATGGCGATGTATCATAAGTAATATTTAAGCAAAATAATGTATGTTTTATGATTTTTTTGTGGTTTAGGAGCTAGACGATTTTTAGTATTTTTTGGGACATTCTTACTTTCATCAGATTTTGTTGATTTTCTCTTTTTGTCTCGCGTTTTTTGGAAATATTTTTATTGGTAATTAATCCTGAAAGTGTGATCTTCGATCGATTAAAACAATTTTCTGTCTTATCTTCAACGGAAATTACCAAAACTTAATTCAAAGGGAAAAATGGTGTTTTGCAAAATTCGTTGCAGTTTTTCAGCCCTTAAAGAAAAATCACAATAAGGGCCCAAATGACTTTAAAGTAGGTAATTTCAAAAACTTCCACGGACTCTCAGCTGAAGAAGCTCATTTGATAAGAGTTCAAAGCTGATGGAAATGGACTAAAATGAACTCTTATCATGTTTTCAATACAATAGGAGCTTTATATAAAGCTCCTATTGTATTGAAAACATGATTGTGTTGAAACATGAAAAATAGTGATGTTATCTAATAAAGACAACCTTTGGGCAGGGGTACGGGATTCGCTCGCGCATTCCATCGCGCCCCCGCCAGGCTTTGACCCGCCACCTGTCTAGGCGAGTCCCGTCTACGTCGGCGGTCTAAGCGCCGCCGAATCCTCTAGTGTGGCGCGCACGGAACGCGTGCGCCGCCTACACGGCCTGCATCTGATCGGGTGGTGGACTACCCCTAGGTCCACCGCGCGCAGGCCGGCAACTCATGGAAGCCGGAGGTCATTTTGCGCCCTCCGGCGCCCGGTGCGTCTTCTCCTGGAGGGAAGCGAGGCAGTTGCTTCCCTCTCCCTCTATGCCGCCTCCTTTGCGCACATGCTCGCAAAAGGAGGCGGCATAGAGGGAGAGACAGACAGCCTCCCACGCACTCTCGCTCCCGACCATCGAGAGAACGACGTTCGGGAGTGAGAGGTCACCGACTACTGCGGAGAGTTCACGGTGCTGCTCTGCTCAAGCCGGGCCATCCGCCAGCGTGTGCTGCGCCGTGTCCTCCAGGCAATCTCCGCAGTGGTGACAACCGGGCGATTGTTCCCGGCCTATGCGACATAGATACTTCCCGAAGTAGCGTGTCCGGTCAGTATCTGCGTCAGCCGGAATGTGAGGGCGCCGTACCGGCGCCCTAGCCAATCCTCCATGACGGGTCTTACCGCCGATAAACCTAACCCTAACCTAACTTAAATAACTAATCCGAATCACCATTGTGCTAATAATAAACATAACATAGAGCTCCTATTGTATTTAAAACATGATAAGAGTTCGTTTTAGTTCATTTCCATCAGCTTTCACTTGAAAACTAAAATAAGTATTGCTTTTTCGCCTTACCGTGTTCGAGCTTCTATTGCACCGAATAATGTCCTGTAAAAAAAAAATACTAAAAATCGTCTAGCTCCTAAACCACAAAAAATCGTAGAACATAGGTACATTGGGGTGGTTTGGATAGTCCAAGAAGAGAGGCTTCCAAAATTTTCGTTTGGACGTCCTTATCTGGGTCACCCTGTAGAAGCAGGTACACAAATCAGTTAAGTAGTCAATATCAATGTCAGGTTAAATAGTCGCGGGAACACAAATACTTAAATCCATTTGTAACGTAGTTAGGTACTCATAAAGCGAATACAAACCAACGACTGCAAATGGTTATTAAAAAAAATCTCCATTGCAAATCCTCTAGCCACCTTGGCATGGCAATAACTTTTTTTCCCCAGCGATTTGAAATGAACCGCCACAATAACTATTGTTGCAAATTAAAAGAGCTATCTAATGACATATGTGTGGTCGTTCGTCTTTAGACCATTTTGCCGAATGCCGATGATTCTTTGCTTGGGTTGATGCGCGAGGCCCCTGCAAGAGCGAGGCCCCGGGCGATTGCCCTGTTCGCCACCCCCTTAACGCCGCCACTGCAGCCACGCATGTGCCGCCGCCGCTCGACCACAGTATAAAAATACTACCAGCATTTTAACTCGGCCGTAACCTTGAATTAAGTAGGTACCTACAATTTCGTGCTACATACTCACGCGTTAGGGCTGCCCGCACATAGTATTTTAATTTCATCAACCTACTTGAGTTTCTTTTTAGTTATGTAAATGGAAATATTATTTTTTTAGTTCAAAAAAAGATTAATTCGTTGTGATTGAAATAGGAAGTGTTCAATAAAAATACATGTTGCGTTGTATAATTAAAAGATTTAATAAAAAAAATTCGCCGAAGGAAACCAAACTCCAATCCTTACAAACTTCAACATCTACTTACTCAACCAAAATGAAAGAAACATCTAACGAGTAATTATTATAATCTGTTTGCATCTCAGCTTATTAACGTTCCCATTACTACCTATAGCTACAGCTAGGAGCACTTTGGTCACCCATACAATGTCGCACTGCCGCAAACGTTATTTAATATCAACCATTAACTACTTAGCTACAAAGATTTACCTACTTAAAAAGTTAATTATGTATAATGTAAATCTTACTAAGTAGGTAGGCAGGTATCATTATCAGGTATTAGGTTACCATTTAGGTACTACTCTCATATATAATCATTTCATAATGATATTTCGTCTATTTCAAATACCTTTCGTAGTTTTCAGATATTTTAAAAATGTTATCTCTGGGTGCGTTATCAAAGAATTTAAGCAACCAAAGTCCAAACACTGCACAATATAGTTTACAGACCTTGTTGACAACAGACTGTACCATTATTTTGATAAGTAAGTAGATACTAAAAAAATATTTACGCCTCGACGGAGACGTACGAAAAGCTTAATTTATTTATTTTTTTATATAGGAATTGGAATTGTTAAAAAATATATTATTATATTTAATCCGCGATTTTCTTTCGATTTTACATCTTGGACCGATTTTCGTCAAACATAGCTAAGAACACACATGACAGCATAGCAGCATTGGAAGAATTGCAAAGATAAGAAATCAAAACGAAGCATTATCTCAATAATATTTAGTTAGAGTTAATCATAATTTTAACACTACATACATCTGCTATTATTTCTTTAAGAGTGTACGCACTGTGTGTGTGTGCACTAGTACTAGTGTGCTGGATATCGTGGCTGCAAAATCAGCTTATCGTGTTGCCATTGCCACCACTGCATTTTCTAAAGAATTAAATACTGATCACAAAACGAATCCAAACACGACATACCTGTTATTATTTTATGAAGAGTGTACTAGTGTGCTGGATATCATGGTTGCAGCATCAGCTCATCGTGTTGCTACCAACGCATTCTACATATAGAATTAAATACTGATCAAAACAAATCGAAACACGATACCGACAACGGACATATCTGCTATTATTTTTTCAAGAGTGTCCTAATGTGCTGGATATTCTGGCTGCAGCATTAGCTCATCATGTTGCTAGTGTTGCTACCATTGTATTGTATGTAGAATTAAATACTGAAGTTCTTACGAATTAAATACTGGTTAAACTTATAACACTTCTCTTTTTGCGTCGGGGGTTAAAAATAGCACAATGTAGTCTATAACAGGGGTCACCAATAATTAGTTTCGCTCGGGGTCCGTTTTAAGAAATGAAATGACCATCGCGGTCCGCACAACATTTTATAGAAAAAAATGTTTATTAAACAAATAAAATTACGAAAATAACAAAGGTATTTTATTTTCATATACCTACATACCTATACTTGTTTAAAATACTGTGTTATGTGTTAGCCTGGAACAGCTCATCCTCCCACCTGGAGTAGGGCGTTGGTTAGCTGCGCCACAGTTTTTAACTTTTGCAGCTACCTACCATCGTTTTAAATTTTGTTTCTTACTGTACTTGTTTTTGTTCCAAATAAACGATTATTATTTTATAGCTTCTGCCCGCGACTTCGTACGCGGATCCTGTTGCTTATGCCAGCGACAACGGGGTCGTCAAAATCGAAGATCTGAAACGTCTGATGTAGAATTCTAAGGCCCGGGGACGGGAAAACAACGGGATGAGCGAGACGATTGGAGTCGTTCCAGATCTTTCATTTTTGTATGTCAACAGGAAATGCCCATCAGATTAAACAACTTTACCTAAGACGTCATTCCTTAATATGTTATTATAGTGTCGCTGGGCTTTGGAGTTCCACAACAGGTGTTCCAGATCTACAATCTTTATACGTCAACAGAGAGTGCTCATCAGGCTGAACAACTCTTGCTAAGACGTCATTCCTATATTATATGCTATAGTGTAGCTGGGCTCTTGGAGTTTCACATCAGCTGTTCCAGATCTTCAAATTTTATACGACGACAGAGAGTGCTCATCAGGCTGAACAACTCTTGCTAAGACGTCATTCCTATATATGTTATAGTGTAGCTGGGCTCTTGGAGTTCCACATCAGCTGTTCCAGATCTTCAAATTTATTCTCTTAGCAGAAAATGCTCATCACGTGAAACATTGTTTTGCTATGGTACCATTTTTGTATCTCTTATAGTTTAGCTGGTCTGTTGCGGTTTTGCATCAGGTGTTCAAGTTTCCAAGATAAATTATAGCCTATTATGTTGCCCAGACTTCATAACTGAATTCATGGCAGCGGCGCGGCTCTCAGCGCGTTTTATATAGCCACGGACGCGCAGGCGCGAGGCGTGTACGTACTCTGATAGAATACCTTAACAAAATAAATGTTCGCCGTGAATGACGTGATTCTTTAAATTGACATAACTTTTTTATTACCCGACTGCGCGACGCAAAGGAGGGTAATGTGTTTATCAGTCTATGTAGGTATGTATGTATGTTTGTTTCTATGTGGCGTTCTAGAGACCAAATGCGTAGGCCGATTTTGATAATTCTTACGTCAATCGATTCGTCTTAACCTTGCGAGTATCACTAAAGACATAACAGTAATCAAAATTCACCACAGCGTCAACAAGACGCCATATTGCCAAAATGAAAAAAAAAAGTCGATGAACTATGTCAAGTGGGGTGTCGTTGAATAGGTATTTTAAACATACATATATCATCATCATCATATCATCTTTAGGTTCCTTTTATCATTTTTCATTTTAAATAATAGTTTAGGATATATATAACGATTTAAAGTTGTTTAATAAAACAATCATTCTCGCTAATTTTCTTACTTATTTAAGTTTTTAATTTAAGTATAAACTACATTCGAAAGAACAATGTCAGGTTTCGGCTTACACAACTTTTAAAACTAAGTTCACACGGACACAAAGTTTTTACCTACAACAATTTAAATATAAAATTCTAACTTCTTAAAAAACATTTGTTTATTTTCTAGAACTTTTCCAAAAATAAATCATAAAAATAATCGTAAATCATTTGGTCCATCCTGTTCCAGGTTTTTTTTTTTATAAATAAAAAGGTTGAGGTAGTAACTTGTTCTGCCACTAATCGATTATTCTAAATAATTAAACCGATTTACTCTTTATTTTTTATTTACCACCTCACAATTGTCTCTTAATATTATTTTTTACCTAAATCATACGTTCATCGTGTTTATTTTTAATACATTTAGTATTTTTATAGAATATAAAAACTCAAGAAATCGATTTTCATGACCTGTGCTCGATAACTTAATCGTAATGTAATGGCAACCCTGTTAGGTTCTGTCTGTCTGACGTGTCTGTCTGACTGTTAGTCAATGTCAAACATCTTGTTTGTGTTGTTGCTAGTGTTTTTATATGAGTACGGTTGTTTTTTTCTCAAATATCACACATTTTGTGACAATGTCCCATCAACTACGTTGTATTAATTGTGGTATAAATGTGTTTCGAATGAAACGGCATTTAGTTGAATCTGATGATATCCGTTCATTGTTACAGCAATGGACTTCACTTTCTGTGGTAAAGTACGATTCTTATAAGAGCAATAGCGCACTAGCGGCTAGGCCGCAGCGGCCAGGTCGCGGCGGCCAACGAGATAAATACCTTAACTTATGAAATCGCCACAGAGCGCGCGCACCTGGCCGCAGCGGCCAGCGAGATCGAAGCGACGCATTTGCGGCCCGTGTTCAGTCGCTGGTCGCTGCGGCCACTGAGATCAATTGCATTGTAGTTAAGTCACCAGTGTGCGCGCACTAGCCGCGGCGGCCGCACGTATTGTGGAACTACAGCGTGATTTGTGATCATCGCGATGTCTTCCGACACGGAAAGATTGATAACCGAGATTGAGACAAGGAGGGCGTTGTGGGACATGTCCTGTGAAGACTATGCAATAAGAAAATCATTTATAGGTGTGTTGATAATGATTTAATGAATGAAAACGAATAAAAGTTTAATTACTGTATATTTTTTGTTTAATTTACTCCGTAGAAATAAATAACCTCCAATTTACAATGTCTGAATAATTTCTTTTTGAGAAGTTCAATGTAAAAGTGGAAAACACAGATAAGCTTCTGACATGAAACTACACAAAATAACGTGAGAATTTTTACTGTCCATGAAAATTTTTATTGAGCCTAAGTTACTATGGACACCTGACATTGTTCTTTACCATCTTATGACGAAGTCAATGAATCGTAACTAAAAAGTATAAAATAAAAAAATAATTTAAAGAAAAACAAAAAACCCGACTGCGTAAAAACTAATTTTAAAAAATACGTGAAAAAATTAACTTAAATAAAAACTAAAAAGAAAGAAACAAGCCCAGTAGTTTAGAATTCTGTTAAGTAATACTAAATAACTACACGATTGAAATAGTTTTATAATCGATACACACATAAAACAAATCATAAATTCTAATGCAGAACAGAACGACTCACAGTCGGGGCCCATTCAAGTTTTACCAATCAAATCTTCCCAAGGGGCCCCGACTGTGAGTCGTTTATTTAAGTTAATTTTTTCACGTATTTTTTTTATGAACCGATTGACATGAAATGAACACTTAATGTTAAGTGAAGCTTACTACAATATATTAGTGAAAACCGCATCTAAATCGAATAAGCCGTTTCTGATATTAGCGTGCACAAACACACAGACAAACAGACAAAAAAAAAAATTACAATTTCGGGTTCGGCATCGATATAATAACAACCCCTGTTACTTTTTTTTTATATACATATTGCCATTGTACAGACACCATTTTTCTATAATTTTATTATAATTATGTATAGATTATATCAATGAGAAAAATGACACGCACGACGCGACGATCCGGGGGTACATTTTATGAAATTATGTACTCTGTAGTGCAAGTTGCTGTGTGCTCGCGGTCCGCACAAAATGGGTCGGCGGTCCGCCATTTGGTGACCCCTGGTCTATAATATAGTCTTTGCCGTATTAAGTAAACTTTACTTACTTAATTGTACTTACCTAATTATTTCAATAAATATTTGTCACAAATCCCACGCTTATTGGTTACAAAACTATCACACCGTCCATTCGATACTGCGGCGCATTCGCGTTTGTGTACCGACCTATGACTCGCGTTCCGACTGTTTGTATGAAGATAAACTACTGTATATTTCTATACTGTGCTCCCGTATACACGCCCCGTAGTAGTTCACAGATCATAATTATACTACACGCCTGGTCAGCACTTGTGTGCTATTTTCCATTCAGTCTTTGGAAGAGAACTTCAGCAAAGTCGGTTATAATATAATCGCTAAAATTTTTTTGGGACAAGCCCGCCACACTTTTCCCACCCACTGCAACTCCTGAAAGCCAGAATCAACAGTGGAGGCCTCCAGAAAAGCGCCGAGGCAATGAAGCTCGACGAGTCCCAGAGAAACGATTAACTGTCTTGGGTCCCGCAACGAAATCAATCAGAAAAGAATAGCGGAGGAGTAAGAAAAAATATAATTTCCACTTTTTACAGTTTTGTTTAATGAAAGGGAATCCCACCTTATGAAAAATGTTTTAAGTGGATAATATAATTACTGGCGATAGCTCTGCCTGCGTCCTGCACTCGCGGTTCTATTATTCGTTAATTGTAAGTATTGCAAGTCCACTGTCCAGCAGCGTGTTTTTGCTGCGAATACAATGCTGTGAGACTTGCTGTTTTCCGGCTCAGTTTTCAATATTTCCTACGATATTATCATCTTTGGGTTGATATCCTTGAAACATACCAACTACGTTTTAAAACTATCAATATTTTAAAATGATTTCAAAACGTACAGAAAAGCTCACGCGCAAGCTCCTTTCGTAGTGGAACAAAGGAGCCACAAGAGTCACAGAGTACGAGAATGCAGTGCAGCCGCGCTCCTCGCCAGTACTCGGCACGCAAGAGCCGCATAATAAGCTGCGCAGCCTACTCACAACACTTGTGAATTGTGATATTACTTTAAGATACGTCAAGTTGTAATGGATACAAGTTGGACGCCAACGGCGAGCTGCTTCCCGCCGGGGCTACATTTGCACACAATTGTGTAAAACCTTGACTGAAATGTGCAAAGTGGGTCAAGTTCCCTTGTCATGGCTCTAAATAATAAGTGCGACACCGCACGAAGATGTTTGTTTACGTAGCTCGTAGGTAAGCGCGGAGCGAGCATGCCTCCGGCCCCTACACCCGAACACCCTCTCGTAGACACACTGCTCTACCAACTCATGAATGGATGTTCATGTTGCTGATTGCAATCATTTAGAACGAGCGTTTTTGGAGCAATATCAATCACCGTCACCTTCCACTACTCAACACATAGACGTTCTTAAAAAAAAAATTGATGTATTTTTAATAGCATTTGAGTATTCGGCCGTTGCAATTGTGCTACAATGATGAAGCGCAGGTTGGTGCACATTAAGAAAGCGCCTCCGGTCGAAGCTGAGGCGCTACAGCTAAGGTTAGGTGACGTCATAGTTACCTACTACGTGTGATAGACTGGTAATCAATAAGGAATCGAAGCCGAGTGTGTATCACATCCAACTACTAAATGGTCCTTCTATGAAAATAAGCCAACCGATGACGAAACTTGACTTTAACTACGACCGCTATTCATTTACCTGATCTGTAATCTGTAAGGCTTCGTTTAGGGCGCCGAGTCCGGATAGGCCACTCGTAGTCCACCCCCGATTCGAACGAAAATTCAGCGTGTTATTATAATAATTGATTTTGCGCTACTATACAGCTAACATTGTAACAAGCCGGATTTGACAGCTATCAAAATCCTTTGTGTAGTGTTGTCAAAACGTCTTGTCAAAATATAAATCGGCAATTAATTCGTGTTTGTGAGTGTATTTTTTCAAAATTAAGTTAAACTTAATGTTTACAAGTGATACTCGTTGTTATAGTGTATGGGTAACATAGTAATTATTCAGGATTGTGAATTGGATTTTTCAAATTATTACGTAGGAGAAACGTCAAATCCGGCCTCTTAGAACGTTAGCAGTTTAGTAGGCACCTTGATACTTCTCAGACGGTGGCAACAGGTGCGATAAGGTAGAGGGAATCTGTTATCTGGGAAAGTCAGTGCTTATTTTGATTATTGGCATGGCTGCACATTTGCAATATGTAGTTAAGAATGGTCCCCTTGTTTCGCAGACAGAAATCTCATAGAATTACGTTTCGCAGATCATATCTCATATACAAGGTGGCCCAGATAAGGACGTCCAAACGAAAATTTTGGACTCCTCTCTTTTTGGGCTATCCAAACCACCCCCATGTATGTTCTACGATTTTTTGCGGTTTAGGAGCTAGACGACATTTTAATTTTTTTTTTGTATATTCTTCTTTACATCAGATTTTGTAGATTTTCTCTTTTTGTGTCGCATTTTTTGGAAATATTTTTATTGATAATTAATCCTGAAAGTATGGTCTTCGGTCTAAAAAACAAATGTCTGTCTTATTGTCACCCGAAATTACTTAAACTTAGTTCAAAGGCAAAAATGTTGTTTTGTAAATTTCGTTGCAGATTTTCGGCTCTTAAAGAAAAATCACAATAAGGGCCCAAATGACCTTAAAGTAATTTCAAAAACTTCCTCGGACCCTCAGCTCTTTAAAACAGTACAAATAACTAGTATTTTACAGGACATTATTCGGAGCAATTGAAGTTCAAACACGGTAAGGCGAAAAAAGCAATTATTTTTTATCGAATATTGTTTGTTCGATGTATTTTTCCTGAAAATGTAAAAATAGACCTTAGGTGTGATTAATCGGGCTTGCGGTCGGCGAGTGATGGGTACAGTGTTACCATCTCTCGAAAATATTTGCCCCTAACTAAAGCGTAGTCAACAAACCCCTAAAATCCCCCAAATAAAATAATAATATTCAAAAAATTGTGCTCGTTGAAAACCGAAAATTAAAAAAGTAAAATTTTCAAACAAAATAAATATCAAAATAAATCCAGTTAACGTAAACACTCTGTTGACAGTTCTCTGTTGACTGTTCTGTTGGCGCGGCTTTTTGATTCGTTTGAAAATTTGAGATTTACGAAAAAAAATTGATCCAATTCTACAGAGTGTTTAAATTTGTTCAAAATTAAAACTCTACTTTTTGACCTAATTACTGGACCGATTTCGTTAATTTTTTGTATATCGTCAGAAAAGGCGATAACAAGTATGTCGTATAATTTATTGCATATATGACTGTGATCCCCATACTGTATATAGTATAAAAGAAAGTCGTGTTTGTTACAACACTTATAACTCGAGAACGGCTGGACCGATTGCCATGGTTTTTGATTTGTTGGATTTGTTTCCGTCCCGAATAGCAGAATACATCTTAAAAACAATGAAAACTTGATATGTGTAATAAATACTTAATCATTTCAATAGATGCTGATTTGTTTATTACATGTCAAACATATTTTGTTGTCCAATCCTGTCAAATAGTGTAACAACACAACCATAACACGGAAAAAAGTATTATTAAAAAAGTATTATTATTAAAAGATGTTATTCTACTAATCCAAACCACGGTAATAAAATGTCCAAACTGATATATTTTCTTTTTTATTTATTTATTGTGACGTGATTTTTTTTATAATATTATTAAAAGATGTTTTTCTCTTAATCTAATTTAATTGATGTATGAATTGCTGCTTAATTTTTGTTTTTTAATTTTTGTGATGTGATTTTTCTAGGGTAGGGGTAGGGTAGGGTAGGATTAGGTTAGGGGTAGGGTAGGGTAGGGGTAGGGTATGGGTTGGGTAGGGGTAGGTTAGGGGTAGGGTAGGGTAGAGTAGGGTAGGGTAAGGCAGGGGTAGGGTAGGATTAGGTTAGGGGTAGGGTAGGGTAGGGTAGGGGTAGGGTATGGGTTGGGTAGGGGTAGGTTAGGGGTAGGGTAGGGTAGAGTAGGGTAGGGTAAGGCAGGGGTAGGGTAGGATTAGGTTAGGGGTAGGGTAGGGTAGGGGTAGGGTATGGGTTGGGTAGGGGTAGGTTAGGGGTAGGGTAGGGTAGAGTAGGGTAGGGTAAGGCAGGGGTAGGGTAGGGGTATTGGTAGTGTAGGAATACCACGCGAACGAAGTCGCGGCGGGTCAGCTAGTTATAATATAAAGCGGAAAGATTTGATTGTTTGTTTGTACTGAACCGATTTGAAAAAAAAAATGATTTCACTGTTGGGAAGCTACACTATTCCCGGGTAACATAGGCTTATATTATGTACTTAAAAAAAAATAGGGATCCGTAAGAAAAATTCCGCGTACGAAGTCGCGCGAAGAGTGCTAGTCATTAATAACTTGGGGCACCACGACTCGGACAAGTTAGGTTTAGGTGCTAGTCCCTTTTTCAGGTATCAAGTGCCAAAGGTACATAGGTAGTATACTTGAAATACATAAATGGTTTAAAATCTGGCGCGTCTGGGATTTCGGTCGTTAAAGAAGGTAATAAGTACTTAATTCATTTATTTATTTATTCATTATATTCATGTATATGAGTAAGTACCTACTTTTTATTTTTTTTTAACTAATTTTCTTTTTTTACGCTCGTACAATAACTTGCACCTAATGTTAACTATCTCTTCACCACCTTTGGTTCACTAAGAGAATGCCTGACAAAGACCGCCTTTGTACTTTTGTTGCATAAAGTTTAAATAAATAAACAATTGGGACAACAACACCCAAGCGCACTTGCCCTACATCTGGCCAACGAAAGCTGTCTCTTTAATTTAAACTAGCGACCCGCCCCGGCTTCGCACGGGTGCATGTATTATACATACATATAAACCTTCCTCTTGAATCACTCTATCTATTAAAAAAAACCGCATCAAAATCCGTTGCGTAGTTTTAAAGATCTAAGCATATATAGGGACAGACAGACAGACAGGGAAAGCGACTTTATTTTATAATATGAAGTGATGTAGGTACATAAGTACACCAACAACACGTGTTTTGTAAGTAGGAACATTTATGCTCAGTAGAACCACGGTAATATTATGTAGAACCACTAGCCTACATCAATGGTATGCTGAGAGTACCCCCCCGCGCCACCCCTCCTCCGTTGGAATCGGCACGTCGTCGACGCGGATACGTAAAGTATTACCTATTCAAACTGTCCACCTGCTTCAGTGACTAAGCAGAGGTAGTGGCGAGGGACGCCGATGTACTTACCTACTCGGTAAGAGTTAGAAACATCTCAAATATTAGCCGACACTGCATGCTGACAGCTGATGCAGCGAATTGCACAAACACCAAACAATAACGCGATTATCAACTTTATTTTTAGAGGTAACGTGTTGATTTGAAACAACTGAAGTACCTACCTGTCTACCTGTTTGGTGTTACGTGTCACAGCCACCAGGCTAAATAGCCGTTTAATTGCACGGCTAGCCCTCCCATTGAACAACGCCACTCAACCACACGTCTATCTAAATGTTGATTAGCCGAGTGGTTGAACACATCGTTCACAAGTACAGCTAGACGACGCTCAGCTAACTAGTTAAATGTAAAGCTAGCAGGGTCGACGGAATCCCGCTGCGGAGCACTATTTCTATCTGCAGGGCTTAAAGTAAATTCTCATTCTTTAAATTAACTTTTAGTGCACGTTTCACGTCTATGAGGTCTATGGAGTCAAAACTCTTATTCTGGGCCCTTACTATGACCTCTATAGCAGGGCAGAAGTTGCCCGGATATTGAACTGCCTCGCTATTTTGTACTATGACATCGTTATAGCAGGCCTGTAACAGGCCTGCTAAGTTAACGTTTACAAAACCGTTCACCTTTTTTTTTGTATAGACTTTCGTACTATGACGTGCTATTTGACAGCAGCAAAATGATAATGGAACGGCTGTAATGTCAAAATTAGCGATTGCTAAAAAGTTACTATGGGACTAGCTTTTTCAACATCGTTTTGTAATCTAAAATGATATTCGTGGCAACATGTTAGGTTTATATATGTAATAAGAGTTTTTAAAGTGGATGGTGAGAATTGTAAGCGAATTAAACCAGACTTTTTCATTTTTGTAGCTGTGTAACGAGTACGAAATATGTAAATAATAAAATTGAAGTGTGAAAATCGTATGGAAAAACATACCAACGGCGTTGCATTTGGGAAATAAATAACAATAATGAAGTTAATGACAGGGAATAAGAATCAATTAATATAGGTAAGAAGATATAACTTAAAATCATCAATGGTAACTAAAACCTATGAAAATACGTAATGTAAGTATAAATAAAAACCTACTCTACAAATCTACAATACTCAATTAATATTTGTATTTTACAGGCCTATCAAAAGATTTAGTCCCCCGTTTGTGCGAGGGTTTTGAACCTATAATGAAAATAATAAATCCTCCAAAGGCTTAGTGATCTAAGCAGAGACTAAGGTGAGTGTTATCAATTCATCAGATTTTCTATTGTGGAGCATAACTACACTAGTGTGTTTCTTGTGTATGTTCCTTGCTATTAAACATAATTTGCTGTGTATTAAAGTGACAATGAAAAACATCAGCAAGTAATCTTTTAATCCATTTATTTCAGGAGATTCTCGGTATTGACTCAGAAAAACAATAATGACATCAATTTTATTTGGAATGCAGAACCAGTCTCCAGAAGCCTTTTACACTGAGAAGCATAACAAGACCCAAAACATTATTGAGAGGACCATTGATGTACTAAAGGCTCGATTGAGATGTTGATTAGCCCATCGAGTGCTACATTTCCAATCACAAATGTTTTGCAAATGCATGTGTTTCTACACAACATAATGTAACACAGTAAATTTATGAAAATAAAACAATGACCAGTGGATGGTGAGAATTGTAAGCGAATTAAACCAGACTTTTTCATTTTTGTAGCTGTGTAACGAGTACGAAATATGTAAATACTTAATAAAATTGAAGTGTGAAAATCGTATGGAAAAACATACCAACGGTGTTGCATTTGGGAAATAAATAACAATAATGAAGTTATCTTTTAATCCATTTATTTCAGGAGATTCTCGGTATTGACTCAGAAAAACAATAATGACATCAATTTTATTTGGAATGCAGAACCAGTCTCCAGAAGCCTTTTACACTGAGAAGCATAACAAGACCCAAAACATTATTGAGAGAACCATTGATGTACTAAAGGCTCGATTGAGATGTTAATTAGCCCATCAAGTGCTACATTTCCAATCACAAATGTTTTGCAAATGCATGTGTTTCTACACAACATAATGTAACACAGTAAATTTATGAAAATAAAACAATGACCGCATCTAGTTTAAAAAAATGTGTTTAATTTTTACCTGTTTACAAATTAAGTTATTATCATTTATCACATGATACTTTCTTATGACTGACTGAAACATATATACATATAAGTAGGAACCCATATTATCCATATAAATGCAATGAAAGTTTACAAGAACAAAAACTGGTAACAGAAATGATTGCCTGCAGGAGCCATAAATTCATATGGTGTACTTTGTTGGTTTCTAATATGCAGGTATATGTATATAAAAACACATCATGAGTATTATTCTTTATTTTAATTTTCATCCTAAATACATAGGTAGGTATGTATAATGATTAATTAGTTAGGCTCTCCACTGGATGGAATTACTAGATATATTATTTTTCAGATTAGTAGACTAGGAGATGTCAAGAATACTGGGGCTCCGTTGCATTCCTGTAAAAAGGTTATGTTTCTTGGATTATGGGCATTGCGGTTCTTGTATTTCGATATTTCAATAAATTCCTTTACTATAAATGTACCCATGTGTGTATTTTTGTAGGAACAACACAACAAAATACTTTTTTACAATAATTGTGACTGAAACAAAATTTACCAAAAGCACTCTATACTCTTATCGACTTTAATGTCTAGTAGGGCTTCGAACATTATATATTACTTTTGTAAAAGGCTGTGAAAATCATTAAATTATTAATCAAGTGAAATGTTGTTTATATTTACGCGCTGACAGTTGATGAACGTAGGTACGTTCTGAATATCACATTGTATCTTTAAGAGTTAAAAAGGTTTTTTTTAACGTGAAACTTGTGCTTTTAGAGCTTTTAGATAATAAATCATGGTAAGTTGTAATACATAATCTTAGTTATAACGTGTATTTATCTAAGAAATTCAAGTTATGATCATTAAAAAAAAAACCGGTAATGTGTTAGAGAATTATATCGTAGTTTTTGAACGTTGTTTATTCACAACACTAAGACTAAACTTCATCATCAAAGCAGGCAGAGACAAGCATTGCCGTTCAATAATCGTTCACCTTTAATACGGTCATGGTACGATTTTTAGCGATTCCTAAGCAGGCCTGCTTTTGAATGGAAGTTGACTGACAGGCATTTGAACGTTTTCTTAAAAGGTGATGGTAAGCCCCCTGGTAAGCAATATAATTATGTTCCCATTGATTAAAATGTCTTAAAATATAAAAAAATAAGTTAAAAATAACTAAAACCCGACTACGACAAAATCGCGCACTGAAAAGTATAAAACCAGAACAATATTCATTTGACCGATATTTTCGAAATTTTTAAGTAATAGCCGTGGTCGTGTGCCACGGGCCACCTAGTCTAAAAGCTTTGTGTGAAACAACCACAGGCGGCACACGACCACGGCTATTACTTAAAAATTTCGAAAATATCGGTCAAATAAATATAGTTTGTTTTATACTTTTCAGTGCGCGATTTTGTCGTAGTCGGGTTTTAGTTATTTATAACTTATTTTTTATTTACACTATTTTGGGGGTTATATTATTAAATAATAAAAGCAAAGTAGCGAGTGAATTTCAAATGTACTCATTAAGTAAGCCTAATTTTCATTTGATACCCATGTTGACACTGTTAAAAACAGGCAAAGTAGCTAGTAAAAGTTATATAATGTATACTAGCTTCTGCCCGCGACTTCGTACGCGGATCCTGTTGCTTATGCCAGCGACAACGGGGTCGTCAAAATCGAAGATCTGAAACGTCTGATGTAGAATTCTAAGGCCTGGGGACGGGAAAACAACGGGATGAGCGAGATTTCATCGAAAATCAGTCCTAAACTGTTACCGCCTTCACCGCGTGGAGGTACTCCCAGCTTATGTTATTTTATAATTATACAGTGAAATTAAGCTTTGATTTCCACATCAGGTGTTCCAGATCTTCAATTTTTAAACGTCAACAGAGAGTGCTCATCAGGCTGAACAACTGTTGCTAAGACGTCATTCCTATATATGTTATAGTGTAGTTGGTCTCTTGGAGTTCCACATCAGCTGTTCCAGATCAGGCGGGCCGCGTGAGGGAGAGAACAACACCCTCCACCTCACGCTCCAGCCGCCGCGGGAGACGCCCAGGGCGTCGGACGTCGCGAGGCGACATCCGGCCACCGTAGGCGCGGGCTTGCGGACGGCGAGTAATGGGTAGCTCGCCGTCCGATCAAGGACCATGCCCGGGTCGACGGCGCGTTCTGTTCGCGCGCGCCTCAAAGAGCTGTCAGCACAGGGACGGGGCCCCCAACGGGGCCAAACGCCTGCCGGGGTTGCGGGACGTCTTAACAGGATACCGTGGCCCCGGAACGTAAAGGGCAACAGAAGGAACAGGGTGGTTTTTTAGTCAGTAAAAGTCTGACAGTCCCTTCCGCCCCGCCCAGGACGGAAGGACTCATTTGATGATTTTTACCACCTCAAAAAAATAAAAAAAAAGCTGTTCCAGATCAGAGCTTCAAATTTTATACGACAACAGAGAGTGCTCATCAGGATGAACAACTCTTGCTAAGACGTCATTCCTATATATGTTATAGTGTAGCTGGGTTCTTGGAGTTCCACATCAGCTGTTCCAGATCTTCAAATTTTATACGACAACAGAGAGTGCTCATCAGGCTGAACAACTCTTGCTAAGACGTCATTTCTATATATGTTATAGTATAGCTGGGCTCTTGGAGTTCCACATCAGCTGCTCCAGATCTTCAAATTTTATACGACAACAGAGAGTGCTCATCAGGCTGAACAACTCTTGCTAAGACGTCATTCCTAAATATGTTATAGTATAGCTGGGCTCTTGGAGTTCCACATCAGCTGCTCCAGATCTTCAAATTTTGTACGACAACAGAAAGTGCTCATCAGGCTGAACAACTCTTGCTAAGACGTCATTCCTATATATGTTATAGTGTAGCTGGGCTCTTGGAGTTCCACATCAGGTGTTCCAGATCTTCAAATTTATTCTCTTAGCAGAAAATGCTCATCACGTGAAACAATTTTTGCTATGGTACCATTTTTGTATATCTTATAGTTTATCTGGTCTGTTGCGGTTCTGCATCAGGTGTTCAAGTTTCCAAGATAAATTATAGCCTATATGTTGCCCGGACTTAATACCTATAATAATACAACAAAAAAAAAATCATTCAAATCCGTCAAGTAGTTCCGAAGATTAGCGTGCACAAACACACAGACAAACAGACAAACAGACAAAAAAAATATTAATTACAGTTTCGGGTTCGGCTTCGATATAATAACAACCCCTGCTACTTTTTTTTTATATATTTCCATTGTACAGACACCACTTTTCTAGAATTTTATTATATGTATAGATATATTTCAAATGTGCTCATCAAGCCCTTTAATTTGATACCCATGTCGATAATGTGCGAAAAAAAATTTTTTTTCGATAACGACTTCACATCCCCTGGAGGGCGCCATACTGGATTTAGTGACACGTCACCTACCCTATAACCAGCGGACAACTGAGACGCTTCTAACGACACCTCATTTGTCATGTAATGATAAGTAGTTTAGAAGTTACGAGGGAACAAACAAACATACATACAAACATACATACCGGTCAAAATCATAACCCTCCCTTTTGGCTTTGCCGTAGTCGGGTAAAAAATACATATACCTACCTACCTATACATAATTATATTATACCACAAAATTTCAATGATGCGACGACTTGAATCAGCCGTGATGTTGAATGTCAATTCTATAAAACTAGCGGCATCGGCAGTGGTTGAATGGGCTAGCCGTGCAATTAAACAGCTATTTTAGCCAATGGCTGCGACACGTTACCGAGCCGGGCGACGGGTGTACACTGTGTTCGGACAAACGCGCTGATTGCCGATCAAGGCCGGCTATTGATGTTTAGAGCAGTATTCTAATAAGTGAGATGGCCGAAGTCGAGAGCCAACTGACAAGACGCGCGGGCTCAGCTAGGGTTGCCAACATTTTTTTGTCTGAATAAAGTATATTTTTTAAAAGCCAAAAAAAATATAGTATTTTAGTAGGGAAGAAAAAAAAAGAAGTTATTTTTTGACAAATAAAAAAACATTAGGTACATTTAACATTGTAAACGCTTTCGGGATCTTTAGAAACCCAGTCATACACTCTTTCCCACTCAGGTTTATATTTTTGGAGCCTTTTTTGTATTTTCCTCTTTTTAGTCAGTGGGTCATTTTCGCTATCGCTAGGACTTTCCATTATTTTACTTAGTACTTACGTAATTTAATGCAGGACTAAAACTACTAAAACCGTATTAACTCCACTAACTCAATAAATTAACGAAATCCAAAACAAACGAAAAAGGCAAACAAGATTAGATTAAATAAACATTAGTTTGATGTTGTCAAGTTTGACATTGACGTATCAATTAGGAGCGAAATGTGACAGGGACGCGTTCGGTTACACGCACATGCACAATACTTTTGTCGAACGAATGACGCGTTCGAAAATTGCAGGAAGTTTTTTTATTTTACTGCAAAATATAAACATTGAGCTATTGTATTGAAATGTAGTATTTTCGCGTACTATACACCGTGAATTTAAAAAAAAAATCAGGTTGTATATTTCTTCAACAGTACGGAGACCCTAAATACAGTACAATACTATAAATATTATAGATAGTACGGTTGGCAACCCTAGGCTCAGCTGACTCGCTGACCCCGCGCGCAGGCTCGGCCGTGACCCCGCTAGTGTTGATCGTAGTATCGACAAAAGTTCGGTATTTCATACACAATTAGCGTGTGGTCGAACATGCGCCTGAGGAATGAGGAATGTTATTAGCACTCGATCACTAGATAAACGATGACAGGATGACACGAGCCGCGAGCGTGATGGATGTCAGGCGAGCGGGTCGGCTC
Organism: Hoplodrina blanda; assembly: GCA_949316365.1. NCBI lineage: Eukaryota > Metazoa > Arthropoda > Insecta > Lepidoptera > Noctuidae > Hoplodrina > Hoplodrina blanda. The sequence continues at coordinate 130,643 of OX438590.1, forward strand.
ATCGGGTATCGGGTGCTATGCTGCTTGTTCAGCAAAATTAACTCAAGCTATGTACCTACAAGAAGTACACTTTGTAAACAAGCGTATTTACAAATTAGACAATTATCTATAATAATATGTAGTTAATATTATAAACGCTGAAGAGTTTGTTTGTGATGAATGTGGATGGATGGATGAAAGAGGAAAGAAAACATAACATCACGCCTGTAATCCCCGAAGGGTTAGCCAGATGTGTTCGTATTAGTACCCCCATTTCGCCAGTATGTTTTAAGTCCCATGTAGTAGGGGGCGAACCTATTGCCATCAACCGGGCACAAATCCAGACTTCGAGGCTGCTACTGAGAGAAATTCTTGATGGAAAAACCCAATAATACTTTGCCCGACCTGGGAAACGAACCCAAGACCTCATACTTAACAGTCGCCCTTTGCGACCACTAGACCAACGAGGCAGTCGAGAAAAGATAAATCTAATAAAAGATGGCCGAGTAAAGAGTGATATGAAATGAAAGTATGCGGTGACACGATGCTTCTTAGCGCGGCACAAGGACAGGGAAGTGATGACTTACGACAGCTGTCAACGTTAATGAGTGGTGTAACGAGAACCGCATGCTAAGCGCCACGCGGCCGCTTGACCCGACACCCCCAGGCACCTCACTGACAGGTGACTGATCAGGAATATGTATAATAAGTCTGATTTATGTACGCCTCAGCTGGACGGTGCTGACTCTGTCCAATGTTTTTGATCAAGGGCCTGAACCATCATTTGTTATTTTTCACTCAGCTCTTTCAAACAATACCTCACACGAGTGATAAGACATGTCGACATACCCCTTCTTCCGTCAGTCAGTCCTCGACTACACAATAAACGAAGTAATTTTACTTGTTACGACAGTCGTGCTATGATCCTATGAGGAGTTTCGTTTCATATCTCCTAAGTTCATTATCAAATCATGACAATCATTCTAAGGGACCATCTGGGAAGTCGAAACTTTTGTCCTGCTTTTGTCTTTGATTCGGGTCGCGTCGAAATGTTGCCACATAATTATTATGACTCTTTTTTATTTACTGTAAGTTTGTTTTTACAAATTAGTATAGGTACTATGAATTATGTATTTACTTTTTTTTATGATAATATTCATTGAGAGCGCTGTGTCGAGCAGCGTCTTGTGTGTCAGCAACGGCCGTAGAACTCGTGCGAGAGTTGTTGTCCTGTGAGCTTTATGAGATTACATTCCAAGCTAGGCAGCAACTGCAGGCAGCACAGCTGCGCGATATTGCTGTCTGTCTGTCTGTCTTTTCTTCACGCCTAAACCACTGAACCGATTTGTGTGATATTTGGTACAGGGTAAGTGTGAACCCCAACAAAGGACATAGGCTACTTTTTATTCGACTTCGACTTCGTCTGCGTCCGCGATAACCGCCATATACGCGGACGAAGTCGCGGGCAAAAGCTAGTAAGCTTATAAAATAGAGATTGTATGGGGACCAGCCAGTAGTGCCGATGCCGCGACACTCCGCGACAGGACTGTTGCGGTAACACTGATGCGTGCAGCGTGGTTCGGAATCATACCTTTATAATTATGTATATTACACACATCAAAAGTGTCTAGGGATCAACATATATTTTTGCAATAACTTTTCTCCTGATTGATATTAATTAAAATTTTCTTTAAGGATTCATCAAATAAAGTGTTTTCGTTTGTCACAGTAACGATAAACCAAGTCACCTTTGCATTAATAAAGAAATTTGCCATTTTCCTAATAAAGGGATTTTTGACATTTGAACCACTAACACAAAAGTTCGAAAAAAAGACTGAAATAACAGTTTTCTTTAAAATTTTATTGGGTAACTTAAACAAATAATCCGTGTTTCTACCGCGAACACTAACAACACAAGAACATCGGTTTGGCATACTCAAAATGAGTTCATCCAAATCACGCTGTGGAATGGCCGCCCATGTTCGTTGCAACAACAAAAAAAGGTCTTCTTGCGACTGGATACCCTCCATATTCGGCAGAGCTCTTCTCTGTAGCATATCCCATGCATGCTCAATCGGATTTAAGTCTGGCGACTGAGCAGGCCAGGGCAGGACATTGATGTTAGCTGCGGCGAGAGTCTGTCTTACAACTCTTGCGGTGTGCGGTCGTGCATTATCATGCATTAACTGAAATAAGGGACCGATTTGCACTTGTAGAGGAACGATGACGTCTGATACAATCGTCTCAGCATAAATTTGAGCGTTGAGGTTGCCTCTGATCCAAATCAACTCAGTTCTTCCGCCGATCCAAATACCCGCCCATACCATGATGGTTCCACTACTATAAGGATGGACTTCCTGGCAGGATTTTAATCGCTGTTGGCGTCCAGGGGTTCTCCAGTGTCGTATACGTCTTGTATCCGGTCTCATACCAAAACGAGACTCATCAGAAAAGCACACGAAACGCCATTGTTCTTCTGCCCAATTTCTGTGTTCAAGAGCCCATTGATATCGAATCCTACGATTGTGCATTGCTATAGGTGGTACCCGTAGCGGTCTTCGGGAATGAAGGTTCACTTTATGCAAGCGGTTTCTGACTGTTTGGTCGCTAATTAAGTTCCCTGAAGAGTGATGAAGCCTCACGGCTAACATCATGGCGGTTATTGTTGGAGCTCTTCGAGTTAAGATTTGAATGTATCGGTCTTGTCTCCGTGTGGTGCAGCGATACCGTCCTCCATGGCGCTCAGCCACGGTACCAGTGCTTCGGTAACGTGTCCAAAGTCGACTGATAACACTCTGACTTGTATTCAGAGCTAAAGCCACAGTACGTTGCCGGGAACCAGCTTCTATCATTCCCACGGCTCTGAGCATTTCTTCCCTGCTTAAATAACGTCGCCGCTCCATAATAACGTTGGTTTTAATCAGTAGTAGGGAAACAGTAGCACTAATAATGTCTTCAATGCGTTGTATGTTTTTATAGGGAAAATATTGACAGCTGATTTTCATCTTTTACTCGAATTTGATTCACAGTTCCTGATTCAAATTATGAAATGCACCAAAAAGGATCCATATAAATTTATAAAATCATAAATTTATTACAAAGCCACATCTCAATCTCAAGAAATCCGCATAAAAATGCTTGATCCCTAGACACTTTTGATGTGTGTATAAATAATAGCTAGCTCGATTAGCTACAGCCTCTTGCGCTAAAATCGAGTATGCTACGGAATAATTTCTGCTAGGAATATTATAAGTAAGTAAAGTAGGTACCTGTTGATAAAATACATTATACATTATACGAGTATTATAGTGGTTTTCCTTGAACATTCGTAATAGCGCATGCAAAATGGAATTTTTTGAATTCGACAAATCACCTAGCCACAGGAAATTGACAACGTAATAAATATTACTTACTCGCCTCTTATTTTACGTAGTAAACAATGACGTGGCAAATATGACTAGCGTGTATAATGCTTTATGAATGAGTTTTTGGAATTATCATTTTTACACGAATGGAAAACACTGTAGAAGTTGAATGAGTAATAATATGTTCCTTATGTCAGTGGGTCGTCTTAGGGGCGGATTTGTTGGAGTTGGAGTATACGCTTAGGGGCACTATATACAGCAAAGAAACAAAAAAAAAAAATTCTGGTTTAAAAAAAAAATTTTTGGGACTTTTTTTACGAAAAGTTTTTTCGAAAAAGTGCCAATTTTATGCAGCATCTTATTAAGCTTGTCCATAGAAACAAATTAAGCTCTGAAAAGTATAGCCCTACGACGCACCGTTTCCGAGTTATGGGTCTTCGAAATTTTTAGTTTTTTATAAAACACTCTATATTTCCAAAATGGTAGGTCGGATGAAAATCTTTTCTGGAAAGAAATTGTTGCTCTAGTCGAAAACCATGAGATGGTGTAAAGAAACCCGCGAAAATTAGTAAAAAAAAAAAAATATGAAAAATTTTCTAAGTGTCGGATCGTCAGCTTGCGTATCTTTAGGGGCACGAGACTTAGTCTCTAAGATTGTTTTTTTACTAGTACATTTTTGAAAAAAAAAATCGAAAATTTTCAAAATCCTAGCGCCCCTAAGGCTACACTCCAACCCCTCCCGCACCTCCCTAAGTGTGGGTGTTCGGAGTACTGGAGGGGTTTCCACAAACGCAACGACAGACACCACGATCTGGTACATCGAAAGTACTTTCCAACTTGAGTCATAATGAGTGGTAAATAAAGCTAAAATTTAGACGCAGACTATCACGCGTCGCTTTAAGAATATACGAAATGGTCTTTCTCATATAAATAAAGAGCTTAGAATTCGATTCCAAAATTATAACTAAATAAAAAACAAACAAACAAATTATAACTAATTAATAAATAAATAACTCCCTTACAGTAGATAGATAGAAAAATAAAAAGTATTATTTTATGGTGCATGCATTTATCAATGCGATCCGTATTATCATCTTCCTGCCCTCGCGGCCTCGTCCCATGTTACTTGGGGTCGGCGCAACACGTTTTCTTCTTCCACTCCGTCCTGGTAGCCGTCATGCGATCACTGACTCCCTTTTCTTTTATACCATTCTTCACACAATCTTTTCTTTGGTCTTCCTCTTGCTCTCCATCATCATCAACATCAATGTGATCCGTATTAAATAAGCAAAAAAGCGATTTAATTTTTGTTTTTTTTAGTAAACAATTAAATAAAACCTTCACAAGTCGAATTAGGTAATATCAATTATTCTCACCTAATATCGGACAATACTTTATTATAAAGTGCGGGTGGCAACCCTAATGGGGTAATACTAATAATGTTGTAAACTTGTAACCAATTTTTTTTTTTTAAAGACTATTGTACAACTAAATTAAAGGTAATACCAAAAATTAAAAGCACGTTCTCGTAATCCGTCGAATTAAAAGATAATGAAAATTTAAAAAAATAAAGAAATGTCAGCGTCAGAAGGCCTTTTCTTCTTCCCACCTCTGGAATTTTACAGAAAAGGTCTCATGAAAATCCGTTCACTATAAACTTCGTTCTAGTAATTACCTACCTATAAAGCTCACTTGGCTACCTACAAGTAATTTTGTACGTATGGGTAAGTAAAGAAGTACGCTCGCCTCTACGCAGAGATGTATTCAGATGTTTTAGCTCACTGTAGTAACAACTCGTTAGCAGCTGTTGCAGGTAGCCGATTAGCTCCGCTCCGGTGTGAATAGAGCGTGTTTCTTGAATTCGTAGTTGATCGAAGTTGGTGCGGGCCGGACACAATTAAAATAGTCCGTTGTCCGGCCCGTTCAAGTTTGATCATTTGTCGCCTCACAGCACGGCCCACAAGGCACAAGGCATGCTGCGCCGCAGCCGCTCGCTGCAAGCTTTGTACAGTGCGGCGAGGGGCGGCGGGCGACTCGCATTGTTTACAAGCTACATTCTTCGAAACCAACACCACTGACATAACCGGTCTCATCGTCGTAGTATTTATTATAACTGATTAGAACATTGAACACCTTGGAATACTTGTGCTTATGTCCGCTCAGATATTGACCAGGTACCTAGGTAGGTACATTACTTGTACATTAATTTTTTTTGTTACTTAATTAATACCTAATGGGTAACTAGGTATGTGCTCTGAGGCTAGACTGAGGCTCTAACCAACAACTTTACTGTGGTAGTACCTACCTACCTACCCATTTTATATTATCTGTAAAGTGGGTAGGTATTATAATAATTGTAGGTATTATCATTATTAGTAGGTACTTACCTACATAATGTATTATGTTTAAATTGAAAATAAACAGGTTGGTGTATGTAATAATAACTGAGGTTTAGAAACCATTTTCAAGATAATCCGCAAAATTTATTTATTTATCTTCTTACAAATACCATTACAGGACATCCCAATGCGGTAAATGCGCCTTTACTTAATCTAACTTTACTGTAACTTACATTCCCGCGGTCTCTCTATGTAGGTAGTAACCACCATGCATTTTTTTGTTAATGTCCGTAACAATGATATTCTAATGTCCGTAACGTTTTAAATGGTCGGGAATTCTTTGGAACAATAATTATGAAACTTAAATTAACGGCAGTAGGTAGGTAGGTATGTCAACTTCAAAACTGCATACCTATATAAAATATTTGATAGGTACAGATGTTCACTCATTTCTACTTTGATGTTTCAGGCCGCCTGGATACGTTTCCCATGGCAATGCATGGATGGTGGTTAGATTTAGTTGCACGGGAGTGCATTATTTAAAAAAAATAATAGGTACTGGGAATACTGACCGCGAAGGCGATGTTGATGAAGATAAATATCTTCTCAGCGGTGCAGAGTCCCCTGGCACAGCCCATGGTGCAGTCGGAGGTGGCAGGCGTCAGATGTCGGCGGCGGTCATGCAACGCGCATCGAGTGAGTCTGAGTTTCTGATGTGTCAGCACTGTGTCATGAAGCTCGGGTGCACTGCACTACATTACGTCGGGCGTCACCGGCGCGGCAGGCGCGTGTTCGCGGTCGCGCCTCGTAAGGCACTGACCGAGTGTAGTGCGCCAGGCGGCGGCGGTCGGGTGGCGGGCGCCGTCGGGCGACGGGTGCGGCCCGCCCTGGCCCGCCCCGACCCTCCCGAGGATCGCACCACGCACCACACTCCGCACTCCTACTTTACTCTCGTGAATCGTAGCTTTTAGCTTGTATCCATCGTAATTTGAACTGTTTGTAGCAAACTACAAGCTAAAACTAAATAAAAAAAAAACTAGAAAAAGCCGTCACCGACTCACCGCATCGCCACGGACAGGCTGGAATTATTAAAAAACCACAATACATAGATAATGCATGTTTCAGTTTTGTTATGATGTTATTCTGCTGTTGCTTAGGTACATCATATCGGTTATGCCGGAGAGTCGTGGCACAGAATAACCAGAATGAAAGCTTCCTAACGGTGTTCAAAATTCTTACCTACTTTCATAGGGCTGTCACTATTGAAAATATATAAAATCGGGATACCTACATTTAATTGTTAAAAATGAAAAACAACATACAATAGATACACATACATAGATAGGTACATACATTGCTTACTTTCTTGAAGTTGATTAATCAAATTACTTTGACTTACGCACGGACGGACATGGCGAAAGTGCCTATAATGTTTTCATCCTTGTTTTACTATTTCACGAACGTAAGTTAAGTAGGTACCTAATAGGAAAGGCCAAATGGAATCTTACTAAAACGACTTACAAATATACTTTGGTACCTAGTTACTATTCTACAAACCTACTAAAACAAAAATACGAAACGAATAATAAGTCAATATACCTACTTACCTACATAAATCTAACAAATTATTTCATAAGGGAAAGCCTTATCGCCATCCTAATTGTTCTGGATATTACCTACTCGCAATGCCTACTCGTAAATAAATAGTTACTCCTGTAATAAGCAAAGCATGTGTTTGTATAAGTAGATATAGATAATTACCTGATAAGATCCTTTGGATATACAAGTGTGCATGACTGCAGCAAGAAAATGTCTTTTAGTACCAAAAATTAGTGAGTACTAAGCTGTAAATGTGAGCCAAATAAAAAATTAGTGCGTGCTCTCGTTTCAGAAAAAAATCGAAAAAACCTTTCCTGCTGGGGTAACGTTCTTCCAGCAGGACAATTCTAAACGCATGAACGGAGCGAGAAATAAAGTATATGGGCATGTAGCTTATATTAGTGCATGAATGTGAGCCGAAAATAAAATTTGTGGGCCTTTAAGGTTTTAGAGATATTCAATTCCCTGCTGTAGTAACGTTTTGCAGAATCTGGTTTCTCGGAAACCAATGATTGTGGGCCCGTAGAAAAAACGCAAATTAGTAGCTCTTGATGTGTGCTTAATAGTGAATTAATTCAGTTTTATAAAATATCTACCGTTTCCAAGTAATCATACATTTATGAAAAACCGAAAAAAAATCCTAGCGCTTAAATGAACAAACGCGTAAACCTACTAAAAACTGTTTTCAGTTCTTCTTGTTGATCTCAACACCCATAAAAAGTTTAAAGACAAAGTATACACACGTTTTTGGATAATATCACTTCGAAAAAATCTGAAAATGCCATAGGTTTGACGCCAAAATGCAAGAAATAGAATAAACCCCAGATGTTTGTTTATAGACGGAAAATTAGAGTGTTTACGTAAGTATTTATCCTGAAAATTTCAGCTTAAAATATGTCGTATTTTATCAGATATAAGCTGAAAACCAAAACTACTGCTAACTTACTGGTTATCCGACCAAATTCGAATGACCACAAAAAAGCGACGGTTTCATACATTCTGATGACCTTCTTAACTTTTCTTACATACATGTTGTGCTTGGGTACACTGAGGAATAAAATTGTTAGGGAAAATATCCAAATAACATTATTTTAAATTTATATAAAATCAAGTGAGTTGATACTTGTCTTTTTAAATGGGTTCTACTTCTAATTACCTACGTATACCTATGTATCTAGTTATTATTTTGTGTAAAGAGTTCAATTCATTACGTATCACATTACGTACCTAACAAAATTAATATCTATTAATTATTTCCTTTTATTCCTATTATTTAATTGCCTTGTTATTTTAATTAATTATTTATTTATTAATTATTTTAAAATTAATTATTTTATATTGATAAGGTTAAGATTATTAAACGCCATATCTATTTAAGAATACATTTTAAGCGCATTACGTAATAATGAATAAATATGTAATGATAAAATTTAGAGGCACGGAGTTTTTAACACACGATTAAAAAATACTACTGTCGAAAATGTTATGAACGCGACTGTACGGTCAATAGCTTCAGATAATACTATACTATAAAGAAGGTCATCAGAATGTATGAAACCGTCGCTTTTTTGTGGTCATTCGAATTTGGTCGGATAACCAGTAAGGTAGCAGTAGTTTTGGTTTTCAGCTTATATCTGATAAAATACGACATATTTTAAGCTGAAATTTTCAGGATAAATACTTACGTAAACACTCTAATTTTCCGTCTATAAACAAACATCTGGGGTTTATTCTATTTCTTGCATTTTGGCGTCAAACCTATGGCATTTTCAGATTTTTTCGAAGTGATATTATCCAAAAACGTGTGTATACTTTGTCTTTAAACTTTTTATGGGTGTTGAGAACAACAAGAAGAACCGAAAACAGTTTTTAGTAGGTTTACGCGTTTGTTCATTTAAGCGCTAGGATTTTTTTTCGGTTTTTCATAAATGTATGATTACTTGGAAACGGTAGACATTTTATAAAACTGAATTAATTCACTATTAAGCACACATCAAGAGCTACTAATTTGCGTTTTTTCTACGGGCCCACAATCATTGGTTTCCGAGAAACCAGATTCTGCAAAACGTTACTGCAGCAGGAATTTGATATCTCTAAAACCTTATGGCCCACAAATTTTATTATCGGCTCACATTCATGCACTAATATAAGCTACATGCCCATATACTTTATTTCTCGCTCCGTTCATTCGTTTAGAATTTTCCTGCTGGAAGAACGTTACCCCAGCAGGAAAGGTTTTTTCGATTTTTTTCTGAAACGAGAGCACGCACTAATCTTTTATTTGGCTCACATTTACAGCTTAGTACTCACTAATTTTTGGTAAGACTCAATTCCTTGTAAAAGACATTTTCTTGCCGCAGTCATGCACACGGATATACAAAAAAAGAAGTCTCTTTGTTCTTTCGACCATTATTTGTACACACAGTGCAACAGTCATCTTTAAAAACAATTTAAGGTGCAGCGCAGACGACAGACTATCCGTGACGCACTTTTTAGTCTGTGAAAATAGAACCTATGCAATTATATGCAGTAACGCACACGACGCGCAAAAAGTCCGGCGTACAAAAAATCCGTGTAATTCGGGCAGACCGCACCGCGCCGCGCCGCGCCGCTCCGCACAAAAAGTGTGTGAAAAAAAAAGAACGTTTGCTTCAACGCGCGCTAACGCAGACGGCGCACACTTTAGTCGGCAATCTGCATTTGCTAGGGGTGGACGTAACGCACGCGATCTATTATCATGGGGCGCCAGAGGTCGATGTAACGATGTTAATTCAAGAAATATAAAACAGACCAGCAATTTATGATACTTCTAGGGCAGAATATCATGATAGACATTTAAAAAGAAAAAAAATTCCGGATGTTGTTTCAGAATTGAATGTTTAGTATGGAACTGTCCCTTCAGTAATCTTTCCGAAAGTATAGGATGTACCCAAAATTCTCTATTTCTTCTTCTTTTTCTGTACTTCATGTACAAAATAATACTTCGCGATCTCTGCACGATTTCCATAGCGTCTACATCCCTACAGCTCTGCCGACAAAATGATCGAAGATGTGCGTCGTGTGCGTTGAGTCTGTGAAAAATCCGCGACCGACAATTTGCGCGCCATGCAGACTTTTTGTGCGCCGCAGACTCGATCGCACAAAAAGTGTGCCGTCTGCGCTGCACCTTAAACATTCGCGTCTAAATAAATATTGTAACTGTGTCCGCGTCGTACCCGACCGCTGTCGCTGGCACACCTTAAGTTTGTCCGCTAGCTGAGCCGAATCAAACTGGTTTGTACCCGAGCGGGCGCCGGCGCACTCCCCGCGCGCCTTGTCGGTGACAGGTCACGCACACATAGCTGCGCGTGTAGTAGTGTACCTACGCACGGGCGGGCGTTAGTATTGAAGCTTCTGGTTATTGTCGTGGTGAGCGGAGCGTGCCTCCTCCGAGCCGAGCGGCACGACGCCGCGCCATCCCCAGAGCGCCGGGGCACAGAATAACCAGAAGGAAAGCTTCATACTAACGCCCGTGCGTAGGTATACAAAATAAAGGTTTAAATACAAATTTATAGCTGACTATCTCTCAATTCCGAAATTCTTGCTGAAAGACTAATTTTCCTGGACTATATGTTCGATTAACGAAAAGTCGACTGAACGTTTGTTCGAATGGACTTTATTACGAAACAACCTTTTATCGCCAAACACTACTTCGACTGAACGATTCATCGAATATTTATTAATCGATGGACTGCTCTTTCGAATGAGTTTTAGTTACACACATAGTTTAATAATTGAAGTAAAATTATAAAATTAAGATTTTTCGTCACATGTTATTTCACACACAATCGAGGAAATCAAACACTTTTAAGATATCATTCTTCCCGTAGATTTAGAAACATGAAAATTGGTGAAAAGGAAAATAAAAAAAGCACAAATGAAGAGAAAATGTTTATTAAGTATACAAATAATTTGATGGAATAAGAGCAAAAAAATTAGAGCCCAAGATGAGTCAGTTTCTCCTATCAAAAAGAAAAACCAGGTTGGAAAAGAAGACAAACTGAAAAAAACTATTAAATCAAAAGGAACAATGGACAGGCTTCACTTCATGAGCTCGATTGCTTACATTTGCAACTTTAAAAAATAAAACAACCTTGAAATGTTTTTTTTTATGTTTAGTGATATGAATATTTACATTATTTACAAGCTTAATAACAAAAATATTAAAAAAAAAACAACCTGAATAAGAAAATAAAAAAAGAAACTAAAGCTAAATGGCATCAAAAAATTCATCCGCATCGCCGTCCACTGGAAACGTACCCAAAAGACTGGCCGCATTGCCACGTTGGATGGCAATGCTTAACCTCTGGCCAAGGTAATAACCAGCTCTTGGGTCACGGGAAGTGTCAACCAACCGTTTGGCCAACTCCTTAAAAAGGCCATGGGCACACGGACCCCACGACCCGAGGGTTTCTACCCCAAACGGCTCGAAAATATAGTTACCAGAAAGGGTACTATACTTACGCCGCTTGAGGTTTTCTGCAGCCGCAGCAGCAGCGCCAGCACAGCACGCCGAACTAGGAAGATGGGATGGCGCAAGAGTATCGACACACGTAGCGTCCCACACTAAAGGCCTACCCATCTTCCAAGGAAACAGAGACATGCCGTCCGGTCTTTTGCCATCGTCGCGAGCCAAGCCGATGGGTTCTAAAACAGCTGGAACGCCGACGGCGACAAGAGCACGTCGAATGATGTCATTAATATTCGCATGGCGCGCTATACGGCCCGCACTTCGGCTGCACGACAAGCCGTGGTGTCCGAGACTGGTGACAACTTCCCCACAGCGACAGCGATGAGGAGAACAACGTGATGCCCCTAAACGTAGGGAAGCAGCGAGGCGGAAAGTAGTGTCGTCGAACATAGTACCAATGTTCGACGACGGTAGTGCCAGAAGCCAATTTACCCGACTCCCATTTAGCCACAGCATGCAGGCGCGCTCGCTCCGCAGAAGAAGCAGAAGTGGTAAATAGGTTTTCTTGTACTACTCTGCAGAGCGGCTCATCCCACCGTCTCTGGGAAGATGGGTAGTCGGGTAAATCAGTGCTCGGGCAAGCAAGTTTCCAAGCATCAATAGCCTCGGTAAAGCACGGCACATCAAAATTAACCAGTGTAGGAGCTAAAATATTCCTGATTTTTGATTTTTGATTTGAATTTCTCAGTGCCGTGGACCGAGGATATAAATGAAGGCAAACTAATACTTGAAATTTTGCGGACGCCGAGGCCTCCCATACGTATTGGAAGAGTAGCTTGGGCCCAGGCCCGGTCGTCCATTGCCAAATTTAAAATGGAAGTTAGTGTGGCGAATAATTTGGTCCATTTTATCTAATAGATGATTATAAAGCTGCAGTGTTTGTTTGTTTGTTTGTTTGAACGCGCTAATCTCTGGAACTACTGGTCCGATTTGAAAATTCTTTCAGTGTTAGATAGATTAGTTATCGAGGAAGGCTATAGGCTATATACCATCACGCTACGACCTACGGGAGCGGAGCAGTAACCAAAGACGCGGGTGTAACCGCGGCGGACAGCTAGTCTAATAGATGATTATGCTTCCACAAATGGGAAGCGCGAAGGAAATTGATTAATTTAGGGCCGAAACAACAGTATTGAATTATGGTGATGGCCGAATGCATGTTAATTTGGAGTAATCTTTCCGAAACGTCTTAGATATTATGTATTTTAATGAATAAAGGAGAATAATATACTCACAACACTGTACTCTGGGTCCCTGTGGTTCAGATATACCCAAAAGGCTTACAATTCTCAGTACAACAATGCGTTTGAAGGGTGCTGTTGCGAATGCCACGCTTCTGCAGTGCATCGGCGATGTTTGTCGATGCGCGCACTGACTGCTTTCATACAGTACGGCGCAAGAAATCTGCCTCGTTAGTTCGCAGATTGCGTGACAGTCCTAACATCTTGCTGAACTCTGTAGCTGCCCGGGCTATTACTATTGGGCTATTACTTACCGACCTTCTAGTTTCCACAAATAATTATTCCTATAAGCAGGTCTAAAGCTTTTCTGATCGGTGAAAAGTAGGATGAAGTGAACCTATCTTAGCATTGATTAGTACATTATGCATAAAAGTACCTACTATGTAACAATTTCTTTTTTTGATTGATGATAATTCATCTTTTGTCGGATGTAGGTTGACGCGTTATTAAAGGAAGCTGTCCGTGTGTGCGTCTGCCCACCCGTTCTGTTCGTAATTGTCGTTCATTGGCATCTTAAGAGCTCGTAATTGACGACAACGCTGCGTCTGTGCCGCGCCGCGTGCCGCCGCCGCGCCGCGTGCCCTCTGACCGATCAACGACTGCCGCAAACGATCACCTATTGAAATTTAAAGCAATCAAACGACGAACCAAATTGAACACAAATGGACCTACTTAGGTATACCTACCTACGCCGCCTGATTAGCTAGCAGGCCCAATATCCCTTTCAGACAGCCTCTAGATCTTCTTGCTATAGGTAGCTAAGTAATGACACGGTAATAAAATGTACAGCATGTTGTCTTCATAGAACTTTATACTGTGGTAGTGATGCGTGTCTAAATTCTCAAAAAGATTGACCAACAGTTCATGGACCAATCGACTGTTGGCAAAACGTTTCATACTCAAGATTATAAGTACCTACCTATAGGCAGATTTCCCACATCATCATCATCTGCCTACCCTTTCCCCATTTATGTTTTGGGGTCGGCAGATTTCCCACATACTTATTATGTGTTTATATCTGGGTAAAGTCCAACATTAATCTGTTCTTTTTTAAAACGACCAAAAAAATTCCTTAGGTAAACAGGAAAAACCATTCTCGAGTCTAAAATAAGATTTATTCCTTAATTTGTCCAATTATTACATTTTCCATATCAAGGCTCAGTAACCTTAATCTCCGGTAGTAATACCTATATATCGTAATCGATTTCATCTATAGCATCAATAGTCGCTTTGATGCTTTCAATTGCTTTAACAGCAAAATCCAACGCAAAATGGTCGATTTCTCTTTGTTTAAGTAGGTTAAAGAAAATGGTGACTACCTATTACTTGGCTAAGAATTCTAACTTTTGACAGTTGTCACTTCAAGCAATAAAATTACTAAACTATACAATAAAAATCATTACTTGAGTAATTACTTTTACTTACTTTTTTTGTCACTTTTACTTGTTTATAAATACGGGTGTAACTGACTGACTGAGTAAATGTGCGGCGATCCCTGGACGTGGGCGTGGGATCACTACTTGTACCGGGATTATCCTCAATGTAATGTGATTGAAAGAAATATTTGTTATTGTATTTAAAAAAATTTAGATTTATGTAATAGGTATTTTTAATTAGTTGAATTTAGTCTGACGACCGTAGACACGGTCTGTATAATTATTTTGAAACATGATTTTTTTCATCTATTTATCTTAGATCTATTTATTTACTAATTGTAAGTAAATAAAACACAAAAATTGCAATTAGTTTGACAGATTATTAAAAATTTAAAAATATGCAGAAACAATAAAGTCGGTTAAAATCAAGTAATAGTAGATTAAGGGAAGTCCAAGGGGATGAAGCAGTGTCGTCTGTCGCGGGCACTCGCGGGTGACGATTTAAATCGCGAGCGTAACGAAGGACTCGAGGTTTACTCCCGAGCGTAGCGAGGGTGTTAAAAACTTAAATCACGAGCGAAGCGAGGGATTTAAGGCGAGTCCTGAGTGTAGCGAGGGATTTATAAGTTCACCCAAGACTAAGACAGCTTTAACACCGAGGAAAATTCTCTACTTTCCGTACCATTTGCGAAAAAATTAACACAATAATATTATGAGATAAGCATTTTAGAACATTAAATTATTTGTAAAAATAAATTAAAATAAACTTGAACGTTTATGTATTTGAAGAAAACAAAAACGCGGCAAATTCCTAGACTAATATTTTTTTGGCGGAAAAGCAAACGCATCAAGCTCATACGGCCTCGTCGGTTTTCGTAATTTTATTTAATAACTAGCTTCTGCCCGCGACTTCGTACGCGGATCCTGTTGCTTATGCCAGCGACAACGGGGTCGTCAAAATCGAAGATCTGAAACGTCTGATGTAGAATTCTAAGGCCTGGGGACGGGAAAACAACGGGATGAGCGAGATTTCATCGAAAATCAGTCCTAAACTGTTACCGCCTTCACCGCGTGGAGGTACTCCCAGCTTATGTTATTTTATAATTATACAGTGAAATTAAGCTTTGATTTCCACATCAGGTGTTCCAGATCTTCAATTTTTAAACGTCAACAGAGAGTGCTCATCAGGCTGAACAACTGTTGCTAAGACGTCATTCCTATATATGTTATAGTGTAGTTGGTCTCTTGGAGTTCCACATCAGCTGTTCCAGATCAGAGCTTCAAATTTTATACGACAACAGAGAGTGCTCATCAGGATGAACAACTCTTGCTAAGACGTCATTCCTATATATGTTATAGTGTAGCTGGGTTCTTGGAGTTCCACATCAACTGTTCCAGATCTTCAAATTTTATACGACAACAGAGAGTGCTCATCAGGCTGAACAACTCTTGCTAAGACGTCATTTCTATATATGTTATAGTATAGCTGGGCTCTTGGAGTTCCACATCAGCTGCTCCAGATCTTCAAATTTTATACGACAACAGAGAGTGCTCATCAGGCTGAACAACTCTTGCTAAGACGTCATTCCTAAATATGTTATAGTATAGCTGGGCTCTTGGAGTTCCACATCAGCTGCTCCAGATCTTCAAATTTTGTACGACAACAGAAAGTGCTCATCAGGCTGAACAACTCTTGCTAAGACGTCATTCCTATATATGTTATAGTGTAGCTGGACTCTTGGAGTTCCACATCAGGTGTTCCAGATCTTCAAATTTATTCTCTTAGCAGAAAATGCTCATCACGTGAAACAATTTTTGCTATGGTACCATTTTTGTATATCTTATAGTTTATCTGGTCTGTTGCGGTTACGATTCATTACAATAGACCTGACATCACCGTTCATGATAAAATTAATAAAACAGTCTACGTAATAGACATAGCAATACCTAACTCACACAACTTGCAAACTACGATATCCGAAAAACTTAGTAAATATCAAGACCTCGCCATAGAGATAAAAACCCAGTGGAAAGCTCAAACAGTCCACATCGTCCCCGTAGTACTCTCCTCCACCGGTATTGTACCGAAAACTCTAACACAAAGCCTTAACACCCTACACATGCCAACACACACACTATACATGCTTCAAAAAGCCACTATACTCAACACTTGCCGCATCACCCGAAAGTTCCTGACTTCTTCTACAATTTCATCTACATTTTCAATTTAAATTACCCCTTACACACTTGGCTCCGGCCCGTGTGTAGGGACTTTGACTCTCTTAAAAGAGAAGAAAAACAAAGAACCAAAAATAATAATAATAATAATTATAATTATAATATAATAATAATAATATGTATAGATATAGATCATAACTGCATACCTAATAAATGCGTATTCCTTTTTCAAAAAGATGTATAATGCTTTATTACTATACAAACTCAATGGTGTATATATATAAAGCTTTCGGTAAGTATTCCAAATTTAAATCACATTTTCCCCCTAGAGGATGAATGATACAATTTTCTTTCCCTGTTTAATAAAAAATAAGTTAAAAAAATGGTTAAAAATAAGTAAAACCCGACTACGAAATAATCGCGCACTGAAAAGTATAAAACAAGAACAATATTCATTTGACCGATATTTTCGAATTTTTTAAGTACTTAATAGCCCTGGTCGTATGCCACCTAGCCAATAAAGATTGTGTGAAACAACCGCAGGTGGCACACGACCACGGCTATTGCTTAAACATTTCGAAAATATCGGTCAAATGAATATTGTTCTTGTTTTATACTTTTCAGTGCGGGATTTTGTCGGGTAAAAACAAGTACTTTCACGTGTAGTCAATGACTGACTGAAGGAAGAGGGGGGGGGTGTACGTCAACCCCCCTCCTACCAGTTTCCAAAATTAAATAATCGTGTGAGGTAGGTAGGTAGGTAGGTAGGTTGTTTGAAAGGGCTTTTTGTAAGGATTTCAAACATTAATAGGTACACAAGCACTAAAAAGTAAAAAATAAAAAGGTTTTTAACAAAAAAAGATAACCGCCTTCAGAAACTACAAAATAAAAATAACTTTAGTTTTGGAAGTCGGTGGCAATACTTACCTAGGTACATAACAAAAAACAAAACCAAAGCCGCCGACTTCCAAAACTAAAGTTATTTTTATTTTGTAGTTTCTGAAGGCGGTTATCTTTTTTTGTTAAAAACCTTTTTATTTTTGAGATATATGCTTCTTTTGCGAAATAGCAATTTTGAGAAGAGCTCGTGAGAAGTGCACCAATTATTGCGAAGTGCATATTTTTTGTTCAGTGCCCCTTTTGCGAAGTGCACCTTCTGCGACTGCGCCGACTCAGCCAGCCAGAGCCTCTATAATGCCTACGTTGTGTTCTAAAATGACTAAGTTGCGGTATTTGGAATAATAAGTATTCCAGTATTAGTGTTCGCTCGTTCGTTCGTCGTTTCGCACGTTCGTTCGGTTCGTTCGTCGATCCGCAAAGTACGGTAGGAATCCGAATAGCTAGTTCAAAAGCTATTGACCAACCAACCTGAGTGGCCAAGACTAACCTATTGATAGCGATAGGTGTTTCACTGGCTATCCTTACACATATTGTCCATATTCCATAATTATTACATGGGCTCCCAAAAACCAATGAGATTGAAAATGTTTCTCAATAGCAATACCGGAGTTGGTGGTGTGACATCCCCGTGCCTCGGAAAGCACGTAAAGCCGTTGGTCCTGTGCCAGATCTTGCCGTAGGTACCATCGAAACGTTTTGGGGTCACAATGCGATGTATTACGTGACGCGCGTGCTTTTTACATTAGGTACTTTATAGCTGTCAGATAATCTTTGCAGACGCGAATCTCTAAGAGAATTGTTTAAAAAAATATATCATCACTAGCTGACCCGCCGCGACTTCGTTCGCGTGGTAGGTATCCTACACTACCAATACCCCTACCCTAACCCTGCCTTACCCTACCCCCTACTCTACCCTACCCCTACCCTGCCCTACCCCTACCCTACACCTACCCTACCCCTACCACTAACCTACCCTACCCCTACCCCTACCCTACCCCTACCACTAACCTACCCTACCCCTACCCCTACCCTTGAGACCGACTTCCCGACTTCATATTAAAAGGGCTGTTTTTAGGGACTTCGTTCGCGTGGTATCCCCCCACCTCAACACTACCGATACCCTACACTACCCCTACCCTACCCAACCAATACCAAGCCCTACCCTACCCTACCCCTACAAATACCCCTACCCCACCTCTACCCTACCCCTACCCTTGAGACCTTTGACCTTGAAATATCTGACGTCGCGTACACCCTACGGTAAGTAGTGTTCCGACCGAAGGTGCAATTCTGGCCGAAGCCGAAGCCGATTAATCGGTATTCACCAAAACCCTCGGCCGAAGCCGAAGCCGAAGGTGTCATTGACCTTGAGAAATACGATAGTTACTTTGATCTCAGAATATACTAGATAGGTAGGGTGAACACGCCAGTTCGCCGACCACCTCCGGCTCTCGACCACTTTGCGAAAATCAGGTAAAAATAAGGAAACCGAAGCGCGGAAAATGTTCGAATTGCATGCAAACGAACGGTCATTCAGTATTCTTCCTACGCGTCATCGTTTGTCCACCTAAGATCGTTTGATGCCGCTCAGTGAAGTAATGAATTAAGCTCAGTACACCAAGTCACCAAATTAAAGCTAAAATTAGTGGACGGGAACATTTTCTAACGTCAGTAAAACATGTTATTATTTAGTTTTGAACATAAATATTATGCTTGGTGTGTCAAAATATGTTTGTATTTCCTTATAAACTAATAATCAATTGGAAATTACGAGTGTTTAATTAAAATAATTAGTGGTCGGTCAACTAGCTGCTAAAATTACGCTTCCGTTAGTTTACGACCACCTGGTCGGGAACTAGCTGAATTAGACTAGATAATTTTCAAAGATTGTGGACTTACTGCAAGATATAATGTGAAAAATTTCGATTTATTCTATTCATTTCGGCATAGCTGATTTGCTCGCCAGATTACGACCGGCTAATTGTATCAAAGAAACTAAACTGTAAGCCCTTAAAGTTCTCAAATTCTCAAATCATGGTGGTCGACAACGGATCAGTTGTCGACCACCATGATTTTACTCTGAAGAAAATCGACTAGTTTTTGGCGGTGTACAATTTTTTAATAAATATTCCTTACCTACCTTACATAGAAGTAGCATATAAGATTATACCTGCCAGTTTTGTACGCTATAATATTAAATAATTGTGATTATAAAAAAATATATTAATGATTTTATTTTCGACTTTAATCTGATAGTGTTTGAGTTGTTTTTACAGTGGCTTTCTACCGGTCGGGAACTAGCGGAAAAGACGGGCGTTAACTGGCTTTAGGTGTCCGGGAACTGGAAAAATCACACTTTTCGATAGGTATATTTGTTAATTATAAAATAATACATTACTTAATATAATTTAAAAAAATATATCAGGTCGTGTAATTTAAACATTTTTCTTTCACATGTAGGCCCAATATCAAAATATTAACGCTTATTATCATAACTATGTGATTTTAAAGATGACAAGTCGACTAAGTGGTCGTGAACCGGCCTAATCACCCTACATATTGTGAGAGCTTTAGAAATTTAGCCCAATAACGAGCCGAGTGACCAACTTATACAAGTAGGTAAGTAATAAAATATTGGCGATTTGTTTGGTCCGGTGCGGCGGCGCGGCGAAACTCTGCTGCTCTGCACACTCTCCGTCTCGCTCTAGCATCGTTCAGTAAATTTCAAATTTTGACAACTAGCAAACCGGCTTCGGCCAAACCTTCGGCAAATTTTTGGCCGAAGCCGAAGATTTGGCCGAAGGTGCTTTTTTGGCCGAAGGTGGCCGAAGCCGAAGCTTCGGTCGGACACTAACGGTAAGTAGGTTTTGAGACAAGTTTTAGGGTGACAAAATAAAGGTTTATACAAATTTATAGCTGACTATCTCTCAATATGAGATTCTTGCTAAAATTTGACTAATTTTCCTGGGCTACTATGGATATAGAGAAGGAGGTAAATGGAAATCACAATTGAATTGATCAAGTTACATTTATTAGTCTACACTCGATAATTATTTCGATCGAATAGTAAAGCAATTGGTTTTTTACTCATCGTTAAATAGTTCTGTTAACTTATTGTTATAGTTTTGTCAATTAGGTATAGCATAACCTACAATCGCTGCACTAGCGGACCGATGCTATTTATATTAATGATGAAAGCACGAATATTCGACAATATATCACTGAACATATATTTAATATCGAAAGAATCATTACCTTTATCGCCGCAATTATCGTTGCTATAAACAATTGACACCACATTCACTTTTCACTGCACTTCATGCGCGCTCTACACTCGCCCGCGAATCGCGCGCGAAGGCCGCGAAAGAGGGCGCGAACGCTAACGCGAAACGGCTCCACACTTCGCGTTCGCGCCCTTTCGCGGCATTCGCGCGCGATTCGCGGGCGAGTGTAGAGCGCGCATCATACTTGACGAAAACATGTAAATGTATTATTGTATAGCAGCTGTCCACGCGGACGCATCGCTCACTCAAGTAGGAGAGAGACCATCGAATTATAAGACTTTGTCACGTCAATAAAAGCTTGTAATAAAATCGTGAGGAGTCCTGAACATATATTAGTATAGTCTTTTGCCAATCCACCATGAGCACTGCGTGGTGATCAATTTTAGTGCCTTCTCTGTATGAGAAATGGCCTTTGCCCTGCAGTGAGACAATAATAGGCTTGTTGTAATTACTATTTTGCATATTAGCTACGTCGATTTTGGAGGAAATAATAACATGAACCAAGATTTTACGATTAGGTGAAACTACAATCCGCCAATTCCTATATTACAATACTGGATGACCAGATAACAACAACATAGCCTTTACTTCACATGATATCCGCCAGACATGATTGAACAGGCTTTTAGAATAGCTATGCGTCGTTCCCTCAGAAGAGGGAACGCCGCATGAGTCATGTTTTTTCGTGCGTGCAGCCGGCTCCATCGAGTTATCCGGCTCCATCGAATTATAAGACGTTGTCACGTCAATAAAGTATAACCTATAGCACTCAGTGATAATGTAGCTTCCAATTCCCGAAAGAATTTTCAAAATCGGTTTAGTAGATCCGGAAATTACCCCCCTACATACAAACTTACAAACAAATGTTACCTCTTTATAATATTAATAAGTATAGATGACGGAACCTACCTTGTGTAAATATATTATTATGTATGTATTTAAATGAAAACATTATTTATTTATTTAAACTTTATGCAACAAAAACGTACAAAGGCGGACTTAATGCCTAAGGCATTTTCGACCAGTCAACCAAAGGTGATGAAGAGAGAGAGAACAAAGTAGGTCTGTGCAAAAAATTGTACATACGGAAATAATCAAATATGAGATTTTAAAATCATTTAAAACAAATCTATACATATCTTCTATACATATAATAAAATTGTAGAAAAGTGGTGTCTGTACAATGGAAATATATAAAAAAAAAGTAGCAGGGGTTGTTATTATACCGATGCCGAACCCGAAATTGTAATTAATTTTTTTTTTGTCTGTTTGTCTGTTTGTCTGTGTGTTTGTGCACGCTAATCTTCGGAACTACTTGACGGATTTGAATGATTTTTTTTTTGTTGTATAGGTATTAAGTCCGGGCAACATATAGGCTATAATTTATCTTGGAAACTTGAACACCTGATGCAGAACCGCAACAGACCAGCTAAACTATAAGAGATACAAAAATGGTACCATAGCAAAAATTGTTTCACGTGATGAGCATTTTCTGCTAAGAGAATAAATTTGAAGATCTGGAACACCTGGTGTGGAACTTCAAGAGCTTAGCTACACTATAACATATATAGGAATGACGTCTTAGCAAGAGTTGTTCAGCCTGATGAGCACTCTCTGTTGACGTATAAAGATTGTAGATCTGGAACACCTGTTGTGGAACTCCAAGAGCCCAGCTACACTATAACATATATAGGAATGACGTCTTAGCAAGAGTTGTTCAGCCTGATGAGCACTCTCTGTTAACGTATAAAGATTGTAGATCTGGAACACCTGTTGTGGAACTCCATGAGCCCAGCTACACTATAATATATACAGGAATGACGTCTTAGCAAAAGTTGTTCACCCTGATGAGCACTCTCTGTTGACGTATAAAAATTGAAAATCTGGCTTACGCGTTGTGAAATTCCAAGCGCCCAGCTACACT
Source organism: Hoplodrina blanda (assembly GCA_949316365.1). Taxonomy (NCBI): domain Eukaryota; kingdom Metazoa; phylum Arthropoda; class Insecta; order Lepidoptera; family Noctuidae; genus Hoplodrina; species Hoplodrina blanda. The sequence goes on from OX438590.1 coordinate 153,338, forward strand.
ATAACATATATAGGAATGACGTCTTAGCAACAGTTGTTCAGCCTGATGAGCACTCTCTTTTGACGTTTAAAAATTGAAGATCTGGAACACCTGATGTGGAAATCAAAGCTATCACTAATTTCACTGTATAATTATAAAATAACATAAGCTGGGAGTACCCCCACGCGGTGAAGGCGGTAACAGTTTAGGACCGATTTTCGATGAAATCTCGCTCATCCCGTTGTTTTCCCGTCCCCGGGCCTTAGAATTCTACATCAGACGTTTCAGATCTTCGATTTTGACGACCCCGTTGTCGCTGGCATAAGCAACAGGATCCGCGTACGAAGTCGCGGGCAGAAGCTAGTACCTAATAAAATTGTAGAAAAGTGGTGTCTGTACAATGGAAATATATAAAAAAAAAGTAGCAGGGGTTGTTATTACATCGATGCCGAACCCGAAATTATAATTATTATTTTTTTTGTCTGTTTGTCTGTGTGTTTGTGCACGCTAATCTTCGGAACTACTTGACGGATTTGAATGATTTTTTTTTTGTTGTATTGGTATTAAGTCCGGGCAACATATAGGCTATAATTTATCTTGGAAACTTAAACACCTGATGCAGAACCGCAACAGACCAGCTAAACTATAAGAGATACAAAAATGGTATCATAGCAAAAATTGTTTCACGTGATGAGCATTTTCTGCTAAGAGAATAAATTTGAAGATCTGGAACACCTGATGTGGAACTCCAAGAGCCCAGCTACACTATAACATGTATAGGAATGACGTCTTAGCAAGAGTTGTTCAGCCTGATGAGCACTCTCTGATGTCGTATAAAATTTGAAGATCTGGAACAGCTGATGTGGAACTCCAAGAGCCCAGCTATACTATAACATAATTATATAGGAATGACGTCTTAGCAAGAGTTGTTCACCCTGATAAGCACTCTCTGTTGACGTATAAAAATTGAAGATCTGGCACACGCGTTGTGAAATTCCAAGCGCCCAGCTACACTATAACATTTATAGGAATGACGTCTTAGCAACAGTTGTTCAGCCTGATGAGCACTCTCTGTCAGGGATTGAAAACGGTTCCAAAATACCGGTAAAATACCGGTATTTTCGGGTTCCGGTACCTGTACCGGAACAGGAACCAGAACCTAAATTGGAACCTTTGAGAACCTTTATTTTACCGGTTCTTAGGCAAAGCGAGTATAAACTTGTTTTTTGATGTGCGGTCGGGTGACCGGCGCGGTGCAGCGCGCGGCACCAATACAAATGTGATTTCAAATCACATTTGTATTGGTGTTTGGTAGATCTTCTAATCTGTTACCAACGCGCGCGCCACTCGCTCGTGTAAACTCGTGTTCCTATTGAAAAATATTGTTTTAAAATCACGTATTACGTACCTATTTGATTGGCTTGGTTTGTGTGTATTTATAAATTAGTTGTAATATATTAGTGTAATAGGTAGGTAAAATATTAGTTAGTATAATAATCTATTTAATGAAGAAGACGTTACTTTCAATTATTAATACTTAAAAATCTGCCAATGGACCGAAATAAGTCGAATTTCGTCTATAAATATTTTATATATCGACGGTTGAAAGGCTAATTGGTCTAAGCGACATTTTTTGCAACATTGAGTTATATACATATTCGGAATCAGCAAATTTTTCTCCGTCGTTTGAGTCAGGTTTAAAAATTTTTTGACTACTTTTTGGCGTTTAGCACCCACTGCAAAACAGGCCTCATTTCTAGGCTCATTGATCTATACGACACAAAACTAGACTTTGAGGAATCGATGACTTAAGCTATTTTGATTTTTCGAATTTTTATAACGTGTGTCGATTAAAGCATTTGGCTTTTTCGCCATAGTTGTGGTTATGTCGTTTGGCCCATTTTGCATTCAACTACTTTAAAAAACCGTGTTGCTTGAACCATTTTGCTATGTTGATTAACTATGTCTCTTGACCCATTTAGCCTCAATTAAGGATAATGAGTAATATCACTTCGGCTATTTTAACCTAACTATCTCATTAGTGTTTTGGCCGTTAAAACATTTTGATTTAATTCAGTATTTGTAAAATTGGCATTTCCATCTTTTTATCAAATCGGTTTTAACACATAAACCCTCCAATAAATTAATGAGATTAGCTACTCCTTAGTCGCTTAGAACTAAGTTCACTATAAAGCCTAGGAAGTAGTATCGCCACGGAATACATTGAACTTTAGCATCACTTTGTAAATAAAACAACAAGTTTTTAATTATAATTTATTCAAAATCAGTCTTCAACATGGACTTACCTAATTTAAATCAGTAGGTAAGTAACAATCAAACATTCAAATTAAAAAAAAAAACTTCATCAACTTGTGATAAATCAGAAGTAGAAAAAAATAACAATCTTGTCAGAAAACAAACAAAAGTTAACATTCTTTATCAAACAAGAATAGAAAATCGACATTCTTTAGAAGAAAAAACCAAACAATTATAGATTATTATTATAAATAATAAATCATCAAAAAGCAAAAAGAAAGAAAATGTAACATTCATTATAATTAAAACAAAATTTTAAATGTTAACGATGACCTTAAGCTTCTGTCTCATCTTTAATATCTGTATAGATCTATCAGAACATCCCAATGCGGTGCGGAAAGTTAGTGTATTCTAGGTGTAAATTTTTGGGAATAACCCCTGTATCACACAGCTTTTTAAGATCTTTGTATTTGGCCGTAGTTATAGGCAAAGATGTTTTATACTTCTGCTGCACTACCTTTGGTCTTGAAATTATGGCTATAGAATCGGTCTCAGCATCTTTATCTACGCTGTATTTGACAGTCATGACATTGGGTGACGACTTTTTGAATGTCGCCACCCGAATCTTACTAATCTTTCTGGTTAAATTGCCTTTAAAATACTTTTCTGAAAACTCTTCGTAATTCATAAAGTCGTTGTGCGTAAGAGTTTCTACGTAATATGGGCCGGGATCTTTACGAGCCAACTGAAAAACAGTTGGCCACTGCGACGTTGCCCATATTATAGTATTTCTAACAGAATTTTCAATTGCGGCATGGATACTATCGACAGTCATTTCCGTATGCCCTGGAAGCAGATAATTCATTTGTATGGTTTCAATGTGTTTTGTTTCAAGCAGTGCTCTATGTATGGCGGCTAAAACTATTTTGTTTTTATTATGTCCTGGGCATGAGTCTGAATAAAGAATTAAAGTTACCGAACCACGTGAATCGACTTCAGCTACATACTTTCGTAAGATTGTAGCTATTTCATTGCCTCCTCTTCTTCCTTCGGTTTCTCCCCACGAATAACAAAAGCCATTTCTGGTACCACTTTCGTAAAAACAAAGGTTGTACACTGTAAATTTTCTTGTATAAAATAGCAGCATACTCTCCCCATGTGGGGTGTTCAGTACCTTTTGTAGATCGTCTTGCCTTTTGTAATCGATCTTGCTTAGTTCACGGTGAAAAGCTAATCTATCTTTTGATGCCTTTTTTTCCTTTAAATGATTTTAAAAATTTCAAAAAGGCATCAAATGATAGATTAGGTTTTTACCGTGAACTAAGCAAGAAGAGTAACGCAATGCTTTGTACGCCAGGGTGTCACCACTGTGTGGACCGCCCGGAGGACACGGTGGAGCATACGGTGCAGGTCTGCCCCGCTTGAGAGGAGCACCGCCGTGTGTAAAGACACGGCGGTGCTCCTCTGGAGGCGATAGGCGGCGGCGACCTCTCGCGTCCGGACCTGGTTCAGGCCATGCTCCGGAGCGAGAGGGAATGGGATGCAGTCACCTCCTCTGCGAAGCAGTAATGCTAGCGAAGGAGGAGGCGGGCCGCGTGAGGGAGAGAACATCCTCCACCTCACGCCCCAGCCGCCGCGGGAGACGAGAGACGACATCCGGCCACCGTAGGCGCGGGCTGGCGGACGGCGAGTAATGGGTAGCTCGCCGTCCGATCAAGGACCATGCCCGGGTCGACGGCGCGTTCTGTTCGCGCGCGCCTCAAAGAGCTGTCAGCACAGGGACGGGGCCCCAACAGGGGCCAAATGCCTGCCGGGGTTGCGGGACGTCTTAACAGGATACCGTGGCCCCGGAACGTAAAGGGCAACAGAAGGAATAGGGTGGTTTTTTAGTCAGTAAAAGTCTGACAAGGGCGGAAGAAGTCATTTGATGATTTTTACCACCTAAAAAAAAAGTGTTTTTCTACTTTAGGGTGGAGAACAGAGGAAGACTGGTCGTTCCGAATTTACAAAAATATCTGGCAAATGATGGCGCTTATTCTGACCCATGATGGCTGGTTCTGAAATAAATCATAAAAGCAAAAAATTGTTAGTAGGTACTTTATTATGTCGTGACCCCACAGGGGGTCGCATCCCATCATTTGAAAAACACTACTGATCTAACTAATGGGAGTTTTCCACTTGCCGGCACGGCACCAGCCGCGGCACCGTGCACCGGACCGAAGCAAAAATGTATGAATATACATATTATATGGCATGTCTTTCCATTTGCCGGCGGCATCGGCCACGGCACGGCGTTCATATATTTTTGTTTCCCCGCAGCAGAGCCAGTGCCGGTGCCGTGTCGGTAAGTGGGAAAAAGGCCATTAGAACAAATATAAGTAAGTTTAAATTATCCTAATGGTTGAATTCAATACAATGACAAGTAAATACACCTATATATAAAAATACTTCATTTTAAAACATCTGACGATCATTTCAACCATGATACGTAGACCTAAAACCCCGTTCTATAAGTAAATAGGGATGGTGTTTGTCTTTAGGTATATCGTGTTTAGGACGGAGCAAAACGGACGAAATATCTTGAGTTGTGAGTCCGTAAAATGTGTTCCTACTGTCCCTGCATTCGGTTACATACAAAAGTTCTGTTTGTGCCACACGGAGAGCGGCGACGCAAAAAGAGTTGACTGCTGACTAGGATTTCTGTATGAAACCGCATGCAGCGACTTTACGAACTCATCATAACTCGAAAAGTTACGTTCGTTCGACCTCACTTTAAAAAAGTATAAAGTAATACTAAGTTCATTGATAAATTAAAAGGAGGAATAAAAACGAGTGTACTTTAGACCACACGAATAAAGTTAAACTTCACGTAAACACATATTTGTACTTACTTTTATTATCCATCTTGGCGACAATCTATGTAGTTGTAAAATTTCAACACACTTGTGATTATGTTGACAAACAAAGTAGACGCGGAAACATGAATGGCGGCAAAATGGCAAAACAACTTGCTATGTCTGGCTTGGCCGAGGCACGAACATCAATAAATTTCGGTTATTCAATCCCTGCTCCGAACACATCCCCTCTCCCGTAAGGAACCTTTAAATCGGATGACAAGGAACCGGTATAACATCATTCGATTTAAAGGTTCTTGGAACCGGTATATCGGGGTTCTAGGAACCGGTATATCGGAACCCAAACCGGAACCGATACCGGAACCGGAACCGTACCGAAAAGAGGAACCTTTATAAGAACCTAAATGAAGAACCAGAACCGAAATTGGTACCGGTTTTCAATCCCTGCAGTCTCTGTTGACGTTAAAAAATTGAAGATCTGGAACACCTGATGTGGAAATTAAAGCTCAATTTCACTGTATAATTATAAAATAACATAAGCTGGGAGTATCTCCACGCGGTGAAGGCGGTAACAGTTTAGGACTGATTTTCGATTAAATTTTGCTCATCCCGTTGTTTTCCCGTCCCCAGGCCTTAGAATTCTACATCAGACGTTTCAGATCTTCGATTTTGACGACCCCGTTGTCGCTGGCATAAGCAACAGGATCCGCGTACGAAGTCGCGGGCAGAAGCTAGTATCTAAATAAGTTTAAACGTACACAAGTACATAAACTCATATATACGATATATAATATATACATAATACGTATGTATATCGGGTGTCCGGTAATGAATGGATAATCTTGAAATGGGTCATGGTAGAACTAATGGCCATTCAGAAAAAAATACAATTAAAAAAAAATACCAAGTAGAACCAAAGATATGAGTTATTTAATAATAATCGACGTTTTTGGTACCTTATTTTACATTCTTGTACACCACGACCACAAATTTATGATCTCCATCGGTTTTTTATTGTTAACGTTATTTACGTTAACTAAGCTGATAGATAAGTCATCAAAAGTAGGGCTGCTATTACACGGTTTTGAAAAAAACCAACTTCTTTTAAAAAACATCGTGAAAATTTTTCTTATTAACAAAGTTTAAGCGTCCGTAGTTTAAAAAAAATGTTTCGAAACATAAGTGGCCAATAATTTTAAAAAATTATGTGCTTATAGCCAATTTTAAAATGGTATGATTCATTATTGTACCTATTGTAAAAAGTGAATTATTGCTATTCGTTTTCACAAGGAGTGAAATTTAGTAAAACAATAAAGTTTGCAATATTGTAACAAATATGAACATTAGATGAACCTGACCATCTGGATATAAATAAAATGATTAGTAGATGTTAGTACTGAATAGGAAAGCTTGGTTAGCTTGTTGTGGGACTTGTGGGTTTGAAAATATGGTGTGACCGTGATTTTTTTTTATTGGGGCTGTCCTAAGGAAAATTATTACGCGAAGCCGATCCTTGGAAGACTTACGAAGCTGTGTCCGGTCAACCACATCGAAAATAAGCAATCGACGTGATAAGCCACTTCTTAGGAGAGCATTTAATCTAAGATGTAAGGTCTGAATCAGAATGGGTGGCAGACAATTTGAACATTTATTGTAATTTACAACGAATACAGTGTTAACATCACGCCTGTAATTCCTGAAGTGTTAGGCAGAGGTGTACCCATTAGTACACCCACATTTCGCCAGTTATAACACTTTGCCCTATAACACTGCCCAACCTCATGCTCAGCAGTCAAAAACAGTGTTGTTAATATCAAATGATGTTTTTTATTAAACCCCAATGACCAGGTACATTTAATGTAAATAAATATTCCAATATCTCAAACTTTGTTGTTTAACCAAATTTCACTCCTTTTAAAAACGAATAGCAATAATTCACTATTTACATTAGGTACAATAAGAAATCATACCATTTTGGAATCGGCTATAAGCACATGATCTTACAAAATTATTGGCCACTTGTGTTTCGATACATTTTTTTTAAACTACGGACGCTTAAACTTTGTCAAAAAGAAAAAATTTCACGAATTTTTTCAAAAGAACATAATTCAAGTTGTTTTTTTTAAAAACCGCGTAATAGCAGTCCTTCTTTTGATTACTTATCTATCAGCTTAGTTAACGTAAATTACTTTAACAATAAAAAACCGATGGAATTCATTAATTCGTGGTCGTGGTGTACAAGAATGTAAAATAAGGTAACAAAAAACTTCGAATATTATTAAATGAATCATATCTTTGGTACTACTTGGTTCTTTTTTTTATTTGTATTTTTTTTCTGAATGGTCATTAGTTCTACCACGACCCATTTCAAGACTATCCATTCTTTACCGGGCACCCTGATAATATACACCGTGAATTTTAATCCGTTGCAAATCTTTCAGGGGGTGAATTACTCGTGAATATGAACAACTTTTATTAAGGGACATAGTACGAAATGTGAAAAAAAAAACAGCTGATCCAAACAATTTGATCGTAATGTAATTGTATGGATCAGCTGTTTTTTTTTCACACAACCTACCTCATGGTAGATTCCTCCCGAACACAATGGCCTTCGACTTGCTAAGGGCCACCGCCAATCCTGACCAAACAGAACTAAACTTATCCGAATCACCATAGTGCAAATACGAAACATGACGACAGTTCATATTGTATTGAAAATTTGATAAATTCGTTTGCTCGTTGTCTTGTACAACGAACCAACGAATTCATAAAATTAAAAATCATTTATTTCAGGTATTTAACTAACGCTAGTATTTTTTCGCTTTACTATTATTATTTCAATTTTTTAGTTTTCTCGTCTTCTGGATCGTAAACTAAGCAATTTCTTAATATTTTGAAATAGAATAATAATAACGCTTTTTTAAACTATTTGTCAACCTATTACAACTCGAGCACAGAAATCTCCGTCTCCAAAAGGAGACAAGTAAAAAGTTGTAAGATTTTACGAGTCACGGACACCGGGACAGGTGAAATTAAATAAAAGGTAATAAAATAATCGCAATGATGGGAAGACCAAATAACTTTCGGCTTCGTTAAGTCTCTTTTTAACCGACTTCAAAAAAAGAAGGAGGTTCTCAATTCGGCCGGTATTTTTTTTTTATGTATGTACACCGATTACTCCGAGGTTTCTAGTCCGATTAGTGTGATTCTTTTTTTGTTCGATGCAGTATACTTGCCATTTGGTCCCAAAAAAATTTCATCCAATTTGGTTTAGTGCTTTTTATTTTGTGAGCATTTTTCTAAATTAAATATATCGTGTGAGGTATTGTTCGAAAGAGCTTTTATTAAGGATTTCAAACATTAACACACAAGCACTAAAAAGTGAAAAATAAAAAGCTTTTTTAGTTTGGAAGTCGGTGGCTTTGGTTTTGTTTTTTGTTATGTAGGTATATTGCCACCGACTTCCAAACTAAAGTTCTTTTTTATTTTGTAGTTTTTGAAGGCGGTTGTCTTTTTTTGTAAAAAAGCATTTTTACACCCGTTAGAGTAGACCTACACGCTCGTCAGATCGTGCGTGTGCCCGAGCAGAATAAAACAAGGAATGTACATAATGAGTCGTTTATTAGTGTTTAACATTTATTTCTTGTTTGTCACATCAAGGGTCTGTCAGGGTAGCCCGTGGTATAAAAATTTGAGTCATGCCACTTGAAAGATCACCATACAAGTTTATGTTGCAAGGTGCAATACAGGTAGTGCAGTACAGGGCTGCTATTAGGAAAAAAAAGTTTTTTTTGTTGACCTTTTGACCGCCAGTCTGCCAGTCATGTATAGTTAACAAACCAAAATGTGCCTAGCACGCCACGGTCACAACATCGCAAACTTTAAATACGTCAATAAAGCTCATAAAATAACATAGTTTTCATTTATTTCCTTTGATAATTTTGTGCCTTGACTCATCTTAATTTATATTAAATGATCTTCTTTCTTAATATTTCATCTATATTAACATATAAGATGACAAAGACTATATTACCAATTACATATACAGTTTCTAATTCGTAGCTTGGCGAAGAGGGCACGTGTTAAATGCTTTTTTGTCATGGCGGTGAAAAGGCTAATGTAGTTTCCCGGGCTACCTTGACGGAAGTAATTAACGCGTTTACACTACACATGGCACCAGGGGCGCGCGCCGCGCTTCCACCCTCTTGCCGCAGAACACAACAGGCACACGGCCACACTCCTCACTCTCCTCACGTCAAACGACATCGTCACATAAAAATACGAAAAATAAATAAAATAATATAAATAAAAAAAAAACTTTTTAAAATGTAGGTACTTACATCATACATACCTACATACGTATAAGGGTGACTGGTAAATTAGTGTACGATATCGGATATATACAATACATACATGATTGTAATCATAATAACAAGCAACTTACCGAAAAAAAATTTTAAAATATGAGAAATAAATGAGGGGTCATCGACCGGCCTCGCTCGGTTCAGCTGTGCACGCATTCCGTACATTTGATATTTGATCGAAAAAAGAGTAGGTAATAAAATATGTTAAAAGTTGAATAGTTAAATTACCATTAAAAGAGATAACTAAGTTAAATTACCACTGATGGAGTGCTTTTTTTACCTATATTTCGTTATTAACCGACTTCAAAAAAAAGAAGGAGGTTATCAATTCGCCTGATTTTTTTTTTTAACCGACTTCAAAAAAAGGAGCAGGTTATCAATTCGACTGTATTTTTTTTTATGTTTGTTAGCTCCTAACTTGCGACTGGGACACTGGGTGAACCGATTTTTATGATTATTTTTTTATTTGAAAGCTGGTGCTTCCCGTGTGGTCCCATTGTCACCATTTCAATATCTGATGATGAACTTCGGAGATATGGAACGGAACTCCTCATAGAATCACAGCAGCAATATCGTAACAAGTGAAATTGCTTTGTTTATACGTGTAGTCGATGACTGACTGAAGGAAAAGGGGGGGGGGGTACGTAAAGCCCCTCCTACCAGTTTCCAAAATTAAATAAATCGTGTGAGGTATTGTTTGAAAGGGCTTTTTGAAAGGATTTCAAACATTAATACACAGCACTAAAAAGTGAAAAATAAAAAGCCTTTTTACAAAAAAAGATAACCGCCTTCAAAAACTACAAAATAAAAATAACTTTAGTTTTGGAAGTCGGTGGCAATACTTACCTACATAACAAAAAACAAAACCAAAGCCGCCGACTTCCAAAACTAAAGTTATTTTTATTTTGTAGTTTTTGAAGGCGGTTATATTTTTTTGTAAAAAGCTTTTTTTTTCGTATTTTTTTAATATTTTTAATATTTTTTTCCGGTAAGTTGTTTGTTGTCATGAGTACAATCATGATGTGTATAAATATCGTACACTAATTACCAGTCCCCCTATAATATGTAGGTATGTATGTAGCTACATTTTAAAAAGTTTTTTTTTTATTTATATTATTTTATTTATTTTCCGTATTTTTGTGACGATGTTTCAATATTGGCTTTATAATTGAAACTTTCGAAATACAGATGAATGTGTTACTAATTCCCTTGTGAATGATCGCGTAAAATTGCGTAGAGGACACTTCCAGGGATAGGCTGTCCAAAGGGACTACCTCCGACTTCTCGCCAATGTGTCACTTTAGGGTCCTTTAATACGCATCCCTGGACATTTTTGTTAGTTTAAGTGTCCTCTATCCGTCATAATTGCCGATTTTATCGTGCGCCACAACTTTGAACAAAAATAAATATGGCGATAGGACTCTACGCACTGCACGACACTGGCTTAATAAGTGCTTACGCACTGCTCCAGCATGAGTCGCCTCATTTAAGCTTTGTAAATGAAGCTAAAACTTGTCATCGACGCTATCGCAACACGTTCTGAGATAAGTGAAGTATAGTTGCCGGCACGTAACTTGGCAAGAGATTTTCGTAGTGGGGGAAGTTCGCGCATATAAAAATGTATGAAATTGTGCGTGCGCAAACTTCCCCCACTACAAAAACTCTTGCCAACTTACGTGCCTGTAACTGTACAGTGCCTACACTATTAGCCTGCGCACGAGTGGGTGGTGTGGCTGGTGAGGGTGGTAGCGCGGCCTGCTGACATAGATCATCTACTCGTACGTAACTACACGTTCAGCACACAAATATTAATATTATAAATGAGTGTGGCTAACGGCCAGCAGGCACTTCATACCCGTACGATTTCTTACAATTTTTTTGTTGTAACTAGGGTTGCCAACATTTTTTTGACTGAATATAGTATTTTTTTTAAAAAGCCATAAAAAATATAGTACGCTTCAAAAAAATATAGTATTTTAGTAGGGAAGACAAAAAAAAGACATAATTTTTTTTTTACATTTAACATTGTAAACGCTTTCGGCATCTTTAGTAACCCAGTCATACACTCTTTCCCACTCAGGTAAATAATTGGAGCCTTTTTTGTATTTTCCTCTTTTTAGTGGGTGTCAGTGGGACACTTTCGCTATCGCTACAACTCTACGTAATTTAATGCAGGACTAAAACTTCTAAAACAGTATTAACTCAATAAAATTAACGAAATCCAAAACAAACGAAAAAGGCAAGCAAGATTGAAATAAATAAACATAGATATAACGTTACGAACGTTAGTTAGTTTGATGTTGTCAAGTTTGACATTGACGTATCAATTAGGAGCGAAATATGACAGAGACGCGTTCGGTTACACGCACACGCACAATACTTCTGTCGAACGAAAGACGCGTTCGAAAATTGCAGGAAGTTTTTTTATTTTACTAATTTTAGTATTGCAAAATATAAACATTGATCTATTGTACTGAAATATAGTATTTTCGCGTACTATATATTTGTTCAACAGTATATAGTACGGAGACCCTAAATACAGTACAATACTATATATTATAGTACGGTTGGCAACCCTAGTTGTAACTGTATGTAAAATGCTAGCATAAGCCGTAAACACAACGTGCAATGCCCTTTGTTCATGTGAAAATACATCGTCATCACATAGGTACAAAGACATCGCATTTATTAGATTAGCACTTTCAATTACAACAAGGCCATTGCCGAAACGGGTTGGCTTAAAATAATGTCAGCTAGTAGGTACTGTCGGTACCCGGCTAGTAAAACACCACCTGACGCTGACTTTATGCAATAGAGTTCGACAGCCATGCACTCGAATGTACTATTATCATGGAGGTATCAAAATGATAACGATATATTAACTACATACTTGTACGCAATACCAATCAGCATTAACAAAAAATACAAGTATAATTCGACAAAATAAGCACCATACAGTGACAGGTAGCGAATTAGTTGGTACGTAAACGACAGACGGCCGGCGCCACACACTAGTACTTAAACCTATATAAAAATCAGTCGAAAGTATAAATGCATTTATCATTACAATATAGACTCGTGGAAACTAATTAACAAATAATTACTAAAATATTTGTACTGGGTTACAACTTAAGTACTAACGAAAAGAAAATAAAATCAGTCTCAACATATAAAGTCTTATACAGTTGTGTAAAATGGCAGTGTAGAGATCAAGTATCATGTATATTATATTTATCTGAGTATTTGTACGACGGCATTGTAACACCAACTGTGAGTGGAGTCACAGAATCAACACTAAACTGCTAACGTTCTAAGAGGCCGGATTTGACGTTTCTCCTACGTAATAATTTGAAAAATCCAATTCACAATCCTGAATAATTACTATGTTACCCATACACTATAACAACGAGTATCACTTGTAAACAATAAGTTTAACTTAATTTTGAAAAAATACACTCACAAACACGAATTAATTGCCGATTTATATTTTAACAAGACGTTTTGACAACACTACACAAAGGATTTTAATAGCTGTCAAATCCGGCTTGTTACAATGTTAGCTGTATAGCGCGCGCAACGAACAACTACTTGTGGACGACACGTATACTGTGACGTCACCGGCGACTCTTTGGTTAGTGCACACGCATACCAACATAACAATGTGTTAAATAAAACTTATAAAAAAACACACAAGTACGTAAAAGAGAACATTGTATTAAATACTGTATTTATGTAACTGACGAGCGAAGTGCCCCTGCGGAACAGACTAAGCAACTATTGCTAAACTAGCGTTTTTAAGTGTTCGCGACGGCTGACCCTGCTGCTCACGCTAACAACTGAGCAGCAGGTATCACTGGCCATCAGCAGTATACGACACCACCACTTGGAAACACTTCTTCAGGACTCAAAGTACCCGGTCACGTAGCTGATCAGCTGGCAAACGATGGAACACAGTGGTACATACACACCTTATAACCCCAATTTTGGAGGGCTTTGGGAAGCTGGAGTTAAGTCCGTTAAAAACTATTTCGAGTACGTATTGTTCTCTAGTCTGCAGTAAATTCATTTTATAGTTAATATACGTCAGTGTACAATACAGCTTTGCATAATATAAACCAGACGTGTTTTATTGAAGAGAGTACCACCAAGTCAATTTCATTCAACCTTAACACCCACATACCTATTTTTGCGATAAAAGCCCACAGGTCAAAAGGAAATGCTAAATCAAATGAGAAACGTTATACTGTGACATACGAGTACAACACACAATACACTCAACGTCAAATAAATCGCACCTCCCAAAAATGTGTGGCTTAGAGTATACTTACATTAATTGTTTCATTTAAAATTAGAATCGATTGGATAATTTATCTAACTACCTTGGAATAAACTACCATTCCTATTTTAGAAACAATATTGGTCACTCGTAAATGTGACGTTAAAAAAAATTGTCCCAAGGCTCGCTTGCCCGCCGGCTAAAACAGGTATCAAAGTATTGTTCAATGTAAATTATGAGGCAGTTTCAAACATAACTGTTAATGTATCGTTTATATTTTTTGTTTTTGAAAATTAGGGTAAATTATGTCTATTTTTCCTTTATCAGTTAATCTGTATTTTTTTATACTTACTGATAGCTATCAAAACCAAATAAAAATTATGATTAACAATACTTTACTTCATAATATAAATTGATAACTAACAGTTCCCTTCATAATGATTTGAAACATAATAATTAAAAGTTGTTATAAACAATTCATGCAATAAAAGGTACGATTTCTATGACCCCAAGTGTAGACACTGAATGAGTTGAGTTCAGCAAAAATATCTGCGAATAGAAAATCGCACAAGTCAGAAAGCACCATCAAAGCGGAGCGGAGGTCCATTCAATTAGAGGGACATTTAGTAGAAGATAGATTAAAGAGGCCTATTGAGAGATGATGAAAAATAAAAAGGCATTATCAGATTGTGGAACTGAAGAGTTCCTGCTGATGTAGAGATGTGGACAAATTCAGAGTGGGATCCAAGGTATAATCTCAGAGGCAGGAGTACCTACTCTGTGACCTCTACAAAAATTAAGTACCTATATTAATTAAGTAAATATTTTTCCTAACAACATGTCCAGTTCTATTACAAATCGGACTGCTTCACTGCACAGTCAGCACTATGCAACACTATTCGCAGACGCAAGAGGCAAGTCAGCGGCTCGTCAGTTAACATAAATAGAGCTCATAACACGCTCACGCTTACATCTAACACACATTTGGTTAAGCTCTACAGTTATAAACTATAATTATTAGTGTTAATAATTAATGATAATTTTTTGCTCCTCAATGCTACCTAATTCACAACTAACTTCGTAGTCACGAAGCGGGAGCGCTATGGCCGGCGCCGTCCGCCTAGGCCTTGTAGGCGGGCTGCGGGTGCGCGCGCAGCCACAGCGCCGCGGCCAGCGGCAGCGACAGCGCGTGCAGCGCCAGCAGTGCGCCACCCAGCGCCAGCGGCGCGCGCGCCAAGCGCTGCAGCGCCGCCAGCACGCGCGCGCCGCACGCCGCGCCGTGCGCCTAGGCCTTGTAGGCGGGCTGCGGGTGCGCGCGCAGCCACAGCGCCGCGGCCAGCGGCAGCGACAGCGCGTGCAGCGCCAGCAGTGCGCCACCCAGCGCCAGCGGCGCGCGCGCCAAGCGCTGCAGCGCCGCCAGCACGCGCGCGCCGCACGCCGCGCCGTGCGCCTAGGCCTTGTAGGCGGGCTGCGGGTGCGCGCGCAGCCACAGCGCCGCGGCCAGCGGCAGCGACAGCGCGTGCAGCGCCAGCAGTGCGCCACCCAGCGCCAGCGGCGCGCGCGCCAAGCGCTGCAGCGCCGCCAGCACGCGCGCGCCGCACGCCGCGCCGTGCAGCCCCGCGCCGCCGCCGCTCGCGGCCGCCACGCGCCGCGCCGCCGCGCACGAGCCCTGCTCACTGCCGTCCTGTGGACAGGGCGGCACGAGAGAGCTTTAGGCCGTTTACCGTCACGGTTAACTGGTCGATTTTACTGCCAAAGCATAATCTAATTGTTTTTTTTTACTTTGCAACATTTAAAAAGGGTTCGCTATGGTGATACTCCTCGTATTTGAATTAAATACACTCTCAAAAGAAATAGGAAACGAAATTACGAGCTATCCATACTAAGCGGGTCTGTCTCGAAGTTTGGGGTGGGGCCATCTCGAAGTGAACGCCTAATACATATTAGCTGAGCTCAACTCGGAAGGAAGAGACGAAATAATTGGCGACAGATACCTCTTGTTTATCGGCGAGTACGCAGCACGAGGGCGGCACCCAGTAGTAGTTGGTGGGCGCGCCCACGGACAGGTCGAGAGCGTCATCGGCGGTGGCGGGGCCGGCGGCGGTGTGGGGCGCCTGCGCACGCGCCCATGCCGAGTGCTGCCAGTCGCGCGGGCCCTCTGCGCCGCAGCACTCCAGCTGCACCAGAACATTACATTACATCACATTCAATATCCCTCACACAATATATACGAATAGTGCAAACAAATGATAGCATGAAATGATAACACTACAAGACTCCACAACGATTAGAAGATCTACACTGGCTCATTGGTGACTAGCTGCTGCCCGCACCGGAGCGGAGCAGCAACCAAAAACGTAACTTAACGCGGAAGAATAAAACAACGCCGACGAAGTGTCAGTCAGTCGGCATTATAATAATATAGAACGGAGCCTAAGTGAACCAATATAAGTATGGGAAGTTTGCCAACCCCTTGCTGTATGACGTCGAGCAGCTGCGTGCGCGTGTGCAGCACGCCGTACTCGTGCCGCACGGTGTGGTCCAGCGCGTCCAGCAGCGCGCGGCGCAGCTGCGGGCCGTGCGCCGCGCCCCACCACGCCGCCGCCGCCTCCGCCACCGCCGTCAGCGCCAGCAGTGAGAAGGCGGCCGCCAGCAGCGGCGCCGAGCCGCGCGCCGCGCCCGCCAGCGCCGCCAGCGCGCCCAGCGCCAGCGCGCCGCCCCACGCCGCCAGCGCCAGCAGCCCCGCGCGCGCCGCCGCGCTCTCGTTGCCGCGCCCGTCCCACAGCGCCCAACCCGCGAACCCGCACGCCGTGCTGCCCACGCACTGCAACCCAACGCATTGTTGATGCAGGCAGGCCCGGCGACAAAGGGTGGACAAATGCACCAAACCTAATCTTCCCGAGTCGAAGGTGCTATAAGTAATTCTCTAGCGTACTCTTACCATCTCTTAGTTAAATCACAAGTGGATGTTCCCATTTTTGTGCACTCACCACTTGCCCTAGTACTCCTAGCAGTCCTATTCCATTTTTATGATGTCAAAAAGACTTCAAAAGGCCTTCATAGTAATTTTTGTTTTGGTAGTTGGCAGCTTTCGTTGTTTTATGTTTTGTGTCGCCACGCCACTAAGATATTTTTCACTTTGTAGTTTTTGAAGGTGGGGTTTTTTGTAATAAAAGTTTTTTATTTTTAACCGACTTCAAAAAAAGGAGGAGGTTATCAATTCGACTGTATTTTTTTTTATGTTTGTTACCTCCTATCTTGCGACTGGGTGAACCGATTTTCATGATTTTTTTTTATTTGAAAGCTGGTGCTTCCCGTGTGGTCCCATTGTCACTATTTCAATATCTGATGATGGGATCTTGTAGAAAACGGAGGAACTCTTCAATAAATAACAGCAGATTAACCGCGATTGTTGCTATAGCATATCTAAGCATTGTTTACGCCATCACACAACATAATATCACGCCTGTACTCACTACAAAAGTTAAAAAACTTTTTCGAAAAAAAAAATTTGTTTAAGGTTACTTACAACGTTTTATAAAAAACGCAATACTGAAACTAAAATAAACTTAATTAGATGTTTGTTCTGATAAGATATTCGGTTATATGAACGAAACTCTTCAAATTTCATGCGTCCTAAACTACTAACTACGTTAGCTGGTCCGTGGTCGCGGTACTGTCCCTGGGTAACCGTGACCCTGGAACGTAAAGGGCTATTGAAGGAACACTGTGGATGAGTATGACAGTAGTATGACTGTCAGTTATAGTTAGTTAGTCACCTAAGGAGATATGGAATGGAACTCCTCATAGGATCACAGCAGCAATATCGTAACAAGTGAAATTGCTTTGTTTATACGTGTAGTATTTATACGGCAGAGGTGAGTGGTAACGCAGGGAGGGGTCGCTCTAGGAAAACCTACACTGACCTTATTGGTGAGGTTCTTCAGAAAGGTCAGGTGCAGAGTACTCATAACCGGCGTGCTTGTATGACGAGATGTATGAACGTAGATGAGGCGAAAGGAGTATGTAAGGATCGTAGCAGGTGGCGTTCTGTGGTTTCTGCCTACCCCCATGGGAAAAAGGCGTGAGTTTATGTACGTATGTATACGTGTAGTCGATGACTGACTGAAAGAAAAGGGGGAGGGGGTACATCAACCCCCCTCCTACCACTTTCTGAAATTAAATATATCGTGTGAGGTATGTTTGAAAGGGTTTTTTGTAAGGATTTCAAACATTAATACACAAGCACTAAAAAGTGAAAAATAAAAAGCTTTTTACAAAAAAAGATCACCACCTTCAAAAACTACAAAATAACTTTAGTTTTGGAAGTCGGCGGCTTTGGTTTTGTTTTTTGGTATGTAGGTAAGTGGCACCGACTTCCAAAACTAAAGTTATTTTTTTTACTTTCTAGTACTTACTTCCTATCATCCAAATCCATGAAGAAATGATAACACTAAATAAATGAACTAGAAAATGTGTTTCATTTTCCACATGATCATGATATAAAGATAAAATAGCTCAACCATATTATAGATTGTCTAAAGTAAATAAATCTTTTAAGGGGTACTGTGTTAAATGTTACAACAAAATTCCTTCTGATATATTAAAATTAAAGAAAATTTAAGACACATAATATTTAAAATTAAAAGTACACTTTGCAACCAAGCATATTACAAATTAGAGGATTATATTCAAGATAAAAATGCTTGGTACATGCTGGTTCTGCTCCATAGGACAATTACACATTCTAGATAAAATCAAACTGGTTATTAATAATACATATTTAAATTTTTTTTGATACTTTAATTATATTTTTCACTTTCAACTGTGTTATAGATTGCGCAAGCTTACACTATTTCATTGTTGGTTGAGATGTTGAGAGTGGTCATCTACAGTTCCAATATTTATTAACATGTGAACACTATGTATCTTTGAACATTCTTTTAGCGTTTATTAATAATTTGTAATATAAATTCCTTTTGCATGTTATGTTTGAGCAACTAGCTTCAACTTTCGGACTAACTGACAGACTCCTTGACTATTCAAAAGTGCCTGTAAATGGTCAAATTGAAATAAATGTTTTTCATTTTTGACTTTGACTTACGTACCCACCTTCCTAACCATTAGACGAAATTTAATCAATCTTCCTTAATCCGTATTTCATAAGGGCCTCCCAACCGGAGTCCTCGCTTCGTAAGCAGTTTTGATATAAATATTGTAAAACATTTATTTTAAAAGACTATGTACCTATAGAGTTTCTTGCCTAATAAATTCCATTGGTTTTTTATTGTTAACTTAATTTAAGAAAATAATTTTTTTTTCGATAACGACTTCACATCCCCTGGAGGGCGCCATATTGGATTTGGTGACACGTCACCTACCCTATAACCAGCGGACAACTGAGACGCTTCTAACGACACCTCATTTGTCATGTAATGATAAGTAGTTTAGAAGTTACGAGGGAACAAACAAACATACATACATACATACCGGTCAAAATCATAACCCTCCTTTTGGCTTTGCCGTAGTTTGCCGTAGGCTTTGCCGTGTTTTCGACTGCTGAGCATGAGGTTTTGGTTCTATTGCCAGATCGGGCAAAGTGTTGTTGGGCAAAGTGTACTAATGGGTACACCTCTGCCTAACACTTCGGGGATTACAGGCGTGATGTTAACAC
Source organism: Hoplodrina blanda (assembly GCA_949316365.1). NCBI lineage: Eukaryota > Metazoa > Arthropoda > Insecta > Lepidoptera > Noctuidae > Hoplodrina > Hoplodrina blanda. The sequence continues at coordinate 172,742 of OX438590.1, forward strand.
TGTATTCGTTGTAAATTACTTACAGTAAATGTTCAAATATAGATAGTTGTATTTATTGGGCAGAGGGTATTTATACTTTAAGTATAGTTTCTTTAATGGTTTTGTCTAACTACCTATTTAAATGAGATTTTTCCATTTGATACAAACAATAGAGAACCAAAAACACCAAAGCTAATAAGAAACCTTCATAATTACACCTTCATTCATATAGTTAATAGTTTTGAAACTAACCTTTTTGGAATGTAGGTACTTTTATAGGCCAATATTTAACTCATACTTAAAACATTTCAGTGCAACCTTTGGTAAATGTCTAAAGATATTATCTACCAGGCGCCAAGTGCAAATTAAAGTGACGGGCCCCATGAGATTGAGCTCTCCCGAGCTCCCAACCCCTGAGGAATCCAACTTTAATGAAAACAAATGTAAGGTGAAGTAAAATAGAGACATAATTCATCGTACATTTGTTTGCCTAAATAAGCCGCGCCGCCGCGCGTTTTAATTCTCATCTGGATTTCACACGACTGTGTGTACAAAATCTGGTCTGAGTTAATCAATAGGCAATTACATCTTATTGGACTTCGAATCTTCAATGCAGCATAAAGCACTAAAAAGATTTAGCTTCTATTCATAATAATGATAGCAAGTTTCCAGTTTCTTACCAAAAATATTATATTGAAGAGTATCAGCAAGCATTTCATTAGCGAGTAGCACCGAGACATACCCATGGCTAATGGCTTTCAATCAATTTATTCGTCAATCGTCAGAGACGAGTAGTAGGCCCTCTGACAAAGTGTTCCAGGTTTCAACTTCACAATATCTACTTGACCAAATGGCTACGTTATGTACCTACTTTATTTACTTTTGTTTTTACTTGGTTAAATAAATCGAATTTTGTTATGGCATCATTACAAATGATTAGATTAGATTTATTTACCCAAAGTTCATTGCCTTCGTTCAATCAAAGTTATTGTTTATTTCACAGATCACAGTAGAGAATATAGAGGGACGAGCATTGAATGAACGAACTACGGAACTATACTCACAGAACACTAATTGACTATACTACAGCAGCAGTAGTATTCACCGTTGAAGCGTCGACGGTTGATATTACTACAGACTATCAACCGTCGACGCTCCAACGGTGAATTCGTAAACGGCTAAACAAGAAACGTTCTTATTTATTTAATACAGTTACCGGCACGTAACTTGGCAAGAGATTTTCGTAGTGGGGGAAGTTCGCGCGCATATAAAAATGTATGAACTTGTGCGTGCGCAAACTTCCCCCACTACAAAAACTCTTGCCAACTTACGTGCCGGTAACTGTACCAATGCGCAACGCGGTGACGACTCCATTCATCGACTACTGAAGTCGTAAAATCGTTATCTTTGTTCGCTCGTTCATATTTTTATTTACAAGCTTTTATTTAGTTTGCACCGTTCGTGTGTACGTATGTATGTAAATAAGTTGTGTTGCTTGCTTGTTGCTTTAGTTTTGTTTTTTGTTATGTAGGTAAGTATTGCCACCGACTTCCAAAACTAAAGTTATTTTTTATTTTGTAGTTTTTGAAGGCGGTTTTCTTTTTTTTTTGTAAAAAGTCTTTTTATTTTTCACTTTTTAGTGCTTGTGTATTAATGTTTGAAATCCTTACAAAAAACCTTTTCAAACAATACTTACCACACGATATATTTAATTTCGGAAAGTGGTAGGAGGGGGGTTGACGTACCCCCTCCCCCTTTTTCTTCAGTCAGTCATCGACTACACGTATAAACAAAGCAATTTCACTTGTTGCGATATTGCTGCTGTGATCCTATGAGGAGTTCCATTCCCGTTCATATAACCGAATATCTCATCAGAACAAACATCTAATTAAGTTTATTTTAGTTTCAGTATTTCGTTTTTTGTAAAACGTTGTAAGTGCCCTTAAACATATTTTTTTTCGAAAAAGTTTTTATAACCTTTGTAGTGAGTACAGGCGTGATATTTTGTTGTGTGATGGCGTAAACAATGCTTAGATATGCTATAGCAACAATCGCGGTTAATCTGCTGTTATTTATTGAAGAGTTCCCCCGATTTCTACAAGATCCCATCATCAGATATTGAAATGGTGACAATGGGACCACACGGAAAGCACCAGCTTTCAAATAAAAAAAACTATATTTTTTTGAAGTCGGTTAAAAAAGACCTAAAAGGTGGTTACCTTCAAAAGCTACGAAGTAAAAAATAACTAGTTTTGGAAGTCGTCGGCTTTTAATCCTTTAAGTCTATTTGGACCTTCATCATCCATGTGGTTTGCGGTCTTCCTCTTCTCATCTGTGTCAATCGTTCATTATTTAATTTTTAGTGTTTAGATCACCAGGATCGTAGCAGGTGGCGTTCTGTGGTTTCTGCCTACCCCCATGGGAAATAATGGGACGTGAGTTTGAGTGTGTGTGGATCATTCAAGTATTGGTTCATGCCATGACCCGGGTTGACGGACATTGATATCTACCGTGTGTATAATTACTTAATAATAATTAATGTTATGAGAGAGGGGTCTCAGGGAAACCACAGTTTTTGGTGAACGGTAAAAGTTTAATAAGTAAATCACACAGGGGGTTACAGTACCCTAAAATAATAAAGTTTCGGTAACATATAGGCACGATTAAATTATCTAAGACACGGGCACGTGGCGATGGCGCGACGGCGCGACGGACTTGCGCACAGGTCTGCGCGGTAAGCGTGTGGGCAGCGGACTGTCGCGCCACGCCGCGAATCAGTAACGGCCGTGCGAGAGTGAGACCAAATTGTTGTCTCACTCTGTGTATCGCGGTGGCAAACGACCGCGAGACGCCCTGATTGGCCGGCACGGTTTGTGGGTTGCTATAATGTTATGTTATGATGACTTATTTTGTGCTTTTGAAAGTTTTTTACTAGCCAATCATAAATTATTAAAAAGGTTCTAGTTGACTTAACCGTGTAATTAAATGATTGAAAGCGAACTATTACAATCATAAGACAACGTCGGTTATTAGCGATTGGTGAATAACCCGAATCATTGAAAACGAATGAATGCAATCTTCAATGCTTCTACGCGACTCGGGTCAAATGATCGAATCTATCATGATTGACACAGCTCTATTAGACCGAGTATAGTAACAAATCGTCGTGAGTCGTGACGACGGATACCCTATTTATAAAATAATTTTCAGTCTATAGAGTTAATTTATACATCAACTAGTTTACGAAATCAACTAGTTGATGAACGACGATAAGCGGTCTAGTGTCGTTAACGATAAATATGTACGTCGACGCTACGCTACGTCGTCTCGTCTATTGCCAGTAGTAAAATAATTATGCTACTATGTTTACGTATGTCTATGCTACTTTCACACAAAACACAAAATTAATAAAATATTTTTGTTGGCTTTATAATTAATTCCGTATTTTTTTAACAAAATCTTGTTGTTTTTTTTTATTTATATGTACTGTATGTACAATATATACAGGCTTATTTACAAAAAAAAACATTCAGAATAAAACGTGTTGTTAACGATTGGTGAATTATTGTTTTTATAGATTTTAAAACAATAACATCAATTTGATGTATATAACAATGCGATTATTATTTAAGTCAACGCCGTACGCCATAAACAAATTCTACGGTGCAGTTTCACAGCGACGAACAGCGAGCGTTCGAGGTTCGGGGTTTTCTTTGACAGCTAGTGCGGAATGTCTCTCTCGAAAACATAAATAAATGGCCACCGTTGTTATTACGTTCTTCCTATTTGTACGATTTTATGTTTGTAAAATGGACGCCGACTTCATTGAAAATCAAAGGTAATTTCAGGTGTATACGTAAATCTAAAAACAAATGCACGTGATGTAATTTTGTAGTAAAGTTTCTAAAATTGAAAACGTGTAGTTGACAGAAAGTTTCGCGCCACTGAGGTAGCACAACTTTGTAGTTGTGTTGTATTCCGCCGTCCGCGACGCCTTTTAGTTTCAGTAATGTTTTCAATGCGAGGACGCTATTTCCAGGGATCAACTTTCATCCCGAAGAAAAGCGCGACGTTGGAGTATGAATTCACAAAGATTGGAAGAAATTGTGGCGGTGCTGATGAGGCCCATCAGCAGCGATGCCCGTCGTTGCTTCGACACGGACCTTACCGCGGTGAGTCCCTGACACCGCCGATGCATCGCCGCGCGCATCTCTTCCGATTTCATGAAACGTGGTTTTCATCTTCACGGCACTTTGCACCCTATGTGCAATACTTAGGTAGTTCTTTCATAGTTTACTGAGAAATTTTATCTATTGTCAACGCTCATAGAAGAACGTTATCCCCTGTTTGTGTTTTGCCCTCACATTGCATTTCAATATTTCATTAAAATCAATACTATAAGTAAATCAAATTGGTACCTAGTTGATAGCTCCGTTTAGTATAAACAATAGTAATATGGTAGTAGATACTGAATAATAATTGTGTTATTATATTGTTTACTAACAATATCACAATAAATTCCTAAAGAGATATTGAAATGCTTGTTTGTATATAACTCTGTTACTCTGCTTAAAGAATGTTACAAGTTATCATAGTACAAGATCATTTTTATAGTCATTGATAGAAACTAACATAGGTATAATAATTTAGAATTGATTGCACTGTTTTCATACTCATTTCAGTTGTTATAATATAAAAAGGAGTGCAATATAACATAAGACACTCTATGATATACATTTGGATTCGTATCAATTACATATTGTTATGTTTTACGATTTTGACCACCACAGTTTCAAAAAACTTGAAAGAGAAGTAATAATCAAAGCCAAACATTTCCTCATTGTCAGTAAGGTGATTGATGAACTGCGTGTGTCTTGAATGAACTTATCCGCACTAATATTATAAATGTGAAAGTAAATCTGTCTGTCTGTCCATTACACTTTCACAACTTAATCAGTATCCATTACACCTGTACGGTCTCATCACTGTACATTTTTCTGCTTACTCTGTAACCTACTTTTGGATAAGGATGTGGCGTCATGATTTAGCAGTATAAAAATAACACGACTAACGAATTTAAATATAGTGAACTTACAACTGAGTACCTATGAACTACTGAGATAAATAATCAGCTTCCATTCTAGTATTGTAACTTAGTGTGAACTATTGCATTTTAGGGGAAAGTGTTTCTCTATACTTTTCTGAGCTTACAAACCTTCATGACAAATCAGTGTACAGTACTCGGCGATAAATATTACACATCGACCTTTGGAAAGAGACAATCGGCTAATTTAGGCTTCGTAGAGCGTTGTCTCTGTCACACAAAATACAAACAGTCCAGTATCTATTAGGAGCTGTTAAAAAAATTATGATTTGCTTCTTTTGGTAATTCTTTTTATTCTTTGTATCAAATACGAAATGCGATAAAGGTCGATGTGCAATATTTATCGCCGGGTACTGTACGGAGTTAACTACTAGATGCTTGTTTAGATGACAATGGTTGGTTATTATGAACACGACTTTGCGTATTTCGTCCCTTTTAAGTCTGGTCAGGTTGCGGGCACACTAGTTCACTTTTAAAAACACTGCACCGAAACACCAGTGGCTGCACCCCTGCGTTACCACCCTAGGTTGCCATGCCAATACCACCTTGCCAATAAACCGTGTCAAACAATTAAGTACAATTACATTAGCCCGAAGGCATATTAAACACACAAATGGGCAATCCCTGGCGTAAGTGTGGGAAGGGAACACCGGGGTGGATTTTAGTCAGTAAGAGTTGAAAGACGCCTCCACCCTCCCCAGAGTGGTTCCATCCTGTAACAAAAAAAAAAGTTAGGTCCGGCAGTATCGCCATTCTGGGCAAACCGCAGAGGGCGATGGCCGTCAGAGCCTTAAGGGGTTATCGCACGATCTCCTACGAGGCGGCCTACGTACTGGCTGGATCCCCGCCCTGGGCCCCGAAGGCATTTGCGTCACTGTACAGGTTTTTTTTTTAAAGGTGGTAAATATCATCAAATGATTCCTTCCGCCCTGGGTGGGGCGGAAAGGACTGCTGACTAAAAAACCACCCTGTTCCATCTGTTGCCCTTTACGTTCGAGTTGCGCGAGGCCAGCGGCCGATGCAGCGCGAGTTTGAGCTGCATCGGTCGCAGCGTCGCGACGTCCTGGTGGCGGAATGGCGATGGCGGGACAAACTGTTACGCCGTAATGCCGGCCACATCACACACACATTTTAGAACTAATTCGGCGGTAATTTTTTTTTTTGTTGTTGTATGTATGTTCTGCGATTACTCCGCCAATTATGAATCGATTTGGATGATTCTTTTTTTGTTTGAAAGAGTATAGTTCCGAATAGGTCCCATAGAAATATTGTCATGGTCTGATGATGAACTTCGGAGATATGGAACGGAACTCCTTATAGGATAACAGCAGAACCGTCGTAACAAGAAAAATTGCTTTGTTTATACGTGTAGTCGATGACTGACTGAAGGAAGTGGGGGAGGGGGTACGTCAACCCCCCTCCTACCACTTTCCAAAATTAAATACATATATCGTGTAAGGTATTGTTTGAAAGGGCTTTTCGTAAGGATTTTAAACATGAACACACAAGCACTAAAAAGTAAAAAGCTTTTTATTACAAAAAAAAGACAACCACTTTCAAAAACTGCAAAATAAAAAATAACTTTAGTTTGGAAGTCGGTGGCAGTACCTACCTACTTAACAAAAAACAAAAGGCGGTGATCTTTTTTTATAAAAAGCTTTTTATTTTTCACTTTTTAGTGCTTGTGTGTAGTGTTTGAAATCCTTACAAAAAACCCTTTCAAACAATACCTCACACGATATATTTAATTTCGGAAAGTGTTAGGAGGGGGGTTGATGTACCCCCTCCCCCTTTTCCTTCAGTCAGTCATCGACTACACGTATACATACGTACATAAACTCACGCCTTTTTCCCATGGGGGTAGGCAGAAACCACAGAACGCCAGCTGCTATGATCCTTACATACTCCTTTCGCCTCATCTACGTTCATACATCTCGTCAATCTCGTCATACAAGCACACCGGTTATGAGTACTCCGCACCTGACCTTTCTGAAAACCTCACCGATAAGGTCAGTGTAGGTCTTCCTAGGGCGACCCCTCCCTGCGTTACCACTCACCTCTGCCATATAAATACTACACGTATAAACAAAGCAATTTCACTTGTTACGATATTGCTGCTGTGATCCTATGAGGAGTTCCATTCCATATCTCCGAAGTGACTAACTAACTATAACTGACAGTCATACTACTGACAATGGGACCACACGGGAAGCACCAGCTTTTAAATAAAAAAAGAAACAACACTTTCCGAAATTAAATATATCGTGTGAGGTATTGTTTGAAAGGGTTTTTTGTAAGGATTTCAAACATTAATACACAAGCACTAAAAAGTGAAAAATAAAAGCTTTTCACAAAAAAAGATCACCGCCTTCAAAAACGTGCGTGTGTGTTCCCACAGATTCCACAATCTCCCCTCGCTTCACATGCATGACTGCACATTTGTCCACACCAAATTCCATCCTGATGGCACTACTGAAAGTTTCTGTTACCTTCAGTAGCTCCATCAGTCGCAAATTGTTGGGGGCAAAGAGTTTCAGATCATCCATGTAAAGAAGGTGAGATATGACCTGACCACCTCTTCTCAACCGATAGCCTAGACCTGAACCCTCCAGCAGTGTATTATTATTATTATTCTCATTTATTCATTGTACATACATATAAATTACATTTTTAAATATTAATATAAAAATACAAACATTTAATATATAAAATAAAAAAATAGTAGCCCACCGATGGCGGAAACAGGGTCCAAGCCACCGGCGCGGGCGGTTTATTATTATTATTTGTTGGTATACATTTTTGTATCTCGGCTTTGATGCGCCGGTTTTAAAGGATAACACGGGCCGAAGCCACGTGCTAACCTAAAAATTATTTTATATTGATTTGATTTGATTTGTGTTGCATGACTTTGATCGTGTACGTGGGTGAGTGGCGATAGGTGTGTGTGTGATATTTGTGGGTCATTGTCGTTTTGCAGGAATTTTCGGACAATTCTGCAAGTGTTCAGGATAGCAGCTTTATTTTCGGACAATTCTGCAAGTGTTCAGGATAGCAGCTTTATTCTGCAAGTGTTCAGGATAGCAGCTTTATTCTGCAAGTGTTCAGGATAGCAGCTTTTTATTATTATTCACATTTATTTATTTTATATACATATATAATTATTACATTTTTAAATATTAATATAAAACAATAAAAACATTTAAAAATAAAAAAAAATATTATTATTATTATTACCGGACAAGCCCCGGCTGACTTACCGGTTTGACCGAACAATAGAAAATCAATATTGTGTCTCATTACGTGGGACTTGAGTAATTAATGTAAATTAATGACATTAAAACAATATGCCTTCTTTGTCAAGTTGTGACCAAATACATGAAAAGTAATACAGTCCGGTCAAATAAGCTCAAAAAAAAGTGGTAAGTTTACAGTTATTCGCAACAACCACCAATCATCATAAAAAAATAAATGAGTGTGCAAAAAAAATAATATTCATATTCATATTCATATTCATATTCATTTATTTTGCATACCATAATGTGTTCAAAGATGTTACAAAGGGCTTAAAGCTAAAAGTACAGTTATGGACCCTGTTAGGGCACAGCAACATTTAACAACTTAACTTAAAACAAAAAATTTAAAAAATAAAATTTAATATATAATAAATAATAAAAAAAAAAAATAACATTTTGTGTGAAGTTCTACATTACCTACTTTAGTTAAAACTTTATTGAGATCATTTTAAATAATTATAATTGTAAGTACTTAATGATATGCTAAAAAGCTAAGGAACTAAAAAAAAAAATATATAATAATTATATATATATATAATAATTCAATGTCAAAGTTCGCAAATATGGGCTCATGGACTTTCTAGCCAAACGATCAGTTTCATCATAAAATAGGTTAGACACATTATAGGTCATACAATGGGGAGCCACACTCAAAGATAATCGTAGATGGCGCTGCGATCAACTGTACCTTGTTTATTTTCCGTGACAGAGTGTGGTTGCTATTTTCGCGATTTAAAAGTGATATTTTGATTATAATGTACTCGTTTATTACGATTCGTCAACTTAAAGTTGAGCTTCGAAAAAACAACGCGTCAACTGCTGGCAAAAAGGCTCAATTGATTGAAAGGTAAACACATAAAATATTTTTCGTACCACTTGCTCAAAAAAGTGACATTCTATGCCACAAAAAGCGAACATAACAATAGTCATTATTAATCTGTCAAAAACAGGGAAAGAAAATTGTACTGAATTTCATTTATCCTCTAGGGAGAGAATGTGATTTAAATTTGGAATACTTACCGAAATTTATACTGCACTACATCTGTGTTTACACCATTGAGTTTGTATATAAAGCATTATTAAGTATACATCTTTTTGAAAAAGGAATACGCATTTATTATGCAGTTATGATTATTAAATAAAATTACGAAAACCGACAAGGCCGTATGAGCTTGATGCGTTTGCTTTTCCGACAAAAAAATATTAGTCTAGGAATTTGCCGCGTTTTTGTTTTCTTCAAATACTTACATAAACGTTAAGTTTATTTTAATTTATTATTATAAATAACTTATAATGTTCTAAAATGCATATCTCATATTATTATTGTGTTAATTTTTTCGCAAATGGTACGAAAAGTAGAGTATTTTCCTCGGTGATAAAGCTGTCTTAGTCTTGGGTGAACTTAAATCCCTCGCTACACTCAGGACTCGCCTTAAATCCCTCGCTTCGCTCGTGATTTAAGTTTTTAACACCCTCGCTACGCTCGGGAGTAAATCTCGAGTCCTTCGTTACGCTCGCGATTTAAATCGTCACCCGCGACAGAAGACACTGCTTTATCCCCTTGGTTAATAATCTACTATAAGGTTATGATTTGATTCACAGCTCTTTTTTTGTTTTCTTGAAGTACTTAGGTAACTTTTCTGTTCTTTTTTGTAGGTTGGAATCGTACGATCGGAACCAGAACTTTGGTGCCATTGAGTTATAATGTACTACGTACTAGAGAAGACACCTCAACTCGATTGTTTGTAACACGAGTTAGAGCGCATGCACTCCAACTCACTTAGTCTATGCCGAGCGTTTGCTGCAACGTGACACATTTGAGTGAAGTTTTGTTTTTTATAATATGCCTTCGTGCGTATTGAGATACTGTACAAATAACTCCAGAAACATAAATAAAAGTCAAGGAGTGACTTTTCACCAGTAAGTTCATTAATTATGTTTAAAACACGCTTAATTTTAATTATAATTTTTCAATTGCAACGCGTCACCGCGGCGGCGCGGCGGCCATGTTTACGTGAATGTCAAAGAGTAAAACATTTGTATGCGCAGACTTGACACTATCGACGTATAAGTTTACATAATAAGGGCAGTAAAATATTAATTTTAAATCACGATAATAATGTTAATGCAATAACATTAATATTTTTTTATTATTATTTGGATTTAAAGGTTTCCTCGGGGGTGTCATGAAACAAGAGAATCATGGATGTTCAGAATAATCGCAGCGAAGAAACGTGGGGTTACCTTCAGATTATTCACAAAACGGCAGAAACTAACTAAACTTATATTACTTAAAGGAAATTAAAATATTATTACAGCATAAATACTTTTTTATTTATTCTTTGAGTAAGTACACAAGTAGGCAGAATAATAAAATTATGTCGCATCTGCACGCATCTATGAGAACATAACACCCCCCCGCTTGTCCCGCGCATGCCCCGCTGTCATCAAGTGCGCCCATCTTTTGTTTGAGATAGCTTCTCTAGTACGTAGTACATTATAACTCAATGTTTGGTGCTGACTTTTTTATTTTATTATTTTTTTTTTATTTCGGAAATTAATGGACTCCCCTATTTTTACAATTTAATGCAATACATTGAGGCATTTCTGCTCAAATTATTAAGAATAGGAACGACAAACTTTATTAAAAACAAATATCCATACGATTTGACAGTTCTTACGTCAAAACACGGTACAGTCGATCAATACGCCCTCTTTCGTGATAAAAAGTTAGTGTTCCTCCCCATTATCTTCAATAAAAAATTGCATTCATACTTTTTTTCTAACAAAGTCAAAACAAATGGCCATTTCTGAGATATAACGTTTAAAAAAGTTATATTTCCGTAATATTCACACGTTGCTATGCCACCTGTGAGGTAGTGTACCTAGGGCTTATGAGTAGTTGGGAAAAACTATTCGTCTGAAACATAATGATTATGTAATGAATCCAGACTACTCCCAATTGCACCAGAAAAACACCTCAAAAGTCTCACCTCGATAGCCAAATTCATGAAGATCAGTATAGGCTATATAACGTCACGTTACGACCCACGGAAGCGGAGCAGTAACCAAAGATGTGACTTAACACAACCTATTTAATGATGGTTTCGCTGAAAAATCCAATAAACTCATATTTGCTAACTTTGACCTTGAATATTTTGTTTTGCACACGGGATCGATGGCGATTTTTCACATATTTTTAATGGTGGTGTTTTCAAAAGTAGTACAAATTAGCTTGATGCGAATTTGTGTACCCTTAAATATATATTTTGACCGGACTAATAATTATGTGTTACAAACCGAATAATAAATATGTATTACAGAATACAAAAATCCCTCGACTGCGATGAAAATTTCAGTTTATTATTTAAACGTATCATAAATATTAGCTTATTTTTTTTGGGGGTTTGTTTGAATTTAATATTAATTGAAAATTGTTTGAGGTTGTGGGTTCGAATCCGGACAAGTACCAATGTGACTTTTTCAATTCATACGTACTTTCTAAAGTTTATCTTAGACATTGCTGACATAATTTCGTGCTTCGGAAAGCACGTTAAGCCGTTGATCCTGGCTGTCATACGTTGATCTTTGACTGTCGTTACGAGTCGTCAGAAGCCCGAAAGTCTGACAACCAGTCTTACCTATAATAGGGGTATCATATTACCCAGTTACTGGGTTGTGGAGGTCAGATAGGCAGTCGCACCATGTAAAATACTGGTACTCAGCTGCATCCGGTTAGACTGGAAGCCGACCCCAACATAGTTGGGAAAAGGCTAGGCAGATGATTAATTTAAAAAAAAAAAAATTAAAAAAAATGCCGTTTTGTGGTGGCCATCTTGGATTTGAACTTTGTCATGGTGTATTCTACTAGTCAAGCCCTTTCATTTGATACCTATATTGAGGGAGTTGTGACAAAATATGTAATCCGCAATTTTGTGGCGGCGGCCATCTTGGACCGATTTTCATCAAACATAGCTAAGAACACTCCCGACTAATTCACCTTTCGAACAAAAAAATCAAAATCGGTTCATCCGTTCGGGAGCTACCATGCCACAGACACGTCAAACTTATAACACCACGTTGTTTTTGCGTCGGGGGTTACAAACTTATAACATCCCGTCGGTTTTGCGTCGGAGTTTAAAAAAAAATTAATGTAATGAAAATATAAAAAAAGAACAATTAAATTCAGGCGATAGGATATTTTGTTGCGTCGAGCTTTTCACATTTTAATTGGTACCTTTGTTATATTTAAAATATAAGTGAGTAGGTCGTTATTGTATAGTGTCATGTGCTACAGTTGTTGGAGGAATACCTGACGGAGGCGGGGCTGCACGCGCTGGACGCCGCCGAGGACGCGCCCGCGCTCGACGCCGTGGCGCCCAACTACGCTGAGCTTGCGCTGCTTCTGCAGCAATCCGTCACCATCTACAGCCGCAAAGTCGACTACCTGTATCGACAGGTGCTGGAAGTCAGCGAATCCTTGCATACTAACACACTGTGAGTTTCAAATTTCATGTTATTGGGTAGCAAACATTCCGACGGGACTGCCTTTAGCTCTAACGCCTCCTATGTACATCTGCAATATCGGGAGACAAAGCAGACATGTTAGGCGTTCATTTCGAGTTGGCAGTTACTTAGCTCCTGCCCGTTTCCCCACTCCACGCCTCGAGTCAGGCCCATTGAGTATGGATAACAAATTCGTAATTCCATTTCCGTGTTTTTTGGGAATCTCTTGTTATTATTTTGTTATTGTGTCCGTTTAATGATTTTTTGTTGTTATTTTATTATAGACAAAAATAAGCTGTTTTTCGGTAGATTTAAATAAGAAAAAACGAGAAATGAAAGCAGAAATGTCAGGTGTTGATCTTATGGGCAATTAATAAGCATACGCACAACTTTATAATTATATTTTACTAGCTTCCGCCCGCGACTTCGCCCGTGTCTATGTTGGTTTCTCCATACAAACGCACACGGTTTGTCACACGGGTTTTTTTATATCAACTTTTTAGTTTTAATCTTAAAAAAATCCAAAACTCAGCATTTAGGTTTAAATTAAAAAAAAAGTAATTTGTATAGCCGTCAAATTTTATTTTAACTTTTATGTGTACTGCTGTATGTTCAAAAAAAAATTTCAAAATTAGTTGCTAATAACGTTTACTTTCCTTTGTCTCCGTAAAGTTTTCGTCAAAGAAAAATAAATTTAAACCTCAACTTTAAATTGTTTTAAATAAAAAAAACATACAGCGATCGGGGACTTAGCTTTTTTTTAAAAGTTCTCTAGTCTGTCCCCTTTCCAACGGTATGCGTCACTAATTCGTTTCAGACCGAGCTATTCCATATTCGGGATAAAACCGTGTTTTTGCACCCAAATAACAGGGATAATCGTCGGTTGGTGTCTCATTTCATAATAAAGGCTGCCTAAGGAGCCTCTGCGAGTTGGCTTCGGCCCCTCGTACGCCTTACAAAGGCCCGGGACCTCAGGGTCCCGAGATATATGTATAAGTATATAAAATATAAAAATAAAAATAATAATAAACCTTTTTTTTAGGCAACTAAGGCCCATAAATCACAATAACTATATAATTGCAAAATTCTAGGATATACGAGTGAAGTTAAATAAAAGCTTTCAATTTAACTTTTTACTTACAATTTTAAACACGATGCCATAAAAAGCAAAGGTGGTTCATTCAATCTCAGAAAAAGATTATGGCTACATCTTTTGGGATTCCAAAGGAATTTTACAAGTGTAAAGAACGCAACACAACAGTAACAAGCGATAACTATGCATCCTTGCTACGAGAATTGCGAGATGCTAACGTATCACGTCGGTGTCGTATTTTCAACCGACTTCAAAAAGGAGGAGGTTCTCAATTCGGCGCGTGTTTTTTTTTTATGTATGTTACCTGATTACTCGGCGAATTATGAATAGATTTGGATGATTCTTTTTTGTTTGAAAGAGTATACTTCCGAATAGGTCCCATAGAAATATTGTCATGATCTGATGATGAACTTCGGAGATATGGAATGGAACTCCTCATAGGATCACAGCAGCAATATCGTAACAAGTGAAATTGCTTTGTTTATACATGTAGTCGATGACTGACTGAAGGAAAAGGGGGAGGGGGTACTTCAACCCCCATCCTACCACTTTCCAAAATTAAATATATCGTGTGAGGTATTGTTTGAAAGGGCTTTTTGTTAAGATTTCAAACATTTATACCCTACCTAAGGTAGACTGGTAGAAAATGCTTAAGGCATTAAGTCCGCCTTTGTACTATGTATTTTTTTTTACCAGTGCATAAAGTTTAAATAAATAATACACAAGCACTAAAAAGTGAAAAATAAAATGCTTTTTACAAAAAAAAGATAACCGCCTTCAAAAACTACAAACTAAAAAATAATTTTAGTTTTGGAAGTCGGTGGCAATACTTACCTACATAACAAAAAACAAAACCAAAGTTATTTTTTATTTTGAAGTTTTTTATGGATAATTATGAAAAGAAATTATTTTTTCCGTTCTTGTCACGCGAAACGGTAATTGAATTATAAGTAGAGCTGGACCTGGCTCTGCCCAGCAGTGACTTTAAAACGCTAACTTGGCTGTTTTAGGGTTCCGTTTCACTATATACGTTAATTTACACATTTTTGTACCGTGCAGAACTCGGTAGAAATAGATAGGTATGTGATGTGCTTTCCCAAAAGCTGTCGCACTTGGCACTATGCGCCTCGTGCACTCGTGTGACCTCGCTCTGTCCACAGACAGGCGCCGCAGGAAGAGCCCTCGCCGGCGCCGGCCGCGCGGGCCGCGCGCCGCCGCCCCTCCCCGCCGCGCGTCGCCGCCCCCTTCGAGCTCATCACGAACGTGCGCGACCCCACGCGGGGCGCGCGCGACCGCGGCGCGCCGCGCCCGCACCCCACGCTGCCGCGTATGTTCGTCGAGCTGGAGCCGCGCGTCATCACCGGCGCCGACCCCCCCCTGTACGACTACGCGGGCGAGCTCATCGGCCTGCTCGACGACTGCCAGGCTTCCGTCGACCTCTCGCACGTCAGTATGTCCGCGAGTCGGTCTATCTCGGACGCGTAATAGGTCGTAATTATAAAATTCCGTATTGGCACAGACGATGATGCTGGTGGACGACGACTTCGAGGCCGGAACGAGCAGCGTGGAGTGCGCGCTGCGGCCGATATCGATGGTGGAGCTGCAGGCGGCCATAGAAGCGGCCGCGCCGCCTCCCCTCCCGCCCGCTACTCCGCCTCCGGCGACGCCGCGTGTTACTCCGCCGCCGGCGACGCCGCTCGCTAGTCCGCCGCCGGCGACGCCGCTCGCAACACCGCCTGTGACCCCGCTCGCAACACCGCCCGCATCCCCGACCGCTTCCCCGCCCCCGTCCCCGGTGCACACCAGCACGCCGTTGCCCCCCGCTGAAGTCGAAGCGACTGTGGCGCCCGATACGTCAGGCGAGCCGGACCTACCTGTCGTGAAACTACCGCGCTCGCGCACCAAGACGAGCCTGAAGAGGAAGTTTAACGGTGTATTACATTTAGAAGAATTTTTTAAAATCATCATCCGCGAAGGTGAGTGTGGTTATAGCTAAACCGCTTAATTGAGTCCTCGCTTGCAAGAAATAAATAATGAATACCACTGTGACGTCACATATCTTAGGAACTGTCCAGTGCACATTTCGCCTCTTGTGTATCACGCTGCGAGCGACCGCTGCCCGCACTTCTCCCGGTCCCCGTTCTCGTCCTACCCCCGCGCCCCTGTACCCCGCAGGCGAGGACTTAGTTAAGCGGTTATAGCTGTGAAAGGATATTTTTGGCTTATAAATAGTGAATTTAGTGTCATGATAATGTGGCGAAATGCCGAATCATCGAGTGTGCTTATATTCTAGTTAAATATTAATGTAGAAATTATTATCACACATTTTTCAGGATGAAAAAAGTTTGGTAAAAATCACATCTGAATTAATTCTGTATTTTATGAGAACTATATACACAACTACCACAGACACAAAAAGCAATTTTGCTTTATAGTTTTTGTAGATCGATTTGAATGAACATTTATTTACTTATGACGTAATGTTAACGTGATAGTATGTTTCTCTTTTATAGAGTTGCGGCAGCAGTCGATAGGGAGGGAAGCTGCCGCAGAGTTTAGTCTTCCGACTATATGGAGAGTGAGAGTGGTCAACTGTCGAAAGTTGGAAATTCAGAGGAGCAGGGAGCGACTGCGCGCACTGGAACCCGATCGCGAATCGGCAGGTGAGCGTCGGCCGGCTCGGCTCTCGGAACGTCGCCGAGCGGGCTCGCGGACTGACGGCGTCGCTCGGTTCGCAGAGTTCGCGGGCTGGAGCGCTGCGGAGGCGGCCTCGGCCGCGGCCAAGGCGAAGCACTTGCGCGCCGGCGAGCTCGACAGCGACGACGACGGGTTCTTCGACCAGACCAGCTCCTCGGGCGACTGCGACGCGTCGCGCGCCGACGTGTCGGACTGGGCCGCGTGGCAGGCCGCCGTGCTGTCGCGCGCCCACGAGCGCGCCGCGCCCGACGTGCGCGCGCTGGGCGCCGCCGTGCTGCGCGCGCTGCCCCGTCCCGCGCCCCCCGCGCCGCCCGCGCCCGCGCCCTTCCACCACGTGCTGCGCGCCGTCGCGCGCCGGGACGCCGAGGTGTCGCACGTGCTGCTGGCCACGCTCTTCCTGGTGAGGAGCAACTTTACAGTTTCGCTTTATTCCTTTATTTGTGCTCGCTCTCGCATTGCTTCCGAGCGTCAAAATATGCGCCACAAAAGACCTTATCTTTAAATTGCGTTGATTTACTAGTTTAATTTATTCACTGCTCCAAGGGAAGACAGAATATTTGATATTAATTTCAGCTTGAGCCGCTCCGGCAGTACAGTAACTGTAAGCACATTTCGGTTTTAATTCACGACGGTTTCTCAATACGCGTCCAAGACCTGAAGTCAGCCTGCTGACTCATACGTGTCGTATGCGCAGGCGAACGCGGGCAACGTGGACGTGCTGGCGGGCGCGCCGCTGTCGCTGGACTCGTTCTCGCTGCAGCTGCGCTCCACGGACGAGCGCCTGTACAGGGCCGCCGCCGAAGACGACCAGTTCCTGCGGTGAGCCCGCCACTCTCTGTAGGGCCGGCTCCTACACACTGGTATAACATGTAGTGAGTTAACTCGCCCGTCTGCGGGCCAATGCGACGGTGTGCAGTATGAAGAAGCGAAGAATGGTCCCGCTTCCCCCGACATCTGCGGGCGCATCGTGATTTTGACATCGACCAGATTCGGCATCAGATTCCCCGGAAACCATGACAACGACAACCATGAGGTATATTTTGTTAAATTTTATAGCCGCCATCTTGCATTATCAATTCGACATCAGCGTTCAAGAAAACTAGAAACAACCACCCATGACGCATATTTTGTAATATTTTGCAGGCGCCATCTTGGATTTTGTCTTCGACCTCGCCCTCGCGCGTTTCGCCCTCGAAAGAGGCAACGTGTTATATAGATCAACTAAATGGGTGTACTTTATTAAGAGGTATATATTGTATACGCTCTGCCTACCCTTCAGAGAAGGCGAGATGTCGGTATCGAATCTCATTCGCGAAAATGCCGTTTACGCAAGTGTCTTTCATGCAAATGTACCAGATCAAAAAAACTTTGGAAGTCAAATACACTTCAAATAACTTCTAATTTGAATTATTAAAAATTGGTATCGCTTTATAAGTTTGCAAAGGTATTAGATACCTATCGTTGACAGATGAACTTTATAATATATAAAGGTAATTTAAAAAAAAAACTCATTTTTTGTGGCAAGGGCAACCCTGGGAAATTGTTAGTGACTAGTAGTCTGTCGGCATTTTGTTTGTCGCGTCAAAGGAGGTAACTCACTATGTGTTATTACATTGTACTTGTGTGTGCTGACTGCTGAGTAGTCACCAACATCGCATGTTTTGTGTAACTAGCGAAACGAAGCTATTTCCTTTTAATCAAATTTTTATTTTATGTTTTGACTCGGTTTTTTTTTATACATTACGTATTAAAAACTACAGACATCATGAATCCAAATATAGATTTTTATATATCAAGCTATATCATGAAACTAATAGTACTAGTAATATTATGTACATAAATATATGTCATTTTGTAGTTTATATTGTAAATATAGTTAATAAGCTAATGTAATTAAATAAAATTAAATGTATTTTATATAAGTACAAGATTTGTAATGATGATGTACTCGCGCGCCAGTGGTAACACGTACACTCATGTACAATATACATGGAGGGCAGGGTAAACGATATATTTTTAACCACTGATGCAAGTATATAATGGTGCACTCTACACGGTGACGATCCGCTAGTATTATTATAATATAGATCTCCATTTGTGAATAAATATAAATATGTACTTACATAAGTAGGTATACATTTTATGAGTCTTTATTACTTTAAACTGTTTAGGCCAAACTGATACAAAATTATACCGTCCTTTAAGACTCGTACTGTATCTAGATTGACTTTACCTTATTGTGTATTATACATATATATGTAACTAATGTATCTAACAGGAAATAAAGTAATAAGACACTCATTTGTTATCATCTATCAAAATGAAATCAGAATAGAAGACAACATTTTTCTGGGATCACCATAATCTTTCAATCAAATCATCCTAAATCATAGAAATATAATATGTGTGCGAGTCTCATATTATTTTGATCATGTAAAAGTCAATAGTTTTCTATTCCATTGTAGTTTCTGCCTTTGGTCTGTTTTATTAAACTATTGTTTAGGTAATTGTACAGTTCCCTACAAATTCCAAAAGCCGAGCGTATTAATAAGTAGAATGCGCAGACATGCTTCAGTTCTGGAAGAGATGGGTTGCGCACATGCCACGCGCCAACATTTTTTTAGCGCAATTCGTTCAGTAGTTTGAGCTGTGTGCATATATAAATAAATAAATATGGAAGTCAAATTTTGTTGATTTTCTCTTTTTGTGTCGCATTTTAGGAAATATTTTGATTGATTCGTGAAAGTATGGTCTACACTATACTTTCACGAAATCAATCCGTCCCTAAGCCGTCTTGTAGGAGATCGTACGGTATCCCCTAATGACTCTGACGACCATCGCGTGCTGCGGGCTTCGCAGCACAGCGACGTTTTGGGCCATCAGAATGTCCGCCCACACTGGCGCGATGGCGCCCCGTCAGGAGCCATGGACTGTACGATCCCTCGTAGAGCCTCCAGCAGGTGAAATTGGGCCTCCGAGATTAGGTAGCAGCCGCACTAGAGCAGCCGCAGTCGCCAAATCAATAGAGAGCCAGCCGCGCCAATTTTGGCCCGAAATTACACCGGCTATCGAGTACGAGTCCTAGATACTTCATCGTTGACTCGATGCCAATGCGGACCACTCCTACTACAATGTTTGAGCCCGGAGGTGGATCTTTTCTGGCCTATGAAAACACAGGGCCTCCGATTTGTGCCAGGCCACCTCCAAGCCCAAGCGCCGGATTCTTCCAACGACTTACGCGACCCCAGCCGTCGCCACTATGGTCGCCTGCCGGTGTGACTTCCCCCGCGCCGTCACCAGCGTGTCGTCAGGGTAACAAATGACGCCGACGCCGTGGGAAGCACACCGCAAAGCCCAGTCGTAGTCGATATTCTACAGGAGCGGCCCGAGAACCGACCCCTGTGGAATACCTCACGACAGGGCTTAGGACCCTAATAAATACTGGGAACCGATCACATTTACGAATGTTTTTTGTACGAATCGGGGGGCACGGTAGTGCCCCCGCCAAGTCGAGCAAATAAAAGCGGCACGGCCGTACCATCCTTTTCTCGAAGCAGTTCTCCCTTCTTGCTAACTTCGTTGTGGATAAGAATAAGAATAAGAAAACTTATTTGCGCAAACATGTGTATACATACATACAGAAATAAATTAATGCATGCATATTTTTTTTTTTATGTGGTAAAAATCATCAAATGACTCCTTCCGGCCTGGGTGGGGCGGAAGGGACTGTCAGACTTTTACTGACTAAAAAACCACCCTGTTCCTTCTGTTGCCCTTTACGTTCCGGGGCCACGGTATCCTGTTAAGACGTCCCGCAACCCCGGCAGGCGTTTGGCCCCTATTGGGGCCCCGTCCCTGTGCTGACAGCTCTTTGAGGCGCGCGCGAACAGAACGCGCCGTCGACCCGGGCATGGTCCTTGATCGGACGGCGAGCTACCCATTACTCGCCGTCCGCAAGCCCGCGCCTACGGTGGCCGGATGTCGTCTCTCGACGTCAGACGCCCTGGGCGTCTCCCGCGGCGGCTGGGGCGTGAGGTGGAGGATGTTCTCTACCTCACGCAGCCCGCCTCCTCCTTCGCTAGCATTACTGCTTCGCAGAAGGAGGTGAATACATGCATGTTAGATCTAAAAGTGCTCAGGACGTCACAGACGGCATGGGCCATGCCGTCTGTGACGTCATACATTACGATCGTGTTGTGTAGCATTTTAGTAGGGAACAGCTGATTTTTTTTCAGGGTTGGTCCCATAGTAAAAGTTGTTCATAATAATGAGTACAATGACCCCTTTTAAGGTTTCGGGTATATTTTCAATTACCCTGTATATTAAATATTCAATTAAATATTACACAATGAAACAAAATTGTTATATTTATTAATTTACATTACATTATAAAATTATTTATTATTTATATATTTGACCTTAATTACTATAATGTGATTTATTTGTTAATTGATAGTAATCATAATGAGTCGTTTAAAAGTTATTACGTAATTAGCATTTATGTTTAAATAAAATTGATTGACTTGCTCATCGCATGAAAACACAATGCCATCAAAAACAAAACTTGTAAAAAACCAAGTCTCGCGACTCAGTCAGCGCGATTTTGCTATCGCACTAAACATTCTTACTTACTACAATATGTATTGCTTGTGAGTTACTTTGTGTTTTCTACTTTCTACTGATGTGATGGCCAAGTCAATCTATTTTATTTAAACATAAATGCTAATTACGTAATAACTTAAGACAGAAGGTCCCTTAAGTAGGGACTGAATAAATCGACTGACTTGGTATTACATGGATCTCACAACTTTTTACGGTAGAAGAACTGAGTTGCTGAACTTGGTTTTTTTTACAAGTTTTGTTTTTGATGGCATTTCATTTTACCGAAAACTATTGACCGACGTCTTTTTTGCTATAATGCATTATTCGACATAATTTTAGATCATCGAAGTATCATGTGTCATAGTATTATTTTTTTACCGAACTATATTTCGCCGATTTACAAAATAACGGTTCTCTATTGGCCGAAGCCTCTTTTGAACTTTTTTCATTTGCCATATCTGTACCACACCGAAACGACATATTTTGCGGAATACTATTTGTTAAAAAAAATTAGTCGGTTGTTTAATTGTGTGCAAGAGCTAGCGAAGCGAGCTCGGGATTTGGGGCACCCCGACTCGGACAGGTTATATTTTTTTTTAAACCACCCAGAAGTAGCGCATCGGGGCTCCGTCGAGCCCTTCTGGCGTGGGAAAGGCTGAAGGGTGACTCCACCCCTCTTCATGTTGCATGCCTGCTTGTATGTTGCATGACTGTTTGCATGCTGCATGCCTGCTTGCGTGCTGCATGCCTGCTTGCATGCTGCATGCCTGTTTGCATGCTGCATACCTGCTTGCATGCTTAAAACAAGCATCTTTGTTAAAACAGTGGTATTATTAATGTTCGGAAACATAATACTTCGAACAAATTTTATTTCGGCTAAGTGTAACTTCGGTAAAAAGTTTTTCGACCAAATGAAACGTCGGAGTAACGAAAAAAAATCAAATTAATAATAGGTCAACTGATAAAGTGGCAGACGTGACTTCGATGAAGTAAAAAAAACGAAACGAAAATAGTTAAAGTTTAAGGTAAAATTAAATTCGGTCAAATATTTTTCGAACTTATGATAGGTAACCATAAATACTTTTTTTTAACATTATAATTTTGTGATTTAGGTAGCCAATAATATAGTAATTTAGGCGTATTTAAAAGTAGGTTAGCATTTAAATTATGTTGATTCCAATTTACAATGATTAATATTACCGTGTCTAACTTATGTACTTTTAAATGTTCGCTATTTACAAAGAGTACCTACTTATACTTCCCGGAATCGGAGTAATTATTAGAATTCGAACTGCAAGCCACTGCGTTCAACACACAATCTAACATATTTCAATAGATTGTTTTTTAACTTTAATAAGGTGTATCTGTCACTTCTGACTATTTCAAAAGCGTTCACTATCGCAGTTATCAACGCGTCCCGAGTTTCGTGTTCTGGACGATACCTACACTACGCGCTTGAGCTCACACCACAAGTAAAAGTCCAACGAAGGTAGGCTCCGGCTTCTTGCTTGGCGAGGCTCTGGCCCGCCGCATCCGAACCAGTGCTGGGAAAATTCTACGTCCTCGTGCTTCGCACGGGACGCGCTAATAATGAGCCAGGCACCGTTGAGCGACGCGAGGCATGGGGAGGCGCTGCGCAGTTTACCACCACGCGCGAGTGCTCTTATTTTGCTCGAAACATTTCTGAATTGCTCGAAACATTTATGAATTGCTCTGAACATTTATGAATTGCTCTTCACCTTATCGGCAACGTTTTAGAGTTGATGATATTTTTTCTGTCTGAAAACAAATGTTTTGGTTTTTATGTATAGTTCCACCGTTAGCAACCATTAAAATTTCTCGTTGTATAGTGAGAAGTCATAACAATGTGTCTATGACACATGAAAAGGCACTTGCCTTGCTGTCGACGCTGTAGAGTGCACCAAATTAGTGATAGTTTTATACACGCAGCCAAAAAAATTGGGCCTGCAAAATTGAGAAAATTGTGATGCCCGCGTGGCAAATACATTAAATCAGTTGTTGTCTATTTACAAATAAAAAAGAAGTTATTACAAAATCAGATTTTTTTATTTATATGTATAATTAATAATAACCCCGTATCACTACGCTGTCGACGTGGTGGGGCTTGCGTGCTCCAATTAACCCTAGGTCTGTGCCGGTAGAGTTTACTACTGTCAGATTAAAAGAGATACATAATTCAAGCCTATAAAATCAAAATATCGACCCTGTTATGCTGCTTTTATAGCGTAGTCTAAAAAAAGCTTTTTTATTTTTTTAAGGCGGTTTTATTTTTTTGTAAAAAAGCTTTTTATTTTTCACTTTTTAGTGCTTGTGTGTTAATGTTTGAAATCCTTACAAAAAGCCCTTTCAAACAATACCTCACACGATATATTTAATTTTGGAAAGTAGTAGGTTGACGACCCCCTCCCTCTCTTCCTTCAGTCAGTCATAGACTACACGTATAAACAAAGCAATTAAGCAATTTTACTTGTTACGACAGTTATGCTGTGATCAGGAGTGACAGGTGATAAGGAGTTCCGTTCCATATCTCCGAAGTTCATCATCAGATCATGACAATATTTCTATAGGACCTATTCGGAAGTATACTCTTTCAAACAAAAAAAGAATCATCTAAATCTATTCATAATTGGCTGAGAAATCAGGTAACATACATACAAAAAAAAAAACATACGCGCCGAATTGAGACCCTCCTTCTTTTTGAAGTCGGTTGAAAATGAGCTTTATGGAAGAACATCATATGCTACAAGGAAGGTTTTTTTTGCTTACTTAGAGATCCCTGATTTTTACAAATATTACATAATAATAATATGTTATTCTTTACATAATTGTAATCAATTGAATTTGTAATATTTTTTTTTGTGTTTCAAAACTAACAAGAAGCGATTATTTTTATGAAATTAAAAATAATTTTATTTAAACAAACAAAACAATTTTATAACAATCTTTTTTTAATATTCAAACAATAAAACCATTCCTAGAAATAAACAATTATTGCCACTTTTGTAACTAAGCTCAACACATAATTTCGGGTGCAATTCTAAAATATGTTTTTCTTTAACCGACTACTATATGACATGGCGCGCCTCTCCACAAATTCAACAAGTTTGAAAGTATAAAGTGAAAGTATTTACAATACTCCCAACACATGTGTTAACGCGGCTTTCGAAACAAAAACAAAACAGCGATTTGTTGCTCGACTAGCGGCGCCATTGAAAACTCATTATTTTTAACATCAACTCTGACATACTCTATAAAAATAACACGTGCGTTGTCTTGCGCGGTCTTGCTAGTTATAATTAGTTGACCAACAAATCTGCCGGCCTGCTACTGAAGACGAATACTAAACAACTACATAGAAACTATTTCATATGGATATGACTACACACATTGGAATAGTAATATGGAGGGGCGCGCCATGTTATAGTAGTTTATCTTCTACTCAGTTAAGGTAATTCATACTATTCTGAAATACGAAACTTACTTTTGTTGTTTTCGATATAAATAGATTCTAGTAATTACTTTGCTGTTTTTTTTTAATATTAAATTAAAAGTCTTGGCATTAGGGCCTAAATTATTTTAGCTGCACTTTACGGTATGAACATGAAATATATACAATCTGTCGGTTACGAACTTACGATGTTCTTCCATCACAGGCTCGATATAGCCAAGGTCGCACATGCAGAGGGCTGTATGGCTAGGGGAAAGTGCTAGTCGTTAGGTGCCAATTCTGGATAAATGGGGATTTCTAGTTTTATTAGCCCTTGCCATGAGGTTGTGGGTTCGAGTCCGGGCAAGTACCAATGTGACTTTTTCAATTCATATGTACTTTCTAAAGTTTATTTAAGACATTACTGGCATCATTCCGTGCCTCGGAAAGCACGTTATGCTGTTGGCCTCGGCTGTCATACGTTGTTGTTTTTTATATCTCTCTCTGGCTGTCCCCACAGGTACAGGTGGCGGCACGTAACTTGGCAAGAGATTTTCGTAGTGGGGGAATTTCGCGCATATGAAAATGTATGAAATTGTGCGTGCGCAAACTTCCCCCACTACAAAAACTCTTGCCAACTTACGTGCCGGTCAGTGATGCCATATCTACCAACTTTTTGGTAGATCTACCATTTTTCACTTCAGTCTACCTATCTACCACCCTAGACCTAAAAACTACCTATTTTTTAATTAGTTTGACATATCACCACTATGAATTATTTTATAACGACGAGCGACGGTGCGATGTGTTGCGTGCGCCATGCGACGATGCGTCCAGCAACGCTGGACGCATGGTCTATGGTCCGGCAATGCTAGACTAATATATGATAGAGTCCAGGACATAAACCACAAAAAAAAACGTCAGCAACACTTCGCCGTTCGCGCCATTTCGCGCCCATAGACATTATTAGACTGTTCCGTGTTCTGTGGCCCATTCCCGGTTGGTTTGTTGCGGAATCAATGGTGAATCTTTGCTCCTGTTTTGTGTTGTTTTATTTTTAAAACTAAATAACTGCGTAGGTATTAACGGTGTCAATCCATATCCAATGTTTCCCCTGCTAAGCGAATTCGTGAGAAAGTTACTGGCACTTTCACATAGTAGCGCCAACGTTGAGAGATTGTTTTCTGCAATTAATAATATGAAAACCTTCCAGAGAAATAGAATTTGCACGGAGACTCTAGAGGGATTGTTGCGTACTAAAAGATTCATAGCAAACAACGGGCAGCCTATTGCAGAACATTTCAATAGAAATATGTAGGTATAATTTCCAAAAATGAACATTTTAAGAACAGTTCATGCATTTTTTTAATCTTAAAAAATCTTCTAACTTGAGGTGGTAGATCTACCAATTTTGTATTTTACATTCTACCAACTTCTACCAACATTTGGCACATAATCTACTAATTTTCAAAAATTCGGGTTGGCAACACTGGTGCCGGTAACTGTATATCTATAGCTCCGTACTCAGCTCTCATACGGTTTTACTCGAAAGCGAGTAAAAATCAACGTGTGGACCGCAAAACTCACAGCTCGAAGGCTCGCATCGAGCCGGCTCGATGGAATTAAATGAAAGTAAATTCCTTCGCACCTACTCGAAGCGAGCCGTCGAGCTTGACTCGAGCGTGTGTACGTCGCCGCGAGTGGCGCGAGTCGAGCTTCAGTCCGCCGTTGTTGATCGTCGTGAAAACACGATTAGAATAAAAAAATGGATTTACGAGTATAGCACTTCAGGCATCCTTAAATAATTGTTATAATCTTCGGGACACAGCTCTTTAATCAAGCTTGTTCGCGTGGCTGTAATGATAATCAGAGCGGCGACCTAACCAATCTTTAACCAAGTACCAGGAGGTACTGGAACTGAAAAGAAGAAACATTAAAAGGATTTAATGTTTCTTCTTTTCATTTTATTTAATTCTTTTATTATTAAGAACTGCGAGACTTGCTAAATGTAGGAGCCACCTTCTCCTTTGTTGAACAAACATGTTTTGGCTCGAACGGTTCGGTGAATACTGAACGCCGAACGGTGCGCGTTAGGCTTGGACCACATCTGGCAGCACGGAATCGCCTTTTTCCGTCGCCCTTTCTCTTTCTGTCGCTTAGAACTGCCATTTGCTAGGCGGAGACAGAAAGCATAATGCGATCGCCTCGAGGATTCCGCCGCGTGCTATCGCATTATGCTTTCTGTCTCCGCCTAGCAAATGGCAGTTCTAAGCGACAGAAAGAGAAAAGGCGATTCCGTGCTGCCAGATGTGGTCCAACCCTAACTCGATAGATTAATGCTAATGCAGCCCGAGCCGTGGTTTTTACTCGACATATTTGCTCGATCGAGTAAAACCGTATGTGAGTACGGAGCATATGACTGCAGACTGCTTTATTGCTAATCCATATTCAGCGTGACCGTTTTTGGTATATGACTTCTGGTATTATTTAGTACTGGCAACGTTATGATTTTAGTAGACTGTAGAACACCATTTTTGAAAACGGTCACACTGATCCCATAATCATTCGCTCATTTCGCTCATTCATTTTGCCCGCTGACAAATTATTGCTGATTGATGCGCGTCAAAGGAAATGATCCCGGCGAAATATTCTAATTAAGTTTTCGTAGCGGACGAATAACTACAAAACATTTTTTTGTTCTGTCACAGTAAATAAACAGGAGAAACGCTGTCATAATAGTGCGGTATGTAAATCGATACAATCTTAAAATTTTATTTTATGTTTAGATTAAAATTAATGTTTATTTCTTTGTAACGTAGAGTCGTGCGTGACTTGCAAGAAAATGGGAAAACTGCTGATAGTGTTTATGGCACTCGCCGCCACTTGCGTATCTGGCTTTCTCAGGTAATTTAATGAAAATAAATATTATTCTGTAGTCATCATTGTAGTTCTAAATCTGGTACGTGATTCGATGTTTTGTCCCCTATTCTATCAACTTTGTTTACCTACCTAAACAGTCTCAACTTTAAGTGCACTACTGTAGGGATATTTATCAACTTCATAGTATACACAAGCAATGTAAATTAGTACAATGATGATCATACTGTGTGTGTAGAGTGCCGCTGTATCGCATGAAATCGGTGCGCAGACACTTCCATGAGGTGGGCACCGACCTACAAGTTCTGAGGATCAAGTATGCAGTATCGGGGCCAGCTCCAGAACCACTATCCAACTACTTGGATGTAAGTAATAGTTGCTGACTATAAGCCAAGTTCAAGCTAACAGAACTGGCGAGCAACACCATGTCCAATATTACATGAACTATTTAGAGTCACTTTTGACCTGACAAATTATTATTAGGTATCTACTAACCATCTGCTTTGCTGGTATCTGCTTTTCCATGACTGTTCCATGACTGGCTAGTTTCTACCAGCAAGCCTTTTCGGAAGAATTCGTATATGAAAACTAGCAAAGTCAGACCTTAGGCTTCAATATAATGTTGTTATAAATAAACAGGACTTACCATTGAACTTAGCATGCATTTAGATCTCACTTTTTTTGTCATTGAAGTCAACAACCAAGGCTTAAATCATAATATTGAACTTGGCAATCATTTCACATTTATGTTTTGGTTGGGATAATTACAGACAGCCCCAAAAAAAGGAGTGTTATGTGTTCAGGGTTAATGTATGTATGTATGTATGTGAGTTTCTTTATTCCACCATAACTTTTAAACGCCTGAACCGATTTAGATGTATGGGGTATCGTTACAATCCTTGCATCATTCCGAGTAACACAGGCAGCTAAAAAATAAAAAGAAACCAGTGTGGTCACTTTAAAACGTAAATTATTACCAGCCTCAATTTATTTTTTTAATAAATCTGGTTGTGTCTATGTTTATCGTCTAGAATTAGACAAGTAGATTTTAAAAATATACCTATAACACTGTTAATAAAAAACGTCGTAAAAAAAAAACTGACGAGTAAACAAAGTACAAATATGTGCAATTTTTGCAGTCGTGTTTTTAATTTTTTTTAATTAAGTATTGTATCTTGTACTTGTAGCAATTAATAGAGATATTTCCAAAAACATGTTTTTGATTAATAATATAGATCAGGGCAACCCACACCATTTAACAAGTCAATATTATCAGTTTTATGTAAAATTCGAAGAAGTTTTACTTAGTCATATCTGTGCCTAATCATACACAATAACAATACATATTAGCAAGTAAGTAGGTACAACTTGCTAACATACTTGGTTTCAATAATATTTTCCTGTTTGCAATAAAATATGTGAGATATAAATTTTTAGTATTTGGCAATCTGTCCATTTATTTTTATTTTATCTATAAAGCTTTGTAAACAAAGTAGATAAGAGATGATTAATTCAAAATATTGAAATGGTACAAAGACCTGCCTATTTAGGATAACCAATGTTAAATGAAGGTTGCACCTAATTCATGATATTGTGTTGTGGCTGCTGACAAAGTTGCGCACTCATGTAGTATATGATGGGGTACACTTAACATGTTGTAGTACAATGTAAGAGAAATGTTTGAGAGCATGTGACCACTGTCCTGATAACCCCGCCTGCTATCTTGCTCCTCGTTAGTGATAAAGTGTGTCCTCACAACACAAACATGATCACGATTTCTGTTCATGTTTGTTATCTTACTTGAACTTCGATTGATTTCTTGTTCTGCTGTGAGCAGAAAGTAGATTGTTTATCCAAAGAGTTTTATTGAGAACCCTTTTGGTGCGACATTGTCTTTCTGTTTGTCAAAGCTGTTTATTTTAGCAATTTTTTTTTCTAAAGTATCAGTTATTATATCCTATGGCACATATATATGTATAAATTGATTTTCGTTGACAAAAAACTTAGACCATTGAAAATTAGGAACAGTAACAGTATATTATATTTCCAAACAATTAATTCGCCTATGGTAAAATTATAGTGTTAATTAGCCTAGATAAGCGAAAACAACAAGAACATCATGTGATAACTGACATACCTACGTGCTAGCCCTACCTACCCATACACTCCCCGTGTATGATTTCCTTTGCAGGAAACAACAGTACAATAGTTGATGCCGATCAACGATGTAGATGGTCAATTGTTGTTGATCGTAGCAGGTGGCGTTCTGTGGGTTCTGCCTACCCCCATGGGAAAGAGGCGTGAGTTTATGTATGTATGTAATAGTTGATGCCCTGCATGACCACATCTAGTAGAGAGCATTAAAACCGTCACCACGAAAATACACTTGAGCCGGAGTTTTTTCGTATTTGTATCTCACAGGTTAACTTAGTGGGTTGTCGGCTTAACCGGACTTTCCTGTGGTGCCTTAAAAATGAAGGTTTCCGGACAGGGCTGTCGGAGTTTCTAAATCTCAGGATCACTCTAGGGCTCGCCCTAGAGTTGCCGATGAGTGCTCTAGCCTCGCTAATATGAAGTTAAATCCTGCACTGGAATGGTGGTACAGCTGGATTTCGTGCAGCTCCCTCTCTGTTTGGAAACTTGACGTGAGCTGCACGACATGCTGCTACAGCCGCGCAATACAAAATCGCAAATTGCTGCCCTCAAAATATACACATCAAAAGTGTCTAGGGATCAACATCCCTAACATTAATTAGGGATGTTGATCCCTAGACACTTTTGATGTGTGTAGTTCGACAGCTGCGAATCTATAGCACATACCACAGCGCCTTGTTTTGCTTGTTCATGAGCAAACGATGTAATCTTGCTGTAAGATCAGGCGGCGTAAAGCGACACGTCCAGAACACATCCTCCAAAGCACTCAATCGTGTTCTAATGACAAACTTAGCTCACTTGTATCATCATGACAATTATACTTTTTATAACGCGCTCTATACACTGCCCATCCTACGCACATGCATCGCCTTCGTCATCGTCGTGCATGGCCTTGGCGGGACGTATCGCAAGATGGACCGTGTATATAGCGCTTTACTGCTAATCTCACGCCTTTTCCATAGGGGTAGGCAGAAACCACAGAACGCCACCTGCTACGATCCTTACATACTCCTTTCGCCTCGTCCGCGTTCAGGGAGGGGACGCAAAGTCAGTCAAATCATTTATTTTAATTAGGCCATTATAAGGCACTTTTGAACGTCATTACAAGAAAAAAAATAGACTCGCCCTAGGAAGACACTGACCTTATCGGTGAGGTTCTTCAAAAAGGCCAGGTGCGCAATACTCGCAACTGGCGTGCTTGTATGACGAGATGTAGTTATTATAAATGGGTAGCCGCAAATGAGGAAAAGGCTTCCATTTGTATAAATCGTAGGCTCTGCAGCCGTCAAAGTGCCCCTCAAAAAGGAGGCGGTGGTAATGAGATGTTTGTGCGCAGGCGCAATACTACGGGCCCATCACCATCGGCGCGCCGCCTCAGACCTTCAAGGTGGTGTTCGACACGGGCTCGTCCAACCTGTGGGTGCCGTCCAAGAAGTGCCACTTCACCAACATCGCCTGCCGTGAGTATCACGCACTTGATGCTTTGTCAAAACATTCCATTGCCACTTTACTATGATCTGTTTTATTTTGACTTCTTTTAATTATGCGAAATCAGGCTTATGCAAGCGTTTCTTACGAATACGAAAACCGTAGCTTTTTATGATTAAAGTTCATTTCATATGATTAGCATATTATAGTCTCAGTGGGATCTGTGATTGTTGCCTTTAGTCTCAGTTGATGTGAGTGACTATTTGTAATGAAAACGTCAACTAATCAATTCCATGGATTCTGAGTGCTAAGTGTGAGTTTTTTCACTCACGATCGATTGCGAGCGCGTTCATCATCTTTTTAACTATGTTGGGGTGCAGGAATGATGCAGCTGAATACCAGTATTTTACATGAAGCGACTGCCTATCTGACCTCCACAACCCAGAAACTGGGTAATACGATACCCCTAGGTAAGACTGGTTGTCAGACTTTCGAGCTTCTGACGACCCGTAACGACTGTCAAAAACCCACGTATGACATCCGGGACCAACGGCTTAACGTGCTTTCCGAGGCAAACAAAATAAGTCATCATCCTCCTGCCCTTGTCCCATGTTACTTGGGGTCGGCGCAACATGTTTTCTTCTTCCACTCTGTCCTGTCAGCCGTCATGCTATCACTGACTCCCTTTTCATTCATATCATTCTTCACACAATCCATCCATCTTTTCTTTGGCCTAAATAAGTATTAAGAAAAATAAAAATCATTAATAACCAGTTTGATTTTGTCTAGAATGTGTCACTGTCCTGAGCAGGACCAGCATGTTTCCAAGTTTCTAACTTGTAATATGCTTGTTTGCAAAGTGAGGTACTTTAATGTGTCTTAAATTTTCTTCATTTAATTTTAACTAGCTGACCCGCCGCGACTTCGTTCACGTGGTATCCTACACTGCCAATACCTCTACCCTACCCCTGCCTTACCCTACCCCCTACCCTACTCTACCCTACCCAACCCCTACTCTACCCCTACCCTACCTCTACCCTACCCTACCCTACCCCTACCTTACCCTACCCCTACCCTACCTTATTTTCATTGTTTATTTTTTTTTTGTATTCTGCTATTCGGGACGGAAACAAATCCAACAAATCAAAAACCATGGCAATCGGTCCAGCCGTTCTCGAGTTATAAGTGTTGTAACAAACACGACTTTCTTTTATATATATAGATATAACATTAGCAAATAAAAATATTCACGTTCACGGTACACACAATTTTCATTACGATATTGGTCCAGACGTCGTATGGGCCGCAGAGTATGGTAGTTGCATTTCACGAGCTCGCGAGTCCAAAGTAAATCTTAAACCTTATGTCAATGCCAATAAGAGTCCCACGTGATGTGCAACGACTACACCGAAATATGAAAAGCGCTTTTAAACATATCCACGGCCACACACAAGACAGCGGACTTATGTTGCAGTGCTACACAACAAATACGACAGCGCCAAGTCGAGCACGTACCACGCCAACGGCACCGAGTTCTCCATCCACTACGGCTCCGGCAGCCTGTCCGGCTTCCTCTCGCAGGATGACGTCACCGTGAGTACTCACAGCTAGCACGTTCTACATACCTAACTAAACAACTCAACTTGCCGAAGGAAAAGTTTCTCTGTGCGCAAGGCAGACTAAATAGTTTAACTCAAGATTGTCGAAAATGTGCTAGCAAGGTTTTTGTTGCCTCTGATGTCTGATGAAGGGTAGTACCTACTGTACGCGCGTCCTGCCCCTGTTTATTTTAGCTCGCAATGGAAATAATGTAAGGCCTTACGCAACTGGACGTCATTTAAAGATTGCAAACATTGTTTTTAGTACAAAAAACTATTGAGACCATGAATGTCTTCATCCATAGCCAGTCGATAACCCAACACAAAAGTAATAGTAATGACCGAAGGCAAGGCGGTCGGCTTGTTGATGTGTCGCTGTGCAGGTGGGCGGCATCACGGTGCGCGGCCAGACGTTCGCAGAGGCCATGTCCGAGCCGGGGCTGGCCTTCGTGGCCGCCAAGTTCGACGGCATCCTCGGCATGGCCTTCAAAAGGTAACATCATTTAATTAAGAGACTTCGATTTTAAAATTTGGATGATGAATGAAGAGTATCCCTGTATAGACTTTCTTACAATTATTATAGCACTGCGCATGAGCGTATTGAAAAGGATATAACAGAATAGAGGTTTCGAAATTCGTTTAAAGCAAATATACCTATTTTTGCCATTGACTGCACCTTGTCCGTATTCACTATATGTACCAAGTGCTGTTCTGACGGTTGCAGCATCTCCGTGGACGGCGTGACGCCGGTGTTCGACAACATGGTGGCGCAGGGACTCGTCAAGCCGATCTTCTCCTTTTACCTTAACAGGTAACCAAACAGCAAACATCTGTGTGTCGTAATGTCGTTCTGTTACATCTCACCGTTGTCTATTTACATAGACAGTGCAAATCGTGTATAAATGAAAGGTTCTTTGACCAGTGAGCACTGTCCGTGTGCACTTCCGCAGGGACCCCAGCGCGGCGCAGGGCGGCGAGATCATCCTGGGCGGCTCCGACCCCGCGCACTACCGCGGCAACTTCACGTACGTCAGCGTGCACCGCGCCACCTACTGGCAGTTCAGCATGGACGCCGTGCGCGTCGCGCAGCACACCTTCTGCGCCCACGTGAGTGTCGCCCGCGCCCCCGCGCCCCCGCGCCCCCCGCCCACTAACACCTCCCGCGTGTGCCGCAGGGCTGCGAGGCCATCGCGGACACGGGCACGTCGCTGATCGCGGGCCCCAGCTCGGAGGTGGAGGCGCTCAACAAGGCCCTGGGCGCGACGCCCATGGCGTTCGGTCAGTACGTGGTGGACTGTGCGCTCATCCCTAAGCTGCCGCCCGTCTCCTTCACCATCGCCGGGACCAAGTTCACGCTCGAGGGGACCGACTACGTGCTGCGCGTGAGTACACCATCGTCCTACGTGTAGACGTGTCGATGTTAAGATGCCACTGAATGCTGCATTATTGTGTTAGACATGGTGAAATGGCCGTCCTGTGAATGGTTAATTTGAAATAAATGCTTCGCGTTTAAACGGAGCAGAGCGGGGCGTGTAATTTTAAATTACACTTTATACTAACATATTACAAATATATGAGCAAATGTACACATCTTGCTACGGCTGGTGTAGGGTGCCGTAGAGCAGTGTGTGAGGCTCGTGCGTGTGCAGGTGACGCAGTTCGGCAAGACGGTGTGCCTGTCGGGCTTCATGGGGCTGGACATCCCGCCGCCCAACGGGCCGCTGTGGATCCTGGGCGACGTGTTCATCGGCAAGTACTACACGGAGTTCGACGTGGCCGGCAAGCGCATCGGCTTCGCGCCCTCCGTGTGAGGCGCGCCCGCACTCGCTAGCTTTAAATTAACTGGTAATCAACTAATATTACATTTCAGTAACATAGTCATTTTAGAAAATTCATTTGCGACGCAATAAACCCAGGCTTTCGGAGGGCATGCACGTATAACTGTTCTGTTGGCGTGTACGCCAAACGCTTGAATGTATACAGGTCACGTTACCTCGCGCACATGTCACTTCTAATAGTGGAAATGATTTCTAATGTTCAGTCTGTAGCGTGTGCGGAAGAACAACGGAAGAATGTTGTCTATGTCCTCTGGTATCGAGTGTTATTGATGCAGTGTTGCTTCACCTTGCCTAAAGTACCGCCATGGCCACAACAATTGACGGAGAAACAATGCTGTGTCCCTTTAACTTACTTTTTATGTTTGTATTTTAGAAATAAAATATTGTAAAAATATATCTTTCTTTTATTTCATATTATTTTCTAATTGATCAATATTTGAACAACTCACACACATCTTGGAATCTAATATAAGTACAACAAAAAGATTGTGGGGGTGTGTGTGAGTATGTATGCGCGCGCGAGTATCGTTGAGCGGTTTACAAGAGTGCTTCTATATCCCCATTGCTCTTGTTTTGTAGCCAATTAATTAATGTTAGTTTACATTCTTGGTATTCTCATAGGTATTCCTATATAGTCTGATATGATATGAGTAATCTCTAGCTCAAGCCGCTGAAGGCGCGTGCGCCGCGTGCACATATTGTGACTAGACCCGCTGCACGCTGCCAGCGAGTCGTGAGGTGGCGAACAGAGAAGAGTATTTGGGTTTGTTCAATAATGAGTAGGTATGAGTAAACAGTACAACCCGGTTAACGTGTCGTTGTGATGTAATTTTTGATATTTAAATTGCTATGAGATTAGAGAATTATGTACACTCTGAGCGTCAACCGTAGCTAATCTGAACAGAAGCCAGTTATTTATAATTGTTCGTAGTTTGCTCGAACCGTGTTATTCTTATGTACATATCATTGTGGATGTCCCCGCGCTGGGGTTGGCCGGAGGGAGCTGGCACACTTTAAATAAAACCATACGCGTTCAACAACCGGTCAGGGTGCTGGAGAACACGCGCAGTTCATCGCACATTATTACTGATTTTTCTATTTGCTTTGGCCGTCACTGTACCTATATTATTATTAATTATGGAAACCTGAGCAATTTAGATCCATTTTATAATAAACTACGTTTCGTTCGAGCAAATGTTGGTTATCGCGAACGCAGACTAAATCGAAGTTGAATAAAAAGTAGCCTAATGTTCTTTGTCGGAGTTCAAACTTACCCTGTACCAAATTTCGTCATATCGGTTCAGCGGTTTAGTCGTGAAAGCATAACAGACAGAGTTACTTTCGCATTTATAATATTAGTATCTATGGATGGACATTTTTTTTTTATTAAATACCTACTAATAGGTGCTCTGTCTTTCTGAGGAAAAATGGACTAAAAGATATAGTACGGGTAGCAACCCTACGTCCCATATATGTGCTTTCTCTCTTCGGAGTCGGACCGAACCACCACCAGAAGCGAAAGGCCATCCGCAGCAGCAGTATCCGCCATGAGACGCCGCGCCGCAGTGCGCGGGCATGCCTCCGTGCGGTGGCTTTGTACCGTTATTCTCCTAATTACAAGGTCCTCTTCCGCCAGCCAAGGTGACCTTTTGACTCTTGAGTCAGTTGCCAACACAACACAGGCCTTATGCGTTACATTTGTAATTGAACCTCGTATTAGCAACTCACTCTGTATTTATTTGGAGCAAGTGAGTTAAGAGTTAATGATTTTGTGTATCAGCCAGTGAAAAATAAAAAACTTAAAGGCAGTTTAACTATCAGTGGCAATAATATTTCAATTGTTTTAACTATTTTTAACCCCCGACGCAAAAACGACGGCGACGGGGTGTTATAAGTATGACGTGTCTGTGTGTGTGGATGAACCGATTTTGTTTGAAAGATGAATTAGTCAGGAGTAGCGTTGAAAATGCCGAAAAAAATCCGTTTTTTTCACATGTTACATTGAAAAATTCGCGGACAGAATCCTTTGGAAAAAAACGGGAATCTTTCGAATTTTTCTCAAAATGTCTTGAAATATTGAAAAAAAAAACATGTTTTTTTTTTTCAAATATTTTTCCGTTCAAACATAAGTAACATATGGTAGCATGTCTGCATGTCATACACAACCCTGTCGAGTTTGGGCTCGTTTGATTCGTCTTGACGAGTACTGTGATCCTACATGGTAACCAGGATCTGATGATGGAGCTGGAAGGTGGCCATAGGAACTCCGTAATAAAACGACACAACCCCGTCGAGTTTGGGCTCTTTTGATTCTTGACGAGTACTTTGGTCCTAGATGGTAACCAGGGTCTGATGATGGAGCTGGAAGGTGGCCATAGAAACTCCGTTATAAAACGACACAAACCCGTCGAGTTTGGACGACTTGCATGCAAAATTTCAGCTCAATCGAAACTCGGGAAGTGCATCAAATTTAGCTTTCAAGTTGTGATGACAAACAAACAAACACAAGTGAAACAATAATAAAATAAATAAAAGCTTGTAAAAATAAAATAAAAAAAAAGCTTGTAAATAAAAAACATGTTATATTGTCAAAATTTCTTGAAACTTTCGAATGAAACATTGAAAAAACCAACGTACTTGAAAAAAAACGGGAATTTTTCCTTTTTTCAACGCTAGTCAGGAGTGTTCTTAGCAATTTCTGATGAAAATCGGTCCAAGATGGCGGATTACGTATTTATTCACAACTCCCTCAATATTGGCGTCAAATGAAAGGGCTCCACTAGTAGAAAATTATACACTTTATGACAAATTTCAAATCCAAAATGGCCGCTAACACAAAATGGCGAATTACTGTTTTTTACAGCTCCCACAATATGGGTAGGTACCTATTATTGTAAATA
Source organism: Hoplodrina blanda (assembly GCA_949316365.1). Lineage (NCBI taxonomy): Eukaryota > Metazoa > Arthropoda > Insecta > Lepidoptera > Noctuidae > Hoplodrina > Hoplodrina blanda. The sequence continues at coordinate 210,259 of OX438590.1, forward strand.
AAAATAGGGTCAACAGGGCGTCGGAGGTCGCGAGGCGACATCCGGCCACCGTAGGCGCGGGCTTGCGGACGGCGAGTAATGGGTAGCTCGCCGTCCGATCAAGGACCATGCCCGGGTCGACGGCGCGTTCTGTTCGCGCGCGCCTCAAAGAGCTGTCAGCACAGGGACCCCCAATAGGGGCCAAACGCCTGCCGGGGTTGCGGGACGTCTTAACAGGATACCGTGGCCCCGGAACGTAATGGGCAACAAGGAACAGGGTGGTTTTTTAGTCAGTAAAAGTCTGACAGTCCCTTCCGCCCCACCCAGGCCGGAAGGAGTCATTTGATGATTTTTACCTACCACATAAAAAAAAAAGGGTCAAAATCAAGCCAATTTTCCTGTCACTTTTATTTTCAAAATAAAAAAATCTAAGACTTATCAAAAAGGAGAACGAATGAAACTATTACCAACGTTTATACTCTGTGAACTAAATTAATTCAAAATCAGTGGCGTAGCTAGGGGGGCGTAGGGCTGGGGCGGTCCGCCCCGGGTGGCCCCAGCCAGAGGGTGACACCTGACAATAAAAAAAAAGAACACATGGGGGTGGTTTGGATATCCCTGTATAAAGGAGGATGCCCAAAAAAAACCCGGAGTCGATTAAAATAATTTATGTACAGGAAGATAGACCATATAAAAGAGGTCGCAAATATGCAATTCGTTTCGCATAAAACTATAACCGAACAGGCCAGCAGCATATAACAATAATTATAGCGGAGTGCGTTGATAACAGGTTCATTGTTTTGTTATTATGTTAGTTTCTCACTCACTCATGAAAGAGATGGGGAATACAGATAAGGAATTACAATTTACGAGAAAGAAAGTGATATAAGATGTGTTATCTATGCGCGCCATTGTTATCTAGGTAGCGAAACCTTGACCGACCCTGTCCCCCGCGCAGTCCTTCGTAAGCTTTCGTTGCAAGAATTCAGTACGTAGGTTTTTTTTAGATATAATATATATATACATACTGGGCGTTAGTGACAGGTTGGCAAAAACTGAAACTGTAGTTTCAGACCACGATTTGTGATTGAAAATCGTTGGAATTTTTCTCCGGAAAATTCTCAAAATTAAAAGAAAACCGAAAGAAACTTTAAAAACTATTTAAAGTTTCGTTCGGTACAGCTCTAGCAGAGGACATCGCACCGATGCGGCGACGCCGGGCGGCGCGTGTTATTTGTGCCTAAACCTACATAGCTTAAATGTAGGTACCTAGAATTATTTTTGTTGTGTTTACATTGCCGAGTTAAGTTTTTATTGTTTTTTTCATAAAATTTATGTTTAGAGGCCTGGACTTGGTACTTACATATCAATATATCACGAATCAAGTGAAAAATCGGTCGAAAATTTTGAGAATTTTCCGGAGAAAAATTCCAACAATTTTCAATCACAAATCGTGGTCTGAAACTACAGATTCAGTTTTTGCCAACCTGTCACTAACGCCCAGTATATATATAATAATATATATAAATATATATATATATCTAATTGCAAATAATGTTTAATGTAATCAGTAAACATGTATAATGTACTTTACTCTCAAATCTCTCTCAATATTACGCACAATGCCGCTCTAAATATCATGGATTTTTAAGACGAAAGTCAATTAGTTACGATTTTTTTTAGTACTTGGTGAGTGTTTAATCGAAAACAAATATTGAATTTGGGATATAGTATATTCACTATACCTAGCCACACATAAATCGTTTTAATCGATTCCGGGTTTTTGGTCCATACATTTTTGGGCATTGTCCTTTAGTAACTTAAGTTATCACAATATTTTATTTTAATTATAAAAGACACACCTGTACTTAATATTATAAAGCTGAAGTTAGTTTGGTTGAACGCGCTAATCTCAGGTAGTAGTGGTTCGAATTGAAAAAACATTTTTGTGTTGGATAGTCCATTTATCGAGGAAGGCTATTAGATAGGCTAATAACATCACGATATTAATAATTTAATATGACTAAAAGAAGCGAAGCATTCATGAAAAATGTTGCAAAAACAAAAAATATTCTTTTTGATAACCGTTTACGCAATGATTATGTATGACAGTATTGTTCCCCTATACAAGTACTAAAAAAAGTCCGCAACAGCATTTATATGTCTATCTTTTAGGGTTGACTCAATAATTATAACCTTCTGTATGGTAATCAAAGGGCATTGAGTAACTTAGTATGGACTAGTGGATTCATTTTTTCTTTCAGCGGCCACCAATAATTTTCATGGTACTTTGTTGTGCTATGTTAAGTACACATAAATGTTCAATTATTTTTATCCTAAGTGATATCGAAACTGTGATATTTGCGTTTCAAGATTTTAAAAAATGTCGGGAATATAATATATTTTAATTACTGTTTTGCGTAAAAAAATCTTAGTTACCTATGTTTTTAAAAGGTTGATATTAGAGATTGGCTTTATTGTTTTACGACCGTGTCATTGGGATGTTAGTATTGGATCTTGGGCAATAATAAAAACACATTATTATACTCTATACATTTTGATACTAAGTAATAACACATTTTTAAACTCTGTAATATTGCATCCAGATTCCAGCCCTTGTGTAGCTCTTTGTACGAGAATATACATTGTAATCGGGGGGCACGGCAGTGCCCCCGCCAAAGTATATCCGTCTAGCTAGATGAATGATTGTCTGGATTGGATCCTGCCTCTTAGAAGCAGGATCCAATCCAGACATTCATCTACGTCATTGTATTTGATTTATTTTATTAAGAATTCTTAACAAACATAACATAACATCACGCCCATAATCCCGGAGCGTTGGGCAGAGTTGTACCCATTAGTACACCCATATTTCGCCAGTTAGGTTTTTTTATGTGCCTATTGCCACCAACTGGGCACAAATCCAGACTCCGAGGCTGCTACTGAGAAATTCCTGATGGAAAAACTCAATAACACTGCCCGACCTGGGAATCGAACCCAAGACCTCATGCTCAGCAGTCGCGCTTTGCGACCACTAGACCAACCGTATTTTGTTACGACTGCCTTAGTCGTAACAAAATACGGCAGAAACCTAAAATAGTATAGTAGAATACAATAACTTTTTCGATTTAAATGAGCAATACTAAACTAAATATCTCCTTTCCGATATAGTTTAGAGAAATGTACCCATTGGCTTTTGATCGCTTTATTCTGTTCTTTCACAATCTAAGTCTCATTTCTGGCCGCTCAACTTCAAAATGGCGCCAACTTTACGCAAACCCTTTTGTAAAAAATAATGCATTATTTGCGAAGGTGTTTTTATAAACAAGATATTAATCCTTATCTAAATATTGCCGTAATAATGAGTAATCAATGACGCCGCTAGTCAAGCAACAAATCGCTTATTTGTTTTTGTTTAGAGAGCCGTCTCAGTAGACCAGGTACGCACACATGCGTTGTGAGTCTTGTTAATACTTTCAAACGTTTTAAATTTGTGGAGGGGCGCGCTATGTTATAGTAGCTTATCTATACGTTGGCGGTAAAGTGCGTTTCACCGAATAGTTCCTATGGCGTTATGTTGCTTTAAGGGCTAATTTTTCAATCGTCAGATATCTCATAACGGAAGGATAAATATGGCGGTTTGACAGCTTTTGTATAGAAAATATGTCAAACTGTCATATTTATTCTTTGAATACAAGTTATCTGACTATTGAAAAATCAGCCCTTAGAGAAATTGCCATTTTGAGAACTAGTCCTTTTGCAAAACTGTTGCCATTATGAAAAAAGTCAAAGTCAAAACATTTATTTCAATTAAGCCATACGAGCCTAAACCCTAAAAATCTCGAAAATGGCTTGACCGATTTGAATAATTTCTTTTGTTTTGTTCGCCTCATTCTTGGGGTGGTTTAGGAAAAGATGAAATTAGAGGAAAACAATTTTAGGAGGTACGGAGTTCACCGGATCATCTTATATTTGTATTTAATATCAATAATCAATATTATATACATGCAATGTTGTTTCACATAAATTCACTAACTAATTTAGGCATTCATAACACGACGGAGGCGAGAGCAAAACAAACAACATTTTATTAATTTCATAATTAAATACTATTTATTTAAATAAACGTTTAAGTAAAATAGATCGTCCATACATAAATTATAATTACAATATTCTGATAGAACATCTGAGCGGGGCGCGGAGCTCCTCCGCCACTCTATGCTACACTATGTATACAACTATTACTAGCGTCACTACACTAGTCCCAGTTTATGTTTTTTCCTGAACTTTTTCACGTAGGCCTCCACGAGCGCCTGTATCTTGGCGGGGTTGATCTCGCCCGTTTTGTTGTGGCAGATCTGCAATAACGTGTATGTCAATAAGTGGACAGTCAGCGAGCGACACAACAGCGTGCGAGTGAATGGGCAGCGCGAGTACCTTGGGCACGGCGCGGCGCAGGATGTCCTTGTACTCGTCCTTGGTGACGTGCTTCTTGTTGTAGTGCGGCTTCAGCACCAATTTCACCTCCTCGACCACGCGCTCCTGGCGGTTCAGCTTCTTCAGGAACTGCAAAATATCGTCAGCTGTACTCGCGACATAACGTTCATAAACAAAAATAACAAGGTCTTTCAAGCGAATCATGCAAACGCGGGAAGTTTAAAGTAATGATAAATTCGATCACACACATAAACAGCGTGATTGCTCACTTTGCTCTTCACTTGCATCTCGACGGCGGAGCTGGGCAGGTCGTCCAGAATCTTCAGGTTGTCCTCGTCGATCTTGACGCCCACCTGCGTCTTACCTGCCGAAGCAAACACAAGTTGTATCGAGAGGCCTCGCATCGCAGTGGAGCCGCGCGCGGTGTGGGGATACCTTTCTTCCGGTTGAGCTTGACGGGCACCTTGGCGGCCGAGTTGCGTCGCTTGCGTCGCGCCGGGCGGTCCAGCAGCGCGTCGAACCCGCGCGCGCCCGGCGGCGGCGAGAACAGGTCGCCGAAGTCGCTCGAGCCCGGCGAGTACGGCGAGTCGTCCGCGTCCGACTCCGGGCCCTCGGGCCCCTCGCGCCGCCGCGCCGCCACGGCCGCCGTGCTGGGGCCCAGCGCCGCCGGCCGCTGGATCTTGGTGGCCTGCATTGGCTTGATGGGGTCGGATTTGATCGGGGAGGGCTTGGCCAGAAACAGCTTGGGCGGCTGCGACCGCGTGGGCGACGGCAGAACGATGCGCACGGGAGGAGCGGGCGCGGGTGCGGGGGCCGGGGCAGCGGGAGCGACGGGGACCGCGGCCGGGGCCGGCGGGGCCAGCGCTGGCGCGGGCGAGCCGGGCTCGGGGGCCGACTGCGGTGCGTCACCTGGCGGGGGCTCCGGGGACACGTCGCGAGTGGACTGTAGCAACGCCATTACCTGCGTACACCGTTCTCATTAGGTAATTATCAACATAGTCTAGTGACTTAACTATTTAAAATTAGTTCAATTTTTATATTTTGTCGTCGTCCGCCTAAATGTGGATACCGCGCACGGAGACGAACTCGCGGACTTTTAATTCTATTCAATAACTTGACAGTTTAAAGAAAATTAATGTTACCATAACCAAGCTAATAGTGTTGGGGTAGTCAACGATTTTGCGTAAAGAATGAATGATAAAAATGGTTTATTTTTTTATTTGATATTTTTTTCATTGAATTTACGTTCTATAAGTGAAACCAAACCACTGGTTTCAAGGATAACGGTGTTTACACTAACACTCTGTATAAGAATAATTAATAATTGTTAATAAAAGTAATATTCATTAGTAGATTATTAACCAAGGGGATAAAGCAGTGTCTTCTGTCGCGGGTGACGATTTAAATCGCGAGCGTAACGAAGGACTCGAGGTTTACTCCCGAGCATAGCGAGGGTGTTAAAAACTTAAATCACGAGCGAAGCGAGGGATTTAAGGCGAGTCCTGAGTGTAGCGAGGGATTTAAGTTCACCCAAGACTAAGACAGCTTTATCACCGAGGAAAATACTCTACTTTTCGTACCATTTGCGAAAAAATTAACACAATAATAATATGAGATATGCATTTTAGAACATTAAGTTATTTATAAAAATAAAATAAAATAAACTTAACGTTTATGTATTTGAAGAAAACAAAAACGCGGCAAATTCCTAGACTAATATTTTTTGTCGGAAAAGCAAACGCATCAAGCTCATACGGCCTTGTCGGTTTTCGTAATTTTATTTAATAATCATAACTGCATAATAAATGCGTATTCCTTTTTCAAAAAGATGTATAACAACTCAATGGTGTAAACACAGAATGTAGTGCAGTTTAAATTTCGGTAAGTATTCCAAATTTAAATCACATTCTCTCCCTAGAGGATAAATGAAATTCAGTACAATTTTCTTTCCCTGTTTTTGACAGATTAATAATGACTATTGTTATGTTCGCTTTTTGTGGCATAGAATGTCACTTTTTTGAGCAAGTGGTACGAAAATTTTATTTTCATCTAATAGGCACACACAGGCACAGATAAAAGCAAAAAATAATAAATATTTTAAGATGAAAGAAGTTGAAACATTATTTGATAAAGGACTTAGTAATGTGACCCCTTCGTCATGGAATAGTTGCGTATCTCAGTTATTAAATGTATAATAAAAAGTTTGCTTAAAAGTACATTATTTAAGTTCATTCAATTTCGTTCATTCTTACACCACCTCACTATCTTTTTTTTTGTCAAAATCTGGTAACCCTATAACTGTCATGTTACTGAATAGAATTAAAAGTCAAGTTATATGTCCAAACTTATCCCGTACTAAATTTCATCAAAATCGGTTCAGTGGATAAGTCGTGAAAACATTTTATAATTATTAATATGGATGGTATTTTTTTTAAAATTAAATTATAATAGTGATGAAAGCGTAACAGACAGAAAGATCCACAGAGTTACTTTCGCATTTATATTATTAGTATGGATGGTTTTTGTCATAGATATAGTAAAAAAGGAGATATGGCGTGGAGTTCAAAATGTATCGAAAACCGGTGAAGCCACAATTGCCCCTCCATAACGCTAATATTGCACACACAGTTCTGTCAAAACAATACTACGAACAAGTGCACACACGCGACATCGATAACTCAGTCATTTAAATATAAACCTTAACCCTTAAACCACAGCGTACTTTTTCCGTATAATTTACTCACACTAAAACAATTATCATTGTGTGTTGTCGGGACTAGGGGGCGGGTCAAATACGGCGGACCAGAGCGGCGGACGCACCATGCGACATTACGGCTTATCGAGGTTTCGTTATGTCAGTTTTACATTGCTTGTTTAGTCACTCAGTGACAGACTGAGGTGGTTGTAAAAGAGCAATGTATTTAATGCAAAAATAATACAGTCGGAGTAATATAAGAAAACAAAAATAAAGTAGTACAAGTGAAATATATTTTACGGATTGTTGTTTTTCGTGATTTTTAAGACAAAAATTGTAAAATACTTGTGGTAACTGATGCCATGACTTCTGAAATTTTTGTTTTGGCTTCTATTTTTACAAGAAACCACTGATCAAGACGGCATAATCGTTTTTTTTAAGCGGTTTTATCACGATCGCGGTTGACAACACACTAACTCGCGGTGACGGTTATTTTTTCAATAGCTGAGCGAAACGCTCAGCTCCACGTGGTCACCGACACGCCCCCTTGCCACTTCTCCTGCTTTTAATATTTCTGTGGTTTTTGTCCTTTTTCACTGCGCTAAATTGTGGGATTTTTATTAAAATCAGTAGTCTTTTATTAGGTCTGTTCCAATTTAAAAATATTATAATAATAATGCAGCCAGAAAATATTGTTTGTGATCACACAAAACAAAAACAAATACCTTCTCAATGGGGGAGAGCGGCCGCCGGTCGAGAACTTCGTCGGCAGACATGTTGGTCTTCTGTGCCGTCTCCAGCGTCATGCACCGCGCCGGGCTGCTCGCCGGGCCCGGCGAGCCCGAGGCCGAGCGCGTGGGCTCATACGGATCGTACGCGTCCGGCGAGTCTGGCGGCTCCGGCGGCGTCAGCGGACCGCGGTTCTCCTCCGCGCCGCCGGCCTCCGGTACCGCCGCGGCCGGGCCCCGGCCCGGCGACGGCGGCGTCTTGGGGCCCACGGCGTGCGCCGGCTCGGGCGCGGGCGAGGGGCCGGGCGGCGCCGGGCGTTCCGGTTCCTTCTCGCCGGGCTCGCTGTCGCTCAGCACGATAACGTTGCGCGGCGACGGCGTCAGCTCGCGGAAGGGGGAGCGCTCGAGGTCGATGATGGCGACGGGGCGGGGCGCGGCGTCGTCTCCGGGCGGCGCGGCCCGCCTGCGCCTGCGCCGGCGCGAGCGGCGTCGCTCCCGCCTCTCGTCGCCGTCGGCGCGCTCCTGCTCCTTGAAGCTGACGCTGACGAGGATGTTGTCCCCGGACGTGAACACCTCCTTGGAGGGCCCGGCGACCTCGCGCAGGCGGCGGTGGCGCGCAGGGTCGCGGCGCCGCCGCTCGCGCCGGACGCCGGGCGGCGGCGGGGACGGCGAGGGCGGCGGGGTGCGCGGCGACAGCAGGCGCGAGTCCACGGACGCGGCGCCCGCATCCGGCGCGGCGTGCGGCGCGGTGAGGGGCGCGGCGTGGGGCGGCGAGGGCGACGGCGTGCGGCTGGCGGTGCGGCGGCGCGCGCGCCTGCGCCTGGGGCTGCGCCTCCGCGGAGAGCGACGTCGCGACGTGGACCGATCGGAGCGGACGCGCTTCTTTCTCTTCGTCGGTTTTGGTCGCGGGCTTTTAGAACCAGACCCGGAACGGCGTCGTTTACGCGTTCTTTCAGTTGAGCGACGCCTGCGGAGCTCTATTCGTTTCTCACGTTCGGTAGAGCGCCGGCGACGACGCGGGATGCGAGCGGGAGATGCGGCTCGGGGGGATGCCGAGCGCGGTGAGGGCGTGGGGCGCAGGCGACGCGGGGAGGACGAGGCGCGGCGGACGCGCGGCGCGGGTGAGGCGCGCGGGCGAGAGGGTGAGCGGCGGGGGCGCGAGGCAGAGCGGCGGGGGCGCGAGGCAGAGCGACGGCGCTGTGCCGGCGAGGGGTCGCGGCGCGCGGGCGTGAGGCGGGGCGGGGAGCGCGACAGGCTGGGGGAGGCGCGCGGAGACACGTCCCGTCCGAAGGCGTCCTTGGGGCGACGGCGCTTCTCGGACACGACGGTGCGCACGTCGTAGCGCTCCAGGTCCTTGCGGCGCTCCTTGCGTCGCTGCTTGGCGCGGTCGCGCGAGGCGTCGCTGGAGTCGCGCCGGTCGCGCTTCTTGTCCTTGTCGCGGTAGTTCCTCTCCTTGCCGCTTTTGCTGAGTTTCTTGAAGGCGATCTCCCCCTTCTTGACCTTACCTTTGTTCTTTTCCTTGCCCTCCTTCTTGGAGTCTTTCTTCTTTTTTTTCTTGGCGTCGTCAGCGCGCGGCTCTTTCTTCTTGTCGACTATCTCGCCCTCCTCGTTGTCGGGCGGCGGCTTGGCCGGTGAAGAGCGAGACTTCTCGGAGGGTGCCCGCTCGTTGTCGGAGAACATCTCGTTGCCTTCGTCCTCAGATATCATCTCGGTGTCTAGCCCCTCAATGCCCTTTTCTTTCTCAGTCTCCAGAGAAGTGTCCTTGGACTTATTTTCGTCTAGGCAGGGCGTGTAGCTCCTTTCATCTTCGGTCTCGCTGATGGATTCAGTCATTTTTTCCAACAGGTCATCATTTCTATCTGCAGAGCCTTTCCTAGGAAATGTATCGACTAGCGACAGATCATTGTCCTCGGTGCCGGACAGGTCGTCGTTGTCGCCGGAGCTGGTGTCGGCGGACGCGCGGCGGAGCGGTGGCGGCGTAGCGGCGCGCTCGCTGTCCATGGTCTCATCATCATCGTCTGGTTTATCTTCACTCACTGACGCTTCTTTATCTGTAGGAGTGGTCGGTTCTTCTTCAATGTCAGGTGTGGTAGCCTCTTTTTCTGTTTCAATTGCACTCATTGAGACTTTCTCCTGTATTTGGTCTGTCTCGTCATGGTCAGTATCAGCCAGCTCGATGCGGTTGGTGTCCGGAGCGAGTTCAGAAGCCTCCTCTTCTTTAGGGAGTGAATCTGCCAGTGTCGGCTGCACATCGTGCTGACCGGGGCTCTTCTCGCGCGGCGCGTCGCCACCAGGCGTGTCCTCATTAACATTCACATCCTCCTCCTCATCTTCCATATCGTCATCATACAAACTGACTTGTCGTTTAATCAACGAGGGTGTATTGAGTTTAATCTTGATGGGATTACGCGGAATGGTTGTGATAGGACATCTCTTTGAAACTTTTTCTTTAAATTCTTCTTCAGTTTTGCTCCTGACAGCTTGGTCGGGTGCGTGACGCGCCGGGTCGGTGCGGGGCGGCGGGTCGAGCTGGTCGGGCCGGTCGTGCTGGTCGGGCGCGTCGTCGTCTTCCTGCACGAGGTCCTCCAGACTGTCGTGCGGGGCGAGGGCCGCGGGGGGCGCGCGGGGCGGGCTGTCGGGCAGCTCGGCCGAGTTGTTAGCGATGTGCACGCTAGTGGCGGAGTAGATGGAGAAGTTGGGGCAGTCGCCCTCGGAGTCGTCGTCGCTGGCGGCGGGCGGCGCGCCCAGCAGCGCGCGGTGCTCGTGCAGCACGGCGCGCACGGCGCTGTCCAGCACGTTGGGCGGCACGTCCATGGCGCTGGCGTCCAGCCCGGCCAGGATGTCCTGCACACCGGGCGCGGGGGGCGGGCAAGGGGGCGCGGGGGGCGGGCAAGGGGGCGCGGGCGCGCTCGAAGGGGCGGCGGGCGCGGGCGTGGGCTGAGGGTCTGCGGCGGACAGAACTTCGTCCTCGCCACTGTCATCGTCGTTGGTCGGCTCGGTTGGGTCGTACTTCTCCGTGTCTATGACTAAACTAGAATCACTCTTCTCATCCTCAGACTTGTCGACTTCGGGCATTTTGTCGAATTTGAACATAGGTGGCTCCGGTAGCGGGCGGTACGGTTGCGCCGGAGGCTTCGGCGCCTGCTGCGTTTGTGTTGCGACCAATGGCTCAGGGTGACTGTTTGCTGAGTTTTGTCGACGAATTGGCCCCATTCTCATGTCGAGAGGGTTCTCAAATCCCCCAAAAGAGTGTCTGTGTTGGACAGGAGGTGGGTCGTTCCTGGGCCCGACGGGCGGCGGCACGTAGGGCTGCCAGGCCGGAGCGAGGCTGTACCGCGACTGCTCGTTGTGGCGCTGGTGAGGGGGCTGGTTGTTATGGCCTCTGTTCTGCTCCGGAGGTTGTCTCCTGTTGCGGTCAAAATGAAGATCATCACCCTGTGGATACTGGTGAGGTCTTCTAGAATAATTATTATAAGTGTCCATGTCGTCGCGGCGCGCGTTGTTGTTCTGATTGAAAGCGTTTCCCTGGCGGTTCTGGTAGCCGCCACTGTTATAGTTGTTCTCGTAGTTGCCCCCCCTGTTATTCAAGTTGTTGGTGCCCTGCTCGCGGTGGTAGTTCCCGGTGTACCCGCCCCCCCAGCCGCGCCCCCCACGGGACTGTCCGGGGTACGATGGTGCTTTCTTCGCGGCATCTTCCCCCTGCGAGAGATCGATCTTGTCCTGTTTTTGTGGCTCGTCGGATTGTTTCGTCGGCAGCTTCGTCTTTTCACGAGTTTCTAATTTTATATTCACGCTGCCATCTACAGAAATAGATACGACAGATTTTTTTGAATGAAGCAATGTTTGACTTTCTAGGATAGAGGAGAGAACATCCGGTGCCGCCGACGCGTGCGTAGGCGACGGAATGGAGATCATCTTTCTTCTCGCCTGGAAATAAGCCGCCACGTAAGTAATTATTACACAAACTATTCAATTAAATAATAAATACGCTGCAGCTACAACACCTGTCTATATGCACTGAGGATGCTGGACGTGGGCCGAGCCGCCACGGCAGTGCTGGCGCTCTCCGAAACACCGTGCTCGTCGTCCTCGGAGAAGTACTCCATCTGGTGAGAGCCGCCCAACAGGCTCAGCGCCGGGATGCCCGCGCGCTGGCGGAGCGCGGGCAGCTCGCACGAGCCGGCGCCAGGCCGGGCGCCGGGGCCGGGCCGGCCGCCGGCGCCGGGCCGGGCGCGCGAGCCGGCCGCCGCCAGCTTGGCACGCACGCTGGCCAGCACGTGGGAGCGCCGCGCCGCAGTGCGCGGCTTCCGTCTCTTTGTCTGTGTGCACATAAAGCTATGTTAGGTTCACTTATCATCAAGCAAAATGCAGAACTACAAATTCCAACATGGCCGTCACCCTCATTAAAAGGTTGTTTTGGAAAATGAATGATAATAGATTAGTTTCTGAACCTAGAACAATAAGATCATTATTCCCCATTATCACCAAAATGTTTATGTTTGGTATGTGTTCATTATTTGCATTTAGGATTTTTAATAATTTTACTATCAAAGCAACAAGTATAATTTTACCATAACTTGACTATCCTTTTTCACCCAGTTACAGGCTACAAATAAAAAATTGCCTAAACAATCCAAAAACATTTTGGTTCCTATATTTAGTAGAGTGTGTCATGCAAGACTTTATTCAAGACATCTTCTATTTTTTAAAATTTAGATGACATGCACTAACCTTCCTTTTCTTTAGTTTCTGTTTAACTCGTTTTGTGACTGGAAATTTACCATTTTCTTGCACTTCATACTCAATAATAACAGTTTTAGTTCTCCTTTTCGGCCTTATATGGTTTGTGTGTGCTATGGTTTTGCATCTACTAGTAGTTGTTCGGGAGCCACTGTCTTGTGCAGAGCGTGATCCTCTTGAAGTTGTTGGTACATCGTTAGAATTCAAGCGAGTACCTCTGTGGCCTGAGGATGTTGATGGTTCATCTGCGCTGTGAGTCCTTGATGATCTAACATTCCTACCTTCTCTAATTAATGAACTTCTGGATGAAATTGGCATGTCCATATCTGTGATGCCAGAAAATAACAAGTCCACATCTGATAAAAGATTGTCACAATTGGGACAAAGCCACTGTTCAATAGGAACCTGCAATAGAAGGAAATTAAAGCTAACAAGTTTTAGATAAATAACAATAATGTGTGTCATTAGATGTAATGTCTGTCACATAACTTTCAAGTATTGTGAGTATTACCTCAGACAGTGGTGGGGTGAGGCACTGCATATGGTATCCGAGGTCACATCCATCACACAGAAGCATGGTTTCTTCATTGTCTGTGCGGCCACACACCTATAACACAATGTTTCAAAATGCACTGAACAACTTGTATGCAATAATAATGGGCTTTGTACATAAGGCCAGAGCAGTTTTTGCCACTGGCTGATATGTGCTGATAGCAAGCCAATCCAGAAGTCTTTAATGTATTCCTCAACAAGGCCACTGGCTGATGTGTGCTGATAGCAAGTCAATACAGAACAGTCTTTAATTATTCCTCAACAAGGCCACTGGCTGAACTGTCAAACAAATCCATACAGACCAGCCTTGTGTCCAGAGCCCATTATTGTAACCAAATTATAATAATAGTGCCGCTGGCTACACAGTTGGTGTGTTTAGAAAAACACACATGGTTGTGTGCACCGCTTGCATGTTTTTTTGTTTAAACACAACAGGTGTGTTTTCCCGCAGTCAATGGGTTAAAGTAACACCTACAACTAGATTCATACTGCTGTTGCTTCATCAATTTATTTACCTCACAAACAGTTGGATCCTCAATCACAAGTAGCTCTACTGAAGGCCTGCGCTCTATCACTTTGACTGGCTCTGTACGTAGCACACGACCACCTGCACATGCTCTCACAACTATAAAATCAAATGTCATTCTGTCTACTGGACAGGTGTTGATATTTTTTGACCATTCTGTGATACAATCCAAACAGAAAATATGTTCACAGCTCTGAGGTGTCCCCACTTCTTGATCAGTGAAACGCAAAAGGCAAATGGAGCACTTGTCTGAGTTCCCTTCGGAGCTGTCTGATGCAAAACCAGAAGTGGATTTGGCGGCCGAGGCAACAGGCTTGGGCGCGTCAGAGTGATCGGTGGCCCAGCCTGACGTGTCGCTGTCGCCCTCAGAGTCACGCAGCTTGGGCAGGACGCGCTTGCGGCGAGTCGCGCACACAACTGAACTGCCACTGCTGTCGCTCCCGTCATCACTGAGCACCTGAAATACAAGCATTATAGTGTTAGCACAAGGAGTCGATGATAGTCCATCGACTCCACTGCTAACGCAACGTGTTGAAGCTTGGTCAGTCACCCTCAATCTCTTTCTGCGTGACCCCGCTGGTGTGACGCTTTCGTCGCTGTCCGAGCTCGAGTCTGATGAAAGCACCATCACTTTCTTGATCTTGCGCTTGGGCCGTGGAGGTGAATCTTCGCTGCCTTCCTCACTCATTTCTCACAAGTAAACAGTGTCGAAAGGAATTTAGTGGGCACGACACGAAGCCAATTGCAAAGGTGTAAATGACCTCCGCCAATTAATATTCGAGTCAACTAAGGTAAAATATGAGAAATTCATTCGGTCTGCAAATTAATATCATGCATCAAGAATGTTTCCACACAAGTATTGATAGGTACGCGTTGTCCCTAAATAATTCCACTATTTTGACAGCAAGCCGCTATCAATGGTCAAGCGGCCATTTTCCTTTGATTGCATTCTTTTTTTATTTTTCTTAGTGATGTAACCAGGATGTGACTATCCATAAACAAAATCAAAATTTACGTTATTTTATTTACAAAATAAAATAAAAACCACTAAAATTATTTAAATTATTTATCCGAACTTCCCTGATTTGTAGCGCGTATTTAACTTGTTCGTGAAAACGTCCTCAGTTGAGCTTTTTATAAGACACTGTTTTTAACATAATAATTATTATCTTAATTTTTGCGATAGTTTTTTGTAACAAAAAAAAACACTGCCAAAAAAACCTGCAGAAAAAGCCATTGGAGATTTTGTCCCTCTAAAGATAGGGGTACAAAGGCCCAGATGCAAGGTGGGTTGGTATTAGGTCTCAAGTAAACAACAAACTCACAAACAATATTCTGTTTATTATAAAATTAATTCATTAAATTAATCTATTGAAAGTAATTGGGCTTAAAACCCAAAGTAATATTTAAAATTAAAAAAAAAATATGATTGCTGTAGACAGTGCCATTACCGAAAAAAAAAGTATTTATTGTATGAAAGTAAATACAAACGTCGTTTTCTTCGCAACTAATAAAACTAGAAGCGAAAACAACAACACAAACTTGGCGAGTGTTTATGCAGGTCCCCAAGATACAAGCATCGCATCGCCTAGTTTGGGGAATGGGCACCACCGTTTTACCAAAAATGCGGACCGCCAAAAGCTAAGCTAAGTTAAAGCTATCATACATCAACTATTAACGACCCATCACTATCGCATTACAATAATTGCATTGCACATCACTGTTAGTCACTAGCTAGTCAGCTCATTGTTTATGGTATCCGTCCGTGACAGATCAGATAGTGTGGGTATAGAGTATAGACTATAATACAGACTTATTGCTCAGTTGAGTTGAGTTATTCGATACCTACTCGCTTTGTGGATGTGCATTTACGTTTATTTTCGTAGTTTTAAAACGAAAAATTTAATAAGAAATGACCGCTGAAAACGAACGAGAAATATATCATAAATTAGAAGCTATGAAAGAGATTCGGTATGTGATTTATGTAATGATAAATTATTCAAAATGCTTCCAAATCGCACCTGTGGACTCGATCAATAAACACTTGACATCGTTGGAAATGTTTATAATTTTATGTTATAGGTACCTATTTATTATGATTAACGTATGATTATTTTTAAATGATACCTAATTTTGAGTCAGAGGGTCGCCTTAATCACATTCAGTTTTTAATTCTTAATAAGTACTGACTTCCCTACTTGTTTTTACCTTTTCCAATGAACCTGATTGGACCACGCTTGTATTTTTTATGAATGAAATAAAAAATATAAAATACTTTCATATAATAACATTTTTTTTCAGTCGCAGCGTAATACGTAAATTTTTTAATAAGTAGGCCTATCTTTTACCTATATAGGAAAAATTTATGTCCTGTTTGTTTTCTTATTGATTGAGTTCATACACGTATTTTGCTGTGTGAGCATTAATATTGGCTTGTACAACTTCTGACTCAAGTTATTAACTACTTGAAAAATTATTATATCCTCATAACGCCCAATGGCCTTATTAAAGGACAACAATAAACTCCGGACCAAGATAGTTTTTAAAACACTAAATTACAGCCCAGCAACCTAAAATTATGACATGATATTTAAACCTATTTTTTGGGCCTACTGGGCCCAAAACTAGAAAATAAAAATGGATTGTCTTATATCATCAACCCGAAAAGAAGAAGAACTTATTTTTTGTCCCAGTGATCTAAAAAAAGGGACATAGGATTTTAAAATATTTTTTTCATGAAGTAGTAAGGGCGCGTTCCCATAGAACGTCCGTTTTAGTGGTCCGTTTAAACATATAATTATGTTATTAGCGTATGTAGTTGTATGAGCGAGTTCACACAGAATACAGTATTTCGGATCCAGTAAAACGGATCCGTTTTATCGCATCGAAACTGCGCGAGGCTTGGCACGGGGGTGCGCGGTGGCGGTACACAACACGACAACGTCCATCCTCGTAGAAAGTAGGCGATACACTGAAGAAAGTCCAGTAGCGTCGGATCTGTTAAAATCGCTCCTGTAAACGCTGTGTGAATATTACCTCCAGTAGCGACGGATCAGTTAAAATGGATCCTGTAAAATCGGACGTTCTATGTGAACGCGCCGTAAGGTATTAGGTATAAGAAATACCACTCAAAATAATCAAGTCGAAAGCATTCTATTTAAACACTTTTTCTAGGCCACAACCACTTTTAACTAACCTACCTATTGTTAGTACATTCAGTCATAATTTATATCAACCTAAATTTAGTTTGGGCCTTATGAGGATAATATATAATTAAATAGTTACAATGTTGAATATTTCCAGAAATAAAACAATAACTCTGGAGCGTATGAAGCGCAGCATTCTGAATGAGGTGCGCAGCGGGGACCAGGAGGGGCGTTGCCTGGCACAATACAAGCGCGAGATGGAGCTGCTGCAACAGGAAAAGATGAGCCATGTGGAGGAGCTTCGCCAGATTCACGCTGATATTAATGCTGTATGTTCAATCTAATGATGCAACATTAAAGCCCAGTTTTACAAAGATAGCTAAACTGTCAAATTCAATCATAAAGTATAGTCTGCAAGTTTATTATCTTTAATAAAATCACTGAAATATACAAGATCTGTAATGTACTGTTCACCTGCAGCAATGAGTGAGGTAGGCTTGCTACTCACATGTGATTAGGGTAACAACTAAATACTAACCAATTGTGGTAGCAGAATGCATGGCACTGTAAACTTTGTTGGGAAAGCTTATGAGGATGGATGGATAGTCCTGGATAGATGTTTGTTGCTCTTTCACCCTTAGATAGCTGAATGGAATTAGCAGTTTGGCAGATATAAAGTAATATTTGAGTGGTCCTTATTTATGCAACCATTTGAAAATACCATTTCTATTTGAAATATATTATAAAATATATTTGTATACAAATTCTAATTTATTACGTTACACATTCATTTACAAACATCAAAGTGTGCATGAAAGGAGCCTCCCCGAGCGACGTACTCTTCGACCTGTGTTACGTCCAGCGCACCCTGGGCAATCGACTTCTGTCGATTGGCTAATCCTTTCACCACAATGGCAAGTTTAAACTCAAATCGGTCCTCCTTATGGCCAAACAGTCCACAGGCAAAACCAGCCTTGTGTGTAATCTCGATCAATTTTGAAGGGTTCTCCCAGGATAATGCAGAAATTCTCTCTGAATGATCTCGCAAGACGCATTGTGACTTCTTATGCGTTCAAGAGACCCGTCGGGATTGCACTCAGAGCAGGCCTTACATACCTGGACTGTCACTTATATCGCCGAGATCTGTCACCCGAAGCACGGTAACGCAGTGTTTGCTGCCCCCGGCGTATGTATTATTTCAACAAACTGCTCTAGTGAAAACAACATTCCGCTAACCCAGTCACCTGCACACGTGAGGACCTAATGACTGCGTCAGCGGATGGTGTTATTATGAAAGCTGAATACTGGGCCAAACAAAAAATTTATATGTAGGTACACACAGCAAATTAGATAGGTTTGCAGGGCACACCAACATTGATGTTGGTGTGCGTAAAATCAATGGGTGTATTACTTCGCCTATTTATTATTGTTTGCTTCACAATATAATATATGAAGCATAAAAACCACGTAACTAACTGGTCCCGTGGCATAGGTGTACAAGCATTCGGCTGGTAAGTCACATGTAGGTATGTAGATCGAAACTCACCGCCGGCGTCAACTTTTTGCATTAAATATTAAAACATCTTGATGATTTTTTATTTTTGTAATCTCGAATAGTGTTTTTATCATCAGGATAACATTATTCGAGAAAAAGTTTATATAAGTAAAAATTAAACAATTAGTAATAAGAAAAGTAGAAAACAACAATTTTGATTGACTAGGTTTTTTAAAATGATAATTACAAATTACAATGTTTTGTGCATGACAAATATTCTAAGTCGGACAAGGAATTAACAACATTATTTTTCATAATAAAATTATTCAAGTGGGTAATTTATTTATTAGTGATATGAATAAACATGTTAGTAAGTTAGATGTTAAGATACTCATAGATACGCTTAGAAGAAGAGCTTTTATGTGGACATGAGTTAAATGAAGTTGCGGGTACAATACTGGGCAAGTACCAATGTGACGGTTTCCATTCATATGTACTTTCCAAGTTTGTCTTGGACATCACTGACATCCATGAATGAAAACATTGTGAGGAAATCTGGACTTATAAATTAATAATGTGTAAAACCGCCAATCCGCCTTGGGCTCATGACTTCTCTGTATGAGAAGAGGCTTCTCCCCGCAGTGGGACAACGATATAGGCAGGTACTCCACTACATTACAACAAAGTGAGTTCACACAACAATTACATTACATGAGATATGTTTTTAGTATTTTTAATATTATTGGAAATATTGTAGAAGAGCACACTACCGATTTGGGGTAACCTGTTACGTTAGTTGTGTTGTGGATAATAAAGAAATATTTAAGTAATTACTAGTAGCCCATTACCTAGGTATGCGCAAGTCTTATTATGGACCCACATGATATTTATAAGTTTGAAAATATTATATATTGATCTAGCACATACTGCACATAGGATAATTTTTATCCCATTTCTGTGTTGCCATGGAATAATCTCAATTTGGAAGTCCTTCTGATATCAATAGATAGTGTTGTTCTATATGTATTAGAACGTACAGGAATAATAAACAGCAGCAGTAGGATGTGAGGAGCTATTAATACGAGTGCGATGGTGCGGCTGTTTGTTGTGTTAGGCGCGCGCTATTGTTGGCCGACAATTGTAACATTTTACAAACTGTTTGTTTTCTCTGTCAGTCTGTGACGGCCAGCTATGAATACTTGAATTCAGTTAGACATGCTCTAGATGCGGAGTCAGCTACTCTTAAGTGCTTGACTTTTTAGCTTGCTACAGAAAATTTGTTTAATTTCGAAATTATATTAAATAATTTGGTATTTCTAACACCAAAATTCCATAGTCAGCATGGCTACTATTGGCTACCCTTGTCTTGTCGACAATGCAAAGCTTAGATCATACAGCTCCATGTAAATCAGTTCATTCATATGCCAATGATTGTGTGTCATTAGATGGAGACCGTGATAAAGCAAACTGAAGAGAGTATGACGCGCAAGCTGTCGGCGGCGTCGCGGCTGCACGAGGACTACCGCCCGCTGAAGGCCGAGGTGGACCTGCTGCGGCGCCAGTGCCTGGGCCTGGAGCGCCTGCCCGACCTGCACGAGGAGGAGGGCAGTCCCATCACGCCCGAGTACGTACGCCTCACCCGTGAGCTCTGCACCGTGCACACAGATCCGCTGTACCTGTTTGTTTGTGAAGCGACTTGTCGTGATACAATCCGCAGACAACATGAGCAAGCGCCTACTAATGGACCAGTATTTACTCATACTAATTTCTCTGACTGTTTATTTTCGTTCAACGAATTAAAATGATTTACGCCTGAAACTAAGAATGTATCGCAGCCGTAATTGTTCAAAATGTAGGATTCATCACAGGCTTGAGTTGGTAAGGTATACAATGGAGTAAGATTGCAGTGTTTGCAGCCGCTTCCCCGCGCTGCCGGGCGGGGGCCCGGGCGCGACGGGCCCCCCGGGCGCGGCCCCGCGGCTGTCGTCGTTCCTGCCGCCGGCGGCCCCGCGCAAGCCGCCGCCGCCGCCGCCCGCGTTCAGGTCTGCCCTCGACCAAGATTTCATTACCGTCTCGCTGAGGTTCGATTATGTTTTCTTTTTCTTTTGTTACTCTTCCTGCCCACCCTCCGTTCGTCCTTGCCCGCCCTAATCTCTTCACCTACTTATTATCTATTATTTTTTTCGATTACAATTTATTTTATTTAACATTATGATTTCAATTTATGTTTGGATCAAAATGAAATTTTTTTTCGCAATATTTTTTTCTGTACATTATTTGAATTATGGTAGGTACCTACTATGTATTTTGTCTTGAAACATTTGAACATTTTTGCCAATAGCAACGTCACTTTTTACAAATTTGAATGTTAGACTTCGATACACTCCAATAAAGGGATAAATAAATAGCCTCCTTTCGATAAACTAGCAGATTTGCCACAAAGACCCCGAGAAGTTGAGCTCAAACCTGGGTTGGTTTTGAATGAAACTGTTAATGTAAGAGATCTGTGTTAACACGGGACGCAATTGTGGTACTTTTTTTCATAGATTCATGAACTATGATCGTTTATGAATCTATGACAAAAGTAGGTAGATAGGTTTTGGTCGAGTCAAATAAATTCAAAAAGCATAAAAAGTGCTATAACCTAAAATCAACCCAATATCGACCCCAAATGTTTGGGTTCAGGGACTATCAAATTGCAAAATCAATGTTTGTAAGAGCGCTACCAGACTGCGGTCGTTTACAATGTGCATGCAGTAGCATAGAATGGCCAGTTAAGTGACGTGGTGTGAGCCCCGTGCGCATGCGTGTGTGCAGGCAGCAGCCGCCGCCCATGAAGTCGTGCCTGTCGTGCCACCAGCAGATCCACCGCAACGCGCCCATCTGCCCGCTGTGCAAGGCCAAGAGCCGCTCGCGCAACCCCAAGAAGCCCAAGAAGAAATAGTCACCCACACGGCGTATTGTGTCGCCGACTCGCCACAAGGATGTCAACATTTTTGTTTATTGTAACTCTCTCGTCCCATTACAAAACGAGTTGTACCTAACCTTACTCCAAGCCCGTCGGCGTTTTTGTGTTTTGAACTATTCCCAAGTGACGTAAACAACGTTCTCTATTACGCATATAACATATACCATAACCTTCTGACTTTAGAACCGCGTCTTAGTTCACAAATTTTCATTTAGAACTTCGTCAGTATAAAGTTCCAAATACAAAAATTGGCTGGAAGGTTTCAGCTTGGAGCTAAGTGTTAGAACTAGGTTTGTAATGAGCCGGGAGAGGTCCGTAAGCAGTGTTAGTGTAGCGACACATGCACCACTGCGCTCACGTCAGCGCTGACGAGCAGCGACGTCATTTCGGCAGATGTGTCGCTACGCTCTGGCCTAATAAGTACCTGCGTTTTTACTAAATACAAAAAGTGTGTTAATTAATGTCTGTGTTTTGCAAATTACTTATTACAAGTACTAACTTTCAAATGTAGTGTTATAAAAATACTGCCTAGTGATGATACAGGAGGAGTGTAAGTAAGCAGTTACAGGGAAGGATGTGGAGCCCGCAGCTTGCGTGGCCTGGCTACGCTTCGGTTACCCTTTTGGGGAAACCGAAGGTTTCGTCCTTGCGATTATGGGCGAGGTTATCAACAGCACGAAGAACTACCAGAGACGTAACGGCTGTAAAAAGACTTAAGTTTCCGATTGTTTTTCCCATCATTGCGATATTGTAAGGGCTCCGTACCAGAGTCCGATCGGTCGGTGCGCGGTGTATTGTTGACGTCACTGTTCCCCTCGGTGAGAATCTTTTGGACTCTGAAAAAGTAAACATCTTAAAATAGCTGTATCGCTTACGAAGTTACCAGCTTCTGGAAGATGGACTCGGTAATTATTGTGCCGATTGTTGTGTTAGTTAATAGTTTGATATCGAAGTGTTTTGACCAACACCTAGAGAAGCTATCCTTAGCGATGGTGTCTGTACAGCTGGGTCAGAATATATACTCTATGGTCAGAAGTCAGATGCATAAAGTGGTCGTCTCGGACACGGCACACATTGTGAGAAGGCTCCTCACTTTAGATTTTTAACCACCGTGCACCGTCAGCTTGGCTCTTACCACCTTGTTTCCGGCGGAGCACAAATTAATGTACATGTAAAAAACTGTATGCTATTTACTTTTTTATATAAAACTGATAAAAATTATACACACATACATTTTGGTTACATGTTTTTGTGTCGCATGACACTGAAACTAATAATGCATCTAGCACTACCTTGTCTCATAGATGCATCATGGATTTCTCGAATCATTATGTAAATAGCGTGTCAGTTTAATTTATGTATACACATTTGTACATAGTTTAGTTTTATTAAGCGTGGACTCAACTTGTAGTTATCTCTATTAGGTAAATATAGTGCCAAACAATCTGTTGTACGTAATAACATTCTGGTGCGTCATAGTGTTCAATAGTGACCTGGCCCAGTGGTATTTTGTAAGAACCTTCCTCGTGAGCCGAGAACTGTACTGCTCATAATATATGTTCTCGTCGAAATTATATTTTTATTTTTCTTGTGTGCCAAACTTATAATTAATGTTTTGCCGTACATTTTTATGGAGCGATAGATAAGGTCACGTCAAATATACCAAAATGTATGTGACTACTACTGAACGACGATGGGGGCTCCCGCCTTATGAAATACATAATGCCGGCATAACTCAAAATACAAGTAGGTACAGACAGCGTCGTCAACTGGTTACCCCTTTCGCTTTCCTTCGAAATGGGGCTAACCAGTTGACGACGCTGTCCGTACCTATTGAGTTAAGTACTTATTATTGTAGAAATAAGTTATTTGTCGGAAAACTGAAGAACCACTAGCCTATAATATATAGATGTGTATGCCCTTATTCTATGTACAAAATTATATCGGATTTAGTTATTTGTGACGAACATAATATGACTAGATCTCGTTTGTATTGAGCTCGCTGTATGTACACTACACATAAAGCCAGATTTAAACAATTAAGCCAATTTTTGTATTACAAACTGTATCTTTATCGAAACTCAAAAACTGGTTCGAAGGTTTAAAGTTAAACCTGGTTTAAGCAAAGACTTTCTTTTACAATAAGGCGGATAAAGTTTAGTTTGGGACACAACTTCCATTTATTTTATGATTATTTCTAAATTTGGTGGTATGACAAATTCGAAATCGACAATTTTGAAACGCCGACTATAATATAGCCTCTTTAAAATCCTTAAAATAATAGTTTCTTTAAAATAATATTGTTAAATTAGTAATTTATAAATTTTGTGTTAGGCTAAGAAAGAAGCGCTGAGGAACATTTATTTGAAAATCCCTTTAACAAATGAATGATTACTAATGTTACTATTGCTGCGGGCTCTGCCTACACGTGGCACGGGGATCTGCCTGGATATTAATGACGCAACATTAATTCTGTGTGGTGCAAACACTGGCTCCTCATCCATTTTAAACAATGTAGATGTGCCGAAGGTCGCTACGTACTCTGTCTGTAATCACTAATGACAAAACAAAGTGTTTGTGGGTCGTGGTCGTGTGAAGCTCTTTCAGGTCGGCTACTTAGTTGACTCCTTACACATGTATTATACATATACACAATGTGCGAGCATGCTGTCTCGTTACGTCGTTACTTGCTGACCCGATGTTAATGAAGCCATTGTTGTTTATTTTTAATATTATTTGCAAATACCAGTCATGTTGTGAAATACTTAGTAATCCACTGAATGCCAATTAAAAGTAATATAATTAAGATAGTGTAAATATGATTGTGTTCTTCTAAGTAGGTACCTATATTAATCAGTATTATTTATTCGTTGTACGAAACTATTAAATTAGAGAAGGAGTTGTACCAACAAGGGTGCTCACTTATTTGTAATGTGTCTGAACGGCTCCTTCGTATGAGTTATGGCGTCTGTTCGTTATATTATACAATGTGTCGTTTTGCATCCTCGTCAAATTCAAGGAGGTAACTATGCTAGTGATTCTAGACCCGAATCAATAATAAAATAGGTAGGTGTTTTTTTTTTAATGTTTTCTTATTTACGGAAATCAGTAAACCACCCCGGTGAAAATGCGGCCCATCTTAAGACTAGGTTTAGGATCGCTGACCGCGCGCACACACACAAAGAATCGCAGACGATAAAACCACAACACAATAGACGCCGCGCGCGCACCCCTCTGTCCCTGAGGCGCCCCACTCCCGCGCCCGGGCGCCCGGCGCAAAGCAAAAAAATTATTAGTTCAAGTGATTTCGCCGCCGGCCGTGAGTGTATCGCAAATTTCGCTCCTAAGAGGTGCGCTTGCTTCGATCGTATACCTACGTGAATTATGTGATTGTGATGCCATCAGTGGATACAGCCTACGTGGAGCCATCCGGATGTTCGCAGAACGGTTTCCCAATAGGGAACCGCCAACGCAGAGCGTTATGCTGTCTGCTACACAGAGACTGCGGGATTTTCGGCAGTTTGACGTACCCCGACATGCTCAAGCTCGCGGCAGTGAAGGTCTGCCTGTGTCGCCTTGCAGGAAGATATCCTGGAGTAGGTACTTCCAGCGAGAGCCACAGGCAAGCACACAAAAATACCTACTAAGGTAGGTATTTTTGTCGGTCCTCAGCCCGTTAAAGTAGGAAGGGAAATTTAAAATCAACCAATTTAATCTACAAATAAAAACAAAATCATTACTAATAATTAGGTACTCATAAATCATGAATTTACCTACAATGCGCCAAGAGCGTCCCGCCCCGCCGCCGCCGGCAGCAAGTAGGTACCTACCTAACCTAAATCCCGCGCTCACAACAAATAAATGTGCCACAGCCTAGCAAAACGTCTCAGGTTGTACCTAAATCCTAGTAGGTATGTATTCTTAGCAAAATCGGTAGATTTGCAATAAAACAGAATAAAGCAAAATGGCAAAACTAACATTTTATCAATCAGCTGATAACGTAGGTAAGTAGCTATATCCTAGTACGTATTCTTAGATCTTAATAATAAAAACAAGTGTTATTAATTAACATCTAAGGTTAATAAAATCTGCAATTTGCAATAAAACGTAATGCAAAACTAACGTTTTATTAATCAGCTGACCGTAGATACTCACGACAATATAAGGGACTCACATACACTCACGCACACAGAGACAATTGGCGCTAAAGCGCAGAGAGTGATTCTCCAATTTCAAGTTAATAAAAAAGGGTGTTATTATTATTGTTCAGGTCTCGTAATTTTAATTGATTATTTATGACTTTTATGACAACCTCCTGAATTTTGACTAGGATGCAAAACGACATATTGTATTATCAGTGACTGACTGAACAAGGTGAGCTGTCAACTTTTTGTTGCACTAACGTTTGCTACAGATGAGGGAGCGCCCTTCGGGAAATAGTCATTTACACAACATCTGTACATAGACGTTTGCACACAAAGTGCAACAGTTTTGTTTTTTAATAAAGCGTTCTATCAATGTCGAGGCATCTTTTATTGAGCAATTTTCGCCATCAGGTACAGTCTGTATGCTGGGCGGGCACACTCCGTCACTGGTGGTCTACACACTCCTCTTGCCACTAATTTTCCTCTCCATAGCGCTTAAATCTCTGTTATAAGCATGTTGTGAGCCAGTGGCGGTAATCTGTGTCAATTGGGCCCGCATGCTCCAGCCAGGGTTAACTTTTAATTCGGAACTAACACTGGCCCATTAATGACAGGTAATTTAACTTGTCTGAGTCAGTATTTTGTAGCTTTATGCAACAACTAGGTACTCGTTTCTATCTATTCCGGCCTTGCACAAGGCATCCAATGACAGTTAGGTAGGCGTATCATGTGCGAGTGCGACGTATCCACGCTATATATCAGCTGTAATGTTAATAATTATGATAATATTTATTTGTTCAATAATCGCGAAGTCATGTGATCTGGACGTCAACAGGCGCGGGGCGGACTCGGACGCACTCATTTGTTAATTAGGTCTCATCACATCATTATCTGTCCGCTCTAATAGTAGCTTCTCCGCTGCGCCATGGTTGCACGTTACACACAAGTCTAAAGCTCATTACTGATTATACATTATAGGCAAGAAGCTTCTTAGTAGTAGAGCTCTTCGTGAAGCAACACGCCCGGGGAGTAAGCTATCACGTACCTTTTTCTGCCCCAAAGCAGCGTTGCTGTGCAATGACATTCTAGTCAAAGACAAATCATTTATTTCAATTAGGCCATTACAAGGCACTTTTGAACGTCTTAGGTATACAAAAGAAAAAGGAATTGAATCTAGTTGCCCTTTCCAGAAGGTAGTTTTGTAGGAGAAGAATGGGCGAGAAACTCCATACGTACTCTTTTAAAATCAATGTTTACAATATTTGCATACAGAATCATACATAGTGGCACGTGAACGCAATGTACCTTATTTAAAAACTACTAAATCATACACTAGCACTTAAAAGTTTTTATTATTATTTATAAAAAATCTTATTGATGAAATTATGTAAAAATCATTGTTCCATATTAGGCCAAATGTAGCTATAAGCACTACGTTTGGATGTGCTAAGGCGCATTTACCGCATTGGGGTGTCCTGTAATGGTATTATGTAAGAAGATAAATAAATGTTCCAGAATAGAAGAACTAGTGCAAAACTGTGTATATTACTATCCTCATAAACTAGTGTCATTTTAGTTCCAAGTAGGTATAGTTCTGCCAATAGAACACTTATTTGCAAAGAATGTGAAAGATGTTGCAGATTATTGTTGATAAAATATTTATGAGTAGCTTAGGGGATATCCTCATATCCCCTAAGCTACTCATAAATATTTCCTTTACCTTTTGATTTTGCCATAGTTGGGTATATTTTAGATAGTATGTTCTACACATGAACAATTTGCGACGCAGTTCTTGATGCGCAGCCAGTGAACCGCCTGAGGCTGGCCGCTCGGACCACCGGCCAGTGACCCTACGACCTGACGCTCACGTGCGCTCCTGCTACTTGATACAACTATCTTGCGCGCTGTTCAATGTTATGGCAGCTCTCCATTTGCGCGAACACGTCGTGCGACGCGTCCGCGCACGCGTGTGTCTAGAAATCCGTCTGCCCTCTTCACTTCCGTCTGTGTCATAGTGATCCCTTTGATCCCTTTGATGCGTGCCCAAAAAATCGACAAATCACGGATTGCGGCAGGGACGCAGGCAGACGCGGACACGCAGGCAGATCTCGACAGATTCCGCCCTCTCCACTAAGCGCGGATGCATCCGCGGACGCGTCGCACGACGTGTCCGCGCAAATGGAGAGGGGCCATTAAACGGTTGAACAACAAAAATGACCGAAAAATAATGACTCGTTCAAATCGACCATAATTATTTCACGTCCGCATGTCTCATTAGGTATATTTTCAGTAGGTTTTGGCTGACGTAAGCAGATAGATTGCTTGTTTCGTGTGAGTCATGTGGTCGCTAAAGTTGCCAGGTAGGTCACAACTCACAAACAACCGCAAAGGAACTAATAAAGTATGTAGGTAGTCGGTTTAGGAGATTAGCGCGCACAAACAAACAATGAGCTGTATAGCCTCATTATGTTAGTGTAGATATTTGCCCTTATAGCATATATGCACAATAAAAATCAAGGTGTAGCATGTACCTACACACGGCGACACATCAAGCTATACAAAACCAGTAGGTATAAGCTGACTTCTGATTGTACAAAAAGCATATACAATGCGAGGTCAGCTAAAACTGGTTTTGTATAGCTTGATGTGTAGCCGTGTGTACCTAAACGGGTTAACGATTGAACTGGCTATGTTATGGTGCGTGATCATCATGGAGGCACGCATGAACAACGATGATATACAACGTGCTTGCTTGCCGACGGGGTCGGCAGAAGTGCTTCACTCACATTCCGCCACCGCCAGCTATATTTAACCATAATATTATAAAGTACCTTACCTACGTTAATTAATGTGGCTTGAATATAGGTAGATATCTAATACTATACTTACAATTAGATGAGACGAAATTTAAGTCTAGTAAGTATAAAACGCACACAATGTCGTGATGGCCTAGCGTCTAGGCCCTCTCATGCATGAGGTTGTGGGTTCAAATCCGGGCAAGTACCAATGGACTTTTTCAATTCATATGTACTTTCTAAAGTTTATCTTAGACATTACTGACATCATTCCGTGCCTCGGAAAGCACGTTAAGCTGTTGGTCCCGGCTGTCATACGTGGATCTTTGACAGTCGTTACGAGTCGTCAGAAGCTTGAAAGTCTGACAACCAGTCTTACCTAGGGGTACCGTACCCAGTTTCTGGGTTGTGGAGGTCAGATAGGCAGTCGCTCCATGTAAAATACTGGTACCTATT
Source organism: Hoplodrina blanda (assembly GCA_949316365.1). Classification (NCBI taxonomy): domain Eukaryota; kingdom Metazoa; phylum Arthropoda; class Insecta; order Lepidoptera; family Noctuidae; genus Hoplodrina; species Hoplodrina blanda. The sequence continues at coordinate 238,921 of OX438590.1, forward strand.
CAGCTGCATCCGGTTAGACTGGAAGCCGACACATCCTACTTCCAACTTCACTCATTCACTTCCTACTAATGGTAAACAATACCGTACCTACTGGCTTGATGTAGGTATGCGGCCAAGGCTGAACTGCCCGCCACCTGGAGCAATCCCAGCTGTTTTTTTTTAGGTAAGAAAGTGTATCTAAAGTAAAAATAAGTAGGTAATATTTCCCGATGTGCCGTGAGTTTGTACCGGTGCGGTGTCATTATTGGTTTCCTGGCGCACTCAGAGCTAACGATACCCACGCTCTAACATGAATGATAGGGGTGTGTATGTGTGTGTAGGTAAGGTTGAACATTATTTACTAATTACATAATAAAACCATATGTTTTTATTAAAATATTTATATTCAGCTCATCAACGCTACAATGCCGCGAGTAGATAACTATAATATCACAAGTGTTGCTTTACACTAACTTCGCGCTAACTTATTTATATGTTCATAAACTTTACACTTACTATGCTAGGACTTAACTCTAAATGACACGTGTACGAGCTCGGAATGTTACGACACGAACTGTTTACAGTGATCTGGAAATGTTCACACACTTCAGCGTCATGCCATTGTTCTCTCATTCTCAACTACTTACTTACTTGAGTTTACTTGTTGATTCACTAACTTGTAATTTAAATTCAAATTGAACACACAATTTTATAAATTTAGATATCATAAACTTGCATCAAAATTTTTTATTGAGAGGCAAAAGCTGGCAGCAAGTTTTGGAAATTGAATTGTTGATAATCATTTGGTTTAGTATTTTTCAGGATTGTAAAGAGTAGTGGTGTAGCCACTAAACGAGTGGGTAAGAGGCGTCTGAGGCGATGCCGCAGTGGTTGTTCTTGTTGCGCGCCATCTTGATGTAGCCGAGGTCGCCCCAGTTGCGGCCCCACGAGTTCTTCACGAGCCAGTAGTCGCCGCCCTGCTCGTCCGAGCCGTAGCCGACCACCATCACCTGCGGACGTGCTCTAGTGTCACTCACACCACCAGACAATAATAACTACGTACGCACCTCTGTACGGTAGACAGGGACCAAAGAGGATTTTTATTACTTTTGTTTAGGTAGGTATTGTATAAAGTAGGTCAATAATAAAAATATTCTAAAAAAATTGTTTCATCAGTTTTTTTTATCGAAACTTAAGGAAAGGTCAACTGTTTATCGTATAACTATTGCGACTCTGCGGCAACAAAATATTACCAAGACAAAGTCGCCCAGTCTCGAAAACAATACTTTTGTTTTCTGTCTTAATACCTATAATTATAAATAACGCGTCACGTTGTTTGTCCGGGATGGACTCTTAAACTACTTAACCGATTGTAATCAAATTTGCACACCGTGTGCAGTTTGATCCAACTTGAAAGATAGTATAGTTTTATCTCGATTATTGACCTCAATATCTTGACTTACTTCAAGTCACAGCAACGCGTGGTCGAGTCAGCTAGTATAACATAGGTATTACTGCACACTAATACACCTAGGTCCTCTTACAGTGATTCTAATAAAAGAAGATTAGTAAGTAGCCAGGTCCTTCTGACTGCCAACAGCCTAGGTACCGACAACACAGATTTACCCATTTGCATCTACAGACTTAAGAGGCTTTTTTGGAGTAGTTGGGTGGGTAAGTAAACGACTGTGTATTGCAATAGGTGGCTACGCTGCCACCTTCACCTACGGTGCCAGTACGGTTGGTAGTTAGCAGAAGCATACGTACTCCATGGTCGAGCTGGGTGGAGGAGCAGTTCTCGTCGTAGTAGACGCCGTCGGAGTAGAACTGGAAGCTCTCCTGCGACGCGTCGATGGCCACGGACACCGGGCCCACCGTCGCCACCGCCTGCATCAGCTTCTCCTCGTCGCCGTTCGGGATGTCCACGAAGCCCGTGTCGTCCGCGCCCGAGTTCTTAGGGTTGTACCTGTGCGCAACACGTACGTACGTATAAATAACAATGGCGTTCATGTAGCTTGTACACACGGCTACACATCAAGCTATACAAAACCAGTTTTAGCTGACCTCGCATTGTATATGCTTTTTGTACAATCAGAAGTCAGCTTATACTGGTTAAGTATAGCTTGATGTGTAGCCGTGTGTACACACCCAGAGTGGGGCATACAGGGATATGGCAAACTTTCTCTTTTTATCGTAGAGAGTCAAAACAACAAAAAGTTGAGCCTAAAGACGCCCAGCGATGGTTGATTCCAGATTGAGTGATGATTATTATTAAGCTAGACTGGACCTAGATCGATGATTCATTAGCTGTAGAGAACTTGTGTATAGCGCAAACTGTAAAGATAAGACGTTTCTGGCATGTTATTGAAGAAGAGACTTGACGTGAAGACGTATTCGCATCTCACCTGCACTTGTCGTCCACGCCCTCATAGGGGTAAGCCTTCTCGGTGTCGATGCCACCGTTTTCCTTGATGTACTTGAAGGCGTTGTCCATGAGGCCCCCGTTGCAGCCGTTGTTGCCGTACGCGACCGAGCAGTCCACCAGGTTCTGTTCCGACAGCGACACGAGGTAGCCCGTCTTGCGGAAGTGCTGGCCCTCGAGAGCGCCGGTCTGACAGGAAGACGTTGCAGATACATTTGCTACATACTTTTACATCCCGTAAGTGAACACTTACGTTATAGGTACTCTTATTGTACCAGCAGATATTTACTAGTCAAAATCTCGTCCCAAAGTCGTTCCAGGCGTTTCCGAGATTAGCCGGAACTACCCTATATCTATATTATTAATAGTATAGTGTCAACATAATCTGTTGGTTATTACAGCCGAGTGAATTTTGTAGGACAGCCACGACATATTAAGCAGGACCCGTCATTGGGTAGCCGTAGAACCTACAGTGACCGTACCACCGATGAGAATCAAACACCTACCTACAATAGAACACGACTGGATAGGATACGTAGGTACGTACCTTACCTATAGGTCTGTGGTTATGAAACTATTCGTGAGAATGATGGAAATGTTGAACTCTGTCGTCGTTTGGTAGCACTAGTTGTACCTACCCTGCCTGACCTACCTCTAACTTATATCGAGTCATTCAATAGGTAGCTTCTTATAATATTCTACGAATCTTAGCAACTAGATCTTGTAGTCACTCGAATAGCCTCTCGTATCGGTACCTAATATACTTACCTACATTTAAATAATTATGATACCAAATGCTAATCAGAGCACACGAGTGCGCGCAGAGTGACACAGATATCAGTCACATGACCGACGAACAATAACATGTAATTAGATAAAACAATAAAACAAATGCCATACTTATTAGTAACTGATAGTACCTACTAGGTAGTTAGGCTCGCTTGCAGCAGCCAGGATTGTCGTTTTAACCCCCACTTAGTTGCTGACACGGGGCCAATGATCGTTCTTGTGTCAGCAACTACGCAAGTGGCTCTGACTGACCGGACTTATTTTGTTTGTTTATTTAGCGTAGCTGCTGTTACTCACCTGCAGATTACACCTCTTGCACTCTTATCATTTCAATTCTTTGCTACTTTGAACCACCTTTTCCTTTCTTTATCAGATATTAAAATAATAAACAGTACCTATGCGTCATTGATTCTTTCGAATGGCATCGATTTAATTTTATGCATGATGAATCGATTCGATCAACTTCAATCGCTTTCATGAGGAAATTACCTCCTAATAGATTTAGTAACGGTTGTTCATCAAGGGCGGATCCAGCCTTCAAGTCAGGGGGGGGTCATACAAGATGACCCAGATAAGGATGTCCAAACGAAAATTTTGGACTCCTCTCTTCTTGGACTATTCAAACCACCCCCATGTATGTTCTACGATTTTTTGCGGTTTAGGAGCTAGAAGATATTTTAATATTTTTTTGGGAAATTCTTCTTTACATCAGATTTTGTAGATTTTCTCTTTGTATCTGCCAGTTCCCAAATGGTTTTGAAAGGTGGGCTTTAGGTCACTATATCTTCATAATAGAGCTTAGTTACCTACTATTCTATAATTGACGACCAAGTGTCGAGTCTAAACATTTTAGTAAGTAGGTAGCTCATGAAAAGGTTTTCATGTTTACAAAATATCCAATTTTAATAATCATGTAGTAGGTACTAGGTACCTACGTGAGTTCAGCCAAGAGCGATAACAATATTTTGATTATGTAAGGTAGGTATGTCCGTATACCTAATAGCAGCGTGCCTACTGTTACAATCTTAAGGAAAATAGGTATCGCTAGTCCTTTCCGGCAGCATATCGCGGCATTTTGAACGATATCATTGTTTTCTGTTTGATAAAGAGGGACAAAAGAATTCAAACAAATCATTTGTGATGCAAAAGAACGCGCGTGGCTTGAAATGGTTTTAAAAATAATTTATATTACGTACCTAGGTACTTAGCAAATTACCGATATTTGCAACAAATAAATTAACGATACGATGATATTTTTCCGTAAATTATCATAGTTTTACAAGAAAATAATTCTGAACATAAAAATATCATCCCACAAAAAACATTTCATGTAAAATGTTGCCAAGACAACCACATAAGGTTTGCCCTATGAAAAAGATATCAGATCTCATGTAGAGCCAAGCTTCTGAATCTACACGGCCTAACTCTACCGACTCTAACTTCACAAATTCTACATATCAGCAAAAAATGTATGGCTTCGCCGTTTCGAAACCGTCGCGCGTCGTGGAGGTGATGCGAATATTTAGTTTCTGAAGTAAGTAACGAAACAGCCAAGCCATACATTTTTACTGATATGTAGAATAGGATAGGGCAAACCTTATGTGGTTGTCTTGGCAACATTTTACATGAAATGTTTTTTGTGGGATTTCAGTTCTTTTTGTAAGTTGCTAGGCAGTCTTTCTACTTCCAACTGAACTTTGTTTACATACCAAATTTCGGCTTTCTAGCACTTCAGGAAGTACCCTAACATTTTGAAGTCTCATACAAACTTCCACCCCCCATTTTAGGGGATGGGGGGCAAAAGTTATAAGTTTATGATTTTTTTTTATGGTTGTATACTAAACTTAGATTACATAATAAATTTCAGCTTTCTAGCACTTCAGGAAGTAGCCAAACATTTTGATGATCATCAATGTGTCAGTGTGTCAGTGACGAAATCGGTGTATTTTAGATATCAATAAAATCTAAAGTATTAAAGCTATTCAATTGAGACTTTGTATGTTTTTAGTCTATTATTGACATCATATCCTGAGAATATGAACTATCTGGTACATCGGAAACCAACTCTATGAGGGTTCAAAAAAACGATGAAAAACTTCGAGAAAAGGTAGGTAATGTAGTGCCCTTGCGCTTCGCTTGGCACGTCTTGGCGGGGGCACTGCCGTGCCCCCCGATTAACATGATTAACGTCATCTTATCATATTCGGAGGTGGATTGATCACTCTTTGTCATATTATCGTCATCCTAATGGTCACGTCCGTAAAACTGATCACATCTGTAATATTTGGCTTTCTCACAATAAAATAAAAATTCGAGCTAGTCAATGATAATAATTATCATTGGTGCTAGTTAAACTTTGATCATATTGTAGTTAAGTGTTCATTATACTTATTTTATGACACACACACTGTATAAGTACAGATGTTGCATACTACTACGACCACACACGACTGACCCCTTGGTCTCGTGGTTGCAAGTGTGCCTGCAAAGTCTTGGGTTCAACTCCCACGTCGGACAAAGTATTAATGGGTTTTCCCATTAGAGATTTCTCAAATCAATTGGTCCTGCGCCTTGGTCTCTCCCCGGTCGTATCAACAAAATGTCGTCCTATTGGAATATAAGGGGAGAGGCAGTGCGCCTGTGTTTGCGCACTATAATAAATCTAATACTGCGTATCTACTCGGCTAGTCTTCATCGAGATGGTTACCGTGACCGAAATACGATTGAGAATTATAATTTTGATTATTCTTTATCACTGTGGTGACTGGTGACAGAGTCTGTCACCAGTGTGGCGGTGAGCCATTATTACTTACTGTTATGCTTTATGAGACGGACGGGACAGAAACCAGGCGCAATATTCATTTTGAAAATAATTAACGCTGACTTTCTCGATTGTGGTTGCTTTGATCGAACATAGAAACAGGATAGCCAGCCAGCTCGTTATCGGTTGGATTTGCCTTATATTTACACCTAAACATGCCAAGCGGCGCGGGGCATTTTCAGAGCGATCACCGATAATGTGCTGTAAACCAACATGGTCATTAATATTATGGTTAGGTATACTCACGGTGGAGAATGCCCAGCAGGAGCCGCACTTGCCCTGGTCCTTCACCTCGGTGACGGCGCCCTCCTTGCGCCAGTCCACCTGGTCGGGGTACGACACGTGCGCCGGCGCGATGAACGTGGAGGCGCGGGAGTCGCGCCCTTTGCTGTACAGGCCCTTGTTGTGTCTACAACAACGACAGTACTGTCACACATCGTTACCATCGACTAAGTCAGAGAAAGGAATTGCTCAGTAGCAGGCCGGCCCGCAGTCTGGACTCTTGCCCACTTTATGAGAAAGTCCTCGCCTTCTATAATTACTACTAATAACTAGATTATGGTCCTATCTCAATGGTAACTGCTGTGCAGATACCATTCGAGAGATACCTACAAGTGTGAATCGTGATGTTCGTTATTCTAGTTTACATTATTGCTTCATTCTAAAAGGCTACCAAACAGCAATTATAATTTTAAAAACAATTTAAAACTTCTTTGTAAGCATTTGCAGCCTTCACCTGCCACAACACGCTGAGCCGAAATGAACCAATTAGACTAGAGTCAGACAAACTCATGTTCATCATCAATATTATTTGAAAGTTCACCATCGACGATGGGACTCGGGAGCCGTTACGGCCACTTACGGGTCTATAAGATCCTGAAAAGACAAATCAAACAATGATGCAATTTCATCAGTACTGCCATCAGTATGGCCTATAAGTAGAGAAAACGTCTAAAAACAACGCAATCAGTTGGAGCGGCTGCGGCTGTAATCCGAGATATTGAACAAAACAATGAATCCACTTTGTTGTGACGACACGTCAGACAAGTGCGTCATCAATATTTACTTGTAACTATCTAGGTAGGTATACTTGTATAGGAAAAAATTAAGCTGCTGCGATAGGCGATTTTTTAGAATAGGTATAAAACAAAAAAAGTATCTAGGTACCTATCAACAAATATGGATGAAATCACGGTTTTTTTATACTTACACATCAAGTAGGTAACTGGTATTTGTTAAATTTTCCGTGATGCATTAAGTCTGGTTAAACCTATTAAAAGGTTAAACCAAGTAGGTATCTACCCAGTCACATACTTCATAATAGTTATTATTTGGCTTCATAGAGCAACACGGGTACCTGTCAGGTACCCGTGTTGCTCTATGTTTGGCTTCGGTTCAATTTTTTTTGCCATAAAATTTGCCTGTTTGGAAGTACAACAGCTTGTTTGACCGAAAAAGACATCGAAGTCATTTTATTTTAGTTTTCCAATTAAGTATAAATTATTATGTCTCTTCAAAAACTTATTTAAATGTTACTCTTTATCGCAACACTAACACGAAACAATTAGAAGCGTTAAGGTTCCTTTGTCACTTTGTTCGGCTCCTATTTGCGCTTCTACAACCTTTCTGCAGACTGAAAACTGCTTTTAGTTAATAATACAAGAACTAAAATGCAGCTCGCCTTCGGCTTGAGTGACTGCGTAGGACACCGGAGAGCGCGCTACTCACTTGGTGGTCTTGTTGAATCCGTTCATGGTGTGCACGAACTCGTGGTGCAGCATGTCGGCGAACCTGTTGCTCCTCAGCTTGTAGGAGACGGCGCCCTGCTCGTAGCGCTGGTTGTGCTTGGCGATGCGGTGCTTGTTCTCCATGTAGATCTTCATGCGGAACTTGTCCTCCACGTCGCTGTCGTACTGCTTGCTGTGCTCCATCTACAAGGGGAGGGTTCGAGGCTTAATTCAAATAATAATGACATTAGAACTCTTATCTGGCTTTGTAATTAAAAGTAACCGAAATAGGTAAAAAATATTATTATCCTGTTGATTCCTGTTGTTTTCTATTTAACCGACTTCTAAAAAAGGAGGAGGTTCTCAATTCGGATGTTTGTATAGTCTATAGTCTTTTAAAGTTGCTGATACTTTAGAATTATTGGAAACAGTCCTTAACATAATAGGTGCCTATAAATCGTTTAACCTGGAAGCCAGATATGTGGAGATCAATAGCGGAACACACTAGTCCAGTCTACCAGCACCGCCAAACTCAGCTGCAGGCAGAAATGTCGGACATACCTTGAAAGCGCTCCACTCTTCTCTGACGAGGTCGATCAGGGAGACGGCGCTGGCGGCCGCCACGACGCACAGGAGCACGGCTATACTCTTCATGGTGCCGCGACTGCTGACACAGGACAAACTTTATGTTAGGTGCCGCTTGCACCGCCCGCCCTTATAATCTAAATCCATTTAATTCACGTATTAAAACCTATATTTTACTGTGTGAAATGCATGAGGAATAATTGATGTATCTTTATTATTAATATATTTTTTATTCGTGATTTTTTCCTTTTTATAGTTTATTCTGCTATTCGGGGCGGAGACAAATCTATAGAAACAAAGATCATAAAAATCGGTTCAGCCGTTCTTAGGTTAACCAACCACCTAACCTAACCTTCTAACCTGATTTTGTTTTATTTTTATATGATTATGACGACCGACATGACCGTCATCACACACACCCTTTTTTTTTTGAGGTGGTAAAAATCATTAAATGAGTCCTTCCGCCCTGGGTGGGGCGGAAGGGACTGTCAGACTTTTACTGACTAAAAAACCACCCTGTTCCTTCTGTTGCCCTTTACGTTCCGGGGCCACGGTATCCTGTTAAGACGTCCCGCAACCTCGGCAGGCGTTTGGCCCTTTGTCCCTGTGCTGACAGCTCTTTGAGGCCCCCGCGAACAGAACGCACCGTCGACCCGGGCATGGTCCTTGATCGGACGGCGAGCTACCCATTACTCGCCGTCCGCAAGCCCGCGCCTACGGTGGCCGGATGTCGCCTCGCGACGTCCGACGCCCCGGGCGTCTCCCGCGGCGGCTGGGGCGTGAGGTCAAGTGAGGTGGAGGGTGTTGTTCTCTCCCTCACGCGGCCCGCCTCTTCCTTCGCTAGCATTATTGCTTCGCAGAAGGAGGCGACTGCATCCCATTCCCTCTCGCCCCGGAGCATGGCCTGAACCAGGTCCGGACGCGAGAGGTCGCCGCCGCCTATCGCCTCCGTGAGGACACGGCGGTGCTCTGCCCAAGCGGGGCAGACCTGCACCGTATGCTCCACCGTGTCCTCCGGGCGGTCCACACAGTGGTGACACCCGGGCGTTTCCTCCCGCGCAATCCGACACAGGAACCTCCCGAAACAACCGTGTCCGGTGAGGACCTGCGTCAGCCGGAAGATGAGGACGCCGTAGCGCCTCTCCAGCCACTCCTCAAAGAAGGGTCTTACCGCCGCGATTGCAGCGTGCCTGATCACACACACCCTGCTGTAGGTAATGCCATTACCTACATATAAAAGTATTCTGATTACCTATGTAAGTACCTATTAAAATAAACAATTGAAATAATCACATAAACTAGATAGGTAAGGTACCTACCTACTTAGATACCGCTCTATACAATGTGTCGTTTTGCATCCTCGTCAAATTCAAGGGGGTAACTATGCTAGTGATTCTAGACCCGAATCAATAATAAAATAGGTAGGTGTTTTTTTTTTAATGTTTTCTTATTTACGGAAATCAGTAAACCACCCCGGTGAAAATGCGGCCCATCTTAAGACTAGGTTTAGGATCGCTGACCGCGCGCACACACACAAAGAATCGCAAACGATAAAACCACAACACAATAGACGCCGCGCGCGCACCCCTCTTCCCTGTGGTGCCCCACTCCCGCGCCCGGGCGCCCGGCGGGCGCAAAGCAAAAAAAATTTTAAATTAGTTCAAGTGATTTCGCCGCCGGCCGTGAGTGTATCGCAAATTTCGCTCCTTGGGTGAGCTTGCTTCGTGAATGAAACGTGAATTATGTGATTGTGATGCCATCAGTGGAGACATCCGGATTTTCGCAGAACGGTTTCCCAATAGGGAACCGCCAACGCAGAGCGTTATGCTGTCTGCTACACAGAGACTGCGGGATTTTCGGCAGTTTGACGTAGGTACCCCGACATGCTCAAGCTCGCGGCAGTGAAGGTCTGCCTGTCGCCTTGCAGGAAGATATCCTGGAGTACTTCCAGCGAGAGCCACAGGCAAGCACACAAAAATACCTACTAAGGTAGGTATTTTTGTCGGTCCTCAGCCCGTTAAAGTAGGAAGGGAAATTTAAAATCAACCAATTTAATCTACAAATAAAAACAAAATCATTACTAATAATTAGGTACTCATAAATCATGAATTTACCTACAATGCGCCAAGAGCGTCCCGCCACGTCCCGCCGCCGCCGCCGGCAGCAAGTAGGTACCTAACCTAAATTCCACGCTCACAACAAATAAATGTGCCACAGCCTAGCAAAACGTCTCCGGTTGTACCTAAATCCTAGTAGGTATGTATTCATAGCAAAATCGGTAGATTTGCAATAAAACAGAATAAAGCAAAATGGCAAAACTAACATTTTATCAATCAGCTGATAACGTGGATAAGTAGTTAAATCCTAGTACGTAGGTATTCTTAGATCTTAATAATAAAAACAAGTGTTATTAATTAACATCTAAGGTTAATAAAATCTGCAATTTGCAATAAAACGTAATAAGCAAAACTAACGTTTTATTAATCAGCTGACCGTAGATCATACTCACGACAATAGCACAACAATAGGGCGTGAACTTTTCTTGGACGCGCATAGCATACCTACGCATGTGATACACTCACGCACACAGAGACAATTGGCGCTAAAGCGCAGAGAGTGATTCTCCAATTTCAAGTTATGGATTATTCTGAAATTCGATTAAAAGTGATGGTCCAAAATGTATGGACCAAAAACCCAGAGTCGATTTAGACAAATCTGGTATCAATAGCTTTATTAATAATAATAATCATAGGACAATAATAAATATAAGTAGCGATTATATGAACCTATCAAGTATTAAATCTTATATTTCACAGCTTATGTAAATCATATGTCAAGATACTTTTGTCGTGAAATCTTTTTACAGTTGAATGTGCCTATTTTGTCTCAGATTATTTATTTTTTCAGTCGCTTATTTAAAAAAAAAACGGGTTGCACTCCGGGAGTGCCGGCAGAAGTGAAAACTTGATTATTAACGTTTACGTTTACGTTTAACATACACGAACATTCGCGCAAGCGCCCTGCGCTGTCTAAACGAAACAGTAGGCCCAGGCATACATTTTCGCCGCGCCGTAGAGAGGGGATAGCTGTCTACTCTCCATCCGTCTTACGCTTTTTCGATCAGGTCACGTGTCCTGACGCGCACGTGTCCTGACGCGAGTTTAAGATTTTATACCCATTACAGAAAAAGTGCTCAACGCCGCTAAAGAAGTTTTCACTTCAAAAACAAATACTGTGGGAAAAATATTTATTTCAATTATTTTCAATGTCTATTAATATATCATCTAAGAACCCAGCAGGTTGCATAAGGTCGTCTTGGTACCTGGCCCAGGCCAGATAATATATAATGCTTATTATGTGGGCACAACTGCCCAATGTGCGGCGACCATGAATACAGCTGCAACAGTATTCCGGTAGCAAAGCAAACGAAGGACTGCGTCGGCGCCGTTAGAACCTCGGTTCAAGTTAAGGAACAAAAGAATAGAAAATGGCGACTGGCGTCCGTCGGCGCGCTCGCGCTCCTATAGGTAAGCCTCTCGCTCACTCAATGGAGCGAGAGGTAAGATGAACGCATCATATTCTGAAGTAGGTATTTGTGTGTATTTGTTTAGCGAAAACAAAATAATGAATAACAAAGATAGGTAGGTAATTATGCTAGAGAACTTAAAAAATAGACGTAATCTCATTAATAAAGGACTTTGAACTTGATAGTTGCATATGATCGCTAGTTATATTTATTATTGTCCTATGATTATTATTATTAATATAATGCTGTTGAAAAAACTGGTAAAAATAACAAGTTATTCACGATTTTTCCATATATACTTTATTCATCTGTAACTCATATACCCCATGGATATGGGCAATTTTTTTTCGGTGGGGTAAATTGTGCATTTTAATAAACCTATTGATACCTAATTTGTCTGAATCGACTCTGGGTTTTTTTTGGACCATCGCTTTTTAACAACTAATAAAAAAGGGTGTTATTATTATTGTTCAGGTCTCGTAATTTTAATTGATTATTTATGACTTTTATGACAACCTCCTGAATTTTGACGAGGATGCAAAACGACATATTGTATATGCGTTTACGGAACCAATCTTATTCTTTACAGTAATTTACGGTTAAGGGTACTTAACCACCACCTTAGTAAGTAGGTATACTTACTCCATCTTTGATAGTTTTAAAAAAATGAAATAAAAATGTAGGTAAAATCCTGGGATGGCCAGTAGACAATAGTGCCCACCCCAGGATTTCGGGTTACAATAATATTTACGTTTTAGACCAAATATAAGTGCTCGTGCTCGAACAGTAAACTTGAGTGCTTGATTGATTGTAAGTACCTATAGGCGCTACTTGTTAGGTTTGTAGTTTGTACCATAGGGAAGTGGACGATATTCGTCATCTTCGTGGAACGATAGCGGAATAATAATATCAATGTTGGCGGCAGCGGACTTGGGTCGCGTGATACAAGCAACGGCGGCGTAGTACAATAACGAGGAAGTACAATAGCATTAAACCGATACAATAACCCTTTGTTCCAAGACTGATATTTTGTACTTATATTGTTGCATAATATTTTCTATTCTGTTACTTTCGTTCGTCAGTTATCATCTTATTTACCTTTCCTTTTAGGTAGGTACTAAATTACTAATGAGCAGAATGCAGAACGCTTACAAAATAGGTAATTATGTGGTTATTTCTTATTACCTTTTTTTTTCTGTGCTTTTAAAATTCTTTCTTTCTTTCTTTAAAATTCTTTTAAAATTCTGTGCTCTTACATAGTTCAACTACAAATTAAATTTATTAAGTATTATTGCTATAGGTAAGTAGGTACCTACCTAAGTAGGAGGTGTAATAATTTTCACGTTTTGACCGTTTTGTTAGCATAATTTAAGTTGATGACTAGGACTACCCACTTTTCTTGAATACCTACTAGTTAACCAATTACAAAATATAAGTAGGTACCTACGTAAAGTAAGTTAATAATTCACGGGAAAAAATAAGTAGATAGTCGTAACACGGGCTGCATAAAAATTAATACCTTGTTTTTCTGAATAACGTTTCGGGAAATAAAATTGTTTACGCAACAAAGAAAGCAACTGCTAAACAACAACACGCGATATAAACTACGTTTGACTTGCTTGCCGTGAGATGATTCAACACAAAGGAGGTTTGGTTACAATCACTGACCATTTAACACCACTATTCAAATAATTTATTAAACACACGCTGTGGAAATAGTAACAAAACAAAACTTACCTGTTATCTTCAAAACGTATTTAAATATTTATTATTTTATAAAACGAATTAAAATTACGAATGTGAAATTCAATGTTTTTGTTGGACAGACGCGTCTTCACGCGATCCCGTTACAAATGGTTGTGCGCGTTCTTCCTATTCGCTGCGTAATGTCGATATTTAAGTCTAAGACTAGGCACGTGCTTCTATTGAGCATTGTTATCGAAACACGCATTTATGAATTCTATGCAAAAATACATTATTATTGTAAGTATTATTGATTATTTCAGACAAATCCTTTTAAAATGTAAATTATTGTTTCTGGATATTTACGTATGGTATTGGAAAAGATTCAGGACAAAGAATGATGAGAAGAACAGCTTGTAACTTTAGGTTTCGTTAAGTGTCTTTTTACTCCGGTTCTAATTTTTTTATGTTTTTAGGTGGATTTTAAACTGTTTTGTATGTAATCTCAATTTTAACTCTTCATTTTAAAAGAGAATACTAATTTTTGTTTTGGAGTTGAGTACATACTCTTTCCATGGAGTCCCTGTCAACATTTGACATATTATTGCTTGTCAGTCAGTCAAACTCATGACTCATGTCATGTCATGATGTCAGTCGAGTTGCTCTCTTAGATTTCAATTTTCATTGACATTTACTTTATTTTTACGTGCAACTTGTGGGTTTCAGAATAAAGATTTATGATTAAATACAATGAAACAGGATGAAAAGGAGCAGAAAAAACAAGGTAGAAGCGGTAAAAAATTGCAGCTGTACAAACCAAGAAAGAGAAAGACCGTTGAGGAAGATGCTGCAATACAATATTTACAGGCTCAATATGACAAGGTAGTGGATTGTATTATTTTTTACCCGCTTTTCATATCTATGTGCTTTTAAATTTCCTTTTTGTATCACTAATGATAGCATATAATATATGCGCAAAACGATAAAATAAATGCCATCTCAATAAGTGAACCTCAAAATAGCCATGTGGGTTAACAATACCAAACCCGTTACAATAAATCCTTTGATTTTGTTACTTGCATTGTGTAAGTTGATTTACTGCAACTAACCAGAACTCACATTCATTAATTCATTCATGTTGAACGGTATAAATTTTGTTGTAGTACATTGTCTAAAAATTATATATTATGAATGTTTGCAGATAAACCCCACTGAAATAAAAACTTTTAAAGACTTTCCACTGTCACAGAAGACTTTAAAAGGGCTGAAAGAAAACAGTTATGTCACCCCAACTGAGATACAGAAACAAGCTATTGGTTATGCCTTGCAAGGGAAAGATATCCTTGGTGCTGCTAAAACTGGATCAGGAAAAACATTGGCTTTCTTGATACCCATACTGGAAAACCTATTTTGTAAGAAATGGACTAGGTTAGATGGGGTTGGGGCTTTAGTCATATCACCCACCAGAGAACTGGCCTATCAGATATATGAGGCTCTAAGGAAAGTAGGACACCTACATGACTTCTCAGCGGGTCTCATTATTGGTGGACAGAATTTAAAATTTGAGAGGAAGAGAATGGATCAAATAAATATATTGATTTGTACACCAGGACGCCTCCTCCAGCATATGGATGAGAATCCTTTATTTGACTGTAGCCACCTTCAGATTCTTGTATTAGATGAAGCTGACAGATGTTTAGACATGGGCTTTGAGACAACCATGAATGCAATCATTGAGAACTTGCCAGCTCAAAGACAAACACTCTTATTCTCAGCCACACAAACTAAATCAGTAAAAGATCTAGCTCGCCTCAGCTTGTCATTCCCAACGTACATAGCTCCACACGAGCAGGCGGAGACTGTCACACCAGACCTACTGCAACAAAGTTATATCATTTGTGAGATTGATGAGAAGATTGGGATCCTTTGGTCTTTTATTAAGAACCACTTGAAGCAAAAAGTAATAGTGTTCATGGCTACATGTAAACAAGTCAAGTACACATATGAGTTGTTCTGCAAGTTAAGGCCGGGCGTCAGTTTGCTGGCGCTGTATGGAACTCTACATCAAGAGAAAAGGGAAAAAATTTACAATGAATTTTGTAGAAAATCAAATGTTGTGCTATTTGCTACAGATTTAGCTTCTAGAGGATTGGACTTTCCCCGAGTTAACTGGGTGATTCAAATGGATTGTCCTGAAGATGTGGAAACATACATTCATAGAGCTGGTCGCACAGCAAGAGGATTTTCTGGTAAAGGTGAAGGTCTGTTGATGCTCTTACCACATGAGGAGAAATTAGTAGAAGACCTACAAAAAAGAAAAATTCCCATTAATAAAATTCAAGTTGATCCATCTAAAGTGGTAGCTCCTCAGAGGAAAATAGAAAGTCTTCTGTCTGACAGCACAGAACTCAAACAGAGTGCCCAGAGAGCTTTTGTCAGTTATCTGAAATCAGTATTCCTAATGAAAAACAAAGAAATATTTAATGTCCAACTACTAGACACAGATGCTTATGCAAGGTCGCTAGGATTGATAGTGCCCCCACATATCAAATTTTTGAAGAAATATCAATATGCACAGAACAGACAAGCTAAGGAAAATGAAAATAATGATGCCATTGAGAAGTTGAAAGCAAAAACTGGATCTGATGAAGAGTCTGATCAAAGTGAAGAAGAAGAAGCTAAATTTGAATATGAAAAGAAACTTAAAAAAAAGATAAAGAAAGATTCTTTCATTAAATTTGATTTTCATAATGATGCAGATACTGATGAGGAAGACTTCTTACAAGTCAAAAGAGTGGATGTCGATCTTGGTGACGAGCCAGTTGAAGAAGTACAAACATCGAAAAAGAAAGCAAAGCCCCTAACAAAGGCAGCTGTTGCTAAGAAACTGATGAAGAAAAAGATTAAAGTGAATACCACAGTGAAATTTACAGAGGAGGGAGATGCTATAGAAGATGAAAAGAGAGATGTAAAATCAGAATTAGCTAAACAGTTCTTAAATGAGAATGTAGGAGGTATTGATATAGAAAAGGCAAAGGAGGTATTACAAGAAGAAGATAAGTTTGACAAGATTAGATTTAGAGAAAAGGTCAAAGCTAAACACAAGGAACAGAAGCGCAAGCTTAAGAATATAAAGAAGGAAGAAGAAGGGGAAAATGATGACTTTGGGTCACAATCAGAGTCAGATGGACCTGACCTATCGTGGCTGCCTGACCCTGATAAATTGTATGGTAAAAAAGATGAAAGTGGTGGTTCTGATGATGGCATTGGATCTGGAGCATCAAATGATGATGATAAAACAGATGACGAATCTGAGGTAGATCAGAAGTTCCACAAGTGAGTATTTCCTTAGTTATTGAATGTAATTCTTACTATCTGTCTATTTATCAAAATAAACTTTATTCAAATCGCCAGTTGGTTAACAGAGTAATTCCAATATGTAATAATTTTGACTAGGTCGTCAATGGGAGAAGACTTCATCGATTATACTATAACTCATGTGTTGCAGGCCTACAAAGCGGAAACTAATGGAGAGTCGAGGCATCCCGCAAGCGAGCGTGACGCCGCGCAAGGTGAAGAAGGTCCAGGACGTCGCCGCGTCGCTGTCCGTCAGCGAGGCTGAGGCACTCGCCATGCAGTTACTACAAGCCAAGCGATGATCGTTGTTATAAATTCTGATAAATTTAATAAATTTCGTTTATTACCAACAAGTACTGCAGTCATTTATTTAAAAAAACGAATCCCTTAGGGCTTAGGCGATTAACACACGAGGCCGCGCACCGCCGCGGTTGCCGGTGAAGCGGATCTCATGTAGTCATGTCGCATTGGCCTGTTAGAAATCCGTTGATGCCACACGTACACCGCCCGACCGCGCGGCCGAGCGATGCAATCCGTTTTACCGTCACTGCCCTCAGTGGCGTGGCGTGGCGGTGCGCGGTGCCGTGTGATAATCGCATTATTGCTATTTATCAATTTACAAATTTTCTTGCTCGACAATCGTCGACAGCTTAGCCACTTACTTGCTCAGCCCGAATATCATTCAGTTGGGTTGGTAACATGGGCGTACCCAGCTTCTGGCGTAGGAGGGGGCAAGTCAGATTTTTTAGGTCGGATCGTCCGCGGCTGTTTTGTCATACACACTACACAAACACACCCCCATGAATCATTAGGTGTATGTAGTGTAGTGTGAAATAAAATGTGTGAAATAAAACAATAACATGTCAAATAAAATAAATGCTAGTCGCTCGCAAGTCCTTATCGAAGATTACCGAATACAGCCGAGCCTAGATTCGGTAATGTACGTCCGCCATCGTCGCGCGCGGTTTTTTGGCAATTGCATCGTGCATTTTGTCAGTGTCTATTGCGCGGTTTATTTAAAAGTTAGAGCATAAGGACCCGTTCACACTTTAATTAGGCGAGTTCATACATGTTCTGCGAGATTTCCAAGGGGGGGCAGCTGCCCTCCCCTGCCCCCCCCCTGGGTACGCCCATGGTTGGTAAACTAAATCATTCAAGTGATGAACCCGATTCTATCTATTCCAGATTTTCAGTGGGGCTTTAATCAGCCGAGACTCGAGAGTAATTTCCAGTGCAGGCTGGTTTGAAAACGACTAGAAAGTAGTAGTAAACGAAAAATTCCATGAAATTAACGGGATACTTGGGTACCTACTCTATAGATTTTCGTGTACGTATTTACTACATAGTAATAAGAAGGTAAATAATTATGACTCCGAATGACTCATACGATACGTTTTGTTGCATTCATAGGTTTTTAGGTAACTTTTAGGTACGATTGAGACCAACCGGCTCGCACCGGGCCGGGCCGGGCGGCATTTTACAATGCGGTAAAGAACATTGAAATGTATCAACAGTAATTATAGTTAATACTAGCTTCTGCCCGCGACTTCGTACGCGGATCCTGTTGCTTATGCCAGCGACAACGGGGTCGTCAAAATCGAAGATCTGAAACGTCTGATGTAGAATTCTATGGCCCGGGGACGGGA
The DNA here is from genome assembly GCA_949316365.1 of Hoplodrina blanda. NCBI lineage: Eukaryota > Metazoa > Arthropoda > Insecta > Lepidoptera > Noctuidae > Hoplodrina > Hoplodrina blanda. The sequence goes on from OX438590.1 coordinate 257,456, forward strand.
AAACAACGGGATGAGCGAGACGATTGGAGTCGTTCCAGATCTTTCATTTTTGTAGATAAGTATGTCAACAGGAAATGCCCATCAGACTAAACAACTTTACCTAAGTAAGACGTCATTCCTTAATATGTTATTATAGTGTCGCTGGGCTTTGGAGTTCCACAACAGGTGTTCCAGATCTACAATCTTTATACGTCAGCAGAGAGTGCTCATCAGACTGAACAACTCTTGCTAAGACGTCATTCCTATATATGCTATAGTGTAGCTGGGCTCTTGGAGTTCCACATCAGCTGTTCCAGATCTTTAAATTTTATACGACAACAGAGAGTGCTCATCAGGCTGAACAGTTCTTGCTAAGACGTCATTCCTATACAGCCTGTAACAAAAACCCTGTCCGATCCTTAAGGGTATTATTCGGCATCGTACTGCGTACTCATATACGTAACCATTTAATGGATTTGAGATTATTATTTTTCCCCAGTGAAAAAAATAAAGAAGAAAGTAGAAGTAATTAAATTAAAATAAAACATAAAAACATACATACATACATACCGTCAAAATCATAACCCTCCTTTTGGCTTTGCCGTAGTCGGGTAAAAACTGATCAACGGCAACACTGATCGGACAGGGTTTTTGTTACATAGTGTATATGTTATAGTGTAGCTGGGCTCTTGGAGTTCCACATCAGCTGTTCCAGATCTTCAAATTTATTCTCTTAGCAGAAAATGCTCAGAACGTGAAACGTTTTTTGCTATGGTACCATTTTTGTATCTCTTATAGTTTAGCTGGTCTGTTGCGGTTCTGCATCAGGTACCGGTATTCAAGTTTCCAAGATAAATTTTATAGCCTAATGTTGCCCAGACTTAATAACTGAATCCTTAATGGCAGCGGCGCAGCTCTCCTCAACGCGCTTTATATAATAGCCAAGGACGCGCAGGCGCGAGGCGTGTGCGTACTCTGATAGAATACCTTAACAAAATGTTCGCCGTGATTCTATTGACATAACTTTTTTATTTATGAACCGATTGACATGAAATAAGTGAAGAATTAAGTGAAGCTTACTACAATAAATTAGTCAAAACCGCATTTAAATCGAATAAGCCGTTTCTGATATTAGCGTGCACAAACACGCAGACAAACAGACAAAAAAATATTTAAATTACGATTTCGGGTTCGGCATCGATATAATAACAACGCCTGCTACTTTTTTTTTATATATTTCCATTGTACAGACACCACTTTTCTACAAATTTTCAACCGACTTCAAAAAGAAGGAGGTTCTCAATTCGGCGCGTATGTTTTTTTTTTTTTTTTGTATGTATGTTACCTGATTTCTCAGCCAATTATGAATAGATTTGGATGATTCTTTTTTTGTTTGAAAGAGTATACTTCCGAATAGGTCCCATAGAAATAATTGTCATGATCTGATAATGAACTTCGGAGATATGGAACGGAACTCCTTATAGGATCACAGCATAACTGTCGTAACAAGTAAAATTGCTTACTTGCTTTGTCTAAATGTGTAGTCGATGACTGACTGAAGGAAGAGAGGGAGGGGGTACGTCAACCCAACCCCACTACTTTCCAAAATTTAATATATCGTGTGAGGTATTGTTTGAAAGGGCTTTTTGTAAGGATTTTAAACATTAACACACAAGCACTAAAAAGTGAAAAATAAAATGCTTTTTTACAAAAAAATAAAACCGCCTTCAAAAACTACAAAATAAAAAAAAAATAGTTTTGGAAGTCGGTGGCAATTTCTACATAACAAAAAATAAAACCAAAGCCACCGACTTCCAAAACTAGTTTTTTTTTATTTTGTAGTTTTTGAAGGCGGTGTTATTTTTTTGTAATATTATATGTATAGATTTGCATGCAACTTACGCATAGTTATTATACCTCTGTCGGCATCCCGCGACGTGTCAGTCGCAGAAGCCAGTCGGAGCCGTCGGCATCCAACCGGCTGCCGTCGGGTCCGTTCGGAGCCGGTCGGCCGTGCGTCGTGGAATACGAACGGAGATTTGATTGCCATTATGACGTTAATTCCCGTAAATGCAGTGACAAGTTGGATTCCAGCGGACGCTGTCGGTTGCCGTGGCACGCGTACGGCTACCGCGGCAGCCGTACGCATGCCGCGGTAGCCGTACGGCTCCGACGGACGCGTTCGGCTGCCGCGGCACGCGTACTTCTGCCGCGGCACGCGTACGGCTCCGTTCCGATGCGGGCCGATGCGAGCCGGTTGGTCTGAATCGTACCTTAAAAACCAAGTTTAGTAAAGCAGCGATTACACGACACGATTCATCGGGCCGATGAGCAGGCCTCGATAGATTGGGCGTTCTGATCACACTACACGATATCGCCACCCTAACTCACTTGGCAGCCAAACGTCGAGTAGTGAAGATGGCGCCTACGCTTTATTTAATTATGTACATAAGTACCACCTGCCTACCTATTTATTTATTTAATCATAATACATACCCACTATTATTATCTTAATCTTCTTAAATCTTAAAATATAGAAGTAAATTAAATTTTTAGCAGTTATAAAATTGGTGAGCCACAAAAAAACAGTGTTGTTTGCAATTCAAAAAATCAGGCAGCAATCCTTGTTCCGCAAATAATTTTGTTAATGGTCAAAAATTAGGGGTAGGGGTTCCAAAAAAATGGCGGTACCTATCACTACATAGTATAAAACAAAGTCGCTTTCCGCTGTCTGTCAATAGCCCGGTTAAGTAGCCGACAACCTCATAGGTTGACCTGCGAGATGCCAATCCAAAAAAAAAAAAGCTGTCTGTCCCTAATATGCTTCTATCCTTTCGCGTTGCGTAGGCATTTTTACTTCACACGTCGTTTCACGTCGAACGCCACGCCGCCATTGAGCGCCCTAAGTCCCTAACCGCGATCACACGACACGATTTATCGGGACTTAGGGACTTAGGGCGGTCGGGCACTCTCGATCGCCCGATTTAGGGACACTAACAGCCTAACAGCGATCACACTACCCAATCCATCGGGACTTAGGGACTTAGGGCACGATGAATCGTGTCGTGTAATCGCTGCTTAACTGGCAAGTGGGAAGGTGGCAAGGGCTGCTAGGGCAACACTGGAAATATAAATGTCAAAAAGAAAACGGATCGTTGCACTCTCAGGAACGCTAAAATATATTTATTAATAAGTTTTCTATGGATTTAGAATAATTACACGTCTTGTACTTATTAATTTTAACAATGTTTTGGAGCGGAAACTATATTGTAGTTAGGGAGTTAAATTTTCTTCTCAAAGAGGAGGTGCGTATTTTGTTGAAAAATTGATGGTTATGAGTGCTTGAAACGATAAATTTTGCTATTAATTCATGTTGTAGACGCCTTTTGTGATGAGAAACAAGGTTCTGGGCGGACGTAATGTCATGTGAACGGGTAGAGAGGCGTATCGATGTAGATAAGTGTTGTGGATGTGTGCAGTGAGCTTATTGTTTCAGAATGTAACGTTGTCGCAAGTGCTGGAGGCGGATGACATCCTGCAGGAATGCAAGGCGGACAACAAAGCCCTCATACAGTTGTGAGTATCAGCACAACTCCACATTTCTGGTGGGGGTCACTGGGGTTTAGTGACTGACTAGTGTAAGCCAAACAATATTGAGCAAGTCTTCAATATTTAATGAGTGTGTGCAGGTGCACTAGTTACTCAGTACTACTCTGTGTACAGTACGATAACAAAGTATGAAGACAATACTGAGATTATCACCTGAATAGTGCTTAGTCACATCACAATTTGAATGACATAAAGTTAAGTATTTATAAATATCTGACAGACTGTACTTAGAATACTTTAAAATGATCACTTTACTCTTTTTGCTGTGATAATATCTGTGTCATTGCACCTTGAATGTGTGGAACAACATTAGTTGCATGAAGTACTAGAAAAGTTAGTTACTCTAAATGATAAGAAAGTGATACTTTTTGTTAGTTTGCTTAAGTTTGTTTATATTGAATATGCAAGCAACAAGTACTTTTACTCTTTAATGAGAGCGAGAGTCTTGTTCAAGATAGAACAAATTGCATTTAGCCAAAGTATAAATTAACTAAGAACTTAATGAAACAAAATATCAGAAGCGCCAGTATGGACACCCTTCATCTCTTTGTGTGGAAGCTACTGCGCTCCATGTATTATAATGGTATTCAGCTACATCTGGTTGGAGTGGAAGCCTAGGCAGATTGATTCTCTATTTATGCCTATTTATGTATCCAATATGCTCATGTGTCCAAGTGACGTGAAAGAAAACAATTATGTAACAAACAATTAATGTACACTATTGATCACTAAGGTCTTGTGTTTTTTATAATTCTCATTTGTTTTGTAATTATGTCAAGGAAGTGTCTAGATAACATTGTACAGTTCCACACCACCTTGTAAAACTTTGTGTGTAATTCCAGCCTCACGAAGCCAGAGGTATTGGCGGAGCTGATAACCTTGATAACGGAGGAGCCTCCCAAAAACCTGGAGCTAGCATCGCAATACCGGCACGCGAACATCGCGTGTGAGGTACTGACCAGCCACCTGACCATGCTGAGCGACCGCCTGTCGCTCGACGCCACGCAGATGAACCGCCTCTGCGACTTCATTAACAAGGACCCGCCGCTCAACCCCCTGCTGGCCTCTTACTTTAGTAAAACTGTGGAAATGCTACTGGAGCGGAGTCCCAAACAGGTAATTTGACATCAGACAATGTAATATTATAAGCCATGTTGAAAGCGAGCCTAACTTTTTTACCCTTTATGTCTAAATTTACGAACTAGAATATTTATTAGTAAAACAAATATACAATGGCACAAGTTGTTAGCGGCTAGGGTAACCATCATCAGAAGAAGGCAGTCCTTGGACATGAGCTCACTCACTGGTGGAGTGGCATAAACAGTAACACTCGTTGTTCCCAGGACTGCTACCTGTACCACATAGTGTGCCTGCGCGTGCTGGACTTCTTCAAGTCCCGGCGCGACTTCCTGCCCAACCTACTGCGCCACATGTCCACGTCCGCCATCGCGGACACCTTCAAGTTCTTCATCAGGCTTGATGACCTGTTCAAAAAGACTGTCATGGAGGTGGGTCGGTGATATTATTTTTTTATTTTTGTATGGAAGCCCGAAGTTCAGCTGGCTGTCAAATTACATACCAGGGGTTGTGATTGGTTGAGCACATTACAAACACCCACTCATGCAAAGTGTTTATTAATATGTCTGAAGTGCTGACACTGTCAGACTACATAGAAAAGAAAGGGAAGTGTGATGACACAGCTTGTAATTTGTTACAAATTATGAAGTCAATTATCAATTTATCTTTGTCTTCTCTTTTTTTTGAGTAAAAAAATAAATAGAGTAGACCAAAATCAATAACGGACATTGTATCCGTATTCTCATATGCTACGTTATTGTTATTAATTTTCCAACATACGATAAATATAATACACTCATCTAGGATTGAAGGTCAGTAAGAGGTTTTTTTACCATTTATAATTTGTATAAGGATTTTTTCGTATTTTCGAATCATGTACCTATCCACTCAAAAATTGTTTAGAATTAACATTTACTATTTCCGCTGCCACAAACTCAATAGTTAGCTAAAAATATGTTTGGCATAAGCCGATTTGGAGTTGTAGGGTGTCAGCGTCATGCTAGGCGATTACTTCAGCATAATCCACGATATTTAACATTTCTTACGTACCTACGTATTTTGCTTTACGTTGCATGTTGATTAAAACGCGGCAATTATGAAGATATAATTATTTTTCCTGAGTTATCATAAATACTATAGTAATATTTAGCCGACCATCTCCCGACCAAATTTCGGTCTCGGACGGCTAATATTTATGAAAATTTGCCAAATACGGAGAGATGTTAAGTACACTAGTGTGTACGTCAGATGCATTCCCTCTTACATCCCTCTCATAGTCCGATTGGACGGCAATCCGACACTCGCGGGGTGTCATCAGGCGCAGCACCAACCACCAACCGAGCCGCGGGGATGGCACGAGTGTCACAACACCACTATCCAAACTACGGGTTGCGACTGTGAAGTTCCTAATCGAAAAACCCAATAATACCTACTATACTTTCCTCAGCAGTGGTGTTTGCGACCACGAGACCAATGGGGATTCATAGATCTCGACATTTTTTACGGAAATCTACTGGAGTACATTAGTCAATTTGCTCGATACTGATTCAACCCAGTTTACGCAAGAGCCATGTGCTCACTATCACGAATAACAAAAACGTTTGATTACTACGAACTGGATGTCTGCCCGCATGATGAATGTCGCAGGCTTCGTGACGCATTCCCTGTTAAGGGTAAAACAGAATAGAATTTTTAAACGACAAGTGTTAGCGATTACACGATTTTTTGTAGCGTTTACAAGAAGTATTGAAATCTGTTGCATGGCACAAGAGTTGCTTTTAGAGGAACGCCGACTAGTTCGTCATGACATAGCTGGGATAATTCTTCGGTTAGATGGCGGTGTTTTTAGTTTCGTCAGCGGTGGTAGCGTCGCACTATGGGACGAAACGGTGCGTTCCATCTCAAAAATTTTTTAAACTTTTTTGTTACTTTATATTTTAAATTGAAATTTTGTATACGTATTCCTGAATACTTATGCTATTGAGTAATTAAAACACTGCTTCTTTAAAAACTATATTTATTTAGTAAAAAAAATAACAAATTAAAATGTTGAAAATTTTCATACAATAATTTAATTTAAATTATTTAAAATGATTAATTTGCTTACATTAGGTTATATTCAAGTTATTTATTACTTAATAAATACGTAGTCACATGATTTTATACTTAAAAAGCTCTTAAAAAAAACATACGAGTTTTGAAAAAAATAATCATAATTCTACTCATCACTTGTCAATATTAAAAGCTCTTTAGCTTCGTCAGTCAAGTAATTCTTTTGCTATCACCATACTTGATTTATTTAGGCTAGATATATAGGGATCAGAAGTATACAACAGTATGTGCAGAACGTCTTCCATTGTGGCTGACCTGGAACACTTCCGAGCGTGATGTAACCTATACTTCTTATAGTCTTTATTACGAGCTTCTTGAGCATCTTCAGATAATTGACCTATTGGTAAAATCGCAAAATGCTCGATTATTTAGCACCATGTATAAGAATTTTGTGAACTGAAGATGGCATATAGTACCAGTTATATTTACTCACATATAACTGTGCAGTCTCCAGTGTATATTCACCAAACTTTACTGCGTTTATAGAAAATCCCGATGACATGGTTTGCAGAATTATGTATAATCTCTTGATCAACTCTTCATCTACAACAACCTCCTTGCCGTCGGTAGCCATCGGCAACAAGGAAACCTCTGCTTGAAAAATAAAAAGACGAAAAATTTCCCTGCGACACTTGAAAATTAAAATTGTTTGACATAGTTCTCACATAAATGCTTTACCAAATACTGATTGCAATTACTATAACAGATAAAAAAAATGCTAACATTATCAGGGTGGTTAAAATAATAACCGCAAAAAAAATCATAACAAAATATTCTTCCCTCGGTCGACATTTTTGCTTGTAGCTCGAAATGGCGCAGAAATGACGCAGGTTTTTTTTATTTCCTTGTATTACTGAATAGTTAAGGAATCTAAAAATGGTACTAACTCGACATCGGCAGCCATTGGCAACAAGGAAACCTCTGCTTGAAAATAAAAAGACGAAAAATTTCCCTGCGACACTTGAAAGTTCAAATCAAATTAATTTTTTTTTTCGTTAAAACATAACGGATCAGTAAACTAGAGATCCTGAGCAATCCAAAAAGGTATAATACTTATATATTCCTTAAAGAACTTATTAAATATCTTAAGTTGAACTTTCATAATGTGTAATCTAGTTAATATGAAATTATTGATGTCAAAGTTTGGGTGTAATTTTAAAGTACCTACAATTTTTCTTTTTTTTTTTTACTTTTGTATCGGATAGCACATGTATCTCAGATTTTAAAACAATCAAAACGGTTTCAATAGCACTACTTTTGTCTAAACCCTTTTTGAGATGGAAAATACCGTTTGATCCCATAGTGCGTCGGCGCCTTTACTTGTTTTCCTGCCTTACAAATCAGCTCATTGTTGGAACATAGAACAAAACAAGTCATGCACCAAGCCTATCGAACACAATGTACGAAGAGTCGTGAACCACGTTGTAGTAGTGTCAATGCTGCACGACGCGAGGCGCCTGCCGGCTCTTTGTTAGGACGCGCGGCGGCTGTGGCGGACGAGCTCACGCGCCCGCGCACGTGCCCTTGCGGCCGGCCGCGGCACGTTGTCATCACGCGGTGTGCGGACAACGCACAGGGTACACAATTACACATTAACACGAACACCAGCATTTCTAGTTGTGCTTGGTTTGTAAAAATAGTTCAATGTAATGTACATAATATATTCCTTTTTATCGCTGCTTTAATCACCAGCCGTGTCAGGCAGACAAACATGTTTGCTAAGCAAATATTTTTGTAATGTGTGTATCTTCCTAATCACTATTTCGAATGAGTTTATTGATTGATTAATGTAACTGCCCCTGTAAACGACACATGAGCTCCGAAAGCCATGCATACTGCAATGAAATAAAAGAGTCTTTTATGTCAAATTGTAAGTATGGACATGATATTGATTGTACTAGTTACACAAGGTCGATATGGGATCCTATACATACCTTATATTTTAATAATAATTACCCGACTGCGCGACGCAAAGGAGGGTAATGTGTTTATCAGTCTATGCATGTATGTATGTATGTTTGTTTCTATGTGGCGTGCTAGAGACCAAATGCGTAGGCCGATTTAGATAATTCTTACGTCAATCGATTAGTCTTAACCTTGCGAGTGTCACTAAAGACATGACAGTAATCAAAATTCACCACAGCGTCAACCAGACGCCATATTGCCAAAATGAAAAAAAAAAAAGTCGATGAACTATGTCAAGTGGGGTGTCGTTGAATAGGTAATTTAAAATCATCTTTAGGTTCCTTTTATCATTTTTCATTTTAAATATTAGTTTAGGATATATAACGATTTAAAGTTGTTTAACAAAACAATCATTCTCGCTAATTTTCTTACTTATTGATTTAAGTTTTTATTTCAAGTATAAGAACCATCTATAACGAAGTCAATGAATCGTAACTAAAAAGTATAAAATAAAAAAAATAATTTAAAGAAAAACAAAAAACTCGACTGCTTAAAAACGAATTAACTTAAATAATAAAAACTAAAAAGAAAGAAACAAGCCCAGTAGTCGACAACGACTCACAGTCGGGGCCCATTCAAATTTTACCAATCAAACAAGGGGCCCCGACTGTGAGTCGTTCTGTTCTGCATTAGAATTTATGATTTGTTTTATGTGTGTATCGATCATAAAACTATTTCAATTGTGTAATTATTTAGTATTACTTAACAGAATTCTAAACTACTGGGCTTGTTTCTTTCTTTTTAGTTTTTATTATTTAAGTTAATTCGTTTTTAAGCAGTCGGGTTTTTTGTTTTTCTTTAAATTATTTTTAACACAATAATATAGGTCCTCAGTGTCAAGATCTGCAGTGTACTGTAGCACATTTCCTGAGTATAATAAAAGAATGGATGCACACATAGCTCGTTGACCCCCGAGCCATGGATTAAATATTTTGTGAGTAATAAATTGTTTGTCTCGATAATAATGTGATTCACATTACAAATCGCGATTATTTACATTACTTGGTCGGTTAGTCATAACGTTCGCAGCATGTGCAAATAGGTAAACGTACAGTAGGAATGTACTAAACACACACATATTCCGTCGCGGGTGGTTGTTGCGAGAACGTCGGCTGAGACGCACAATGTGCTGTGGAAGTAGGGCGACAGAACAGGGCCAGTGCTGTTTGCTCAGCGCCGCGAGAACAGTTGCTGCAGCGCTACTTGGTTTACATCCGAAGCTGCTTTGTTCTCTAATTATAATGTTGTTTCTTGTAATAATGTCTGATAACAAAAGTGTTTTGAAATCGCATAATGATAAGAGTAAAACTAAATCGCAGTTCTGATGTGTTGTATCCACTTGTAAAACATTTTGTATTACTATTTTATTGTACACTAGCTATACGCCGCGGTTTACCCCGCATTGAGTGACGTCTTTGATCACTGTTCCGCTCCCGTGGGTCGAAGCTTCGCCGATAATCGCGCTATGTACCTAACGCAAAAAAGTTTTTCAAATCAGATCAGTAGTTCCTGAGGTCCTTGGAAAGGACCTTAGAGACACAGTAAATTTTAAAGAAATAGACAGACAATACATGACTATCACTATTCATCTAATCATCACGTCGATTTTTTACTGATACCTGAACAAAGTAAAGATACTACTGCTACTACTTTAGTTTCTAATCTTTCGACTGATACCTGTAGTCCCCTTATTAATGACTAGCTGTCCGCCGCGGTTACACCCGCGTCTTTGGTTACTGCTCCGCTCCCGTAGGTCGTAGCGTGATGGTATATAGCCTATAGCCTTCCTCGATAACTAATCTATCTAACACTGAAAGAATTTTTCAAATCGGACCAGTAGTTCCAGAGATTAGCGCGTTCAAACAAACAAACAAACAAACAAACAAACTCTGCAGCTTTATAATATTAGTATAGATTACTGTCATTATTATGTTCGGTAAAATATTGAGTAAATACACACATCAAAAGTGTCTAGGGATCAAGCATTTTTATGCGGATTTCTGGAGATTGAGATGTGGCTTTGTAATAAAGGGGTTTGCGTAAAAGTGGCGTCATTTTGAAGTTGGATGGCCACTAATGAAACTTAGATATTTTGAAAGATCAGAATAATGCTATCAAAAACTAATATGGACACATTTCTCTAAACCTTATCGGAACGGAGATATTTGGTTTTGATAGCTCATTAAACACGAAGAAGTTATTATACCTATATATTCTTATAAACCCTTGAGGTTTTTTTAGTAACTACCTACTTACCGCAACTTAAAGATAAACTACTATAACATGGCGCGCCCCTCCACAAATTCAAAACGTTTGAAAGTATTTGTGAAAGTTTCAACGTGTGCGTACAAACAAACTCACAATGTGTGCGTACTGAGACGGGTCTCGAAACAAAAACAAATCAGCGATTTGTTGCTCGACTAGCGGCGTCATTAATTACTCATTATTATTAGTATGGCGCTGCACTGACATACTCTATGAAAATGACACGTGCGTTGTCTTGTGCGGTCTTGCTAGTTATGATTAGTTGACCAACAAATCTGCCGGCCTGCTAATGAATACTACAACTACATAGAAACTCTTTCATATGGATATGGCTACACATATTGAAATAGTAATATGGAGGGGCGCGTCATGCTATAGTAGTTTTTTTTGTAACTATAAGTGTTAATGTGTTATTTCGAATTAAAAAACAAAAAGTCTCTAAAACACTATTATCTCGAAACTACCTTTTTGCACTAAATGACTTCTTGCTCTACAACGAGGTAATGTGTCTTTATTATTTCCCAAGACCCAAACGTAATGTAACATTGACACATGGTCGTGAAACAGTAAAGTCAATCTCTAAAAACAACCTTCTAAAACATATCTAAGATTTCTGTACGCAGGACAGTAATTGAAGTTTTTATATTGACGACATTTTTAAAATCTTCAGATGCAAATATCTCAACTTCGATATAACTTAGGATAAAAATAATTGAACATATATTATGTGTACTTAACAACACAACAAAGTAACATAATAATTATTTGTGGCCACTGAAAAAAAACATGACGCCGCTAGCCCATACTAAGTTAATCAATGCCTTTTATGATTTTATAAATTTATATGGATCCTTTTTGGTGCATTTCATAATTTGAATCAGGAACTGTGAAAAACTGTGAAAAAAAAAGATGAAAATCAGCTGTCAATATTTTCCCTATAAAAACATACAACGCATTGAAGACATTATTAGTGCTACTGTTTCTCTACTACTGATTAAAACCAACGTTATTATAGAGCGGCGACGTCATTTAAGCAGGGAAGAAATGCTCAGAGCCGTGGGAATGATAGAAGCTGGTTCCCGGCAACGTACTGTGGCTTTAGCTCTGAATACAAGTCAGAGTGTTATCAGTCAACTTTGGACACGTTACCGAAGCACTGGTACCGTGGCTGAGCGCCATGGAGGATATCGCCATGATATAGGACGGTATCGCTGCACCACACGGAGACAAGACCGATACATTCAAATCTTAACTCGAAGAGCTCCAACAATAACCGCCATGATGTTAGCCGTGAGGCTTCATCACTCTTCAGGGAACTTAATTAGCGACCAAACAGTCAGAAACCGCTTGCATGAAGTGAACCTTCATTCCCGAAGACCGCTACGGGTACCACCTATAGCAATGCACAATCGTAGGATTCGATATCAATGGGCTCTTGAACACAGAAATTGGGCAGAAGAACAATGGCGTTTCGTGTGCTTTTCTGATGAGTCTCGTTTTGGTATGAGACCGGATACAAGACGTATACGACACTGGAGAACCCCTGGACGCCAACAGCGATTAAAATCCTGCCAGGAAGTCCATCCTTATAGTGGTGGAACCATCATGGTATGGGCGGGTATTTGGATCGGCGGAAGAACTGAGTTGATCCAAATCAACTCAGTTCTTCCGCATAAAGGAGCATGGGCACCTTTGTATGAAGTCTGGACCCACTTTCAATATTGCTCAACAGTAATGAGACCTATATCAAATGAAAGCTCTTAATATAGGCTTCATTTCATTCTATGACAGCTACGTTGAAATCGAGCGCGAAAATGGTGTTTTAGTGCATTTTGTCATTTTTATTAAAACCTTGAGCCCAGTTTTTCACATTGTTCAACAGTGATGAGACCCATGCCAAATGAGAGCTCTTAGGGTGTACTTCATTTCATTCTAAGGTAGCTAAGTTCAAATCCAGCGCCAACATGGTGTTTCAGTACGTTTTGTCATTTTTATTAAAACCTAGAGCCCAGTTTTCCACATTGTTCAACAGTGATGAGACCCATGCCAAATGAGAGCTCTTAGGGTGTACTTCATTTCATTCTAAGGCAGCTAAGTTCAAATCTAGCGCCAACATGGTGTTTTAATACGTTTTCAAAAAAAAAAAATATTTATAACTATTATTAACTGAAAAATATGATAGTGCTTCTCAACAGTGATGAGACCCATGCCAAATAAAAGCTCTTAGGGTGTACTTCATTTCATTCTAAGGCAACTAAGTTCAAATCGAGTGCGAAAATGGTGTTTTGGTGTCTTTTGTCATTTTAATTAAAACCTTGAGCCCAGTTTTTCGCATTGTTCAACAGTGATGAGACCCATGCCAAATGAGAGCTCTTAGGGTGTACTTCATTTCATTCTAAGGCAGCTAAGTTCAAATCCAGCGCCAACATGGTGTTTTAGTGCGTTTTGTCATTTTTATTAAAACCTTGAGCCCAGTTTTCCACATTGTTCAACAATGATGAGACCCATGCCAAATGAGAGCTCTTAGGGTGTACTTCATTTCATTATATGGCAACTAAGTTCATAAAGTTTTATCTAATATTAGAGTTCTGGCTAGCAAGTCACAATTCATCTGGAATATGGCTAAAATCAATGTCCACATGACATAAAAGGTTTTTAATAAAAATGACAAAATACACCAAAACACCATTTTCGCGCTGGATTTGAACTTAGCTGCCTTAGAATGAAATGAAGTACACCCTAAGAGCTCTCATCTGGTATGGGTCTCATCACTGTTGAGAAGCACTATCATATTTCGCAGTTAATAATAGTTATAAATATATATTTTTTTTGAAAACGTACTAAAACACCATGTTGGCGCTGGATTTGAACTAAGCTGCCTTAGAATGAAATGAAGTACACCCTAAGAGCTCTCATCTGGCATGGGTCTCATCACTGTTGAGAAGCACTATCATATTTTTCAGTTAATAATAGTTACAAATATATTTTTTTTGAAAACGTACTAAAACACCATGTTGGCGCTGGATTTGAACTTAGCTGCCTTAGAATGAAAAGAAGTACACCCTAAGAGCTCTCATTTGGCATGGGTCTCATCACTGTTGAGAAGCACTATCATATTTTTCAGTTATAGTAGTTACAAATATATTTTTTTTTGAAAACGTACTAAAACACCATGTTGGCGCTGGATTTGAACTTAGCTGCCTTAGAATGAAATGAAGAACACCCTAACAGCTCTCATTTGGCATGGGTCTCATCACTGTTGAGAAGCACTATCATATTTTTCAGTTATAGTAGTTACAAATATATATTTTTTTTGAAAACGTACTAAAACACCATGTTGGCGCTGGATTTGAACTTAGCTGCCTTAGAATGAAATAAAGTACACCCTAAGAGCTCTCATCTGGCATGGGTCTCATCACTGTTGAGAAGCACTATCATATTTTTCAGTTAATAATAGTTACAAATATATTTTTTTTGAAAACGTACTAAAACACCATGTTGGCGCTGGATTTGAACTTAGCTGCCTTAGAATAAAAAGAAGTACACCCTAAGAGCTCTCATTTGGCATCGGTCTCATCACTGTTGAGAAGCTCTATCATATTTTTTAGTTATAGTAGTTACAAATATATATTTTTTTTGAAAACGTACTAAAACACCATGTTGGCGCTGGATTTGAACTTAGCTGCCTTAGAATGAAATGAAGAACACCCTAACAGCTTTCATTTGGCATGGGTCTCATCACTGTTGAGAAGCACTATCATATTTTTCAGTTATAGTATGTAGTTACAAATATATATATTTTTTGAAAACGTACTAAAACACCATGTTGGCGCTGGATTTGAACTTAGCTGCCTTAGAATAGAATGAAGTACACCCTAAGAGCTCTCATTTGGCATGGGTTTCATCACTGTTGAACGATGTGGAAAACTGGGGTCAAGGTTTTAATAAAAATGACAAAATGCACTAAAACACCATTTTCGCGCTCGATTTGAATTTAGCTGCCATAGAATGAAATGAAGCCTATCTTAAGAGCTTTCATTTGATATAGGTCTCATTACTGTTGAGCAATGTTGAAAGTGGGCCCAAATTGTCGCATGGTCCTTTGAGCGTTGAGGTTGCCTCTGATCCAAATCAGAGGCAACCTCAACGCTCAAATTTATGCTGAGACGATTGTATCAGACGTCATCGTTCCTCTACAAGTGCAAATCGGTCCCTTATTTCAGTTAATGCATGATAATGCACGACCGCACACCGCAAGAGTTGTAAGACAGACTCTCGCCGCAGCTAACATCAATGTCCTGCCCTGGCCTGCTCAGTCGCCAGACTTAAATCCGATTGAGCATGCATGGGATATGCTACAGAGAAGAGCTCTGCCGAATATGGAGGGTATCCAGTCGCAAGAAGACCTTTTTTTGTTGTTGCAACGAACATGGGCGGCCATTCCACAGCGTGATTTGGATGAACTCATTTTGAGTATGCCAAACCGATGTTCTTGTGTTGTTAGTGTTCGCGGTAGAAACACGGATTATTAATTGTTTAAGTTACCCAATAAAATTTTAAAGAAAACTGTTATTTCAGTCTTTTTTTCGAACTTTTGTGTTAGTGGTTCAAATGTCAAAAATCCCTTTATTAGGAAAATGGCAAATTTCTTTATTAATGCAAAGGTGACTTGGTTTATCGTTACTGTGACAAACGAAAACACTTTATTTGATGAATCCTTAAAGAAAATTTTAATTAATATCAATCAGGAGAAAAGTTATTGCAAAAATATATGTTGATCCCTAGACACTTTTGATGTGTGTAGTAATGATGTCGTCATTCAATAGTGGCTAGAAGAGCACCAGTTCCTGGAGTGCCTGATCCAGATCGTGTGCGGCACGTATGTGGCGGACGAGCTGTCGGGGCCGCAGCCCGACGCGCCCGAGAAGGCGGAGCGTGAGCTCTCCGAGAAGACTGACGCCAACCATAAGGAGGACGGCGGTGGCAGCGACGCTGATGCGGAGAAAGGTGAGGCGGGCTCGGCTCTAGCTGTGGACTTACGTTTTAACACGTTGACATTTTGTTTCCAACGTTTGCTGATGAATTTGAATAAGTTTAAGCAAAACGAACCGCAAGGTAGGTAATATAGTATGGTCGCGCAATAGTAGTGGCGAGCCACAAGGTAGGAATACATATTTTGTGCCAAAGTTCTCAGCCTGATTAAAGCAGATGTTCACATGTTACAATGATCAGGTTCGCCGGCGCCGGTGAGCAGCACGGAGTGCCCCGCGGCGGGGCCGGCGGGGCCGGGCGACGCGGGGCCGCGGGGCGCGGGGCCGGGGGACGCGGGGCCGGCGGCGGAGGCGCGCGCGCGCATGGCGGCGGTGGCGTCGGCCAACGCGGCCGCGCTGCTGTGCGACCTCATCGTCAACGGCTGCGCCGGGGAGGGCTGCTCCAGCAGGTACCTAGCGCGCGCTCCCGCGGCCCCGGGCCCGGGAGCGCGCCTGACGCTGACGCTGGCTGCCCGCAGGCCGCGCGCGGCGGAGGCGCTGCTGGCGCGGCTGGCGGAGGGCGCGGGCGTGCGCGCGCTGCTGGCGGGCATGTTCACGTCGCCGCCGCGCGCCAGGCCGCACGCGCTCGTCAACGGCTGCCAGGTGCTGCGCGCGCTGCTGCTGCACGAGCCCCTGCTGTGAGTATACCGCGCCGCGCCCGCGTGGCCGACGCGACAATACTAACGAATGTCATCGGCAGCAGAATGAAGAAGGCCTCGAGCGACGAAGAGTCGGGGCGCGGCGGAGGCTATCAGTCGTCCGGCGAGTGCGAGGAGCGGAGCAGCGTGGAGCTGGCGGTCGCGCCGCACCTGCCGCTGCTGCACCACGCGCTGCTGCAGGCCCCGGCCGGCCCGGCCCCGCCCGGCCCGGCCCCGGCGGCCGAGCCGCACCCGCCGCACGTAAGTCAGCACCGGCTTCCACATAATTATGTGAAAGCATCGAGATTGCCATATAAAGCGAACCCATTTACTGTGTGTGATGCTCGCACGTTTAGTTCGCGGCTACCCGCCAGCAAGTCACAATACTTTTTGACAAAGTGCGTCTTGTTTTGTTAAGAAGGTTTTAAAAATGCCTGATAGTTCTTTAAATGTGTTTACTCATTTACTCGTGTATCCAAAAAACTTATCATCAAACTTTTGAATTGAATCTTTGAATCTGAGAAAACTATTCAAATTACTTGTGTTCATCTCGAGCTTGCAAGTATGGATGTACTCAGTACTTCCTCTTTTGTTTTTTTTCTTTATGTAACGTGCATAAATGTAATCATCAGCTGCAACTTCTTCAACGTCTTTGAAATGAATAGGTTTGACGTCAGATAGCTCCGCGCGGCGCGTGTGGGCGCCTCAATGCAGGTATCTGTACTTTTTAAGCATTCCATCACTAAACTATGAGGAACCTAATTTAGTGATCACTACTATAACATCAATATAGCAAAAAAATAGGTATATGTACATAGGTCGCCGTAGGACTGCCTCGTTGGTCTAGTGGTCGCAAAGCGCGACTGCTGAGCATGAGGTCTTGGGTTCGATTCCCAGGTCGGGCAAAGTGTTATTGGGTTTTTCTAACAGGAAATTCTCAGTAGCAGCCTCGGAGTCTGGATTTGTGCCCGGTTGATGGCAATAGGCTCGCCCCCTATTACATGGGACTTAAACATAACTGGCGAAATGTGGGTGTACTAATGGGTGCACCTCTGCCTAACCCTTCGGGGAGTACAGGCGTGATGTTATGTTATGTACATAGGTATAATAGGAATCAAATGCTCTCGCAGCTGCCATTAGCTGGCATGCCTACTGCTATGCTGCGGGGGAGAAGCGGGACACGCGGCGGGCAGTCAGTGTCGCCTGTGCACGTAGTGACAGTCATTATTGTTTGGTTCCGCTGTTGCAGGACGGAGGGGGGGCGGGTGGGGCGGTGGGGCTGGCGCGGGTGCAGGCGGTGGGGCTGGCGCGGGTGCAGGTGGCGGCGCTGCTGGCGCACCTGGCGCTGTCCGAGGTGGAGGAGGTGCCCACCACCATGCTCACGCTGGGTAAGAACTTTGTAGTAACAGTAAGAGCCAGATGCAATGTAACCTAATTTCTGAATAAGATCGATATTTGAATATTGTCAAACCAGCGACTGCTCATCGCACCGTCATATTTAAATATTATGCAAATAAACACCAAACAATATTCGTGATATCCTATTTTGCTATGAGAAGCTATTTTGAAACTGAAAACAGTTTATAATTGCTCTATGGCATATAATTTAAGGGCATGCTAGTGAGCCGGCCTCGAAATAAATGACGCAAAAATAAATGTTAACGTTTGTTTAGCTCAGGTTTTGGTCGCGAGTCGCATGTTTGACATGACTGCTATGTTCCGAAAGAATAGTTAGCAAAAGTTTTATTTAGAAAATGGACACTAGCAAAGTTGTGTTCATGCGACTGGTAGATAAAGTGAATGTTGTGGCTGCCACTGTTGTTAGTGAGCTCGCTTAACAGTCCGCTCGGCTGGCCGCAGGGACCCCGGGCGTGCTGGTGGACATGTTCTTCCGCTACCCGAACAACAACTTCCTGCACGCGCAGGTGTACACGCTCGTCAAGCACGCGCTCACCAACCGCGTGTACCGCACGCAGTACGCGCGACACGTGAGTACTGCCCCCTCCTCCGCGTGTCGTATGTGTTGATAACGTCGCCTCGTGACTGGGAAGCGCAGTTATAAAACGTGACAGTGAGACGACACGACATTTTGTATACATAGACTTTTTAGAATGTTATTAAATGCTCACCAGCCTCGAATTTATATAACATGCTCGTATCTGTGACAAATCGTATGAGATTTCATGAGATAAGAAATCAAATATTTTAATCGATTTTTGAAGTACGCAGCTGACTATCGTGACTGCGTAGCGAGTAGCCGTCCGTGGTGACTCGACTCGGGGTCATACTCGAACTCGTTTTTGCAGTTGTTCGTGGAGTGTGATCTGCTGACGCGGCTCATGGACGCGTTCGAAGAGAATAAAAACAACAAGTAAGCAGTCAGTTCTCATAAAGCGTGTCCCACACAGACGCGCCTACCGCGCGCCGCTGCGGCAACACCGCGGTGGCGGCCTGAAGCGTCATGACGCTTGACAGCTAATGAGCTGTGGTGTTTGTGCTACGCATGTCAGTCTATAGATAGCCGTTTATAGCACGTCAGTCAATATGGCTGACCATAACGAAGTCTTATTACTCTTAATAGCCCTTTAGGAAGATAAAAAAAGTTAGGAAATAAAAAAACTATTTAATTAAACATTGTTTTGATGTGTGAGATTCCTTTATTACCTATTATTGGAATCTCATATTACTTTTATGAACAGAAAGTGCGAAATTGTTATTTCAATTTACTATTTCTGCTACAATAATCATATTTGGCATCATTTTTCAACGCGGTACACGCGGCCTGTTGTAAACATTCACAACTGTCCGCGCGTCGGCCGCACCCCGCTCACGCACGTGCTCGCGCGTGTTTGAAGTTGCTAGCGAATACAACTGGCCGCCACCGCAAGCCGCGCCTGTGTGGGACACGCTTAAAACGTGACTTTGAACATGAGTAACATCCGCCCCCCCGCAGAGGCGGCGTGCGCGCGGCCTACATGGGGCACGTGGTGCTGGCGCTGGAGCGGGCCGCGCGCGCCCTCGGGCCCCCCGACCTGCTGGCGCACGCGCTGGCCCTGCCCGCCGCGCTGCTGGCGCGCTGGCACGCCTTCCTGGCCGACGAGCTGCGCCCCCTGCTCGCGCACCACGACACGCCGCTCGTGAGTACTGCTGCTGCTGTACCTCTGCGCCCCCGGGCCCCCCGAGCTGCTGGCACGCCTTCCTGGCCGACGAGCTGCGCCCCCTGCTCGCGCACCACGACACGCCGCTCGTGAGTACTGCTGCTGCTGTACCTCTGCGCCCCCGGGCCCCCCGAGCTGCTGGCACGCCTTCCTGGCCGACGAGCTGCGCCCCCTGCTCGCGCACCACGACACGCCGCTCGTGAGTACTGCTGCTGCTGTACCTCTGCGCCCCCGGGCCCCCCGAGCTGCTGGCACGCCTTCCTGGCCGACGAGCTGCGCCCCCTGCTCGCGCACCACGACACGCCGCTCGTGAGTACTGCTGCTGCTGTACCTCTGCGCCCCCGGGCCCCCCGAGCTGCTGGCACGCCTTCCTGGCCGACGAGCTGCGCCCCCTGCTCGCGCACCACGACACGCCGCTCGTGAGTACTGCTGCTGCTGTACCTCTGCGCCCCCGGGCCCCCCGAGCTGCTGGCACGCCTTCCTGGCCGACGAGCTGCGCCCCCTGCTCGCGCACCACGACACGCCGCTCGTGAGTACTGCTGCTGCTGTACCTCTGCGCCCCCGGGCCCCCCGAGCTGCTGGCACGCCTTCCTGGCCGACGAGCTGCGCCCCCTGCTCGCGCACCACGACACGCCGCTCGTGAGTACTGCTGCTGCTGTACCTCTGCGCCCCCGGGCCCCCGGGCCCCCGAGCTGCTGGCACGCCTTCCTGGCCGACGAGCTGCGCCCCCTGCTCGCGCACCACGACACGCCGCTCGTGAGTACTGCTGCTGCTGTACCTCTGCGCCCCCGGGCCCCCCGAGCTGCTGGCACGCCTTCCTGGCCGACGAGCTGCGCCCCCTGCTCGCGCACCACGACACGCCGCTCGTGAGTACTGCTGCTGCTGTACCTCTGCGCCCCCGG
This sequence comes from Hoplodrina blanda, assembly GCA_949316365.1. NCBI lineage: Eukaryota > Metazoa > Arthropoda > Insecta > Lepidoptera > Noctuidae > Hoplodrina > Hoplodrina blanda. The sequence goes on from OX438590.1 coordinate 278,191, forward strand.
GCCCCCCGAGCTGCTGGCACGCCTTCCTGGCCGACGAGCTGCGCCCCCTGCTCGCGCACCACGACACGCCGCTCGTGAGTACTGCTGCTGCTGTACCTCTGCGCCCCCGGGCCCCCGGGCCCCCGAGCTGCTGGCACGCCTTCCTGGCCGACGAGCTGCGCCCCCTGCTCGCGCACCACGACACGCCGCTCGTGAGTACTGCTGCTGCTGTACCTCTGCGCCCCCGGGCCCCCGAGCTGCTGGCACGCCTTCCTGGCCGACGAGCTGCGCCCCCTGCTCGCGCACCACGACACGCCGCTCGTGAGTACTGCTGCTGCTGTACCTCTGCGCCCCCGGGCCCCCGAGCTGCTGGCACGCCTTCCTGGCCGACGAGCTGCGCCCCCTGCTCGCGCACCACGACACGCCGCTCGTGAGTACTGCTGCTGCTGTACCTCTGCGCCCCCGGGCCCCCGAGCTGCTGGCACGCCTTCCTGGCCGACGAGCTGCGCCCCCTGCTCGCGCACCACGACACGCCGCTCGTGAGTACTGCTGCTGCTGTACCTCTGCGCCCCCGGGCCCCCGAGCTGCTGGCGCACGCCGCTCGTGAGTACTGCTGCTGCTGTACCTCTGCGCCCCCGGGCCCCCGAGCTGCTGGCGCACGCCGCTCGTGAGTACTGCTGCTGCTGTACCTCTGCGCCCCCGGGTCCCCCGAGCTGCTGGCACGCCTTCCTGGCCGACGAGCTGCGCCCCCTGCTCGCGCACCACGACACGCCGCTCGTGAGTACTGCTGCTGCTGTACCTCTGCGCCCCCGGGCCCCCGAGCTGCTGGCGCACGCCGCTCGTGAGTACTGCTGCTGCTGTACCTCTGCGCCCCCGGGCCCCCGAGCTGCTGGCGCACGCCGCTCGTGAGTACTGCTGCTGCTGTACCTCTGCGCCCCCGGGTCCCCCGAGCTGCTGGCGCACGCCGCTCGTGAGTACTGCTGCTGCTGGACTGCATAGCCCCGCGCACGTCTCGGGTCGCGACTCCGATTTATGTAAAGATAACGGAAACGCCTATCGATTTTCCAGAGCGGTACCGCGAGGCAGCAGATATATCTACAGTACCCGGCGATAAAAATTGCATATCGACCTTTATCGTGTTTCGCATTTTATACAAAGAATAAAAAGAATTATCAAAAGAAGCAAATCATAATTGTTTTAACAGCTCCTAATGGATACCGGACAGTTTGTATTTCGTGCGACAGAGATAACGCTCTACGAAGCCGAAATTAGCCGATTGTCTCTTTCCAAAGGTCGATGTGCAATATTTATCGCCGGGTACTGTAAGTACGCCGTCTCGCCGGACGAAATGATTTACCGACCGACCGATTTACTTGAATTGCAATCATTGAGCTACACATTAATATATCTATTTCACGTTTCAGGGTGGTTACTATCCTTCAGAGAACATCTACGAGGTTAGTATCTGTATACTCACACGTCGCCCTACTATCATGTATATTTCATAACAGATAGCTGAGCGAGTAACTCAGCTTAGTTGACTCCTCATCACGGAGCTGAAACGCCTGAAATTACAAAAACTGAAACACAATTTTGTTACGTGCCACTGCCAGGGTGGCTTCAGTTTTAGTTTCAAAATAAAAGTGTTTGGGTTTTTTTTTAAGTCAACCCTTAGTGTGAGTCCATACTAAGCGCGCAGTCACAGGGGCTTAAAGCACCCGGAAGGGCGGGATCGCCTTATAAACTCTTAAGTATTTATTGCCATTAAAAAAAAATTAACTGATTTGATAATAATAATTCATTTATGAATTTCCTTATTTCCTTCCAACTCGTTTAAATGTTGTCAGTGTCCAAGTGATGTTCAAGTGTCGCCCAGTTGTCGACTAACAATCATCTTGTTTGCGCTTCTCAGGTGGAAGTCATGGCTGACACACTGGCAGCCAACTACGACGTGAGTTTTATGTACTTTAATGTCATCCTAAATTCCTAACGCTGGCACGATATTGTTGTGTTGCGTACTAAAGTGTGTATCTGGTACACACATTATATAACTACACTATTCCCCGGCAGTTCAACGACATGGCGGCCACGGCTACGATGGACGAGCTCGCCGACGACGTCAATGCAGACGATGCCAATGAGGTCGGTCAATATTCATGAAGTATTCTTTTCGTTGTATAAAACTTGTTCACTGGTGACAGATGTTTCGATCAATACAAGTAACGGATATTGTCACAGACTACTGGTAATTGTACAGATGTGCGGCGCGATGGGCTCGCCCGGGGACTCTCCGGACTTCATAGCCGACGGCCTGGGTATCGACGACGAGGACAAAGTAAACACATGCTATGCTTTACGTGTCACCTCCATAGTGTGTAGGCACGAGGAGTCTAATCATATCGTACTATTTGCAGATGAGAGCAGCTAAGAGCAACTTCCTAGAGCTGGCCAATCAGAGATTTGGTGACGAGTAAGAGTTTTGTCTTTATTAATTGTCTTAACAAGTTGATTGGGTTATCAGCAAAGTAGCCACAATCAGACTGGGGAGCAGCTCACATAAATGCTTATTTCAATGACTACATTCTGTAACACGACTGGGTATCCCATAGCGGATGCTGTTCCGATCAGTACAATCACAGTACAGTTCTTTAGCATTTATTTTTTCTTATGATGGTTTTTTTACAATACAGCTTTTATGCAATGTATTCGTGTGTGCAGCATGTGGGAGGACTCTGGCGACGCGGACGAGGACGCGCGCGACCTCGAGCCTGCGCTCGCGGCGCGGGACGTGCTCGAGCAGCACTCGCGTACGTATCGTGACAATGAAGGAAACTACTCATGATCTTATTAATTTACAGATTTTTGTGTGTCAGTCTATTGACTAAAATAACCGCAACCAATGGTATGTTGACCTGTTATTAACGTGAAACCTTAGATTTTGTTTAGAATTAAAAATAATTGATTAGCGATAAGGTTGGCAGGTCACTTAGCCAGCCTCAGCGCAGCCGGCCTCGTGAGCAGTGCTCTGTACATTGATGTCATAACGATCAGCCTTGTTCCGTCGACGTGTAGCGTGGGACAACGCCGGTGCTGGCGGCGGGTCGGGCGGGTCGGGCGGGTCGGGCGGCAGCGGCGAGGGCTGGGCGCAGTTCTCGGAGTCCGACCCGTTCGCCTCGCCGCTGGAGCTGGCCGCGCCCCCCGCGCCCCCCGCGCCCCCCGCGCCCCCGGCGCCCAGCGCGCCGACCTTCGCGGCGGAGGACGAGTTCGCGCACGCGCACGAGTTCTCGCCCTTCTGGTCTTACGCCGACACACATCATGATCACGGTCAGTACAGCGCTACAGTCGCTTGGCGAAGCGCTCGCTTTTAACGTTCGTACGTCTCGGCCGCCCCTTACATGATTGATCCCTATTAAACTGAAACATGTCGAAACAGATTTGGAGCCCTTCTACAGTGAGTCTTCTAAAAAAACCTCAATTATATCTGACGACCCTGCATACCTATCTACTTTGTTGACTGTACACACAGCAAAACATATAGGTATGCAGGGTCGTTAGATATAGTTGAAGTTTTCTTAGAAACCGATGGATGTTTTCGAATGTAATTTAATTTAAAACGTAGATAATAAATAGTTCTTTATTTATTTATTTATATATAAGTACATGGAGGACTTACAGCTAATAAAAACAAACAAAAAAGGAAATGTTTATCAGTGGCGTGCATAGAGTTTTTAGACAGGGTAGGCAGAAAATTTAAAAGCTATTTAAGCTAAATAGGTAGGTATCTTACCAAACATGTATGTCGATTTGTAAAATGATGTAGTTAATTGTCACCTCAAATAGCCTAGATTGACTGATTTTAAAGACATATTTTACGGATATATGTTTTGATGTTTCATATTAATTTGCAAATTAAATAATAGTATTGATAATCCGGTGTCATTGACCTTTCACGATCACATAGTTAATAGTTTTAAAAACACATATTTTTTATTTCCTCTATACACACACCACATGAACAACTTTCACAGTGAATATTATCAATTTTTCACACCAATAAGTCTAATAACATTAAATATCTGATAACAAAGCTCACGACCAAAACAAAACAAACGACTAATGGCTGCTCAAACTACTTGTATAAAAATACGACAAAAAAAATGGGGCTTATTTAACGAAAACTTAATGAAATAATGTTACTTTTTAAAATAGTTGCATAATGTAGCTAGCTTCCGATAGGAACCATCGGAACACTTCGGTAAGTATCGTGAATTCGTGATTCGTCGTGACGTAACAAGTCATGCAGTGTCTATTCGGTGCGTTTGTGTGCGTTATTTGTGACATGTGTGCCTCGTATCTATAGGAACGCACACTCATTTAATCCGTATGACCACGAGAGCACACATATTATACACATTTAGGCACGAATAGTTTGTGCCTTTGCCGCGGCACTCAGCGGCGTTAGCGCAGCGCAATGTGAAATTGCGTCAAATTGTGAACGAGCTAGCTACTTTGTATCGATGTTAATGTTACCCGACACTCGAAAGATGGCGCTGAATTATGATTTAAGATTTTTTTGTTTATTGATATTAAATACTCGTATATAAAATAATAATACATATCAGAACAACATTATAAATATTTATCTGAGTTAGGTAGGGTCGGCAGTGTCTTTTTGCCTATATGGTATGCACGCCACTGATGTTTATTTAGGTTCAGTCAAAGACATCCATCGGTTTCTTAGAAAACTTCAACTATATCTGACGACCCTGCATACCTATCTGTTTTGCTGACTCTACATAGCATTCTTATATGTCTATATGCAAATATTGTAAAACATTTATTTTAAAAGAGTAAATATGGAGTTTCTTGCCTATTCTTCTCAATACGAAACTACCTTTTAGAATTTGAATTTGTTCATAACGTTTAAAATGACCTTTTAATGACCTAGTTAAAATAAAAGGTTAGAACATTTATTTCACACTCACGAAGAGAATAAAATAAATTTCAAATGTTTAACGTACTATCTCCGCTTCTTACAGATCCAGATTTAGAAGCGAGCATGCGCACGCTGCGACTCGAAGGCGAGCTCTCAGACCGACGCATGGACGAAGCGTCCAGCGTAGAGCTAGCCAACAACCTACTCACCGCCATGTCGGCCATGTCCGCCGACGCCATCGCCAACATCGTCAACGCCAACCTGCCGGGCGCGTCTGACGTGCACGACGTCGACGTGAGCGACGTGCGCGACGCGAGCGACGTGCGCGACGTGCGTGACGTACATGACGCTCACGACGTGCGGGACGTGCGGGACGTGCGGGACGTGCGCGACGCTCGCGAGCCGCGCGACGTCGCCGACGACAGCGCGAGGTGATGCGCCGGTGTAGGTGCAGCACGGAGCAGCACGCAGCAGCACGGCGACGTGTCGACACCGTGCAGCGGACGCGTTCACACCCCTACAGCTCTACCCTCTCGTATATTCACATTCAACTTCTCGTGACGCGTTCGATGAGACTATTCATCTAATCGATTCATTCATTAATAATAATAAGAATAAATTGTGATTATCAGTGATGAACTAATAATGTAAGGCTCGCCAGTGATTACGAAATTTGCATTTAATATCGAATTCGATGTGTCTTACAAATAAGTGTTTTAATGTAAATTGGGGAAGAAATCATACTTAAGCATTTCCTATTCATAAACTTTCTAATCATTACTTATGTAAGTAAAATGTAATACAAATATGTATCATAATGGTAATATTAGTGTTGAACTAAGGGCCAGTCCACACGGCGCGTTGCGTCGACGCAACGCAAATATTTTGACGCATAGCCGGCCACACAGGCGCTGCGTTACCGCAGCGTTACTACGACGCAGTAATAACGTTCCGACATCGCAGCGGCGACGCACAGTTGCGTCAAGCATTTTATTAAAACATCGCATATATCTATAGAAAGCATGGATCGGAAAAGACGTCTGGCATTGCTCCTATTGGACCTAAACTGAATACAAAATACGTAAAAAATGATACGGGCTTGCGTGTATCCTCCCTGTCAACGCACAAGCAACTGAGCGCTGCCGTTCCGTCGTCACAATGTGTACAGCCCGCCCGCTTCGTCTCGGGGGCTGCAGTTCCGTCGTGTGTGCGTTGCGTCGACGCAGCGCACCGTGTTTACACTATGATTATTAGTATGTAAAACGACGCAACGCGCCGTGTGGACAGGCTCAAACTAAATCATAATCATGGAGTATGCGGTGCACACCGCACGCACGTGGCGCTGTCGGAGACGTGTTGCAGATTGTTATTGTTTATTGATCTTATCTCTTGGCGTCACCGTCACTGCGAGGTGACCGTGCGCTGTAACTGGAGGTTGTCTGAGCAATGTACGTCTGGTGGCTCGAACTGGAGCCCACTAGGCGCCGCGGCCCTAAGTTAGGGGCCCTAACGTACAGAACTACTGGAAGGAGTTACAGATCTCTTAGATATAAATAGGCGATACGAATACACTTCATCATGTACAAGAAGAAAACAATGAAAATTCTCCAAAAAAAGTAGTTTTGTAGTCGGCCATCAGGGTATTGTTCAGACAACTTGGTGTTAGTACGCCGTTCGCAACGGGCGCTTTTCAACACATGTTAGACAAGCGCCCGCGCGGACTAGTTATTCCAAAAACCATTCTCCTGAACATTTGGGGTCCAATGTGAAAATTCCTTCTGTCCTTATCTCTTACAATGAACACGTTCCAAGTTGTCGTAACGAGAGGCAACAGTGTCCTAACGTAATTATGGTTTCTTAGCTGCTTTTTTGTAATATACTTCAATGATGTAGTGGGCTTGTAACACGGCCTGTGTGTGCGCGTGCACATGTCTCGGAGCGGGTTCAGTTTAATCACAACCATGTAGTATAATAGTAGGAATAATTTGGACAATTATCGAGCTTTATCCTTATATTGTAAATTTCTGAATATCATAGTGACAAACGATGTGACTGTGGACGAAGCATGGCGCTCGTCCCGCTGTCACTTGATAGTTAATATAATTAGTGTATATTAATGCGGTTGGCTCGCGCGGGACCTTTAGCGGTAGACTAGTGTCTGCAGGCGCCGATACGTAGGCTTTGCGAGTTACACCCCACGCATGTGTACGCAACGATATTATACCTTCGTAAAGAGAGGCACATCGCTCAGCTATCGCGAAGATGGTCAGCTGCTAAACAGTCGACACGCCGTAGTAAATCATTCCTTATTGCCGGAGTAAAAGAGTAGTATTATTTATTCACGACTCTCACTCGTGTTTGATTATCGGCCTTATTGCAACGTGATTGGGACGCTCTCATCGCTCCACTTTGTTGGCTAAATCTGTTATTCAAATAAACAAAAATTGCTGTAATTGTTGGTAGAGTACCGGTGCTAACATTAGTACAAGAGATCCTAACACTTAGTCATAAATATCGTGACAAACATTAAAGTATGTATGTAAACCTAGTTGTGTTGGTTGAATGAGTTGAACCTGATTGATGGGAATCTCGAGTAGAAGTTCGCTCGGTGAGTGAGTGACGCGTCACAATGTTCATATCGACTCTATATCAGTTCACATATCGACCGCTTGGTGTGTCCGTGCGCTTGTTACACGCAGCTGGTCCATGCTCCGGGAGCTGGCCCGACTCGGCCCGACTCGGCCCGACACGGCCCGACACGGCCCGACACCGCCTGACACCACTTTAACGACGTGGCTGGCTCCGATAATGATTAATTATATTATAACTATTACATTTCAAAATGTTTTTATATTATGTTCTTTTAAAAAAATTTTTAAACATTTATTTTAATTTGTATATACCTATATAGCGACTGAATAAAGGAAATTATTATTACCTTAATATCAAATGAAATTAAACTGTATGTTTGAGGTATTTTCAAAGTACATATGCCATACTGAATCAACAGCGTTGCACTATGAGAGACGTAGTCTGGCAACCCCGCTCGGTACGATCACCAGTGGGCTAACTGCTACCGCTCGAGCTGCTTGCATCGCGGCTTAGTCCTAGTTTTGTGAACATATCCAGTTAATATCAATAGGTTAATATTGGTTGGTTTCGTTGTTGTCAACATCAAGTGGGTTCATCGGTTGAAGGCCAGTTCGAAAGGGTTTTCATAAAGCACATTGTTGACTATACCTATTGTTTTCAATCATTGGTGCCAAATGTTGCGAATCTGAATTTATAATTATGATATTCTTTTTTGTTTATAAATTAATTTAATTTGGGTCACGCAATATGATTTAATGTGATTTAATCTTGTTAAATGAACTAACATTTTAATGTCTTATCAATAACAAGAGTTTTGCAGTACCTACCTACCTGCATAAATATTGTCGCCAAAAGAAGTCGTATGAAATATTCGATTTAAATCTAAAATGATATGAATTTTTACTTTTATAAAAAATACAATCTTTAAAATGAGAGGGAACGTATTGTTAAATATGTAAGCAAGTGTGAGGCAGTACGTTTACATGTCAACATGCCGCACACATATTATGGAGTCGTATGGAGTCTCCATGCTGAACAAATGTTAGGAGATACTTGCTGACACACTACGCACTAGTTTTATTGTTATGTAGTACATTTGTCTTCACATGTCATCGTAGTTAAGTCACGGTATTTTCGTAAACTTCCTATGTTTCGTAATGCGTATTGTTGTGTGTATAGAAACGATATAACGAATTTGATGCGAGTCGGACGGGCTGTGACGCGTTTTGCTGCCACAACCAAACTTAACATTCAGAGAGATTAATAGTAGTACCCAATTATTATGATATTTCGGACAGGAATAGTCACAAAGTGCACTTGTGCGCAGCGAGCCGCGTCACACTCGGGGCCCGCTCCGGAAGGTGCTAAATATAAGATTGTGTGCGCAGGCGCGCTAGTATGAGCGGGCACCACGGACTCGGAGAGTAACATTGTGATTATTAGCTCGTAAGTTTAATATTCTTGTTGTCTTTCATTAAAATTTTACTATTATTATATAAAATTAATAAATGTTAACAATGCGCTCTCGGATGATAGTGTTCCGTGGCGACAGGAGCGTGGCGAGCTGATCGATTAATATCACTCGCATGAGTGGCGTGTCCGTGTGTTGCACAGCGGCGAACGCGAGCGGCTTCGGGAAGACGAGCACCACTGTTCCCTCGATTCAGTACCACACTCACATGAAGAGCAGTTCATGGTCGTCTTCCTGAAACGTTAGTATTATAGTTGTTAGCATTTAAAGCTGTGAAACGTAAACATTGTATTAGTGCAATTAGTTGCCTTTGGGTCTTGTTGTCAAATTTTATATTTAACTTAATAGTAAGCGAGTAGGTAATGTTGTTGATTTCGGTTATATTCTAGTTCAGTTCAGTAATGTCTCTGTAAATACTGATGAATGTAAGCGGGTATTCCGTAATGTACAATACCGGTATCAAACTGTTTGTAACGACGTCTGTCTGAGCAGATCAGCTGCCAGGTTTGCTGCAAGTTCGTTCTGTTGTCATATCGGCTCGATTTAGGCGACATCTGTACACACTGGGTGATTTTATGTAATTTACAAAAATAAAATTTTGGATTAGTGATTAGTGTTTTGTATTGGGCGAATGTGATAGCAACATGTGTTCCTTTTGACTGCATGTACTTATCGTTCGTTTTCACTGGTACTTCCAAAGATTTAAACAATGTACAGGATTTTGTGATAAAGTTTTCCATTTCTACCTTCAGCTAATCGCGACCGTCCTCGATGTAATGCTTACTTGGTGTACTCGACCTGCGGCACCTCGCCGCCATGCCGACACCTGCTTCTGTCAAGTGTCGTCCACATTAGATACACTTTAAAATTGATGTTACATTCATATTATCTATAGTTAGCTATCGATAGGATAACAGTTGTGACATAACTCACGTGCGATAGTTTGAAACCATTACATGTTGACCATGCAGATGTCTCTTGTGCACTGTAGCGTGCCTGCAAGCGAGGGGCGCTAGTGCGGCGCGACTGTGTCGGTTGTGGTAGAGAACAAGTAAGCACACGGTTGCCCCAGGCGAGCGCCGCACGCAGTCTCCTGTTATGTCCCGATGTGATAAGGATTGCGCAACGTCATATTTCGGGCACAAATTCATTTCATAATAGTCTTCAATATTTCAATCGAATTACCTCAAAAATATGACTGCAACTTGTGATTACTTGTCAGCATCTACCTTGTACATAGTACTTAGCCACGCGTAATGTAAATGATCAGCTGTGAGTGCAACGGCGGGCGCATAATGCCCGCCTGCTGTTTAAACGAGAACTGTGCCTTCCGGGCCGCAGGGGGCGCGGCGGCCACCCTTCCCTCCCCCCCACGCCCCACTGACTCGCGCGAGCGCTGGCGCCGCGCCCGACGCGCCTGAGACATAATAAATGCTCGTATGTATTCTATTGTATTTATATCATAGTTAATGTTTTATTAAAAAAGTTGCTCAATATATTTGTTGTTTTATGTGTAGTTATGTACCTACCCTAGTATTTCAGCTGCACTAGTATGCCCTAGTATTTCAGCACTGGATCCATCCATACGTCTGGTCGGTGTAGGTGCCACGTTACACGTTACGACTAGGGTTGCCAACCCTACTAAATAATATAGTATCCTACTATATTAGGGGCCCGACTACTATACTATATTTCTGACTAAAGGCAAAACTACTAAATTTTTAACGGCATCAAACTAAAAGCAATAATATTCATTTTATACTATTTTTGGACGTTATTTTAGTATATTAACAGTTGACAGTACCTACGTTCACTTTGTTCACTTTTAACCTTCCTACTATTTTTTTTTCATTTATCGCTATTTACTATATTTTTATGGGTTATCATTTTAGAACTACTATATTTGACAGACAAATAGTTGGCAACCCTAATTTTTTTTCAGCCTATATGGGACAAATGGGCAAAAATTTACGGGATTTCAGTTTTTTACCCGGGATAAAAAAAAAGCCGAGCCGAGTCAGACAATGTGAACATGGCAGTACGTTCTACAAATTTAATGTTGCGTGTATGAATACAAATATGGGAAAAGGTGTCCCGCTGGGACATTTTAAACTATGGCTAAAATACGAGCCATCCCGGGAAATACGGGACGTCTGGCAACGCTAGTTGTGAGTAAAAGACGAAATATGTGTAAAGATGACGAACTAAATTACCTACAAATTAAATAGGTAATATTCTGTAGTCGAATAGACACAGCAATGAATAAGGGCCTGCTGGACCTGGTCAGCTGCGCCCTGACAACCCTGTCCTACTGACCCGTGGTCAAAGTTTGCGATACTATGGTGTCGATTTCCTTGTTCACAAAATAAGCTAAAATTAGATTATTTCTATCTTTTTCTGTGCATTAAAACAAGAAAGCTTGCAGACATAAATAAGACCTCTCAATTTTAGCAAATCTGAGACTTCCATACAATTATACTTAGTTAACATGTCAGATCGCATTGATTATAAACATGGAAATGTTGAAGGCAAAACTAATTTGATATCTCTAACTTAGTTCTAAGATGTCATCGTCCTTTTCTTTCGCTGTATGACAATAGGAGATGCTAATTCTCTAATTTTAGTTTAGTTTTTGAACAAGGGAATCGGCACTGATGTCTTCCATCGTGCTGATGCAACGTATTAAGGTACAACATTAAATAAAACAATGATTATACTTTGATATAATTTTATTTCCATACTTTCATAATTTATTTATATATATATTGACTATAATAATCATCTACCAAACTAAATAATCAATATAATTCAACAGCATCCTTTATATACAATATGTATAGTTATTATAGTTGTTTATAACCCTCGTTTCTGAACGATAGAAAAGAGACACTCGTCTAATCATACAAAATAATGTTGAAATGAATCCTACACGTCGTTACATAACAAGTAATAATTTGCCACAAGATTTTTGTTTTTTTAATTATTTATTTACAAATACTTATATTTATAATTTAGTCCCATAATTTCCAAATGAATCGTCAGCGTGTGTAATGGAACTGTCGTGCGTTACGCAGACTGTCGACGGTGACGTCACGCGCGGGGCGCACCTGACGCGACGTTCATCTACATGTAACGTGGCGTACTTCAACTATAGTTAACAATTAATAAAATTGAGAAAACTTAACTTGTCCATTTATGTTACACCGTAAAGTTAAATACATAATAATAATATTATTGCACGGAGCATGAGGTACGTAAGTAACACGTAGCGACATCAACAAGGACTAGACGCGCTTATGGCAGACAGAGCGCAGTCACAGCGGCGTCGCGCGTCGCAGGCGACAACACTCAGCGCGACGCTGCGACTGCAGCGAGATATCTACGTACGTACTGTACAAATTAATTTCAACCACGAAACTCAGTTTCAATCTCTAATCTTATAATCTAAATTAAAAAAAATTCTACGCGAACTATGTATAGTCGGCTAACGATAGGTCTTTACAGAATGATGGATGCTTTGCACAGAGTGCCGTGATACGGTGAAATAATACTTCGAACTCTTACCTTACTAATATTATCGAGGTTAAAATGAAAAACCTACTTGATAAAGGGCGTTACAAAACGTAGTAAGCGGCGTCTCAAAACTATATAATCTTACACAAGACAGATCCCGCAACGTTGGTCGCGGGCTGATATATATTCCACTGATATGCCACTCGAATATAGCACGGAGGTCTTCGTGCAAGCTAGACTCCACCTTAAAAATGTAGCGTTAGCGTCAAAATTTGCTAAAACCTTTTCTACTGATTGATCGATCAAATTCGGTAAACTTTGCTATGAAAATATTTATTGAATAAAACTCGTTAGTGACTACGTATAACAAAATAATCTGGTTAAAAAGTGATATTGTATTGGAACAGCATTAGTTAATTATTTGTTTGTTCGAGACTTAACGCTTATTTGTCGTAGAGAGCTAAGCGCTCCCTAGGACAGGTCTACTTTACATGCACTCATTGATACGATTACAAGTTGTGTAACAATTATAATATTGATATAACACAGCATGAGAGCAGTACAAAGTTTGGCATCCGATATCGTACATGGCTCAAGTGCCTATACTCGCTAACTAATACGACGCAACTGAACTAGCATGTCTAGCGTATAAAACTGTCAAGCTAAGTAAGTAAGGCGTTCGACTGACACTGGGCGCGTAAATACGGTATAGGTAGTATCTGAAGGGAAAATACTGCAGCGATCACTCCGTAACATGCTGATACTGTAACAGACGAACTACAACCTGTGGCATCCAATGTGCAACACGTTACACTACGAGCATGCTGCGACTGACGAAACATAACTACGCAACGAAACAGCTAGACGCGGTGACGACATAGAAAACTTTTATTGCCATGCGATACACCGATATCACTACACTACTTAATTATACGTGGCGACGAGCCTCGCTCGCTCATGTTCCGACCAGTAAGACAACACGACCGCAGAGCGAGGCCTCGCTACTTGCTTATGTAATACCAGCGATATACAAGGGAGCTTTATTCATTACTTTACACATAATAGTTATCGCTTTATTTTACTTTGTTTAAGTTTAGCTAGCAACACCGACACGACAACGATTGGTCTGGTTTACTTTAGGCTGGCAACCCGCACATAGTATTGCTATCATTGTGTCACAATATAAATTAAGTAGCGAACACCAACTAAAGTAAAGACGACGTGCGGCCGAATGCAAGCGTGTCGACACTAACAAATGCCCAAAAAACGTAAAAATTAAATGAATAAAGTACTAAATACGTAATGAAACACATCGGCTGGCGTCGTGCTGCGCACAGAACCGCCTGCGACACAAGCGGAAGGTGCTCGGAAGAGAAACCAAACTACACAATACGTGTCAAAGAAATCTCCAGTGAGAAGTAACAAAAATTATTGTCATCCAATGCTTAAACTTCCAATCTTTATAATATATTATTTTTTTCTTTATATTATTTACTTTATACAGATCAACATCGTCGACTATCCTTACAGATTAGATTAGAATTTACTTTGTATCTATAAAATGTACATCTACCTACATGTATTGTAATAGCAACATTAAAATAATCTCATGGTTACGCGAATACTAACATAATCGTATATAAAATATTTATGCAGCCTACCACGCTGGAGGACAGAGACGCTGCTACACGACCTGCGCGCGCGCCTCTCGTCTGCAGCTCTAACACAGCGTTCAACATTGGTCGGTAGTGGTGTAATATGATGCTCGCGCAGGCGTGCGGGTTGGGGCGAGGGGGGGGGGAGGCACTACGGAACGCTAACCGTGACAGAAGACACAAGGAGAGACCATCGAAGTCCGATGCAACACTACTGTATTACTTGTATAAAAAGAGTTTTAAGTAAATTAGTATTTATAATAATGCTTTCGATTTATTTACATTATCACATCGCGTGACCGAGTGCGGAGCGCTATGTACACCGGGCGGCGACAGGCACACACGTCGTTGAGCCAGCGGGAGCTCGTAGGAAGCGGCTATGCTCCAAGTACTTTGTGCGTTCATTCACATCGAGTCACGCCACGCCTATAAGAGTAGGTAAGTCGTAAGACGTGTACGTGTTCGCTGAGCTCTAGCGGGCGGGCCGCGGTGCTCCTGCGCCTGCCGAGTGCGACACTGCCGACTGATGCAACCGTCACGCTATTAAAATCTCAGAATAAAGCACTCTGTGGCATTCGTCGACGACGGCCAGATCCTCTGACGGAGTCGAGGAAGCGTTCCAAACACGAGTGGGCACGAGGTCGGCCCCGCGACAAATCGTTTCTGGTACGTTCCAATATAGTAATTCTTCATTCGTATTTCGAACGTCCCGCCTTCAGAAGCCGAAGCGTAAGACTTAACCTATCGCTCGGCCGCTCGCTCACAGCTGGTACCACTTCTTGTCCTTGTACTTGAGCATGAGCTGGTGCGCGGAGGAGGAGAACTCTGCGGCCTGGTTGTGCATGCGCTCCGTGTTGTCCTCCAGGCGCGACAGCTTGTCGCCGCGCTCCACCACCAGCATGTGCGCGCGCGACACGTCGCCCGCGGCGGTGCCTGCGCGCGCGCCGAGCTGCTCCAGCTGTGCCGCGCCCGTGCCGCCCGGGATGTGCTTGGCCACCGTGCGCAGGGGCTTGCCGCTGCTCTCGCCGACTGCGAAACGTTTTTTTATGATTATGACTTGGTAAACAGTATATTCTGTGATATGACACAGGCTTTCGATTATGTACAACACAACATTTTGCATATGAAACTCGAAGCATATATTCGAGTTCGAGGAAATATTCTAAAATTATTTGAAGGTATGACTTCAGCAAAGAAAGCAAATCACGGAAGTTAGTAGGATAAATTTGACTACGAAACGAGAAGGAATCCATATATCAAAAGAACGTGAAGTATTGTGTGGTGTTCCACAGGGAAGTGTATTAGGCCCTCTCCTTTTTACATCCTAACTAATATTATTATATATAAATGACTTGCTTAAGTGCACAAAACAATCTATGAGCCTATTTGCTGATGACAGTGTTGTGACGATTCCATGTAAAAATATGATATTAATAAATCCCTAATTTCAATAATAAAATGGCTAAATAATAAAAAAAAAAATTATTTAAAAAGACTAAAATCATGCACATCAGACAACGACATTAATTAATTAACCGGAAATAAAATACAATAATATTAACATTGACTCTGTTGACACAACAAAATTATTAGGATTAACTATTGACATGAAATTAAATTATAATAATAATAATAATAATAATAATAATAACTGCCATAGAAAGACTCACCATCAAAAGACAACATGGAGGCAGAGGACTAATAGATATTCAGCACCTTTGAAAGACTCACCATCAAAAGACAACATGGAGGCAGAGGACTAATAGATATTCAGCACCTTTGGCGAAAACAAGTTAGTCGGCTAAAAGCATTTTTCCACACAAAATCTCGCACTAGTAATATACATAAAGCCATAGTCATGAACGATCTCAACTATACACCACTTAATCTATACGAACAGACAGATACACAAAACAACACCAATGATGACCGACAGAAACAAAAAATTGAAGACTGGAAGAAGAAAGTACTCCATGGACGACACCCTCATGACCTAGAACAACCCCACATAAACACTGTAGCGTCAAATAAGTGGCTCAAAATAGGCAATTTATTCCCAGAAACTGAAGGTTTTATAATAGCTATTCAAGACCAGATCATTAACACAAGAAACTACAGAAAATACATAATCAAAGATCCTACAGTAACAAATGATAAGTGTCGGAAATGTCACATTCAACCGGAAACCATCCAGCACATCACAGGCGCATGCACTACCCTTACACAGACAGACTACACTCACAGACACAATCAGGTAGCCAATATCATTCATCAAACACTAGCACTCAAACACGCACTCATACAAAATACCAACACACCATACTACAATTATACACCACAAACCATCTTAGAAAACACCACACATAAGCTCTACTTCGACCGCGCTATACTCACCGACAGGACAATACATTATAATAGGCCGGATATAACCTTACAGGATAAAATAAATAAAGTTACATACCTGATAGACATTGCTGTCCCCAACACACACAACATACAAAAGACAATCACCGAAAAAATAAGTAAGTACACAGAGCTGAAGGAGGAAGTCACTAGAATCTGGCGGCAAGAAAAAGTATACGTAGTGCCTATAGTCCTTTCCACCACAGGCGTTATCCCTAATCATCTTCTCCATAGTCTGAAATTATTAGATCTTAAAGAAACCCTTTATATAACCCTACAAAAAGCTGCAATTTTAAACACATGCAGAATAGTCAGAAAGTTCATGCAGATAGAAGAACACGAAATAGACCCTCATCACAACATTATATAATGAACACACATACTACACACCACACGCTACATTTACTTGGCTTTGGCCCGTAAATGTAGCTGATGCCAGCCTCAAAGCTGAGAAAAAACAACACTTCCAAATAATAATAATAATAAACTTTATTGACATAAAAGTATTACAAAAACATTTGAAGCCTCTGACTCCCAAACTAGGTGTACCTGTATGTCAGGAGTCAGCGCCCTCTCCCATTTTATTTGGCTTAGAAATTAATGTCAACATAAGAATAGACAAACGTGTGAGCTATAACTGTAAATATAATTTTAAAAGAAGTAAAAAATAACAAAAGAATCAAAAGAAAAACTTATCTTACTATTATGTTTTTACGTCGCGCTGTGTGGGGGGGGGGGGGTGAGTGGGTGTGTGTGTGGAGGTGAGGGGGGTGTGTGTGTGGGGGTGAGGTGGGGGTGTGTGTGGTGGTGAGGTGGGGGTGTGTTTGTTTTAAGTACCATGCGAGGACCTGCGTATGAATACACAAGGCACATCCGAGGACCTTTTCAAACCGAGGACTTTTTCGGACGTCCTCGGATTGACTTGACCATTGCATCGTACTCTACGTTCGATTTTGAGCCTTCCTGTATACTTAATAAGGAAAAGTTGGTCAAACCTCGGTTTGGTCACAGAAATTCATGCTCACACCCCGACAGTGTGTGTCCGCCAGGCGGCGCCACTAAAATTTTTACACACCTCGTCATACACTTTCAGTCTTATTTTAAGTACCTTGTGGGGACTTATGTGTAAACCTTCACACAAATGTCCTCGAAATGGTAGCTTTTCAACACAAAGTGTATGGAGGTCCTCGTATTGATAGCTTTTCCGAACAAGAGTGTATTCAGGTCCCCGTTTTGATAGATTTTCTAAGTGTATGATATTCTATAGATTTGAGATTATTTGGTTATTAACCGACGAAAAAAAAGGAGGAGGTTCTCAAGTCGACGCCTAGACATAATATTTAAATGTTTGACCACGTATAACTTTTTACAGTGTTGTCCGAATTCGATGATTCTTTTTTTATTGGATAGAGTATACTTCCAAGTTGGTCATTATGGTGATGAAATGAAGCTGCAGCAGGAATTGTCTCTGTGCAAGGCAACTCTTTAATGGTCAATGGTATCGTAATGAAACTTCGTATTTAACATGTTAAGGTTAGATAGCAAACCAAAATTATGATGATAGTATGAAGCTGCAGTAGGAATCGTCTCCGTGCAAGGTAACTCTTCAATGGTCAATGGTATCGTCATGAAACTTCGTATTCAACATGTTTAGGTTAGATAGCAAACAAACATTATGGTGATGCTATGAAGCTGCAGTAGGAATCGACTCCGTGCATGGTAACTCTTCGATGGTCAATGGTATCGTCATGAAACTTCGTATTCAACATGTTTAGGTTAGATAGCAAACAAACATTATGGTGATGCTATGAAGTTGCAGTAAGAATCGTCTCCGTGCAAGGTAACTCTTCAATGGTCAATGGTATCGTCATGAAACTTCGTATTCAACATGTTTAGGTTAGATAGCAAACAAACATTATGGTGATGCTATGAAGCTGCAGTAAGAATCGACTCCGTGCATGGTAACTCTTCAAAGGTCTATGGTATCATCATGAAACTTCGTATTCAACATGTTTAGGTTAGATAGCAAACAAACATTATGGTGATGATATGAAGCTGCAGTAGGAATCGTCTCCGTGCATGGTAACTCTTCAATGGTCAATGGTATCGTCATGAAACTTCGTATTCAACATGTTTAGGTTAGATAGCAAACAAATATTATGGTGATGATATGCAGCTGCAGTAGGAATCGTCTCCGTGCAAGGTAACTCTTCAATGGTCAATGGTATCGTCATGAAACTTCGTATTCAACATGTTTAGGTTAGATAGCAAACAAACATTATGGTGATGCTATGAAGCTGCAGTAGGAATCGACTCCGTGCATGGTAACTCTTCAATGGTCAATGGTATCGTCATGAAACTTCGTATTCAACATGTTTAGGTTAGATAGCAAACAAACATTATGGTGATGCTATGAAGTTGCAGTAAGAATCGTCTCCGTGCAAGGTAACTCTTCAATGGTCAATGGTATTGTCATGAAACTTCGTATTCAACATGTTTAGGTTAGATAGCAAACAAACATTATGGTGATGCTATGAAGCTGCAGTAAGAATCGACTCCGTGCATGGTAACTCTTCAATGGTCAATGTTATCGTCATGAAACTTCGTATTCAACATGTTTAGGTTAGATAGCAAACAAACATTATGGTAATGCTATGAAGTTGCAGTAAGAATCGTCTCCGTGCAAGGTAACTCTTCAATGGTCAATGGTATCGTCATGAAACTTCGTATTCAACATGTTTAGGTTAGATAGCAAACAAACATTATGGTGATGCTATGAAGCTGCAGTAAGAATCGACTCCGTGCATGGTAACTCTTCAAAGGTCTATGGTATCATCATGAAACTTCGTATTCAACATGTTTAGGTTAGATAGCAAACAAACATTATGGTGATGCTATGAAGCTGCAGTAGGAATCGTCTCCGTGCATGGTAACTCTTCAATGGTCAATGGTATCGTCATGAAACTTCGTATTCAACATGTTTAGGTTAGATAGCAAACAAATATTATGGTGATGATATGCAGCTGCAGTAGGAATCGTCTCCGTGCAAGGTAACTCTTCAATGGTCAATGGTATCGTCATGAAACTTCGTATTCAACATGTTTAGGTTAGATAGCAAACAAACATTATGGTGATGCTATGAAGTTGCAGTAGGAATCGTCTCCGTGCAGGGTAACTCTTCAATGGTCAATGGTATCGTCATGAAACTTCGTATTCAACATGTTTAGGTTAGATAGCAAACAAACATTATGGTGATGCTATGAAGCTGCAGTAAGAATCGACTCCGTGCATGGTAACTCTTCAAAGGTCTATGGTATCATCATGAAACTTCGTATTCAACATGTTTAGGTTAGATAGCAAACAAACATTATGGAGATGCTATGAAGCTGCAGTAGGAATCGTCTCCGTGCATGGTAACTCTTCAATGGTCAATGGTATCGTCATGAAACTTCGTATTCAACATGTTTAGGTTAGATAGCAAACAAATATTATGGTGATGCTATGAAGTTGCAGTAGGAATCGTCTCCGTGCATGGTAACTCTTCAATGATCAATGGTATCGTAATGAAACTTCGTATTTAACATGTTAAGGTTAGATAGCAAACCAAAATTATGATGATAGTATGAAGCTGCAGCAGGAATCATCTCCGTGCAAGGAAACTTTTCAATGGTCAATGGTATCGTCATGAAACTTCATATTTAACATATTTACGTTAGATAGCAAACAATCATTATGGTGATGATATGAAGCTGCAGTAGGAATCGTCTCCGTGCAAGGTAACTCTTCAATGGTCAATGGTATCGTCATGAAACTTCATATTCGACATGTTTAGGTTAGATGGCAAACCAACATTATGGTGGTGAAATGAAGCTGCAGCAGGAATTGTCTCCGTGCAAGGCAACTCTTTAATGGTCAATAGTATCGTAATGAAAATTCGTATTCAACATGTTAAGGTTAGATAGCAAACCAACATTATGATGATGATATGAAGCTGCAGCAGGAATCGTCTCCGTGCAATTCAACTCTTCAACGGTCAATGGTATCGTTTTGAAACCAAAACTTCATTATGGTATTGACTTGCAGCTGCAGCAGGTAACGTCTTCGTGCCACTAAACTCATCAACGGTCGCTAGTATCTTCTTGGATCTTTGTATACAATATGTTTACGTTGGATAGCAAAACGCCATTATTATACTGATGTAAAGCATCAAAAGCAGCATCAAGCAGGAATCGTCTCCGTGCAAAACAAATTCTTTCACGGTCACTGATATCGTCTTATAAGCTCAAACTTAGAGACTCAACGGAGATATTAACTGCTGATACTTCATACATACATGCTGCATATTATACAAGTTTTAAGACAACACCCGTGACGGCTAAAGAGTTGTTATACACGAAAACGATTATTTCTAGAGCTCCTCATCACGTTGATCACGTTTGGCCATCCTAAACATATTGTACACACAGTTTCAAGACGTTCCTAGAGACTGTTCAAGAGTTCAGTTGTACGATGACGATTTCTGCTGCAGCTTCAAGTAATCACCGTTATTATATTTTGCTATTTAACGTAAACATGTTGAGTACGAAGTTTCACAACGATACTAGTGACTGTTAAAGATTTGCCTTTCACGGAAACGATTCCTGATGCAGCTTCACGTCACCATCATAATGGCGTTTTGCTATCCAACCTAAACATGTTTTATACGAGGTTGCAAGATGATACCAATGATCATTAAATACTTCACTTGCAAGGAGACAATTCCTACAGTAGTGTTATTACTCCAATGTCAAATTTCGTCTAATACAGAACGGCATCAATTGCACATTCTTAAGATTGATCAAGTAGAAAACTGTTATTTTGTAAGTCCTCTGATAGTACTTAAAATAAGAAATGTGTGTTTATGGACTTAGTTTCTTTCGGTGATTCAAGACAAATTATTATTACTCAGTGTGTAAAAAGTTGCTACGGAAAATTCGTAAAATGTCCTCGCATTGTACAACTCCTACGCGGAAAAACGACCTCGGATTGTTCGTCAAAAGTCTAACACAGGGTCCTCGCATTGTACAAGACATAAGAAAAAGTGTGTGAAAATAGGTCCTCGGATTGGTGCCTCTGGTCAAATGGTCAGGGTCCTCGTTTGGCTCACACACAGGTCCGCGGATGGTACTTACCAGGCGGGTTTGCGTGTGTATTCAAGTCCTCGCATTGGTCACAGAAAGTTACACCAAAAAAAAGAGAGATAGCGCTATACGAATAGGCTCATCACCCCAAATATTGTTTTCTGTTTCTTTCTATCTTATTGAACCATGCGTATGACGTCGTTAAATAGGTTTTCTAGGACGTCCTCGGATGGTGACTTGTGTCTATAGTCCTCTTATGGACGTCTATACAAACAGGGGTGTGTGTGGTGGTGAGGGGGGTGTGTGTTTGTATGTGGGAGGTGTGAGGGTGTGCGAAATGGATGGATTCCCGTTCGTGTTAGTGAATGAGTAAAGTGTGTGAAAGAGAGGTATGTTCTATAAATGTGTTTCTTTGTAGAATGAGGTTAATTATTTATTAATTTCTCTACATCCTCATAATCAAGAGTAAAAAGCCAGTTCTTTAATTTAAGTTTACATTCGTGTAGTGTTAGCGGATAAAAATTAAGGATTCTATTAATTTTGTTGTATAAATACACAGAAAGAAAAGAGTTCTGTCGTCTTGCAAAAGCCGTGCGACACTTAATAAATTCAATTACGTTTGGAGTTGTTCGCTTATTTCGAAGTTTTCCTGGATCAAATGGGGTAGATACGTGTTTTTTAATAATGATCTGAAAAATAAAAAGTTGTCTTACTGTAAAAACCCTGCACAAATCGTATAAAGTTTTTGTGGGAAATCTATATGGTTTCAATAAGATAGTTTTTAGTAGGGACCGTTGCGCTCTTTCCAGGCGTAGGAGATGCGTTTTACATGCACCGCCCCAAACGCCAATACAATAACCAATAACTGATTGTGCCAATGCATAATAAACTGTACGGAGGAGATCGCCGTCAGCTACGTGCCTAAGATTTTTAAAAACCCATGTAAGTTTTCTGACTCGTGTCGAAACCATGTCGATATGCGGTTGCCAGGATATTCTCTCGTCTAGAAGAACCCCAAGGTATCTGACCGTCTTTGATTTGCTTAGACTTGTACACGAGCACTGTTGAATGAAAGGTGGTTTGCATGTGTGAATCCGGACAGCCACATCGGACTGTTTTATGCGTGCGTTAGTGAACTGTACATAAGAGGTTTTTGATATGTTAAGAGTTAACAGGTTATGCCTCAGCCACAAGCTAACTTTCTGGAGCCCCACCTCAGCATTTTGTTGGACTATATCCCAAGTCTCTCCCTGAAACACCAAGGCTGTGTCATCGGCATATGTAAATATTTTGCCTTTCTCCAGTGTCATTTGACATAAGTCGTTTATATAAATCAGGAAGAGACTGGGACCAAGAATACTACCCTGTGGGACTCCATAGGTGACTGCGACGTCCGAACTAACAGCAGTACCTACTTTAACCCTCTGCAAACGGCCAGTAAGAAAGTCTTTATAGATTTTAAGTACCGTTCCCCTTATTCCACACCTTTCCAGCTTTTCAACAAGGGCAGAGATCGAGACAGTGTCAAAGGCCTTGGCCAGATCAATAAAGACTCCAATACACTTTTGTTTACTATCTAGACAACCTGTAATATAATCTACTAAAGAGCCAACCGCTTCATCTGTACTTTTGCCTACCCTGAAGCCAAATTGGGAATCGGATAATATGTTATTTTTTTCTAGGAATGTTATGAGTTGGTTATTTAATACTTTTTCAAGTATTTTAGAGAGCGCTGGCAACACAGAAATTGGTCTGTAGTTTGTTACGCTGTCTCGATCTCCACTCTTGTAGACAGGAGTGATGAGCGCTCTTTTAAATACACCAGGAAAAACACCCTGCTCTATACATAGCCCAACTATCTTGGTAAAGTGTGGGACGATAATATGCTTTGACATTTTTAAAAACTTGTTTGAAATAGAGTCCCAGCCCGTAGCCGAGTCATTTTTAAGATTCATGATAATAGATTCAATTTCTGCTTCGTTTGGTGGAAGCAAAACCATAGAATTTGGGACGGGAGATCTAGTAAAATCCTTTAAAGTAGACTGGGTGATTTCGAGATTTTCAGAGCATTTTATCTTGTCGGCAAGTAGCTTTCCGGCTTCCGCAAAAAAATTGTTCACAGTTTCAACGGAATCATGGGCGCTTTTACTGTTCTTTAGTAAATTATCAGCAGAAGATTTTTGCTTGGCAGTGCCAGTGATTGATTTAATAGCTGACCACGTCTCCTTACTACTTGTTGCATTTTGTAGAAGAGTCTTTTCATAATTTTTTTTGAGCTTCCGCAATAGAGCGTTACAGAAATTTCTGTAGCGCTTGTAAGTGACTTCGAGAACTGAGTTATTGGGATTTTTCCTAACCTTGACATGTAACTTATCACGGTTTCGAATACACCGAACCAAACCAGGTGTAATCCATGGTTTTATGGTTTTTTTTCGACCAGAGACAATACTAGACGTTGTATTCGATTTGATTGCCAAAGTCAAATTTTCGGAAAAAAGGGTTGCGACTTCTTCAGCATTAGCTGAAAGAGAGACAAAAGAGAAATCCATAGATTCAATTTGTTTTATGGCTGCGTTAACATCCGTCCTAACAATTATGTTCGATTGCCTTATTTGTTCACGTCTGCAAGACAAACTAACTGAAACCGAATCGTGATCTGTAACTGTGGACTCTATGACAGTGACTGTGGCTGACCTATTTGTATTGATCATGATGTGATCCAAACAGTTGCTCAATCTAGTTGGCAGTGTGTGCCCTGGGAGAAGACCCAGCTCTGCAGTCAGATTCAAATAAGGTGAACTATTTCGATCATTATTATCAGGCTTGATGTCTATATTTACATCCCCAATAATCATGGTATTATTGCAATTAATAGGACGAAGTATGCTGTCAATCGAATTCAAAAAGTTGTCGATACAATAAATTGATGGAGATCTGTACGTAGCCAAAATGGTAATGTCGTTGCTAATTTTAAGTAACAAAAAATTTGCTCCCAAAGGATCAGGTTCCTCCACAGTACACTTAATATCACTGGTGATGTAAATGACTATTCCATCATTTTGGTTTAGACTTTTCTTGGAGAATTAGCACGTGTAATTATCTAAAAGTGGTGGTGATTTATGCTCACTCAGCCAGCATTCAGTTAAAATTATTACGTGTGGTTTAAATGTAAGCCTAGCCAAATGAGCAACAAAACCATCCATATTTTTATAGATACTGCGGATATTTTGTGATATAACAGTCAGTGCTTTTGAAGTAGACTTGATTAAACTGCCACAAGTTTCCGGGTCACATATATAAGATTTAGCCACCGACACGTGATCAATGTCTTGAATAATGTTATTTATGGAAGCCATTGGTGAGGCGTGAACAAATAAGTCACAATTTCAGGCGCAGTATTCCTCTTATAATTTGATGCTAGGCAATATGACTTAGGTGAAATGTATAGAACAAGGATAAGTTTATTGATATGGTGAAGAATATGATGTGTCGTAGGCAATACTTCGTTTGTGTAAACTTGTGTGTGGGGGTGTGTATGAGGGTGTAGTAAGCATTGCTCATGGGTTGTTGTGTGTTTTTGATTTTTGTTTGTATAGAGTGGTTTTTGTATTGTAATGTATATATTATGTAATGTTGTTAGCACGAGGTATACATTCATAGAAAGAAAACATAAATAATGGTGAAAAAGCTTAGTAAACATGCAACAAATCTTCCATGAGACCAATATCAGTCATGTACAACTAGCAGGTCTAAGCTTTTGTAGATCCTCTTCTGAGTTTATCCGAATTTGGGGGTCGCCAACTTTCTTGCGCATATATATTACGCCATATGAGGTCCAGCAAAAATCGTATCCAAAGTTTTTATGCTGAGTTCTGGCTAGATAGTACAATTTCTGCGTATTAAAAGTAAGTCTTTCTGACACGTAAATTGGTTGCTTGTTCTTAAACTTCAGGTGGGTGGTATTGAGTTTTTCTCCTTTATCCTTCGACTTATTAAACATCTTGACCCCCTTAATCACCTTATCTTTAGTTATGACGGAGTTGAAGTTCGCAATAATTGGGTACGAGCTATCCTTTGATTTTCCTCTGTATATATCTTTCAGGTTTGCTTCACTAATATTTAGGTTTAACGTTTGTCCCAAATTGACAACCAAATCACAGAGGTCATCTTTTTTCAATTGGAAAGCACATATAGAGACCACAACTGAGAATAACTTTGGTTCTTCAGCATATAACTATGCTCTGGGGGCTTAGACAAAGTAACAATTTCAAAACGATAACGAAGTTAGAAAATACTAAAATGTATGGGATTGACATAAGCCGCGTTAAGTCACGTGGTCAATCGACATCGTTATCGCAATTTGGTAGACAATGATATAATTCATAACGAAACCATAATGCGCAGACAAGCAGCGCTTTCAGTGTTCGCCTTCGCCTCGATCGTGATCGCCGAAAAAGATAACGAAACGAATGCTAAAACGTTGTAGTTATCTTAGAGAGACTAAAATACTGCCCTGGGGAACACCACAGGAGTTTTGGCGATAGGCAGATCTATATATTTCCTTTTCTGATAATGTATGTCTAGATATTTCTACACATTGTTGGCGATTGTTTAGATCAAATCATTGATGTATAGCAAAAACAAAAAGGGTCCTAAAATACTGCCCTGGGGAACACCACAGGAGTTTTGGCGATAGGCAGATCTATATATTTTCTTTTCTGATAATGTATGTCTAGATATTTCTACACATTGTTGGCGATTGTTTAGATAAGTTTCTAACCAGCGTAAGCTTTTACCCTAACACCATAACGATTCAGTTTGAAAAGAAGCAGTTTGTGATCTGCGAAGTCAAATGCCTTTGACATATCGAGAAATATTGATAATATTGGCCTTTTCTCATTAAGACTAGAGGTAATCATTTTCACAAGAGAAAAACATGCAAGAGTTGTTGATTTATTTTTACTGCAACCAAACTGTTCTTCTTTTAAAATTGTATGCTTTAGTGTAAAGGAGTATAGTTTATTGTACATTATTCGTTCGAAAATTTTGGAAATTACGGGTATTAGAGTAATCGGACGGTAGTTATTCATGTCCTTTTCATCTCCTTTTTTAATTGTATAATGGTATAACGATAGAAAATTTTAGTCTGGTGGGGAATAATCCTTGAAATAATGATAGATTAATAATGTGGGCGAGGGGATGAGATATACAACATTATTTTTTGTTTATGCGAAACCCGATACACCTGTCTAGTATTTTTGTGTAAAGAATCTATGTACAAAATTTTAAAACCGTATCATAAAAAATCACAAAGTTATAAACTTGTATATTACCTGGTTGTCCGTTCAAAAACATGCTCATTTCGCGGTACACCCGCGTAAACCGCGTCTCCTGTGTTATACACTCGTGATAATAGTTTGGCAATAGGTACCTAACCGTACGGTGATTGTATTGTAATTAACTAGTAAGTAATAAAATTTAATTAAAATATTTTTGAAAAAAAAAAATGTAACAATTTTTTGGAATCGAATCAGTTACTGATTCTGAACAAACTATATTCAGGTTTCGCATATACTAAAAATAATGTTGTATATTTAGAGCAACGTTTAAGAATTTTAGTATTAATGTCGTCATACCCGGTTGAATTAGTTGAATTTAATAATAATAATCCCTTAATCACAAGAAATGTGGTTACATAGTGGTGGTAAGGTAATATTGTAGTCCTATCACATTCTACCATAACAATGGTGCGTAAATATGTCAGTTAGAGGCGATTTTATAAAGTCTGTTGATTGTTAATATTGATTGGTAATTTATTTAATTAATGTCAAAATTTATGTCATGAATAATTGTATGTAATAAATTAGATAATTGTCCAGGAATTAGAAAGAAAAGTGAAAATAAATTTAAAAGATAAATATTGTGTTACAATGTCAGTGAGATTAAGAAATTTCAACATTAATTAATTATTTGGTTACATCATCATCTTTAATGTCATAAAATCCTTTAAAGTATAGAAAAATTTTCTGCAAGCCACACTGTGAGTTAAAGAATTAATAATTTTATATACATTAAGTTGGAGTTAAAAAAATGCTATCTGATATTTCAGTAATGGCATGTTTGTAGTCAATGTATGTTTTAGAATCACTTTTCGGTTCATTTGTCATGTTAATAAAAAAGTCATTAAAGTTGGCAGAACTTTCCTCGATTTTAGTAATTATACATAGTTTCGAGTTCCAGGTCCGAATCGCCAGACATCCGGTCCATCATGAATATATTTTGAGTACGACCATAAATGAACGTAACCAAACATATGAGAATAGTCGAGCACGGACAGAAGTACTCACATAGTTCTTCCCTGTCGAGCGGCCTGGAGCCGCCGCCGAACAGTCCTCGGAAGAAGCTCTCCTTTGGAGGCTCCGGCATGTCACGCGGCAGGAACAGCTCGCCGATCATCTCGTTCAGCTGCTGACTGTATCACACGGAACACATATTGTTAGCGAGCAAACTAATTGTGCAAATATTGATTGGTAATTTCTAACATACTGACCAAAATTCAGCATCGATGGTGAACTTTTGAACTTCAGTGGGGGACGCAAGGTACAGTCCGTGCCCCCTGTTGCTGAAGCAGAACGTTTTCGAGATCCTGCAACACACAGCAAACGTTTCACAAAGCACGTCTGCGGACCACGCGCACGCTACTGATCACTCGTGGCGCTTACAGTGTTCATAGTCCAAGAAGAGAGAGAAAGGAGACTCATAGGCCAAGAACGAGGTTGAGAGAGTGGGGGAAAGAATAATTGTTCTATCAATTGAAACGTCTCACCTGATGCATCCTCGCGGTCCAGAGGCGGAGTCTATTGAACAAACTTTAGTCTAACATAAGCGTAACTAACGAGTACTACCGCGACTAATAATAACAGTATAAACATTAAAATGAGAAAAAAACATTCAGAAGCAGGCATGCTGCAAGCTAAGAACGAGGAAGACAACAACAACAGAGCAGAGTAGCAGCCCAGCGAGGAAACAGGACAGATCGCACAGAGAGAGTCGACAACCATGTGGACGTGAGTGCGTGTCACTGTACACGGAGTGTGGGTGTGTGAGTGTCGCGAGGCACATGGCGCCTCGCACTAGTGAAGCACAGTGCAGGACGCAGGCAGCTCCCGGAGGGCAAATCATTTGGAACGAGGCTCCGCTTTATGTGGAAAGTCGGAAACGTTACCAGCGTGCATGTATCCTAAACCGGAGAGGGAGGGTACGCTAATTTAATTTTAAATGCTTTCTTAGGCTTCCGGTATATAAAAAATGTACTTAAGCGTGATCCGATCACCGACAATCTTGTATAAGTTTCCGGTAATTATTACAATTGTATTTCAAGATTTGTAAACGCCAATTTGTACACATGGTTGTGTAGGGATCGCATAATGATTTGCCCGAGGCCGAGTGGAAACTTCAATGAAACATAACAGGCGAGGGTCAGGGCGGGGCGGGCAGGGCTAGGGCAGTCTATGGGCGCGGGGAGATGAGGGGTACGAAGCAACTGTCAACGTTACATGAACATGTCTACGCAACAGAGGCCGGAGTGAGCGACTGCACATGACAAGTGACGTGTCACCTGTCGGACTTACTGGTCGGTGTCCTCGGTAACTATGAGCTGCTGGCCCCATATGGACAGCATGGGGTCTACGATACCCCTCTGTTTGGACTGAGTCTGGAAGCTACCAGGAACACACGCTCCAGTCAGCGGACACGAGCGCGCGCCCCGCCTTTGTGCTCGGCGCTCCCGGCTTGTCCGAGCCACGCTTGCAACGAGGCGTGCGCTACGCATGGACAAGCCGAGAGCGCCTCGACACGAGCCAGACAAAGGCGAGGCACGCGCCGATTAGTTAATCCATCATTGTTCTAAGGGTGAAAAGTTAGACAGATGTAAGAGATGCAGGGCGGTACACACTATCGTAACATGGTCGGGGCTAGCTCGGGGTGTCGGTAGCATTCCGTGTCGTTCAGTGTCGGGTAACCAGTGTGTATTTACATCCATATACATTTGCAGCACCAAAATAAATAGTTGAGTAGTTAGAAAGTGGTACGGTGCATGTTCGTTCCTAAACATAAAGGTCGGTTAACGGCGCATTGTATAGAACGTGTGTCGTGTTGAGGCGATGTCCGATCGTTTACTTTCAAACTGAAAAATAGAAAAAGTGCCAAATATCGTAAGCACAGGTGGTGCTCGACAGATCTGCAAAATTTTGTCTACGTCGTTATGAGAAACAGCGCGAACTTTCAGAAACGCGCTCGGTAGAGTATGACACGGTCGCTCGGCACAGGACGCGCTCGCCACCTGCGCCTGCGCACCGCGTGCTGCACCGAGCAACTCTACGCTTCTAACATCGATCGTTACTGTACAGGAGTCTGTCGTTAGGCTCCCAAATGATAAAATAGCGAATGATCGGTACAACTAAATCTTTGATGAACAAATAATGAATGCGAAATCCGTAAAAATGACAAATCTCCGGTAGCTCCAAATAGCATTCAACATGATAAAACTGCGAAGCTAATGAAAAAAGGTACTATATTATAAAATAAGCCGTTTATCATTTAGTGCCTTCGTTCGGTGCATAGAAATCGTCTAATAGTGATCTGTGTGCCCCCGGTCGGTGCACAGCCTCGCGCGGCGGACACGACGCCGCGCGTGCCCGCGCCGCGCCCGCATCGCACCCGCGCGTCGCGGGCACGCGTGGCGCGGCGCGGGCACGCGGGGCGCGGCGCGGGCACGCGGAGCGCGGCGCGGGCTCGCGGAGCGCGGCGCCAGGCCTCACCCGAGCTCCGACAGCGGCAGGAAGTCCACGTCCACCAGCGGCCGCAGCGACGGCAGGCTGTACGCCACCAGGTGCCCCGTCGACAGGTAGTTCACCAGGCATACGCTGTCTGAAAACAACACGGCACTGCCTGACGCACCCATGCTCTACTGACGAGTACCATGGCATCCCACGCAGCATAGCAACAGATCACGTCGATCCAGAAATATGACAGGGAGGCATTTGGAAACACATTTAATGTTTGTCTTAGGAATTACGGACATGAGCTGATGAAGTGCTTGTACCAATAGATTTCGTTACGTGCTAGGTTTCACCAATGTTGATTAATAAATGTTGATTTGGGTCCAGTAACTGTGACCACGTTACTAGGCCCGACAAGACAACTCACCTCGCTTGGCTCGCGCACTATTGGTCACAGCTAATCTAATTGACATTTATTCATAACCTGCATAATGATCTTCAAAAAATTCCTCGTTGTGATAACTTTTTAACATTTGCTTTACCTCCGAGGTAAAACATTGGATTAACAGTGAATTTTAGTAAAAATTCTTATGTTATAGGTACTAAACAATCTTAAGATTACCCGTCGTTCGAGCTGTTACCGTTAACAATAAATATACAGTACGTATAGACTACACTTGCATCAGCTACCTTTTAAGCTCACAGTCTCGGCCTTGACCACGAAGTCCGTGTCGACGAGCTGCTGGCGGTACACGCAGTTCTGGCTGGGCAGCGCCAGCACGCGCGCCTGCTTCTCGGAGCCCACCACCACGAACTGGCGGTCCCCGTCGGCGCCGGGCGTGGGCGACATGCGGCTGCCGCTGCTGGACGAGCTCTGCTTCGTCGGCGTGCGCTCGCGCCGGTCTCTCGTCTGCTTTCACAACGTTCTCGGTGAGAAATGGCAACACGGACATATTTGTATTATGATAATATTGTTGGCTGTTAAGCCATTGCGAAGTATACTTACATCTTTACTATCGTCTCTCCAACTTTCGTAGGAGTAAGGTATTAAAGCACCATTGCAGTCAAGAAATGACATCGTCAGGATTGAACCCTTTAACCTAAATAATGGACCTCCTGAAACCACACAAAAACATATATCAGTTTCTTATCACAACTGCAGAGGACCGCTAACGATGGCGGTGTTCGGCAGATTAGAGAGCAAAGCAGCATATGTTAAGTGGAGTACACTGACCGCTGTTGGCGACCACGACAGGCTGCGTGTGCCTGTGCTCGGCCTCCGGCAGGCTGATCGTCATGGTGAGCACGGAGCCCAGAGTCGTGCCGATCCACAGCGTCGGCATCAGCGCCGTCGGGTCTGCCCAATTCAAATTATCGTTATAATAACATGAACGACACGAGTGGAGCAGTTGCAGGACCGAGGGCCCTACGTGCTCTCACGGACCTGCAAGGTGGTGTACCATGCACGGGAGCTCACAGCGATCGCTTCCGTACTTCGGGCTGCTACTGACAAATTCTTGATAGAAAAACTCAATATGACTTTTTTGCCCAATTCGGGATTCGAACCCGAGACCTCGTGATATGCAGCCGGTAAACAAACTACTAGCTAGACCAACGAGGCCGTCGGAAAATAAAACCTCTGTGCCGAGTGTGTCGTTATATATCTAATTTGTTAAAATAAGACCATACTTTTCTTTATTACAAATCAAGGAGAATAAAGTACTACGAAAACAGTTGAGACAATGTGTGAGCACTCACCAGACTTTTTCGTGTAGCTGTCGGCAAAGGCGAGGCACTGGATGCCCTCCTGCGAGATGTTCTCGAGGCTGGACATGGAGCTGGAGCGCGAGCGCGAGAACGAGCTGTCCAGTTTGTCTGACCGGCCGGTTGGCAACATACACACACTCGGTTACTGCGGCCTCCGGCGCACGCGCACGGAGGAGAGGGACAACCGCTGCTCTACGCTCGCTACTCTACCGCGCTAGGCTAGTACTAACGTGGGCGGAGATCAATAAGACAAGCTTTGAGCGCGATGCAACTTGCCTCATTTTTAGTTATGGAATTAGCATTAATTGTTACACCTGGTATTAATTTTTCAATGTGTAGTTTATTATATTTTTTTTTACTGTTAGTGCTGGACAAAGCACACGTACGAGATGCGGCGAGTGTGCATCTGTTAGCAAGCGCGCTCGTCTGAGCTTGTCTTACACTCTCGAAAGGATCAAGAGATCGTACAGAAGACTGGAGCAGTTGTCCCTCACCACCGCGCTGTGCACTAGTCTACAGTAGGTACGGTTGCCGAATAAAGCGAGCTCTCGGGCTCGGTGTACTTAGTGCTGTTGTGAAATTAGCTGAAATATCAGTCAAGTGCCATACATCAGTGCGTTACATATAGGAATCGAATAAAAGGAATCATAACCATGCGTCAGAAGAACCGTGAGGCTATTGCATGCCCGTCCAATCTCAGCTTATTTGCACAACGCCTGGTTAATGTCGAGTTGTGTTAGATATCGTCGTTAGTCGCTCGATGGTTAGTGTTTTGACCCGGGACATGAAATGGTTAACACAAGGCAGAGTACGGCGCGGGTGAGGCAGCGGTCAAAACACCGATCACCCCGTGACACCTCACGAGTCGTACCAGTGTCTTAGCTAAACGAGCACATCGATAAATAGCAGATGAGAGCGAGCCGAACGCTACGGAACAGAAGGTGGCACTGCAACACAAGGAGTGAGATGGCGATGGGATGAGCATGGCGAGCAGGCCGGTGGCCGGACGGACACACAACACTACGTGCGAGGGCGCGCGTGCGCATGCAGCTACTGCACTGTCACTAGCATAATACCGTAAGCATACATAGACATTATGACAGCCGAATACAGAGGCAGCCAAAAACGAGCCATATAAACTTTTTGCTTTGTTGTCGGGCTAGAAAAGAAATAACATTCATGTACTGAACAGCGTAAGAAGTATACAAGGTACATAGTAAGTACACATACAACATGAGTCGCGCCAGGAGCAGCCCGCGGGCGAGCCGCACGCGCAAAGGCAAATCATACATAACGTGAGCGCTCGTGAGAACAATACCGACCATCGGAAACTACGTACAGAAAGAATAGAATGAACAGATCGTGTGCCGCATACAATATGGAAAGCCTCGCGTATGCACATTGATAACAGATACAGTAAGTAGTCTCGTTCTCGTAACAATAACAGTGATAGATTATAAATAGTTTTGAGTAGTAAGTCACCTTTTAGTTGTACAGCTATGAGTCATGCCAGTCGAAAGAGTTTCGTACAAGAGTGCGCAGACCAATAGTGTGTGTGTGGTACATTACAAGACAGTCACAGCCACGTCGCACTACAGGACGGCTACGGTGCGCCGACGCACGCAAGCGGAAATAAACGAACACCATACCAAAGAACTTAAGAACAAAACGAAACGATGCAAATGTTGTATTGGATACCATTGGGTTGCATAATGTGTAAGTACTCCATAGATGCGAGAGTCTGCGGAACAGTTGGTTCTGTGCCGACAAACAAACCACAATATGTTACAAGCACGATCACAGGGCGGCGGCGAGCCGCGCCCGCGCCCGCGCGGTGCGTGACCCGCGCGGTGCGTGACCCGCGCGGTGCGAGCGCGACACCCGCGCGGCGCGTGCGCAGGCGGCGCGGGCGCGGGCGCGGCTCGGCGCGCGTCTCTTTACATTCTGTGCAGCGAGAGGGCGCTCTCAAGCCGACATGGACATACATATGAAACACCATCAAACATAAGGGAACTCATTCTAGCTCGGACTCGGAATGACAACGAAGGATTAAACTACTCGGATGTAACAACTAGAGAAACCAAATGATAACTTAAAATAGGTGAGGAATATTCCAATGGTTACCTATTAAATGATTCCGATCTGAAATTGGAAATTTTTCAAATAAATAAATATGGAAGTAACTCAACAGTCAACACATGCTCGTTAGCAAATAATAAGGGGCCGAACAAAATGTGAAACGTTCCGATCTCTACGAGAGCCTGGCCTGGTGTTCGACGGCTAGCGTCCACTTGACGATACCAGTTCAAAGTAGTTATATGATTAACGTCAATCATACATTATAATGTATGTAGGGCTATGGCACAATAAAGCCAAAATTCTTAACAAAATTGATGTGAGCTTGAAGGTTAGCCAAACATTTATTTATTTTATTTATTTATTTATTTATAGTTAAGCAAGCCCGTGTGTCCAGCACTGTCGCGCTTAGTGAGGCTGTCAGTATGTAAGCAGGTGGGCCGGTGGAGGCGGCCTCCAAGCTCACAACACGTCAACATGTTCGAGTATTCAGTTATGGAAAGAAGTATATCAGTGAGTGTGAGAAACAAAAATAGAAAAGTAAAAAAACTAAATGTAACGAAGAGATAACAGTGACAGTTGTAACAGAGGTCCGAGCGCGCTTGAGGGCGCGGCGCCGACCTCTGCGGGCGGGAGGGCCGCGTGCTGCCCCGGCGACACACTAAGCTGCAGTAACAGTTAGCTGAGCGACATGCAACATCGTCGTCCGCTCGCTCACGACGCCGGCGCACGCGCCCTCAAGCGAGCGCTCGTCCGCGACCAGAAATATAAACCATAACGAACAAAAAATAAAAACCAAAAGGAAGAAACTGCGACTGCCTCAGAACGGAAGGAGACTTAGCCGAGTGGACTCGGTACAAGGTGACTGTACTACCAAAACTGCAATACTGGCGCGTCGTCAGCAGCGAGTGCTGCGGGGCGGGGGGCGCGGCGTACACGTCGGACGCGGTGGACAGGCACTTGTGCAGTTTGCGGGTACCTTGCGAGCGCGAGCGGCGCACGCGCACCGCCGCCGCGCCGGCCGCGCCCGGCCCGGCCCCGCCGGCCCCGCCGGCCCCGCCCGTCGCCCCGCCGGCCCCGCCGCCCCCGCCGGCCCCGCCGCCCGGCCCGTTCATCTACAACACACACACGCTCCGTCGCGACCGCCCTGCCCGCCCCCCTCCCCCTCCCTCCACCGCGCCGGCCCGGCGGCATCAATCACACCACCTGTACTACCGGCGACTACAGGATGCGCCCGCCTCGAGCGTGAGGTTACTGAGCAGGTCGTGTCATTCATACTGCGGGGCTGGATAGTTTCAGGTCGGCGCTGCCTCCACCGTTTAGTGACACAACATGAACCCCGAAGACCCTCTCTGTTATGACGACGCGCACGCGATGTTAGGGACGAGCGTGATCTCTGTGCCAGACAGTGGTTAGTCGTTTGTGGCACGGCGGGCCCGTGCGGCTGTGGTTAGTCGTGTGGCTGTGGCGTGGCTGAGAGTGTCATACCTATCGGCGGCGCGGCGACGCGCTGCTCGTGCGCCTGCGCATGTGTCGGATCGAGTGCGGGGCACAGTCGCGCTACTAACTCCCCTGGGGAAAGTCGGGCTATGAGCGAGCGCATGTACAGACGCGTCGGGATGGCGGCTAACTGATGTGAGCTACAAGCGAGAGTGGTGCCATCTATGCCGACTACTCAGCTCGGACCACTAGCAACTTCATGTCAGGACATCGACAACACAGAGATCACCTACGGTTTGATGCAATCATTTCAACTATTAATTATTGTTTAATTACCGAGGAAATCAGCGAATAGATATTTAAGGCAGTTAGAGTCTTCGTCGGACGAGTCCTTTTCCTTGGAAATAAAAGAAATATACACATCAATCAGCGTGCCGACGTAGTACGCACCGGTGTACAGCGCGTACACCGAGCGGCCTCTGTACATGTGGAACACTGCGTATACATACGTGTCTTACACATAGTCGTACTTATCATATACATAATACATAGTTTATAAACCAAATCAAATAAAAAGCCAAATATCACAAGAAGCACAAAGCATGTCAAGTCGCAACTCGCTATCGTTACCGGTTCAAGTCTACAGCCGAGTCGTTAGTGACCGTTAGCTTCTCAAGTAGTACATTATGTTACAAATTAAGTGAAAACGTCTCAGTACATCTAACTACCATCACCTCTAGCTAGTCAAAATCTATGTCCCGAACGTAAGGGGCTACGGTACGTGTGACCAGATCAAAACTCGCAAACCATTAGCATTCATGTCGGAGGAGCTAACTACTCTAGGAACAGCGAGGAACGTCTAGGTGCTACGCGACGGACGCGTGGCCGCCAGGCGATGTACTGATGCGTGACGTGAGCGGGGTGACGCAATACTTACTGAAGCGGCGCATGATGCCGCCCAGCGAGCCTGCGCCCGCGCCGCCCGCGCGACGCTCCTTGTACTTGATGTTGGGCACCGACAGCAGCCGCGCGTCCCGCGGCTCCGCCCGCCGCGCGCGCCGCGGGGGCCGCGCCGGCGCCTCCGCCGCCCCCGCCGCCCCCGCCGCCCCCTCCTCCCACAGCGGCAGCGCGTCGGGCCGCGCGGGGCCGTCCTGCGCCTGCCAGCGCTCCTGCAGCTCGCGGTGCATGCGCTCGTACACGTCGGAGCCGCGCTTGTCCTGCAGCTCGCGGTGCATGCGCTCGAACACGTCCGCGCGCGGCGAGCCGTCCTCCTCCGCGTCCGACGGCTTGTTCTCCTCACTGGACGGCGACTCCGCGCCGGGCTCGGCCGGGGGCCCGTCGGCCGCCAGGGCGTCGGGCCGCGCGGGCCCTGGGCCCTCGGGCCGCGCGGGCCCCGGGCACTCGGGGCCATCGGGCCGCTCAGGCGCTTCGCAGTAGAACTGCGAGTTGCTTTTCTCTGCGATGGCCTCTTCCGCATTGTTCTCATTAGGAGTCGCGAATGCTGCCTTGAACTTGAGATCCACTCTAGACAGCTGTCGTTTCAGGTTGAAATTTTTCCAAGAGGTGGATTTTCTTCTAGTGTCGAGTTTAGCCTTATCGTCCGTGGCGGGCGAAGGTCCGGGCTGCGCGGGCTGTGCCTGTGCCGGCTGTCCGGGCTGTCCGGCCGGGCCCGGCTCGTCGAGGGCCGGGTCGCCGGGACTGGCGGCGGGCGAGGGGCGCGCGGCACTCTCCTCCAGCTTACACGACGAGGGATGGGAAAAAATATAAATGGTGAAGTAAAGGTCGCGCCGACACTGTGAGCGCTCCGTGCGGGACGTGGGGTGAGCGGTGCGAGGTGGGGGGTGGGGGGCTACGTCCGACTTGTTACGGTACTAGCGTGTACAGTGAGGTACGTTCGTACTCTCCTAAAGTGTAACGCGGAGAATCTGTAAACTCGACACGTAAAATATTCTATTTAAATGTATGCGATAGGAGAGAAAGACAGGCCGAGTGTAAAGAAATGTCTAACGATGCCATGCCATGGTACTACTGGGACAAGACGGGAGTGGCGCTACTGCTAACTTACTTCAAAATAAATTACAAAATTATAACAAATAATAAAAGTAGGGTGTGGCGGGCGCTCGCCAGAGCAAATCATACGTAAGTAAATAAAAAAGCAAATCAAATATAATGTGAAGTAAACCGTTCCAGCTGCGGCGTCTCGTCCGTCACGACCGAGTGCGTGTTGTGTCGCGCGACTCCGCCCACTAGCGCTACGACCGACCGCTTCTTCTTATAGTATTAGAATGATCGTCACTGCGCCGTATGTTGCACGACTTCGATACGGCGTTACAACCTCGTTTGCAACATGTAGCCTCGCAACAATCTCTAGCTACAGTTTACAAAGTACGACTACTTTCATCCGTAGGTAACGCACACATATTACTCGTATGGAACTAACTCGTAACGGTTACCAGTCAAAGTGAACGAGACCTTCGAAAGGCGGGCGTCGAAGACAAACGCGAGTAGTGAAGTCGTAGAGACGATCTGCGCCAGCACACGCGGCACGCTCGCCCCCACGGGGTCCGCGGGTCACACGTACCTGGTCCAGGCTGGGGGAGCGCTGGCGCTCGGCGCGCGCGGGCTGCGGGGGGGGCGCGTGGTACAGCGCGCCCGGCGCCTGCGCAGCCACCAGCGCG
Source organism: Hoplodrina blanda (assembly GCA_949316365.1). Lineage (NCBI taxonomy): Eukaryota > Metazoa > Arthropoda > Insecta > Lepidoptera > Noctuidae > Hoplodrina > Hoplodrina blanda. The sequence goes on from OX438590.1 coordinate 316,601, forward strand.
CGGCGCCACAGGTCCACCACCACCACGCCGCGCTCGCCGCCCCACGCCATGCTGCGCACCCGCAATGCTTACTACATACTACTCACAGGAACACTAGTCGCTTCTCTATGAACTAGCCAAGTCGAAGAGTGCAGAGAGACAAACTAACAAAGTCACCTTCACTTTTATAAAATGTTTATTCAAAACTCTTCATTTCGATCAAATGTTTGGACTCACTGTATTTATTGGAATGTTAACATTTTTAGACATAGAAAGTTACCAGTAATAATATAAGACACGATAATGTTGTCAGCTTATTAAAATTAAAATGTGATCTATTTGCGTATCTATTAAACGCTAGGTGTCCCACAAAGTGCTATTTGGTGACCAGTAACACTGAAGTGGAAACAAAGCGAATCGTTTCATTCCTACATACTCGAAGCTTTCATAACATCACGCCTGTAATCCCCGTAGGGTTAGGCAGAGGTGTACTAATTAGTACACCCGAAGCTTTCATTATTTTTTATTTCAATTTAAAAAAAGGAGATTTAATCCATATAGTTACTGTATCATTTATAAAAATAACTGGGCTTTATGAAACAGCGGTACTGACAGTCCGTAGGAAGAGTTGATGGTGAGCGTGGTGATGGGATGCGGCGCGCTCTGCTGCAGCGCCACCAGCGTGGGCTGGAAGCCCGCCGCGCGCCGCGCGCCCCCCGACCCCGCCGCGCCGCGCACGCGCATCGCGCCCGCCCCCGCGCCCGCCCCCGCCCCCGCGCCCACTCCCGGCCCCGCCCACGTGCCCTCCGGCGCCTCACTCGCTCGACTGATCGACATGGAGCGCCCGCCTTCCGCTTCCGGCGAGCCTTCCTCTTCTAACGTTTCTGTTATCATTGGAATTTCTAATACCTGTAACAGTACACCGTACAGTAAAACTACTCTATCCATTTATTTACAAAACTGTTAGGGTGTGTCCACAGGACAGTAGCAACGCGGAGTGTCCTCACGTGTGTCTCCCCGTGCGTCTCGCTCTTGCGGAACTTGAAGAGCAGCACGTGTCCGTAGGGCAGCGCCACGGCCAGGCGGCGCGACTCGGCGCACAGCGCGATCTGCTGGATGGCCAGCGGGCTCTCCTCCGAGTAGCACGCGCCGCCCGCGCGACGCTCGAACACTGCAACACATAGGCCAGATGCAGCCAGGCTTGTGTGACGACAGACGAGATCATTATCACAGCAGCCCACATATACATCGTTCAGTTGAATATAAAGGCCGCTACAGGTATATTGTAAAAGGCAATGATATTATAGAATTGTTAGTTACATATTTATTATTTAATACTAACCTTTAGAACATTTTAATTTGTACAAAATCTGTAAGGTCCCTGCGCTTGCGTCCCAAAACTTAACACTACCGTCTGCATGTCTGAAACGTGACAAAAGTAATGTTCATACAGGTTACCTAACACCTGAACACTCACTGTAGCTAATGTGGGCGTGAATGCCTCGATCCTATAAGAGTCAGATGAACCCACCCAGTGAGAATGATTTCGTTGTAGGAGCAGGACGCGGGCTCCCACTCGCCGCCGTTGATGGGCCACAGCTTCTCGCTGAAGCCCGTGGGCTTCTTGTTGCCCTGCCGCCCCACCGAGTAGAACGCTGGGATCTGGAAAACATTTACCCATATTTATATTTGTAAGGTAGTCCAGCACACAGGTGCGTTAGACATGTGTGACAGGAAAGGTCAACAGCTACTGGCCGCCGTTTGATAAAGATTTAGAAAAAATTTGAATATTTGATGCGCACTGACCAAATCGGAAGGACAGTCAGCGAAGTATGAGCAGCAGGTGACGGGTGACTCGTGAATGTCCATGGGGTAGGGGTTCTCGAAGCACGGGTAGCCGGGGGACTGCAGGTCGATCACCACCAGGTCGTTCTGCAGCAGCACCACTATCGCGTATGGCTCCTGGTAGTCTGGAACCAACAGCGGCACTACGTTACGATTACAAACTTGTATGCCAGAGAGACCAGCAGGTCACCAGAGTGCTGCGCCGCCAATGGCCATCTGTAATACCAGAGGCACAGCATACGAGCTTCATGAATATCATTGTCGCAATAGTGTTTGTAGAACAGAAACTTTACTTAGGTCAACAAATAATGAAACATTGTTAGCTGGCATTGACTCACTTAATGGGCGAAAGATTAGATACTTAGATAGTCGACTAGACCGTTACTGACCAAGCAAGTCTCCCATCCGGGAATGGCGAGATGAGAAGCCATCTTAGAGTGGACTGAGGTCGTCCACTAGTTGGTGATGCCTTACCGGCTGTATGTGGCGTCTCACAGAGCGTGACGAAGTCCACCACACTGTGCTCCATCTCCAGGACAGTGGTCGACTTGCCGTTGAGCACTGTGATACTGTGCGTCCGGCCCGCCTTGTCCGTGGGCAGGCCGCCGCTGAATATCACCAGGCTTTCTCTGTAACAGCGCGAGTGTGGGGTGAGCGCGACACATTGTCCTAATCATATACTTTGTGACAGCTAGATGCTTATCAACAACCGAAGGCAGTATAAGTAAGTTGCGGATTGATGATTGCCTTTATGCTTAATTAATGAAATCCGTAATGTATTTGTTAACGACGTGGATGACTCCAGCTCAACAGCTGCAGTCATCCACGTTGTTACCAGTATCCGATGATTGATGACGAGCGGTTGCATGTTATATTTAATTCTGGCAACTTTGCAACAACTCAATTAAAAGTGTGTCAAACCGGATAACGTTTACGACGTTTCGCGACAGTTGGGGCGAGCACAACATTAAGCTGCTGTGTTCCATCCGAGTGACATTTATAAACTGCGCTGATGTCGGTATTAAAAGTTAATAGCACGATAAAACGACTTAGTAACGCGTCTAGCTGTAGTGTCGAGGGTATTAAGAATAAGCAACCAGCGGCAGTAATGTTTGTCGCTTTCCGATTCATTAGCCGCGTCGGTTAGCGAGCGCCGGCAGCCGCACCGGCCGGCGCCGCACCCCATCGACTTTCAGCATTGTGAGAAGTTAACGTGATCTTTAAACATTTTATTTTTATTTTTTTTAAGATACAGCCAATGTAGTAGTAGAATAATTCTACTACTACTAGTTACTCTTTTTTTTTAATGTATACTGATTTCTTATCATCAGCCGGTATGCGCCACGACCAACGTCAAAATATACGAGTATATTATATAGTTATTTTGTTATTTATTGTGTTATTTTAGACGTGTGACTCACCCTGTTCTCGAGGTCTTCCATTCCAGTCTGAGTATAGGTTTACAAGGCTCTAGTTTGCCGTCTTTGTTTGCTTTCGCTGTGAAAATACAAACGATATTGTTAGTCCCCACTTAAACAATATTAAGGAATTACTAATGCATTATGATTCAAAACTGAGCGGAAAATGATAATAAAAAGTTGAGCTCAGTGCCGTTACTTCGCTACAGACTGACACAGTAACTGGTTACTTCTTCTTTTCGTGTCCATAGACAAACGCAAATGTGTGCGGCTCATTCGGATCTGTTTACATCGCCAGTCTATACAAATAAAGGGACTGACCGTGCGGGTAGGAGAGCGAGGTGGGCCTGGGCGCGCGCGTGGTCCAGGTGGCGAGCGCGCCGTCCGCGTGCGCGGTCATGAGCTTGCCGTCGTGCTGCCAGGCGGCCGCGCGCACGCCCTCGCCCGGCCCGCCCACCCCCAGCGCGCCTCGCCACTCCACTGCGCGCGCGCGCAGGTCCCATACTACTACTAAACCGGTCTCGTACGCTATCAGCAACTGGAACGTACACATTAAACGTTTAAAGGATTTTTTGTGTACTATTAAAACACATTTTACCTCTTGTTCTTGAGGAAAAATCTCCACAACACTTGTTTTCTAGCGGGTTGCACCAGCTACGATGCAGCCCAAGTGGTCATCTTCAGCACACGAAGTATGTCATAATGTGCAGACATTTTGCATTGATTACATTAGTACAATTTGCGTGAAGAAGGCCCGCGCGTCATTATGTCCAACAGTGTCTCGTCACTGTTGGACGGTGTGTCACGGCGTGATAACATTTCCATTGGGTCCCCGTTCCAAGTATTAATAAAGCTCAATCAGATCAAACCGTACCTTGCTGGCGTCCAGGGGATTATCACTAATGTCTACCACCGCGCCGGGGTGGTTCTGCCGCGTTCTGTAACAAACAAATATACCATGTAGTCGTGACGCGCTCCGGAACATTCACGATTTATAATAATTGGAAGTCATTCGTTTTGCTAATCCTGTTAGTTTATTCCCTATGTTTGCGAAAGCGTATGCATATTTCCGCCAATACAGCAATTTATAATGTTATCTTTCATTTGTCATACTGCTGTCCATGTTACAGGCAGAGCTTCAATCTTCATTCAATTTGGAAAAAGATTATCCAAGCTTTGACATGTAACGAAGTTTGAGAAATGTAACGCTTATACAAGTTTCCCGCTTGCACTTGCAGCTGAAGCGTGGCCAGCCAGGATGTGTTTAGTATTGCAGCAACACAGTACGTTTGGAATACCAAATCATAATGAATTATTACAATAACAGATTTCGTAAGAAACTGCACCTATCGGTTAATTTATAGAGTATATGATATTGCTAAACTGACATGTGTTGGCTGTCAAATCTGTGTTGTTGTTATCGCGGCCCGCGGGGCGTGGGAGCGGCGCGGGTCGGTGGAGGGGGAGGAGGGGGGGAGCACCGGCGGCACGACGCGAGTCGCGCACTAGTACTACGAACTAGTCACGTGTACTAGCGACGTTTTATTTCAGCTTATTGACGAAGTATGATTTTGTATAAATGAAATGCATTACGATTAATTAAAGTCCACTTATTTGCTTTTGAGGACGCATACGTCAAGCCGCGTTCAACAGCGACAGATAGCACACACTAACATAACGTGACACTAACAACCGCTGTTACTATAAAAATCTCAACGTTAATTTCTTTTGAAACATGACATTATTAGCCAAGTGTGTCGAAGCGGCCCCGAGTCAGTGTCGATCTGTATCGTGTCAGCTCCATTGACTGCGCGCCACTTGTTGCGACCGAGCGGCGTCTCCCCCCACCCGCCACCCGGGAGAGGGGGGAGAGAGATTAGAGTGGTTTCAGCGGGAGCCAGGCGGAACAAAGTCGCGGCGGCTTTGAACCTGCTCTCTAATTTGTATACGTACGATTGTTCGCGTAAACCACATTGGAAATAGAAGAATATCGGAGGCTCACTGATGCGCGGATAGGGAACACAGAATTGTATACAAGTTTAATTAAAACGGAATGGCGGCAGGTGGGATACCGTCATTCAGAGCTTCCCGCCGGGCTTGGCTGAGCACTACAATAGGCAGAGCCACCACTACATGGACCCGGCACACACACCCTAGGATCGCTCATGAAAGCCTACATAATGCTCCGCAGTAAAAACAGTCATTTCTATACTAATGTGACAGTGAAAGTAACTTTAGTTACTTGATTTTTCAGCTTTAATTAAATACGATTATAACTGCCGCTGATAGGTATGCCGTATGTATCAATGAAACGTGAACATAGCATGTAGCACTAGCGTAACACTTGGCTAGGACAACGTAGCTAGCGTAGCCTTGGTTACGGCAGCGTAGCCAGCGTAGCATGTGGTTACGACGCCACTATCGTAGTACATGGCTACGACTACGTAGCAAGCGTAGCACTTTGTTGCGACAACGTAGAACGTGGTTACGGCGTCACCAGCGTAGTACATGGCTACGACAATGTAGCAAGCGTAGCACTTGGTTGCTACAACGTAGCACGTGGTTACGGCGCCATTAGCGTAGTACATGGCTACGACAATGTAGCAAGCGTAGCACTTTGTTGCGACAACGTAGCACATGGTTACGACGCCACTATCGTAGTACATGGCTACGACAACGTAACAAGCGTAGCACTTTGTTGCGACAACGTAGCACATAGTTACGACGCCACTATCGTAGTACATGGCTACGACAACGTAACAAGCGTAGCACTTTGTTGCGACAACGTAGCACATAGTTACGACGCCACTAGCGTAGTGCATGGCTACGACAATGTAGCAAGCGTAGCACTTGGTTGCTACAACGTAGCACGTGGATACTACGCCACTGGCGTAGTACATGGTTACGACAACGTAGCTAACATAGCACTTGACGACAACGTACCTAGCGTAGAGCGTTCGCTACGGCAACGTAGCTAGCGGAGCACGTAGTTACGCCATTTAGGCAGCGTAGCCAGTGGCTACAACTAGCCCGGTGGCGTAGTACGTTGCTACGTCTGTATAATTCACGTAGCGCATTCGCTACGATAACTTGACAAGCGCAGCGAGTTGGCAACGACGACGTAACTAGCGTAGTGTTGGTTGCGGCAGCGTCACAATGCCCCACGACGACGTAGCAAGCGTGCTAAGCGTAGCGTATTGGTTGGCTAAGTTTAGATGTCCGCGATCCCGCATGTCGCTCACATAAAACAACAGTTATTGTTTCCTCTCCTGCAGCTTACATTACTGAAGCACATTTGATGTCTCAATATCCACATCTCGTCGCTGTTATGTCGCCGTCATACAATGGAGGTCATAAATGTAGGAGGGAGTCATTTTCGAATCCTTTCAGCGTGTTTTATGATTGACGCTAAAAATACTTGTTGTGTCGCAGTCGGTGGAGCTGACTGGACTGGACTCTATAGTTAAGAGTCTAGATGCAATAATAATATGATACGTAAAAATAACAAAATCAACCTTAAGTTCTTTTTTCGCGAATTTGGGTTGTGGGCAACCCAAATGAATTGCAATGCGTAATTGTGGGCATGCGCACTGTACCCACAGCGGTGGACCCGCGCTAGAGTCTCAGCACGTGTAGAAGAACAAAATATAAACAATAAACAATTATCAAAGCGTCCATCATACGTCATCATAAGCTATAGAGATCGCTCGCGACACTGTCCGCGACACAATAGACGTCGCGCAGCAGACGGCCGTCGCCGGCAACTGTTGCTCGCGACCACACGCCGATCATTGCGATAAGCGACATAAAGCGGTTCCGGCGGCAGGCCGGCGCGCCGCCGTGTCCGGCCGCGGGCGATTGTTCGCGCCGCCACTCAGTACTCACACCAGCACAGCCCCGTCATTGTGCTCGCTCATTTGCAGAATCAGGTCAACGTGATTCAAACAGTTCGCGCGATTACAATGAAGCCTGCTGTCTACACATCAGAGGCGTAATAAAGGTTGCGTTTGTAATAAAACTTAATCACGCTCGTATAGTTCAGGTTCAACGTAAATGTATTCAGATAAAAAGGTAAAAATCTCAGCAAAAGATAACGAATTCAAATCTACACAGTTACGTAATTTTCCGCATCAAAGAGCATCGCAGGATCTTTTATTATCGTCGCGCGCCCACTCCGCCGGCGCCCTTTTTGCGTCATAATTTATATTATTTTAAGAGACTGCGAACAAACGAGCCTATTCATTTACGATTCGAGCGTGATTTTTATTATATTTTGTAATACCTTTGTCAGTCTCTACGTTTGTACGGACGGATATCATTAAAACGCCTTAGTATTTTATGAAACATACCATGGTATCTAACAATGGTGTTGGGTGACAACCCTAGGCGGTTTAATTGTTACTGTAACGCCATTGGCGGAAGTTCGTTACCAAGCGCCAATGAGTGCGCGTTATTTGAATTGCGAACTCAACGCGAGGTAATAGGGTTGGCTCGGCCCGAGGGCGTGTTATAACGATCTTGATTGTCTGCGAATTAAGCGTTTACAATAATGGTGGCGGCGAAGAGGCGGCCGTACCGGCAAGTTCTCCAATTAACTTAGTGTTCACTTAGTCAGTACGAGCTCACAGCTAGCTACTCGTTACATATTAACAGCGATTATTGTGCTGCTGTTGGGTCGTGAGCAGCTGGGAAACAATCGGCAGCCAAGCGGAGGAGGCTGCCGTCTGTACGTTAGCGTTTAAGAGGAACATTAACATTTGTATCGGAGCGCCAACTTTTACGAGCCGCGCACACGGCTCTGTAGCCAAACTTCACAAATCTCTAGGAATGACTCTCGCTGTATGTGTGAAGTTCAAGTTCAATCAAACTTCTGTAACATGTAGTTATAACTCTGTACAATTGCCCAATTGTTATTCCGTTCCGAAATAGTAATCAAACTGGCAACTAGTGTTATACTACGGTAATTCAATAAAGTCTCTATTTGAATGAAGAAAATTAATTGCCACAAAGTTTAAACCTTATTTAAGTAATTAAAACATGAATCGTTAACAGCGATAACTAAATGTTCCTTTAAATTCGTCATGTTCGGCGACTGGCCGGAGATGCGTCGTTTGGAAACTTTTATAATAACTGTCACAGTTTGTGTGTCCCTTCTGTATAAGTTAGAAATCAGAAAAATTCAAAAGAGACTAGTCGAGGTTAGACATAGGAACAGATTGAACGTTTAACTACAATTTAAACAGATTCGAAACTCAAAATGGCCATTAATTCTTTTTTTTGTGTTAGTTAGTGCCGGTAATATTTCTTTTTTTTTTAATTAAGAAGGGTGTGATTGTCAACTTACACCCGACCAGACGGAAATGATCCAAGGGGAATATACATACATTTCCCAGCACCGAGAAGAGAACAAGTCCCGTCAGATGTCGTAGTCAGAATAAACACTCATTACATGTCAACATGTGTGTTTGTTTACGTGTCGAGGGCTAGCGGACCTTCACTAGAGCTCACCACTCGCGCGCACGGAGTAGACGGCACTGCGTCGATAATTTCAATAGCGCGATGCAGGATCTTTTGAACTGGATTTTTCGTTAAATATAAATTGGAAATAGGAATGTATTTGAATCACGTTTTCGTTTAGTTTTGTCGGCGCGCTGGACAGCGGCGACGTGAATACTAATCGACTTTGTATTATCGTTTTCGGATGGCGGCGGCGCGTGCGGCGCGCTGTGTGACGCACAGGTGCTTGATCACGGCACAAATGTTTATTCTTTGAATGTATTTCCTAGTGGTTTTCAGTAAGTTTGAATAAAGGAAAGTGTGTAGGTAAACCTGAGGCGTAATTGATGATGGAATATTTCAGTGTAGGACTGAGCTTTGTAATCTAGGCCCCGAAAAAGAAAGAAAAGGCGTCCTGATAAATTATTTCCCTCAGGACTGACATGACAAACGCTTTCCGTCGCTGACTCACAAATTGTACGACAAGATAAGACGCTGTAAACTCGCGATGTTCTTTTATTTGTCAATCTCGAGCCCCGCTGTGCGCGCCGCTCGCGTCAAAGTCATCACTCATGAAAAAATAATTCACGATCATTGTTTATGTTGAGAAAAACTATTAGAAAAAATCCTCCTGTTGGTTTACGTTATATTGAAACATTAATAAGAAAATTACTTTCAAAAGGTGATAACACTGTTGAAATGATAAATTCTACTTTACAACACAATTTATTGTTGGTACTACTGCACTAGCAGTTAGTAATGGTTTTGTTCTCTGTGGAATCGCTTAGTAAAATTACGGATTACAAAATTTATTTTCTATTTCAATAATTCCAAATACATCAAGTTACCCAAGAGAAGTTTAGAAAACCCTAGAATAAAAAGTTCTGTTCCAGTAAAGAAAAACAAACAATTAACTGAACAGTTTAGGTTGATTCCGCAACAGAATCGTTTACGTTGGGTATTCACTGCAGTGCGCTCCACTCAAAGGAGGTCACCGATCACAGAGGACACATGAAAACATTTGAATGGAATGCATGCAGCGAGCTGACTGCTCGAGGAGGCGCTCCGTCCAGTGCAGCAAAGGTACGAAACAAAGCATGCAAAAGAAACAAAGCATTTTTGTATATGTAGTATGGAATATAAGTTATTTAATGTATTTAATATAGTATAGAACTACGATCCTAACTAATATTATAAATGCGAAAGTAAGTTTGTTTGTTTGTTTGTTACCACTTTACGCCTAAGCCACTGAACCGATCATCCTGAAATTTTGCATATACGTTGCCAGGTGTACAGGAACAAGCATAGGGTACCTTTAATCCCGAAAAAAAGTACTGTTCCCGAGGGAAATCACAATAACGTCCTTATGACAGTAGATGGCGCCACGTGTCTATCGAATCATGATCGAATTTTAAGTTTAAGCATCTAATTGTATTTTGTGAGTCTAGACTGTCGATAGACCAGTAAGTCAAGTCAAATAAACAACCTACGAGTAGGAGTACGAAAGTTGTTTGCTTTATAATTTTTCACGCCCTAAACCGCTGAAGCGCATCCTGACATTTTGCATAAAGTGGCCTCCAGACGGACGGTGCGGTTGCGGCAAACCGCAGGCCGCGGCTCCAACCGCTGCAAAAACACACCACCGCGGTCACAGTGGCGGCCTGAAGTGCCATTAGCTGTGGTGTTTGTGTTACAATCGGACGTCAGTCAATATGGTTAACCGTAACGTTGTCTTATTACTCTCATTAGCCCTCTCAGAAGATGAGAAGAAAGGTAGGAAAAAAACCGTTTAATTAAACACTTGAGGTGTGAGGTACCTAAATTATCATTAGCATCGCATATTACTGTTAGGAATAGAGAAGTGGGATTAAATACCGGTCAAGCCCCGGCTGACTTACCGGTAAGCCAAAAAACACAATTGATTTTCTATTGTTCCAATAGAAAATCAATTGTGTCTCACTATGTGGGACTTGAGTAATTAAATTATTAAACTTATTTCTATTACATCTTCCATATTTGGCGTCATTTTACAAAGCAGTACACGCGGCCCGTTAAAATTTGCAAATAACGCGGCCGCCAGAACATTCCGCGTTTGTCTGTGACCCACTTTATATACGTTGTCAGGGATAAAGAAAAACTGCGTGACTGACACTGACATCACTGTGTCGTCAGTGACACTGACAGGTGTATTTTATTTTTATTTTTATTTAAGGTGTAAACGCATTCATAGAGGATGTATGGAAGAATAAAGGCGAACTTATAACAATTTCATCTAGAATGGCGTCGGGTGTAAAAAGTGTGCAGCAGCCTTAAGGTTAATTCACACATATCAGTGAAGTCACAGTTCCAGCACAGTTCCGACACCGTCCCCTAACAGTGATACAGTGATGCGGCAGTGACTCAATTCACACATGTCAGTGAAGTCACACTTCCGGCCACATGTCTGCCAAGTTTTGTTATGGTATCCATTTATGCATGTATCATGGCCGGGCAAGGCAATTAGGAGAGACTGAAGGACAATGCTTGACAATATACAATTTAATTAACGATAAAAGTAAATATTTTGAATATTTTAGAATTTTTCAAAACCGTTTCAAGATTCTTCTGCAGAAACTAGAAAAGTTTTTGATGCAGCGGCATCCGTGATCCGGTAAAAAATATTGTTGTTGCTGATCACGTCCATGATTGCCGGCGCAGGAACTGACACTGAAAGCACTGTGTCGTCGCTGTCACTGATTGGTGTGAATGCCTTCATAGAGAATGTATGAAAGAATAATTATCACGTTGATGGTCCGTGCCGGAACTGTGGCTTCACTGATGTGTATGAATCAAGCTTTACACGGTGACGGTGCTGTGCCGGGACTGTGATTTTACTGATATGTATGAATCAAGCTTTAAGAGTTATCGATGAAACGACCATTAATTGTTAGTTTGTTTAAAAATTAAAAACATCGTCTTTTATTATTTTTGGGTTAGTTTTCAACCGACTTCAAAAAGCAGGAGGTTCTCAATTCGGCGGTATGTTTTTTGTATGTATGTTACGCGATTACTCCGCCAATTGTGAATTGATTTGGATGATTCTTCTTTTTAGTTTGAAAGAAATGAAATGAAATTGGTCCCATAGAAATATTGTCATGATATGATGATAAACTTCGGAGATATGGAACGGAACTCCTCATAGGATCACAGCATAACTGTCGTAACAAGTAAAATTGCTTTGTTTATACGTGTAGTCGATGACTGACTGAAGGAAGAGGGGGAGGAGGTACGTCAACGTAACCCCTCTCCTACCACTTTCCAAAATTAAATATATCGTCTGTCAAGACCATGTTTTGAAAAAATCAAAATTCTAAGTTAACGCAATCTAAATTCAAGGCCGTTTGTGCTCTGTTTATGGTGCATATTTTGACGCTCGCAAGGGAATCAAAACCTATAGGGGACTTTCCGTTCACCTAGAATTTGGCAAGGAGCAAGGCCAAGTAGAAGTAGCACTTGCAAGTAAAGGAAAAATCCGAAAACCGTAAATTCATCATCAAATAATTACTTTTTTGAGAAAGTAATAATAGTTATTATCACTAACCGTGACCTATGTCGCTGCATGTAGACAACAGTTTTCCAACGGCAAAGTTAAGTCTGTCCCTCAGTACTGTTTATATTATCGTTGAGGTATGTTCGGTGTGTTTTTATTAGGGTAGGTTACTTTTTTCTATTTTAAAATATCTCGCAGTTCCAACTCAGGCAAAAGCTCATTGCGAGCCCGAGCAAAAATTACTGCTCAATCCCAGGAATCTCCCGTTCATGCCGCATTAAGAAGGCAAGCACAAGCGAAGCGACAAGCAGCTTTGAGAGCTGATGAGATATTTTCTTAAGCCAGGAAAGACTGGAGAGCCAAGCCGCCCGCACGCCAAGCTTCTCAGAGAGCGACTGAGACGCCCTTCCAAACGCAATTGCTTTTGGAGGAACAAGCCAAAAGCCAGAGAGCTGTAAGAGCAACTGAGACGCCTGTTCAAACATAACTTCGTCTCAGAGAACAAGATCAGCCATTACAGCGACAGAAACTCCAGACCAGTCGCAGGCGAGAGGGATCTCTCTTGCAGAAATGCAAACTAAACGTCGACGGACTTTTATGAGTCACAGTTGGTCCGTATTTAATAATTCTGGATCTGGCCGAACAACAAGCCCAGTACAACCCGAATTGGTTGTCAAATTCTAAACTAACGCGGGCGAAGCCGCGGGTAACAGCTAGTACTATATAAGTACTTCTTCCTATATGTTTGCTTAGAACACTCTTTTAAGTTAACAACGATTTGTTGGAGGTTATAACAATCACAAACAAAACAGACAGACAGAAAAATATTCAAAAGAAAACGTTTAGAAACGAATTGAACGAAAAATACATTTGCAGCAAGTACATTTGCGCAACGATGTTAGCGAAGAGGACACTTGTGTCCTTATTGAGCTCATAAATTGTGAGGTCCGCGCGGATGCGGCACTTATTCCCTCCCCGAGCCCTCCCGCCTGCCGGGCGTCATGGCGTGGTCACGGCAGATATTAACATGCTCCTAATATCGAGCGAATTGATTTAGTTTTCTAAAATTATGAGATAGTGAAGGACACAGATAGTCCAACAGGGCTATAGCTAAATCGTTCTATTGAATCCTCGCCTATGGGGCGAGAACGGGGACCGGGCGAGGTGCAGGCGGCGGGCGCTCGTAGCGTGATACACAAGAGGCGCAATATGCACTGGATAGTTCTTAAGATATGTGACGTCACAGCGGTTGACAGTGTCAGCAGGCGAGGATCTCAATCAAGCTGTTTAGCTATAGATGTTTTGATCCTTTCCAGATACCTACTAACTACCATATTTCAGCACAAGGTTTTCACACGGGACTCGTAAATTCATAAAAACATGTTATATTGGATCTCGGAGACGTGCCAGCCATAGGTGACCAACTCGTGTTAGACACCAGCTCATTCGGTCCAGTGACCCTGCCACCGTCCGGCAAATGTAGAGGAAGAGGACAGCTAGCCGCGCGAGCGGAGGGTCCGTGTTATCTCATTAGTGAGAAGGCAAGGGACGTGCCTAATTGACTAATTAAATTACACATGTCTGTATCTTGGCGGAGAGTCCCCGTAATGCGATTACACAGAGACACACAACTGTACGGGGAACGAGTGTTTGTTCTATATTAAGAACAGTAGAGTGATCAGAGGGACGCGCGGTGCAGGGATACAGATACCTGTTGAAGCTGGAAATGTGTTACAATGCGAACGAAGTTGCGGGCAGAAGCTAGTATTTTATTAAGATAGTACTCACTTATTAAGTAAGTAATACTCACTCCACTGGCAACCAGTAGCTTTGGAATCTGTTTATAAAGAACGGTAAGTACAACAACAAAACTACCCACTTACCTAACAACATGAGTATGAGCGGAGCCCCGCGCGGCTCCAACCGTCATTCAAACTTAGTTTTAAATAAATTTTAAGTGAATTAATTAACAATATATAAGTGATGCCAGCAACAGCACCGCGCAGGCGCCGACCTTAACACAAGTTTAGTGAACAAAGCTCAGCTCAACTCATGCTGCTGACAGCTCTGTAATTTCGCGCAGTTTAGCGCTCACCCCGCACACGCCCCGCGCACGTCCCGCACTCGCCCCGCGCACGCCACGCTCACGCCACGCGCTCACAAAAGACCCAATACATTTTCCTTTTGACGAAAGTTTAATTAACGAATAAAATTGGAAAATCCTAATTATTTTCAACGCCAGCACCAACAAGTTTCAATATGCGCGCGGCGGACACTCCATATAAATGTTTTCGTAAATTAATAACAAGTTAGCGTTTTATTAAATGAAAAGAGCTATAAATATATATTTGGTTACGGCCGACATTGTTCTAGTTTAACTATTTCGAGTAGTTTCACAGTAAATACCATCTCAATCATGAAACGTTTCCAACAGTTAGTTGTTTGCCTACCAAACGATTAAAAGCCAATAATTATAATTAGTGAATTCCAGAGAGATTGAAGTAAATAGTAAAAGTACCTACTAACTAGTTTCAGATTCCAACAACGATTGAATATCGCCAACAATGCGGGTGGTCCCTGTGTGACTCATACGTGACTCGCGTGTGCCACGTCACTATTACGACGTATTTCTCGAATATACGTCGCCTTATGAGCGACGTTTCAGTTGTCAGTTTGGCGACATCTCGGTGGTGTGCGCACTACAGCTAGAAGCTAGGTAAAAGCTTTGCTTTAAAAATTCAAAATTCCTTTTATACGCAGATGATTTAAAAATATTTAGACCGATTAAAAACCTTAACGATTGTCTTGCTTTGCAAACAGATTTAAATAGATTTATAGAATACTGCGTGTGTAACAAACTTAAACTTAGCGTCTCTAAATGTTGCTGCATAAGTATCACTAAGAACAAGAACATTCACAAATATAATTACACCATAAACGGTACACCCGTAAATAGAGTCAACAATGTACGAGATCTTGGTGTAGTCATTGATGATAAGCTCCATCTTGATACACACATAAACTCGATTGTTAACAAAGCCTGGCGTATGTATGGTTTTGTCATGCGATCGGCTACTAAATTCGTGCGCCCCCAGACCTACTTACATCTATATAAAACCCTAATTCGATCACAACTTGAGTATGCAGTTGCGGTGTGGAATCCCCTCTATATTAAATACTCTGATTGTATAGAAAAGGTACAAAGGAAATTTCTAAGATGCATGAATTACAAGTGCTTTCACTCTTCTGCATCCTACGCCGATTTATTGATAAAATATAATCTTTTAAGTCTTAATAGCAGGCGGACATTCCTTGAAGTCACGTTTCTTTACGATCTTTGTAAAAATATTTACGACTGTTCGGATATTTGTAATAAAATATACTATGTAGTCCCAAGAAGAGCGCATAGACGCGCAGTGCGTGAGCAACCATTGTTCGCAGTAAGAGCATGTCGCACAAATGCTGGAGTACGAGCACCATTACGACGGCTTGCCGATAATTTTAATAAATACTTTAATAAAATTGATTTATTCCATGAAACACGCGGAAAATTTCGCAGTTCTGCCCTCAAAGCAATTAAGGAATCAGACAGTTCACTTTTTTCCTCTTCGATATCGTAAGATTGTAGCTGAGTTGTGTACTAGTATTATTATCTCTTAGTTTTTATTTTTTCTCTCTTTGTAACGCGTTGTATTATTTTTATTGTATGCTGTGGATAACGTTGTTGATTGCATATTTATTAGTTTTAAGTTTGCTTGTTTTGTATCCTTTAATATGCAATTGTTTGTTATTCCAAACAAAATAAAATAAAATAAAATAAAATAAAAGCTTCCATCTAAAATCCAACCTAAAATTGTTTTACAAATAGTTCCGTAGCATTCCTGCTACGCTTTGTAGCACATTGTTGCGTAGCTGTTGAGGCGTAGCGGCTCGTCAGCTGCTACGGGCGTAGCGAGCGCTACGTGCGCGCTACGGATCAATCTGCATGTGAGTCTGTCTAATGAAACAGAGACGGATTTCTACATACAGTTAACTGAATCCTAAGATCACTGGAATATTAGTTTCTATTGCAAAAGTTAATAAAATAATTTAATTAACTAAATGTTATTTTTTCTTACATTATGACAAGACATAATAATAATATGCTTTTTATTTGAAAATACACTTTAAATATTTATTAACAGTCCATGATCAGCAGCAGTGTAACGAGTGTTCATTTAAAAACAACAAATGTCTTTTAATAACGGTCTCATGAAGTGCGACGAACACTATCACCCCCTACACCCTCCCGACACACACTTGCATTAACACGTGACACTCACAGTGCTACCGACACTGAGCCCTGTTCACTGATATTGTTAGTATCTGTTATCAGTGCGCGCAGGCTGGCATCGCGATGGGTATTCACACAATGGCCCATTCACTCGGCCATCCTCCTACAATGGCGGCGCACGCCATGTTACACTAAACAATAAGTGGTCGGCGCGGGTTACGTTATAGTGCGCTCACCAGTAAATAATATAAAGGGTTATTGCGTTCGTACAGGATATCAAAGTAATACTCATTTCATGTGGGGTTTCGTTCTATTTCGGATTTGTATTCTCCTCACTTTTCCCTATGAAATATGTTGAGCGTCACAGCGATGGGATCGCTGTGTTGTGGCTGCTTCTGTCTTTGTTCAATTTAATTGCTAATTAAGACAAGTCTTGTATGACACTAGTTATTGAGTAGTTCTTTACAATACCAACAAGATGTATACTCGTATCGATGTTATATTTGTCAAGCTGCAAAGCAGAATTGACAGCAAGTACATTTAAACAACAGCAGACGAGCAAGCGATCGTGTGGTCGCTTGTTGAACAAATTCAATCTGAAATAATATTTACTAAAAGAACTTTCCATCATTGTTTAAGAAATACAAATAAAATAAAATTAAGAAGTCACAGAACTAATTACGGTAAGAGAAATATTACGTATGAAGGAGCACAACTGTATAATGATCTACCAAATGACATTAAAGACAGTCAATCAACTGCAGTGTTTAAAACTCGATTGAAGAAATATATTTATGATAATATCTTTTAAAACCGTTCGATCTCTGTAATAGATAATATATTGCAATAACTGTAATTAGTTATAATTAGGTATTTAAGCTCATTGTAAGTGAACTGTGTTCTTTATGAGTAATAAAAGTCATTAAACTTAACAAGCACAGCACTGTGCGGCCGCCGCTCGCTTGGCGTGACTTGTTGCTCGTGCGCACAAATTGACTGCGCCTGTATGACGCGTGTCACTGCTGGAGCAGGTCCACAGCGATGCTGCGCCTGAGACTCTTTGTGACGTTTATATTGTACTCCAAAGAGTAATCGGTAAGAAAACAAAACTTATCTTAAGTGAATGGTGTATCTATAGTTGCTTGTGAGACAGGTTGGTAACTGAAGCTCAGCTATTGAAGCGCCAAACATACCAGATCCACGTTAAATAAAATTCAAATACTTTATTCAAAACATGACGTCAAGTTTTCTTGTAGTGCGTGCCTGTCACCAACAGCTCTGCACAACTTTACGCGTTTTCCACAACTCTTAATGTTACCCGTTTCTTTAAAACAGTATGCTCGCTGTGCTTAGGCTAATCTCGCGTACTGTATTAGGTTGAAGTTTTGTTTGGTAAGCACGCTTGCATTTCATAAAATTTTTCAATTCCGATTGGAGAACTTTATGAAATGCAAGCGTGCTTAAACTAACTCACAAGCGTGAAATGCGAGATTTACGTGAAACCTTACAATAATATTATTTCGGTTTACATTTACGTTACGATAAATAGTACCTACTAGTGATAATGGATGTGTGTTTACGAGAATACAATAAGCCTGTGCTTATTGTAAATGTCATTGTGTACACAACACACTATAAAACGTTATTTATTAACATTGTGAGCTATCATTTAACTCCCGCCTGGCTACCTGGCGCCTGGCTGTTCTGAACGGTTCAATAGAGCCTCCCGCTGTAAGCTCGCGTATTGTTCGCCGTTCAATTCAATTGCTTTAACATAAAGGTATTCAGTGTATTTCTGTCCTACTCAATAGCTCGGGCTCGGATCGAGTTACAATTGATTTGAAAATTAAACTAATTGGGAAGCGAACGTTTTGTGAAAACCTCTCATCAGGTAGGTATCGCCGATTCCAATATGTTTGTCTACTTGTGGCTTTTTATGTGTATATCGACTCTAATATAAAGCCGAGTAACTAGAGTGATGCTGTGACGTCACTCAGCCAATCTCATCATCTCGTTGCAACATTACCTTTCCTGTACTACAGAGAGGCACTTTGCTACATAGCTCAGTACTTACTTGGCGCTCAGACGCAGCGCATCGCTCCACTCGCGCGCTAACAACCCATTTGAGCAATTTGAGCGCTTGCAGTGTATTAGCTGAGCGACTACTCTGCTTGTACGCCGGGAGAATAATAACATGCTGTTAGTTTACCTTTGTAAACTATTGAGTTCATATTGCAAGGTAATGTTATCAAAATATTATGAAGTTGAGAACGTCTGAAAACATGATTTAGATCGCTTTTGGCTGCACACAGAAATATTTTGTGTATTTCAAAATGAAATAAATTTTTAAAACCGATATTATTCTTGTCAGCTTTTATGGCACTCCCGCGCTCTTTTGTACAATGACGTGTATCCGGGAACATTAAACATGTGAATATCTTTTAAGTGCCAATAAAGAGGTGTTGATAGTGACATGTCGTTCGCGTTACTTACGACACGTCATCACGTGGCGCCGGCGCCGGCCGCGGTGATAGCTGTTATTGTTCAATGTCATGGCGCTTGCAATGGGTACAGAAAGATGGCGACGCAAAAAGGATGGAATGATTTTGATACGTATGTGTCACGGCTAATAGCCGAAGTGCGGTTACACCTAGTTTTAGCCGGCTACAACTAGGTGCAGCCACATGCGGTTAAACTTAGATGTATCCTACTTATCTTCGGTTAATTCGGGACTTGGGGCACCCCGACTAGGACAGGTTAGGTTAGAAGGGGATGGCAGGGTCCAGTGAGCGAGCGAAGCGAGCGAACAGACCCTGCCATTACCTTCGTGGTTATTTTTTTTGTAATCCACCCAGAAGTAGGAGCCCCGCAAAGTGGGGCTCCGTTGAGCATTTCCGGCGGGAAAAACGGCTGCATCTAGTTCTAACCGCTATAATGAAGGCTAAACCTAGTTCTAACCGAAGATAAGTAGGATACATCTAAGTTTAACCGCTTGTGGTCAGCTGCACCTAGTTGTAGCCGGCTAAAACTAGGTGCAACCGCACTTCGGCTATTAGCCGTAACATATGTACAACTGTTTATTCCAGACTAGCTATTACCCGCTACTTCGGCCGCACGATTTTTCTTACTCGATTAAAGTTGTTTTTGAGTTTATTAATTAAAACCAAAATACAAATCTTTTTTCTTTATAACATTAGTTTAGTAGAGTTCGCAGTGGCTTTGTCCACTTTACAATTTCTTCGGTAAGTCTCTCAATTATTCTGTTCGATACCGCATCCCCGCATCACCTACTCTCATCTCACGATTACGTTGCTTTAAGAGCATTAGCTACGTACATATAGCTCGCGTAGCTTCCAGCATGAGATTAGCATTATCGTTAAGTGTAATATCCGAGGCACTCCCACGTCACTGAGCCTACTTAAGATTCACTTAGCTCTGAGCATCACACGTATCTCACTACTGATGTTTATGCGTTTTTACATACACTTTGATACAACGACACACTAAATAACATTCTCCGAATGAAAATGACGCGCCTGCAGAGGCGGCCTTACCCATTGCGAGGCTCCGGGCGGCAGTTCTTTGCGAGGCCCTTTGTCCTTCGTGAAAAGTCTGGTTGTTTGGTTTAGGTGTTTGTCATGTTAGAGGGGAAATGGTGTACTTATATAGTTTTATACAAAGAAATATTTGAGTTTTAAAATATTTCACATTAAAAGTTTGATCAAATTAACTAATTCAGAGATGTTAATTTTTAAAATTGATGTTTGCGGCTTTTCTTAATGCTAAAATCTTTAACACAACTTTTAGCACAATAATCTAGCGAATGAGCTAGGTACGTCATTTTCGATTGAAAGAATAGCAAGGGCTGAAAGCCGATCTTGTGTCATCGAATTCCTCAAATATGTTTTAAAAATTTTTAGCCTCGAATAACTCCTTTCAGCAGAAGCAACTGTAACAGGTGTGGTAGTAATAATTCGCAGGACTATTTCGATAGTGGGGTAAACTTCCCTAGGATCAAAATCAAGATTTAATATATTTTTTAAAGGAGGATCGGCAAAAATGTATGGAAGCTGGTCTAGAAACCAATAACAACCTCACATGTGTCATTCATTAGGTAGCCCTTGTACTTTACAACAATAGTTATTAAGGCGGGTCATTTCAAATAGCTGGGAGATAAAAGATATGGCGATGTATCATAAGTAATATTTAAGCAAAATAATATAAGTTCTACGACTTTTTTGTGGTTTAGGAGCTAGACGATTTTTAGTATATTTTGGGACATTCTTCCTTTCATCAGATTTTGTTGATTTTCTCTTTTTGTATCGCGTTTTTTGGAAATATTTTTATTGGTAATTAATCCTGAAAGTGTGGTCTTCGATCGATTAAAACAATTGTCTGTCTTATCTTCAACCGAAATTACCAAAACTTAGTTCAAAGGGAAAAATGTTGTTTTGCAAAATTCGTTGCAGTTTTTCGGCCCTTAAAGAAAAATCACAATAAGGGCCCAAATGACCTTAAAGTAATCCACGGACTCTCAGCTGAAGAAGTTTATTTGATACGAGTTCAAAGCTGATGGAAATGAACTAAAATGAACTCTTATCATGTTTTCAATACAATAGGAGCTTTATATCATTGTCTTTATTAGATAACATCACCATTTTTTTTAATTTTGTGAACCTTAGGTTAGGTTTAGCTAACCTTTTTTTTTATTTTTCGTGGGGAAATCCTCATTGACTGCCTCCACCTCGGGGAAGGCGGAGGGGTGTGTCGGACTCTTACCGACTAAAACCCCACGGTGTTCCTCCAATTACTTTTTGCCGGGGCACGGGGACGCTCAGAGCATTCTTCCGCACCCCGGCAGGTATTGACCCGCCACCACCGAAAGGCGGGTCCCGTCACCCGGTGCGGCCGTCACTCACCGGCCGCACTGACTCCAACAAGGCGCGCGGGGAACACCACGCGCGCCTTACTCTCGGGCCTGTCTCTGTTCGGGCCACGGACTGCCCCCAAGTCCGATGCCCGCAGGCCCCATCTCATGGTGGCCGGAGATCGTACTGCGCCTGGTGCGTCTAATGCGGGTGGGATGGGAGGAGGAAGCCTCACTCTCCCGTTCCGCCGCCTCTTTAGCGGACATCACCTCCTCGCAGAAGGAGGCGACGGCGTCCCAAGCACTCGCTCTCGACAATGGACAGAACCACGTTCGGGAGCGAGAGGCTACCCGCAGTTGTCGCTGCAACAAGATCACGGCGCTGCGCTGCCCAGGCTGGGCACTCCTCCAGCGAATGCTGCGTCGTGTCCTCGGGGCAGCTCCGACAATGATGGCACCTAGGCACCGTCTCCCGGCCTATGCGACACAGGTACTTCCCAAAGCATCCATGTCCAGAAAGCACCTGCGTCATCCGGAAGGTGAGGGCACCATGACGCCTCTCCAGCCACTCCTTCAACACGGGACTTACCGCCGCTATAGCGGCGTGCCCTAGGTTTAGCTAACCTAACCTTAACTTGCCTACCCAGACCAAACCTAACCTCTTTTTTTTTTCTTTTTTTTTTATCGTGGGGAAATCCTCATGGACTATCCCCCGTCTAGGGGAAGACGGGAGGTGTGCCAGACACTTACCGGCTAAAACCACCACGGTGTTCCTCGACACACCTTTGAGCAGGGGTACAGGATTCGCTCGCGCATTCCATCGCGCCCCCGCCAGGCTTTGACCCGCCACCTGTCTAGGCGGGTCCTGTCTACGTCGGCGGTCTAAGCGCCGCCGAATCCTCTAGTGTGGCGCGCGCGGAACACGTGCGCCGCCTACACGGGCCTGCATCTGATCGGGCGGTGGACTACCCCTAGGTCCACCGCCCGCAGGCCGGCAACTCATGGAAGCCGGAGGTCACTTTGCGCCCTCCGGCGCCCGGTGCGTCTTCTCCTGGAGGGAAGCGAGGCAGTTGCTTCCCTCTCCCTCTCTGCCGCCTCCTTTGCGCGCATGACGTGCTCGCAAAAGGAGGCGACAGCCTTCCACGCACTCTCGCTCCCGACCATCGAGAGAACGACGTTCGGGAGCGAGAGGTCACCGACTACTGCGGAGAGTTCACGGCGCTGCTCTGCCCAAGCCGGGCAATCCGCCAGCGTGTGCTGCGCCGTGTCTTCCAGGCAATCTCCGCAGTGGTGACAACCGGGCGATTGTTCCCGGCCTATGCGACACAGATACTTCCCGAAGTAGCGTGTCCGGTCAGTATCTGCGTCAGCCGGAATGTGAGGGCGCCGTGTCGGCGCCCTAGCCAATCCTCCATTGACGGGTCTTACCGCCGATAAACCTAACCCTAACCTAACTTAAATGACTAATCCGAATCACCATTGTGCTAATAATAAACATAACATAGAGCTCCTATTGTATTGAAAACATGATAAGAGTTCGTTTTAGTTCATTTCCATCAGCTTTCACTTGAAAACTAAAATATTGCTTTTTCACCTTACTGTGTTCGAGCTTCTATTGCTCCTAATAATGTCCTGTAAAATACTAGTTTTTGTATTGTTTCAAAGAGCTGAGAGTCCGTGGAAGTTTTTGAAATTACTTTAAGGTCATTTGGGCCCTTATTGTGAGTTTTCTTTAAGGGCCGAAAAACTGCAACGAATTTTGCAAAACAACATTTTCCCCTTTGACCTAAATTTTGGTTATATCGGGTGAAGATAAGACAGACAATTGTTTTAATCGATCGAAGACCACACTTTCAGGATTACCAATAAAAATGTTTCCAAAAAACGCGATACAAAAAGAGAAAATCAACAAAATCTGAGGAAAGGAAGAATTTCCCAAAAAAATACTAAAAATTGTCTAGCTCCTAAACCACAAAAAATCGTAGAACATACATTGGGGTGGTTTGGATAGTCCAAGAAGAGAGGCTTCCAAAATTTTCGTTTGGACGTCCCTATCTGGGTCACCCTGTAGAAGCAGGTACACAAATCAGTAGTCAATATCAATGTCAGGTTAAATAGTCGTGGGAACACAAATAAATCCATTTGTAACGTAGTTAGGTACTCATAAAGCGAATACAAACCAACGACTGCAAATGGTGATTAAAAAAATCCTCCATTGCAAATCCTCTTTAATAGCCACCTTGGCATGGCAATAACTTTTTTCCCCCAGCGATTTGAAATGAAACGCCACAATAACTATTGTTGCAAATTAAAAGAGCTATCTAATGACATATGTGTGGTCGTTATTGGTCTTTAGACCATTTTGCCGATGATTCTTTGCTTGGGTTGTTGCGCGAGGCCCCTGCAAGAGCGAGGCCCCGGGCGATTGCCCTGTTCGCCACCCCCTAACGCCGCCACTGCGCGCCTGAGATAAAAAATCTTAAGGAAGAGCTGTAAACACTGTGTGATGTAAACGCGAACGTCTCGTACAATTGTACTCCCTTAATGTTACAAGACGAGAAAAGTTTATTCACGAAATAATGTAAGAAAACCTAAGTTATTATAGATGACGGGCTGACGGGCTCACTTTATGACGAAAGTTGATGTTGTTGTGACCTTTCTCCGGCGAGAGACAAGGGAATGATCGTACACGAGCAGGAATAACAGAATGCGCATTATACATGAAGTAGGTAGTTGTTACTGACACTGGTCACTTTAAACCTTGCCACGGAGCTAATAGTCAACAAGCTCACGATCAGATGTTCGTCATCGCATTATTTTTTGACAATCTCCATTCAACCTAGTGGGAACATTAAGTAGATTTTAAAGCGATAGGATCCCCGAGGCGGCGCCTTCTACATAGATATGATATTGTGTGAGCTCGTAAACAGGCGGCATTGTGTCGCACATAACCGTAAAGGTCGCGTCACAGAGGGGTAGGCAGAGACCCAAGAAACGAGCCAACTGACTGCTACATAAAATGTTTACGTGAAATTTTTACTATTCGCGATATTTTTCTACTAAAATTCGTATTTTATATTTCGGTACTTAAAATAGAATATGTCTTTCGGCCCACGCTAGACATTACTCTCGCGTGACATAAATAAAACGAGTTCATCTCGTTTCAGATAGTTAGAGAGAAGTGCTATGGAATTACTTATTTAATCTTTTTTACATTCATCAAAAATTCTCATATTGGAGTAAGCTAAGCCGAACGTTGAACAAATCCCAACATGTCTTCCAGAAATAAACAGTGTACGACACATATCCGCGCTGAGTGATCGTGAGCGTTCAAACAAAGTGTTGATCATCTGCTTAGCATACAAACGAGCGCCGCGTGACACTGCGGGAGACGGCTGCGGATGCTGTCAGAATAACACTATATTTTATGTCTTGAGCGTTATTCTACGTTAAAGTGTGAGTAGAAATTGTTTGCTATATCAAAATATACATTGAGACAAGTTTGAACATTAACATAACGGGAAAATTCGAGTAAAATCGTCCGCTATCTCACTAGTTGTGTTTCCTTTTTACGTGATTCCCAGCATCTCCGGCCCACTTGATAAAATCCCGCAGTTTCGCACGAGCCCCTCGGGAAGCAATATTGTAAGATGATAAAGTATTCGTGTCTCTGCACCACTCCGCGTCACGGCATATGTATGAGCTTAAAATTATAATTCATAGCGTGTCCTATATCCCCAGGGTGAAGTTTACGATCGGCGAGCCGGGTAAATACACCGCTCTAGGAATAAAGATGGCTGAATATCTGTAGTCACTATCTATAGACTCTGAAAGAATTCAGTTGATTCTACGCGAATGGAGTTGTAGGTTTACGAGCGATGATCAGAATAGATAAAACTGAAGGGAACTCGATCTTATGTCAGCGAGCCGAAGGTTTACGACGGCGCGAATCTCGGCGGAGACGCTGCACGCTGGTGCCGACTGGGTGCACGTCAGTGGATCTGTGTTGTGAAGGGAGGTAGGTGTCTAATGCCCAGGGAGTTTTATAGATAAAATCTTCAGATCTACATAACACTAAATTACTTGTAATAACTTTAGCACCCGGGCGGTCACATTTATGACACGTCGATCTGTAGAACAACACTACTCACATGAGTAACAAATATGACGTTTTCCACAGACGAAGTTTTTCTAAAACATGACAATAAGGACTACAGTAGTAAGTATTATAATCTCTCAAATCTCTGGAAGTACTGGTCCGATTACAAACACTCACGTCCTAATGAATGAATGTGACTCAACATGTTTACATTTGCACACACACAATCAGCAGAGGCGGTGCATCTACCGGTTTTTTACTCAATCAAAAATCTAAAGGCATCATGAGTATGAGGTTACTTACCCAGCCTATCTACCTAAATCAGGTGACACAAAAAAGTTTAAATCCTGTGTTTTTTTTTTACAGCGGCCACTTTAGGTGTGGGTACCTACTCGCCCGGGTATGACTTAGCATCGTATTAGCCCTGCCTATCCGGGCTTAAGTCACCCTCGGAATCTCAAACGAAAAATTAACGTGACAAATTGTGAAGCGCGCGTAAGCTGCTGTGATTGGTCGACTGCATTATCAACAACCAATCACAGACATTTACGCGCGCTTCACAATTTGTCACGTTAATGTTTCTTTCGGGGAAACGGGAGTTAGCGCCGTTTTAGCTCTTCCCCTACGCTGGTGTTCCGGATTACTGCGACATTACCAGCGCGATGGCACACGGACTTACTGGAGGCTGACGAATGTTGTTACCGAGATTCAAGATTATCACTGGAGATTGTAAGATAAGCTTTTGTTGCATGTAAGTACTTAGGTATGACTTACATAGTAATACCAAACATATACTTGTGAAAATCCTTATTGTCGTGTTGAACTTAAATCTAGTTGGCCAAAGTCTTCTGAACCTTGTTATGTGTTTACAATGTAAGGTTTTGTAAAAACGTTAAAATCTTTAGTCCGATAATATAATTTAAGCTTCCGTCATAAGATAACTATAACAGCAGAGGCCAGAGGACGCTTGAAAAAGATATTGAAATCTAACCCTGCACTAATAAAAAATAGCAGCACAAGCACATATTTACTTGTGAAGCTTTGTAATTGGTACAAGACTAGTTAAATCTGTAGATGTTTCTTATTATTGTTGACAGTAAATGTTGGTCGCAATAAACAAACGCATAGTACTCACACTTCGATGGCCTTGTTCCAGTTGATGACGTAGCCCGAGAGCGCAAACGTCTCGATGTTGACCACGTGCACGTTGCCGCGCTCCGTGCCCACGTGGATCCACTTGGACGCCAGCGGCAGGTGCAGGCACGTGATCCTGCGGGGAGGGGGGCATATTAGCAGGCACACCATGTAGGGGGGCGGTACTCATGAGCGGGGAAAGGCGCCCTCTCAATGAGGCTCATTTGAAAAAGACAGTTGCTAAGAAATGTGATTGTTTAGAACAGAGTTGGATTGTCAAACCTATCAACTAAGTGGTACTTGTTCTCTAAAATAATCATAGAAGTTGGAAACAATATCATACAAGAGTTTGGATTTACACAAGGTTACCAAAGAGGTAAGATAATAAAATAATTATAGCATATCTAAACATTTTGCCAGCTGAAGTCAATGTAGCCAGCAGTATTTTAATTTAATTCTAGAACAATATAACAGTTTACATTTCACATTCAATTTAAATACACAAACAACACAACGTTTACTACACAGTTCTCTTTTATACTTCATTCATATTTAAACAAGTGCAGCACTGAATTATTCATACAATAATGTTTCTGTTCAAAGGCCCGTATCGATATAATTTCAGGCGTCTTCCAGCGTACAAAGGAACTCAGTCACAATGGACTGACCGCGCGCTGTGCGAGCTCTATTGGCTCAATAGAGGTAAAGAAGGTATCGTCTCGCGTCATATCTATTCATGAGCGAATAAAATGTTAGTGTCCGTGTGTTCAGGTCGTTATGCCGACCTGTGTGCGCCAACACATACCTATTGTAATCTAACATTACGATAAGCTCATCAGCGTCCTATGGGTCCACTATCGTTAAGGTCCACGTATTATGTTTTTTCCCACTTTGAGGTCACATGTGAAAACTAATTATTATAATTCTATAGCATATTGTAGGTCATCTGACGATAGCATTATACGTTTTGTACGACCTGTACTATTGTAGCTACGGTCTGATATAACTAGTTGATAATTTTTTTACATTGAAACCGAAAGCGTCCAGATTTTTGACATAACGAAACCCAAAACATATTACAAAATATTTATTATTATGGGAGGTTTGACCAACCCCAGTAAATGTCAGACTTCTGCTATAGTTAGAGCTAAACATATCGAAAAAAATATATACAATTGTATTCACATAAGCATAAAGCATACAGCACATGTACCACCGACACATCTCCGTGAACCTAACACGTATTAACACGCTTTTTACAATAATTGTACAAACACGTGTTATAACCTATAACGAACGAAAATTGTTAACAAAAAGCGTCTGCGTGTACAAGAGATAACTATTAATTTTTACGTTAAGCAGTAAAAGTTTATCTAACCCTATTAACGGTCAAGGCACACAGACTGAGGCACACAATCAGTACAGAAGGACCACTTGGAAAGCATGTCATAATAAGTGAATAACCGGAGAACATTGCGATTAGTGTTCTGTGGTTCGGTGCTGTTGAGTTGATCCTACACTGTGGTCACTGTATGCGTGTGATTGTTACACAAGCCCAGTGTTGGTCTTCTGTTCTTATTTCGTGGTAACGTCGGCAGCGTGTAATGGGCGGTTCTGATAAAGTTGGTCGCTGTACACTTTTTAATTAACTCTTTAGGTGGCGATTACGCGCGGATGTCGGGGGCGTATCGTTTGCCTGTTACGGCCTAACGTGGCTTTTAGCCAACTCGATGGCTTTGGTTTTCCATTACCTCGTTGGCTTGTTATATTGATTTTTCGCCAATATGCATTAAACACTAGCCAATATGCTTTGTATAGGGTTCATGATAATGGAGCGGTGGGAGGATTTCAGATTCAGAACTTGTAAACCGCTAGATCGACGCTTTAGCCGTTGAATAATTCCTTTATACACTTAAAAACATTGAAGTATTTGCCAAAGCTGAAAATAACAGTTACTCTACAGGAAATAACTTATGAAGAGAAGAGTTTTGGTAAAATAATATCTAACAGGGACCAAGGGTCTACGATACAGATACCTAGGGCCATGCTCATCCACTAACAATAAGAGTATAGAATACATACGACGTATGCGGTGTTCTGATTAGCTATAGCATGCAGTGTGTGACTGTAGTGTTGCAAGTGTTTCACCCGCCAGGTGACTGGCCCGGTGGGCAGACATATATGAATGAATGAGTTTGGAACGTGTGCTCTGAAGACTGTTGAGTCTTTAGTGCGGAAAGTAGTCAATTTCCTTCAGGCTATGTTTTTAGTCGCTTTATAACATGTCGTATAGGTAGATGATTATGTTTTCACATTACAAGAACGTTTTGCAATCATTAAGTTAAATTGCATTTTTTTTGTGGAAACTGCATCAGGTATTGCTTGTAAAGATGTGTTGTTTGTGTGTGTCGTGTTTGTTCAGCAGCCTGCTGGCGTCGTGTGGACAGTGCGTGCGAGTGCATGCGAGTGCGTGCGAGTGCGTGCGACATCAAACTAACACACACTCACCCCTTTATTTCGTTAGTCGATAGTGAGAGTTTGATGCGTGATCTGTAACAGCGCAAAATGTACGCTCAACTGTGTGCACTTGTTACACAATGCTCATGTTTGCATGTCAGCTCAGATGTTACATTAGAACAGGGCGCAGGTGCAACGAATATACGACTCTTATTCGAACACATTCAACTGTAGCTTTGCTATTAATATAGTTCAAAATACTAAGTTTGAATTTCTTACAATTGTGTATTTCAACTTGATTAAAATGATTGTCTTTTTTTTTGATCACAGAAGAGTGTAAAATTACAAAAATATTTGTTGCACCCAGAATGATGAAGTACCAGACTAGGCACCTACCATTAATTAGTACATAACATTGCACGTCGCGAGCCTGCCAGTACCAGGCGACCATAACATGTTATAGATTGTATTAGTTTGCCACATGACGAGTGCTCGACTATAAAACAGTGCTCAATGTGCCATTAGAAGTGCCACGTACCTTCCCGCATATCCACAGGAATTTATTAGGTAAGTGATAAGATGTAATTTAGGTACAATCCGTACAATATCATTTTAATATAAATTGCATCGACAAAGCGCTGAGGATAGATAAGAAGGTGCATGGCGGCCATTATAGCTACGTTATTATAAATGAGTTGTTAATCAGTACAGTTCGTGGTATAGTTTGGTGCAGTATAATGTAACTAGTACTTAGATCTTATGTTTCACCTATTCTACGAACACAAGGCGAACTCTAATCCTTACAAATTAAACACAAGTATAAACTAGGAAGGAACTATTCTACGTAGTTCATCGGCTATCTAGTACTCTAAACAATTCAGTGAATACAAACGTAACAATTTGTAAAGTAAAGCAGTTTGTACTCTTGCTTTTGTTTTTCCTAAAGTTTAGCTCCAGATTCCTACAAGAGTGTTTTGTTTAATGAGTCTCCAGTGTTTGTCGAACTTGCGGAAAAATAACATTATACTGAGAGCTAACGTAAACTGTGATTATTTACAATAGACTGAAGAAAACCTATTTGCTGCGCCCAGCGTCATCCCACAGCTGGGCACAGCCCTAAATCATGTCTCACAGCTATTTATAAATGTAAGATGAATATATTTTGGTAGTCAATTAATACTGTTATATTAGATACAGTGTGCGATAACACATCGTGTATATCAATCCCATGAAACAATACCCCCAGGGAATCTCAATTCCAAAGACAACAACCGCACCGAAACGTAATACGTCCTCTATAGCCACACTATAGCCTTAACACGGCACACAGCGTTGCCACTGATGAAATTAATTGGTATTGTTGGATGCAGCCTCAGGGCACGCTTGGTCGCGCAGCGTGCGTGAGTCAGAGTGTCGCTAGTTGGAATACACCGTACCTACGTTTGGGTAGCAATGTAACTCGGTATTAATGTTGTCGAGAAATAAATAAATTATCATTTACTAGCGACCCGCCCGGCTTCGCACGGGTGCATGTATTATACATATAAACCTTCCTCTTGAATCACTCTATCTATTAAAAAAAACCGCATCAAAATCCGTTGCGTAGTTTTAAAGATCTAAGCATATATAGGGACAGACAGACAGGGAAAGGGACTTTGTTTTATAATATGTAGTGATACAACACGGATTCAAACATATACAACTTCTCGTCTTAACCGTTTGACTAACACAGCTTTAAACGTAGCAAAGTTTGACCAACAACTTATAGGAAGCTTCAATGGATGTGTTAAGTGAGTGCTATGGCCGACCCTACTATGTAACACTGTGTTAATGTATAGCGTGAGGGCCATTGTGTGGTACTAGATTGTTTTCCTTTATGGAGAGGGAGAGGGTGAGGGCTTTGTGCGAACCCAGCCTGGCGACGAAACGAGGGCGGAGCGACCATCGATATGTGAGCAGGATAACGCTGCCGAATTAAGAGGAAGTGTATTGAAAACAAGGTTCATATTGTTAATGAGAGCTGTTTCGATGTAATCAATAACGTTGACTTGTCCTGTTATATGAACGTTTTGTGAAGAAATAAGTGGTAGAATGCTATTGTTTCTCTACAATACGAAACCAATGATGAAAATCTTTCCAACAACAATATTAAGCCACGACAACAATGTTCCAGACTATAATTATCTTTCTATTATAATTGGTACTTAGCAGGTGGAATGAAGATCGCGTGGGGTGGTGTTTAATGTTGATTACAAATGGTCGTAACAATGTACGTATTAATGGTCGTAATATTTTATACTAGTTTAAATATCATATTCATTGATATTTTTGACCTCTCACTTCACTTGGATAGACTTCCTCTTTTAATTTAAAGCTAACCCTTCAAGCACGATGACATCGTGTGGGTTGAAATAGGACCACGGTATAAACCCATTTGCTTTAATATTATTATATCTATTTATCGGCTCATGTGGAATTAAGACAAGTGTCCACTAACGAACTACTAACATCAGCTCGGGTATCAAAGCAACAAACCACCCACGTTGCCATGACTACGCCGAATAATGTCCCCCCCGCCCC
The DNA here is from genome assembly GCA_949316365.1 of Hoplodrina blanda. Lineage (NCBI taxonomy): Eukaryota > Metazoa > Arthropoda > Insecta > Lepidoptera > Noctuidae > Hoplodrina > Hoplodrina blanda. The sequence goes on from OX438590.1 coordinate 348,278, forward strand.
CGCACTCTCCAGTGATGAATTAAACAAAGCAATAATAACGAGCCACAGATAATAGCGCTCTGATTTATGGAGAACAAAGTTTGCTTGTAAACTGCCGACCAAGTTTCATAAATTCCGTTTTAAATGTAAACGGCTAATTTTAATTACTGCCGTATTCTACGACTCCGTACCTATTTGAACAATTTCTCTTCTATTGTATTTTATCACAAAATCTAGAAAGTTTATCTGAACAAACAGTGACAAAAGTAAAGAACGAGCAACGCCGGAAACGTCCCCAAACGAGCGGCGGCAAATCAAAAGGCGAACACGAACTCCAGCCGGAAGTGACGAGCGACCTCTAGCGGTCACACGACGTCTCACCGAATAGTGACATTACTGCTTTGTAGTACGGTCCCGCTTGTAAGTATGAGGTAAAAATTCTCGTCACGATGGTCCGCCAATCAGTGGAGCCGGGGCGAGCCGAGACGAGCCGGGTCGCGACGGGTTGGCGTTAATTTGAGTAATTAGTGCTCTGTATGCAAACAGTTGGGGGATGCCGACGTTCTGCTTTAAACGGCGGCGTCGCTTGCAAGTGATTTACTTTTTATTTGGTGCTGGAGGCCGAGTGGAGCGCTCGGGACGTTTGCATTTGGGGGACCGATGGACGCTTCCGGAGATTGATCTGAAGTACGTGCGCAGAGGGTTGCGGAGTGTTCTTTGTTGAAATTGTGATTTTAGTGTTCTTAATGAAGTAATAAAACATTAGGTACATGCAGAGTATGGAACATAGATTCCATTGCACTGATTTACAGAGCATCTATATCTGTGTCCGTTTTTATTATGATATGTATGATATGCATTCAATAAATAATGTGCCGTATTCATATAAGGTCTAAAAGGAATGACTGGCCAAGTATTTCAGATTTATCCCGCAGTAGACGTTGTTCATATTCATTCAGTACAAGTCAGAGTTTGTACAGGTACTTTGTTTGAACTTTCTACAGTACAACGGTTGATAATATTCCCAAACAATTAATATCAATCGTTTGGAAACAAACAAAAATATAAAGCCAAAACAGCAAATAGATGGCCGGACCCATAAAATTATTCTGAACTAAATAATGGGAATGAACCACCTCAAGCGGAATGAAATACGAGCCGGCGCCAACGGACGTCAGGGGGGGACGGAGATAAACGAGACGGGGGGGGGGGGGGCGGTAATAAAAGTTCATATAATTGTGTCACACAGGCTGGCTGGCCGACCGACTGGCTAGCCTCTGCCTCTCCCCTCCCGGCTGAGACCAGGTTCTACTTGCACGACATTAAACTGTCCAAGTTTTCAATTTGTAAATAAGTTTACTGCATCAATGTGCAGGACTCAACTGTAGCTTACACTATGAGCGCTAAAAGCTTTTAGTGCCGCAATGTTCGAGAGAATAACATTGGTTTTGGTGAGTTGTTATTTTTGATACCAAATGTTATGCTGTTCGTATCTGGAATATATTGTATATCTCTTTCTGCTTAGTGCCTAATCTTCTGTATACTATTGTGCATTGAAATAAGTTGTAAATAAGTTGTATTTTTATCGTCAATGTGGTAAATAAAGTAATTTATGGATACTTAATCTAATACACGATGTCTGATCGCATGTTCTATCGCCAAAGTTGACTCTTCGGCAATCATTATATTGGATGAAACTTTTAATAAGTCAATAAGTCAACAAGCGGCGAATGATCTCAGCGCGCAAGTTGGCTGTGAGCTTAACCTTGGCAATAAAAGTGATCAAACATCGCTTACTATAGTGCTCATAACTTAGGTATAACTTCACATTATTCTTGTGCAAATATCTATATCTATGCGTCAGACTGCATCCTGGACATCGATGACTTGTTTCGTCTTTTTCTTTAGCCTATCTCAAAGGTTCATTAAAATCGACAATTCAGTGAATCAGTTATTGGTCAGTTCAGTGAATTCGATGTTGTGGCCTAAAGATCATAAAGCTTATCAAAATATGCAGCACAAACCGCTTATAACATAATAATTATCTAGCCAATTCCAAGCTCTTAGAAAGATCTAGACTAGTCTTCAAGATAAGTGTAATGTTTCAAATCCTAACACACAAGTACACGTCATCGACACCCCACAAACGAGACCAAGCGAACACGAGCGCAGTCAGCACAACATCAATGTTACCTTTCTCTCTGGAACTTGAGCGAGTGCAGCCTCTGCGGCGACTTCTGGCGGAAGGTCCACAGGTGCAGCTGGTCGTCGGCGGTGGCGGTGACGAGCGCGCCCTCGTTGACCAGGAAGCTGGCGTGCAGCACCGCCTCCCCGCACTCGTGGCGCACGTGCGCGTCCACGCCGGGGCCCCCTAGGCTGAGCTGCGGTTCAGGAGATCATCGCTTTTGTGTTTAATTTTTTTTACTACATAGCCTATGAGTGGCCATCATCCGTAGTGGCTTTAGTAAATGACTTACAAGAGTATCTTTCAAAGTCAAAGTTAAAAGTCAAAACATTTATTCCAATTAGACCATTACAACCTACAGGCACTTTTGAATTGTCAAGGAGTCGGTCAGTTAGTCCGAAAGTAATACAACTTAAGTAATACGACTTTTATAATACAAGCAGGTGATTTAAGTAATGTTAGGTCATCAGTAGTGAGCGAGAGCAGGTTATTATGCAGTAGAGAAGGACAGTACAAAAAAAGCTTTTGTTACTTGACTGCGGACGGCATAACGAGACGCTCAAAATGAAGTGAATTTAGAATATTCCCTAGCAGTCTGTAATGCTGTACCAAAATATACAACACTAGCTGTCCGCCGCGGTTACACCCGCGTCTTTGGTTACTGCTCCGCTCCCGTAGGTCGTAGCGTGATGGTATATCGGACCAGTAGTTCCAGAGATTAGCGCGTTCAAACAAACAAACAAACAAACAAACACTGCAGCTTTATAATATTAGTATAGATTTCCGTAGACAGCTCAACTAAGCTATTTAAAAGCAATTTAAACATTCACAGGTAAAATATTTGTATCCTATCCCTGTATCCCACTAGCCGCTCGTTTACAGGCGGGCGGAGTGAATCACTGCAACAGCGCGCATTAGTGGCGCGATTCACAAATGTAGCTGCCATTACGGTAATGCAGCGGCCACTGTGCGACCAGCGCGCACTGCTCGCCCATTGAGTACCGTTACTTAGGTACTATACGTCGTGTGGACGCGTGAGAGAGCGTGTAACGCTGGTAAACGATGATATTTTTGTCAAAATGTATGTATTTTGCATGAGGTCTTGGGTTCGATTCCCGGGTCGAGCAAAGTGTTATTGGGTTTTTCCATCAGGAATTTCTCAGTAGCAGCCTCGGAGTCAATAGGCTCGCTCCCTATTACATGGGACTTAATCATAACTGGCGAAATGTGGGTGTGCTAATGTGGACACCTCTGCCTTATCCTTCGGGGATTACAGGTGTGATGTTATGTATGTATGCATTTTTTGTGTACAATAAGACCGTCACGACACAGGCTAAAGGAGAGAACGGGGTAACGTTTTACGTATAAAAAAAAATACAAAATAGTTGTCAAGATTCGGAATTACCCTTAATACTCATCAATCAATTTTATATATGTGCCTGTATCGGTAATGGAAGGTTTACGCTGTTGCCAGCTTACTGGTCTGTGTGCAATTTGTGATAAAAGGTTAATTTAAAGGCGAGGCAGGCGTCAATAACAGCTGTATGAAGTTATTTGCTTATGAAAAGATTATGTTTATAGATAAACATGTTATGAATTTTATTAGTTTACATAGTTCACTTAATAATGAACTTAAACGGATAAATAATGTAATGTAACATACAGCAAGCGAGTTATTTTAATAAATAGTATCGTAAATCTAAGTTTTATTTTGTAATCTGATAGAAAGTATTGCCGCCAGAAGTCAAAGTCAAACCACTTAACAGGCACTTTTTGAACAGTCAAGAAGTCGGTCAGTTAGCCAGAAAGTTGAAGCTCGTTCCAAAACGAAGGTAGACCTCTATAGAGAAGAACGAACAAGAAACTCCGCGGAAACTCTTTTCAAACAAGTTTAAACAAATTCCTGGTTACATTATTCTTGTTTCTTCCATATAATGCTATCTTTAATATGTTATTAAAAAGATAAACAATAAAATAATAAAGTCGATATAAGGCAATTAAGAAAGCAGTTAAGCCGAACAACACAATAATATGCTACATCGCAGGACGCACAACTACATAATGCCGTACACAAGAAACGTAATTACATATGAACATTTGTTTAGCTGTACATAGATATAGTGTTAGTACGTTTTCCTCCACTGTAAATACAGATGTAACCCGACTAGCACTTTGACTACAAACCCTGAACGTGGGTGAAAACGTTTCTATTTGTTTGTAACGTTTAATTAGAGAGCGACGTACGACTGGGCTGGAACTGGTCCTTAGAGACGCGCAATAGTTACAGGTCACCGGTAGATAGGGCTTGTTTCGTACAGTAGTTAAGTGAATCCCTATCTGGTAATGTAAGTTCATTTACAGTGCGGCTCAGAAATTGAGAAAGTTTGGGTGAATTATAGGTAGACTTTATAATGTGTAATAAGCTTTAAAAGTCGTTTTAATTAAAAGAAAAAGAGAAGAATGTAAGACAGACAGGTATTAATGTAACATCATGTTTCCAATTTAGCTGTAGGTACGAAACAATACACAAATTACAAAGTAAATAAAATCTATTCAAATTCCAAATTCGTCTCAAAGAACCTTTCTAAGTATCCCCCCTCCCTCAATCCAAAACAATAGCATTCAGAAATAAAATAAAATACTAATGACAATATATTTTTTTATTGTCAACCGGGGCCCATAAGACGGCGCTTACACTTTGTTTAATAAAGTTGAGAGGGTGCCTAATGCGACGCATTGTAACCTCTGTGTGGGCTTCGTTAAGCTTGACTTCGATACAATAGCGGCAGGGGATAGAGGGGGGGGGGGGGGAGACGTGTTGCCAACACGAATAAATTACTGTCGTTAAGGTGATGGCAATTTAATACGAGTTTTTTGGCAACGAGAGATTAGACGGGTCATGTTTTTGACGTTAGTCACGATAACGAGTGTGAATTATTATGATTTAAAAATCAGACATTTTTATAGTGTCACACACACTGACACTATTCAGACACTAGACAGAACCGATAATTCCAAGACATAAGTTTGCTAAAAGAATACTTTATTTTAGCCCTGAAAAAAACTATTGATTTTCAATTAACTTTAAAATCAATTAATAGTTTGTCAATGTAGTTAGAAAAATATGACGTCACAATATATGATTGCCATACAAAATCTATGGGGGAGTCCGACAGGTCATAAAAAGTATGTCAATTAATTGGTAGTCTAATAACTAATTAGCAGGTGTGATTGCAGTCGAAATAAAGGCTAGTTTAATGGCCCGTGCAGCTGATGTAAGTACACAGTTATCTTACACGACAGTTGCATCACATGTTATTAAACAGATTGGACACACATTTAGTACCCAATAGTCTTTAGATACTGCAACCCATCTGTAGCACATAAGATATGCCTGTTTATTTATATGTGTTCGTTTGTTAAACTTTGTGTTTAAACGCAGGTTTTAAGGCGATGGATGCTGGCGGAAGTTATAACAAAACAGTTTATATCAGTATTTTCAATGCCTGTATACCGAATACGAATCTTATTCCGTACAAAAAGTTTTTTTGTAGGTCCTTCAGCCCGCAGAATATATTGAAGATTTCGAGGAAAGGTTTTACAAAATAAAATCTTGTTATGCTATTATTTTATATTTATGTTGCGGTATAAGTTACTGGAATAATCATTTAAAAAGAAGTCATTGATTCCAAAGTTATTGTTCCAAGTAGAACTACTACTTGCATGCACAGAGTGTAAACAGTCATAGCTAGCTGATACCGTCGTATTTATATTTACAATATATTGTGTCATAGACACGAGAACGGATAAGCAACAAAGTATACCTAAGTATTATGGTTTGTGAATAATAAACATTAGGAATAGAACAGTAAAAGCTCTCGCGATAGTAATAACGTGAGGCGCAACATGTGCGCGCTGTGTCCTTGCTGACTGAGGTACCTACGCTACGTAAGTACCAACATAATAAGCTTATGTTCCCAAATGTTTAATTAACTAGAACATGGGTCCACTGTTTTACATTACGTAGGTAATTAAAATTTTATGGAACATAAATGTAAAATTTAATTTACATTAACATTAACGTTTTATCTTTAGTGCCATGTCTCGGAGAATTAAAGAGAACTAACGCTGAGTTAGTGTCGCCCGCCTTTGTTCAGCTGGGGACGTTTACATGTGCTTAGCTTTATTTATGTACTAGCTTCTGCCCGCGACTTCGTCCGCGTCAAAGTTCATTTCTCCATATAAACTTTGGACCCCCGTTTCATCCCCTTAGGGGGTGAATTTTGGAAAATCCTTTCTTAGCGGAAGTTTACTACCTATAAAATGCAAAAATAGGACCAATTATTGTGGTTATTTTTAAGGAAGGCCTATATCCAGCAGTGACGCAAAAATATTCCACTAAATTGGTTAAGTAAGTAAACAAAATTCCTAAAGATGGCTATTATATTCCCCATACAGTACAGGGCATATTATACACATAATTATTATCAAACTACATAAACAAGAGCGCGCTGTAGCTCAGTGACGTCACGCCAAGCTTGGCAGACGCTTTCGGCGCTAATCGACAGGTGTGCACGAACGGACAGCTCCTTAATTAACATAGCTATTGTTTCACATCTCTGAAATTAATAATATACATTGAAGGGTGCCTACAAGCTTTCGTAGATATATGAGTATAGCTTGAGTTCCCCAGAAAGCGGTTCCGTCATAAAGTGGCCGTAAAATAACGGCTGTCATAAAATCCGTCATATTCATCAGTGTTGTGACATGATGGTGTCACAAAGCTCTCTATATCGACGGCTTTAGAGCCCAAGCTTGAGTAGTGGTACTGTGTTGTGACGTCACAGTCTAACAACTTCCCAGACGGCCATTGACAGTTCATTCACTATGGACAAATTAAGTTTACTTGTTGAATTAAACGTTCAGTTTAGTTAGAATCCGTCCTCATAGTGACTTAAGACAGAACTGCTCTGATTCACCTCTTCAAGCTGAAGTAAAACTATACTAAGATTTTTTATAAATTAAATTCAACACACAAAAATCCCTGGAGTAGGTTTCTTTTTTTTTAAAAAAAGACTAGTTAGGTACCAAACTAAGCAAACTAAGGCGGCATTATAATATCTTTAAGTACCAAAGAATCAAGTAAAAAAAGTAAAATTTTGTATAGACAATGGAATTTACTCTGAGTTATGACCATCTCCTGCAAGTCGCTGCTAATGACTAACTGAAACAGAATGAAACAAATAAACATCACGCCGAACTTTGTACCATTTCATAACTTATTAGTTCCGATGGCTGCCGGCTTCATTAAAGTTGTATTTCATTAGAGGCTGATTTCAATATTCGTTTATATTAATAAAATTGACCAAACTAAAAGGTTGGGGGATAATTTCACTTGCTTTGGATTTGTAAGTATCTTTTCAGGTAACTTTAAAAAGCAGGTTTGGTTGGACGCTTTAGACGTGGCACTAAAGTTCACTAAGTTCGCGAACTGGCGTGATATACACACATCAAAAGTGTCTAGGGATCAACATCCCTAACATCTTTGTGCACAGGGTAATAAAATGCAACTACAAAACATATCATTAAAAGATGATTTTACTATTAACCCTTTAGCCTCACCTCTCCTCAAATTCATGAAAGATATCAATTTGAGCAATCGAGAAAAGATTTTTAGTCCTGCATTGTATTATGCATGGCCGCTGTTATCTTCGTTTTCCGCCATTAAGGCTTCAACAAGGGCCAGGTACCATCAGTTTATGTGTATTTTAATTAGGTTAAATGGATCCTCTGTGACGGTAATTTCGGTGGAATAATGTTAAAGAAAAATATGATAAATATATATTTAGGGGATACTAGAATTTTAATGTTTATTGTTAGTAATATCGGGGTGGCTCTGTTGTTACATTTCTTTTTTTAATATTTAAATGTAAAGCTAACAACAGAGATGGTTTTAAGGTAAACAAACAGTTGTAAACTTAATGATAAATGGCGCTTCGTTGGAAGTTGGGAACATTTATTAGAGCTGTAAAGCATAATTTCTGAAAGAGAACCCACTTCAAATGATAATGTCTATGTTCTCAAATATGTTAAGAAATAAATAATAGCTACAAGGGCTGCTGAGCCACATGGTTTAGAACAACATATCAGCCGGCCATAACTTCAATCGCGCCGTTGAAACATCGCTCTAACATTCCATACAATTCTAAACACGTACAGTGTCGCACAATACCGACACCTCACACAATTGGTCGCAGCGACCCGTCGCCTTACTATTGTAAAATATTACGGTTCACTATTAAACTTCCTAATTCAGGATCCTAGGGGCAATTTCCTTTTACCTGACGATTGAGGTCGGTGACGACGTCCTAACGCGCTCGACGTGCCGCCCACCCTGATCCGACAACAAATTGATATAATGGAAAAAGGTCACAAGTCATTTAATAAAAGGGAAATAGAATCTGAGCCTTATGTAAATATATGAGTCAATTGTGAACTGTTATCGGCAAAGATGAGCCTCGAGCGCTGGACGAGATTAAATATTACCTACTTATTTTGTGGATATTTCTTTCTTAAAACGGACGATTTTTTCTTATAAAGCCATCAAATAAATAGGTTTGGACGATTGGTGTTCAACGTTTAAAATATATATCAGGTGCCGGTTGTTTTTAATGTGTTGGTATGTGGTCGTAAAGTGTGGGCGTATCTTAATTAGTCTAGTACTTGTTTATATTATATGCGACACAACATTTTACTGTCAATATTATTTAAATACATAAGCGTCGCCCCGTGTCTATCTGCTGCCATTATCACATCATTTTGTCTGTGGGCCTGAGTCAATTTATTTAGGCATCGGCCGAACTACAAACAAAAAGATCAGACTGTGGAAATATGTATTTGTAAGAGTTTGACCCAAATCCGGATCGAAGGGGAAGACAATGTGTGACGACTTCGACGCACGATGGGCTTTACACAGATAAACGTTATTATACCCGCAAACTTATTCAATTGGCTTCACATAAAAAGGACTGTTATTTTAATATCAGTAAGTAGATTAGTTTGAATACTAAGCTCCTAAGTAAAAAGATAAGAAAGGTTTGCTAAAGATTGCAAAGACAATTGAATGTGGGCAGGATAGAGAGGCTCTTGAATTTATTTTGAATGGCTCCACTTAATATAATGGGCCAATTCCTCATCGGCCCACAACGTCTTATTAAATTTCGCAACTTATGAAACCAATTCATATAAATAAAAAGGAAAATATACTTTTTGGTAATCTTAAGTATTACGTCTCGAAAGACCAACTGAAAGCTTTAGATATTATAATCTGTTGTGCTAAGCGCGTGTTACCGTTGACCATTTGCCTAGTTTTATTACGATCCATGGGTTACGCGCGAAACTTTTTGATTCAAAATTGTTCAAAAGAAAATTGTACCTACTTTCATTGACTTTGTTCTTTAAACAAGACTTGTTAGAGGGGACGCTTTTTTGGTTTAATTAAAACGTAACGTATCGAGCGGCTCGCACCGGTTACAACTCAATTTCAATAATACACTCAAGAGTAACATCACGTTATCAAAGTTTTTGTTTTAGTTAAAAAGTTAGTTAATTAAAGGCGCGGTAGCTGAACCTTCTTTGAATGGCCTATTAACTAGTTCCCTTTTCTGAAAACTGTAAATTGGAGTGATATAATTGTCTGTAATTACACAAAGTTCCATTTGTAAGTTGTAAGTACTTGACGCACAGTTTTTGGTCGTTTACTACTTAATGTTTGATGACGCCTACTTGAATGAATCGTCTGAAAGTTTGGTGCCGAGTCCTGAATAATTCAAAAGGTTCTTCTACTAGTTACACTCACTGTCATAATAATAGGTCATGACGATGTTCTAGAAAGAGTTAGTGGGAAATTTTAACATTCAAAAATCGTATTTATCTGCTAAAAGTCTCTAATAACTGAATTTGAGTAGGTGTTTTATAATTAAAAGGGTTCAAGATTATAGAACAGAGGCGAGCCTATTAACAAGACACGTTCTATAATATGATATTCCACAATACCCTCACCACGTAGGTACACAAGATTACATGATTTTTAAACCGTTAAACCAACGCGGCGCGCGGCGCCGGCCACGGGGACGGGTATTAAACGAGGACGGCTACTAAAAATATTGTTTTCTCTACCATTTTCCTTACATTTATTTTACGATACGTACATAAAAGGCGCCCTGCTGTGAAATTTCATTAAAATCGGTAACAAACCAACAGTCCTGTGACATTGTGACCAATTAAAACACCAAAAATAAAACGTTTCAATGGCCCACGGACTCGAGGACCAAAGAGGTCGTATTTTATTTATTATTTCCATTTAATATTAAAATGAAGCAGGGCTACCTACCACTTACAACTCTCAAATTAAGAACAATCTTGATCAGAGATAAAATATGGCGTTGTGCAGACTGAGTCAAATTAATTAGCAAAACAGCAATAATAAAAATGGCGGCCAAGGTCTTGGCGGCCAAACGTAATTCACAATTAAAAAACAAACGGCCTCATTATCTATGGCGAGTTTACCTTTCATACATTTTGAATGTGGCGCTGAGGAGATTTAAAATAGAAATGTTTTAGTAATTCTGGACTAATTAGCAGGTTTAGGCTCAAGGGGATTATTTACTTAAAACATTACGCAGCGCTAATACAGCTTTGCTTTCAATTAGATCAGGTATTCAAAAGGAAAAAGCTAGAATTTACATTTATTTGAAAACCTCTGTAGTACTAAAGTAGGTACTCTTTTATAATTTAAATTTTCTTGAATTTCCATCTTTTGTGTTACATACGGGATATGAAATGGTTGAGCTATTAAACTATTTAGCGAACGTTGTCATAATGAGAGAATCGACACTCAGCCGTAATTAGTGGAGGGTTGTTCTCGGAAATGTTAATGAAGATAGGGTTCAATTAACGGCTTAGCATAATTATACGCGTGTTTGCTGAAACTTACTACTTGATTAGAGTGATAGAATATATCTGAGGAGAGATATGATAAGTAATTCACAGGTGTATATAACGAAAGAACAATAATATTCGAATAGCAAATAGCTAATTTCAAATATATCACAATATCGTTTTAATATGTTACGTATTACTATAAAAATACATTTAAACTCTATTATTAAAACGTAATCGCGGCTACGTTCACAGCCTAGATAGGTTTATAAGTATCGGGCAGAGTAATCAAGCAGTACACCAATCTGAATCAACAATCAATTGATATGTAGTGTAGTGTACACAGCGGAGTCATTACCGACTGATATAACACAAACAAGGGCTGCTCGGTAACTTGTTGATGTATCGACACACTTGTAGATTTGTTCTACAAGTAGTTCTTTTGTCATATTTTGTTGGGTGACAAATCTATCGCCACTCCATGTCATGTGGGGGGAGGGGGGGCAAGGCTGGCTGTTGGCTCGATGCCAAACTCGTTAGACGCTATAATTTCATCGAGATAGCTCGTCATCTGCAAGATTGTTTACTACGCTAAACCTAGCCATTACTCTCGTAACACACTATGTGGTTATTGATGTATGCTCCATATAGCTGTGACAAGCCTTGGTTTAAAACAGTCGGCTAACTTGATCAATACGTTAATCCAATGACCAGAATACACAGTCTTAGACACTATTGATACAAAGTCTAATTATGTGTTCGCGCCACCTAAGTAAGTACGAGTAAAAGCTTCAAATTACAAAAACTAATTAAAGAATTCCTACTTTACTTACAGAAAGACATCATAAACTACACAAAACTTTTTACATTTCGCACTGAATTTGGCGCCATACTTATTGTACAGTGGCTCCGGCCATAGAAGGTTGGCTGTGCTCCAACGCTGGGCTGCTCGGAAGGAAGCGAGTGGAACCGGGACAGCTGCAACAGCTGGGACTACCAGGTGCAAGGCTTGTAGCGTTTGCCAACCGAATGTACACATTTCTTTTTTTAATTTTTTGGCAACATTGGAACTGTGGCTACTGATAGTTTTATTGCCTGTTTTTGGAGGATAAAGAGAAGATATAGGCATTAAAAATCGTTTACCGGTTATTGTATCTTCTGGTTCATTTAAGTGATTTTGAAAAGGAAAGCCTGTGTTCTGCGATGGAAGTTTATTGCCTTATAAAAAGAGATCATGGTAAAACAATTACTATATGAAATACCCAATGTTGATGGCGTCAGCTACACATTACAAGTCATCTCTCAACGCTAAGCCCTGCCGTCCCGAAGCTCGAGGGTTACATAGCCTTTCTTCCTGTAGTATAGGACGCCTATTAACACCATCCGCCCCACATCCCAGCTTATCCGCTCTAGAACCACGTGCGAGATAATAAGCCGGCCGGCGCCGGGTTACCGGGACTCGCTGGACATCCTGCGTCCGTGCCGCGTCCGGTAGCCTCCGGAGACGAGCACAAAGTTATATATATTTTTTTAAGTATTTTTAAAAGGCACGCAAACGGGTCCACGGGTCCGGGGATAAGCTGACGGATGAATGTTGAGTAGCGCTCGTATAACTAGTAAATAGATGACGTAATACATTTCGTAATTATATTTGGGATAAAATAACCATCTCCTGTGATCGTAAAAGGGTGGGCAGTAACACCGGCACGTCGAGATAGTTGCCACTTTATTTTGTGAAAACGTGCTCCAAATATATTTTCTAGAATTCAATTTCCAGAAGTGTGAGCGTTGTGGAATTAAAGTCTTCATTTTATAACTTGAAGTTTTCATCCTAGTTTTCATGTGTACGTCCAGGCGGGGGGAGGGAGGGGAGGGGGGGACTCCCCATTTTGGAAATTGCACGAAAATCGTAACTTGAACTATTTCACAACTACGAGAACTATTTCACTATATTAACGTTGCTGTGTTAGGTTAAATACTACAGTTAACAACGCTTTGAATAAATAACTTGAGGTAGGTGCAAGCTCATATTATTTTCAAACAATATGAGTTAGCGTAAGTAAAGGCAGACTTACTGATGTAAGCCTGAAAAAATATTCCTAGATGATTTGAGATTTTCTTTATATATTGATATATGTATAAAGGAAATCTCAAATCATCTAGGAATATTTTTAGAGTTCAGATAAAAGGCAGGATCATTAAGGCGAGGCAGAAGAACAAGATTTAGTAGCTAGATATGATTTAGGACGGTCCCTAGACGCTGAAATAATAAAGAGGATTCATGTTCTTGGAGCGCTAGTCGGATTCAGAGTCAACGTAGTACATTATATGCCACTATTGCTAAGATTTGAGAACCGAAATATATAAAAAGTAATTATACTTAGTTTTATTGAATACTAGCTCTCTACCGCTACTTCGTCCGTGTGAATCTACTTATGGAGCCCTAATTATTTTGAAAATAAAATATAGCCTTTGTTACTAGCTGATATCACAGCTTTCCATATGTGAAAGATTTTTTTAAATCGGTTAAGTAGTTTTTGCGACTATCCCTATTATTATATTTTATTTTTTAGAAATCATTTTCTTACTGTGTTCATTATTGGCTTAGTTCTTGAGAGAGCTACAATTTTTACAGTAATACATAGCTTGGAAACCCAACGCCACCCACCACAGTAGAATAATTCCACAAAATTCTCTCATATTCCAATGTCCAGGCAGCAAACTACACGTTGGAACCTCCAGCCCACTCGTCACGCTACAAATCCGTAGCGACACGTCGACGTTAACCCGTTCACGGCCACATAAATTAAATGGTGTCCAATCCGCGTGCGTTTAATTAAATCGCGAACTGCTCGGAAAGCTCTGCGGAATTATAAGCGCCCCTTGCAAATAGGGCTCTAATAGGGCAGGGGGTGAAACGGGTTGAGAGGGGGAGTGAGGGTTGAATTGCGGTCAGTCGGAGATTAGCAGAAAGTGTTCTGTAGACTGTTTAAGAGAAAGTGGAGAAGAATATGGGATCAGTTGTAACAAGGGTCCGTTTGGTGGAAGTGGTTTTTTGTGTTATTATGTGTTACAGTAATATTAGGAAGGTATTCTATCACAAGTCCTTATTGTGTTGCAATTATAGAAACAGGTACGGCAAGGGGGCGTGTTGGGGCGATTTCGTTTTACGTGAAATGGAAACTTTTTATATTCTGTAAAGTAACTGTATTGGGTTTATTCTATAATGTGTTAAATCGGTTCACAGAGATAAAACTGACCCATAAACGTAACGTAGTTTGATTGCATGGTACAGTACTTACATCACTAAAATCCGCGCCTGAAATAATAGTTGTTCCACAAAAACCTTTACAAACTCGTTCGTTCATTTAATTTGTTGTTACTCTCGTTAGAGTTCCTCTATTGTCTAGAACTAGATTAGATCCCAGATTGCGCCCCAGACGATTAGGAAAGTCCGAAAAATCTAATTTGTATGCGGTCCGGCGAAGAAAATCGACTTAATAAAATAAAACTAAATATTATCTGAACATTAGGGCGACGTTTAGCGAGCGGGGCGCGGGGTGGAGGTGGGGGGGGGGGAAGGTTGGGTCCCCAGGGAAGTAATTGCCAACAGATATTTAGGGCAAAGCGATCCCACCTGTAATCCTACTGCTTTCCATTCAATTACTATTTACATAATGCTAAGATTTAGACTAAGTGGTTTCCCTTTTCTATGTCGATGTCTGTATACGTTTTATATTTGTTGCTAAAGACCTGCTACATAAATAAGTTCTATTGAGAACTTTAATTGGCTTCCATTATCATCTAGACGGCTAGAGTACGTCCCTACGGTAACAATTAGTTAAGGTTTGGTAATCTGGATGAAATTGTACCTAAGGGTAAAATTGCCACTCTGTTGAAGGTATCTATCTTGTATAGGTAGTAGTCCCACTGTCGGCGACTGTACGGCACTCAACATTTAACATCGCAAATTGAATCAAAATTCAACGATACTCCAATAAAGATCATAATCGCCGACAGGATTTAGTCTTTATTACTACTTAAATACACTTTAATAGTCCCTCTGAAGCTCCATTCAGTGCGGAGTGGATCACTCTAACCCACTTAAATCTCTACAAAGACGTCGGATATAACCGGTTCGCGCCGCCTAGAGCCGGACCGAGCTGGTCCGAACCGCTGAACATTTCGCCACTCGACTTGTAAAAACGTTTCAAGCAGCCGCCGCCTGTTTGTCAAGCGCTTAAAGCGGATGTTGAGCTGTCGACAGCTTCTGATTTAGTTGTAAGCGAGTAGCCGAGTACCTACCTACTCTGTTATGGTGTGAACGGATTTGGAAGTGATTAAAAGGATTTGAAAAAGATGCAAGAATATTAAGCTAAGACGCAAACTGAATTTGCCAATTTAAAGGTACGTACGTTTAACAATAAAATACATTTGGATTCCTTGTATCCTCGATAGTGTTTTGACTGTAAAGAAAGAACAACATCGATCAACATAAACAAACAAACATCCCAACCCATACCAACTGGTACATACAAATATTTCCGATTTCGCTAGTAATATGTTTGTTATTTATTTTAGTTTGTGAACAGCGATATCAGTTTACTTTCTTAGTCAGACTATGCGAGTATCTACTCAAATAAAATGTAAACACTTTTTTATTACAGTGAGCGATAGCGTCCAAACTGTTTACGTATTTATGAGGCTGACCGTACTAAAGGGCTCGTAAATAGCGTGTTATGCTGACCCTACATGATAAGAATAACTCGATCACTGCGGTGACAGCCCTAGCGGGTACCTTCTTACAGGCTTGCGGAATAAATTCAAATTCATAGACGATTGGATGGAGTCTCGTCGAGAGTGAAAGTCCTCCGTGAGACCTAGGGTCAGTACTTAAGCTTCTTCAAGGGTATCAAACTAATAATTTTATTAAATCTGAAATATGTACTTACCTACTAATGCTATATAGTTAAAAATAACAGCATATTTTTATAAATTATGTCTTTGAAACGGCCGAACCAATTTTGATAGAATATGTCTAAGAACCACCGCTAGAAACCCTGCTTTTTAATAACGGTGTCACAGACAGACACACATAGCGGTGAAACTTATAACAGCCATCTTTTTGCGTCGGGGTTTAAAAAGAACTGCTGAACGGTCCTTAAGTGAAATTCAGAGAATATTCCTGATCGCAATAGTGCTTATTTTATGTTATTTATGTTCCAAAAAGTATGAATGAATGTGCCGCGTGTCTGGCCGCTGTCGGGCCACGTATTAATATCACGTAGAGATGAAATTGACAAGTAAGGAGTTCATAGCAGTAATGTGAGTGATAAGCAACAATGTAGCGCGGCGTGCGGCTAGCAACGCGGCCGCTGATACACGTTGCCGGGAGGGAACGACTTTCTAGCGTGTTGTGTAGGTCGCGATTGTTATGATTTATTTATTACAGACTGTTTCTAGAATATTATGTTATCTTAATGTTGTATCTATTCACAATGTACTAGTTGCTCCTTGCGACTTTGTACGCGTGTTATTTTTCACCTGTGTTAAGCTACGTCTTTGCGTAGCATGAAGTTATATAGCTTGTACTATTCCTCATGAGTCTGGCTATCATTTAAACAAAATACATGCGGGTGAAAAGGATACATTCTGAGGTTGCCGCCTTTGTCGCCGATGGCGAGTAGTTTCTGTATGGGGTCCCATGCCAGTGCCGTTGGCGAGAACGGGAACCCGTGGCGGAATGTCTGTGGACAACGAGAAAACAGTTGTTGGTGAAAAATTGTATCAACATTACATTGAAATACACAAACATGTACAGTACAAGTAAACACACACATATGTAGCACTTTGCAATATTTGCAACACCTTTTTAACATAATTATGATTTGTATGGTATGCTTCTGGCAAATAAATGTTCTATTCTAACATAAAAACCTATTTACAAAATCACAGAATATTTTTTTGTTATTTTATATTATTAGATATATTTATTTGTTATAGATATTTTTTTAGATGAATAATAAACAAACCAAAAAGTTTGAAACCTACAATCTCAAAATTCGAATACCTACCTACGATTAGAATATGCTTCGAATTTAAAAAATTTAGGTAACACAACCATCATAAAATAAGGAACAATTCATTTTGTTTATTTATTTTCGTTTGAAATGCTTTCACGCCTTCAGGATTAACGGGTTGCGGTTAAAACGTAAACATTCTTGAAATAAAATGAAGGGTAGGAGCGTTATCACGTCGGATAAACATCGCCCCCTGGGACAGCAGATAATCGTAACAAGGTAACATTGATCATTTAAAAACATGGCGGAACCGAAATGAGCTTTTCAAAAAGATTTAACCCGGTTTTTTGCAGTATTAAGCAGTGAGATAAAAGTTGATTTATTTAGACTTCGATTAAACGAATGGGGTTCGTTGTGAGCATTTTTGAATTGGTTTCATTTTCAGAGTTTAAACCGAGAGTAATCGGGATTGGAAATCGAAACTTTTTGATGCAGATAATGTATTTCTCAGATAGATCAATTACTATTATGATAATTACTTAAGATCCAAATAAGTTGGAATAAAGGAAACAGGCCAGAGACGCACAGTGTTTCAGGATTGCTTGGGAGCGGACATGTTTTAACTAATAGCATAAATCGATGTAGTAAGACCAAATAACAAAAACTGCAAAAGAAACCCAATGTCAAATATTCTTAGTTTTCGAGAAAAAAAATGCTAAAGTTGCTAGTTCAGAGTATGTGTCAAATAGTAAAAATGTATTTTTTTCTTGAAGAGTCAAAACTAAAAGTAATATTTAATAACCTCGTTTTAACACATAAAATGATATGTTATTTAAGCTTTACAACAGCTATGAAATGTATGTAATTACGAAGATATCTGCAAAAAATCGAATTTTCGTTTTTATTTTTTATTATGTTAATGACATCATTTCCGCAACAAATTTTTTCCTAAAGGGTAAGTTGACCTTTTGTTCTTGCTGTATAAAAAAAATCAGCCATATAACCCGCAGAATTAAGAAGTTATTAAAAATTTAAGAAAACACTCAGCGCCTATATTTTTAGAAATAGCAAAAGTACTGTGTGATTTAAAATTTGTTTGCTATTAAAAGTAAGACAGGCGTACAATTTAACTTAGACGATCAAACAAATAAAATATGATTATACCTAATCTTTAAAATAGAATAAATGAGAATTTTAGCTAATGATCGATCATTAGGTTTAATAAGATAAGATTAGGTATAATCATATTTGTTTGATCGTCTAAGTTAAATTGTACGCCTGTCTTACTTTCATAAGCAAACAAATTTTAAATCACATAGTACTTTGGCTATTTCTAAAAATATAGGCGCTGTGTGTTTTCTTAAATTTTTAATAACTTTATAATTCTGCGGGTTATATGGCTGATTTTTTTATACAGCAAGAACAAAAGGTCAACTTACCCTTTAGGAAAAAATTTGTTGCGGAAATGATGTCATTAACATAATAAAAAATAAAAACGAAAATTCGATTTTTTGCTAATATTTTCGTAATTACTTACATTTCATAGCTGTTGTAAAGCTTAAATAACATATCATTTTATGTGTTAAAACGAGGTTATTAAATATTACTTTTAGTTTTGACTCTTCAAGAAAAAAATACATTTTTACTATTTGACACATACTCTGAACTAGCAACTTTAGCATTTTTTTTCTCGAAAACTAAGAATATTTGACATTGGGTTTCTTTTGCAGTTTTTGTTATTAGGTCTTACTACATTGATATATGCTATTAGTTAAAACATGTCCGCTCCCAAGCAATCCTGAAACACTGTGAGACGGCACAAGTTAGGTTTGTTTGTTATTTGCAATATAACATCACGCTACGACCGACGAAGGCGGATCAGTAACCAAAGATGTAACATAAGGCAGGTGAAACCGCGGGGTGTAGCTAGTACAGAATATTACAATTATGGAAATGCTCGTGCACTATCGTGTTATCATAAGAAAAATGATAACCTGAGGTAGGTGCCAATTATGTTAAATAAAAATTACAAGTATGAGAGCTTATCGACGCATGTTATTAATTCGCAGTGAGCTGATAAGTGATAAGACACATTGTAGGATGTTTTGGTGCAGCGCTATCTGGTCGATGAAAACTTTCTAAGTTCACCGCGTTATCAGTTGCGATACGGCGGCGACATGTGTGTGAAAGTGAAAGTGAGCTTATGAGGCGTGACTCAACGTGAGCATCGGAGGCTGGCCGTGACCTTGGCTTTAGGATTGACAGGTCGGCTAGTCCTGGAAGATCCTTGAGGTACATGTGAGATTTCAATTTAAAATTCAGAGAAACAGGCAGGCTTTATTGCAGGTCATAATTATGGTAAATGTTCCATATCTGCAATGATACGTGAACTCTTAGATTAACAAGGCATTGCCCTTGCAGTAAGCAGACGAGCGGTGGGCCTGACAGGTCTATAACTTACTTATAATAACACTAGATAAAGGCAAGTCGGATGATCGTATGGAAAAGTAGGTGTTTACTTCGTTTGCCACAATAACATGTTCGATAAAGTTTTGCATCATGCATCGTTTAGATAGCTCGCAGTTCACAACAGAACACTTTCTCGTCAATAATCTATGAGTACATTTAATGTGGAGATCGAAACTACTATAATATTAATAGCTTCCCGGCCGCTCGGCATGTAAGCGTGGCGGGAGGCCAAGGTCTTGGCCGCACAGATTCGTGGGAGGTAGGATATTGAAAATAACCCCGGTTTGATAAACTATATCGAATAAAGTTAAAGTAAAATTACCATCAAAAGATTTTGAGTAAGGATTTTCTTTGGATTGTTTTTGAAACTAAATGCAATTATTTGTCATCTCTGAGTAATGTCTGCGTTAGGG
Source organism: Hoplodrina blanda (assembly GCA_949316365.1). Lineage (NCBI taxonomy): Eukaryota > Metazoa > Arthropoda > Insecta > Lepidoptera > Noctuidae > Hoplodrina > Hoplodrina blanda. Next base: position 368,284 of record OX438590.1, read on the forward strand.
CCGACACACAAAAGTGTTGCGGTGCCGCATCGCCGACGTCGGCGATTTTGCCTGCCGCAACGAATTGCGACGTGCTCTTTTCAGTAAGCTTAGGGCAAAATAGTAACTGCTCCTTGCTAGTGTCACTTCCAAGTTGTTCCATCCTTTTAGATCAGTGTAATTCCGAGATTATCAAAAATACATGAAATACAATGGCTGTTTATTAATCCTAGCACATATCAGGACGGCTATTCTAAATCCTAAAGGAACGATCGCAATTTTTTTCTCAGTCTCAATCAATTCGACTGTATTTTTTTTTTCATGTTTGTTACCTCGCGTCTTGCGACTGGGTGAACCGATTTTCATAATTCTTTTTTTATTTGAAAGCTGGTGCTTCCCGTGTGGTCCCATTGTCACCATTTCAATATCTGATGATGGGATCTTGTAGAAATCGGGGGAACTCTTCAATAAATAACAGCAGATTAACCGCGATTGTTGCTATAGCATATCTAAGCATTGTTTACGCCATCACACAACATAATATCACGCCTGTACTCACTAAAAAGGTTATAAAAACTGTTTCGAAAAAAAAAATATGTTGTTTGTTTTTTTTTTTTTGTACGTATGTAATGTTACTCAGCCAATTATGAATAGATTTGGATGATTGATTTTTTTGTTTGAAAGAATATACTTTCGAATAGGTCCCATAGAAATTAAGTTATTTTTTATTTTGTAGTTTTTTAAAGGCGGTTATCTTTTTTTGTAAAGAAGCTTTTTTATTAGTAAATACAATTGGCCTTTAGGCTCGCACAACTATTAGCTTATATCACCGTTACGATCAAAATGAAATAAGTTTGCGACTTTTTTTTGACACTAAAGTGTTTAATGGAACACGCTTGTAATAACAGAGAGGATGATAGATAGGTACTCTGAACTCTGTCGCACCGTGATTGATGACTAGTGTGCCGAACTAAAGTAATCAGAATGTACCTGGCGGCAAGTAGGATATTACGAGAATGGTTCACGTGAAACATTATACGTACAGTCGGTGATAGCTGTTGCCTGACCCGCACTAAAAACGAACGAATTTGAACCCTCTGCTAATAACATAAAGAGTTCTTACCTTGACTTAGTAAATTGCAAAAATCTTCTTTTTCCAATGTGTTTATACATATTCTATTGTTTCATTATCATGTCTCAATGTCTCAATTGAGTGATTATTTAAAATACAAAAATAAAACTATTTGCTGAAGGAGAATGTTGGCATCAGAGAGATTGCTTGGAGGCTTAATTAAGTGTATTTGTTTAATTTTATACCTAACTATTCCTTATGCTGTGTAATTATTTTTTATATACTTAAACGTAAAGTGACACCCGTTTCATTTATTTGTTTCAGAGAAATACAGTCAGATTGTGGTTAAGACGTTTTGAAGAAACAGGAAATGTTCAAAAGGGTCGTTCGTGACCAAATTTAATTGGGATGAACATGTTGCTCAAGAGATGGTGATCCGCATCGCTACTATGACAGCACCACCGTCAGCAGTCAACAATACTTACGTGTCAGTGTTTGTTTTAAATAAACTGTTGTTATCATAATTTCTAAGGAAGTGTTTCATACATTGAATAAGCAGGTTCTTTTTATGATCATAACCATATTTAAAACTAAAAATACTTGTAAAAATCTATAAATAGGTAAAACATCAAAGTATTTAGTGTTGTTATGACACTTTTATTTTATAAGTAGGTATGACAGTTAATGTGGTGATGTTATTGTTATAAAATAGAAATATTATATTTCTAAACAAATAACATGTTATGTTGATTCACTACATAATTTTTTATCTACTTTAAAAATAAAAATATAGGTATTTTTAGACACTATCGAAACGAAGACACTGTTTTTTTATCAATTTAAATAAAAAAGTTCAAGCTAGTTCTAGCTAAAGTAGTTTATTTTATATTTATTATAACTTGTTTTTATATGTTTTAGCTTATTATTATGGCAAGTAATATTTTTGTCAGTAATTAAACTATATTGAATAAAATCGTTATCATTTATAATCATTCCTGTTTTTTTTTTTAATTTCTGTTGTTATTTTTGTATTCAAATAGTTAATTTAAATTATCTATTTTAATTTAAATATAAATAATATACACTATGTAACAAAAACCCTGTTAGATCAGTGTTGCCGTTGATCAGTTTTTGGTTTATTTTAGTTTAATTACTTCTTCCGTCTTCTTTTTTTTTTCCCTGGGGAAAAATAATAATCTCAAATCCATTAAATGGTTACGTATATGTGTACGCAGTACGATGCCGAATAATACCCTTAAGGATCGGACAGGGTTTTTGTTACATGCTGTATAGAATTATTCAAAAAATAAAAATGAATATTGTAAACAAAAAGCTACAAAAAATGCAAACTTAGTTTTGATCTCACAACCATGCAAACACGATTCTCAGTTGCTACCACAAGGTCAAATCGTCTTAACAAATGCACTTGAAACTAACGGTTAGTTGCCACTAGTTCCATTAACAGTTCCATGATGGAACTACTAATGTTTTCTTAAATCACTACTTAGTTCCATTTTATAAGAATCTAAAAATAATGGAACTAATATTTATTTTTTATCACTAGTTCCACATTATTATTTTAGGCACTTGTGAAATTTTTTAAGAGTGTAAAAACCATAGAGGTAAAAACACTTAAGTTTTATAACAATTTTATTCAATAAAATCAACAAATATTTATTTTTTCATTTGTGATTCGGATTCAGCATGGATTTAAAATAATCATATTTGTAAATAAGGATGGAAAGTAAATTCCATCCAGGATCGTTATCGAAACGATCAGGGGCAACAGCTAGTCGAGGATACACCTACAACTTTTTGTTTACCCGCAACTATTAAGCCACTCTTTACGAGCTAAAGCACCTGTTTTACTTCAAATCAAGGTAATTTCACTGACGTCATTCTAATGGCTTCAATATCTCCGCGAGAAGGGCTCGGAACACATCCAGCCCTGCCTCTGAGCACCGGTGTAGGACATCAACACTCGCAAGAGGTTATCTCCACGAAAAGAACAACAATTGATAATGACGTGTGAGATGATAGCGGTGAGACAAATACGTGGATTGGTATAAAAGGGGGATGTAAGGTGAGACGGGCACAGTTGTGGTGCGGCGGTAAACATGAGAGTACTCCTGGTATTGGCCGCTGTGGCCGTGGCGACGGCCACAGTCATCAAGGATGACACTAATGTGTTCATCGGCAAGGATAACATGGGTGAGTTTGAACATTGACATTATTTACCTTCATTGCTTATTTTCATTTAGTTAATAAATTAATAACACTACAATAACTTATGAACATTTATATGATTGGAGAGTGAGAGTGCATTAGAATGATTAGATGTACATTTCTCATTTTTCTTTTTTTTTTAATTTAGTTCTTATATTGCTTAAATATATTAAATATTTATCGCTCTAAGGCAATGCAAAGACGAGCCTCAAATGATTCCTGGCTGGTAATTTTGATTAGGAAAAGTAATATCAAAGTAGTCCAAACCACTTATAAAATCTCGAAGTGTTCTTCTTCAGAAGAAAATAGAAATGCCAAAATATCAAAACCCCGAAGATACGCAAAATTGAAACTAGACTTCGCAATCTAAATTGACATTTGATATTATTCTGAACATCAAAAATTAAACAACAAGCATTCAAAATTAATTACAATGAATGAAAAGTTGTGGAAATATTTGTTAAGACTAAAAGTTTACTTGTATCAACAGTATCGATGGACATAAAGATGAAGGAGCTCTGTATCCTGAAACTTTTGAACCACATACTGCAGCCGACCATGTACGACGACATCCGGGACGTCGCCAGGGAGTGGGTCATCGAAGAAAACATGGACAAGTACTTGGTAAGACTCGTTTAGCAATGTAATTCTTATCTTCTTTGATAGGTTGGTAGTTATGATTTTATGTTATATTGCAGAAGACAGATGTTGTGAAGAGGTTCATTGACACCTTCAAGATGGGTATGCTCCCCCGTGGCGAGGTCTTCGTCCACACCAACGAGCTGCACATGGATCAAGCGGTCAAGGTGTTCAAGATCCTGTTCTTCGCCAAGGACTTCGACGTGTTCATCAGGACCGCGTGCTGGCTGAGGGAACGTATTAACGGAGGCATGTTCGTGTATGCTCTCACTGCCTGCGTGTTCCACAGGACAGACTGCCGTGGTATCGCCCTCCCTGCTCCGTATGAAATTTACCCCTATTTCTTCGTCGATAGCCATGTCATCAACAGGGCCTTCATGATGAAGATGACCAAGGCAGTCACTGACCCAATCATGATGGACTACTACGGCATTAAGGTGACCGACAAGAACCTGGTCGTCATTGACTGGCGCAAGGGACTCCGCCGCACCCTGTCTGAGAATGACCGCATCTCTTACTTCACCGAGGACATTGACCTTAACACTTACATGTATTACCTGCACATGAGCTACCCCTTCTGGATGACCGACGACATGTACACAGTGAACAAGGAGCGTCGCGGAGAGATCATGAGCTACGCCTACATGCAGATGCTGGCCAGATACAGACTGGAGCGTCTCACCCACGAGATGTGCGACATCAAGACCATGATGTGGAACGAGCCCCTTAAGACTGGCTACTGGCCCAAGATCCGCCTGCACACCGGAGACGAGATGCCCGTGCGCAGCAATAACATGGTGGTATTGACGAAGGACAACCTGAAGTACAAGCGTATGTTGGATGATGTTGAGAGGATGCTCCGCGACGGAATCCTTACTGGCAAGATTGAGCGCGTAAGTATCGTTCAAGAATAATGGTCAGTATTGTGATATAGTTCTTATTGCTACTTAACTCAATAATATTGTCCTTTTGTAGCGTGACGGAACTATCATCAACCTGAAGAAGACTGAGGACATCGAGAACCTGGCCAGGCTGGTGCTGGGCGGTATGGGACTGGTTGGTGACGATGCCAAATTTATGCACATGATGCACTTGATGAAGAGAATGCTCAGCTATAATGTGTACAACTTTGACAAGTAAGTATCTCGATCTAGATAGATATTTCTTTCGCAAACTAAGCACTTTAGGCACGTAGAAAGAGCACTTAAAAACTTAACAGTCACTTACAAAGACTAACAATCATTATTTTCCAAAAGTTATGTGTCTGCCATGAAACTTTTTTAGAATTTTTTGGTAACTACGTAAAAATATAATATAGCACTTTCTCATAGTTCCATATGGCAAGTTATAAATACATTACTTTTCGCAGGTATACGTACGTACCCACCGCTTTGGACATGTACTCGACATGCCTGCGCGACCCTGTCTTCTGGAGGCTGATGAAACGCGTCACCGACACCTTCGTCCTCTTCAAGAAGATGCTGCCTAAGTACACTCGTGACGACTTCGACTTCCCTGGCGTCAAGATCGACCGCTTCACAACTGACAAGCTTGTCACCTTCATGGATGAATACGACATGGATATTACCAACGCCATGTACCTTGACGACGTTGAGATGAAGAAGAAGCGCTCTGATTTCCTCATGGTAGCGCGTATGCGCCGCCTTAACCATCACCCGTTCAAGGTCACCGTTGATGTCACTTCTGAGAAGACAGTCGACGCTGTTGTCCGCATCTTCATAGGACCTAAATACGACTGCCTCGGTCGCCTCATGAGCGTCAACGACAAACGCTTTGACATGGTTGAAATCGACACCTTTATGTATAAACTGGAGACAGGCAAGAACGCTATTGTCCGCAACTCTCTCGAGATGCACGGCGTCATCGAGCAGAGGCCATGGACCCGCCGCCTCCTCAACAACATGAGGGACACAGTTGGCATGATCAGCAAGACCGTTGACGTTGAGAGCTGGTGGTTCAAGACCCGCATTGGTTTCCCACACAGGCTCCTGCTGCCTCTGGGTCGTCGTGGCGGTATGCCTCTGCAGATGTTTGTGATCATCACCCCGGTAAGGACCAATCTCGTGCTGCCGTACGTCGACATGTCCATCATGAAGGAGCGCAGGACTTGTCGCTGGAGCGTTTGTTTCGACACGATGCCGCTCGGTTTCCCCTTCGACAGGAGAATCGACATGACTCGCTTTTTCACACTTAACATGAAGTTTACGGACGTGATGGTGTTCAGGAAGGACCTGGGCTTGTCCAACAACATCAAGGACGTGGACATGTCCGACATGGTGATGAAGAAGGACGACTACACGTACCTCGACACCGACAAGCTCGTCAGGTGGTCCTACAAGGACGTCATGATGATGAGCAAAGACGATATGATGCGAATGTAAGTTTATACTTTATACCTAAGCAACTATCTCATGATTGTAAAATAAATAGCACCCTATAAATGTAACATCTTGTTTCAATTAACTCGACACTGCTGCACATATTCCTAAAAACATACAACTTGAGTTATATTTCTATAGTTATATCTCTCTCTGTGAAAGCTTTACTGCAGTGAATGAATTCCTCTGAAATTCATCTCCACCATCCGTGGAGTGCAAATTTAATAAAATAGAAACACAAAATTTCAATTAACTTGTTCGTAAGGCGAGAAAAGTTGAGAAACTAACAAGATTCCGTATTTTAAGCTCGAGAGAAAATAAAGCTTTTCTTTTGTGTTTTCAATAAAAGTTTTCGCCTAATTGGTAGGTATTTCATAAATAATTGGGAACTCGGTAATAGTCCCGAAAACGAATCGGCAAGGGACGGCCGAAGTCTCGGGAAGTGTGTCCTAAATAAACAAACAAAGTTAGCGCAAACATTTAGAGTCCCTTTGATCCCGGACTCCGGAGTCCGGACCCTTCGAGGCGGGCTTTTCTTATTTCACATTTACTTGGAGACTTGGAAATAAATAAAACTAGTTATTTTTGGTGCCGACGACGACGAGACAAATGAATGGTCGTGTTTAATTAGACAAAGACCAGTGTTGTTCTACAAACAATTTAATTAGAAAACATTTTAATCATTGCTGCTTATGAATGGCAACGCTGTAAGCCTTCTCGGCAAGTTTCCAGATGACAGCAATGAGGAGTCCACTCCACACACGAGACCACACGCCTAGGTGGGGCATGTACTAGTTATTCTTTTTTTTTTAGTGTGTCTTCTAGTTTTTGTATATATTTACTTGGTTAGTTGTTTTTTTTAATTTAGAAAAGGGTTGGGTTTATACATATCTTACAAACTAAGTTACGTAGTCATAACGTAAAATAAGTTAGTCGTCAATGACATTCAATCCCAAATTCATCGTGAAAACGAGTCTACTGAAAAGAAAACATTATTTATTTGTGCGCTAAAAATAATATAAAAAGTCCACATCTTAAACAGGATCCCTTAAACCCAATTCATTGAATAAAACCTTCAAAACTGTGTCAAAACGTCAAACCATTCAATATGATTGGAACAGGTTGACATCCTATTACAGACTGACAGACGTTTGTGAAAAGATTTCGTTTCAATTGAGACGAGGAAAGGATTTGAAGCGATTATAATTTGTTCCAATTAGAAGACGAGGGATCGAAGTCGTCGACAGCGGCATTATAGGCCTTACAAGTAGGTTCCTTATAGAAATTAAATAGGAGCATTGTTCCAGAAAAATTGGACATTACTAATTAGGATGTCGAGATGGTGTTGTGGTAAAGGCGCTCGCATCTCATGCAAGAGGTCGCCAGTTCGATACTGGACAAGAATCAATGTCACGATTTAATTCATATGTACTTTTTAAGTTTATCTTGGACACTATACTGACATCGGTGAAGGGAATCAGCGTGAGGAAACCAGGATTTATAATAAACATAAGTCTGAAATCGTCAATCCGCCTTAAGCAAGCGTGGTGATCAATGCTTGTGCTTTCTCTATATAAGAAGAGGCCTTTACCCTATAGTGGGACAGTACTAGTACTGTACTAGTAATCCTAGGATTAACCAGCTAAAACTCAAAGTAACAATCCAGGTAGTTCCATTGCAAAGCAAACCGGAATCCGCGCATACTTTAGTCTTTAAACTTTAAGCCTACGCGAAACAATTCAGCAACATTTTATAACATTCCTTTAGAACTGCACTTATTCGCAGGCGCGCGCCCAATCTTACGTGCCTACCTTATTGAGTGAGGTATCCCCTGTGCACAGCGTAATGTTCGGCGCACACTAGCGACGCGACGCGGACGTGCCGACTCCGGTATTTCGCATTAACATCACTGGCTACAATCCCGACGATCCGTTAAAGGTTTTTTTTATTCATTTCTTTCGATGGTATAATGGAAATGCTTCCGATATTTCATTTCGTCTGCGTTGTTTGACTCGTGCAAATAGACCATGTTTGAGCAGGTGAGTATATTCTGTAAGGCTTTCAGTTTGAACTGGTCTTTTTGTACGGAATTTTGAGTTAGACAGTATGTTGAATTCTTTGCTTTTAATTCTTTTACGGCGAAGGATAAAATGGCGTTCAATGGTTATGATAAACTAGCTTTTGCCCGCGACTTTGTCCAGGTAAATGTCGGTTATCCCGGACGCAGATGAAGTAGCGGAATAAAAAGTAGCTTATGTCCTCTCTTAGGGTCCAAACTTACCCAGGTATGCTATTCTCTAAAAACACAGCGCCGCGGCAGCGCTGCGGCAGCGCTGACACTATGGTTTGTGTTTAGTGGATTTTTAACGTTGTGATCTACACTATAAAGTTGAAAATTCACTAAACACAAACCATAGTGTCAGCGCTGCCGCGGCGCTGTATTTTTAGAGAATAGTACAGCAGGTCAGTGGTTTAGTTGTGAAAGCTTAACAGACAGACAGCGTTACTTTCGCATTTTTATATTATCACATTATGAATTAGTTGGTGAACCGGTAAGAACTTATTAACTTAACTATAACTTGATGTACCGTTTACACTTTATTTCAGTCGCAAATTAATTAAACCTGTTAAGCTTCCGAACCCTCACTATAATTTCCTTCTCATTGTTACCAAGTTAATGATAATTCATGACAAGTTACCAAGCACACATCGTTTGAAAGCTAAACCCCGCGGTTTTCATATTAATGTGATTTTCAGTGCGTGATCACAACATAATACAAATTATGTATATACCTACGTCACACTATATTACATGGTTCAATAACTTAATAATAGCTCAAGCAAGGGATTATAGACGATACACGGAGGAGATACAGGTGAATGTTGCGTGTGGTAGGATTTGAATTAAATACGCTTCAATCTCACGAGGTAATTTCCGAAAGCGCTTTGTAAATGCAGTCAGCTTTCATGAAAGCAGACAATGTTAAGCTTAATACACTAGAGCCCAGCCGCCGATCAGTACCTAATGTCGAAGTCAATACTAAGGAGGTACTGATAAAAAAAAAAAAAAAAATAAGAAATGACAGCAAGCAGAAGAATAATTAAAAAACAAAATATTTGACTGAGTTAGTCCCTGTAATAACGGTAACAGACATGGAGGGAACAGTATTTGTAGTAGTTAGCTATACATCTTCTATCTGTAATCAATATGTAAATAAAAATGATTAACTAAATGTGTTGCGCAAAACTCGAGAACGGCTGGACCGATTTGGCTGAATAGTATTTTGCTGTGTTCGTAATTTCCAAAGAACAAGGACAAGGGACGAGGTTTGTACGACAGATTTTTTTTGAAAATCCACCAAGAAACGTCGAGAATTCGCACTGATAACGATATTAAAAGATACTGGTCATTACAGTGCGACAAATAAGTAACATTACTACTCAGCGTACCACAAAGCGCCTTCAGGTTATGTGATGAATTAGCTTTTATGTTAGCAAACATAAAGCGCCAGGCAGCGTGTTTTGTAAGTACTTTGCCTCGTCATACAGGATCATAAACATTTTCATGGCCTGAGTTCTATTAAACAAACAAACAGACTAAACTCTGCATACACGTTCTCTTTAATATTTAACTTTCTAGCTAAACGTTTTCAAAAACAATGTCAACTTACGAAATTGTGTGGCTTTCCAACTCCCACGCGAATGGAGTCGAGAAGACTAGAGTCGAGTAGAGTGTTTTTTGTAACTTTATAATTTACTTTGAATCCTGAATCTACTACATTTCACGACACGATGCGTTCATTCTATATAACAGACCCAATATTTGAACGTATCAGAGAGTCGACGCCGACGCTATGTTCTCTTTACATCCTCCGACGATCCATGCAATATGCATTGTTCCGGTTGCCCCACTTCTCCGTAAGAGAATCCACCGACGCATCCTATGCTCTGGGGCTCACAATAAGATCCGCGGCGACGGCAATCATTCGCTCCGTCATATTGTAATATAAGAGCCGGGGAACGAATAATATGACAACGGAACCGTTGAAGTTTGGAGAATTTTCAAATATGGATGGAAACAAAATTGGCTTATTGGAATTCTCTTATTTCTTGTCTTGTTATAACATTATTGTATTATTTTGTACAATGTACCTTCTTTAAATTAAATTCAAGAAGTTTAAATATAATATGAAAACGTAAATCATAAATAAAAATTGGGATAAAGACAATGTTGTAAAAATTACATAGACTGATGTTGATGTCAATATACAACAACAACGTTTCAATTTAACTGATAATTTTTACTCCAGATCTAGGTATAAGAAGATAGATTCACTGACAAACAATACAACTCATAATTGCTTTTTCAAAATCAAAACACAAACAAAGAAAATCCCATTGTTATACAAAATCGTATTCTAGATTGTTCTCCGATGCGATTCCAAGCGAGTGCTTTTTAATTAATCTTAATAAAGCAGTCTCACGTAGATATGTATAGCTAGCTACTGTTATTTCAATTTTAAAATACTATCATGAATATGAGATGAGGATAGTTCAGTGCGAGAGAGAATGCATCGCATACATATGTACATAAATGTATTGAGATTATATCTCGGAAGTTGCACCAGCGAGCATCCACAGAGAACTGTCGGAATAAAACAACAGTAGATAGTGTGTGGCTGGTATAGCAGTTAAAGTGTTTGTAGCACTTGTAAACTGTCGTTATGATGCTTTGAATGTTGCTTTAGTCCCCTGTGGGACTCCGAACACGTTAGAAAAGTGCTCATAAAAAATATATTATTCTTGAGAAACAATATTAAAGTTTCAAATGCACAAACATAGAGCAACAGAAACCATGAAGCAAGTAACAGGTCCTCAATTCCACATATTACGAGCACATTTTTTATCCTCAACGTGTCAGACGCAATAGGATCACCGCAGCCAAAGACACATCAATCATAAAGCCAATACAGCCAATATTGGCCCAACCCCGGCCCGCCACCATCACGAGACGTCGTGCAACCAATAAGGACACTATATCGAACTATCACCCGACCAATCAGGACTCGTACAAGCTAATTTGTCGTGATATTTATCTAACGGAGTGATCGGCAGGATGAAGGCTGATAGGAAATTGAGCGTCTCTTTGAAGCCAGCCACTTAGGCGGGGCCGCGGGGCTGCGACGAGCCTCCATTTATTAAGACAAACTTAAAAGGAATTTACCAATAAACTTCTTTCAATTTAATTTACCTTTTTCTTTGATGCTTTTGGAAAAAGGAATCGGTTTGTGAATGTTTTTCTTTATTCGAGATAAAAAAATTGCACAAATAAGAGTAAGCAACAACAAGGATTTTAATGAGTTTTTATCAGATAGAGAGGTTCAAGGGGAACGTTTGTGTATCTACATTACACCCATGCGGAGCCGGGGCGGGTTGCTACTGGCAAATAAAACATCGAAACAAGTATATTATCTAGTTGGTAGTTGGTATTGTAAAGAATCATTAACTAATGTCTGGAATGTTATGGATCTCAATTAATAACTAAATGAAGAATGATTCAAGTCTATTCTTTATGTAAATTGCTTCATAGTTCAGTTAACAAGAGAACCTACAGCCAAACTGATAATAGATGCTCATCAGACAACTATTAGGCTAGCAGAAACCGATACTAACAGTACTACTACTACTACAATATTTACTTGTAAAACCGTCTCGATGTTCCGCTAACCTTGTTACAGAGACCAAAAGACCCTTATAATTAAACGACAATAAACAAAACAACGTAATGAGAGTAATGTAACAAGTTAACTCGATAACATCGGAAAATATCTGTTCCAAGCTAAGCGGAGAACGAGCCTAATTGAGTAAAAGCTTAACATTAATCACTAATCCGACTAAGAAGATAAATTATTTATAGATTACGGAGTTATAAATAAATTATCTTTTCACTTGGATTTTTCTGGGAGAGAATTTAAAATTATTTTTTTAAACTGCGCTGCCTTTATATTCAGTCAATGTTCGTATTTTTATTTTATTTTAAGGGACTAGTCTGGAACTCGCGACACTTTATGTCCAAGTGTTTGATACTTGATTTTAAATGAGAACTTTCGGGTATCTGTTAATATATTTTCAGTAAAGACTAGACCAGACTAGATCTGCCACAAATAATAATTACGTGTTTTATAAATATTTTGTAACAATATTTAATACGTAGAATTAATAAAAACAACAATAATGTAGCTTTTCTTTAACTGCGATCATTGATGCACTGATATTGTATCTCATATTTTCCACTGTAAGTACTATAATGCTCTTCATCTAAACTCAGCGCTGTTAGCTTATACCCAGGGACACAATAGCTGCCGCCTCCATCCGTCATAGCGCACAATGAGCGCAGTGCGCAGTGTGGCGTGTGCAGGATGCCGCGCATTATCTGCACGTTGCAGTGAACACCATTACTCTCTGACTTCGAGATTGATCACACCTGGCTCGGGTTTTATTTGTTTGGCTTTAGAATGAGAACTACAGCAGGGGTGGGGTTTAGATATAAATGAAGAGAAGAAAGACGGGTTGGCTTTGAGAAAGTGCTCCTTATTTGTAACTAAGTCAATTTAATTAATTCCTTAACGTAGTAAGTTCTAAATTCTGTTTATTGTTTTTTTCTACACATGTAAAATAGATCAATTGCTCAGTTTGTGAAAAAAAATATAGTTTATCATCAATTTTCATTCTCAACAATATAACATTACCGCTTGACTATCACTACGATACACTCAAACAAAAGACAATATCTTCTACAACTGGAGCCAACGAGCCGTGAGCGCGCTCGGCGATAACAGCACAATGGCTCGAGTTGTCGAACGACGCGAGCTCGAGCCGACAACAAGCAGCAACGAGCCGCGACCGGAACACTCAACTGTTGCTCGTTGCGCTATGTTATATCGAAGTGCTTTAGAATTCGAGTGTAAAAACGTGAAAGTGTGTAGAGAATATCTTGAGGTTTCTTGTAAAGAAAAGGCATTGTGAATGTTTCCCGCTGCTCGATGTTTGCATAAGCTATACTTAACTAATAATAGCTGAACAGAATCCCTCCAACTTTGCACCAAAAGCAAGAAACAAATTGTATTCTATCATTGTATTTCAGCAAAAAAAAAAAAGGTTTATCAATACTGTAGAATGATAAATCCAATATCTTTCGGTAACGAACTTTGGGTGTTCAATCAACAATATTTTATGAGGAAAAGAAATAAAAAAGAAATCACGAAGTCATAAAACCAGAGATAACATTATTACGACTACAGAGGACATGAAATTAAGAAAGGTCTTTAAAACTAGCGCTAGATTATTTTATAATGTAGTCCGTCTGTGGCCCTCTCACCTCCTGACGTGGCAGCTAAGTCAACAATCCCTGGAGGGCTCAACTCTCTGAGCACGTAAACTATCAAACAGAAGCCGTCCTCTCCCAAACCTTGTTAACTTCTCACAGCTTAAACTGACAGTCAAAAATGTTAGTTATTTACTTTGAAAAGCTTTCATTTTACTCAAAGGCTAATATTACAAACAAACATTTAACAACTCCTGAAGGGAACTGAGAGAGGAAATATTTCCAAGTCAAAGGCAACAATATTGTTGACGTTTGAAAAATAATCGAGTATTGCAAAAGTTGTCGTTCAATGGAATAATGGATAGCCCGGTGGCCTACATTAGAGGAGCGTTCCCTGAGTGCGGGACGTGTGCGGGGCGTGCGCGGGGCGTGTGCGGGGCGAGCGCGGGCGTCCGCTAACAGGCCGCGTTCATTTGCTCCGTTTGCCACACTCCATTCACTTTTCAATCGCATTTCATCAGTTTTCAATTGTCTCGCTTCATTTGCGCCGCGCTTTGTTTGTAGTCCGTTGTATTCAGTTCAAACTAGATGGATGCACAGCTCTGTTTCTACGATGATGTTCATTTCAAACTCATGAACCAGATATTAATAAATCATTTGCTAGTCTGAATCCTGCACATAATCAAGTTGTTGTCAAGTCTGTGTAGGTAACATAGAATTTAAACAAAGTGTTTATTGCAAAGGAAATAAATCTCAGCTTAGTAAAATGTTCCCTTGTGATGTTGTTCAACAGTATTAAACACCAAGCCGTGGTCTCTCATCTCCTGTAACACTTGGCAACAAAGTTTTAATACCATCAAACGTTTCCAACCGACGGAAACCGATCGCGAATTCAAATCCCTTTACAATGCGCCATTGAACCGGCTGACAACATAACTCCTGCTCTTGAGACAATACAAAATGACCCTTATTAGTCAACAGGAAAGCTCAAAACGTACGAAAACATGCTTGGTAACAAGGAACAAGTTGCTGTTATTTTAATGGAGGAAGCGTGATTCAGTTTGTTATCTGACGCCATTGTTTGTGTATTTATATGATGCGGTGTTGTTGTCGGCAATCTGCTCATTAATCTGTCTCGAGTTGCGAAAACTTATATAAGAAATGAGAAATGTTTAGGTTCTGCTGGAAACTTTATTGACGACTGAATAGGTCACAGAGTTCGATGAAGCGAAAAGTGGAATGACAATGAAGAGAGATAATGTTGTATGCCAAGACAACCTTCGTGTTACAAAGGACCGAGTTAAAAGAAATAAAGTTGCCTCCTGACCGGCAGCGAGTAACACCAGCTGTGTAAACCTTTTAGAATTCTACTGAAACGGCTCCCCGACGTTCCTAGGCACACATCCAATCTGGGTGCTCCCTGTTGAGTAATCTCTCTTTGACAAATCGCCTCTCGGTGTCTCGTGAGTCGGAGGCGCTACGCCCATCTGTCTTACCTATTTGCGTTTAGGTTTTTCAATTTTGCGCGCGTCGGTGCCTAGAGACTCTCTGGTAGATTCAGCTTATTCAATTGGGTTAAACTTTACTGGAATATTTATTGTCTTTGTTGTTGGTTTTATATTGAGAGATTTATATTCTAGTTTTTGTAAGGATTGAATTTTAGGTTTTCACAATAGGAACTGGTGACTCATTTTGGGCTTCATTTTCCGTTTTGTTTCGTAAATGCAACTTGTGTAGTTTTATTCTTACAATAAATAAATGTCTAAAAAAATCAGTATCAAATTCATTTGTAAAAAACAAAACGACAACATCGTCCATATAGTACACAAAACCATCTTACGTATCGTCGGGAGCACATCAAAGAATTTTTCACCTCTGAAAGTTGGCGAAGCATCTAAAAACCCATAAATAAAGGGCGCCGAGCCGACGGGCCCACGTGGGAGGCTTTGAAGCCTACCTCAATAGAGACACGGTGTAAAGACGATTTGGTGGAAGGCGACGACAATTTCTCACTCGGTTAGCGAAGCCTGCCACTAAACGAACCGCTGCCGCGCTGACTGACATTTATCAAGAGGACCCTCTTTTGTTTTGGGATTGTACGTTAAATGAGTCCAACTGGCCATTTTTCATTGGGCTTTTTGTGTGGAATTATTCAAAATGGGTTGTTAGGGAGCGTGGAATGATAAAACATTTAATACCAGTAAAGCCGGGTAAGGGGAATGCCCATCTCCCATACAAAAAAATGCCTGAAATAGACAAGAATGAAATCTACGCCAAATTATCCTTCAAATCGAACGAAACTCAATGACAATTTCAATAATTATCTAAAACTAGGGAGTACATTGTTTAGAATATTTTTGCTAAAAGATAGGTTATGTCTCAAGGTTATTAAAGGATTGAAAAAATAATTCAACACAAATCATTTTATCGTGTTATATCGAGATAACAATTAATGCAATGAACAGATTCCATTTTTGTAAAGAAATGGGGGACAAGTCCAAAACACAAGCAGAGTCGTCGTCTAAAGCAGGTTTAAAGTCCGTGTTCAAAAAGCCAAGTCGTCGTGTTAAGCGGGTCCAATTTCAGTCCGGGTTCAAAAATAGGTATCATGTACAGATGGAACATCAGAATCCTCAAAATATGGCCAAAGTCGTCGTAAAATATCATAAATATAAAACACAGTATCGTAACAACTCAACGTAACACAAGCAAAACAATGAATGATGAAAAAATTAAACGTCAAAACATTGTCACAAGGTTTTGTCAAACGGTAAAGGCAAAGGACACATATCATACTGCCTAGGTTATTTTCTTTTTTGTGGTTTTAAAAATAATTTGATTTTATGTATTTTGATTGGCATACTTAGATTATGAGATTTATAAAATATGTTATTATAATTAATTATGAAGCTACTTAACGGTATGCTGATTGATTGTTGATGGATGGTCTAACAAAGACCACAGACTAAATAGTGGTAATGTCAAATATGAGTGTTCTTGAATGTCATTGAAGAACTGTACGACGGAAATCGAAATAAATACTGAAATAATAATCACCTTTATACCCTACTTAAACGAACTGAAGAATAAATTGATGAGTTGTATTTTATTCGAAATAGAATTTATCACTATTGGGAGTTGCTGTCCATTTCAGGCATTTTCCTGGCATTCCCCTTTTAATTCTACTACATTTAATTTTAACCATTTTTTGGACAGAATATTCTTGTTAGAATACCTATAAAGTTTACAGTTATTTATATTGCGTAAGAGAAGGTCACAAAGCATGATTACTTAAGGTAAAATCAATTCAAACAAAAGGAAAACAGAAGTAAATTAAGTGTGTGTTTAGGTTAATAAAATAATTATAAAGTAATGTACAGTTTTAATTGAAGTAAATAGTGAAATATCTACATATCTAAGTACAATTATAACTAGATATTTAAACCACTACCATCACTTGAAAAACTCACTAACACTATTTTATTCCTCTTATTCTAATTCAACGTGAACTCAGCTCCACCGCATAAGTGCCATTTGAAACTACGTGAACTCCTTAATCAACGTTCAGTTAGATCTTAAACTGTTTAATTGGAGTAATTTTCAAGATCCTTTTTGCATTAAAATTCATCAAGCACGTAACGAGGAAAGTTTCTTCAAACTCCACTTTATTAAGACACTAGTTGTGGAAACAGACGGGAGGAAAGAGGGACGGTGCGGGTCGGTGCGGTGCGGACAGTCTAAGTTTATGCATCTGTTTTGGTAGGACAGAGTTCGGATCTTTGCAGAACCAAGACCGTACACCAAAACCACCGAAACCAAGTCTATGCATACATCAACTTAGCCGCTGTTAGAGATAATGGGTGGTAAGACATTGATTTTTATTTTTATTTGAAAGAAGAAATATTTATATCGATTTGGACCGGAATTGCCTAAATCATATTCTTGTAACTAACAAGAATATGATTAATTTATGATCACATTATGTGATTTATAGCAATCGTTTGTACACTGTGAGCGTAGCAAGCGTAGCGTAGTGGCAGTAAATCTATGATACCATAGCCTGTTTGGGTGGAGCGTGTTTTTACAATAAGTTTCCTCAACTGTGTTTTATCAACAGTACGTTTTCCACCAAAAACTTTCCGAGGCGTCGCAGATGGTAGGCAACAAGCGGCTTCTGTAAAACATGGTCCGTAACGGCGGGAGATAATCTTATCTACCTCAGAGACTGAACAGATTGAATATATAATGTAGATTTAACTGAGTCATCAATTTCCGGAATCAACGCTCGCTAAATTAGTTTAGAACTAAAGCTAAAAGTTAGTTTGTTGGTTGTGAGCGATTTACTGTTGTTCCCGTTGGCTTTCATGTACATTGTTTGTTGAATGTTGTCTGACGTTTACGCGAATATTGTTTGTTGAATCCAAACTAGTTTTGCTCATTGTTTGTCTTTTTGCTTTGTTGTAAAAGCTTTCCGACGTTTCTAGTGCCTCGTGTATTTTAATTAAGTATGATAACATTTACATAAAATTAATTCTCATTTAGTTTTCTTTGAAATATAACATACATCGCGTGTATCCACACCAACCTCACGAACATATTTATCTTCAGCACGTGTTAGAATTAATTAACGAATTAATTTAATAACGCGAGCTCCTTGACATGTACAGCTTCTTCATTTACAATTTTAATCCGAAGCTCATTCGCTACACTTTCATTAGCACTTACCACATATGTACGTGGGTACTTATCCTCAGCGGTGCGGGTCCCGCCTCTTGCTTTAATTTTGAACAACGTTTATAAAGGTCAGCGCGAGCTTACCGTCTCATTTCCTTTTACTCTGATATTCATAACGCTACTTTACGAGAATACTGCTCGGTGCGAAACCGCTTTTAGCTTAGATATAATGTTGTAGCACTTGATGTTTAGGCTACAAGACGAGATGGCCTGAAGATATAGATATATTTGTAATTCGTTAAAGTAAAAGACTTGACCTCAATTTAATTTATTTTACTTAGACCACGCTGCAAAATTCACACCACATAGTGCGATAATTATTTAGTCCCCGAGACACGCTAGTGTGTGAGTTTATCCGTTACGATCAGGCTATACAATAAAGTTCCGGTTGCTTGGTTGCTAATTGGAAAATGGTAATAATGTGTATTCATCGGGTACTTACACGTAGTTATTGTAGTTCAGAATTATCTCATGTGTGATAAATTATGAATCGAATGGCGTAATATTTCGGGGTGTTTAATAATTTCGAAGCGTTTTGGTGCTTTAAATAAATTATTGGTTTAGATAGAAAGTTTTAATATTTCATACAGTTTTGTCTTGAACAGGTATCGTTGTGGAGGGTAGGGTGAGTACCTAGCTAGCTTTTTTTTATCCGTCTGCTCCACAAAAGCGTTGTCATGTGTTCAGGCCTTTTTGAGCATATTACATGTTTTATTTATTTTGGCACAAGGTGACTCTCGTGCTAGGACGGGGACGTTAGGTCCAATGTCGCGTCATTGACCTCAGCACAATACTGTGACTTACACTTGTGTTCTTATTACAATACATGAAGGCCTGGTTACTTCAGGAGACTTCTAATAAAGTTTTTATGTTATTACACTTTAGGTTTCTTCTACAATAATAGTACAATCACATTTGTGATCGAAAAACTAAAGCTATTTGAATAACATGTTGGTTTTAGTTCAGATGTTGAAGTATTTTTCCAATTCTCTATAAGTGACAGTATTTCGTTTGCCCAGAATATTTAAGACATTTAATTTACTGTCAAAGTCAAGTGAAACGTAAATGACTACCAAACAGTTTTACAGCGTTTTTAAACAAATCAAAGACACCACTAACATTCTCTCCTGACTGAAATCTCTTCAATTTATTCTCAAACAACAGAGAACCCTTGCAAACAAATCGGCCCTCGTTTTATATAAAAAGCACATTAACATGTACACGCGTGTAAGTGAAGCCCTGATCGCGTCGTTACACGGCTCGTTATCTCTGAACTGTTACAAGAGCTTCGGATGTTCAATAACAAGCCTCAGAAAAACCACTGACATTAAATCCATACTAATATACTCTTTCTGTCTGTCTGTTATGCTTTCATGCCTACACCACCGAACCGATTTTAATGAAATTTGATACGAGGTAAGTTTGAACCCCAACAAAGGACATAGGCTACTTTTTATTCCGCGACTTTGTTTATTATTACTAAGCTCTATTAAATAACCGTAACTGGGTGAATAATCCGTCTGTTTTGACTTTCTCCTTAATTTTTTTTACTTTACGGGACCTTATCTTTCGATAAGGTCCCTTCTGATGCCCAAGACCCCAATTGATATGTCTGGAGATTCTAGTAGCTAGAATTACACCAACTAAGAGACTGCTACTTATAAAGTAGAGGGTAGCATTTAACGTGGAATCCACCTCTTCATATGATTATGGCGGTATCATTAACGTAGCTTTAAGATAGTTTGAAAAAATGTTGTCATATCATGATCGGGAATCTCCATGTGACGCAGCAGGCAGGGCACTAGCAATCGTAACTTTTTTGACAGTGAACCTTCTGAGCCCGTGTGCCTGTAATCCCGGGAGTCCCGGCGCGAGGCGCGGGCGTGTGGCTCGCGTTACATGAATGTTTCATCAAGTGGTCAGCAAATGACGCGGCGCTCTCAGACCTTTGAGTAAGAACATGCTTATGTTTTGTCTTATACAGCAAATGAAGGCGCGTGTTTCAAATTAACTAGAATACTCTAAAATGTTTAAAATAAGGTTTTCTGTTTTGCTTAATGTCATGTTTTCTGGCAGCTTGGTTAGTTAGAGATGTGGTTGATATGTCGTGGCACTCGTTTGCTGCGCGGTTCTGTAGCCTGTATTTGCAATGTTGCGATTGTTGTTACTATACTGACATAATAATATGGTAATCGTTCAGGTTTGCATTTTATAGGATCACTGGTATCCTTGCCGAGTCCTTTTGTTTAAACGTACGGACCAAATAGTTTAGTATTTTCTTGGTATAAAGGACAAACGTGATGTTTAAATAAGGATTATTTAAGTAAATTTCGTTATTTAAAAAAAAACAATGACATGATTTGAAAGGCTAGGCGGATGATGAATGTCATTTTTCGACATAATTAATATACATATTTCAGAGGCTCACACAATTTCCTTCCGTTACATAGGTACCAAATTAATGACTAAGCACAACTTACAACAAGTACAACTTTTATAAAGCCTAAAAACAAATAACCATGGTATGTAACTTGAGTGTGCAAAAAACTTTATCTCTGCTACTAATAGCTGAAATTTGTCTGCGGTAGTTACGAATTGTATTTGCATAGAGGATTTGTGATCGTGGGCTGTAATACATGGGAGTCGTTACATAGGAACATACGGAAGATCCGCATAGCGCAACAAGCGAGGTGCCTACCCACGCACATTACAGCAATGTGTCTTTTGGCAACAGACGCGAATCGAAACAAAACACTGTCGAAAAGCAGGATTACTATCTAGAACTAACCGTGCTGTGCGTGAATATATAGGTATACTCTATACGAATATAGTGTAGCTAAAGAGTTTTTCTGTTTTGTTGTGTGTTTGTTTAAACGCGCTAATCTCTGGAAATACCAGTTGGGTTGGAAAACATTTTACGTATAGGCTGTACAACATCACGCTAAGGCCCACGGAAGCGGAGCAGTAACACAAGACGTAACAACCGCGGGTGGAAAAACTACGCGGACGAAATCGCGTGCAGAAGCTATAATAATAGTGGTCGAGTTCCGCGGTTCGCAAACATCGTTTCATTTCGCTTTGACCGCAATTAGTTAAAAGCGCGTGTAAACGGTAAGTGCAGTGATGCGAGCGGATAGTATTTTTCATGAACGCTCTGGTGGGTGGTTGTGGTCCGCGCAGACAGACTGAATTCATGCGAGCACATAGCGTTCCCGAAATGCGCACGGAACGTTTTACTGCGAAACACACTGTTGTAGTGTGTAATTTGTACACAGTATAACTTTAAATTTTTTGATATTGACCTACATCTATCTCTTCATAGTATAAAACAATGTTACTTCCTGCCGTCTGTACGTTTAGATCTTTTAAACTACGCAACGGATTTTAATGCAGTTGCAGTAAAGAAGAAGGTTTATGTATCTACAACCGTGCGAAGCTGGTGCGGGTTGCTAGTATCTACTAAATCTACTTTCAATGCTTGGTCTGTTGTTTGACACTTTCCCTTAGCTTTTGCCATGTTTGAAGGTATAAAAATTGCTAGATATGCTTCAGATTGGGTCACGCTACGGCACATTACCCTCGGGTCTCCCCTACAGTCCAGCGTCCGCCTAGCCGACACCAATATGAATAAATTATCCACACGAGTGGGCATTCTGCATCTCCTAATACATAACATTTAGACTCAGCTCCACGTAGGTATCGTTGTACACATTCTGTGACGCGTAATTTCTTACAGACGCGTGTGTAATTACAAACAGGCGGAGTCGGCGTTACAATTGAATTTTAATTAGAATGGGCGCCAGTCGCCCTGACACTGCGTACGTACTCACGTCTACATTATAAACGGTTGAGCTCTCGAGACGACGCAATTACCTGAAACAATTAAATTAATGTTGTATTAACTTGTTTTACAATAAAATGGAAAGTGAATAAATAAGTGTAAGTAACAGAGACAGTACTCATTTATTGCATAGTGTTTAAGAAGGCAATGTTTGTAGAAGCTTCTATTTAGTTGCCATAATAAGCGAAGCGCGTGGACGCGCTGACAGGCTTTTAGAATTACATAAACTTTTAGCATAATGGCGTCCGCTGACGGTTTATTACCGCTGTGCTTGTGATTAAAGTTATTTCATGAGTTTATTCCCATGTTTAGTCATTATTTTACGTGAAAGTATCTTCCAAGCCTTTTACAAGACATTAAAAACCCTTAGCACAAATAAACACATCTTCAGTTTTATAATGTCAGTCTATTATTGCTCCACAGCAGGGCAAAGGCCCCTTCTTATACAGAGAAGGCACGAGCATTGATCACCACGCTTGCTCAAGGCGGATTAGCGATTTCAGACTTTTATTAATTATTATAAGTCTAGGTTTCGTCACGATGTTTTCCTTCGCCGATCATCGTCAGTTGATTGCAGATAATTAATGAGTTGACTAAATAAAAACGACAACTATTATGAATCATCATCATCATCTGCCTAGCCTTTTCCCAACTTTGTTCGGGTCGTCTACCAGTCTAACCGGATGCAGCTGAGTACCAGTGTTTTACATAGAGCGACTGCCTATCTGACCTCCACAACCCAGTAACTGTGTAATACGATACCCCTAGGTAAGACTGGTTGTCAGACTTTCAAGCTTCTGACGACTCGTATTAACAACAACAACTACAACACAACACAACTATTATGAATCAAACAACAAATAAGTAGAACAAAGAAATGCCCCCTTCCCCCCCACCCCTCACAGTGGTCGATCAAGTCAAGTGCCCTCGATACCGACACAACAGCATCAACAGGTCTCCAACAACAGCTCGTCAAACAACTACCTGCTAGTTAAACAACTGCGCTCGACATAACAGCTGTTGGTGTGGGCTTTAAGTGCTCTAGTTTAGAACTCAATTATTAATTTGTGATCTGTTTCGAAAGCTTATGGTCAACAAGTTTTGATGAAATCACATATGTGATAGATTAATAGTAGATTTCAGAATTAAAGTCCTAAATTATTAATTTTCCAAAATTATTACAATATTGGATATTGTATTGTCATCAGAACTAAAGGTGTATGCAAAATTTTTGCTGAATCGGATACCAACAAATGGTCGAAAAATGGTTTGCAAAGTTTGAAAGGACAACTTACATACGAACAGTGCAAGCTAAATAAAAGCTTGTAAAAAGTAGCCTATGTGCTATTCCATACTATACCTAGATCTGTGTCATATTTCATAAAGATACGTTCAGCCGTTATCACATGATTGAGTTAACATTTATCCACAACGTATTTATATTAGTAGGTAGTTAGATAATAAATTTCCCTTTATACAAACAACCGCTCTGTATAAAATTAAATTAAACTCCACACAAATACCACCTTTAAAATTTAAATTAATTAATAACCAAAGTTGAAACTCCAACATGACTGAAACAAGTCGCTGCAAGTTCCAAGTTAGTGCGACGTTAATAAAACCGACAAGTTTATTAGCAAAGAGGACCGCAAATATTCAAGTAAGGCGCTCCACCCACTGAAGATGCGTCCCGCCGCGGTGAGCAGAGCGACAGATAACGCGCGCGGCGACGGAGGCGCAGATCTGCCTTACTTAGCGGTGAAATCTGCTCCCCCGCGCGGTGAAGCAGATTACGACGGCCTCGCGCTAAATAAATTTGTCTACGTCGAAATCCATCGTGCAAACGTCTTTGCAGTATAAAATCACGCCCGGGGCTGCGGAGCCGGTGTGTCATATCCCGCGGCACGCCCCGCGCTCCCGCGCAGATTGGCAGAATCTGCGCGCGGTGCGCCTTCCCGCTCGTTTCCGCGTCGGCAGTGTGTTGTGCTAGGCGTGATTTCTATATAAATTGAGATACTTGCATACAACGGTAAAATCTGCCATCCCGCGCTACGCGACGGGGCGCGGGGCAGTGGGTGGAGCGCCTAAAGGCAGCTCTCTAATGAAACTTGCCGAAGTTACCGTCTTTGATACAAACACTTGGCGAACACTTTCAGATCGATACCGCGACCACACGGCGCGCGCGGCGTCTCAGGTTGTGGTCGTTAAGTATCTTCAAACTACCGCCGCAACCACTGGCTTTTTGGTTAATATAAGTTTGTTACGGTTTAAGTTTGAAATCTCTCAAAATTATTTAGGACTTGCTTTTTTTGGTTGAAAGTTAGGTTTGCACGGTATCTTGTTTCTTTGTTTGTGTATTTTGTAAGTTATTTTTAATATTTGAAGTACATCATCGTAATATTTAGTCGAAAGACTTTCAGTGCTGCACATAGGCCTATCCCAAGCATTAATTACGTATTGTTACCTACATATCCACTGTATCAATCTCATAAATGTTATCGATGTTAAGATCTTTTTGTATATTAGGTACATATACTTACCACAACAATGTAACCTCCTGATAAAATCAATAACATTAACGAACAATAACCATCATCCTCTTAATCACATCTGTCACGCTGTTCCAGCCGCCATTGATGTGAGCACGGCGGCCGTGGGACAGCGGGACTCGGCGGAACACTATCCAGAGCTCGCGCCGTGAACACCTTTGTGTGGCGTGCATTGTACGCGCTTTACTGTCGCCGTGTTCCGACGGGCGCCCCACTTGCAGCGTGACAGTCCGAGCTCACGACAGCTACTTGTGAGATGTATTCAGTATAGAACAATGCAGCATTGCTTATCAAAGACTTTAAAGTCAGCCGTGCTGTGAGTATTTTCATTTCTATTCTTTTTAAAATATCAATACCGAGATAAAAACTTTACGTTTTGCAGGTAACGTAGAAAACATTACTCATTAATTACATACGCAGCTTACTAATGCTATTGTTAGGGCACTCCCAAGCGTGTGTGTCACGTAGACCTTTGTGTGCGCATTGTGCTCGTCCTGCTGTCAGCGTGTTCCGATTCCTGCCCCACTTACTGCGTGACATGATCTATCGAGTTTACCTAACAGTACGGTTTCTTTGTTAGAAACGAGAACTACGTTGCGTTTTATATATTCTTTAACCCCATCAGAATGAAATGTTTGTTATAATATTGAATCGGCTAATTTTTCTCGTAAATTACTTACAACTTGAAGCTTAATTAAATGATTACATAGTCGGCTAGGTACAGCGCAGAGGAGAGACGGCTGTCACGCTGACACATCGTATTTCTACATTACATCTCTGAGAAATGTTGTCCCTCCATTAAGTTCGTCAGCCGTCTTGGTCCCCACCGCCAGCGTGTTCGCCGCGTGCTGTTTACAGCGACACGCTCTCGAGCGCGGACCGTGGGCGATGTGAACTATGTGCTCTCCGCTTTGTGAGGCGCCACATAATTGTGGACTTGGACAAAGATAGGAATGTTTCTGTTGACTGCGGTGGAACTTGTGTACGTTTATAATAAGGTGTAGGTTGCGTTAACATTGCTTGAAAACTACGTCTACTAACTACGAGTAGTAATTTTACGAATGCTTTTGAGTCAGCTTGTTAATATTTTGTTTGAAAGACCCTGCACATTCTCTGAATAATTAATTTAATTAGTCATATTTTGCGACACCCACTGATGGCCTATTTTTTGAGAAACACAAAATAATGAGATAAAGACACGAGACTAAACTATCGATCTCCTTTTTCAACCCATCTTTACTTAGATCTTCCAGTTCTTAGAGATAATAAGTAGCAGGTACATTGGTAACACAAAATCTTTTGAAACCCATTGAAGCAAAAATATCTGTTTCTCGAATATGGACATAAATATAGAATTGCCAATAAACAGACACTAAACACAATAAATATACGAGACCTGGACATTAGGACACCCGCAGTAGTATCGGTATCAGTTGACCACTTATCACAAAGTACCGGTATCATTCGACCACTTATTACCACCATTTCGTCGTGGACGGCCACCCGACGCCCGGCGCCCGGCACTCGGCGCCCGGCACCCGGCACTCGTGTTATTGTGAGTTATCACATCTATTTGGTCGAACGCTTCTCAATAATACTTTTCTTTGAATGTCATATATGTGTAACAATGTGTTTTATTTGTTTTTCATTGTCTAAGTATATTATGCCGTGTTTTGATGATGCTTTTATGTTATTGCTTGTTATCATAATACCGAGTTAAGAGAACGACCAATAGATTTATGTGAAATACGCTAGGCTTTTAATGATCAAATTTTCTTAAATATAATCTACAATGATCTCGTCACTATAACATATTTACCAAAAGGGACACCCCAGGCAAATACTCTTTCAAGCAAAAAGAATCAATAAAATCGATGCATAATTTGTTGTAGTTCTGTGTGAACATAACAACAACGAAAACGTTAACAAACTAATCGAAAACCTCTTCTTTTTTGAAGGTAGATAAAAAGAAAAGACTACATCCAATCTGCGAGACAAATCACAATATGGACCTATTAATGATCTTCAAAATAATTTCAACAATTTACTAAGAATACCTTTACCACATAAATGAAGATGGTTGCAAAACTCAAATAATATAACGCCAAGAAATCTCTTGTGTAACTTGGTCTTCCCATACAACCAAATCCGGTCGTGGTGACTAAAATTTCGGTAACAAAATAATCGACTGGTTGCAATGTCGTAATTGTTACTACGCTTTGTGCCTGCGTGAGGTTTAGCCTCAAAATATTGTAACAGAGTATACACTTCGCGACTGAAATGTGTCAAACTAACTTTTGGTAACAATGTTTCGTAAATATATC
This sequence comes from Hoplodrina blanda, assembly GCA_949316365.1. Classification (NCBI taxonomy): domain Eukaryota; kingdom Metazoa; phylum Arthropoda; class Insecta; order Lepidoptera; family Noctuidae; genus Hoplodrina; species Hoplodrina blanda. Next base: position 395,371 of record OX438590.1, read on the forward strand.
CACCTTGTTACTACGTTATGACACCAAGAACACAACTATCCAAAAGTGCTTACACTGTGACTACTTTTTTTTCCTAGAATGTTACTAAACTTTGTGTATAAATAGTTACAAGTAAATGTGCACCTTAATTAACTTGGTTTTGTAACATAGTCGAAACTAGTACACAGTTCTAGAATATTCGATTCCTATTAAAAAAGTTCAGTGTTACTCAAACATTTCATCTGATAACTGAGTGCTAGTACTAGTATATGTATATATAACAATTAACAGTATGAGTAAACCTTTTAGACATACAACTAGTTATTACAATCTCAATATAAATGCTACATTAAAAAACTATGAGCAAGAAGACCTACAACTATACGAACTAAATCAAATAGTATGTAAACTAATTTCAATAAGGGATAAGAACATTATAATATTTCTACCTATACTTGCAACACTAGACGTTTTAAAATCCTTGCACTACCTTTATTTATTATCACTCATAGAAATAAACGTGGAAATGAATAAAACTTTTTTATTTTATGTAGGTAGTATTATTTATTAATTATTTTTAATTATAATCACTAATTGGTTTTTAATTACAATCAGTCAGTAAATCACAGATTATTGTTATGCACATACAGTGTAAAATATTTTTAACACACATTATAAAAATTTCATAATGGTTACAACATTCTTGTTGCTTCTTCATGTGAAAACAATGAAGATTAATTTATTATTATAAAATAAAGTAATAATAATAATAAAGATGTAAGCCATGGCAGTTAAGAGATGACCAGTCCCAACTGACAGCGCCCGTTCACGAACATGACGCGTGGATCAGCACCACTTAGCTCAACCATTTTGAAGGGAATCAAATCGACGGGACGGCATTGAAAACAACTGAAAATAAATAACTTGAGGCTAATTAATCAATATACGAATCTGCATGACGACAGCACATAGTTACTTGATACATGTTTGGAACCACTGGCCTCGGATTATTCCGTCGGCCATAATAGATTTTGTTACTGAATCGAGCAATATGTACACTTTGTGTTGACTTAGTAACTGAACATTGTGTAGCCTTACAAAATCAAATAAGTTGAAATCAAAACAATATAAATACACGTTTTTGCAATTATTATTGTATCCTAGAATAAATATTAGATCTAAATAATTTAAACTTTCTAATTAGCTACAATGACACCTATGAAATATTAATTTTTCTTATCACAAAATTAACAAAAAAGTAAATGTTTTACCTTACTTCTTTATAAATCGCCGGCGCCCTTATTATTTGGAATTATCTTCCAAATTCCCTCGACAAACGAACTTGCGCATTTTGTAAATAACTAGGTATAATGTTTAAAACTCAACATAAAATAAATAATTATAATAACTTGTGGGTGATGGCTGATGACATTGACATAATTTAAAGTAAAATGGATGTCAGATTTAAGTTGCACTATACGTTCAATCATTCGATATCGTTCATTCAAAACCGTAAAAATTATAGTAACAATGTTACTATAATTTTACGAAACATCTTTTCTAAAATGTAACCACTTCTATGTTTCTTAAATTCCCCACTTTTGGTCAAGGTGTCGAAACTAGGTAGACACAGCTACTATATTTGTTACCAGTGTAGTAATATAAATAAGTAACAGTTTCTACACTACAACCGAAATGGTTGTATGGGTTACTTAAAGAAAATTCGCATCATTGCTTTCTGGGAACATCGAGCTCCGTCGTCCATACGCGAGTGTCGCCCCAAGACATATCCAAGAAGTCTTCGCTCGCTCCAAGTTAGTCTTACATCGGTGCAACTTTAAGTGACAGCTTTCAAGTTAAAGTGCTCAGCACAGATTGCATATCGCATAGATAGGGTTACATGATCGCACGAGCTTATTTTTAGTGGCTCGACCGTCTATATTGGCTTAAGGCTATCATAAAGTTGGGAATGTGAAGTAACTCGCGGAGTTTTGGTTCCGATAATACTTGGCTTACAGTTTGAAAGAATGTCATATGTGTATGGTAAAAGGTTGAGTTAATAATTGAAGGCTACATAATGTCTAAGCTCATAATGGTTGATTTTCTCATGTTTACGAACTGTACTTTATAAACCAGTGTTAGGTCGTGAGTATACCATTACTTTACCCAGACTTTTAAACTACTTACAACTCATTCTTTTTGGTAGCTTGGTAACCTGAATTACAGGTTTTGAAAATAAACTTAGTTTAGGCACCAGTATTCAACAAATGATTTAAAAAAATGTATCTGTAGACAAATCTTTTCTATTCTATATTTTATTCTTTCGATTTTAATATCTTGAAGTAGGTACATGTAATTCAAAAAACAGTATTAACACTTCTGCCACTTCCATTATAACTAGTCTATGACCTGAGAAAAATATACCACCACATTGTTCGGTTGACCGAACAGATAAATACGAGATAATTATTACAAGCGAGATGATTGTGACGCGCTCTAAGGCGACAAGAGTAGCCTGACGTGACGTCACCACGTTACGTCACCGTGTACATCATTATGTGTGTTGTGAGTTATTGGGAAAACATATTTGAGGTTTCCTTTACAGATATTTATGCTGTTATCGTTTTACGAGCGTCGTGAGTGGTAAGTGTTATTAGTTACATGTGTAACCATTTAGAAAGGTTTATATGTTTGAGTCAAGTATAGGGTGGTAATGTATGGAATAATAAGCGTCACATACATACATAAACTCTCGCCTTTTTCCCATGGGGTAAAAGACATGAGTTTATGTATGTATGTATGTTTTTTTATCGTCACCTCTAGAGAAAAACCATTTTAAAGATCTGTAATTCAGCGGGGACTGAACCTTCCTTAAACAAGTAACAAAGACCGTGTTCTTTCTTAGTTCTCCAGTGAAACTTAGCCACAGTTTATTTTAAAGACCTACTTTCGAAACTCGAGTGTCTCTACTTAGAGAGCGCTAAGAATACCTTTATCGTTATTTGGCAAAAGCTTAACATTATTACAAAAGCGAGTCGAGTATCATTTTACTAAAAGAAAAGTTAACGTTGCCTAATGAGAAGTTTGTCGCATCGCTCGCACAAAGTGTCACCATCCATTGATTTATCTGTGTTGAGAATAATGACATGTCACAAATTCCACCAAATAAATTACTTTATAATTTTATAAGTGCCCCCAGCAGCACTGTAAAGGTGGAAGATTTATAATTCTCCTCTCTCCGAGAGCGCTACCAATTTAACTTAATCATTTAGATAGAAATCAGAAGAATCCTGTCTCGTTGGCCTAGTGGTCGCAAAGCGCGACTGCAGAGCATGAGGTCTTGGGTTCGATTCCCAGGTCGGGCGAAGTTTTATTGGGTTTTTCAATCAAGAATTTTTCAGTCTCAGTTCGGTTGATGGCAATAGGCTCGCCCCCTATTACATGTGACTTAAATATAACTGGCGAAATGTGAGTGTACCAATGGGTACACCTCTGCTTAACCCTTCGGAGATTACAGGCGTGATGTTATGTTTAGTTATTTAGATAGTTGAGCTGAAAAATGTAGCAAACAAATAGAAATAAAGAGAAAAATATTGTAACGCGTCAACATTTATAAGAACATAAATAAAAAACATAAAGGTCCATGAAAAATGAAGACTACTTACATCACAAACCTTTGTCACCTAAAATGTGTCATGTGTGACATGTAACAAAGTATCCATCTAGCTAGATCTAGCTAGGCTGGGTCTAGACCTAACCGTCGTCACCGCCACGTCACCACGTCACACGTTTGTGTTCATCGCCCCGAGATTAGATTAGATTCGGCTCAAACAGTTTTTATAAACAGTTGCTAAGTTTTCCAGAAGATTAGATAAAACTTTTTACTTAAGTTTTTTGGCACAAAGCTTTATTGACTGTTAAAATGAATGTTATGAACTTAGTTCTACTTTAATTAGAAGATCAGTTTTAAATGTCGGGTTACAGAAACTGGCTACCGCTGAGGACTAAGGGTTTGATTAAAAATAGAGGCTTTGTGTAGGTACAGAAGAATTACAATAAAAATATTTATACAAGCTTCTGTCCGTGACTTCGTCCACATGGAAGCCCAGTACCAATACCATAAAACATAACCTATGGCACACAGCAAACCTTCCTATCAATGAAATGTTTTTTATAATCGGACCAACACTTAATGTCAACCTCTTACTCACAAACTTTACCCCTTTTGCAATATTAGTAGAGGAATAGATATCCAAGCTTTTCTAAAAAAAAAACTTTTGTTACTCAAATAAACGTAACCTTTTAGTCTCAGAATCCGTTCCCAAATCTATTTGCCAGAAACCCCTCCGACACATTATTTTAATCTCCCATCAGCCCCCGAATGGAGTAAAGCCTTTTACCGAAGTGTATCGTAAAAGAAATGCGCGGTTATTCCCCGAGACAGCGCGCGGTAAGCCCCGGAGACGCGGGTGTGGCACTACTCTAATAATGTTGCTATTTGTCATAAATGTACCGCCGGACGTCGACCACGTGTATTTTATTGAGGCTACAATTTATTTGGCAGACGGCTTTTATATTGAGAAAGGATATAAGACTTTGTTAAAATAATAAAACACATTATCACCAAAATTCAGGTTGAATGTAATACATAAATGGCTTTTAAGAACTTCGGGAATGCTTATTCACTCGAAATCAAGTATTTTGTGCTTTCGTAGCAATCTCGTAGCGAACTCGTAGCACGGCTACGCGGCCTACGCTAGTGTCTTCGAGATTTGGTTTTTCACGATCGACTGCTGATTCTACCATTTGACCTCGGAAGACTTCCTTATAGTGTTTCCGACACACAGGAAAATGCTGTTTTCCCTCATATTGGTGAAATAGTTTCCTCCATTACGATACTACTGGGAAAAGATTATTTTGCACGACTAAACATTTTCGGAATGAAAAATCTAAGTCTAATTGAAATAAATGTTTTGACTTTGACTTCCAAGTATTTCAGAAGAACGTCACAGTTGACTAAACGTCTACATGTTAATACAGACAGAGCTAACTTCAGCACTAGATCATTGTTAACACAACCATAACTCAAGTTAAAGCCGTGTTATCGGTTTAAGTCACGTCGTACAAGTTGTCGTGTTCGGTTGATAGTGATACATTCGTCACGTGGTGTGAGGAATGGGGGTGTGTAGGTGTGTGTGCGGTTTATGTAGTGTGGGTGGATAAGTGGATGAGCGTGGCAAGGATTAAGATTTCATAGAGATTCGTGTCTCCCTTTCTTTCCTATTTGTTTTTAGTATTAAACAAGTGTCATATTTCTTTCTCGTATTCTTTTGAATAACTTGTATGTATAATACAATGTTACTGCTAACGTCCAAACTGCTAAAATATACCCAATATTCATAACGTCTTTATCGTTCAATTTATTCTCTCACTGAAGATACACACACACCCCCACAGAAATCTGCGATTACTCGAGAATATCAACCACAACTGGTGCATAGGAAATACAATATGTACTTTACAACAGTTGGTCAGTGTCGGTGCATAAATCGTCGTTTTTCCGTCGCATGCGTCCTCGGGGAAATAACGCGAACCAACATCTATTGAATGCGACCGAATAGAAAAGTGAACGAGCTCTGTTACTACTTGCAGTGCGGAAGCTGTGTGCTGCGATTTTGTTCACACCTACAAGCATTACTTTTACACTTTAATACCTTACGGAATAGGTACCACGGCCAGTGTCTAGAACTAGCATAAAAACTAATATTATAGAGAGGAAAAATTGTTTGTTTGTTAGTACAGTAAACTCTAGAGCACTGCAGTATTGGTCCGACTACAGCAATTCTTTCACTGATAAAAAGATACTCTATTGCTATAATGTCATAGAATTTATGTTTTATGGTATATTTCTTCACCAGGCGGACGAAGTCACGGGCGGAAGCTAGTTAACAATAGCTGTTGTTGTATGACGTCTGACAGAATTTTTTAAATTGATGTCGAATAACGAACGGGTACAGTACAAACAATCACCAAAAAGTTCACAATATCGACGACACACAAACACACCCCACACACCCCCACTGGCACAAGCGTGATGTCACAGTATTCACCGTTCGCAAACCAGTCGCTATCGTGATTGGATTCAACTGTTTGCGACCGTTTAATTAATTTGCGCGCGTTGCCTTTCACGTTTACTTTAGCGGAGCACCTCAACGATTATATTCGCTTTAAACTGCTGCTGGGTAATGCGAGGGGTTTTACACGAGTTCGGAGATTAGTTTCGAAAGTTACGGGAACTCAAAGTATGATTATGTTAGAGAAACAATAATTACGCGGTAACAGTAATTGTATTTCAAGGTCTTTTAATTTACACAGAGAGTAATTTACCCAGCATTTACCTCACAAGTCATTCCAATGTCATAGGCTTGTGAGGTCCAGAGATTATTTCGCCTATTGTGCAGCAGAACTAATAACTAAGTTGTAACTACTTGTTAATTCTCTAAATATTATAATCTAGTTTCTGTCCGCGACTGAAACATATGAAAGTCAAGTATACCATAGAGCCATAGAACATATCCTTTGTCATTCGACAAAAGTGTAGTTTTTTTCACTGATAGAAAAACATATTGGTCGACAATTTTATGTTGTTATAATATTTGGTATAGATTTCATGCAACAATAGGTAGTAGCGCATCTGCTGCTGTATGCTATACTACGAGTTCGGCTTGATGAACTTCCTATTCACGAAACAAAAGTATAAAATGTAATTACGTCGGGATTGAAGGCCGCGGTCACAAACCCTAGCTGGTGCGGTGAGTGCTGAATATTCAGTACGTCGGAGTTCATTAAATTCAGCAGTGGTTTCGATATCATGTGGTTAATATAATTATGAGCCTCGCCGCGTGTTGCGGGTTATCGGGTTATGGAGCCCGTTCGTTATAATATTCATTCGTTTAATAATACAATCTAGATATAACGTGAAAATACAGAAATCTGATCCCTGGAGTGGCTTATTTGAAATAAATCATTTACAGGCACTTTTAAATTGTCAAGGAGTTAGAAAGTTAGAGCTACCTGCTCGTTCCAATTTCCATAATCCATAGACTATTGTATTGGTCTTGTCATAGTGTATTGAATATCATTATTTTAAATCATCCTCGTGTCTTTGCTACTGCCTTCGTGGCTTCATGTACGTCTTATTCATCCACGTTGTTTGTTGCATTATATTTAAAGAATATAAATGTTCAGTGTACCTACTTGGTTCATAAATACACACATCAAAAGTGTCTAGGGATCAAGCATTTTTATGCGGATTTCTTGAGATTGAGATGTGGCTTTGTAATAAATTTATGATTTTATAAATTTATATGGATCCTTTTTGGTGCATTTCATAATTTGAATCAGGAACTGTGAATCAAATTCGAGTAAAAGATGAAAATCAGCTGTCAATATTTTCCCTATAAAAACATACAACGCATTGAAGACATTATTAGTGCTACTGTTTCCCTACTACTGATTAAAACCAACGTTATTATGGAGCGGCGACGTCATTTAAGCAGGGAAGAAATGCTCAGAGCCCTGGGAATGATAGAAGCTGGTTCCCGGCAACGTACTGTGGCTTTAGCTCTGAATACAAGTCAGAGTGTTATCAGTCGACTTTGGACACGTTACCGAGGCACTGGTACCGTGGCTGAGCGCCATGGAGGACGGTATCGCTGCACCACACGGAGACAAGACCGATACATTCAAATCTTAACTCGAAGAGCTCCAACAATAACCGCCATGATGTTAGCCGTGAGGCTTCATCACTCTTCAGGGAACTTAATTAGCGACCAAACAGTCAGAAACCGCTTGCATGAAGTGAACCTTCATTCCCGAAGACCGCTACGGGTACCACCTATAGCAATGCACAATCGTAGGATTCGATATCAATGGGCTCTTGAACACAGAAATTGGGCAGAAGAACAATGGCGTTTCGTGTGCTTTTCTGATGAGTCTCGTTTTGGTATGAGACCGGATACAAGACGTATACGACACTGGAGAACCCCTGGACGCCAACAGCGATTAAAATCCTGCCAGGAAGTCCATCCTTATAGTGGTGGAACCATCATGGTATGGGCGGGTATTTGGATCGGCGGAAGAACTGAGTTGATTTGGATCAGAGGCAACCTCAACGCTCAAATTTATGCTGAGACGATTGTATCAGACGTCATCGTTCCTCTACAAGTGCAAATCGGTCCCTTATTTCAGTTAATGCATGATAATGCACGACCGCACACCGCAAGAGTTGTAAGACAGACTCTCGCCGCAGCTAACATCAATGTCCTGCCCTGGCCTGCTAGTCGCCAGACTTAAATCCGATTGAGCATGCATGGGATATGCTACAGAGAAGAGCTCTGCCGAATATGGAGGGTATCCAGTCGCAAGAAGACCTTTTTTTGTTGTTGCAACGAACATGGGCGGCCATTCCACAGCGTGATTTGGATGAACTCATTTTGAGTATGCCAAACCGATGTTCTTGTGTTGTTAGTGTTCGCGGTAGAAACACGGATTATTAATTGTTTAAGTTACCCAATAAAATTTTAAAGAAAACTGTTATTTCAGTCTTTTTTTCGAACTTTTGTGTTAGTGGTTCAAATGTCAAAAATCCCTTTATAAGGAAAATGGCAAATTTCTTTATTAATGCAAAGGTGACTTGGTTTATCGTTACTGTGACAAACGAAAACACTTTATTTGATGAATCCTTAAAGAAAATTTTAATTAATATCAATCAGGAGAAAAGTTATTGCAAAAATATATGTTGATCCCTAGACACTTTTGATGTGTGTATATACCTACATCATAACATATTATTCCGGAGCATATGTATTAAACAACCATCCCATTACTAGAAACGAAGAGTGAGAGAGCAAGAGCAAGAGTAGATTTTCCTGTTAAATATGAAATAATAAATACAGTTCAATATTGGATATTCCAAATGCTTTTAAAATTGCTTTCATGCTCTCTCTTCTCTGCTACAATGGCTGCATCAAACAGAATCAAACAATTCACTTCAACATGTAGGAGTACATTGGAATGCAGATTATGTGCAATACTCTCCTTAACACAGGAAGACAGTGAGTCTCGGTCACAACTCACGAGCCGAGTGCCCTCTCCGCGCTCCAGTACACGCACGACACGAGTCCGACTGTTATCGCATGATTGCTCTTTAGATAAAGTGGCCTGAGCAGAGCTCAGGTAACTGGGATAGTGAGTAATTAATCACTATTAACTTAATTGTAGTAACATGAGGAAGTTGAGGAGGTCACTGCGTCGGCGTGGGAGCCGCGATGGTATCTTAGTTACATAAACGATGATTAAGTTATATTATGATGATAGTTCTCCGTGATTTTGATGAGCTGATGGTATCTCAAATTGACTTGTAATTTGCAAAGATGGTTTGCCTGCGCATTTATGAAGTTATTAGCTAGGTACAGCCCGCGGCTTTGTCACCTATAAGTACATAGTTGATATATTATCCCACGGGAACCGTAATCTTTTCCTACGTGTTATACCAGACTATAATCTATCACAAACTTTCACATTTATAATTGTAGTAGGATTTACCATTTCGAGGCCAAACGCCTGCCGGGGTTGCGGGACGTCTTAGCAGGATACCGTGGCCCCGGAACGTAAAGGGCAACAGGAGGAACAGGGTGGCTTTTTAGTCAGTAAAAGTCTGACAGTCCCTTCCGCCCCACCCAGGGCGGAAGGACTCATTTGATGATTTTTACCACCTAAAAAAAAAAAAGGATTTACCATTTTCGTTGATGCACACACATTGCTTACTCCCCTAAACCTCAGGCTGTATAGACAGAACTCATCTGTCAGCGCTTTCCCAACGAAGCTGAATCCTTTCAGTATAAGCTGAGGAAACAAAAGAAGACCATCACGGCTTTAAACAGGAACAAAAGCTATTGATCGCGTACTAACGAAGGCAACGTAAGCCTATTATTAGTTTCAACGCGACGTCCACACTCCACACGCATAAGCTTTCATCAATTTAATTTTATTATGGAAAATGAAGCCCTATTCACTGCAGGCTTTACCGGCGAGGTATTGTTCTAATGAAGTGTATATTATTAGTAAATGATCGCCTACAGCGTAGTAATGCAGCGGTGAGCTGATGCAATTGCCCGCGCACAATGCCTGCCCGAGGCGTCGTGTGCGCCGCTAGTTTGACGGGAACCTGAAGGCTTATATAACATAAGCTTGAGGTAACTGTCACGTCACCGTATGCTGGGAATTGATAGGTCACCGCGCTACAATACACCTCTTTGATGTAGAAATATACGCGAAATATAATAAAGGAACGTTAATTAATAGTGTTTGTATAAGCGTGAACGTTCGCTTGGCAAACTCTACTCAAATATATATTAAGTTCGAAAACAGAGCTCGTCTTTCTACTCCTACAGATATAACTTGTCTTTATGATTCAGTTCCAAACATCAAAACTCTATTAATTAGCAATAAGGTGTCGCTACACGGGCCGAAGCGCGGCGCGCTTTCTGAAGCGCGCATATTAAATTCACGCGACGCCGGCGCCGCTAATTGGCTTCCCGTTGCCATGGCGACCGGTGCGCTCCGCTGGGCCGCCACATTACCTGACCAATATCTGTGTATACAGACTAAAATTGAAATTGTGGATTTCCGCTCAAAATTTAATAGCAAATGCAATTCAATTTATTACGCTAATAGAAATTTTAGGCTTAAATTATAATGTTATCATGGTTGTGTTTATGATTTTAATGGACCGTTAGGTAATTACTTTGCTTTCACTAATGGGAAAATGCATACGTCAAACATTAACTGAAATTAGTTTTGATGTTATATTTGTGAACATTTTTTGAAAATGTCACAATATGAGTTTGTTTTACCGGGTACATAGTTACATGAATCGTAGTATATATTAGTTCCTACACGTTCCTCGTAAACAAAGAAAAATATGTATCATAACTAAATACTAACAACGTTTTATGATAAACATCGTTTTACTACACAAAATGTTCTTTAACTATCTCGTTTGTTAAATAAATAACATGTTGTTATTTCGTGAGGTATCTCAGAGGTATTTCTTACGAATCACGTAGGCGTACGCGTAAGCCTAAAAGGTTTATAAAATCAATTTTACTAAAATCCCACTTACAAAGAGCCAAGAAAATATTCTCGACAAAGAACGATATTAAAATTCGGCGCGCACCTTCCGACAAAATATATGAAGTTGTCTATACAAATATTTTGATTGCTTCTCGTACCTTATTATAATTGCTTTAAGTAGATATTCAATTTGAGTAGAAGTTATTATTAAGGCTAAAATAAAAAGTGTACGTTCAAAGATTGAAATTGCCATTCTTACTTCGAGGAAAGAATAGTAATTTGCGAAAAATCATAATTGTATCAACGGAACCACGAATAATCTAAGCATACAATCTATATACGCCACACACATAAACAACCGCAATCTCCTCATCCGAATGAAATACAAATTTTATAACATGCTCGACGGCGTAAAATAATCCGCGCTAAAACCAAACAGGACAAAGCAGGCATATTTAACATAGATAACACGGTCTTTTGTGTGCGCGGACAAAGGGCGGGGGTGCGGGGCGCGGGGCTCCGGTACGCGGGCCGTACGCGCGGCGGCACGCGGCCGTGTGGCGACGCCTTTACTAATTAATGTCACCATTGTTTTCGCGAGTACGTGGTGAAATAAAACAGCGTTTATCAAGAGTACGTTATGTTCCTATGTGAGACTGTCGGCGCCTCTTCGCGGATGGGCGACGTAAGTTGATGTTAATTACGAATGTGTGTGGTTACGGGGCTGTTACGAGCGAAGTTATAATGTTTGTGCGAATCCTTACGTGTTTATTTGGCTTTTGTTTTAGCTCCTCCATTCTTCGGTTGTATTATCTAAACTAATAAAACTGTTTGTTTGTAAAGTGTCTGGAAGTACTGCTCCGATTACACTGTTCTTTCACAGATAGAAAGCTATACTATTGGCTAGTGTTGGTATGTTTTATACGCGGACGAAGTCGTGGGCCGAAGCTAGTAGGTATTAAATACGTCATCAAATATTTTGTGAGAGCAACAATAAATAAAGAACTTTTAGTGTGTGTCGTAGTAGATTCCAGTCCTAAAGCTTCACTTCCCGTAAACCAGCGAATTGTAATCGTGGCTTAAGCAAGACCTGTCGGAGCAACGTGGGTAAATAAGAAACCTGTTACTATTCGACTGGGCACACAAACTCCGAACACAACTCAAACACTAAGTTTGTCTTACAGTTTAATTTCAACAGAACGCCAAATTAATTTCCGGTGAATCAAATTTCCATTTTCGACAACCCTTGCTTTACGATAGGGTTGTCTACATCGAGAGCTGAACAAAAGCTTCGTTTGTAACAATAATATTTGGGTAGGGGTGTAACTTGCATCAAAATATGAATGTTGTGCAGCGTGCGTTTCCCCGCGCGTTTTATATCGTACAATGGTAAAATAATCCAGGGGAACAAAGAACACAGCTTGGACAGCCCTAGTGTGTGGCGCACAGTACATTTATTATGCATTTGAGAGATTAGTGTCTCTTTTAGATGAAACATTAGCGTGTTTGTGTACCATTTTGAAATAAATGGTGAAGCCTAATGAGGAAAGGTACTTTTGGAAACACTAATAAGCTTCATAGTTTTTATATGAGAGATTTATAATGAATATTCCTAGCTATGCGAGGTTGATATACCTATATAATTTTTAATAAATCAAGTTAATATTTAAAATCCTTACAAAAAAGCCCTTTCAAACTACCTCATACGATATATTTAACTTTGAAAGTGGTAGAATTGTTAGTCTGTTGGTAGTAACAGTGATTCAGTGCCAAAATCTAAACTAACTAATATTAATGCGATAGGGAGTTTGTTTGTTTAGTCGACATTTGAGCGTGACATAGGTAGGCCTAAAGCTTGCAGCTCCTGTGGGCCAGCAGGTGAAACCGCAGGGCCGAACTAGAATAAAAATAAATCTGTGTTGTTTGCCCCAATCAAAGCGTGGTGCGTGTCGAAACAACGTGAACGTGCATTAGCCTGGTACATGTCATATTCATTCGTGTAGTGCCGCTGACGTCACAGCGTGTCACTGACGCTGTGTCCTGTACGCTGTCACTGGCCTGGCTCGGACATGTTTGTTACACACGATGTTTTTGCTGACCAACCATAATAAGATTTAAAAAAAAAAACACCTGAATGTAAACTGATATTATAAACAGAAACGATTTATACTGTTGTTTGCCATGGATAAACTCAAAAACTAATTAACCACTTTTAAAAATTCATTCACCTATGAAAAGCTACATTATCAGCGAGTAACATAGGCTATAATATAACATCACGACGTGAAACACAGGAGAGGAGCAGTAATGAGGGTATTTCTATATTTCTATACATTAGTTTCCACTCTGGTCTTACGAGACAAAACTATTTATTTCTACACAAAAACCTTCGCGTCACTATATCCTATTAGAGACAAAGCGTGGATAACTTTTCTCCCTTTACATGTCAGTTTCAGCACCTTCGTCTGACTCAACCCATATTCGTCTGAATAAGTTTTATCGGTTACAGAATATGCACAAAAGAGTCTGTTTCACATGTGAGGGTAGGCACACTACACAATGTTGAATGCGACGAGTGAGGAGGCGGGAGGTTGTACACACAGGTACTACAGCCGTATTGTCGTGTTACATTGTTTGATCTCCTACATATTGATGGTCTTCATTATAGTAGATCTAACTAAGCCAATCTACACACAAAGGACCGGTTCCTTAGTAACGGCACCGAACGTTAGGGAGGTCGTGCTCGTGTCTACAAATATCAGCAGGAACAATGTGTGAGAATTTCAATAGATTCATTAGAAGAAAATATTTTTCAAAGTTGGTAGTGGGTTTGATATCTTATTACACGCGACTATACCAATAAGAAGCCTTGTATAAACATGTATTTTTTATGAAGTAATTGATTAAATATAAACGCGATACCTACGACTTTTAAAATAGAATAGAATCCTATCTTATAATATTATAGAATCGTGTTCTATCGTATTTAAAATCAATTAATAAGGCACGAGCACACCTAAGCTAACACCTATGATTCCACTGGCAGATAATTCTGGATAATTGTCCCGCAGAGCGTGCAACAATGCGCCAGCAACCACTGCGCCTCATTAATCGCCATACGCAGACTATAATTGTTTCTCTTCCCTATCCCTGGTCACCATGGAAACCAGCACACCATTAGTAGCTAACTAAGAAGATATCATGCACTAATTGCCGATACACGTCAGCAACACCAATGGCATTTATAACTGTGTAGATCAAGATGGAATCTCACTCCGTATTTAGTATTATAAATGCGAAAGTAACTCTGTTTGTTATGCTTTCACTACTAAACCACTAAACCGATTTTGATGAAATTTGGTACAGAGTAACTTTGAGCTCCAAGAGAGGACATTGGTTACTTTTTATTCCGCGACTTCGTCTGCGTTCGCGAAAACCGACATTTATGCAAGAGAAGTGTTTCATAAATCTGCAGGTTATAATTCTTCACTTCAGCTAAATACTAGCCAGCTCTAGAAAGGGCTCAAATGGCCAACAAAAGGAAAAAAAATAGTGTGACCTTTAAAATTCTGTGAAGAACAACTGATCAATATGCAAACCATCTCATCTAAACAAATAACGCGGCGCCGCCTGTAGCGGACCTACTTTACACTGCGGCCCAATTAAAGTTCTCACAATGTTCACAACGTTAATGTCACTTTTTGTTGGAAACTGCTGTTTGAGATTGCAGTATCGTAAATACTTATAAATAACTGGTTTTAAGATCGTTTTTCCAAAGGGACCGGGGTACATCTTACAAGAGATGGTTAAAGTTTTGTTTTGTTTTGTTTTAGGTGAAATACGATTTAATCGATAAAGCATTTTGCATTATAATATAATTATGTAGATGTCAATTTACTTGCTTGTTCTATTTTGTATGCGAAAGTGATCCTAGTTAACTTAGACTTAATTAGCATAAACAACAGAGAAGCAACAATAATTTTCTCACGTAAACTTACGTTATATCGTAGTTCAGCTACTTCAATTTCCGAAGTTGTAGCACCTCGCCCACGCCTCTCTCACACGTAACACATTTCCCTCGGCAAACTCAACAGTCTCATTATACAAGTACTATCTACATCACATTAAACCGGCTAACATAAATAGCAAGTACCTACATAAGTACTACTTGAGTAATTACATGAAAACAAAAGAGCAGCCGCGGGCGAAGTCATACAAATTACGGCAAAATATATACGGGACCTACTTAATGACAAAATACCCTATTATCCGAGGGCTATCTTAAACAAATTTATTCGACTCGTAAATAAAATTGTGAGGTACAGTTACTCGGGGCCGCTGTGCAAATCCCGGGGCCGGCTATTCGTTTAAACAGGCGAAAATAAAACCTTGACTTGTTTGCTTAAAGCTATTTTCGGCTTGTTATACAAAGCTAGTTTTTACTTTAGCTCCTCTGGGCATTACAATGTAAAAATATCTTCTGTTATAAACGTAAAAGGCTTTCCAGTGTTGTAAAAAAATCTAGATTTTTTCATTCCCGATAAAAGGAACACTAACTTGTGAATCTGATTTCAGATAAATATATTTTGGGTGCGGACTAACCAATTTTATTCGTATATAAAATCTACCCGTTTTACTTTAACGTAATTCTAGATAAATTGAGTTCGTAACTTGTTCAAGGAAACCCTTGAATAAACCTTTCCCTTTTCAACCAAGTGTATCGGAGATAGCTATTACAAACTCTTTACTATAATAATAGTGAATAGATCTCTAGGAATAGAGAAAATAAACGTTTTCAAGATATACTAACATCTGAGCGGTTTACAGTAGATGAGGTAACTGGGAACGTTTCTAATGTTAAGCAATATTCTAGAAAATGCATGTTAATTCAAGCGGCCGCAGGCGCCCTAGGGCTGCCAGTGCCCATTACTAATATATTTATTTTTGAATTTTAAGCTTAAGAGCTGGTACACCACTTCCAGGATAAGGTACATTTATTTGATTTGCATTTAATATATCAGTAAACGGAACCGTATGCGGAGATGATGAAACAGTGTGTGCGAAAAGTTAAGATTAAGAATTTACCATTAAAATGTCGTAAGCGTTGATGATTGTATTATGGTACTGCTTCCAATTCGAAGCTCATCGAGTTTTGTTACCGAACGGTACAGAAAATAGCAAAGGTTTAGCGAATTTTTTGAAATATTTCCATAATTATCTAAATAAATTCATTCTGAATTCTAGCGCAGCCCTAGAGCGCGCAGCTCTTATGAATACACTCAACGTGAACTATTAAAAGGCTATTTTTCCTGAGTATGAGAACGTTCTCTGTTCTTAATATTTCAAGCTAGCATATTATTTTAAAGCACAGTTTACGTTCCTGAGGAATTTATTTTAAATTTTGAATAAGAAAGCGTATAATTATGCAGACGTCGCTTCAAAATTCACAATATCAAGACAAATACGTTAGCCATAAATCGTCAGCAAATGGTTCAAATGGTTAAGACTAGTCCCAATTGGGTTAGTTCTGGGAATTGAAACATTGGAGCTAGACAAACGCATATTTGTAATGCATTCATTGCTTATATTCCTCATACCATTGAAACTTATTATTACATCAGCAATATTTCCCAAGGTCCCGCGTCACTCACAAAGATACAAGTTCACACCAGGTGCATATCTCTCGTATAACTAGAAGTTATTTCCATATTCTTGGAAACTACTCGCCGGTGTTCGTGGAGCCGAAATATGGTTGATCGTTCATTTTCGTGGAAACAGAAATACGAAATGGAAGTCACAGACTTTATGTTTCAACCCACTTTTCGTGTGCCAATTATTAGTTCGTAGAATTCTGGGCATCAAAGACGACTGTAGGTACAACTTGTGTTTTATTTAGAGCTTTTATGTAAGAACGCTGTTTACTTGAATGAAGTGGAAATTGAGATTTAATAAAAACAGTATTTAACTTAGACGAAACTGAGTAAAGTTTCGTAATTATCTTTCATAACTAGCTAGTTAATATTTAATGTAAAACATAAAATAAATTACTCGGTAGAGAAGATAGTTTCATCTCAAAGGATGTGGGCTTATTAAAATGTGGAGCGTCCTGATTAAAAGTTTGAAGAGTTTTAAAAGTTGCGTGAGTCGTCGAGTGCGCTGGCGACCAGTGACGGTAATGTGATGAAAAGTTTGATGAGATTTTACTTGAAATGACTGGATACTAGGTCTTCTATAAAGTTTCTCTAAGTAGATGAATTTTATTCTCGTTGAATAATATAACATTCTATCTTAGATGCACTAATTCCCGTATTAGATATCGTGTATTTATCAACCTAAATCGTAAGCGACTGGGATTAAAATATTGCTTGTTTTAACCCTTTATTTAAAACACAAACCTGTCGCAGCTACATCATCGCCATGTTAACAAACCACGGCCGGTAACGACGAGCTTCCCTCACATTCGGCCACAAATTCCCCTTTCATTTCAAATAATTTCGCTTGTAATTCGTCGAAATCTGCAAAATCCGCTCTCTCGTATATCGGCGCACGCTGAAAGACCGCAATGTATCGGTTTTCAATACAAATCGCAATTTGTTCAACTAGCCGCGGCTTCAATGTTCCTGATTCACCTCTGCTGGTTAATACATTCATTAAAGTGAATGTAATGCACTGCCACAGTCGCTGTGCACCGGGGTGGAACACTCGGGGTGCTTTTTATTTTCTCTACGATATTTTAACTATCGCGGCTTAATGTGATGAATACCCTAGTTTAAAAAAAAAAAAACATGACTCTAAACGTTGCTATATGATAATTTATGATAAATCTATCTTTACTAAAAATTTCTTTTACCCACAACTTTTTCCGACTGAATTTTCTTGCAGACTTTTTTTTTTCGTTATAAAATTTCTTACTCAGGGATATCGTAGCTTTGTTTGAATTTTTGGAATGGGACCCATAGTTCCGGAAAATAGCTCGTTAAACAAACTTATTAGCTCTAAATTATTTTTTGCAATTAAGCTTATTATTATTAGGAATTACGAACCAATTTTCATAGAGCAGAACCGGGGATAGTAACTACTACGCCACGTTAGAATAGTAACACACAATGATTACAAGAATGTTAAACATCTCTTAAACGCACACGCACGAAACAGAGATGACATGATGCAACAAATAGTTTTTAAAAACAAATTTTGATATTTTGTTTGCATCTACTGCTCCCGGGCCCGGGTACATGTAGCTCCATTGTGCTCTCACCGATTCAATACTACTTGTGCTGTTCGATCCCAAAATTCATTTTACAGATAGCGTGTCTGTTATTTTTGGGTCTTTGGAGTTTGAAATTGGTTCGGGATGAATAAACATTTTTTGTTACTTATTGTAAAGTAGCGAAACGCCGGGCATCGCAGGGGTGCAAATTTCCGACTTTTCCTTTGGATTTTTCAATGTTTTTCTTTAATAAAGCCCTGTTTTGGAAATTACGAAAACAACAACAAAAAGAATCGACCAAATCGTTCCAACTGTTCTTGAATGTTACGCTCAGCAGCACATTTAGCGATTCATTTTTATTTATTTAGATAGATAGATAGTTAGGCTCATTTAACCTCAAACTTATTCCATTCGCTTATTAGAATTTATTCAATTAGCTTGGTATTTTTATAATTTTAGAACTAATTTAGTTTTTGACCTAAAACAATATTTAATTTTACGAAAAACTTCCATAAAAAATTGTCATGAGAAAAATTTGCGTACTATTCAGCGATAGATATTCTAATTTATACAATGGATGAATGTCAGCTCCATAAAGAAAAACACATGTTAACGACCTCCCGCTTAGCCTGCCGCCCAATAATATGTCACTATATTACGCTCTATGAAATGATCTGTCCAAGGGGGCGTATCGTCTAAAACCTAACGTGCTAGTACATGCAGGCGGCTAGCCGCCATGCTGCCTGTTTGTTCACACTGGTAATCCTCTTACAGCGCTCATGAAACGCGCGTCCGGCATCTGAAAATCACTTTTAACAAAATGTTGATATTCTCTGAATTTTAATTAAAAAGTTTTAGGGTTCTGTTAAAAACTAAAATGGTGTAATTTATTTTTCAATCACAATTTACAATTACATAATACTGTGTCGTAGCAGTATATCAAGAAACGATTGGAACGCAGATACAAGAAGTGCATATTTCTAATAAAACTATTACAAAGATAGTGTCTTCTATCAGCTTCTGTCCTCTTCTGTCTCCTGGCGTGTGAGTGAGACAGCAAGAGCCGCGTGTGTCTTATGATAGATTATCAGCCACACTACCAATAAGAGCACACGCAAGGCTCCCGCGGACGCTCAAAGTGTTCTACTGCTGGTCGGCATCAGGCTCCGGGCGCTTCCACTCCTCATCTGCCTGTATTAGCTCCCTGATGATCTTATACCGCAAGACTTACCTGGGTCGGCCGTCATACACGAAGCAAGACTGGGCTGCTGCTGCCCTTTATGTGACGAAAAACAAATCAAATAATACTTATCTAGTCAAACAATTTACATTAAATTATGCAATAACATGTCATCGTGATGTGTAGCGAAAGCCATATTTCATTTTTTAAAAGGTCGTAATAGACATAAATTGTGCAAGAAAAAATCTTAAGATTGAGCTGCTCACTCTCAATAGAGCATCAGATCATTCCGTTATGGCCGAACCGATTTTTTGAAGTGAAAACTTCTTTAGCGGCGTTGAGCACTTTTTCTGTAATGGGTATAAAACCTTAAACTCGCGTCAGGACACGTGCGCGTCAGGACACGTGACCTGATCGAAAAAGCGTAAGACGGATGGAGAGTAGACAGCTATCCCCTCTCTACGGCGCGGCGAAAATGTATGCCTGGGCCTACTGTTTCGTTTAGACAGCGCAGGGCGCTTGCGCGAATGTTCGTGTATGTTAAACGTAAACGTTAATAATCAAGTTTTCACTTCTGCCGGCACTCCCGGAGTGCAACCCGTTTTTTTAAATATTTACATAACATAATACCTACTAATATTCCAGCAGTCTTAGTTGACTGTCACTTGACTAAGAGCGACTGAGTCTTAAATAAGTTATTTACAGCGTGTTAATACTTTTCTACAAAAGAAAACCGCCCACTAATGTCAATAATACCCATGAGACATACTTCGACGACTTCCAAACTCCCGCCAAACCTTTTAAATTATTCATAAAAATAATTATTTTTACTAAATCTTTAAACGGCAAACTATAACGTTGGTCAAAAGGCTTTCATAAAAGAATAAATCAACTTCGAACGTTCGCCTGGAAACCGAAGTCGAAGTTTACTAAATGAACCGAATGGTCGGCTTTCGTAAGTCGCTTCCAGCGATTGGATTGAAAAGGCATTTAGTTTGGAAATACTTCATTACCCAGACTTTAAATTGAATAGGATTACAATGAGCTTACGATTCCTGTAAGAATATAGATTGCGGAGTTCTCAATAGAAATAACATTGTTTTAAAAGTTATTACATAGTTACATAAGAATGAAAAACAAAACAGACTACTTTAGACATATCGTGTGTGACATATTGAGTATTGTTTCTGGTAGCCATCTTAATAACAGAGTAACATTTATAAATTATTCGGTATAACATCAAATTAAATCAAATTACTAACAAAATAATTACAGCTGTAACGGTTTAATAAATACGAGCTATAAAAACTAGGCCTTAATAATTCAAAGTAATAACGGTGACTCTGATGGCATAATTATCGACACAACTTGCTTTTGTCTTCATTAATTGAATAAAAGACTTGCTACATAATCGCTTCTTGACGGACGGGTATCAACGCAAAAACCTTTCTCGTTATAAAAAAACTGACAAGTTGTACGTAAAAAATACGATCACTTTCAATTAATATTCAAATAGAACCAATAGCCCCGGGATCGGCATCACTAAATCAACGTTACCTTAAATAATTTTCCTGAGCTCGCAAAAAATGACGGCTGTATCAAAAAGTGACGCCGGAATATTCAAAAGGTCTGGCAGTTGAATTATTCAGATGGTTCATTATTCATGGATGGCTCATGGCTCGTGGCTCCTCGTCTGAGTTCAGCGCACGTCATTCAAACTCATCGTACGTCACGCTTGTTTAATTAAGAAGTCTTGCGTGTGGAAGATAATAAATATTGAGATTTCTTTATGAAAATTAAAGAAGATTTGCTGCCACATTTTCTGAAGAAAAATAAAAAAGGGGACTTTTTGTCAAATATTACTGTTTTGAGAATAAGAATAGAATTTTTAAATTTATTTCGCGTCATATCACTCAATAGTCATGACTAAAAGATGAAAAGCTAAAACAAATATTGAATCATTCGACATCCATATTATTATTTTTCCGTAATATTACAGGTACTGAATATTTAATAAACAAACGCACACATTACTACTTATATACAATTTAACATCCTCCAAAGCTCTCTAAAGAATAACATCCTATTTTATGTTATCCCATCTTAATATAAAGTAAAAGAATAAAAAGACATCCAAGTAGCATTTAATATGGCGTAGTCGCAGCTGCTTAATAAGACGATCTCAAACAGTTTTTAATATAACTAGCGGGAACCGCATCCATCTGGCTTATACCGGATAAAACTGGATATAATAGGTCTGAGCCAGACACTTTAGATTTACGGGACTTTTATTATTTTTGTTCTGATACACAATAACTTAGAATTGTTGAACAGGAATAGATTAGATAAACATAGACAACATACTACAGACTATCTGGCACCTGCTGTTTGCAGTAATATAAATGTATTATACCTTTTACTTTATTTTACAAAAAACATAATAAAGCAACAAAACAGAACTACTTTGTCCGAGTTTAACGATAGACAAAGAAAGTTCAGTAGACTGCAAAGACGGCATCTTTTTGCACAAAAATTAAAAGAACATGCCGGCGGAGGTGCACGGCCAAGTTTTAATTAGTCCACAGTTAGGAAGAAATCGACCTTAAAAAAAGTTGCATCGTTCCCAATACGACAAGGAAATACTCTACGATTTCCGTATTCTACCGAGGCTCGGAAACTCACGTTAAGTTATTTCAAAATACGGTTGTTGACAATGTCAACAACGATTTGAATATAAACTTTGTTGTCAATCTCTATTAACACAACAACAACAGAAAATGTTAACACAAATTATCCGCCAGAACGAACTTCGTGATGGTGGTATTTTTCCTCAATTAAATCTATACTAACGTAATAAACATGAAGAGTTTTTTGTTTGTTTATTTAAACGCGCTAATTTCTGGATCCAGTCGGATTGTACATTGTGTTGTGCAATACAAATAGCCTCAAAACTACAAACAAAGTAACTTCCCTCAAATAACGTTTCCGTTGGCCTAAATATGACGAGAGGAATACCTGCCTGTCACAACGGCTGCAGACAACATGTGCAAGTGTTGGCAGTAACAAGTGTCGGCGTGTCCGACCGGCACCGGACACTTCTGGATGAGACGGCTTTCATCCGGACACCGGCCGGCGTCCCGGCGAGCCGGGGATGGAGGCTGTTTGATCTGGGTGTCGGGCATTATCAGGTAGCTATACTTTTATAGGTTGGTTCGTTATTGTCGGTTTATAAGTTGGAATAGATGGTTCCAAACGTTTCTATAGTGGTTTTTTAAATAGTTTGTAAGAGGGAATAATACATTTTAATACTTTTAAGTTTATTGCATTGTATAGATTGATAGGTTTATTATAATTTTGTCTGAATTATATAATTGGATGGAATGAATTCGGTTTTGGAAATGATTATGATTAAACAAGCTATATCGTTTCCTGTTATTGGTCCATTAAAAGAGCTGTTTTAAGAACAAATAAAACAAGCTACCGCGCTACTCGGAGCCAGTAAATCACATTCCATCGCATGACAAACAACAGTAAGTTGGTAAAGCCGAGCTGATCGATACGTGGCGAGCACGACACGTGTACGATACTGTACTACTAACGAGCACAGGCGAGCACAGCTTGAGCACAGCTTGAGCACGGCGACTGAATGGCGTATGTTTGTGAAGCTGTACACGCAGTTACCGAGTGAGCTCGATCGCCAACAAACGGCTTACATGTTGTGTAACAATGGATTATATGCAGCTATTCAAATATTTTGAATTTAAATTGTGCGAAACTGTAGCTGCAGCGTGGAGGCTTGTGTCCGATATTGAAATGATAGCTAGTTTATTCATATTTCGGGTCTTACAATTATCAACTCATCTGGGTAACCTCAACATTGTCTTCGTCTAACACATGTTAAAAATATGTAGACTGACGCTTACTACAAAATCATTAATTTTATATGTAAATGTAAGTGGACAGACTTACATTTACATTTAAAATTAATGATTTTGTCTGTCTGTTACGCTTTTACGACTGCACCACTGAACCGATTTTAATGAAACTTGGTACTGGGTAAGTTTGAACCCCAAAGTACATAAGCTACTTTTCATTCTGCGACTTCATGTGTGTCCGCAATAACCGACATTTACGCGAAATGTCGCGGGCAAAAACTCGTGACCAATAAAAATGAAATGGAACTTGTGAATACTTATAGCGTATCGAATTTGTTTCTCCCCAAAACCAACGAATTGGCAAAAAAATCTCAGCTTCACGTAGATATATATCCAGTGAGAAAGCGTGAACCGTGAAGGCGGAGGTATCGGCGGCTGGGCGGGCTGAGTCACTCGCCGCCCGCCCTCCGCGGCATTAATAACAAAAGGATGATTTCCAGCAGCGCCGAGCCGCGGCAGACCACAGATACTCATCTTTACGGGTTCTTGCACCTTATTGAGTGTTCACGAGGATTTGACAGGTTAACGGTTTTATTCATATTTATTCGTGCTTACCTCTTGTGTTTGTTTGATATTTGTATCGAACAATATATTTTGCACATCATATGTAACGGTAGTAAATTGTAAGATCGTACATTGTATTCCAATGTTCTAGAAAATAAATCCTGAATCTACATTACTTATAAAACAAAGTCGCATCCCGCCGTCCGTACGCTTAGGTTTTTGAAAACTACGCAACGGATTCTAATGCGGTTTTTATGAATAGATAGAGTGATTTAAGAGGAAGGTTTATGTATCTACATTGCACCCGTGCGAAGCCGGGGCGGGGCGCTAGTTTGAATATTTGTAAACAAGTTATTGTAGGTGAAATAGCAGTATGTTTCGAAGGGTTTGCGTTTAATTCCTTTCGGCAACTAGATTCAATTCCTTTATTCCTTTTGTATATGGCGTTCAAAAGTGCCTTATAATGGCCTATTTGAAATAAATGATTTGACTTTGACTTTGACTTTGAATTCATAATCATATTTATTACTCATTGCCATGTCTGAGTTAACTCAGTAAAGTACGTGCCTGTCTCGTGCTAGACTTGTCTCATCCTTTGGGCCGATTTACTGAAGGAGCATACCTGTAACAAAAGAAATATTACGTTAGTACGATTTACCAACTTATATATACACATCAAAAGTGTCTAGGGATCAACATCCCTAACATTGATTAGGGATGTTGATCCCTAGACCCTGATACCTGCTATCCCTGATAGCAGGTTAAATAAGAAAACATTTTTAGATACTACATAATTTATAGCTTTACACAATATTTTTTTTTTAAAAGAGTTTGTTTATTTATTTCTTTGCTACGCTTTCACGGATAAACCACCGAACCGATTGTGATGAAATTTGTTACAAAATAAGCCGGAACTTTAAGAAAGGACTTAGGGTACTTTGTAATCCGCGTCCACCGATATTGCCAAAGTCGCAGGCAAAAGTTAGTATTAGAATACAGTACTAACTGAATATAATTAGTATATTCAGTTAGTTATCTTGTTAAAATGATTCCACGATAACACGATGTCCGCCGACTGAGCTCGAACCTTAAGGTTCAAATCTACATATTCATAAGTCTCGCTGTATTTTAATAGCATGTTGCCAAATTAAAATTAATTTATCAAATTATTCTATTTCTGTTGTAATGCCTCTAGCAGCGGGAGGGGGGTGAGGGGGTGGAGCTTATTGTGTAATTGTTTTAGCATTTAGATTATAGGGACTTGAATTAAACTATGTATTTGATCGTTTGGTAACAAGAACCTACTGAGTGAAGATATTTGGAAACTTTTGGGAGGAAATACGTGACTGTTAATATTGTATAATTATTAAAAAAAAAGAAAATTAGTTTTTCTCAGTCTTATTTATATTGGTTTTCTTACTGTAGTTTCAGTGACTTAAATACAAGAAAAAAAACTCACTCAATAATTCAGTCTCTCTAGTATTCAGTCTACACTAAAAGTTTCAAAATCTTTCATTTCAATGTTTTAAAAAAATATTTTAAAATAAATATAATTTTAAAATTGAAATAAACTGTAATTGAAACTTAAACTGTATTATAAACAGTTCATTGCTCTGGGCTATCAATTCATTCCCCTCTCCTCTCCTGGCTCCCCCGTCCAATGGCAACATTTCTATTCTTGCCCATTACAACACTTCACGGCTCCTTCCAAAGACAATAACATTATCTGTCCAATGTAATCGCGACACCTCTTCTGTAAACGCTACGAACACGATTGGTTCACAGGAGCACGTGCGCCGACGTCACGTGCGAGCTGCCGCGCACTACACGACAACTACGACACAAAAGGTCTATTGGCAATCACGCTCTGGCACCAATACCGGTACGCTAAAGTTTTAAGAAAAGGTTTAAATCTTGCCAGTCTGCATCAACCGACCGCTGTTCAAGGGACCATGACTTCTGCCGGGGTGCGTAAGAATGCTCAGAGCCCATGCCCCGGCCAAAGGTAGTTGGAGGAACACCGTGGGCTTTTACTCGGTAGAAGGTCGACACACCCCTCCGCCTTCTCCGAGGCGGAAGCAGTCCATAGGGAATTCCCCACGAAAACAAAGGGGAACCATGACTTCCAGCTCTTACGGCTCAGAACTAGAAGAACCGGAGGTTTTGTGTATTTTTGCAAGGACCTATCTTGAGGGAATTTGAACTAAACATCGCCACAACGCAGTGATCGAATGCTCATTGTACCTCAGAAATAAGATCATCATATAGTGACAGGTTCACAATAATCTTTGTTGGCTCGTAAAACTTCTGCACTGTACCTACTGTGTGGCACCACTTAGTGACTCGGATCGCGTAATTGTACGTGGCAGTGGTACTAATACGACACTACGAGGTGAATGGACGATACCCGGCGACGATTCGCGTAAGTGTATTGTATCATTTGGGTTAAGGTTGTACAAAAATAGCAGAACGGGACTAAAGGTTAAACTTCATTACGTTACTAAATACGATTACTTGGAATTTATTTGATAAGGTTTACGGTTTGTTGCGGGACGTCTTAACAGGATACCGTGGCCCCGGAACATAAAGGGCAACAGAAGGAACAGGGTGGTTTTTTAGTCAGTAAAAGTCTGACAGTCCCTTCCGCCCCACCCAGGGCGGAAGGACTCATTTGATGATTTCTACCACCTTAAAAAAAAAGGTTTACAGTTTTTTTATTAAAACGGGTGTACTTTATAGGGTTATTGTCGACATTAATAAATCTTCAACATAGATTTGTACTCTCGTAGCTACGTGCTACGATAAGTCTACGGCGCTACGTGCTCCGTGCTACGCGCTACGCTGCTACGACAATCTTTGTATTCAATCCCTGAC
Source organism: Hoplodrina blanda (assembly GCA_949316365.1). Taxonomy (NCBI): domain Eukaryota; kingdom Metazoa; phylum Arthropoda; class Insecta; order Lepidoptera; family Noctuidae; genus Hoplodrina; species Hoplodrina blanda. The sequence goes on from OX438590.1 coordinate 422,189, forward strand.
ACCTTTTTTTGCGTTTTTCTTTAAAACATGAGATTGCAAAAATAACATACTATACTATCTATCCGATGTTGGTTATTCTGCATATTATTGTTTTAATTTTTTTAATTATCGTATTCTAGGGCAATGTAATAAGGTTCAAATCATAAATATTGTACTTTCCAGCGATCTCTTGGCATACAGCCAAGCCCCGCTTTGTTTAAAAGCAGTTCAAACGTGTGGTTATTAGGCAAGATATTACCATTTTCCCACAAAATGGCGGAAATTTGGTTTTACTCTGATTGACTGTCAGTCTGGTGCCAAAAAAGTATATAGCAGCTGTAAACTGTGTTATCTGTGTAATATTACGACATCAGAGACAAGAGCAGAGCTGGTGGCTTCTACAAGCTAAGCGCTTAGTCAGAAAAAGCCGTAAAGTAAACATACATACACATACATTACTGAAAAAAAAAAAACACATTACATTACACATTACTGAAAATATTTTTATTAAATAAAAATACACGCAGTACACAAGAATAAATACACAGAATAAAGTACACACGACCAAACATAATTATAAAGCGGAAAGAATGGAATAACAAATACTTTGTGTAAATAAGTACTCTCGTGTGGAAAGGAAAAGCTTCGGCTGTTTCATTTTAACAGTTTCCCGCGAAAACTGAAATATTCTAGACATGTTGGAAACATGTTGTCCCCTCGTACGTTCGAATATCCTGCTTATACATATTTAAGTAAAGCTTATTTTACTATGTGTTATAACGAGATTCTATCAAAGTACCCTGTGGTGATAAAAAGCAAACAAAATTACCTTTCATAAAAAAATAAATTAAGTTTATTTGAGTCACCGAAAATTGTTCACTATAAAAATAGCTGTTCCCAAGAAAAATAGCTCCAGAGAGTATTCATGAAATGAAGATGTCGTCTTGAATAATGTTTTAAATTTCATTTTTCATCTGCTGAAGCGTCGAGTGCAGAATAAAATTGATGAAACCTTTTGGGGCAATTTTCATATTTTTAAAATCTTTCGCATTCTACAATTAGGTTTAATCTGTCAAAAATACCTTCATCTTTGACAAGTTTTTGGTATTGATGTCACTGAGATGAGATTGCAACTGAAATTTGAATGTTTTCAATTACGAAAATTGGCCATCTTACTTCTTCTAACATTTTCTTTAAATACTAGTTAGTGCATGTACTTTCAAGGAGAATAACAAATATACATATACAGCCCTATTATGTGCTGCAATAAAATATTATCTTTTACCTTGAAACAAAGCAAAGAGTGAGGTTTCACACCTCGGTGGAGACTCGAGACTTCAGGATTATATTATCATGTGAATCACTCAATTTCACGCGGTCTATCAATAGACACCTTGACGTGACAGATCGCCCCAAGCCGAGCGTGATGAAGGGAACTGGTAAAGTATTCGTTAGTTTAAGTACGCATCCCATTCTCGTATTGATACACTATTTTTGATTATTTTATCGGGAAAAGGAGTGCATTTTATATGATTGCGATTTTTTTAATCATATATCTATTTGTTCCTTAACATATGCATTTGTGAACTGGAAATCAAATCGAATACAAGTAATTAAAGAATCTGCAACATTTCCTTATCTTCTCCTTCTTTATCGTGTGGGCAGTAAGGTCTTACGACCCCACACACCCTAGTGTCAGAGTCTCTAAACCGCCTCAAGGGCCTCTGACATGGTTTGAGTGGAACAGTAATAGGCTGGTAGTAGTCCAGGTTAATTTCTTATTCTTAGAATATTAAGGTTAAGTTCATTAAAAAACTAATTAGTTTCCGCGCTAATTTTAGACTCAAAGACAAGGTCTGCGCGGAATACAAATTGAGCTGGATAGTGATTTAACAAAGTAGCGAGTATTAAAACAGAGCGAAAAACTTTATTAGAAAATATAGAAGTACAGTTTATGTATAAAACGTCTATACATAGTAGAAAGTTGGTACCATTACTTATAAGTTAGTATCAAAGTAGCCGGCTGCGACTCCTCGCTGGCGAGGCTCCAACTAATTCTTCAGCTAAATATAATGCAACACATTTGCTATTTACATTGTATTTCCCAAAAATATATTCTGCACTAAACTCGGCGCTTTCTTTTATGTCATCGGTTATCCGGCCTATTGTTGTGTGTGTTTCTGCTACAGAAGTGTGGCGCTTTAAACATGGGGTAGTTACTGTTCACCAACATGATCCCCTTTAACTTAATACTCTTGAATTAGGAGTGAGGTCAAGCCTATGGCAAGACGGGTGGAGATCAGATCTTATCGTAACACCCTACCCTAGCTTATTGTCCATTATTTTGTTTGTCAAGGACCAGAAGAAATTGAATTTACTAGTAAAGCTGGTAAAGTTTCTCGACCCTTACTCGCTTGTGTAAAGTTTCTGAAGGGAAGACATCAAATCGTTCGCGGCACAGTAGTGGGATTATGATCAGGAGAGGATGAGCTCTCAACTTTTCAATCCTTTGGTAAAGTTTAAATAAACGAGCGCAGTTCATAAGAGATGTTGTCGATGGACCACTTCACATCGTATTTCATTGTCCTAAGTTAGTCAAATGTTTTCCTGTCGACAGTCTTGTTTTCTGTACACTAAAGCTGCGTTTATACTTAACCTGCCCCGCGTGTGAAAGCTATTGGTTTCATACATCTAGCAAGTAGCTACATGCCTCTCGGGGCGGGACTAATGTAATCAGTCCTATACTAAATGTATGAAACTAGCTTCCCCACGCGTGGCGGCACACGGGGCAGGTTAAGTATAAACGTAGCCTTAGACATCTTTGACCGCATAGAGAAAATCACAAGATTCTATTTTGCCTTTTATTCAACGACAATTGCTAGAGCTACTACGGTGTCCTCTTCTTCTCAGCGTATTGAAGGCAGTCTACTGAGTTTGGCCAGATCTAACTATATGATAAAGAGATACATTAAGAACCAGACAAAAACTTTTACTATAATAGGTAGGTACACTCGGTATAACAAATCATCAGAAATAATATCCATATCCAACTAAACACAAGTCTCCCACAGCACGCTGCACATCATACCGCGCTCACCCCTCTAACACCAAACAATACAAATAAAAGCAAACTGGTATCGCTTGGTATTGCAACAGGAGCAAAGTGGCACGTGTTTGCGATCGGCTTCCGGCGGGCGTCGGCAGGAAACGGCCGGAAGTAGGCTTTGTGCCGATAACCGCGGGGAAATCACATCGGAGAGCAGCCGGTGGGCCGATATACAGCGACAAAGAGAAACCTCTTGCACTGTATGGGATAATTTATTTATTTATCTACTATACATAAACCTTCCTCTTGAATCACTCTATCTATTAAAGAAAACCGCATTAAAATCCGTTGCGTAGTTTTCAACAACCTAAGCGTACAGTGCGCCGGGGAGGCCTACGCTCAGCAGTGGATGGCTTATGGCTATAGGTTGATATGATATTCACGTAACAATTTTTAATGAATTTTTTCGAGACATACAATTTAGAAGCACATACTTGTAGATAGCGTTAAGATTGCTAGACTGATGGATCATTACTTAAACTTCGTCAGAGATGATTAATCGTTTAATGTTGATACATCAAGCCTAGTGACATCACAATAAAACGTCTAAATTGAACATCAAAATAAAATAAAAACATGAAAAATCGAGTTAAAAATACCCAAACATATCTGAGTCGTTTAAAATACAATTAATGGGTTCCGTCTGGGGTGGGGCAGGCTACTTATCGGTGGGGCGGATCATAAAAATGTCGAACCTTCAGTGATAAATTATTGGCACCAAATATACAGTACCCTGATATTGGGGGGTCGTTGTGTATGCGGAATGTGCTGTGGGTTCCGTACGAAGCCAAGAGTGTTGGGAAACAAGACAGGCGTATAATGTATGTATTATTTATATTGGCACCATTGCATTTTTTTGTTTGTTTATGAGAAATAACAATTAAAATAATGTTACCTATACTATATTATACTAGGTAGAGTTTGTTCGTTTGAACCCCCTAATCTAAGCAACTACAGGACCGATTTAAAAAAAAACCTTGCGGTATATAGCCCTTTTATTAAGGAAGGTACAGCTTATAGCTTTGTAACATAACGCTACGATCCACGGGAGTGGAGCAGTAATCAAAGACGTCTTTGATTATGACGTGGATAAAACTGCAGGGTGTATATAGGTATAGCTAGTTGATAATAATACTCTATAACTTAAGCGATAAAGTTAATACCGTAGCTGAAAATAAATTCGCGTATCTGACAGCTTTTCTTTATTTTTCCTTATCACCGGCCGACCCAGCCGGGTCAACGACCCTTAAATGTACGCAATTTATTCCTATTATAGAAAAATGTTATGATTTTATCAAATTATAAGTATATTTTTACACAAAGGTAAATATCAAACAGCGCCTAGAAAATCAAATATATATTGTTACGCACCAAAGAATTTTCAGGCGCCAATACACAATTTCGTTGTTATTTTTGTACTTATTTAATTTTATTCTTCACTTTTATTTATTCCAATGTTTATTAAAGTTCTATCGTAATTAGAAGCACATTGTCGACCAAATCATTCCAGTCGTATTTTATTTTTACAATTCTGTTTTATGAAAATTGTTGAAATATATCACGGAAAAGATTGTTTTTATTTTTTGTGAAACTTGATCGTATTTTCAAAGTCCAATAAAACTTCATTCAAGTCTGTCATTTTCTTATTCGTTGACTCCGCTCACCGAGCACTTGAGCTAAAGTTGAGCGAGACCAAAGTTAGTAACCATTAATGGTTATTTCAGACAGTACAGCTAAAGTGATCACTTTGTATACTGCTTCAGTTATTTTGCTGGTTTGTACTTCAGATCTTAATTTATTTAAATTGACTTTCAAATCATCTTTACTAATATTTTAAGTTCTTTTGTTTTCTTGTTTATAAGAGACAATGTTTATAAGTTTTAGGGCCGATTTTTCAATAGTCAGATAACTTTTATCAGAAGAATAAAAATGGCTGTTTGACATATTTTCTATGGAAAAGCTGTCAAATCGCCATATTTATCCCTCCGTTAAGAGTTATCTGGCGATTGAAAAATCAGCCCTTAGACAGATAACAAAAATTATTTTACTCATCTTCTTCTTAGCATATCGATGGCAAATATATGTAGATACTAAATAATAATTAGCCGGTTATTCAGCTACGACTATACCACCCGTTGACGCAGTCATTAGGTCCTCGAGTGTGCAGGTGACTGGGGCATGCGGCGCAGGATGAAAAGTGGGCCATCATTGATAGAGATCTACACTATTGCCAAGTCTCATAGGACATGTTATATCGCATTGGGTTTAGCCTGTAAGGATATTTGTATGTTTAAAGTGAATAATTAAATAAATAAATAAATGTTGTATGGTATACTTGACTTCCACGCAGACGAAATCGCGGGAAGAAGCTAGTAATTTAGTATCGACGAATTTGAATATAACCGTTGACATAAAGAATCGCGCCTTCTTCTATTTATCGTCGGCACAAAATTTAATAGCAGTCTATAAAGCACTGTTCTACATAAAACATAAGGCAGTAAATAGAAACAAATGTATGTGCCAAAGATTCCGGTCACGGCCGCCACATCTGTTGGTCGCCGGTCGCAATGCGCTGAATTAAATCGCGGCGGCCATATTAGAGTAATGTCACCCGTAGGTTGCGGCGACAGAGAGGGGTAATGTCCTTTAAAGTGAATAGCGAAGAGACAATTGTGAAATTAGGATAAAACAAGTAAAGAAGCTGAGAATAGAAACGTCCATCTTAACCACCTTTGGTTGACTGTTAGGGAATGCCTAAGGCATTAAGTCCGCCTTTGTGCTTTTGTTGCATAAAGTTTAAATAAATAAATAAATAAATATGGTGCATTCTCATTATGGTGCCTGAATGTTAAACAACGCTGTAAACAACTCAAGTGAGTGGTATATGCAAGATCAGACTGCAACCTCGTATTATTAATGCGAAAATTTGGATGGATGTTTGTGTGTTGATGTTTGTGTGATTAATTTTGACGCGGACGAAGTCGCGGGAGGAGCTAGGAACATGTAGTGTACTAGCCATACATTCGATAGGCGCCAGCATAGTCTACGACTCCAATAAAGCACGCCAGGCGCGCCCACCCTGACCACGTCTTAAACCCATAACGTACAACGTGAACCAACAGGGCTATTCTCAGTAATATTAATTTAACGGCCATAACTACAGGCCGCTAACGAGCGCCGCATCGTGGGGTGTAAATCGGCCTCAGAGACGATTTACACGCGGCGTGTAGTGCAGCGATATCTGGTGGTGTAACATGCAGGCGCGGTGGGGGTAGCGAGGTAGTTTAGTAAGCGCACTTTATTACTGTAAGCTATGATATGGAGCTTATAATATGTTTTAGTTATGTTTTATTTTGTACAAGTTGTTTTATTTCTATGATAAAAATGGTTAAAGATAATTTGTGTTTTTTTTTGTAGGTTCTTCCTATAAAAGTATAAACGAGTAGTAACACTTTAATTACGAAAAAAAACAGAAATGGAGATAATCATCTATACCAATATAATAAAGCTGAAAACTCTTAGTTTGTTTGTTTGTTTAAACACACTAAACTCTGGAACTACCAGTCGTATTGGAAAAAATATCCAGATTCATGAAGTACAATAGACTATACATCATCACGCTTCAACCCACGGGATCGGAGTAGTAACCGAAGACGTAAGTTAATGCGGGTAAAACCGCGGGGTATTGCTAGTAATAAATAATAGCTGTCAGTTATATTTACTATTTTTTAATATGTTTTATTTAGCTGTAAGTCTTCCATATATCTTAAATAAATAAATAAATAACAGGAATTAAGACGCTGACCAACTTTGCGGTGCGGTTTACTGTACAAGATTTCTTGAAAGGATCTTGTTTTCATTTATAAATTAGCGTCATTGCACAATCCCCAGTTCAATTGAAGTAATTGTCTGAAAGCTTTTTTATAGACAGGGATTACAGTTGAACGTTTTACGTGTAAGTGCCTCCGGCGCGCGCCGCAGTGATACGCGGACCATCAGCCACAATATTCATTCTATCAGGTTTACGATACGCCTAACTTTCTAGATATAGGCTCTTAGAAGTATCGTTAGCTTTTATGTTCTAGAAAAAAAGCAATAAAGTCCGAGTTTATAGTTCACCCACAACGTATTGTTAGAACGCTACACACAACTTGTAATGGAATTGTCGAGTGCAGTTGCGCGGTTTATGCATGCCGCGGTGCAACTTTCAAACTCAGCTGTTTTGAAAACTTTCCGCTTATTGTATTTTTTTTTTGTTTTAGTAGTTTGAGTTACTGGTTGCAAGTTAATGCGGTCACGTTGCTGCACAAACGTGATTGTTTACAAAATAACTGCACAAAGTTTGTGAATTAATTTTGTAGTTGGAACCAGAGAGAAGTAATTTGTTTTACCTGCTATGGAACAAGAATGGCTTTTATTATGAAGTACCAACGTACGTACATACTATACAATCATATCGCAGTAAATCGGGTTTAAAAAGATGCTAAACTTAGGCGAAAATTACAGTCTTCCCATCATTGCCTTCATTTTTGTGTTCCAGACCATACCTGGAAACCTTCTGTTTGCGGAGATATTGAAGGTCAAAGTTCCAACTTTTTGACACGTTATTTTACGAAAACCCGTTTTAAATGTTATAACTTAACTGTAAATACTGCCACGACCCCTGTACTGTTGCATGCACTAACAAGTACAATGTCTTGCGCGCGTTCCATTGCGCACTACCATAAAAAAATTCACACAAAAAATAGTTATTTTCCAGCAAACATTGTTGCTCAAAGTTGCTCAGTTTGATGGGCAGTATGCGCAGTAAATGGCTATGTGATGCGTTTTTTTACATCCTGTATATAAGTTCATTCTGTTCGTGGAAACCACTATAACATCTATTTGTCAGACAATAAAGGTACCATAACAGCCCACTAGCGCCGCCTGGTGTCAAAGTTAGACAGTCGGAGCTAATTGCACCCGCTCGCTATACAGCCGTAATTGCCAAACATGCATTCACAGCTCACCGCACAAATCCGAATCATCCCTAAATCACATCCAAAGGAGAGGAGGCTTTACGACTAGAACGTTAAAGGTGAGTTTGGTGTAAATGATGGAAGCTAGGAGTAATTAGATGAGTCAGCGCCTGTACAGCGTGAGATATGGTATTGGAAGATATTGCTGGCTAACACCGATATATTACTAATTAACATAAATAATAGTGTGGACTTAGGATACGGGCTCGTGGTCGAATGGGACTAGATAATATTCTCTAGTGGAGAGGGTCTGTTAGTTATAACTAATAGGGTGCAAATACAATATAGTACATTATTGTAGTGTTGTCTGTGTACACAGTTTATGAGAAAAGAATGGGCATTGACTAACAAAACTTGCTTACTTTGCGGAGGATATTAAAGGCTTTTAACATCAGGGTGCATTCCATTACCAAAAATCTGTAGGTCTGTACCTTTAAATTAATACAAAAATACCTATGGATCAGGAACAAAAATAAAAAAGTTATATTGGTATCTGAAGGTCCATTTACTTACTAAGACTACGTTTATGAAAAGAAAGTATTTTTCTTGTCTACGTCACATTTGATTGAGTCTGGGATTAGATTGTGATCGTTCCTAAAACTGAGTAGAGTTGACTGTTGACTGGATTAAATTTCGCAAAATTATCACAACATCAGGAATAACAGTTAACATTAAGAATTACAATTTTCTTCGGACTCCGCCTTAACATATCCATTTTCAACTCAAACGGAATCACAAAACGGCTCCATCCTCGACTACACCCACATCCCTCCGAGGACAGTGAGGTTACGTTAAATAAATACGAGTGAGGAATAGCGGTGACCTCCAAACGTCACGCGAGAGGAACCGAGGGTAAATATATATCAGCCGCAGATCCGCCGGCGCGAGTGCTGAGTCAACAGACGAGTGCTTATCACTTGACAACTGATAACATTTCGATATTTACTTAGAAGCAATCCTTTGGAATCGGGAGCAAGTTTAGTAAGATATTGTGTTTTTTTCTTCCAAGTAACGTGAAATGTCCCCTATGTAAATTAATCCCTGCATTATCAAACAACCACATACAATCATGATTAGTAAAAAATCAAGCGATAAATGAGTATTCATTTCGAAGTATACACATCAAAAAAGTCTAGGGATCAACATCCCTAACAAATGTTAGGGATGTTGATCCCTAGACTTTTTTGATGTGTGTAGTTTCGAAGAAGAATTTTTAATGGCGGTTTGACATATAGTCCATTTGAAAGCTGTCAAACTGTCATATATATTCTTCAGATAAAATCTGTAATTTAAAAAAATTGCCTTTAGTCGAAAATAAGCTATCTGTAAGCAATATTGTGATACAACACATGAAGCTGTAACACTTCAGAACTCAATCGACGTCCTAACAATCTCCTCATAATAAGTTAATCAACACAAACAAAAACAGCACCCAAAATATATTATTTACACTTCAATCTGGGATCTGTTCGCCCGCGCCGGCCGCTTCCCGGCGAGAGCACCGGGCGCCGGCCGCGGCCCGGCCGAGCGAACAACACCGCTCAATATTTACTTATCTTTATTCCATAAACAAGCACGTTTAGCAGCCGCTCCTTAAAAATGTAAACGTAAACAGAAAGCTCGGAATTTCAAACGAAAAACACGCGACCGCTGTCTGTGGTCATGTTGAGGTAAGCCTTGATTACTGCTGTTACTGCTACACATCCGGCGAGTGTAATGTGACATGAATATTACAAGATTATTCTGAATTTAATTGTTTATGTATCGCGTAAGTGAGGTCGGAGCGCGGTTTAATATTGTATTGTAACATATGGAAGGTTCATGTAACATTAATTACAACAAATGTTACTCGTCACGTATTTATTCTACCTGCGTGCCGTGTTATGAAAAGCTTTCAATTTAAATGGCATTTTAAAGAGCACACAGACACAGCGCTATTCTAATATTCACCAATTCGATTCTGTTTCAATTTCGTGTTTAATTAATTGTAATAAAACACTACATCATACTTTCATTGTTTCACCGCAGCATCATAAATAACAGTGTTATTACTACAGGTCTACAGCGGCTACATCGAGCTCGGCCTCACCACCAAGTCATATTTCATCTGCTCACTAAATCACTCAAATTACTTCTTTATTGTGCTCGCTCATCAATCACACAGAGTGATGAGAAAATGTAGTGACGATGTAATGGAGCCTTTACTACAAATACATGTACTTACAATACAACTGAACACAGTCGACACTTGTATAGCTGCGATCACAATGGAGTGAGAAGGATGTCGAAGAAAACAGCATTGTTCACATTTTCCTTCCCTATAGTTGCCTATTGTTAAAAAAGGTCTACGTCGTAGCTACGCAGGCTACGCGTCGTAGCACATTTGTCATCCGCTTCGTAGTCTACGCGTCGTAGACAATTCCCCTAGGCGGTCTACGCAGCTACGAGTACTTCTTGATGCGAATATTTTTGTACGCTTTTTAATAGTTTAATAAAACATACCTTACAGCTCAAACTACAGAACGGAATGCGCGGAAATTTTGTACGCAGATAGTTATTAAGACGTAGGCATGCGTTAAAAAAGGATTCTTCAAAATTTACCCCCTAAGGGAATGAAATGGGGGTCCAAATTTGTATGGAGAAACAAAATTAGATCGCCCATAACCAACATTTACGCGGACGAAGTCGCGGGTAGAAGCCAGTTAAATAAATAATTCTGATATAATAATTCCATAAAATGGCCAGGATATTGATATACAAAGTTATATTTGAAACTACTGTAGTAACAGAATGTCCGCTTCACTTTGTCCAATAAACGCAAACAAGATTAGCAAACTAAAGTCCAGTTATATTCCAAGCTCACAACACAGAACACAGCCCTTTAACCTAACTGTCCCGGAGCCCGGACTCCGGAGCCCGGACCTCTGGCCTGTCGACGTTACAACCTAATTTGTAGACCACTCCAGTTCATACGACACAGTTGTACTAGCACCTACATAGTACAAGCTCAATTAGGTATGCTATGAATATACACATATAGTGCTCAAAAATTAGTTAGGACTTTAAACTACAAATGTTTCAAATAGTTCACAATTCAATTATAAACTCCAGTGATTTATTTAGGACAAAATTGGTGTAATTTATAGTTTAAAATTGTGAGATATTCTCTCTATTTTGTGTTGTAATAACGCGAATTAATTAAGTTAGTTTGTTCACAAAATGTAAGTAAGTCCGGTCGAATTCCAGACGACGCAGGCGGGCTTTGATCGTGAAGTAGTATCGGATGAGGCACTTCAAGGCTGTCTAAATTAAATAGTGAAGACATGCTTTGTTTAATAAAGCTGAGTGCGTCGCCGGGGTCGCGGGACGTCTTAACAGGATACCGTGGCCCCGAAACGTAAAAGGCAACAGAAGGAACAGGGTGGTTTTTAGTCAGTAAAAGTCTGACAGTCCCTTCCGCCCCACCCAGGGCGGAAGGACTCATCTGAAGATTTTTACCACCCAAAAAAAAACTGAGTGCGTCACGATTATCCGACGCTTACTTGCCCAAAATATCGATTGCCCGAAAGAATGATTGCCCGAAGAATCACCCTGAACTTATTTATAGCTATTTCACGCGGACGTGAGTAATATTTTTTTATCTTTTGGAGTTTTATTTATACTCTTTATGCATCACGTTTTGATATTATTTTGGTTTTATTAAGGGCGCTTAAAATCTGAGAACATCCGAAATATTCCAGGCCAACTGTATATTAATAATTCTGAAACAGTATTATTTATTCATTTCAACCCAAATTAATAACCGATTCAGAATAGAAGGATGTTATTATTTACCAACTTTATCATCGATAATAACATGTGATTACAGTAATAATACATCCGCGCAGTAGGACCGCCACGCACTGTCGAATATCGCCGGCCTACTTGTGTTATTTCAAACTAGTTAAAGTTAACAAAGCGGCTCGTTAACTAACGTGTTATGAGATTCCGTGGTTATAACTACGCGGCAGCTTTTCCTAGATAAATGAATTATTGATTATGATTAATACTACAACACACTACTACTGTAACATCTTGAACACATATGGAATGCAAATAAAAACTTGAACTTGAACTTACAGTTAGCTCGACTATGTGCTATTGAAAAACGTTTTTTTTTTTGTGAGTTTTGAATTTCTTGTCGATTCTTCTCCATACGACCTTTTGAAAGAGACAACTAGGTTCAATTGTTTTACTTGTAAATGACGTTCAAATGCAACTTTCAATAGTCTAATTGAAAGCCTGTTATTGTTTGCAGATTCAGTGCATTTCAGTGGAATATCAGTGTTGGTGCCGTTATCTTTTACACGCAATTCGGCTTTATATGTATTGGTAAAAACTGTTACAATTTTGCTTTTTATCAAGAAAAACTAAATTAGGACAAAATAATGCTTTCTAATTGAAACAAAATTTTTAACTTTATAATTTATGGTCGTTTCGTGGCGCTAACATTATCTATTACATATTCGTTTATATTTAGAGTATAACGTGACTTTTTCACCTCGTGCACATTTATTTCAAACCACAAAAATCTTCTTTGTCAATCAAGAGACAGTATTAGGTTTCTGTCTCGCTGGATGACAAATACCATTTGTCACAGAGATCAAACGAACATTGATTGATTGCTTACTGACTATGACGATTTTGCCCTCATAGTAAATCGCAGAGATTTATTTTATTTTAAACTAGCTGTCCGCCGCGGTTACACCCGCGTCTTTGGTTACTGCTCCGCTCCCGTAGGTCGTAGCGTGATGGTATATAGCCTATAGCCTTCCTCGATAACTAATCTATCTAACACTGAAAAAATTTTTCAAATCGGACCAGTAGTTCCAGAGATTAGCGCGTTCAGACAAACAAACACTGCAGCTTAATAATATTAGTATATAGATAAGATGGGTTTGCTCTTGACTCTAGTCTGGGTCAGAGGTGACAGACACAAAGTCTATAAAGGACTGAGCTAACCCAGCAGAAGCCGGTTCACTCTAACTTTAAAGAGATGAAGGTCGAATGCGTTCGGAAATACAGACGCAAGCAGTGAGTTCCACTCCTTTGCTGAGCATATTATAAAAGAGATGAAATGTCGAAGAGATGTTCTAGGTAAAATTTGAAATAAAGGCCCAATAAATAATGAGATGTAGGTAAATATTTCAATCAATGTCTCAACCCGGACTCCACCTCCACTAAACATCCCCGAATAGTTTTATTTCCATACTCTGAGGTGAGGCAGGCTGACGTATTGGGGGCACTTGCTCCACACTCGGATTCGACGGGTCAGCTAATATTTAAGTAGACAGCTGACGAAGATCGCGTTTGAGTCGGCGGAGTGTAACATATTACAGAGCTTGATGTGATACGTGCCACAGACGTGGTACGTGCTACATTATAAATGTGAAGATTTTGATTTATAGCGATATGAGGAGATAACAAGCAATGACTTGTTGCCATAATTAATATGACAGGAGGCAATCTTTTGCTAGAATATGTTGATATTCTGAATCAAATGATTAATCAAAACTGTGAATTGGTTCTACATAATACTGATGAAACATGCCTATTTGGTGAATCACCTACACAACTTCACAAGTCACATTATCTTTCTTCTTCTTCAAAAATAACAGGAAACAATACCCCACACAAGGAATTTCTCCGGTGCGGTTACAAATACACAAACAACCACACCAGAATTGTTTTTGTGAAAATGTAGTCGCACTAATAACTTGTACAAATATCATAAGCCCGGTTGTCCCTGTACCACGGTATGAAGATAGCAAGTACACCGAGCCACATAATCCTCTTAACATACGTAGTGGCGTTCAAAGTCACTCAGGCAGCGCTCACTTCCCTCGACTCAATTATTCGGAAGAGTGGAGCACGGCGGGGACAAACGTGTATACGACACACAGACACACCGATATATACGAGATGTGCTAGAGAATACTTTTTTTTGAATTTGTTAAATAATCGACTTATCCATTTTACTTTGAACAAGTATCGATGCCAATATGGTCGAAAATGGATGGCTGAGAGTGGCCAAGGCACTGCCGTGCTACTGAAGGAACCTTTAATGAAGTAGTTGTTTGTATTCTATTGATTTCTTCATTTACAAAACGTGCCTCGAAAGATGAGACTTGATATAAACATTATAATATTGTTAAGAATTTTAATCTAAATGTCATCGTAATATCCCTGAATAGATACAAAAATTATAGATAACTATTTCGTACATCGATACCTGCGCAAGCTCCCCATTACTGACTCTTGTCAAGTCTCATCTTTCGTGGCGCGTTTTATACGTTGTGTATTGTAAAACAATACTAGTTTTTTTTTTAACTTCAGCAATGAATTCTGAACTTTAACAATTGAAAAACATAATAGTAGATTATTAACCAAGGGGATAAAGCAGTGTCTTCTGTCGCGGGTGACGATTTAAATCGCGAGCGTAACGAAGGACTCGAGGTTTACTTCCAAGCGTAGCGAGGGTGTTAAAAACTTAAATCACGAGCGAAGCGAGGGATTTAAGGCGAGTCCTGAGTGTAGCGAGGGATTTAAGTTCACCCAAGACTAAGACAGCTTTATCACCGAGGAAAATACTCTACTTTTCGTACCATTTGCGAAAAAATTAACACAATAATAATATGAGATATGCATTTTAGAAAATTAAGTTATTTATAAAAATAAATTAAAATCAACTTAACGTTTATGTATTTGAAGAAAACAAAAACGCGGCAAATTCCTAGACTAATATTTTTTTGTCAGAAAAGCAAACGCATCAAGCCCATACGGCCTCGTCGGTTTTCGTAATTTTATTTAATAATCATAACTGCATAATAAATGCGTATTCCTTTTTCAAAAAAATGTATAATGCTTTATATACAAACTCAATGGTGTAAACACAGATGTAGTGCAGTATAAATTTCGGTAAGTATTCCAATTCTCTCCCTAGAGGATGAATGAAATTCAGTACAATTTTCTTTCCCTGTTTTTAACAGATTAAAAATGACTATTGTTATGTTCGTTTTTTGTGGCATAGAATGTCACTTTTTTGAGCAAGTGGTACGAAAAATAAATATTTAATGTTTTATCAAAACTTCAAATGGCTCCATTCACCGAAAAACTGTGAGCAATAACACACAGTATTGGCAATAACAAAGCCAAGTATTGGAGTGTAAACACATGGAGAGCCACCGGGTTCGATGCCTGGCCAAGTGCCAAGCGACAATTAGGCTAATATCCCACACTACTTGGCACGGGAATGAACTACCGTAACGTTTGAATAAACAAAATGATTTTATTGTTTATTTAGTAGGAATGATGTGGAAATTATTAGCTATACCTATATGTTAAAGTTTATTTTTTAAGTTATGAGTAAATATTAGTGACACATTTACCTACTTTGGTAACATGAGATTACTTGTTGATCGTCTCCGCCGTGATGTGGCGCCGGTTCCGTTGATTCATCGCGTTTAATACTTCTTCCGACACGTCAACACTTAGATATAAAGTGAGAACGAATACAAGTGGATGGGAGCCGCGCGCCGCACAAAGTGTCGTTAGTTCTCAGCCTACATACATTATTACAAAGGCAACTAGGCCTCCCGGAAGCGCTTTCGTCCGATTCCGGGCCGGACGCATGCCGGATGTGGGCCGGAAGCGGGCCGTCTCGCCGCAACTCACAAACGTACCACTCGCACAATGTGACGGCTGCCGTTTCGTACACCAAATGTAGGTTTTGATTTAACTTGGTTTATGAATATGAAACAAGATTTGATTTGTTAAAATGTGACGTAAAGGAACAAAAGTTGGACATGTGTCTCTTCCTGGTGTTGTGAGTTCGTCATTTTGTTCGTCAATACAAAAAAATTGTATTAACGAACAAAGTTCTTGTGTTATGACATTTACTTAGGCACGACTTTTTCGTTTCGTATCATATCACACACATAGACAGGTATAAGCAAATCGTAAAAGAATTGAACAAACAATATTTAAAATACAACACAAAACACCATTGTCTCACCATCCACTTATTAACCACCCGCGGGCGCGCGTCGTCGATGCGCCCCACCGCAGGCGCAGCGGCCGATGACACCCAATTGTTAAAGACAGGTCACCCGTTAACGGGGATTTGTGTAATTCCAAGATTCAAGAGGCAATTAGCAAAGGAAATTCTATTATAACATTGTAATTTTATAAAAAGGTAAAGATGTCCTCTTTGGAGTTTGAAATTAGGAATTATTAGATTTGTATTGTACTTTGAAGTTTGGAATTGAGTTTGGAAATTAGAAGTTTAAAATGAAATACGACGACGAATGTTAAAGCTACATTGAGGATTTAGAGGAGTTTTATCTTTAGTGAAGATCCTTTGATTAATATGTCATATGAGTTGTGATAGCAAACTCAAAAAATATGACTACACTTCAAGAAACGAAACGGTTTGAAAAGGAAAAACGTTGTTAGGTATTTATTCAATGAAATTGCCCTCATTTTCAGGTTTTAGCAAATAAAGCAAGATTTTTCCTAACATAACAATATCAAAACTATATTGTGTAACATTAACAAAGGCCCGGTACTTGATATATAAGCATGCCTGAGTCCGCCACAGCTCAACTAACGTTAATAGTGTTTGTGAGTCTGTGCTGTGGGCTGTTCACGATATAATAGCAGCCCACGATTGTAAGACGTTTGCTCAGTCCGCTCGTTGGAGCACATTTTTAGTGTAAAGGTAGAAATCTTGGGTCTTCAACTATTTACTCTAAGATATCTTGTAGGTCAAAGCTGAATGTTTAATGTTATGAATACACTTTACTTTAAAATATTTAGTTGCTTAGTCTAGTGTAAAGATAGTTAAATTATTAATTTAATTCTGTATTTATTGGAGTAGAAAGGAATCCAGAATATACCTATATTTTAAATTTCTTAGGCCCTGTTTCACTTTTGAATAGACACTAATAATCAGATGGAACAGATTTTATATGAAATAGTCTGTCGAATAATTAAATCGGACCTTATACGAAGATGGTGAAATAGGCCGTTACTCCCATAAACCCGTACCTACATTACTACAAAATCAATCACAAAATGCCCAATACATCAATGCACAATGCCTCCGAAATATCCCTCAGCACTTACATTCCACACGCAACTGGCACGCTAGTGGCACACACAATGCGAGGCGAGCGATCAATCACGCGGCTATAAGGTCGCGCATCGATCACGCGGCCCCCGAGTGCGCCGGCGGCGACGCGCTCTCTTGTTTTTGCTTCGCTCTAAGGGACACCAGAATAGATGAATTTGGTAATGTGTGTATGAATTATTATGACTGTTTTTAGTGGTGTTCCTTATGGATAGCTGAGTTATCTTTCTCTTTAGCTTACTGTCTAATAAAATATTAATGAAAGTACTTTGTGGAAAGTCAAACACAACTCAGTCCTATGAAAACAAGGCTCTATCAAAAAGGGAAGCAATATCCGCAGTCAACCAGATTATATCTGACAAATAGCGAATGATACATCACTTGCTATCGTGATATTTGTCAAGCAGTACGCACAATCAATCAGGTCGTATGTCGAATGAGGCCGGACGGTTAAATATTGGCTGCAATTTACCGAAACATCCCTGTTGTCAACAACAGATAGGTAACAATGCGATGTTATACTTTGTGAATATGTACCAGAGTTGCGCGTGACACGCACCTAATTGGTAAGCTTTGTGAGCGTTCACTGAGTTTAAATTAAAATAGTGCAGTTCACCAGTTATAATATAAACGTGGAATTAACTTTGCTAGTTGTACAGTGGCGTCCATAAGTGGATAGACATTCTCAAAAAACATTCGCTTCAAGTTAAGTTTGACTTACGACCTTCTATTTTCGAGAACAGTCACATGTATCATCATTGCCGTCGACAAATGCTTGTAGTTCATAATTTCAACATTATAAAATAAGTCAAGTTGGCCTATCGGCTAAACGCCTGCAGATAGGTGCTTGAATCGAGGAGTCGTGAGATCGAATCTCATCCAGACTATGACTTTTTGTAAGTTTTTACTTGATAAGCATAATATTCTTTATCTTGTTCGCTTTGTTCACACATTTCGTAAAGTTAAAAAGGGTCTAAATCAATATAAAGAAATAATTATATTTGTTTTCAATAAACTGCTAAATATCGATTACCTATAATAAGTGGGTATTAACAATCATATTTGTGTTATTAGAATATTCTTTTCTTGTTATATTGATATGACGTGGGTAAACACAAAAAATCTTATGAACGGTTACAAGTGAATTTCTTTTATCTAAGTAGGAATGTAACGTCACAATTCTTGTCAGTTAATTAAATAAATAAATAAAACGAATAAACCTTTATTGTTATTATTAAGCACGACTTTTTTATTTCCACCTTCCAACACCAAAAAAGTAAATTAAAAATCACATAAATAGTTAAAACTTAATACAATAACTAACATTTTCTTCGTATATAAAAATAAATAATAAGCATGATTCATTATTAATAAGCATAAACCTAACAAGTTTTTACTTTTCATTATTATGGTTTCAAAGAAACAAAAAAACAGCCAAGAAGTAATTAAGATACGAACTCAAACCTTATTGATCGTGAAGCTGTTGCTTAGCCTAAACAGCTACCAACACATATTAGATTGATGCGAATTTTAGCAATGCTATGGTAAGAACAGACGCGTATTCTAAATGCAACAGAAATATCATGCTATTTCGCGTAGTGTGGCGACAGTTTATTAGTGTGTGTTATCTGTGGAATGTTGAGACATCACTCATACACGCACACGCACCCTCATTGACTGTGTCGCGCTTGTATATTCGAGCTAAAGTAGCCTTTATGGTGCTGATGGACTATTGAACGTTTAGTGTACAAGCTGCAGATTTTGCGAAAAATGTACGTAGTGAATGAAAACCGAATATAATTTACTTTAGTTGCATGTTAACGTGCGTTTTTCCCATAGGTAAGGTATTGTTACAACATACACGTATGTCTAGGTATGTAGCTATTTTCCTGATTATCCCGTAAGTACATCGTGTTAACCTTTTTCGCACCTACTCGTTTTCCGTTTATATTATTATTCGTGGACTATTTACGTGAATGCAAACCTTTTCACACGCCGTACACGATCTCCCGGCCGCCGCTGCTCGCCCCTCACAGAGGATCGTTTTACGAAACCATGTTTTACGAAATATATAAATAAAAGGGACTTTTTTTACATGTAATCAAACGTTAAGCTTTTAGGCAAACTTTTTAAAGTATTAGGCGTAAGTGGTTGCTTAAAATGCTTATTTACAAATTAATTAAATGACACGATTTGTTTTTATTGTGAGACACAAATATTTAAGTGCAAATAGTCGATTTAGTGGCAAACACTAAACGAAAATTTAAATATGAGAATATTTAATATAAAATTAAATTACACACGTTTATATCACTAAATAATTGAATATCTGAAAGCCATTTTGCAAAGAACTTGACATGGCAGCCAACGCGAAAAATAATAAGTATTCAAAGAAAGCTTTTCCTCCTGAAAATATGTTCGGAAGACAGAAAGCGACAATAAAATCGGTAACAAGTACAAATAGTCCCGCACCGCGACACGTGTCTGTCTGCGTGATTGATCGCGTCATCGTTCACGCCACGCGCCGCACAAACACCTTTACAGCTGTTGTCACCTTTGAGTTTCATAACGTATAATTTTTTTGACGTAAAAGAATATGGCGTCTTTTGGTTCGATAAGAATAGAATAGAAATACTTTATAAATCAGACTCTTACAGTCTATAGTGTAAGTAACAAAGCAAGCTTAAAAACAAAAGTAAAATAAATAAATATCGAGTCATCGACGCTTTCACATTCAAATCATTGAAGCGAATGAACGCGGCCCAGTATAACCTATTCGCTATTTTTGCAAGATTTGAGTATAGTTTGTTATTGTTACCCTGTTATTCTAATTATCTGTACGTAACTATTGTAATTTAAATTATTTATTGATTGCTGTGCCCTAGCTGGGTCAATAATAGTATACTTTATGGTCCATAATAATACTACTAACAAAGGGAGCCGCAACAGGGCCCTGAAAATGTCATGCTAATCGTGGTGATAGTGCTATGAAATCTTGTTATGTGATGTTGCGAGTTTACATACATACATAAACTCACGACTTCTTTTCATGGGGGTAGGCAGAAACCACAGAACGCCACCTGGTACGATCCTTACATACTCCTTTCGCCTCATCTACGTTCATACATGTCGTCAGTTTAACAGTTAGTAGAGTACTGTTTACTGTAATGTTTAGTGATATTGTAGATGTGTGTACCAGAGAGCAAGTTTCAAAGTTTCGCGCCACTCTTTGTCATTCCGCGCTGATTCGGGTCACGTATAGTCACAAAAGTATTCCGCAGTCACCTAGATTTTAGTCCTTCCTTTCATTTTTACTGTATCTCACGCCTTCAATTTCGTACAGGCAATATAGGCTATGTACAGACAATATCTATCCAGGCATCATATATTATTCAGACGTGTGTCGTCAGAGCAACAGGATCTATTGAAAGCGTACTTTCTTTGTTTTCTTTTCATAATATGAATATCTAACAATATATTATTAAACATGATACATTTCTAGGCTGTATTCAACTCTCAGTGAAGCCAGAAGAGGGTTAGATAATTCTAAATACGGTAAAAATACGGATTGATCACAATACACCAGCACTACTCCGTCTTGAATAATAAACGAAGTAGTAGGTAGATAAAACTCGTACAATACAATAACATTGTTAAAAGGTAACAGCAAAAAATTACCAACATTATTCTTATAAAATATAAAGAGGGAGAGCCCCTCCCCCCCTTTATTAGGGCAAATAATTTAGGGCAATAATTTTAACTTTTAATTTAGACTTTGATGTTGCACGGCTTGACATACCTAATATCTCGACTTAGGTATTACATTGTAATAGACATAATTAGTTATTTGTTTACTTAGTCGCTGCATCCGGTCAACGTAAAAAACGTAACTAAGCAAAGTATACATGTGGAAGCTTGTAATTAGCAAATATCCCTGCCTATGTATGATATTTATATTTGTTATTAGTCTGTAAGCTTACTTTAAAATAAATAATAATAAATAAATTAAAAAGTTTCTAAGTTTTCTTAGAGAACGTCCTCGAGACCTAAGTTTGTTATTTCAAAAATTCCAATTTATAATAAAATACACCTGTCTGTCTACACTACCGATACCGACAGTAATTTGTAGGAAAAATCCTTTTTTCTGAACCTAAACAGGTAACATAAGAAATCGTCGCAAGTAACAAAAGAACGTTTAGAAATAAAACGCATGTATATTATACTATCTTCACTACTACGTGCTTTAGTAGGCACACATAAGAAGCTTATAAAAATAACTTTGGGCCAACTTGAATAAATCGTAATTTATTTCATGTCGATAATATTTCTGAGTCAGCACTTATTGCGGCCGTAATTTGGCTTAAGACCACGCAATTTGCGGAAAAGGCTTTTCATCATGGCGTGTAGGTATTCACATAGCCTAGGAAGCGAGCGAAGGTTATTTTATTATAAAACCACGGTATACTGATGACTTTAAGCCATCGGTTTTACGCCCAAGTAATTATTAAAACAATGAAGCTCAGCGTGTTCCCGTGTACCCACAGACTACTCATACGCATCGAGCAACAAACCAGTCGTTCACTTCTCTCTGTATACATATCTTTGTTCTAAACATCGTATAAAGAATAAATAAGATTTTTTTTTTGCCTGCCGTTACTGGCCCTCTCCTGGGCAAAGGGCTCTCCCCATTTCTTCCACAAGTAATAATCATGAACTAATATACGAAACACGAAATAATAACACTTATTGAATAGGACTACATTCATACAATCATGGACTTGGCTAAAGAAAAAAATCAAATATTCAAATGTGAGTGGTTGACCAAAAAGGGACCTCAAGGGAAAATAATTGATTTCGAGTAAATCGCGTTTGAAATTTCGTGTAGCAACGAGTTTGGCTCGGCCTCGGCTCACAAAAAAAATCATAAAAAAAACACTACGGCACCTAAAATTATTCTGGTTAGACCAAAACAAAGCTAAAAGACCACAGATTAAAAAATTCAAAAAAAAAAAACGGTTTCCAATCCCTCCAGGTCCCTTTTTGGTCAACCACTCACAAATATTTATTTCTTAAAAATCACCAAGTTAAATCATAATATTTTGGAACAAAGCCATGGCTCGTAAGGATTCAATTCCATTACAATTGTTATACAAATTACTGTAATACAATTACGTAAGCAAATATAATTGCTATTAATAGGTTTTTGTAAAGAAAATTGCAAATGTCACTTAGTAGACGATATGTTATTGTGAATTAATCAAAGTTTGATGTACCTACCTATATGTGTACTGAAATGTCGCTAGGTGTAGGAATGTCCTATTAATATTCAATTCATCTAATTATGCTCTGAATATGATCCGCTTTGAAGTGACTGAACTAATACCAGCGAGCTATTCATTAGTCGCTAATGAAAGACTAATTAATAGGAGATGGTAGTTCATTTAATATTCTACCACATGTGTAGTTTGGTTGTATTAATTATTGACAAAATTCTGTTGAAATTGAGTATTTGATATAATAAAATGGAGCTCTGCCAAACTCCACAGCTGCCATTGCCCGACCTACCTCAAAGCAACAACTTTATTCTAAAGTCGTTAAAGTCCCCGAAACATCTCGGTATTTAACCACAACAGTTCATCTCGTATGTTTCGAGTTATAAATCTAATAAAAATCCGTCAGCATGATAAACGGCGCCGTGCGCTGGCTTGCTGCCAACACACCGCTGCGCCAGTGGCCGCCTGCCCGCTATTGCACCACGTATTAAGCACGGTGAGGTGCAATAAAAACTTAACTTATACACGGCGACTTCTTTATGACTGTCATAGAGTGCGGATAGCGATAGCAACGCGGATTGTATACGTAATAAGTGCTGCAGGGGTGTGCTGATTTGCAAATCGTGTTTATGTAATTAAACTTTAATTGTGCATGCTTGCTAAGTGAGGGTTTACAAAGGGAACAATCTAAGGCCATAAGTTTAACTCTCTAGAAATAAATACTTCAAACCCTTACTTAGCAACAAATGCTTTTAAAACTAAAAAAGAACAATAACAACAATTCATACACTTGTTGAATCAATAGCTAATATATCAAAAAGAAGTTGGTTATCGATATGACACACACCAATGGACTCCAATAATTTAATTCAGATCAATCCTTCATAAGACGTTTTTTAGTTCCCGAAAAAAGACACCGAAGGGGATTTCACTTGATAGTTAGAAAAAAAAATCTTTTCCCGCTAGAAAATTGGCGCCATGTCGAACGTTTTCACCTAAATCGACTTATAAAAAGAGCATCAAAATTCTTGTCTCCCTGGTACACGGCACGCACTAGTGGAGCTGGCGTCACATTAAACGTTCTTACAAACGATTCACGATCACTAAATTACTACCGATTATTACTTTATGACGTCACAAATGCTCCTTTTTTCTTTTAAAAATGTTCTTTATTCTATAAGGTGTTAAATATGGTCGGTATTATTAGAAAGTACATCATTCTCACACCTTTTCCCTCATCTTCGCGCGCTTAATAACAATAAATGTCAGAATAGATCAGGTGCAGCTGCGGTGCGATACAAAATGGTCTTTATTATTAGAAGCAAAGTTTTCATAATGCTGCAATTAAGTTCAATAAAGAGATGAGTTACAACTTTAACACGTCTTAGCTACAGTATATACTAGAAACAATAAAGATGAGATTATAACGTTTAATAAACTGAGCTTTTAAACTACGTTGCTTTCTTATCATGATCACAGAAGCAAAAATGGTTCTTTCTGGCGTTATTTTAAAGATTAAAATAGTTATTCGTGATTAATATTGAAATCGTATTACAATTTAAATGATATTATTGCACAGAATATACTCGAGCATTACTTTACTGAAGAGAATTTTAAACATAAAAATAAGCGAATGTTATTTTTATCACCCGTAAAAGGTCAATACCCAAATGATCTGCAAAAAGAGAGAGAGGTGTCGATAATCGCCGCATTGCGGTCTGCGTCCGAGGTAACCCGCCAATAGGCACCTTCCTACACCTAGACATACTGATTCAGGCTTAAGTACGTGTTATGTAGGCGTAATGGCGGTGCCGGAGTTTGCTTGCCTTTCATTAATTGAACTACCAAAGAAATACAATCTAGATGTCTTACAATAACAGTTGTTTTAAAAACTAAGTTGTCGACTTCAGTAGTTTTATCCAGTTTAGTTAAAACGAATCGGTTAAAAAGTGTAATAAGGTTCCATTTGAAACATTTCCAAGTTACATTTGGCTAAAACGAAGTAGTTCGCGGTTAGCTTCAGACAGCTCATGTGATTACCGGCGCGGTCGGACGCCTTCATTGACAATTGGCACGAACTAGCCGCTCACGACTAGTGCAAATGAACACAAATTCATGTTATTCTAGAATTGGGGCAAAGTACTTGAAGAAAGTAGGTACTTTAGATACTAATTTAGTTAACACAATTAAAAAGATTCTGTTAAGATATCTTTAAGTTTATGTGGTACAAAAAATCGGCAAAGAAACAACAAAATTACAGTGATATAAAACATCTATCTCGTGCAACTTACAGACACGTGTCACGTATCATATCTATAACTTTTGACTTCCAAAAGATCAACACTAATCTACTCACGTTACACTCTAATAACTTATACTTCCAGAAATCAAATCAAAATGCAAATAAAATCTTTGCTCCGATTCACAAAGGCTCACTTTACCTTGTACCATATTGCTCAGTAACAACGTCACAATATTTACAGGCACAAGGTGGTGCTAAAAGCTTCAGAAACTAATTTAACGTCGCGGCACAGATGTGTAAAAATGGCGGTGAGGGAGCCATTTGCCGATTGCTGGCTCAGGGCTGGTACACGCCATGGTGAAATATATGGCGGCGTCTACATGGGGAATGAAGTGGGATTTATTTGGTGGAGTTTCGAAAATAATGTTAAATAAGTTTTATAAATAGTAACTTCAGAAAGTAATGCCGATTTTGTTAGTTACAAATTATTTTCTACAGGTCTTCTGAGGAATCAACATACAAAGTAATTTAATTTGCAACTTAGAAAGTTAAAATAAGTACAAATTAAATCATATTCCATAACCATTTCATTATGACTGTGACAAGCCAATAAAAGAAAGTTTTTAATATCATCAATAGTTGAAACTAGAAATATTGTGCGTTATTGAAATTGCACAATACTATTTTTGGACAATGTTTTATGTGTTCAGCAGCCCTACAGAAGAGTAAACGGATCCCAAACACATGTAATTTATGGCACGTGCGAGAGAAACGTGCAGACGAATAATTATGTTGTTAGTGGAGCACCCGACGCGGAAATCGAGATTGGTGACACGATAGGGCCAGCAGGAAATGCTTGCTTTACTTCTTATTTATTTATTTATTTATTTATTTATTTATTTCTTCGAGAAGTAGATACAGATTAACCTCATAAATAGCCAAGAAAAACAAGCAACAATAAATAATTCTCGACGCCGTCTTGAAATCATACATTCCCAAAGGACACACCTGCGCGTCTCTACTACTTTTTATCTCGAGAAAAACATTGTTACAGTGAAAAAAATAGCATACAATAAAACTTGTAAAAGTCAGCTCACCTGGCTACAAAAACAATTTAAAACATGCCTTTGAAAGCCTTTCAGAACTATTCAAATAAAACAGAATTGAATATTTCTGTACCAATTACATTCAATAAACTTTCATGTCCATTTCACTGGATATCGAACTAATTGCATTCGTTACAGATTACTGTTCAAATATTCTCTTTTATACAAAAACGTAACATGCAATAAATGTATAGAATTTATTATCAGTTTCAATCAAGCGAAAACGAATTGTATTAAAAATATATGCATGACGGAGAGTGTATCTCAAATATTCCATTTGTGCAACCGTGGCATAATACGGAGTGACGTGGAACAATTGTGTCAGTGAGGCCTTAGGCTTAGGTGAACGTGGACTATCACAAGTCCACATGCTAAGGTATTAAGGAGTCTGGCCACTACACTGTACCTCACCATGTCAGTGCTAGGTAAAGCATTCTCTGTATCGAAAAGTGTGAAACTATGTCCACTGAACCGTTCCGTCACCGACCATCACGACGTGCCATGCACGGAGCGTTGATACGTTCTAGTGGGGATTGTAGTCTGTGTCATGTTTCTTGCCTGATATTATTAGGGCATTTTAGCACAAAACAAGCTTTTTAACAAAACTGAAACTGCACACTCACAGTATCCCTTCATCATAATTATATTGATTACAGGGGCGATTCTATAAATAGGCTTTTTGGGCTGCAGCCCAGGGCCCCGTGAATATAAAGGGCCCCCAGCCCCCGATGGAGAAAAAACTAACATTTTAAAAATAAATTATTACTGTATTTTACCACTTTACTCTCTGCTCCATGACGCTCCCTCGCCTTCGGTTCGGGATGCAATTCAATCTCGACTGTAATGACAAACTTAACTCGCTTGTATCATAATGCATTATTATAACAAACAGTTTTTTGAAAAAATGGCAATTAGCTTCAATAATTAGGTAGGCCCCCAAATAGTGTTAGTAGCCCAGGGCCCCACAAATTCACAGTCCGTCTCTGTGATTACCCGGCGAAAGGTTACTAGCCAATCAAAACATATATCAGTAAACATAGTTTGAGCCTGTTCTGAAAAAAGTCATAGTGTTTTTATGTTATTGTAAGGGCACAGCCGACGCACAGCCGGGGCACAGCCGCGCATGTGTTAGCGTTTACTGCTCAATCCACTATAGAGTAAGGACGATAAAACTTCGCACCTGCCGCCGGACCCTTAAGTTTGTGACAAAGAAATATCCATAAAACTGATATTTTCCAAGCCATATCACGATGTTCATGTTTTAATACGCGCCCTCACAGAATGTCACATACTATTATATTGTTATTACATACTCATGAAGTGATTTTTTTATCTGCTACACTTAATATTTCAATATAACACGTTTTAAAAATACTGTCGTCATGGTCTAGATGTAGATGTTAAGGTGCCCTCATATATGTGGTTGCGGGTTCAAGTCCGGCAAGTACAAATGTGCCTTTTTAAATTTATATGTACTTTTTAGGTTTATCTTGGACATCACTGACATCGGTGAAGGAAAACATTGTGAGGAAACCTGGACTTACTATTTAATAAGTCTGAAATTGCTAATCCGCCTTGAGCAAGCGTGGTAATCAATGCTCGTGAAGGAGAAGAGGCCGTTACCCAACAGTGGGACAGTAATATGCTAGTATTATTTTAACGAAGAATGCTAGTATTATTTTAACAGAAGCTTAAAATTCCGGGATTTTCTTCTATACTTTGCGCAAATTGCCAATATTATATCCGATACCACATTTTTGCCATAAATTGAGCGACTCTTTTCGTTCGACGAGCGGTGCTCCTGTGAAGAGCTATTGATGACCGCCGTTCATTCCCGATTCCATTCATTCGTACTCGGTCGCCCGTCAAGTGACCAATATTGGCAAAACTCGCATTTATTAAGGAACGTACAAATATTTGTTCATAAAGTAATTATATTGAATTGAAATAAGCTTATTGCCTTTTATTACTAATTGAAATGTTCGTTCGGATTGTGCATTTGGTTGCTTTACCATCACCACCACACATTGTACCTACTAAAATGTACTGAAATAAAATGAAATACTCTTGAGTAGATATTTACCTATTGAAAGCTACAATAATAGTTCTAAAAATAATCCGTAAAAATCACCCACCGCAGTAAAGGGTTACTTAAATAAACGAATTACATAAAATACCAATTTCCGAGATCAACCACAAAGCAAACTCATATTATTAATTTCACAAGCGAAACAACGCGACTACCATCACTACATATTATAAAATAAAGTCGCTTTCCCTGTCTGTCTGTCTGTCCCTATATATGCTTAGATCTTTAAAACTACGCAACGGATTTTGATGCGGTTTTTTTTAATAGATAGAGTGATTCAAGAGGAAGGTTTATATGTATAATACATGCACCCGTGCGAAGCCGGGGCGGGTCGCTAGTTAGTGATAATTGCATGTAGTGTCAACAACTGTTTGGTATGCAGGCTACACACAAACATCTCCGCGCTGCGCTCTCTAATACTCACTGTCAATACTTATCGCAAGTCTTTTTAAATATAATACACAGCGACACGAGCTGTCAGAGACTTGATTACTCAACACTTGCACAGCTTAGTGGTTTTAGAGTGTTGCGCAGACGCTCATATCAAGTTAAAGAAACTAATCGATTTTGAAGAGCGGCGTTTCATTATTTACTAGCACTCTCCCCACGATTTCGTTCGCGTGATTCTTCTTACGGATCCCTTATTTTTTGATGATAAAATATAGCCTATAGCACTCAGTGATAACGTAGCTTTCAATTTGAGAAAAAAAAATCAAAATCGGTTCAGTAGATCCAGAGATTACCCCCCTACAACCTCACGAACTCAGAAACTTTACCTCTACTCTTTATAATATTGATATAGATTTAAAGCAAATATTTTACGTGTGGATTATGGACCATAATCCATGTAAAATGTTTGCCATACCATACCATAATTTATGGCGAATTTGTCACCTATACAGTGATTACATAGAAAAAAAACTGAATTCTAAAAGTTAACTAACAGATTTGTTAGTTTTGTCACTTATCCGTTTGAATTAATTAATCTCTTTTGGCCACATCACCGTACAACTCCGAGAATAGCTGTTATTTACCGAGTGAAATTAGAATAGAGCTCGCGTTTAGTTAATCGGATTATTGTTTCGTGCTGATTGGGAAATCACAGAGTATTTTGATGCTAATTTTATTGTTCTGTGTCGAAAACGTTTACTGGAAATGGGTCACTATTGCATTAAGTAATAATGATTAATTTTAAACAAACGATGCCATTTGGCTGGCTCGACTGTTTCTTACGATGTTTCGCGGAGGTCTAAATTAAGCGTTTGTTATTATTTAAGGACAAGAGTAAGTATTAAACTGCGGTTTAATCTCTTATGAAACGTTAATTACACAGTTTAATAACAGATAAAACCGCAGTTTAATTTAATTACTTTTGTCTTTAGGTAACTTTATCTAGTAATAAACCCGAGCTCCTCAGAATTATTTTGTCTCGACAACACTCGTCCAACTGACCTCAATAGCCTCAAAAACAACGAAAAAAAATCCCATAAAACAGTCTTAACGACGGCATTAACGACATTGTCCGGGCAGAGCAGCGTGTCACGTTGCCCGAACAAAGCGGCCACAAAGAGAAAATTAACGCTTTCTTGTCGTCCTCGGATTGCAATAGGAGATTGTCCGAAACACGATCCCGGACAGACTGTCCTAAGCCTGTTTGAAGACAGTTGGGGACAACAATTTCAACTCAAGTATTTCTTTAATTTGGGTGTTCAAAATAAATATAATAGGATTTTTTTTCAGAATACTTTATATTTTTGTCATCAACATGTATTATTAAATTAATTTATCCGCCTACTTCTAAGTCAAAAATATAATTTTAATCACTTGCAAGAGCTTTGAACAGTCTTCAAAATCATTATTTTTAGAAGATCAGATTTTGTGTCGATATTGTATTTTATTCACAAAATAGTAACAGGCACCATTCATAAAATACACACTCAACATAATACAAGCAAGACTTACCGCACTGAAGCCCGCGCGCCGACTAAGGAGCGCGTATCGATACGCACTCCCGATACTACGCCGACCTGATAAAACGCATATCGACACGATAACGTTATCGCGTTGTTTTTGTGTTTAAATTAA
This sequence comes from Hoplodrina blanda, assembly GCA_949316365.1. Taxonomy (NCBI): domain Eukaryota; kingdom Metazoa; phylum Arthropoda; class Insecta; order Lepidoptera; family Noctuidae; genus Hoplodrina; species Hoplodrina blanda. The sequence goes on from OX438590.1 coordinate 452,256, forward strand.
TTGCTACTGTTAATTATGGCGATATGTGATAGCGAGCACAGTAATGAGTAGAAATGTATACATTTAATTAGTTTTAAAAGTCTAAATACGAGTTCATCGAAGTTTTGATTTCTGATTTGTTATCAAATAACATAATAATTGGAAGTTTTTAAATGGTGTAAACTAGTTATATTTAATGTTAACAACTAATGAATCATAACGACTCGTTGTACAGCGTAAATTATTAATAAATTGTAACAAAAATGGGTCGACATGAAAAGGATTACGTAAAAAAGGTCTTTTACTATCTACAAAATTATTCCACACCCACACTTATAATATCTAGTCTATTTCTAGTCCAAAATATATTCATATTCTACCCTTCTATATTCAGAAGGTCAACGCCCTCTGACGTCACGACACCTGCTCATAATATTCAAACAAAGCGAAGGACTGCTTAGCATATCTACGAACGTAGCGTCGTAGCAGGTGTGCTACAGGCGTAGCGCTCGACCGCGCGGCGTAGGAGTAGCGTAGACATGTGCTACGACAGACGTAGCAATGAGAATCTTAATTACAAAAATGGTAATTTTGTTTATTACGTTCTCTTGGTAAGATCATTTAATGATTTTGTAAATTAAATTAAGTTTATAATTCGTGTAATTATGCAGTGACTCATATTACGCGTGATGTTAACTTGTCAGCCCGTGATCAAACAACACCAATACAATTATAGGAGTATTATTATCATAACTAAGACAATTAGAAAATAAAATAATTACATAGCTACACTTTTTACAGGACGATTTGGTGATTTCAGTAGATTTCAGTAGGTATGTGCCTGAAGTATATGCTTTATAAAGAAGAAACAGAAATAATTGTAACTTAAAATTATAAGGAATTTTTGATTGGACATTGATTTAGATATCTGTAACTATCTAAAGTATTAATTCAATAGTCTGTTAACTTTAGGGCTCCGACGGGCCTGTCAATTAGTTCAGCTGAAGTTTCAGACGGGACTGAAGCTGTCATTACAATAATATTGTTACACGAATTGAAGATTGGTTAGTTTAAACACGAAACTCTATTTGATGCTGGTTGAGCAGAATGATTACACTCGAAGCTGCCTTGACAAACTAATTATGTCATTTTTTCTAAATATTATTGTCATTTTTAATTATTATTGTACTTGACATTGAGACTTAAATTCCAGGGTATTTTTTTGATGTGATGGTCAGAGGCGACAGAGACAAAGTCGATGATATTTTATTTTATTTGCATTGTTGCCATAAAACAGTGTATTATTATAATTTATTTAATTTTGATGATAATATGACGTTGTATATTCGTGGACGACACTATTTTCGTATGCCTTCCGGCGGAACACAGCATGGCCCAACATGTTATACAACATCGTATCATTCAATATCATTTTCGTTTTACAAATACAAAATTAACTAAACATTTTAACGGAACGGCACACATTCATAACTTATACACATTCAGCACATTTTCAGCGCCCGAAACAAAATCCGGTTACATTTTTAATTTTAGCAAGTCCTAAGAGATTTTTCCGCTACAAAACACCTGAGTACACTACGCTTAAAACACCAAACAGTCAACAAAACCTTTCATTTCAGTATTACCAGCCAACAGAAATTAAACGCTGTTAAAAATAAAAGTCTCTAAAAACAGCACTTTTTGTTGAAGTTCCGAACGAAAACCACTAGAAATATTACCATAAGGTAAGCAAGACAAATATTTGGGCTGGCAACACTGGCAGGGAAGCTGAGCTCGCTCCGCTCCGCTTCATGAATATTCAGGAGCGAAGTGGCGCGGGCGGCACTTATGCGTATTTTATTATCTGTCGGATAAATAAATGGTAACGCTGGTTGCCATTTGCACGCGTTTGTTTGAGGAACGCCGCGAGGGGCGGTCGCTACGTCTAATGTCATTATTAACGTGGCATTTACAGATTGTAGGACTTGTGACCGATTGTGTTCCCTTTTATACAAGTACATCATTCAAATGCAAAACTTTTATAAACACAACAACTTGTATTGTTTTGAGTGCACTTTGTTATAATAGTAACAAAATAATGTATCTGTGTTGTAAGTGTTGTCTATTATTGTCTATGATAATTATTTTAAAAATAAATTGTCTATGCGTAACCGCCATTGTGTTTGTTTCAATAGGTTATGGGCCCAGTCCATAAATCCATAGTTATCGGCGAAAAGTTAAGTAATCTGTATATAACATGTCTGCAAGTTATTCGATCAATGTGCCTAAATTACGGGGGCGAGAAAATTATGATGATTGGGCTTTTGCCGTGGAAAATTATATGATCCTGGAAGGCGTGGGTCTGAATGACGCCACTGAACTTGCCGAAATGGAAGACAAGAAAGCCAGAGCGAAAATCATCATGACCATTGATCCGTCTCTATACACCCATATCAAGAACGAAGCTACAGTACGAAGTTTATGGAATAAGCTAAAATCATTATTTGATGATTCGGGTTTTACTCGGAGGATCAGCCTACTAAGAAACCTGATATCAATCCGTTTAGAGACCAGCGACTCCATGACTAATTACGTGACCCAGCTTGTCGAAACCGCCCAGAAGTTAAAAGGTACAGGTTTCGAAATAAATGACGAATGGATTGGCTCGTTATTACTGGCAGGGCTTCCTGAAAAATTTAGCCCAATGATAATGGCTATAGAGCATTCAGGCATGAAAATTAGTTCAGATACAATCAAAACTAAATTATTGGATATGAGTTCGGATTATGATGTTGGTTCTGAAAGTGCATTTATAACCAAACTAAAGCGTGGGAAGGCGCAAAGTGGTAGTAGCAATAACGGAACGCAACCATCAGTGAAAAATGTCAATGAAAACATCAAAAACAACAAGAAAGTTATTCGTTGCTACAAGTGTAAAAAGATTGGGCATTATAAAAACCAATGTCTGAATATTGAAAAAGAAAAGTCAAATGCTTTTAGCGCAATCTTTATGACTAGTGAATTCGATAAAAACGACTGGTATGTAGATTCCGGTGCCAGTTGTCATCTAGTAGCAAACGAAAACATGTTGTCGAACATTACATATCAGCCGATAACAAAGGAAATTATAGTGGCGAATCAGACCAGTGTACAAGTTCTATGCTCTGGTGATTTAAATCTTACTACGTCAGTTAAAGGGACAGAGTATGACATAAAAGTGAACAATGTTTTGTGCATCCCTAATCTAACCACCAATTTATTGTCAGTGAGCAGAATGATTGAAAATGGTAACAGAGTATCCTTTAACAAAAGTGGATGTTATATTTACAACGCTCAGAATAACTGCATTGGTGAAGCTGAATTAAGGAATAATGTGTACAGATTAAACATAGTGAAATCACAGCAGATTGCAGCTGCAGTACAGATGCATAGTAGCACTTGGCATAGACGACTTGGTCATATAAACACAAGAGACTTGGAGAAGATGAAGCGTGGAGCTGTAGAAGGTGTGACTTACCAGGACAGTGGCAACATTGGCAAGATGAATTGTGTTGTATGTTGTGAGGGCAAACAGGCAAGATTGCCATTCCCTAGTAGCTCAAGTAAGACAAACAGCATACTTGAATTGATCCATACTGACTTATGCGGACCAATGGAAAACAAATCACTTGCTATGTCTCGTTTCTATTTAATATTTGTAGATGACTTCAGCCGAATGTGTTTTGTCTATTTTCTTAAAACAAAAGATGAAACCTTCAAGTATTTCAAAGAATTTAAAGAGCAAATAGAAAATCAGAAATCCACCAGAATAAAAACATTAAGATCTGACAATGGTGGGGAATTTTGTTCTGCAGAAATGGAAAATTACTTGAAGAAGAATGGCATAGTCCACCAGAAAACTAATGCTTACTCACCTGAACAAAATGGGTTGTGTGAGCGTTATAACAGATCCATCGTTGAAAAAGCAAGATGTCTCTTGTTTGATGCTCAGTTTGATAAACAGTTATGGGCAGAAGCTGTGAACACAGCAGTCTATTTAAAAAATAGATCACCAGTAGCCGGTCTGGACAGGAATACTACCCCATATGAAGTGTGGACGGGCAGTAAACCGAATCTCAGTCATTTAAGAGTTTTTGGTAGCCCAGTTATGGTCCATGTACCAAAAGAACGTCGCAAGAAGTGGGACAAAAAGGCTCAGAAGATGTACTTGGTTGGGTACTCAGAAAATGTTAAAGGTTTTCGTTTGTACAATCCAGAGAGAAAAACTATTACTATAGCCAGAGATGTTGTAGTCATGGAAGACATTAAAAATGACAGTAGTACAACAAATATCATGGTAGAAGAAAAGCACCCACTTTGCAACACGGAAAAGGAGGTATCAGCAGGATCAGGTGATGATCAGCTGAGCAGTCTAGATGAGACCGAGCAGACACAGAAGAATGATGACTTGACATATGTTGCAAGCGGATCGTCCAGTGATTCCGATGAAGTGTTCTATGAACCCTTGACAACAGATGATATGGAGGATATTTCTCAGAAAAACATTGTCAATCGACCAGGGAAACGTGTTTGTCGCAAGCCAGATCGTTTTGGCTACAACAACATGTGTGTTGAAGATATGACAAATGAGCCAATCACAGTATGTGAAGCTCTTGAAGGTCCTGAGGGAGAGAAATGGTCAACAGCAATGAAGGAAGAGTTACAGTCTTTTAAAGACAATGATACATGGGAACTAGTGGAGAGGCCTAGTGTTGGTACAGTAGTGAAAAATAAGTGGGTATTTAAGAAAAAGACAAATAGTGAAGGTGTAGTGCGTTATAGAGCAAGACTAGTGGCAAAGGGGTTCACCCAAGTTAAGGGAGTGGACTTTAATGAGACATATTCACCTGTGCTAAGGTATAGTACTTTAAGACTTTTATTTGCTTTGAGTGTACTTCTAAATCTTAAAATGAACCACTTAGATGTTCCTACAGCCTTCTTAAATGGTTATATAAATGAATGTGTGTTTATGGAAATACCAGAAAATTCAGAATTTATTAACTGTAAAAATAAAGTATTAAAGTTAAAAAGAGCAATATATGGTTTAAAACAATCTGCCAGAGCATGGTATGCAAGGGTTGAAGAAAGTTTGTTAAAGTTAGGTTATTGTAAATCTAAGTATGAACCATGCCTTTTTATGAAATGTCACAATAATGTAAAAGTATATGTAGCATTATTTGTTGATGATTTTTTTTGTGTTTTATAACTGTGATTCAGTTTACCAAGAATTAAAAAATGTTTTAGAAATTGAATATAAAATTAAAGATTTAGGTAAAATAAAACAGTGTCTTGGTATGAATGTAAATATCAGTCAGAACTGCATATCTATAGATCAAGAGAAATTTATAGATAATGTGTTAGCTAGATTTAATATGAGTGACTGTAATACATCTGATACACCCATGGAAATTAATCTCAAATTAGATAAATCTGTGGATAGCCAATGTGATGACAAACTTCTATACCAGCAATTAGTAGGAAGTTTGATGTACCTATCTGTCCTAACAAGGCCAGATATTTCCTTTAGTATTAGTTTTCTAAGTCAATATAATACATGTTATAATGAGACTCATTGGAAACACTTAAAGAGATTGTTAAGATATTTGAAGAGAACTAAAAGGTATGGTCTTGTTTTTAGGAAAGATGATAGTAATTTACATGGTTATGTAGATGCTGATTGGGCATCATGTACTATAGATAGACGGTCATATACCGGGTACAGTTTTATTTTGGCAGGATGTGTAATTAGCTATGAATCCAGAAAGCAAAGAACTGTGGCACTATCCAGCACTGAAGCTGAATATATGGCTTTAACTGAAGCCTGTAAGGAGGCAATTTATTTAAAACACTTAATGAATGAAATGCATGTAATGGATAGCAAAACGCCTATATGTTTGTATAGTGATAACCAAAGCTCGATTAAATTGACTGCTAATCCATTATTTCATAGAAGGTCGAAACATATAGATATTCGACACCACTTCATAAGAGAATGTGTTCAAAATAATAAAATAGATGTAGAATATGTGTCAACTTCTAATATGCCTGCAGATATTTTAACAAAAAGTCTTTCTACAAGTAAACATTATAAATTTTTGAAGTTATTGGGCATATCAGAAATTTAAATAGTTTGTTTATTTTGTTATGGGAGGATGTTATGTTTATTTTGTTATGGGAGGATGTTATGTTTATTTTGTTATGGGAGGATGTTATGTTTATTTTGTTATGGGAGGATGTTATAATAGTAACAAAATAATGTATCTGTGTTGTAAGTGTTGTCTATTATTGTCTATGATAATTATTTTAAAAATAAATTGTCTATGCGTAACCGCCATTGTGTTTGTTTCAATACACTTTCCTGTAAAGTATGCAATGTGAGATTTTCCTCTCGAGATTACATCTTTGTTTAGTTATTTTTACGAATGTAAAAGTACTTTCAAAACTACAACCTAAATAAAATCAAATCTTGTGAAAAGTTTTCAATTGTAGAAAACAAACCGGAGTCTAAATTTGTGCGCGGTGGATAGCAATAGGGTCCCTCCTATTACATGGGACTTAAACATAACTGGCGAAATGTGGATGTACTAATGGGTACGCCTTTGCCTAACCCTTCGGGGATTTAAGTATTTAAACTCCATATTTTTTACGTAAGTAAAAAAATCTAGAACTATGTAGTTTATTTATACCATCAATTGCACAAAATGCAAGCCAGAGGGAGCTGCTTCAACTCGGCACGTAAGTACTACACGAGATTTTAAGCGAATAGCTAATGCACTTATCGTTAAGGAAGGAAACCGCACACTCGGACTAACGTATATACGTTTTGTTATTATACCGAAAACGTGTAAACAAACTGTGTAAACAAACGAAGAAACGAGATGGTAGAAAGTTCTTTGTTTACTTACATTTATGTAATGTATAGCGGGAAAATGATGGCAATCCGTTTGTACTACGAGAAAGTAAAAACTAAGATAGTAATTTGATCCTTAATCACGTATAAACATAATTTTGATAATTTTTCGAATTCGTCGAGATATCTGCCTTAGATTATTCTCGTCTCTATCTTGCGCAAGTTTTTGCAGTTTACTAAACACATGCATATTAATATTTTACATAAATCCGAATATAACTTTATCTGTCTGTCTGTGTCATGACCAGTGGCGGCTGTACCTTAAGTGCGCTCGTGCGCTGAACCACCAATTCAAAAATCAAAAATTACAAAATATTAAGTACTTCATGTTTATCTTTAAATTACCATTTTAATAGTTGTTTTTAAACATACAAAAACGTATAAAAAATTAAATCTCCAATTATGGTGAAACAGTTTGAGCGCTTTACTAAACTATTAAGACTTATTTTCCTGTAAAGACAAATTCTCGTGCGCTTCGGCGAGTGCACGAGGACTGCTAATATAACTTGTAGGAGATACGAGTTAATACGCCTGACGCGTGAAACAGAAGATAGTTCATTGAAATGTACCGAGTAATGAGTGGGTTCTCGAGCGCCGCACGTGCGAACCGAGGATTGCCGAGAGCACCCGATGTTTGACGAATTGGCCGGCCGGCATGGGCGCGAGGCGACGGACGGGCAGCCATGATTGACATGCTCGTTATCAGACTACCAGTATAGTTTCACTATATGTGTGACGCGTTAATTATTGTTTATTTATATTACCGTAATTGTTTTTAGTTTTTGTTTCGATTGTTTTTCGAGAACTTTTATTCTATACTGTGTATGGTGTTAATACCCGATTTTACAAAAAGGTGATTGAACATTTCGCTTCAGAAAAATGTCGTCGCATTGATTTAATGTATAAAAAATAAACATATATTATGTCAATTTTTGTTTTGTTGCATTTTCTAATTTTAATATTTTAGTAAAGTGCACCACCAGTTCGATAACCCACCAGCCGCCACTGGTCATGACTAAACCACAAGGAATAGAATAGAATAGATTTCATTTGCGTAGATTGTAGGTACTTGACATAAGATATTTAAAAATTTGACGACAAATTGACGACTATTCTATATGTTTTAAGTTGACTGAACTACTATTGATGAAGTCGGTTTGTTTACTATGTACCGACTTCATCAATTGACAGCTTGAACTTCAAGAAAGAGCATGGGCTACTTATTAATTAAGATAAGATAAGATAAGATAAGATTATTTATTTGCTTAAACATGTGTGTGTACATACATAAAAAATGCATACAAGATGAAAATAAAAGTGAATTAAGTGCAGACATGTTTGTCACTACGTGACGTGCAAAATTCGAACAATTAATGTTATAAAGTTATTAACTTATTAAATTTATTACTCAAACAAAAAAAATAAATAAATCAAAATAACAAAATATTTAAAGTTGTCATACTTAATTACTAATGGGTTATTCAAATTCGCCACTTTGTCTGCATCCGCGATAACAGACATTCACGCGAAGTCAAGTTCATTAAGCTAAGCTGCTTATCAGCAGTATCTTCCTCTCCTCGCTAACCGCAGGACGGTGGGACGTTACGAGGAAACTGATCACACGTGAGATACCACACGATGAGACAATGAGGGTGCCGGAGGAAGATGACTGCTGATGTGGACGGTGAGGGGACTACGTAAGACTGATAGATAAAGACAGGTAATGCAGGTGTCTGTGTCAGGGTTATTGAGAAACTTGGTTTTGGTTGTTGTGTTAACATAACATCACGCCTGCAATCCCCGAAGGGTTTGGCAGAAGTGTACCCATTAGTACACCCACATTTCGCCAGTTATGTTTAAGTCCCATGTAATAGGGGGCGAGCCTATTGCCACCAAATCATCATTGATTTTGGTTGTTAACGGTATTAAATATAGGTATGTTTGATGCGAGACATTTGCACACTAAAAAGAATACGCAAGTCTGTTTCGTCAATGTCTGAATACATCAAATACAATTACCAATGTAGTGTTCCAGCCTTGGTAACAATTGGATACTATTTATTATTAGAAACACGTTTGAAAATAAAGTGTCAAACGAATAAAGAACGAAGTCAGTAAATCGAGTCCTCGTGACAATTCGGTTATCTACAGTAAAAAAACTCAAAGATGCAATCATGAACCTTAAGGAACCCTCACGGCTATCTTTGACAATCCTATTACAATAATGTAATAACGCTTAGATACAGATCAGGTAAACACGTGAAACAACAACATTTTCCTCGTCTGGTACACTTGGTTATCTCCCCCTATTATGCCGTCCATTTTTTCCGTCCGCTTTGCATTTCCTTGATAAAATCAAAGCTAGCTTATAACAAAGAGCCGCCGGAGCGGGCCGTGTCCGATCGTGCGGACCGGGAGATTTATCGCCCGTCCGATAACGCTGGACGGTGTTTTAAAGCGCTGAACGGCTGCGAAACCGTTTTAGCACTCTCAGCTAGGGCATGCAAAACCGGAAAGTCATCAAAACCGGTTTTGAACATCGTTTTTTTGGGACCAAAACCGAAAACCGGAGCTAGGTCCGGTTTTAGCAAAAAAAATCGAATGTAGTATAATTTAAAAAGAAACACCATTTTTTTTAAATACCCACTAAGTCTACAAATAAAACAAATTGTATGATGCATTTCTTTTTAATCCAAACCATAATAATTGTACAGATAACAATGAACTTATAATAGTATAAAGATTAATTAACTGAGATCAAATCAACAACAAGTAAGTTTTTGGTATCTTTGGTACCTATTAAGTCTGCTATCAAAAATAATATATTTTAAACATAGAAAACACAATCAGCATCTTCAAATATTAAACACAGCCACCCACAATTACCAAAAAAATCAACATTTTTGTAACTTTGAAAATTACAAAATAACATTACTTATTATAATATGATTCATATTGCACTAAAAAAGAGATCAATAATCAACTATGATGTATACTAATTTAAATAAAGCATAAATCACTTGTTTTCAAGAGATCGCTGTTCTTGATAATGTGCGGGACTGCGGGGGTAGTGGAGGGAGGCGTGTAAGTGGGTGGATGCAGCAGGCTGTGTTCGGTTCGGATACATTTGATGCCTCAAAATTAATTATTTTTTGAGAGTGTTCGAAAAAAATGTTGATAAAAATCAAAATGTTAATTGTTACTCAATAATGGAAAACCGGAGCTGAGCTCCGGTTTTGGCTCTCAAAACCGGTTTTCAAAAATCGTAAAATTTTGGCCGATTTCCGGTTTTGCGCAAAACCGGAAAACCGGTTTTGCATGCCCTACTCTCAGCCGATTTAAAATAAGAGTGAGTTTTGAGGTCTCGTTGGACTTTTTTATTGGTGATTCACGGACGGCTGTGCGGCTGTTTACGAAAGCTGTTGTTGTGGCCTGACTTGATTTTTATTGATATAAATAAACTATAATTCCTATGAATTCTCCTGATAATCTGCCGAGTTTATATCAAAAGAGCTATCAATAATAATCCAATAAAGGTAGTTAAGTAGTTCGTATCAAAGTTTGTGCGCGGAAAACTTTTTACCAAACTAACCTGCCAGTTCCAGTCGCACAAACTAAACTAATTATTGTAGTGCGTAGTTGTTTGGGGCACAACTATTCAAACTTGTTGACTACGAACCAATCAAACTACAAATCGTCAATATCACGTTACAACGTTATTAGTTAAAGTCAGATGCAGGAATAGGATACAACTAACTAAAATAAATAAAAATGAATGGCTAAATGATTTTCTAAACTCGAGAACGGCTGGACCGATTTGGCTGATTATTTTTTGTTGTGTTCGTAATTTCCCGGACAAACCTTTTATGAAAGACTAGCTGTCCGCCGCGGTTACACCCGCGTCTTTGGTTACTGCTCCGCTCCCGTAGGTCGTAGCGTGATGGTATATAGACTATAACCTTCCTCGATAACTAATCTATCTAACACTGAAAGAATTTTTTCAAATCGGACCAGTAGTTCCAGAGATTAGCGCGTTCAAACAAACACTGCAGCTTTATATATTAAGTATAGATTTTTTTGTTGAAAATCCAACCGAAATATGGGAGCCCGTGCGAAGCCGGGGCGATTCGCCTGCATTAAATAAGTTTTTAACCCAAAATACGGTGTAATATATGGCCGTCAAGAAGTTCCAGCATAACGTATCGAAATCATTTCTCGTTGAGTACAGCAAAACTTAAGTCATTTGCATATTCATGTGTGACGTATGAAAACGCGTCTCACGAAGTTACACAGAATACAGAGCGATGAATACAACTCAGTGTTTACTGAGAACATGCAAAGTTCTAACAAGGTATTTTCGTTAACGACGAATTCGACAAGTTTGTTTTTCTAAAATATTTTTCTATAGACTTTTCTCTTAAAATTTTCCATACAGGTGAAGTGTAGATAAATTGAATCGCTGTAAAAGATGACAAACCCAGATAGAAAATGTCTTATATATGTATGATATTTTCTGGAATGTTTTTTTGTCGAATACGTTTTCAAGGCTTTCTTTGTTTTATTACTTATCTAGATCTTTTATCAATTCAAATCCTCACCTCAAAAGTCTGCGACAAAAACGTTGAGTAAGGTAGCGCCCGCAGTGCTCACTGCGACAGCTAAGACGAACGGCCCGAAGGCCCAAAAGTCCCGAAACAAAGGTTTTATCTAACACGAGCCCCACAAATTACTTTCCACAAATACCTTTCGACACCTATTTATAGGAGTTTTGAAGTTGGCGCGAGTTTGTCGAACTTATTTGGCCATCAAATTCGAGCTTAGAGATTCCGCCGCCAAACCTAATCCGGGGTTTACGAGGTATAAAAGTTGCAATTACTTTGAACATCATTTCGGCATAGTTCGGGTCGGCCGGCACGTGGCGCGGCCGACTCGCTTCTGCGAACGTTGTCTTTACCTGAAAACAAAGAAAATTGGAATTAGGACGTTTTAAATTGGACACGAATGACGTTGAGCTCACATTGGATATTCGATTACTTCTAAAGTTTGTATAAAGCTGGCAGGCGTAACAGAACAGGTGCGCAACTTTACAACAGTTGGTAACACCGTTCATTTTAAACTTGCACCCCTCTTTTATATCTGCTTTTAAAATTCGTAATAACGTGACCGATAAAACACGTTTATGATGAAATATCTGTGGACAGTTTAATGGACACATGGCTGTACTTTATTTAATATTGTACGTAAAAGAGTCATGTCTTTTCGGCGAGAGGCAGCGAGAAGACGCCTGTGAGCCTGTGGGCTTGTGTCCTGCCGGGGTCAGACGGTTACGGTCTGATATTATTTATTGAAACTGTCTACATATGCACGAGGTTTATAAACAAGCATAAACATATACCTTTAAAGTTCATGAATTATGAATAAGGAGGGATGTATTGTGTTGAGCCCTAAAGTTTAGTCAGTCGGCACTGCGCGGACCTCGCGTCGAGAGTAATGAATGCGGGCACGGTCGGGCTGTAAACTATACGCAAACGTGCCTCATCTTACGTCTGTTGGCTACACTGATTTATAACGATGTTAGGTGGCGTTTACACACTTCAGTATAGACCCGTTCATACAGGTTTTTCAGATATCGTTAACTTAACTTTCCGTGAAAGAAAACGTTATAAATTTTTCCCTTATCTTACATTAGGACCCTTATGCATTATCAATAAATTTATTTATTTATTATAATATTTTACAGCTGTAAAATATTTGTTCGTTTTTTTGTTCGAACGCGCTAACTCCCGACACTGCGCGTCCGATTCGATATTACATCTTCTGCTAATAAGAAGCTACGTCATCCAAGAGTGCCTAACCTAATAGGCTTTATTTCATATTCAAAAAAATAAGATATCCGTAAGAAAATTCGAGGACAATGTCGCGGGCAAAAGCTAGTTTATTAATAAAAACAAAGTTTGTAAAAAAATATCGTATTATCAATAAATTACAAATCGTCGTTAAGTTTTAGTGCTTGCCCTTGATTCTAGAACATCTAAAAGTCTAATAGGTACAATAGGCAATAAACAACATTATCGTTAAGTCTCATTCGTCTCCGGAGTCCCGTAACTTGAAGGCCTACGACCCTGCAATACTTTGTTAGTGTAATTGATAGCCCATTCAATGTCTAGATAGGTATCTAGTACACTTACCTATGTATTTATATTATTCCTCATACTCTTCTTAAACATTTACCTATTAATAAATATCATGATACCCTTCCGTGAGACTTTTAATAAAACTTGGGAGCTTTAATTAAGTTCCAATTTTATACTTTGGTGGGTCTCGCGTTTTTTATCCGAAGAGTTTTATGAAAAAACTTTAAGGTGATGAATAATAATCTTTTTTTCCTGGAAAAGAGGTGTATTGAGTGCTATCGACGTCGACGACTCAGTAGCTTTATATTGAGGCTTGTGTTTTCTTGGTATTAACTGATTTTGTAGATTTAAAACTTTCTGAAGCAGTGACTTACTTCTTGTTGTAAAATTATTATTACTTCTTGTTTAATTAAACCGTTTAATATATTGTCTTTCTTAGATTTTAAACTTTAGGTAAATACTAAAGAATGCAACTCAAGGCTAAACTAAGGCTAGACTAAACTAGAAATAATGTAAGTTTTTCACTAAAGTAGACTTCAGAAAACATGAACACCATTTTATTATAACAAGGTTTTAAACACTGAAGATAAGTAAAGTAATTTCCACAAAGTCTCCACTATCTTAATCCCAACTATCTTGTACCAGATAACACTAATGAATAAACAAGCGCTATTCAAAGCTTTAAAACAAAAGAATCCTATCTAGGTCATGTAGCGAGCTATCCGGTACAACAGCGCCGGCCGAGCCTAATCCCGTTTTTCTCAAACAAAACCAGGTATAAAGCCGATAGTGAATAAAAAGAGGCCATGAAAGAACAGCTGTAAAGAACGTAAAAAGGTTGTTAGCAGCTGGTTTTGTAACAGCCATTGCCACGGAGATACGGGGAGACTGACGGCGTCGTGTTTGGCTGGCGGGCTTGTGATAACGGAGACTGGTATCTGTGATGAGATTGATGAATGTTGTTTCATAAATTCGGTAGAAGACATATAGGTATTTAATTACACGACATTCACATGATCAGATCGTCTTCAGTTCGTCCGCGAACACATCACAGTCAGGCTTGGTGTACAAGAGTTAAGCGAGGACAGAATATGCAGGATGGAAGATTGAACAGGATGCCAGTCTTGGCTCTGTCTCATTGGAGAGTAGACATGCATTGCTAGTGAGAACTCTGTTCAGATGGCAACCATTCCTTAGGTGAGGACATACGGCAAAGAGAAGAAAGGGAATCAAGTGATACAGAACTACACAATTAATGTGGAGATTAAGAACACAAATGCGCTGATAAGCAGATACTAATAATCTATACCAAAGCAGTGGCACTTGTGACAAGCAGGAAGAAGGTGCACGAGAGTCAAAGTGGCCAGTAGTGCCATCTCTTTCCGAGACCCAATCTTTTTATCTCCACTTCGTACTTTGCAAAACTACGTTAAAAACGGCTAGCAGTCTCTCAAGTACAGGCCAATAAGTCGAGTGGAAGGCCCTAATGTCCTGCCATTATCTGGAATGTCTTACCATTGCGTGCGTTACCGAGTTAAACTTGAAATGTTTCAGACTATTGGATTACATCTTCTACAGCTTTCAAATTAGTTTAACTTTCTAGATAATCCGGTTATAAAAAGTCTGATAAAGTAAAAAGAATACTTTATTTGTAAAACTAAGGACCGCGATTAAGGCTTTTTAAATCGAAAGAATCAGGCTCTCATAATAATAACGATGAATTTTTAAATCAACAATGAGGTCTCGTAAAGTAAACTCTATTACGTTGTTCAACATTATTATTAACAAAAGCGTAACGCGCCGCGTGTGTACAATAAGCTTAAATTAAAATGCTTATTCAGTAGCAAACAGTTTGAGTACAAACATATTTTTCCGAATTGGGTCACAGATTAAGCCGCGCCTGCATTTTCTACTCTACAAAACACTCGGGACAAAACTTAAAGCCCACCAAAAAACAATGCGGTGCAAGCGATAAGCGGCGAGATATTCTAATACCTGTGTATATAAAGTAGTCCACGGGGGAAAGCGTCGCGATATGTAGCCAGTAACATAACATCACGCCTATAATCCCCGAAGGGTTAGGCAGAGGTGTACCTATTAGTACACCCACATTTCGCCAGGTATGTTCAAGTCCCATGTAATATGGGCAACCAGGCACAAATCCAAACTCCGAAGCTGCTACTGAGAAATTCCTGATGGAAAAACCTAATAACACTTTTTTAAAACATAGAGTCTTTACTACTTTGTCAAAAATAAATTGAATCCTTCAAGATAACCCGCTACCTCCCCCGTTAATAACTTAACCCCCTCGCCGCGGAAGTACAATCGCATTGTTTTTCGCGTCACCTGCGCGGTGCGGGCGTATTGTTCGTACAGTACAAATTGTGCGACAAAATTCTACCTCCGTGTTGTAGCGAAATACACGCTTGTTGATACGCGCGCCTTTGAGCGGGAGATAAGGTTTGGTTTGGTTTAATATAATTGGAATCTCTAATATCAGGAAAATCTTATATAATTGTTTGATTGCTCAACTCAATCTATCACAGCCTCTCATCAAAACACCATTACACAGTAGGTCAAGAGCCCGGTAACCACAAACCACAGCCAAAACGCAAACTAACAAAGCCACTTGATCTACCTCAAGACCAGACAATCAGCCAAGTTACACTGTCGTGGCCAGCTTGGCTAAAATAATAGTTAGAGCGGCTAAATAATAGCCAGAGCGGCTAAAATAATGGCCGGTCAGCTAAGGTCGCGCCGGACAGAGCGTCTGTAACGAGCGCCACTTGGGGGGTTAATAAATTGCATCTCCAGTGCATCGGAGGCATACACGGGGAAGAGATTGGTGCGGGAACGGTGGTGCCTCGTGGGATCGAGTAGGATATTGAATTTGTAAGGAGTTTGCAATTTATGAGAACAAAATGCTTTTCATTTAATTTTACATTTCCGTCAATGGCTGTGTTATTTTCAAATTATATTATGTTTGCGTTCAGTTTTATTACATCAATCGGTCGGTTACTCAATTAACTACCGTTTTGGAACGAGCAACTAGCTTCAACTTTCTGATTCCCTGACTGACTCCTTGACAATTCAAAAGTGCCTGTAAAGGGCCTAATTGAAATAAATGCTTTGCCTTTGACTACTTCAAGATCTAATCACTCTCATTATCTAAACAAACGTCTACTATAAAACGCAATATCTTAGTTTTGTTTTTCGCCGCGGCACCGCCTCGACCGCGCCCCCTATGTTTTCAAAAGTAGGGAAATGGATGGCGATACTTAAGCCAAGCATTTAGATGAGGCGGGACAAAGCGCGGGTTACCTGGCTCGTTTGTTGCCTAGATCCGCGCTAATAGGGCTCGTTTGGTGTTTCGATAAATTGCTGCATTCATTACTGTTATTGTTTGTTAATGACTGGGTAAAGTGTGGCTGAGTTTTAGTGTACCTAGGTAAATTAATAGTTAAGGAGAAGAAGAGGAGTTCTCGATAGTGCAGACAGGTATGTTTACAGGTGTGTAGTTAAGAGGACGGGTTGATTGAACAGTCTCGATTTAATAAGATGTTCATTGCATTAAGTATAACAAGCATTCCAGTAGGTAGTTTGTTATTGTGTAGATTTTTATCTTACCGAGTCAAGTTTGTGTTTATTGCTTCTCGTAACTACAGAGGTAATTGAGTCACAATAATATGATATTGTGGGAACGCTCGTCCGGCTATTAGAATAAGATATTGATATTAGAATACCAGCTTATCTCTACGACCATGCTATGAATTAAATAATAATAATAATAATAAAGAGCTCCCACCTCTATCTTGCCTTAATTGGCCGGTTAGAGTGGAAACCCGCGAGAGCATCCGTGCTCGGGGTAAGGATGTATTTCAGTAAGACGCTGGTAGGGATCTTGACCGTACTTCCGGGATTGTCCTGATAGCCGTGGAATACCTCTCCACTCCTCTAGCACCTCAAGATATGTTGCCCCCTTGTCGCTACGTCACTTCGTGCTAGCGACTGTTTCAGGAGGCCCATTTAGTGAGTGTGCAAGTCACCCCCTGCCATTTTATCCATGTATACAAACATTGATTCGGCAGGGGCCATAGTCTCTTCATAGTTTTAGGTAACCAAGTCACTAGCAACCCATACCCATAGTCCAGTACTGTTAGTTCCCATGTCCTGTAATAGTCCTGCACCAACCGGGGGTTGTCCTTGGGTGCACTTGCATAGTGCATATAGGGATAATCGTCGGTTGGTGTCTTATTTCATATAAAGCTACCTAAGGGGCCTCTGCGAGTTGGCTTCGGCCCCTCGTACGCCTTACAAAGGCCCGGGACCTCTGGGTCCCGAGATACATAAAGCATAGATAATAATAATAATAATAAATATCTTGGGACAACTCACACACGGCCATCTGATCCCAAGCTAAGCAGAGCTTGTGTTATGGTAACCAGACAACTGATATACATACTTATATAATTTATAAATACATACATATTATAGATAAATTACACCCAGACACAGAACCAACAATTATGCTCATCACACAAAGTTTGTCCTGGGTGGGAATCGAACCCACTACCTCCGGCTTTGCAGTCAGGGTCCACCACTAGACCAACGAGGCAGTCACAATGACCGCATACAACCACTTACACACATCAAAAGTGTCTAGGGATCAACATCCCTAACATTTGTTAGGGATGTTGATCCCTAGACACTTTTGATGTGTATAGATATTGCTAGTTCCTCGAAAAACATCACATTGAACAAATAAGTTTTCGAAATAAATAAGCGCACTTTCCATACAGTTCGCTTTACATTCAAAGCTATTCTGTGGAAGCTGATAACACATCTATACGAGTAAAATATTCCACTAAAGTGTCATAAATAACGTATTACAGTAGGAACCGGTGAGGATATAAATCTAGGATTGCCACCCAAACCGAATTCAAAAGATCTGGCGGTTATTATCAGGAATAAGTCCCGCGTATTTTTATGAAGCCTCAAATCATAGTGGTAAAATGAAAGTTTATTTTGACGCCGCGTTCTCGCTGCGAGGTTGCGCCCGTGTGTTTTCTGATAGTAAAATCGGGCGCGGATTAGGGGTCGGCTTAGTCCGCAATGCGAAATGTCTCGGAAAGAAATATATTGGTGGAAAGTAGTGCGAGGTTCGGGTGTTAGGAGGTGATAAAGTTAAACCTGAGGTGCTTTACATTGTACTCGAAGTAGTGCGGCGCCGTTACATGCGATTATGGAGATGTGAACAAATCTTTATGTTGCGCGCATTCATACAAAAAATTTCGTAGCAGTTTAATTAAACAGAAATTCTACAAGAGCCTACACATTCTTACAGAAACGGTTGTTTTCCTAAATTCCTAATAAATAAAATATAAAACTTTATATTCTCAATAAACAATATGAACCCACTTACCTGGCTAACAATAAAACATGTTTAACCTTTTAAGAGGAACAAACTTTACAGAACCTTAATTTCCTTCACCGGCTGTATCATTCAGACAGCTCCCGTGTGTCGTAAACATGTAACGTATCGGAAACAAATTCAATGTTACAACTGAACTCCCCTCCAATTATTTCCATCTGCAATCAGAGATGGGGAAAAAAAGCCTCTTCACAAACATTCATACTAAGGTTGCCAACCGTAATATAATATAAATTATTGCACTATATTTCGGGTCTGCATAAGAAATACTATTGAAGAAAATATAT
This sequence comes from Hoplodrina blanda, assembly GCA_949316365.1. Lineage (NCBI taxonomy): Eukaryota > Metazoa > Arthropoda > Insecta > Lepidoptera > Noctuidae > Hoplodrina > Hoplodrina blanda. Next base: position 471,036 of record OX438590.1, read on the forward strand.
ATATTACGCAAAAATACTATATTTCATTCATTAGATGCTTCAATTTTTATTCTGCAACATTGAAAGTAGTAACAAATAAATTCCTTACTAGTTAAAAACTATAGTTTTTTATAAAAACAAATTAGTTATAATTGTATCTGTGTCAATTTTTTACTTATTCTATTAAATACTATATTTTTTTCGCTTATTCTAAAAAATACCATAATCAGCCGAAAAAATGTTGCCAACCCTAATTTATGCACTCATACAACCCCCATCACACACACATATAAACGTTCCTCGTCATGCACATAACTACCCAACAGTTCCAAAAAATATTATTCTGTTTCTGACAGAAGAGATCATGGTATCGATGGAGTAGCAGCCCCTTGAGAATCAAAGGTTTGGCCATATTTTACGTAGTGAATGGCTTTCCTTTTATCGCTCCATGATAATATATGATGTATTTTATATTTATAGCTTATGCGGGCCCGCACTTACAAGCAGAAGGCTGCAGGGGAACACCAAGTTTCTACATATCTATTTAAGTATAAAAGGCAACCGTTACTGATGACTGATCCATCAACACACAGCTCCAACGACTGAACGAATTGAGCTAAAATTAGGCATGCAAATTCAAATTCATTTATTTCATTTATTGTATTTTTATCAGATAGTAAGGTATTATGTCGTATGCATGATCTAAGAAAGGATTTTCCAAAATTCACCCCTTAAGGGGATGAAACGGGGATCCATTTGTATGGAGAAACAAGATTAGATCGCCAATGACCGACATTTACGTGGACAAATAGCTGCGAGCAGAAACTTTTAGACATAAAGTTCAATACATAAGAACTGGGTGCGGACTTGAAAAAGATCTCGCTCTTAATTAGTCTAAAATCGCAATAAGAAAGCGATCGATGCTCGTTCTATTGTAAGAAGATCTTTTGCCCTTCAGTCCCTCCTTTCATCACCTAGACCACTCCCCCATTTATAACCCAAATGTATTCATACGTTTATCTCCCCTCCTATATCATGACAGTGCTGTGTGATCAATGTGACCGTGCTCCTTTGTCCCGTTAGAATGGGACTGAGACACTTCTATTGAGGTTTCTTATAATGTGAGCGGATTTATTTGTAGCTGAGAGTTCTATAATTCTATTTATTTGCACGTAATTTGTCTTCCAAGGGAGGGCAATGTGTCAATGACGTCTTTGACTTTATAATGAGATGTCTATGTTCAACAGTGTACATTTGTTTGATGTAACGATAATCAGTGATGTTAATTCACAGATTTGATCAAACATTTGGTGGATTGATTTGCAATTATCTGTGGATTAACAATAGTGTATCTGTTGACATTCAATCAACTAACATATCTTAATATACCTACCTACCATTTGTAGTATAACCATAGAGTTGGTGATAATAGGTACTGTTGAGGTTCTAGCTGACTGAGTCAGATGCAACCTTATTTAATTTGTCCATACCTATAAGATAAATACTATTTTTAAATAAGAAGGAATTGACAGACCGTCACTACGGCTGGCGGGTAACATTCATTAAATAATAATATAAAATATTCTAACAAGTAATGATTCAATATACGAAATCATAAATAAAATAAAGTGTTTCAATCATGGTATTATATTGATAATCCCGGTACAATTAGTGATTCCGCGTCTTTCCGCGGTTGCTATATTAATACATATATAAGTATGTGAAACCTAAATTCAGTAGTAGCTATTTAGCAAAACAATAGCAGATACCTTTTTAGACTCAAAGAATTAAAAGCATAGTAGAGGAACAGTTCAATTGAGTTACAATTGAAACGCAATCTCAGATCAAATTGACAAACTTTACGATCAAAAACTAATTCAACTCGATTCGATTCTATCGATAAAACTCGGAGTACAATCGTAAAAGTTGGAGCGACCGACATTATCAGCTCATGTAAACGACACTTTAAATACTAATGTTCTGCTTAAGTTAGCGAGTTCTGTAAGTTGGGTGCGCTAGCGCAGTGGCGCTACATCGGAAACTGTGTAATCTATCACACGGTTGCGAAGTTAAAAGGAAGTTTGGCGCATGAGATATGCGGATGGTAGAGTTACAGTAGAGAGAATACAATAGGTGCAATTTTGCACCCTCGTGTCCTCAAGACTGCTGAGCATGAGGTCCTGGGTTCGATTCCCAGGTCGGTAAAACTGTTAATGGTTTTTCCCATCAGGAATTTCTCAGTAGCAGCCTCGGAGTCTGGATTTGTGTCAGGGTGAAGGCAAAGGCTCGCCCCCTATTACATGTGATTTTAACATTATTGGCGAAATGTAGGTGTACTAATGGGTACACCACTGCCAAACCCTTCGGGGATTACAAGCGCGATGTTATGTAGTATTTCAGAATACACCTCTTTCGTACAATAACTTTAGTTGATAGTTGATTTTGCAAAAAGTTGATAGTTGATTTTGCAAAAGCACAAAAAACTTGGATGACTTGATCACACAGTTCGGATCTTTTATATCTTGATCTGAATTTATGTACAGAGTCGTGACTCGTGACCGTGACTCGTGGAGTACAGAAAAAAAAACTGCCTATTATTTTTGTCAGAGTCTACAATTTATGGACAATGGACGTGTGTTACAAACAAACGTCAGATATATTGCTCAGTAGGTATATACCTACGTAATATCTCAAAACTTATCTGACAACCATACTCCTCTGCTAGTCAACGTGAACATTAATAATAACAAGCTAAACTCCGGCGCTTGCAAGTAGTGACGTCACAACCAAAGGTATAACGAGCCAATAGCGTCGACTTGTGATGCCAACTAGCAAGTGTACTTAGACTCACAAGTGCCGCTAACAAACCGCAAGTTTTAGTTGCAAGCTTGTCGAATATTTGATGTGAATCGACGTTACTTGTGCAAGGAGCTGGATGTTAACGGACTTGTAGAGTTGGGCCATTGCATTTGAATGCTTAACTTATATTCATTTTAAATATCAAAGTAAAAATTTGTTAGTGCATTTTGAGCGACCACATAGCTTGATACGGCAATACAAACTGCACTTGGCTGCCAGGAAATAACGGTGTAACTAACATTGACCAGCAACAAGTTACCACATTCATAATACAAATATACTCGTACTAACTCGTACTCGTATTTATAACATCACTAGCGACCCGCCCCGGCTTCGCACGGGTGCATGTATTATACATATAAACCTTCCTCTTGAAACACTCTATCTATTAAAAAAAACCGCATCAAAATCCGTTGCGTAGTTTTAAAGATATAAGCATATATAGGGACAGACAGACAGACAGGGAAAGCGACTTTGTTTTATAATATGTAGTGATGTAACCATGTTTCTGGCAAAATAAATTATTCTTATTCTTAAAGAGGTAAAGTTTTTTTTTGTATCTATAGTAAACTCTGATAGTAGCAGTCCGATTGCAAAAATTCTTTCATTGATAGAAACCTACTTCATCAAGTGCCAGAAGGTTACGTTTTACGATACACTTGACTATCACACGGACGAAGTCGCGGGAGACATTAGTTATTAATATTTTTTTAAACTAAAGTTTTTGTATACGAACATCAGCGTGTTATCAAACGAGCCGCTCAGATTGTCAACACCTCGATAATAGCAGTAAACTACAAAGTTTATAATGGAGCTCCATTCAATGAACACCAGGTGAGAATGAGGCCACTCGAGCCGACTGGCAGGCTACGGTGCGAGAGTTTGGGCTAATATTGCCAATCAAAGTTTGAAACTAAAGCTTGCCATTAGTTTCTGGTCTAATAGGTCGGGTGACAAGTTTTATACCTTACCTACTATAATATACGAACAGATTTTGTATAACTTGTGTAGACGCACTTCTGTAGCTGAACTAAATAAATCATGTTATAATTTATGTTCTTTAACTCCAACCAAACCTTCAAAGAAACTATTTGGTGTATACAGATACCACAAACTTGATCTAACTAGGTGTTTGTTTCGCTATTCACCACGGAACTAAAGTAGCTGGTGCTGGAACTGTACGCAACAACGCGCCGCAGTACAACAACAAGTTTAAACGTAAACAAAAGGCGTGCGTGAGCGTGAGACCGTGAGAGCGCACTCGAGAACTTTGTCGCATCCAGTTTAATTAGTTTCGTGAAGTAGGTGCAAAATAATTACGTGTTGTGGGAAGGTAGGTATTTAATTAAGCAGTGTATGATTTGAGGAACCCGCAGGTGAGTTCCTTTGACATATACCTATTTGCCGGTTAATGTCCAGATTTGGATAAAACATTACTAGAAAAATATATTCTCACGATTGATAAAAGTTAAGACATCTAAATAAAGAATACGGCGAATAAGAAAAAACTTATTCCCCTTCTAATATAGTTTAGAAACAATTTATTTGATACCATAAAAAAGGCAAAAGTAAAATCTCTTATTAAAATGAGGTATACCCCAGAGTACCTCAAATTAACCTCGCTGGCAATATTAGCAGCGATAGGCAAGGGAAATTGTGGAGCAATTACAGCCAGATCTAATATCTCCGTGTCTGGGGAAAATTAAACTGTCCCCGAGTCTGTGGCGAATTCATTAGCGGAGAGAGAAAAGTTTGATGAAATCTAGACCGAACGTGGGGAGAGTCGCTAACGCTGAGCTAATACTAGGGTGATTAGTATTTGTACAACCGTTGTTTGTGAGAAGGTGAAAAAACAACTAGTTATTTTGTAGATTGCAAATACAGACGTTTAAAAAATATTTACAGGGGGACTTTTAATTGACTAAAAACCTAAAAAGAGGTGTTTGTACTCTTGACTATGGGACTTACTTTGAAATCATGAAAGAAAATAACCTATTTCATTCATTATGGTCGTGTTGTAAAGCATTTTTTTGGAAACAGCTGATTAATTTTTGATGATTTCAGTCAGTGTTGATCCCACAGTAAAAATTGTTCATAATGATGAGTACAAATACCCCTTCAGGTTTTCAGTCAGTTAAAAATCACCCTGTATAACGAGAAATCTCACAATATTTAGTAAAAGCAAACAATATTCACGTGATATTCATTGATCATTATCAGTACATTTCTACTTCTTGTACAGGTATTTACGCCCCAACTCCCAACTCATTATTCAGCTCACCACCACAAAACACGTTATATCCGATTCTTACGTCAACTCAACCCTCCCCGATCATTTAACCCTTTCAACCCTCGAACAAACTAATCACCTCCGTTACACGTCCACAGGCTGGCGGCGCGGCGGCGCTTGCTACTCGTTAATACTTGATGACCCCCAACAGGTCACAACAGAACTTTATGATTTACCTGTTGAGTAGCAGCGGCCGTACTGCTGGTGCCGGGCTCATTGGAAATATATGGAAATATGGCAATTGAAAGTGGTAGATATGAGTGATGAAGAATATACATCAGTGTGTCAAGTACACAGTCGCAGAACTTATCTAAGATTACCTCTCCTCAAAAATATCTCCTCTAAAATCAATAAAAAGATTGTGTATCTACATGTCTCTTTATCAATTTTGTATTTCTTGTATAATATTATAATTTTAATTGTAACAACGCCAAGTATATTATTAAATGCTAACATACAAGAACTGAGGCGGGTAACCATATAATTAACTCATATTAATTTACTTTAGCCCTTACTATAACAAGATAGCTAAAATATGGAGCCTTATTTAATTATACGTCTAATAAATTAAACGTACCTACTCCAATCTCAAACACTGAAGAAATAACGTTAGAAAATAAAATAAGCTCAAATATTCAAAAAGAAAATTCCAATGAAAATTATTACGCCTCACTAAGCGAAGTTAAAATATAAGGCAGCGAATGTTAGACAAGTAAAAAAAATATAATTTAATTAGTAACTTGCAAACATTCTACCAGCTCAATCAGTGTTCAACAAATCGTGAGAAAACTTAATTAAAGAGAGCAAATAATCGAAGAAAATCAACATCTTTTTTAAGCAGTGCGCAACAGACTTCCATTTTTAAAGAGTTTCATTGGCGCGCAATGCAATTTGACAGAAGATACAATATGGCCGCTGAACCAGCGAGCGCAGCCTTTGGTACCGGGGGCAGGGAGCCATGAAACATGTACAACGTACTTGGTACATAACGCACAAAGGATTTCGGTTCGTCTGTTTAACGAGAATATCAGTGGAGTAATTTTGCTTGTAAAATAATATGAGCATCCGTCGGTACGTCCGTTTGCGGGAATATTTTAGAGAGCTCTTTGAATTATGTGGGCTTTATTTTGAAATGAAAATGAAATATGCAGGGATTTTATCAAATATACGAGTTTTAGATTTTTTAAACAAAAGCTTTAAAGCTTATTTCGCCACAATGCGTATTTTCGGGTGTAAGCTAAAGTATTGTCTATGCATAGAAATGGCTACTAAAATCATTTGCCATATTAAAACATATCAACACAGATCAAGGCCTTTTATAAAAAAAATACGTCATCACACGCCAATGTCCACGTAAAAAACATAATTAAAAATATCCCGAATACCGCATAACAGAAAAGGCTTTTACAAAAGGAAATCCGATCAGCCCCCTTCGGCTTTCCATCAACAACGTCACATTTCATTGGCAGCCATGCATAACTGCAATAATAAGCACAACACCGGCGACATCAAAGGGATACGCTACTCTTTATAATTATGTAGTGGATCGCCCCTCGTGAGCCTGACACATGTGGCTAGGTAAAGGTATAAATAAAGCGAAATATGTTCATCTGTAGCGTCGCTTTGTTGAATTCGAAATGGCAGTATTGCATTGTGAACTAAACGGTGTGTTTTGTTTTGTTCCATGTAAAAAGAGACATCCGGAATGGTTGCTGCGGTATTGTTATTTCGGATATTGGTAAGGAAAAGTGTGGTCTATAACTACCAAAATGCATATGATGAGAAAACAAAAGTGAACGAAATCTTTGTTAGCATCAGTAACAAGTGGATTGTAGCACGAACATAACGGTAGATAAAAAATAGTTGAATAGATATTTACTATATAGATCTTAGACTGTAAGCTTTCTGAATAATAAATAAATAAATATCGTTTTCTATAGCAAGCGAGATGCAAAAGTAACACAGCTTCTTTTTAAAATAATTCGAATATCTGATAAACAAAGTTTAATCAAATGGGCACAGGAAAATCGCTCTAAATTGAAGAGGGTCTCAAACTCGTCCAACGTCTGATCTATTCATAGTAGGACTCAATCATATGCAAACTATCAACTTAAAAGGTTTGCATTACCAGGGACCGCCCCGCACCCCCCGCGCCGACCTACCCTCACCACTTATTTCAATATACATTAGGGTTGTCTAACTTTCACTTTAAAGCGCAAATAAAAGCACGAATAAATTATTTGTTCATTTATTATGTAGTGGCTTTAGAAGTTAGGGACTCGTTTGCGAACTTTGTTTGTGTAAGCTGCGTTTATTTTGGGTACCGAAATAAATTATGTATGCATTTGTTTGAAAAAAAGATGATGTAATGTTTGTTTATACTGAAACGAGCATTACAGAAGTTATCTGTAGCTTTGGGAATAAGTTACCGTCCAGGATAGATACGTCTTGGAAGTTTCATATGTTTAACCGATATTACGAATGTTATGTATCAGATATGAGCTGAATTATTTCTTGTATAATTATCTTAGTAATTGGACTCAAAAATCAACTTACCATTCTTACATTTACAAATCATACAATTTAGAGATGCAGCAACCCTACTGGCAGCGCGCCGCCATTACTGTCAGTACCTATTAAAAACAAATCAAACGGTTTTATTTCCACTTTTGTTGCGGAAATTGCTATTGATTATGCCAATATTGCCACTTGCCAGCTAGTTTGATCATTGCCAGCTATTAGGTATAGTTGGCTGCATTCAATACAAGTAGATCAAGGTTATTCTGATTGATGTTAGTGAACCTACTTTTAACGTTTCCATTTTGTTTGGTGTTTGAGCTATCATTTTGATTTACCTACAGTATTCTTACAATCTTACCGATGTATTTCGCTTTGTAGTTTTTTGAAGATTTGTGCATTCTTACCTGAAACAACAGAAACACATAATAATTAGATACAAAGGTAGCATAGGAAACTTAACATATATTCTAAACTTGGTACATATCAACTGCTTGAATATGGAAAGAACCAATTTGAGTAACACAGTGGAGCAAATGCACATCGACCGTTCACGTTGTAGAGTGACTGTGTAATACAAAAGGATAACTCTGCCATTTATCTGCTACACGATCATGCCACAAAGGACCAGCAATCACAAACTGTGTTCAAACTTTCGAGTAGCGACATCAACCTTACCCAACACCTCGATCTATCGCATCAACTGTTTCCAACTTAAAATGAGCATCGATGTCAATTTCCCCCGAGCACTGGCACCCATATGGCATGCGACACAGTTGGCAGCCGATGCCAGAACCTATCAGCACAACAGTTGTTATTAAATCCCGCCGGCATGCCAGATTAATGTCTGGCACTCCGGCGGAATAATTTTGTGCTTTTTCATGTTGCCAAAAGCATAAGTATTAAGACAACTAGATTCAATTTCTTTTTTCTTGTAAATTACGTTCAAAAGTGCCTTAATGGTCTCATTTAAATAAATATTTGCGTTATCTTGATAATTGCTGGAACTTATTAAACTACACAATATTGTTTTTTGTTTTCCTTGATCAGACCGTCTGGTTTCCTATGATATAATCTTGACTGCCTCGCAATAGTATCGTTTGTGCAAAAACTCGTTAACGTAATTTATTCCATGCTAATAAACTTCGTATTTCATAGCTTACTATAAATGAATATCCAGATACACACTTGTGCAAAGAGAAGTAAAACTATGGCGTGTTGATATTAAAATAGTTTTATTATTGTAGTGGTAACAAGTGGTTAGCTGATGATTTATTACAATTGTTAGCAAACTATTCCTACTCCATGCTTGTAGCTCTAACTACATCACTTATGCAAACTATCTGGAGCAGTATCAGTCCCTGCGCTCTCCATTACAAAGCAATTTATCTGATACCCAATCAACTAGATTTTATAACTTCGAAGACGGAATCCTCTTAGTTTGCCATTCTAGTTGGACTAAGCAAATAGATTCTAGTAATTGAAATGTTCCATTTAAAATGTTCGCCTCAGAAATAAATTTTTAAATTTCTAGAAAAAGATCCGTTCGGAACTCGGGAAGATTTATCAATGTCAACCTGCAAACAAATAGCGCATTACCTGACAGCTAAGTGAAGCTGCAGCCAATTGATGCCAGCGCGCGACCCGGCAGGCACCTGGCGGGAATCTGGCAATTTTTCAAATTTCCCAGAATATTCGTTGGAACGGTTGCAGATTACCTCCGTACGTATCGCTTCGTATTGGAGTGACGATAAATATCCCGCGGAGTTCCAATTTCAAGAAGGATTTTGAATTTGGAAACTTTACATCGTTTCGTGAACTTGTTCTAGCGCCTTCGTGTAGGTAAATTGGTATTTGGAGAAGACGCCATTTTGTTATACATACAGAAAAGTTGTTTAGGTTGCCACTATTCAATTTATAAAACGAAACAAATAAAAGTTATACTAAAATTTTATAAGACCCATTTCAGTCATAAAATAACATCACGCCTCCAAGGCTGCCAATGAGAAATTCCTGGTGGAAAAATCCAATAACACTTTGCCCGACCTGGGAATCGAACCCAAGACCTCATGCTCAGCCGACAGAAACAAATATTCTTGTTTGTACGTAAAGTAAAATCAAAAATATAAGTAAAAATAAAATCATAATGTTAACATTTCAAGCAACATCGGGTGGGACTAGGAACCCTAGAAACCAACCCTCTAAAACTTAGGACAATGGTTAGGCGACGGTATAACCCGTTTTCAGCATAGTGTCACTTTGCCAGAAACTTGAACCTGCCCGAGCCATCATTTGTGTAACTTTGAGCTTAGCATTCCTCCATTTATGTAGCGAGTGGTACACAGATGTTGTAAGTTATTCTGTTGCGCTGAGCTCGCGTTAATATTTGATACGCTCGTTAAAAACTCCACCTTTATGTGGAAACATGGGGGATTGAATATCGAGCGGGAGCGCGTGTACTTTGGTGCAGATAGAGTAGAGTTTTGGAGGTTCTGTTCAACTTGTGGTCATTTGTTAAATTAACGGCAATTCCGCTTAGTTTGTAGGAAAACTTTATCCACCAAAATGCACTGTGAGTTTACAATGTTTATATTTGGACTTACAGACTCCCAACATACGTCCATTTTGGCAAAATTATCATGAATTTAGGAATCAGTTCTCAGCAGGTCTCAATAAGACACTATAAATACAAAAAATAGCTAATAGAGATGTATGGAAGAACATCTTCATCAACTTTCAATTCAACTCGTCTTTATTCTAGATCATAGGAAGGTGTACATAATACAACTTATGTTCAAGAACATTTTGTGAACAGCTTCCCACCCTTTGAGCGTATAACTCCTGGTGAAGAAGATGAAATACATTTTAGCGAAGTAAAAGAACTATAGTCATCCCTAAGCTCCCTGTAACTGCCGCGGAGCCGTACCACCCCCGTATGTTTCCACATCCGACAGGGCGAACTGAATATTATACCCAAGTTTAGAGCGCGGCCATTTTGAGCGCCCCTAGTTTGTGCTCGCTTAACCAACTAGAATTCTTAACGTAGTTTAAAATACCTGAGCTTATTTTCACATGGATTATGTAAAGGTACGAGTAGAACTTTAAATAAATTAGTACCTAGAGCTTAATGATTTCATTATGCTTCTAATTATTGTACTTCATTTCAAAACAACCTCATTTAGGATAATTATAAGAGACAACACGTTAGCGCGGCTGTGATGTGTGTTGTGGGTTCGATTTCTGCACGGAAGAGATATTTGTATGGCCTACACTTAATTTTCCCGGGACTGCTTGTTCGTGTGTGTGTGAGTTGATATGTTTGTAAACCACCAACGGTACAGGAGAATAACCAAGGCAACGTTCCTTAAAAAAAAAATACATGACCAAGTAGACCGGCCCGGGCATTAAGTCACTGATACACAACGAGCCTGCATAACTCATTTCTAGTAGTAGTGGCATGAATTGGGCCTACAAAACTGGACAGTTTTGTAGGCCCAATTCATGCCACTACTACTTGATAGGTCTTGCTGCGTACGTATGACGTCGCGAGGCGACATCCGGCCACCGTAGGCGCGGGCTTGCGGACGGCGAGTAATGGGTAGCTCGCCGTCCGATCAAGGACCATGCCCGGGTCGACGGCGCGTTCTGTTCGCGCGCGCCTCAAAGAGCTGTCAGCACAGGGACGGGGCCCCCCAACGGGGCCAAACGCCTGCCGGGGTTGCGGGACGTCTTAACAGGATACCGTGGCCCCGGAACGTAAAGGGCAACAGAAGGAACAGGGTGGTTTTTTAGTCAGTAAAAGTCTGACAGTCCCTTCCGCCCCGCCCAGGACGGAAGGACTCATTTGATGATTTTTACCACCTCAAAAAAAAAAAAAAAAAAAAAAAGATATGGACATATCTCGTACGCAGCAAGACCTATCAGCGTAATACCGAAATTAAGCTTTATTATAAGTTTCTTATGTAGGTACCAATGCTTAGTGAAATTCTCTAAGCGCTTTCCAAACTACTTAATATTAACGTGAAATTACTTGGAGTTAACTTCGAAAGCAATTACCAACACGCGCCCAATGATCGTAAACGTTTACTACAAATATAATGGTTAGTTAATTAAAAGCTGCACTGCTAGCAATTAACAATCTGACCATACACACGTACTTTACATAATAAGTACATACATGCCTATACAAATAAAATAAAATTAGGGCCCCTTTGTTAGGTCGTTATTATTTTTGTAACACGATTTCAAATTCAATTTTAGCACCCTCTGTTTTAATTGCAGAAAGGGCTGTATACATGGAAATTCAACTGATTTAATTTTTACAACAAAAGTAACGTTGCTCTACTCCGAAAACAATTTCAGGTACAAAATGTTCAAATTGACAAAAAGCAAAGTCTGAATCTACACTGATATAATAAAGCTAAAGAGTTTTTTGTGTGTTTGTTTGTTTTGCGCGCTAATCTTTAGAACTAGCAGTCGGATGAAAAAAGATTCATGAGGATTAGTATAGGTTATATAATATCACGCTACAATACAAGGGAACGGAAAAGTAACAAAAGACATGACGCAGGTAAAAAAACACGCGAAAGAAGTCGCGTTCAGAAGCTAGTTGGTGTATAAAAACAAGTATCTGAAACACCAAGGACAAAACTAATAGGGTAGATGACACCACCAATCAACTGACGTACTTTTTCTAACCTGTCAAAACGCTATTCTCCCATAGATTTTGTATGGTGTAAATAACTATGACGTCACTTTTGAGTAGACTCAATTGACTAACTATTTATAAATTAGAAAGCAATAAAAAATCAAAACAGACAGTTAATTGAAAATCTTTAGAGAAGTTATGTCTTGGTATTATTGGTTAGTGATGCCATCTACCTTATTCTAGTAAAAAATATGCCAAACAGTTTGTTGACAGCTGACAAATAACATCAATTTTGACAAAGAATAAATCAATGCAAGAAACTCCTCTGTACCAACAACATGCAAGTAGCCAAGTTAACTTGGCAAATATATTTCCTTTAACATAAAGTAGTGCCTATGTACTATATATTATGGTTGAGTGCGCTCGCAAATGGGTTTTTCATTAGCTGCAGTTGTCACATCCAGAATAATGTTGCATTTGTTTTTTTCTTCTTCTCGTATTAGGTACTTACTTATCTTTAGTTACTTTTCTTTATTTGTGTTTGATCTTACTTAAGGGCGCGCCAAAAGCCAGCAAACTTTTGGAACGAAGTTCCTTATATTATAATTCACCCGCGCGCCCCGTGTTAAGTGTTTTATAGTAATAACTCCAAAACTAAAAGGAATTACCGAAAATGCCTAAACAAAGCCCTCACTCATGTATAAATATAACTAATTATCAAATTTTCGTCATATTTATCATTATAATATCGTGTATAAATCGAAAAAACCAAAAAATTAGAGGCTACTTCGTGATGGTTTTCTATCGAGAAAATGTTATTATTCTATGTTTTTGATCAATGAGAACCCTCGAAAATATCATGTAGTTTTCATACATTTGTATTTTAAACCTAGAAATCTAGAACTGTTCATGTAAAATAAAATAAAAGATTGGTAATTTTGCTTACTACCCACTCTTAAGTTTAGCTTTTCGTTATAATGTAGTCGAGAAATGTAGTGATGTAATTTGTGAAAAAAGTTTTTTACATAACATCACGCCTGTAATCCCCGAAGGGTTAGACAGAGGTGTACCCATTATTACACCCACATTTCGCCAGTTATGTTTAAGTCTCATATAATAGAAGGCGAGTCTATTGCCATCAACCGGGCACATATCCAGACTACAAGGCTGTTACTGAGAAATTCCTGATGGAAAAACCCAATAACACTTTGCCCGACCTGAGCGTGAGGTAAACGACATTGCCAACTACTAATAGTCATTGCCATTATCAAATTAATGCCATTATCGAAGTTGAGGCAGATCTCGAACATACACATTAAAAAGCCGACATTGCACATAACATATATCAGTGTATTTAACTGGGAATATTGGTCCAATTTACATTTGATATCGTACACACAACCTCCCCTGGCGGTGAGGGTGGGGGGGTGAAACAACTGCGTGTTTCAACCCCAGGCTATCTTATTTGATTTCATGTTAATTAATCCCTGCATCGCATGGATGCGGTTCGGTCGATTTAGTTTCCAATTATTTATGATTGCAGTAAATGGTAAAGCTACATGAGAGCTCTATTTTACAAGCTATGCCTAAACTTTGAACTTGCAATTTGTCAAGCCAAGCGATTTGGCAATTTACTGGATTTTTCCATCAGGAATTTCTCAGTAGCAGCCTCGGAGTCTGGATTTGTGCCCGGTTGATGGCAATATGCTCGCCCCCTTTGACATGTGAGGCAAAATGTGAGTGTTCTAATAGACACCTCTGCCTAACCCTTCGAGGATTACAGGCGTAATATTATGTACGTTATATTATATTGTCAAGCCATTAGTGACCCCATATTCTTCGTTCCTTTATTAAAAAATGGGTCCCAACACATCACGTAAAGTGCCCATATATTCTTAATACAATTTCTCGGTCACAACTCCTATGAGAATATATCCGATTACTTTTTAATCCCATTTGATCCAGAATTACGTTTAAAAGCGAAGTAATTACATCGGAACTCCGGCGGGGCTCTGCCGGATCTACTAATTAATATTTCGTGCTTCCACGCTCTTCGTAAATCATGAGATAGACGGAGCCTGGAGTTATTGCATGTTTACGACTGTTTCTGTTTTTAAGTGGCATCAAATTAAATTAAGCATAAGAGGAAGTTATTCCAATGGCTTCGGATGTTCTTAATTGGCACGATATTACACTCGGATTTTCAGATGGCCTTTTAAAAAATACTTCATATAATTATTATTTTGATACAACCTACAGAGTATGGTATTGCTGTTTTTTTCTGTGTTATCGATCTGTGAAATAAATAATTAATTTTAATTGGGTTCCGTTTCAGTTGTTATAACATTCCTCATTATTTTTCTACCTTAACGAGCAAGCATTATTTTATTAAAATATCCTCAGTAAGAAGCAGCGTGGCGGGTTACAGTGATTTTTTGTGAAAAACTGTATCAGAATACATTCAAAACTCCAGCTACCATATTTAGTATTAATCCACATCCGCATCACAACCGCATCGCTTAAAACCACTCTATTTTAATAACTTTACAACATAAAGCTGAACCACCGACAGCTTCTTAAAGATGCGGCGACCGTCTTCAGAACAAAACTTCTCACCGACCATTGTTTTCAACTAAAAAGAAATTGCGGACAAGACGAAAAACAATCAAGTATTTTTTCGTCCCAACTTTGCAGACGACCACAGTCTAACTAAATGGTTGCAGTCAGCCACAGCATACCTACCACGAAACTTTTTGAAAACTTGAGAAATTGCGAAGAGACTTTGCCTTTAATCTTGGCGGCAAAAACTGGGGTTACGATGTAAAGGAAACTAATATGTTTCTAGTTTCTAGTTGGCCACTACTGAGAGGAATAAGTACAGTGTGCACGAGGTGATAAATGGATGGCGAGAGTAGTGTTCCAAGTTTTAAAAGATTGGAGTGTGAAATACGAGGCAAAACATATTTTAAACTTGTTAGGTCTCGTTTCCTCATGGTATAAATGTACCAGTACCTAACTTCTTTAATAGCATCAATTCTTTTAGCCTATTTTCATAAATATTTGGTAACGACAGTTGTGGAACAGTCACTGTTTGAAAGCTAATTTCACTTTGATTTCCCTGTCACGAAGTTGACACTTGATAGGTACTTTGAACTTCAACATGCTGAAAGGAAACAAAGCATTTGAAACGTTCAGCTCGCAAGGACGCAATGCGGCGAACAAGCAATTGTCTAGTTTGGCGTGCAACCGCAATGCGTTCTATTTTACTTACGTGAATTAGTTCTATGCTCATTATTAAGACTTAGCGTCTTCCAATAAGAAAAACCTGTTAAGACAAGCTAGGTTTTCTTTTATTTCAAATTCTCCCAAATAGCATAATAAATAATATATAGCTAATGCGTCGAATTGAACACTACTATAAAACTGTTAACTGCTACAAAACTATTATAAAACCTTTGCACGTCTGTTAGTTGTTTAATTCAAACACTATACTTACAATTTTTTGCTAGTTGGGCAATGATCTGAATTCTCAGACATGCACTATGAGAATCTCAAAATAAGAAGCCTTGTCCCACAGTAACGATAATTACCATTTCTTCCTCAATAACAACCTACCTTATTACCTTTACCATAGATATCGTGCATCGTTAACAAACTAGTTGTCTTCGCGGAAGCGAGCGGGGGTCGAGTTCAACTGCGCTGACCCTTGATACAGTGACGTCACACAAATTGACCACTTACGACGTTGTTGCGTGCCCTTGAACTTGTTCCAATATGTGCCTGCTAGCCATTTTGTGTAGGGAGGTTATTTCTAACGTTTCATTAGAAATTACCTATAAGTAGCTTGCCTTGCCTAAGCTTTACCTATTCTTATTATTATCTATACTCTATTATATTATACTATACTATAATAAATAACACTATAAAGCTGAAAAGTTTGTTTGGTATTTTTTTGTTTGAACGCGTTAAAAATAAAGTTGCAAAAAAAAAAGGCTATGTTATCCCAGAGTGCTGTAAAAGTAGTCTTTGGAAATACTGGTCCGATTACAAAAAATCTTTCACTGATAAAAAGCTACACAATTGCCGAGATTCATAGGATAATACGCAGACGATGTCGCGGTCAAGTTATACTATAGGCTGTCGTCCGCATATGGTGCATGATTATATTAGCATTTGCTTTCAAACCTTTACCAACGATACATTAATCCCAAATAACAATAAACTTAAATACTTTTTACAAAACAACTCACTCGTGAACCACTCCCACATACTCAAACACAAAACATCATATTTACATTAGTTTCTAAAACATGCTTAAACAACTTTAATGTTTAAATATAATAGTTATACAGTTCCCTTTACGGAGTCCCATAACTACCCGGATAGTGTCCGGTCCGGGCCGTGGCCGGCTGCCGGGACCCGGACGTCCGGTTTACGAGCTCTTTCAGTGCACTCATTAACTCAGTTTGGCATGTTAGTGGCGCTTTCAAGTGGGACGGACATTTTATGGATTATTTTTAAGTTTATTATTGTACTAACTAACGTTTTATTTTATTTTTTGTAATTTCGTTTAATTAAATAAATAACAAATAATTACTGCCTACATCGTTTTTCGTAAAAGAGACATTCAGTACGTGGCTAGAAATCGTTACACGAATATATCACAATCTACATCTGTATGAAATGAAAACACAATGCGTGTACGCAGCTTTTGTAATAAAACTCATACGATTTATGATATCTTTCTTAATCATCTCAAACCCAAGCCAATCGGTACAAAACGGCTCTCTCTCACATTCTACTCCCTCATTAGGTATTTCCATTAGTTCTAGCTATAATATTCAGCTAAACAGCGGGGCCTTTCATCCCATTTCAACACTGCTCACAATAACGTCGGAACTCAACCGCTCAATGCGTCAGCGGCTGCCTGGCGGGCGGCGCGGGCGCGGGCGGCGCGGGCGGCGCCCTCTGGTGCGGCGCGGCTCTATTCAGCGGGTTGTATTCAATGGTTCGAACTAACTCACTTAGCTCAGAAATAGATCGCGCTGTCACTAATACGAGGGTTGAATAGGACTTGCTCTGTGCCTAGGCACTAACGTTTACTGAACACGCTTCACACGTTAATATGTATATCTGATGACTGATACATACCATCAGAAGGTTAATTCTCATTGACGATCAATGTCAAAAATGTAGGTAATAAAATGAAGCATTTTTTGACACATTGAGACTGAGATTATAATTTGTAGATTCCAGAAACGTTATTAGGATAGTAGAGAAGTAGCCAAGAACGTAACATGATGCGGGCGGTACAGCTAGTGAAATGTATTTATAAGTTTAATTTGTTTACGAACATGTTTATGTTATAACAAATTAGGTACAAATTCTTAGGTACACTTTATAGGTATCAAACGTAGATCATCTAAGTACGTAGTAGTTATGGGAACTAAAATAATACGTACTTAGATGATCTACGAAGTATGAGCAGGCGTTTATACTTTGCGCTCTCATACCGTTACGAACAATTCAACTATATAAAATAAATTAGCTAACCCAATAAAAAACCTACAAAACAACATGTAGTACCTACTTATGAAGAAGACAAGTCAGAACCCGCCGCATGGAGTCACAAACTCGCTTGTTTCACTTTACTTTGTAAACTAATTCCCAGAGGAAATTCACTGAACACTCACATTCACTTTTGAAGCAGCACTCGTTTCTTTATAGTGACCTAATATGGAGCACTTTTTAATAGCTTTTCGTATATTATATTTAATAGCTTTCCTTTTTAATAGCAATTCTATTATAATGACAATCCGGAGGATAATGTCGTAATGCCCCTGTGATTAAGGCACTTTGATACTAAGCAAGACTTTTTCAAATTACATGTACTTTCTAGGTTTATCTTGGACATCTGCACTGATATCGGTGAAGGAAAACATCGGAAGATAACCTGGACTTATAATTAAGGTAGGTAGGATGAGCGTGTCTTCTCTATATGAGAAAAGGCTTTTTTCCCTGCAGTGGGACAATTCAAGGCTATTATTATTATAATGAAACCTAACAGCGTCCCTAGTTTCTCTATTTTAAACCGGCAGACTATCTCTAACTGAAATCTCCGTAAACTTTTCCAAAATAGTTTAACATACTCATTTATATTCAAATGTAGTCCCTAAACAAATCTCCATCAGCCCCAGATCTTAAGTTAAGTCCTAAACACTAGAACTGCCCCTTGAAGCCTAACCTTGCAATAGCAAGACAGTAAAGGCCAATTAACCCGTTTACAGCGGAGAGCTGAGCACTAAGGGTTAATGACTTTTTCTCTAGCCTTAACTGAGTTACAAGGCTTAACAGCCTGTTAACAAGGCTAGGGTTAAGTTGATTCAGTAAACACGTATCTTAAGCCACTTAGTGCTTAACGAAGATCTAGTCTAGAGCTTTAAAGTGAAACTTTAAGGAGAGATAGAGGCTTTGTAAAGGATATTTAAGATGCTGCAAAGAAAAATGTAAAAAAGTGAAGCAAACTTCAGCGGAACCAAGATTAATAAGGACAGGTAGAAGAAGTTTGTGAAAACTTTTTCTACTGGCTACATACATACATAAACTCACGCTTTTTTCCCATGGGGGTAGGCAGAAACCACAGAACGCCACCTGCTACGTTCCTTACATACTCCTTTCGCCTCATCTACGTTCATACATCTCATCATACAAGCACGCCGGTTATGAGTGCTCCACACCGTGTTTCTACTGGCTATTGAGGAGAAATACGTTGTTTTTGTGTTGGGGCGGAACCTACAGGAAATATTAAGAATAAATATGCATTTATTCGTATAAACATGTGTAACATGATACCTACATTTATGCACATATGGATGGAAACAAGTTTTACGATTGGTTCAACATATTTTGCCATATTCGGCGTAAAAAAATAGTGTTCACAGTAACAGTGAATGTTTATAAATGACCTACACACATCAAAAGTGTCTAGGGATCAACATCCCTAATCAATGTTAGGGATGTTGATCCCTAGACACTTTTGATGTGTATATTTGTTGTATGTATGCTCGATTGTTGCATAGAACTTTCCTAGAGCTATCCTTCTATGCTATTATTACTTACTATTGCCATCAACCGGGCACAAATCCAGACTCTGAGGCTGCTACTGAGAAATTCCTAATGGAAAAACCCAATAACACTTTGCCCGACCTGGGAATCGAACTCAAGACCTCACGCTCAGCAGTCGCGCTTTGCGTCCACTAGATCAACGAGGTAATAAATATAACTGGAAAATTAACGGTAGTAAGCTTTAAGCTGTCAGTTCTACCTAGAAATAGTTACGATACCCAGATCAGTCGTCCCCGAGGAGCTCCAGTTACAGGTGCTGTTTCAAAGCGGACTTACTGCACAAAATATTTTGATAAGAAATATTTTCTGGCACATTTTAACCTCACGTTGCAACATTGCGCGCGCGGAACCAGTAATACCTCCGGGATATAAGATAAGCCTCAAGTTTCGGTTCAAGTTTTTGTAAAATATCGTACCGCAAAACTTGGTAATAAAATCATTTACTTTTAACTTTCCATTGATGAAGGAGTGTTAGAACTCCCTGAGGTTGACCGCATTATTGACGAGGGGATTAAGCCGAATTGATAAAAAAGTTAAAAAAAAAAAACTTTTTAAGCAGATCTGGTATACTTAATGGAGTTCTGTAAATGTTTAACTTTATAACAGTCTTCAAAGTCAGCGTTCTTTTTTGTTTATATATTTATATTTTAAGGTTTTAGTTCATCACTCACGACAAAAAGAAGAAAAAAAAAATTGCACTCCGGGAGTGCCGGCAGAAGTGAAAACTTGATTATTAACGTTTACGTTTACGTTTAACATACACGAACATTCGCACAAGCGCCCTGCGCTGTCTAAACGAAACAGTAGGCCCAGGCATACATTTTCGCCGCGCCGTAGAGAGGGGATAGCTGTCTACTCTCCATCCGTCTTACGCTTTTTCGATCAGGTCACGTGTCCTGACGCGAGTTTAAGATTTTATACCCATTACAGAAAAAGTGCTCAACGCCGCTAAAGAAGTTTTCACTTCAAAAACTAAATATTAATCAAATTTTTTCTTTCCTACAAAACAAACATTAATATAATATACATTAATGATTTCTTCACCCAAAAACATTACGAAAGATCAGTATCACTATAAAACCAAAGCCGAACTTCACCCAATCAGCTTCGACTTCGAAAACCTATTAGCGTGAATGAATAGCCGCTGAAAGTTATGAAAGAACATGATACGGTCTGTAATTGATCGCTAAGTCGATCCAAGTATACGCGGCTGTTGAAAGCTGTAACGGCCTGGCCACAGCTAACGGCGGCGCGAATTGCGGGGCGTCTGAAGTCGCGTCTTGCGGTGAGCGACGCAAACAAATGGTACAGAAACTATGAAGTATTCTACCGGCGGCGCGACCTGCGGCGCGTTGAGCGTCCCGAACTGCGACTCGATGAGCGTCGGGCGTTCTCGGCGGCGACGGGCGGTGCGTCTTGCGAATGAAACAAAATAAATGTACTAGCGAGTATCGAGGCGGCCACAGCTCAGAGCGGCGCGCGCGGCGGCATCGGTGGACGCATTCGGGATCGCGCGACCGAAACAAATAATTTTGTTTTTATCGCGCGTTTTTTTATAAAAATAATGGATACGGAACAATTTTTAAGCGAAATATTGAGTAGACCAGCATTGTGGGCCGAAATAAAACAACAATTTCCTGATAATAGTGGTAGGTATTTATTACCTATTTTTTACAAGTAATGTAGATACGGCAATTTAGTTCAAACTTTTGATGGGGGCAATTTAATTTAAACATTTGATTCATTTTAATAGTTTAGCCGTTCTCTAAATACGTCCACCGCTGACGCCGCCGCGGTCGCAACAACTCTAGCTGTGGCATACCATCGCAAATCGCGCCGCCCGCCGCGACTCCAGACGCCCCGCAATTCGCGCCGCCGTTAGCTGTGGCCAGGCCGTAAGTTAGGCTTCCGCGGTGTTTCAGGAGCGCCTCCTCCTTTGGTAAAGATAACTGAAGTTTGGACTGGTGTTTCCCTGAATATTGTTGGTGGAAGAGTATTGTGCATAAAGTAAATATAATTTAGCTCGTGAATATAAGAATAAATGCCAGTCACGTTACCTGTAGGTAATATAGGAGTAGGGTAAAGGTTCCTCAGTTCTAAGGAAGAAAGGACGAGCTTATTGCCAAGCTTAATTCCAACGTTTTATTTGTTTTCAGCAAACATGTTGAATAATGACTTGCGTGTTGTAAAACTTTTACTGAACCCTATTTCACACCTCAGAAAGGGTTAGATAAAACCTTTGTAACATCGCCAGCACATAACTCAGCACCCAACGTTGCCTAATCCCGGATTAAAACATCAAACCGAACCTGGAACCTAATTCCGCGTCGATTTCGTACGGCGCGCTGCCATTGGCCGGCCGGCCGTTCTCTAGCGCACTCCCCACTACATTACTACACATATTTCACATTTAGCCACCGTAGAGACGGGGTTAATCCCTGAACCTTACTTTTTTACACGAAAATTGTTTTACAGAGGAATTTTCGGAAGCCTCCGGCAGTAGGAGGCGGCTAATGGATCGTTTGAATGTTAAAGTGATCTAATTGATGGCTCGCCTCCGGGTAATGTTTGGCCTGATTTTATGAGGATGTTAATTTAACGTTTATCTCGCGTTAGAGGTGAAAACGGACAGTTTAATAGATAGAATATTAAGTAGGTATTACTTTAGAATTTGTAAAGTGTAGCTGAAATATCATGATGATTAGTTCTTATCAACCAATGATAAACAGAAAAATACTTTGCTTACTCTATAAACAATTTTATATAACATAGGATAAGTATGTAACAGAAATTTTCTATTAAAAATATTAAGCTAAAACAAAAGCAACATTTCAGTCTCCTCCGTACTATAATAAACCTACGTATCCAAGTACAGCAGAACATTACTCGTAGATAATATAGTGCCCCGGAGCATTGTCCGCCATCAAATGCATAACAACGACGTCTCAGCGTCGCGTACTCATCTCATAAACCTTAGTTTTATAGCTGGATATTTAGTGACGAGGGCTTATGAAGAGGCTTTTTATGCTTTTTATTATTAGGTATGTGGTCGGGGTTAATGATCATGAACTGGACTTAGCTTTATATTATTAATACCAAAAGGTACTTTTTATTTTCTTGGGGAAATCGGGAAAGGCGGGGAGTGTGTCGGACTCCTACAGACTAAAACCCCACGGTGGTCCTCCAGCTACCTTTGGCAGGGGCACGGGGGTCACTTTGAGCTTTCTACCGCACCCCAACACCAAAAAGTGCTTAGAAATTTTATACTGTGTCATATTGAAAAGTTGATGCAAGTTAATAAAGTTTATCAATTATCGGAAACGTCGAATGTTGGATGGAATAACATAACAATACTTAGCGTAGCTAAGTACAGTACGTAGTACAATACGTAGCTTTTAATACTAATTTTATTCCCAGTTCTTATAGAAATAGAACATTACAAATCTAACAAATGAATAATAATATCACCGGTTAGCAATAATACCCAAGATCCGCGAAATCCAAGCCCCATAAAATAAATCATATCCACATTAAGTAAACATCGTATAACTTTACAAAAAAATTGGGTGAACCGACAACAGTTTTAAATGTACGCTATCCATTGCTAGTCAGCCGTGTAGGCGGCCATGTAATCGGGAACAGAGCGGGCAGTGTACATTATTTTAGCGAGCCGGCCGTGCTGTGGCAATGGTAAACATAAAGTCGGTTTGATAGTAACGGTGCTGACCTACTTACCAATTGTATAGGGTTGACAGTGACACATATTTTACGAGGTTTTAAACAACCCAGATTTTTCGAGGGCATTGCTTTGTGCTTTCTTTTTTAGGCTTTCAGCTGAATGTTGGCAGATTCCATCTTAAATGGTATGGAATTAAAAGGGGTGGTTTCAAGGTAGACGTTTAGATTAGCTACAATATTATAAGAATTCGTGAAAAATTGCCGCGGGCTTATTAGCCGCGCTGGTAAACTGCTTTATCAGATTTCCTAAGAAAGTGCTTGAAAAATCGAAATGAAAAATCTAACGATTGAAATCAATCTTCAAGGAAATATAAATTTCTCGTAATTCCATCTAAGCTATAAAAACTGATGAAAACACATTAAGCTAACTTATCGACAGCGAATATACAAATCTTTGTCATCCATCTATTCCCAAATAATTTCAGTTCGCCATTTCCTCGTTTGACAACCCATAACTCAACGCAATCACGCCATTTCTCATTGTATATAACCCAATAAACTGACCATCGACAACCCTACATATAGCAGGGACCTGCAGGGTATTTTTTTTTTCTCGGTCGGTTGCAGCAGCACGTTTTGTATTACAGCAACACGTTTTATTGTGTTGCTGTAACTTCGTTAGCGCGCTCCGACACCCATCGAGGCATCACTCGTGTTCTTTATTGACTAGTTTTAGGTAGCCTATGAAACTGGGAGTAGGTAACAGTGTATTGCTAGTGGAACTTTGTAGTAGGTAGGTATTGGATTTTTTTGTTGAAAATTTTCAGGTACATTGCTGCAGTGTTAGGTTATGACTAGTTTTAGTAGCCTTGTGGGAGGATTACGTTCAGTACCCACACTATATTCAAGGATGTAGAAGCTTATGTATGACGGAGCACGAAACTTCAGAATTTACAGAAAAACTAACATTTTCCTTGTGGCAAAAATGTGAAATATAAGACCTACCTACCAAAACTTATGGTAATCCTCGGGTTGGGCTAACTGGGGTGTAAGGGGTCAGAATAAGGATTACCCTCCCCCCCTTGGTAAGTAAGGTTTGTGAGAAAAATAGTGTGAGTCATGTTCCGAAATCATGTCGGAACATTCGCCATCAAAATACATGCAAATAAATATGGACAAAGCGAAACAATTTCAAGTTCAGCGTAATGTCTCCGTCGCGTGCTGAACGATATAATTCTACCAGTTATTAGTAGATCAAGCCACGAAACTTTGCCGACATACATAATTTACTTTTAGATTTCAGTGGAAAATAAAAAAAAAACATGGATATTTCTTGTTTCAGGCGAAGATAATTAGGTGAAATTGAGTTTAATATAACCCTTTACTACATCAGTACACTTCTATGGTTTCTACCTTCGGTAAAAGCAATAATCGAATCAATATATAACAAAGTTGAAGAGATGTATGTGTTTTGCTTGTTTGCTTGCTTGTTCATTTCAACGGACTTATCTCCGGAATTACCAGTCGGATTGGAAAAAATCTTTTTGTATATGACAGCTAGATTCATAAGGAATAGTATGGGCAATATAACATATTGCTATGACCCGCGGGAGCGGAGCAGTAACCAAAAACGTAACTTAACACGAGTACACGTAGGTACGATGTCACAGAGAGCAGCTAGTAAACTTATAAAGAATCACTGAGACAAGATTCTACTCTACACTACAACAGCTGGATTTCAGCTCTTTGACAACATTTTTATTTTCTTCAGTGAATTTAGTAATATCAGAATCCATTGTTCTTCTCAAAAAGGCCAAAAGCAAAGGAGCAAAGATCTACATACACTCTTCAATCTACTTTCAAGTTCGCCTGAAGTGTCAGGCGCCGCTTCAATGGCTGCCAAAGTCACAAGTTATAATATAACATTGAAGTTCGCTACGTTATCGTGCTCCAGCTATCAAAGGTGTACAGTGTAATAACATGCTCTCCAACTGATACGAGATCTTCACTTGATGAGGATTGGGAAGTGCGCGCTCGAGGGTTGCAAGCCTTTGTCGTAATATTTGATCTGGGTATTATTGTGTTTCAATATGGTAGATGTTCAACTGTTAGATAGGTTTGGAAATGGTTATTTGAATTTTCATTATTAGTTTACCGAATTGTGATAACGTGATGGCCTAGTTGTTAAGGCGTCCGCCTCTCAAACAGAATATTGTGGTTTCAAACCCGGGCAAGTACCAATGAGATTTTTTCAATTCATATGTACTTTCTATGTTTGTCACTTACATCGATGAAGGAAAACATCGTGAGGAAACCCGCCTTGAGCAAGCGTGATTTCGCTTTCACTTTATTTTTTAAAACACTTTGCTAATGACTACTCATTCAGTTATGTGAACCAATGTTATAAAAGCTCACTTACCAAACGGAAGGGAAACCGTGGAAAAAACATAGCAGTTTCCACTTCCCTTGCTGACTACCTCCATAGGGCACTACATTTTCCTTATGTCCCCCATGACCATAAAGTTGATCACCCATAGCACCCAACTTACCCTCAAATATGGGAAAACACGCACGATGGCAACACTGTCATTGAGAGAGCTCTTACCGATATGGGATTAAACGGAGCAGCACATCACAGTAAACATATTTATATACAGAAGGTAAACTGACTATGTTTTCATTAAAAATTGTATAAAAGCGATTAGCGTCGCTAATACTATCACACGATAGCTCAGTTTCCATTACTTTGATTACTTGTTAATTAAACAATATTCATCATTCTAAAAGCAACGTACCGACTTCATAGATTATGATGGGTTTTAACTTGCACAAATTCTTACTAATATTATAAATGGGAAAGTAACTCTGTCTGTCTGTCTATCTGTTACGCTTTCACGACTAAATCACTGAACCGATGTTGATGAAATTTGGTACGAGGTAAGTATGAACCCCAAGGAAGTACATAGGCTACTTTTTATTCTGCGACTCAGTCTGCGTCCGCGATAACCGACATTTATGCGTACGACCGCATCTTCGTAAAAGATAATTTTATAATAAACGAAACACATACTTTGTTGTTGGCCCAAATACTACCTTGTGAGAGAGTAAAAAATTTACTTCGCGCCTCAAATTCTTTGTAAAACGACATTGTTGCAAAACAAAGCAACAATTTGTGCAAGACTCAAAGCTCAAGACAGTAAAATGCAGAAATGCAGAAAACTAGAAATTCTAGTTAACACTTCTGTAAGTAGACCCAACATGTCTAAAGTTTCTTTCAAAGAAATTCTAGAAACTGGAACTTCTATTTTAGAGACAACTTCAACTAGAACTCCTCTTTGCCTTTGCAATGGAAATGGTAAGTAATTGAAAATAATGGAACTTCTGTCCTCCCTGCACACTGTGATCATATCGCATGTAGCTAATGGCAGTACCTATGTGAATGGTAAGCACAAAGGGTGGCGCCGCGGCAAACAGCAAGTTCCATGCGAAATTGGGTTCGTGAAACAGGAGGACATTTTTTAAGGAAAACAGCGAGGGAACGATTCTACGTAAGCATTCCTTGATAAAGTTATGTGCTCAAACTGTAGGAATTGGTTTTAGAACGGTCGGTTTATTTTGAGAAGGTTTTCCTTGTGTATGCGAATGTGCCGTGGATAAACTGATCTTTTGTTAGCAAATATTTGTTTGTCTAAAATAATATTTGTTGTGTAAATGTCGAATAACGCGGATGCAGACGAAGTCGAAGTCGAATAAAAAGTACCCTCATACCTCATTCAAGTTTCAACTTTAACACCGCAGCTGAAACCTCAAATTCGTCTCCACAAATTTTTGTCCTTTGTTGGGGTTGAAACTTATCCCGTGCCTTCATCAAAATCGGTTCAATGGTTTAGTCGTGGAAACGTAACAGACAGGCAGATGTACAGACAAACAGAGTTAGGTACTTTCGCATTTATAATAGGATAAATTGGCTTATTTGAATATGTATTATATTATATAATAAATAAGTAGGTATTATTGTTATTGACATGGCACTATGGCTAAGTCTTGACTTTGAAATTCACGATTTGTCGAAAAATTAATGTCACTAATTATCAAGCGCGCATACGCTGCTGTGATTGGCTGACTGAATTATCAACAACTAATCACAGCAACTTACGCGCGCTTCCGAGAAATCGAGAATAAGATTAATCAATCAAGAGTTTAGGAACAACAAAGCCATGCGACTACATCGTTACAAAGTTACAGTCCAGCACGTACCTACTTCCAATCTTTGCTTTCAACATTAATTGACTTTTCTCTTTCTTCGTACCAACTCGTAGTTCTCAGTCTCCATATTATTAGTTCTACAACCAAATCGAAGTTCTAACATCTAAAACGGAACTACAAACAGTATTCAATTCAAAGAAATAATCAAAGTTCTTTACAGAAGAAAGGGGTGAGATCTAGATCGAACAGCATATATTTTGTTCTAATTAACAACTCCATTCGATTAATGTTTGAACTAGCGAACAAAGTGCAGAACTTAGCAAATAAATCTGTTTGCAGCCAGCGAAGCGACGGAGCACATACAGATGTAAAAGTTGTGAAGAAGCGTCACGTTCACACGTTTTATGAGGGCCCCAGGAGGACGGTTTATTTCACATTACATTGTAGAAAACAAAGAGTTTTAAAACCTCAAAATGTATGACGTTTTACAACCGCAACGTTGTGCACGATGCCTATAAACAACTAGTGTGTTCCCGCCACGTTTATGTGCGGGGCCGCGCCAGCCGGGCGCGCGTGTGTTTTTATCTCATTTAAAGATTGAGTTTTACACTCGCGTAGAATTTTATGTTTCGTTCAGTCGTTCACAAACTTCTTTATTGAGTGAACTTATTTATTTAGACAACTTCTTATTCTTTAACAACGTGTTTTCCAACAGCGATGAAACAACTATAAATAAGGTAAACTTTTCAGAAAATGGCAAGAACGTTATATTAACGTTAAGAACTTTATCTGCCATCAATTTAGTATTTCGTGGATAAACTGTAATACAGTTCCCTGAAGGACCATTCATGAAAGGGGAAAATATTACTGATTGTATTCAATTTGAAGAAAGTTGTGTTAAAATGGGAAAATATGGATTAGGGTCCTATTCAACCTCGCTTTCAGATTTGCCGCGGCCATTTGCAAACATAAATGAATGGTAGGATTTACCCTTTTCATGTTTTCGCGAATAACCCAAACCTTTTGACAGTCTAAACAAGTGATAAAGAGATAGAAAGACGAACTTCAATAAACTTGACGTATGATGACGTCACACACTTGGCAAAAAATGTTTCGGTGGCGGGACCAATTTGGGAAGAGCTCTCATGTGTCACACTATCTTTGAAACCTATACATATCAGGGTTCTTGTGAACTGGTGGAGCACGCTCAGTCGAGTCTCAAGCAACGATATCATTTCTTCTGATTTGTCATACGAATAAATTACACGATGAGTTTGTGCTTTCCCTTTTTGTGTGCCGTTTCAAAGAATTTTCATGTTACGTAGATACTTCTTATAATGAATGTGTATATTAAATGTGTATGTTGTATGTGAATTTGCGTTCTCGTAATAATACGGTTATGTCAAACGGCAATTTGTGTTACGGAGGAATCAACAGATGTTATTTCTGCGGTGAAATATTTTTTGGTAATAAAGGATCGGTATGCCTGCAATAACAAACTTTTGTTCTTTTTAATGTGTTTCGTCATCCAATGGCAATTCCTTGCACTTCGGTTCTCTTATGAGCAGGAGTATTTATAAGAGTGACAACCACAGACATCTGTGCAATCAGAAATAGGCTATCAGAAACTTATTTCTATTTTTTCAATAGAACAAAACGGCCTGATTCTGAAATTTTTTTCGCTATAGAAAGTTACGTTATTTCTGAGTGCTTTATTTTACTATCAATTAGGGATACCTATGTAAGAAAACTCATCCAGGTGAAGTCTAGGGCAAAAGCTAGTGTAATATAAAAATCCTTAGAAGATCAAGTTATTTACTTTCACATATTAATTTTGGCAGTAAACCCGATGGATCTATTCTAGATACAATATATTTACAATAAATCTTACACTATTATCGGTGCCCTAGCATTCCTGAGGTTTTGGTAACGTTAGACTGAGGCCTTTCAATATCAGACAGGGTCCGCGGTATACCTAAGGCCTAAATGAGGAGGCTAACATAAAAGTTTTCTCAACGATATAACTATTACATATATGTATAAACTATGGAAATATTATAATCAAATACAGAACTACTTCCCATTTTGCAATCCGGCAATATCCCTACTTCACAGATGAGCAATTAAGCAAAACCCCTGAAGGCACAGTCGGTCACAGTCGTACACAGATAATCCTTCAAATAAACAAACATTTTTACGTACAATTCGGCATCAATCGTACGTAATCGTACATAGTATCAATATAAACGAAGCCCCAACACGACATATTACCTAATATCATATTTTCCGATCCACCTTCCGATAAAAACATGGAATACGCACAGAACCATCACACAGCCCAATAACTCGATCGTGACATTTATTAGTCACCCTTATCGCTTACACAATTACATTCACCTACCTTTTATATTAAAAGGCTCAATAATATGTGATGCTCAACATATTGCTCACAGTGTGTTGAGCGACAGATATTGATCAGGAATAAGTTTTCACATTTATTTGGAACATTGTGACACTTATTACCTACCTGGGTAACATAGATATCGGTTCACCGATTTTTGCGGCTAAAGCTGTTAAAAAAGCAGCCAAGTGCGAGTCGGACTAGCACAGGTAGGGTTCCGTACCACCGTATTTAATAAACATGCCAAAAAACCACGTTTCAGGGGGACCCCATTTCATTTTTACATTTATTTATTTTTATTATTTAAAAAAAATAGAAATTCACATTCTGTGAAAATTTCAACTCTCTAGCTATTACGGTTCATGAGATAGAGCCTGCTGACGAACGGATGGACGGAAAGCGGAGGCTTAGTAATAGGATGCACCCTAAAAACATTACGGACAATAACCAGGCAATGTGTGAGTGGAGTATTTATGGATAAACATTATGCCACCAAAAACAAAACTTGTAAAAATTCCAAGTCTCGCAACTCAGTTCTTCTACCGTAAAAAGTTGTGAGATCCATGTAGTACCAAGTCAGTCGATTTATTCAGTCCCTACTTAAGGGGACCTTCTGTCTTAAGTTATTACGTAATTAGCATTTATGTTTAAATGAAATAAATTGACTTGGCCAACGCATGAAAACACAATGTAACTCACAAGCAATATATTGTAGTAAATAAGATTGTTTAGTGCGATAGCAAAATCGTGCTGACTGAGTCGCGAGACTTGGTTTTTTACAAGTTTTGTTTTTGATGGCATTGTGTTTTCATGCGATGGCCAAGTCAATTTATTTCATTTAAACATAAATGCTAATTACGTAATAACTTAAGACAGAAGGTCCCCTTAAGTAGGGACTGAATAAATCGACTGACTTGGTACTACATGGATCTCACAACTTTTTACGGTAGAAGAACTGAGTTGCGAGACTTGGAATTTTTACAAGTTTTGTTTTTGGTGGCATCTCATTACTTTTTGTAGAAAAAAAACTGAACTGCATAAATAACTTTGTAATCCCATATGATTATATCATGTCATATGGGATTACAAAGTTATTTATGCAGTTGGTGTATCTCGAAAACTGGACTGAAATTGCAAAATATTTTAGCTTTTCTTTGATTTATACACTAAACACTAATTGCATTAAAAATTTGAAGCTTCTATGTCTATTAGAAGTGCCTTAGACTTTTAATGATCACACCAACTGCATAAATAACTTTGTAATCCTTTAAGATGATATGATGTCATATGGGATTACAAAGTTATTTATGCAGTTGGTGTGATCATCAAAAGTCTAAGGTACTTCTAGTAGACATAGAAGCTTCAAATTTTTAATGTGATTAGTGTTTAGTGTATAAATCAAGGAAAAACTAAAATATTTTGCATTTTCAGTCCAGTTTTCTAGATACACCAACTGCTTAAATAACTTTGTAATCTCATTATGTCATGATATAATCGTATGGGATTACAAAGTTATTTCTGCAGTTCAAATTTAAGAATTGGTGTATCTAGAAAACTGGACTGAAATTGCGAAATGTTTTAGTTTTTCCTTGATTTATACACTAAACACTAATTGCATTTAAAATTTGAAGCTTCTATGTCTACTAGAAGTGCCTTAGACTTTTGATGATCACACCAACTGCATAAATAACTTTGTAATCCTTTAAGATTATATCATGTCATATGGGATTACAAAGTTATTTATGCAGTTGGTGTATCTAGAAAACTGGACTGAAATTGCAAAATATTTTAGTTTTTCCTTGATTTATACACTAAACACTAATTGCATTCAAAATTTGAAGCTTCTATGTCTACTAGAAGTGCTTTAGATTTTTGACTATCGGTTTAAGAATTGGTGTATCTAGAAAACTGGACTGAAATTGCAAAATATTTTAGTTTTTCCTTGATTTATACACTAAACACTAATTGCATTCCAAATTTGAAGCTTCTATGTCTACTAGAAGTGCTTTAGACTTTTGATGATCGGTCAGTCAGTGAGTGACAAAATTAAGAACTTTGACTAGTTATAATTCTTAAACTACTGGTTCAAATTGAATGAAATTTGAAATATACCGTGTTTATACAATGCTTGCTTGGTAACTAGAAATACAGGCTTCTAGTTTAATCCACAACAAAGTTATAAGGGGTTGAAAATGGCCTGAACTGCTTCGAGAAAATAATGGTACGGCCGTGCCGCTTTTTTTTGCTCGACTTGGCGGGGGCACTGCCGTGCCCCTCGATACGGTAATCTATAGAATTCAGAGCCTAATTGGTTGGATATTTTGATAGATGAATATCAATTAAATGGTATTTGGACACGATTGGATCGGTTGTCGCAATTAATTTTATTGGAATTCAGTTAAATTAATTGTTTACAAATGAATGGGATACAAATGTGTTAAATGATTGCCGTCATCGGACGAAATCGAAATCATTTTGGTATTTTATTAACAGTTCGCGTTATTGATGAAATGTAGGTAGGTATACTAATATTGTATATAAGTAAAATTGCTTGATTGTATGCGTAATCTCTAGAAGTATATTACTAATTACAAAAAATATTTCACTGATAAAAAGCCACACTACT
Organism: Hoplodrina blanda; assembly: GCA_949316365.1. Classification (NCBI taxonomy): domain Eukaryota; kingdom Metazoa; phylum Arthropoda; class Insecta; order Lepidoptera; family Noctuidae; genus Hoplodrina; species Hoplodrina blanda. Next base: position 503,365 of record OX438590.1, read on the forward strand.
GCCGAAGTGCCGAGTGTCATAAGCTTGTATCTATTTCTTGGAATATTTAATCTTCACGCCACGCGGGTGAAGTCGCGGCAGAAGCCAGTATTTTTAACCGACTTCAAAAAAAGGAGGAGGTTATCAATTCGACTGTATTTTTTTTTTATGTTTGTTAGCTCCTAACTTGCGACTGGGTGAACTGATTTTCATGATTCTTTTTTTAATTGAAAGCTGGTGCTTCCCGTGTGGTCCCATTGTCACCATTTCAATATCTGATGATGAACTTCGGAGATATGGAATGGAACTCCTCACAGAATCACAGCAGCAATATCGTAACAAGTGAAATTGCTTTGTTTATACGTGTAGTCGATGACTGACTGAAGGAAAAGGGGGGGGGGGGGGTACGTCAACCCCCCTCCTACCAGTTTCCAAAATTAAATATATCGTGTGAGGTATTGTTTGAAAGGGCTTTTTGTAAGGATTTCAAACATTAATACACAAGCACTAAAAAGTGAAAAATAAAAAGCTTTTTCACAAAAAAAGAACCGCCTAGACTTCCAAAACTAAAGTTTTTTTATTTTGTTGTTTATGAAGGCGGTTATCTTTTTTTGTGAAAAAGCTTTTTATTATATTACGAAAACTATACTGTAGTTGCCTAAAATAGTATGATGCAAATGGCGTTAACTCAAAACCTAATTAATAATAAGGAACTTTGCCAGTTATGATTTAGAAATCGAGCTCTAGTCTTCAAAATTATACTATGTTGATTATTGTTGATGGCTTCGTACTTAGTAGGTAGGTACAACCATTTCTGCCTATCTTTCATTCCTCCATTATTTAACACCGTACATAACGAAGTAGATAAGGATATTAATTCCGTAACCATGGCAACAAATCAATTGAGATTAAACTTGTCCGTACCACACAATAATGCGATGATACCTAATTTTTTCTACCGGATTTTTCACCAGCTATTGTTAAGCCAATTTATCGTAAATTTTATCATGTAGAATTGTAAAAGGTTTACAAAAAATATGTCGATTCTTTTATAAGATTCAAAACGAAAAATAATTATAATAATGCAAGCCCATTATTGTCCCATAGCTAGGCAAAAGTGTTTTCTCATACAGAGAAGGCATGATCACCATCCTAGCTCAAGGCGGATTGGCGATTTCAGACTTATATTAATTATAAGTTCAGGTTTCCTCACGATGTTTTCCTTTACCGATGTCAGTGATGTTCAAGAAAAACAGAGAAAGAAGAAAAAAAAATGGTGTTCTCGGAATGATTAATGTGTCAGTTTACATTAATTGAAGTGATTAATAGAAATGACTGTTTTTATTTAGAGCTAGACTTTTCATAAAAATCAAATCATTTATTTAAGATGTATTCAAACTGTTTTGACTGTGTCTACGCACAGCCTTACCTACATGATAGATTTAAATTGTTAATAACCTTCCAACAACAAACTCAAGTAAACAAGAACGTCTAAGAAACCCGCATCATGGTATAATTTATCTAGTATCAAAATTCAATCTAAGTAACTAAACTAATATACGAAACGTGCGCCCTAAGTTACACTTAAGTATGTTAGCTTTACTAGATTAAAGTTAGGTACTTGATTTAACTTACGATTTTAATTATTTGTTGGTTATACCAAAAACTTATTAGGTATGTAAGTAATGTCGAAATTGTGCAAACGGATAGCGCGCCGTCTTCAAGTTGTTCTTATGTCCATAAACGCTTTGTATTTTAATTGTAGAATTTAGTAAATCTTAATTAAACCTTAGGCGTGTCGCATGACACCGCTTAAATAGAAAAGCGTATAAATAAATGCACGCTTACGCTGGCGTAGGCCTTATGGAACAACGCCGAGGGCAATTTCACATGTCATGCTCTTTTTCTTTAAAAGGATTATAGACTACAGTTTGATATTGACGAAATGAATCAAAGAAAACTTTCTATCCATAATGAATAAGTCACAAGAATCAGGAATTGATAAGTTATAAAAGTCAACAATAAGATATGACCATGGCATTATCTCCATACAATACATAGGTACCGAACGCCTGATGAAACTGTGTTAGCAAATTAGCGAATAACAGAAAGTGTACAAGTCAAACAGGCATTCAATTTAGGTATTAGTGCCTTAGTAATTCTATCACTTAGTCTTAACTAAAACAACTCTCTGGAAATGTGTTTTCTTTTATAGATATTATTCTCTTGAGAGAGAACATGTTTTGTAGCAATTACTTTCCTTTCGTTTTGTTACAATTAAGTGTATTGGAGTTAGGTGTTTACTCTACTCGGGAACGGAAACGCGATGTAAACCAGTATTATACCGTGTGTTTGTTGTTACCTACTATATGTACAAGTACCTATATGTATACTCACTATTTCTAATAATGCCTACAAGTAGGTAGGTAGATATGGCTGCAATCACCTAAATTGCCGAACCCGGAAAAAACCTTTAAAAACCCCGGACATTTAGGTGATATTGAGATTTTCCCTGGACGCCCGCGCTCTAGAGCAAAATATTTTTACAATAAAAATAAAAACCTCGTCTCCATTTTCATTTTTTTAATTCAGTGCTCTGATCATTTATTTAATTAAAATTGCTCAATATCCAATTAATCGGGACGTAATAAGTTAGTCACGAAAACTCCTACCGGACGAACCCGGACGCCCTCTAATCTAGGACAAATCCGAGGAATCCCGGACGACAACCCTATCTACAAGGAACAGGTTACAATTTAAGTACCTATAGAGCTTCTACGTATGGCGGTACTTACGTCCACTGAACAAGACAGTACTCCAACTGTCACCCAAGATATTATTATCGTTAAAAGCATTTCTCATACAATTCAAGGCGACAACCACGCGACAACAGAGAAAAAGTCAGAGAGGAATGATTGTCTCCTTACAAATACTTATGTACCTAGTTACCTACTAAGCATTTTCTCAAATTCAATATGAAAGTGAATAAGAACGTAGGTAGATGACAGATTACAAGATTACTTCGTTCAAAACATGTCTGGCAACTTCTCGAAACATTTTATTTGACTCTCAAAGAGGTAATCCGTTTCAAATCACACATCTTTCAACGAATCTCCACCGAAACCGCGCGAACGCTTCTCAACATGAGGCGCCATCGCCACGCTTACAAAGAAATGAAAAAACCTTCTTAATGGTTATTACTTCGGTAAGCTCGTTTTTGGCGCGAAAAAAGTAAATGAGAATTACGTAAAGCTGCGTGTAAACCCAGAGACAAAAAGTTGACTGCTATCGAGAAAATTGCGAGCATTTTCGAAAACTCAAGTCACATGGGCGCTTCATACTATTTTTGCATTATGGCTTTTTTGTTTCCCAATATTATTGATGCGCGTTTATCATCGTACTCATCGTAGTAGGAAATAACAGTACTATTCTTGCTTTACAAAACGTGGTTCCCAATATTTTGTAAGTATATTCACAATTCGATATCGAGGAGTGTGCCCGCCCCCGTATCCGCCACATTACCAAGATTTCAACATTCGTCTTAGGAAAGTAATTAATGAGCCAGCGATTTTACTAAAGACTTAGATTTTTAGCGCGGAATCCAGAAAGGTATTAACATTAAGACTCCCGGAGGAGCCATAACTCACTCACTTAGCACCTTTTTGTTGTAATTAACTTTCCGCCTTACCTGAAACAAATAAATTCAAGATATTTAATACAATTTAGATTGCTTACAAGAGATTTTCATTGTGTAAATTATAATGTAGTGCTCAGGTATCTAATATTGTTGGGTGTTTTTTTTATGGGACAAACCAGTCTTACTTTTTCCATCCACTGAAACTCCTGAAAGCTAGAATCAACTCTCCACTGTTATCTGTTACAGTGGAGACCACCAACAAAGCGCCGAGTCCCGAAAAAACGATTCAACTGTCTTGGATCCCGCAACGAAATTAATCAGAAAAGATAGCGGAGGAGTAAGTATTAGAAAAATATAATTTCTACTTCCCTCCTTTCTTGATGTTTAGCCTGTAGTATGTTTTCTTATTGTAATATAATCCCAGTCATTATGAGCACGTCCGTGAACGATTAGCGCTTACGTGGCTAGGGCTTCACCCGAGCACAAGCGGCAAAGGTCGGGGCGCACGCGACGCTAATCCGTGCGACGCTACGTAAGCGTATGTCAATGTCAGTGACGAGGAAGGACGCAGAGCTACGAGTGTATATGACCCTTACACTGTAAAACAGTTTGAAGAGAATCTAAGTTAACTTTTTACAAAGGCTTTTTTAATAGGAAGATTTCTTCATAAGAAAAGAGTCACCATAAAATAACTAACAAATATCTTCAAAGTATGTAAAAGGGTACATTCTCAATCAATTCATTTGAATAATCTAGTCTTCGTTAACGTAGAAAGAAATGCAATACAGAAACAACAAAGTGAAGTGATACAGCAATAACACTAACAAGACAACAGAATCTATTCAATAACTGCGGAAAAATTGCAAACGAGTCCAAAAACAACGAACAGTAGTCCCAATGCTGCACGCTGCATGAATACGTTAACTGATAGAAATAAAAGAAAGAGGGAATGTTGCAACACTGTTGCCAAGCTACTCGACGTAACGAAATAAAGGCTACAGTAAAATCACTGTACCCTCCATCCATGTTAGACTTGTTTTGTTTAGTTTAGGCCTATTTCCTCACTGAGCCTCTTGATTGGGCCATTGAGTTTGTCTTTTTGTGTAGTCTTATTCCAACCAAACTAATAGGCCATCCCAAATCCTTGATCACGGTAACCTGAAGCAGCCTTCTCACGCTGCTAAAGGTTACCGTGATTGCCACGGAAAAAATTTTGGCTGTGGCCGGTTTTTACGTCAGACTTTTATAGGATCGATTTAACGGACATTGCACTAGTTTCATGGTTTCGAGACTTTTGCATTGGTATATATTTTATAGACTTTTTTAATTAGAATTTCGCGTTAGAATTCCCCCCCGATTATAATAATTAGTCACCGATTGTCTGCCGTGGGCGGAGGCCCTAATGAAGTTTCTAGAATGTGCTTTAGGAGGTACCCCACTCCAATCTGATTAGCAGAACCTATGTCAAGAAATTAATATAATTAACTTAGTTATTTTAGTCAATCAATCATGATTTAAACCTGTCATCGGAATATTAGATCTAACAAAGGTTTAAGTTTTAGAACAACACACTAAGTTTGGGCCACGTTTTCGAGAATTAAGACTTCGCAACAGTTTGTATTCGTGAACTAAACAATGAGCACTCTCATTATGATACAAACGTTAAGCTAGTGATCCTTCTGTATCTGCTATATGCTGGCTAATAGGGGGTTGTAGTAATTGCCTCCTCCTCTTCACTATTTCCGCTCTGTAAATCTAATTGGCCGGATGCCCACGGCGCTTCTGATAGCGAGCGTAGCATAGCACAGCATAGCTTGACATGGTAATTGCAATCCTGAAGAGCTTATTTAAAGATTACATCTAAATTAACCAGTTAACTTTCTTTTAAGTAGTTTCAGATAGTGGTCAGATAACGAGTTTTTATAATTTGATATATTTGATCGTCTGCCAAATTGGTGTGCTCGTCACTGCAATGTTTAATTTCCATATGGTAAGTAACTCCAGCATTTCTATGATAATGTAAAAACATAGGTAAAGTAAAAGCGATAAAATATCCATTTGTTTTGCTTCCTTATATGTTTACGAGCGCGCTGACAATACTCCAGTTATTATGAAACCTCAATCTCCCGACAGAGGCAGACTCAATTGATTCCCATCTCGTGCCACTCGTAAAATTGTTTTCACAGGAATAAGCGTGTTCCTGTGAAATATATCTGAAAACTTTTCCATTTATTTCGTGTTTTCTTCGAATGCTGGTTTCTTAGGTTTTTATTCATGTCTCCTTCTAGCTGTATCATTCATGCCAGGAAATGTTCTGCGACACGATCCGGATCCGCACACTACAGTATTCGCGTTCGTCGCGTATCACATCATGCATGTCAATTGAACTGCTTTCAAGATATTTCTTTATACCTACAATTTCAGTTATTTTATTTTCGTGAACTATTTTTTTTTTAATAAAAAAAATGTGGCAAGCAGGGAAAATTAAAAAAGTCAAAGGACAAATTTTCCAAAACTATTTTAAAAATCTTTTAGTTCATAAACTATAGGTAAATACTTAATTGCTAAACATGGGTACATAATTTATGGTCTTTTAACTGCCTATGGAGAGAGGTTTTCAAAATTTCTGTTGGACGTGGTACTATAGGTCACCCTGATGAAGAAAATACCCAATTTTTTACTATCCTGTTACCGAAAACTTCTATTTCTAAGTAATATGGAGAAACATTGTTTAGAAAATCGGATTACCCAGCCCCCTTATTTTCCCCATAGCCACGTATTCCCACGCGTAGAACCCGGCTGACGGTTAATTGGCACCTGTCGATACGAATCACTAATTCATTGCTCACGAGCCGTGACTGATGGACATCCGATAAATTAGTGAAATGTGTTGGCTTCATTATATTCTATACGCATTTGGGAATTACTGATAACTTCCATGTCGATGAGGCATGAACATTTCAATAAATAAGAACCTAACCTGATCATTTTAAATTACTAGAACTTATAACAAGTTCTTACGACACATTCCTAAAATCAATACAAATTAAGACAAAAACAAAGAATTTTGTACTTGTGTAGATACGTTTCAATAAGTATGTAAATGTTTTTGTGTACATTTCAATTTATTTAAGTTATTTCGAGTAATTTTTCACTAATATTGTTGTTTTACAACAGGACAATAATTTGCACCTGCCATGTTATCCTTTCACCACCTTTGGTTGACTGGTTTGTTACATAAAGTTTAAATAATTAAGTCAAAACTGTCAGACATTGTGTGAGATTAGTACTTTGAATTCAAATACCAAAGAAATTATAAGCAAAAGTAAGCAAAGAAAAGTGATAAGGATAACCAAAGAAGGAAACGATGCTACCTTACCCCATCGACAGAACAAATGGTGCCCAATAGCGTGATAACTCTAATACATTTTCATAAATTCATATTGAATGACGTGAAATGGCGCAGAAAAAGCAAAAATCATTGATTCATCGGAATATTTTCCTCATGAAAAAAGACGCTGATGATGGATCGTTTTCCTCTACCGGAGCGGACTTGTCATTAATATTTCAGATAACAATATTGTCCAACGTAGCGTGAAAGTGTCGGACATGACGGATCTGCGGGGAGCTGGGGCACCGTGCTCTGGAACTATTCCGAAAGGTCTCTGTCCAGCAGACAAGTAGGCTAACTTTTATTATTTGATTTAGCATAATTTTGCGTATTTTACTGAATATTATAAAGTTGAAGAGTTTGTATTTTGAACGCGCTAATATCAGGAACTACGGGTCCGATTTGAAAATGTCTTTATGTGTTAAATAGCCCGTTTATCAAGTAAGGCTTCAAGCTATATAACTGCACGCTACAGTCCACAGTAGTGGAGCAGTAGTCAAAGTTGTAACTTAACGCGAGTAAAACCGCAAGGAGTACGGTAACAAAAAAACGCCAAGCCGCAGTTCGCACTACTGAGAAACTGTATCAAGAGCTACTATATTAAAATTTATATCAAGATAGAGCAATTAATTCTTATTATCATTGTTCGTCGACGCGTGATCATTGGAGCAAGATCACGGGTTCAACGCCCGCCTGAATCAGAGACCGCATAACAACGAGACAATTAGCGAATACTACAGTGTTAATGCAGTTAACTCTTTTAATAATATTTCGGCTACTACACAGGATGTGAATGATCTTGGTACTTTCTGGAACACTGTGTTACAATTTAATTTTACTTATTTACTAGCTTCTGCCAATGACTTCGTCAGTATGGTTTTTTTTCCACCCGCGTTTAGTTGTCTTTGGTTAATGTTTCGCTCCCGTAGGTCATAGCGTAGATAGCCATAACCATAGCTATTCCCCATGATTCTGGCTATCATATACAAAAAGATTTTATCTAATCTGACTGGAACTTCCAGAGATTAGCGCGTTTAAACGAACAAACCAAAAAATCTCTTCAGCTATAATAAATAACTAGCTGCTTCCTGTGACTTTTTACGAATGGTTTTTTTTTGTTGTTTGGTGAAATAGTAAGTTTAAATAGTAATTGTATGGTTGTAATTATAGTAGATTCAAACCCAACAATATTTTGCATACCGAAAGGTAAAATGTATCGGGACAATTTACAAACTTTCCAACTTATATGTTTACCTACATCATAGCAAATAAACGATTTCTTTCTTTCTTTCTTTCTTTCCCCCGTGTTAAGTTACGCCTTTGGTTACTGCTCCGCCCCCGTAGGTCATAGCGTGATGTTAAATAGCCTTTACTATAATTCCTCATACAATAATACAAAAGATTTTCCCCAATCCAACTGTTAGTTCCAGAGTTTACCGCGTTTAAGCAAACAAACAAAAAAAAACTTCAGTTATATTAAATGAGTTTAAATAAGAACATACATAATCTTCTACTTTTTTTAAATTCATGAATGTAGTGTAAGGGTGAGTGCCTGAAAGAGGTATTGTTGAAGTAAACGCTTCGCCTTTGAATATTATGTTTTGATGTCGACCGTTTGAGACTCTTGACCGTTAAAGGTCTTAACTTAGGGTATCAAAAGGATGTCAAATATTCTCCTAAAAGAGGAGAATATTCTCTTAACAGAGTTTACTTGAAACAATAAACCTGTTCATTGTTTTAAGTAAACATAACCTGTGCAAATAAAATAATGTTACAAAACGATTTAAAATTGGAAATACACATTTTAACTTAATCTTTCAAAATAAACAACACGAGAAAATCAATTGGAAAGCAAATGTGTTTGCTTTACGTGCCACGTAATATCCTCGTTTATCGTCATTTCCGCACGATTTAGTTTCATTATGTAAATATGGCCGCCGGCGTGACGTCACAATGGCCATCCCCGAGGGCGGCTGCGGCCCTTGGGGAGGTATTAGGGCCAAAACTTGTGGGTCGTATGGACAATTATTAAACGCGACCTTTACCAGGCCGTCTGAGAAAGTTTTACAAAACGGTAATTGCTGAAATACCTTTTGATATAAATAATATACTCAAGTGATATTTCTTAAAACATTCTATTCAAAGGAATATTTCCAAATGGATTATATTCAATGAATGCCCGGCTTTCATAAAGTTTGGAGCTAAATTATAAGTAAGTACTTGTTTAATGGAAATAGGTAAGTATTTGAATATTTAAGGAGAGGTTCGCGAAATTACAAGCGTTTACAAGTTGAATGCGAAATTATTTAATATTTTTTTAGCTTTTGATGATTTTTAGGTTTCATTTATAACCGTTTTATTCAGACCTAAGATTTTACTGATATCTACCGCCCAAAACCGTAATTAAAAAAGTTATTACCTAACCAACAAAATATAGAACCTAATCATAGTTATAGTTAATTCTCAGTAGCAGCCTCGGAGTCTGGATTTGTGCCCGGTTGATGGCAATAGGCTCGCCCCCTATTACATGGGACTTAAACATAACTGGCGAAATGTGGGTGTACTAATGGGTGCACCTCTGCCTAACCCTTCGGGGAGTACAGGCGTGATGTTATGTATGTATCATAGTTATAATGCGCGTAAAAAGAATGCGGACGGGGTGAGTTGTGCACTGTGTGCCCATATTAAAGTAATTATTTCTCTTAATAAGTCTGTCTCACGCCGCAGTCCCACATTTGGGCCGCAACCGGGACAATTGTCACGTACGTCCCAATTAGTGGGACCCATCGGCTCGGAAAACTTTTGTCCACGCGATAACTAAATAATGAATATGCTAGAGACAGTTTAAGTGATATTTAAATTGTAATTTAGTTATAATATTATATTCAATATCGTAATACCTACGAGTCTGTTATTTTAGTACTAGCTTGTGCCTTCGACTTCGTCTGCGTCAAAGTTGATATAATATCCCACGGGAACCATAGATTTCTCCGGGATAAGTAACCTATGTGCTTTTCCAGACTATAATCCATCCCTGTGCTAAATTGTATTCAGATTTGTTTAGCCGTTCTAGAGTGATTGTGTAAAGAACATCCATCCATCCAAACTTATATACGCATTTATTAGTAGTCACATTATTTTACCATGATGTTTATTTTCGTCTTAAATGTCATGAAGGCTTTTCTTATTGTATAACTGAAAGGTTGACGCCTGACACATTTTCCTAATACTAGGTGTACCAACAATATAATCAACAAAGAAAATCCAGTACAATCATTGTTTCCCACCCACCTGACAGATTAATTTCCTCACGACACCCACAGACGCCGTTCCCAAAGGGACAAACAGCGATACATATTCTTTACCTCCGCCAACAAATAACACTACAGGATTTAATAAAAACAAAAGAACAGAACCCTAATTCCGTATTCATCTGATTTGTTTCGGAAAAAGGGCGTCAATACCTGTATAGTACACAATATCTGTAAATTGTCACAGCTTTTCATATACCTACGTGACAAGAAAAGAAACAACTAAATAACAAATACTAGAATACCTAGTCGAAAGCCGTACCACACATATATATTTCAGTAATTTATAGTCTGCGCAAAAAAAGTCAAACAACATGTGTTTCGCGTTTGATATTTTATTTTGGACGTTATTTCTGTGACCTAACGTTGTAACTGCTTTACTAATAACACATTGAAATTGATTTATTGCAAGAAAAACGCCATTTTAGTTAGGAGTTAGTCAAAACTTTATTAAATTTTGGCAACCTTGCTATACAAAGTATGAAGTATAAACTAATACTTTTCTACAACTAAGTATTTCCTTATGAAAGCACTAAAGCTCTCTCTCAGTATTTAACGCATTTAATTTGAATACTTATAGTTTCAAATAATTACAATCAGATGAGGTAAACTAATTCGAACTAACTAAACATCACAAATGCAAAATAATAGCTTGGATTTTTATGTTACGTCTTCGGTTACTGCCTTGTTCCCGTGAGTCGTAGCGTAATATGATATAGCCTAAAGTATTTCTCACGAATCTGGCTATCACATTCGAAAATATTTTTCCCAATCCGACAGCCTATTCCAGAGATTAGAGCATTTAAACAAAGAAAAAAATCAGCTTTATTATACTATTAGCGTAGATTGATCTGTACTATTATGCTTACATGTCCATAGTAACATAATATAAAGCGGGCACGACAACGGCACAATAGCTGTAGCACAGAATAACCAGAATCCAACCTTCCTAACAGTGTTCAAAATTCTTACCTACTTTCATAGGGCTGTCACTCGGTACTTTGACTTACGCACGGACGGTCATGAATGGCCGAAACTACCTATAATGTTTCCTTCCTTGTTTTACTACCTATTTTACGAACGTAAGTAGATAGGTAGTAGATAGGTACCTACCTACTTAAGGTAGGTACCTACTACCTATCTAATAGAAAAGGCCAAATGAAATCTTACTAAGACGACTTACAAATATACTTCGGTAGGTAGGTACTATTCTACAAATCTACTAAAACAAAAATACGAAACGAATAATACGTCAATATACCTACACTATTTTTTTAGATCACCAATTTTATAGTTTTGCTAAACATTTAATTTACTTACTTCGATATTTTAAGAAGATTAGGATAATAATAGTGGGTATGTATTATGATTAAATAAATAAATAGGTAGGCAGGTGGTACTCATGTACATAATAAATCATACTATGAAGTATGTAGATACACATACATTGATAGGTACATACATTGCTTACTTTCTTGAAGTTGATTAATCAAATTACTTTGACTTACTCACGGACGGTCATGGCGAAACTACCTATAATGTTTCCTTCCTTGTCTTACTATTTCACGAACGTAAGTTAAGTAGGTACCTACCTATCTAATAGAAAAGGCCAAATGGAATCTTACTAAGACGACTTACAAATATACTTTGGTAGGTAGGTATACTATTCTACAAACCTACCTACTAAAATCAAAATACGAAACGAATAATACGTCAATATACCTATTATTGACGTATTATTCGTTCCGTATTTTGATTTTAAATAATTTGTTATGTAGGTACCTATACATGGATATACAAAAAAACAAGTCTCTTTGTTATTTCGACCATTATTTGTACACACAGTGCAACAGTTTGGCATCTTTGAAAACAATTTAACAAACGCGTCTAAATAAATATAGTAACTGTTCTGTGTCCACGTCGTACCCGACCGCTGTCGCTGGCACACCTTAAGTTTGTCCGCTAGCTGAGCCGACTCAAACCGGTTTGTACCCGAGCGGGCGCCGGCGCACTCCCCGCGCGCCTTGTCAGTGACAGGTCACGCACACATAGCTGCGCGTGTAGTAGTGTACCTACGCACGGGCGTTAGTATGAAACTTGGCTTCTGGTTGTTCTGTGGCTGTAGTTTGGCTAACTTATCTAAGATATGGCTATTTCGGGACAGCATCGGGACGTCCCTCGGGTGCACTGCTGAGCCAGGGCTGCCACGAAGTTCGTTTAATTGTACAGTGACACTCTGCGATTTAATTGGTTGTAATAAATATGTACTTACTAAGAACAGCAGCTTATCTATACCTATTACAATAAAGCTAAATAGTTTTTTTGCTTGTTTATTTAAACGCACTAGCCTCAGAAACTATCAGTCGAATTAAAAAAAAATGCATAACATCTGAACATCGAGGGGTCCTTAAGGTAATATTGTAGCATGCTTGGTGGTTTCATATGAACCACGAATCAAGGCGGCTCTGTCAAAATCTGCCCACACTGTTACCAAAAACGGCTTTTTAAACGGTTTATGAGTATAGATAGATAGTATGATATAAGCTACAGTTAAATTCTAAGTAATCGGTAAAGTTTTTTAAACGTATCAGTAACACACAAGTACTTAACTAAAAGTCTATCTCCAAAGGCAATAAATTGAACACCTACAGAGCTGTTCTCGTTTACAATCTCACTGAGTAAATGACTCCTAACTGTAATCCGATACATCCAGTCTAAGTGGTACTTTACTAGGCGCCATTACCGCTGCAATATACTTCGTTACAAGCAGATCGGAAGTGCTTCTCATAAACATCTCTGTACCTACGAGTATTTATCTGAGTTTATAGATAAAGGTTTTACATTACAAGTCTTTAACGTTGCCACACACTAAGATTATTTACATTTTTGCTGTATCGTGGGTCGGTACACATTTTGTTCCATGCGGGATTGGAATCCAAGACACGCAACGCAGCAGCCAATCGCTCAGCCACTGCGCCAACCGTGCCGTCAAGAAGAAAACCATGCCGTGCCTTTGAAAAGTAACCTAATAACTCTATACAACGTGTAACGTTAAATGCGCAAAACCTGAAAGTAGTTTGATCAGAATAACGAGCAGAATCAATTGAACCACTTTTTAATATTATAGGTCACATTTTTCAAAAAATCTTCATGAAAACGTTGCCGTGTCTATTTATTAGTAGGTCAAGCCATCCGGCGCGCAGCGGCCCGGTGACGACTTCTCCCTCGATAGAGCGTCGTCGCAGACGCAAGAAACGATCAGAATTGCCAGTAAAACTAAATCAGCACATAAAACCTTTACTTTTGTTTTAATGATTTTTTTTTTCTCTGAAATAGGTCAATTTAATTAAAAATCAGTTGGGGTGTCTGAGGTTTTGCGCATTTAACGTTATACGTTGTATAAGTTACAAACTTAACTAGTTTGAAAGGTCATCACGGTAACTTGAGCCCACCAACTATTGACCATCGTCATGGTATGGTGACAAAAAACGGCGACAATAATTATGATTTGGGTTGGCAAGGATTTTGTTCAAAGGGTAGCAGAACCACGATAAAACATTCCATTGATATTCCAGCAGATTCCGAAAACAAAACACGGTAATATTTGGTTTTACCTTCCACGTAATAATAATTTAAGTTCACAACAATGATAATTAAAACACTGTTTACTTTGTACTGATTAAATAGTTAAGCGCGCTCAAAAACCTACCCCAAAGCCGCTAAAAGGATTCTAAAAACCCTTTTATGGTTTTCCAACAATTCCCTTTAACCGTAAATTGAAACAATGACCTGTAAAATGGTGCGGCTATCGACATGGAGCCATCGAGCCGTTAGCGGTAACATGGCGGCAGCCCTAGCTCAGGGCACGCACAAATCATATTTCATACAGCGATTACCCGAGGGTGTTCCATTGTCATTGGCGGTGGGAAGGCCGCTAAACCTTGACGACTCACAAATGGTGGACAGTGGGTACCTACTTTTGAACTTAGATCGCTTTCACATCATCAACGTCAGCACAATGAATTTATCTTACCTTTGATAATGGTGCGCACCTATAAATTGCAATAGAACAACTCAACTTTGTGCTAGGGTTTTTTGTGATTTATTAATGAGCCAATCATAAATTACCTAAATCGAAATAATATTTAAAACGACCCTTGTCTTAAGCCTACTTTAAGACAATCCTCAAACATCTACGACAAGGTGTAATTGCAGATATAGCGTCCCACTGCTGGGCAAAGACCTCCTCCAAATGGTGAAAATCACACAACACTTTACCTACATATAAATATTTCGTATATTCTATCGAGCGTAACTGGCAGCCCTAGCGCGGCACGGGGCACGCACAAATCATATTATTTCGTATCGCACTGTCCCGGCGGACTACTCTATGTGCCTACGTTTACGAATACGCGGCGTACTCGTCGTACTGCAGGCTCTGTGGGCTCTGCGGGCGACAGTCGGACTGTGGCGTATAGGTACGCCGGGCGGAGAAACAGTGGAATTGTATGTGTGGAAGTGTTTTGATATAAGATTGTGTTGTTTTTGAATTAACCTACATAATAAATGCTTACAAATGAAAAATCAATTGATCTTTCCCATCCACTGGCGATGTGGGCCTGTGCTAGGTTACTTTAGTATACAATTTTCAGTAATGCGACGAGGCGAGATGATTTCGTAATTACCCCTCCTCGAGACAGTTTCCGCTTTTCGCCTACCAGCGAACATCAAATATTTCACAATATCTATATTTTAGAAGCGACCAAACATCAGCGTAAAATTGTAGTTCCACTCAGCTATATTAGCAAGTTCTATGACCTCCACGAGCGCCCAAATGGATGGGCGTTGCGCAAAGAGTGGCGCACCCCCGTGCTGCGCCACTTATCTCTATATCGCGATAACGCTGGCGGTACTGCTGCTACACTTGTGTTTGTTGGAGGTAGCTAGCAGGTAGGTGAACCTATCAGCACGAAAAGCAGAGCTTATTTTCATGACAGCAAAGTTAACAACTTTATGCAGCCTATTCATTTTGGAAGCCTGTAGTGTCCTACCAGTGGACTGAGACTTGCCTATGCTTTTAATGAACCACATCAACTATTAGACAATGTCCGTCTGCCATGAAAAACGAAGTTAGAAGTTACCAAGGTAAATAAAATTAATATGAAGTTCCACCTAAGGTTTTAATAAGCCCGGGGTTGTGGGACGTCTCGGGGTTGCGGGACGTCTTAACAGGATACCGTGGCCCCGGAACGTAAAGGGCAACAGAAGGAATAGGGTGGTTTTTAAGTCAGTAAAAGCCTGACAGTCCCTTCCGCCCCACCCAGGGCGGAAGGACTCATTTGATGATTTTTACCACCTAAAAAAAAAGGCCGCAAAGCCTAAATAAGCCGCATATATAAGTACAATCTCTTTGTACCATAACAATTTTAATCAAAGTTCCACATAAGGCTAGTTACACAAGTTCTGCAACATACTGCAGAGTTCGTCGCCGAGCTTCGCTTCCTATTACGGAGCCTACAAAGGACGCAGTTAATCCTATTTCACGTATAATCCCGTATAAGACGGTTGTGTTCACCTCTGCGGATAATAAATATGATGTATCGGTAGGTATATTAAGCCTTATTGTACGTATTATATTAGCTAAACATCTGATTTGTAATTACTATCTTACGCGCTAAATTTAATATCTTTGCACAATACAAGTAGGTAGGTGTAATATTATGCGAGAATTATTTTATTATCATAAAGTCAAAAATGTAAAGATATGATATGACTGTTAAACTAATTTCATACGCACAATAAGAGTTTTAATTTTGTAAAATTTACTACACCAAATAATGAAATCGAATCCCGGTCCTTAAGCAGCGTGCACCGCTCGTAAAACTTCCAATTTTCCGGCGAAGCGTAGGGTTTATCATAAAACCGTGAGTCTGGCAGTACGCCGCGCGTGGTTATCACCGCGTATTACACACGCGTGTGTTTGTTTTAAGTACCATGCGAGGACCTGCGTATGAATACACAAGGCACATCCGAGGACCTTTTCAAACCGAGGACTTTTTCGGACGTCCTCGGATTGACTTGACCATTGCATCGTACTCTACGTTCGATTTTGAGCCTTCCTGTATACTTAATAAGGAAAAGTTGGTCAAACCTCGGTTTGGTCACAGAAATTCATGCTCACACTCCGACAGTGTGTGTCCGCCAGGCGGCGCCACTAAAATTTTTACACACCTCGTCATACACTTTCAGTCTTATTTTAAGTACCTTGTGGGGACTTATGTGTAAACCTTCACACAAATGTCCTCGAAATGGTAGCTTTTCAACACAAAGTGTATGGAAGTCCTCGTATTGATAGCTTTTCCGAACAAGAGTGTATTCAGGTCCCCGTTTTGATAGATTTTCTATGTGTATGATATTCTATAGATTTGAGATTATTTGATTATTAACCGACGAAAAAAAAGGAGGAGGTTCTCAAGTCGACGCCTAGACATACATTTTTAAATGTTTGACCACGTATAACTTTTTACAGAGTTGTCCGAATTCGATGATTCTTTTTTTATTGGATAGAGTATACCTTCAAGTTGGTCATTATGGTAATGAAATGAAGCTGCAGCAGGAATTGTCTCCGTGCAAGGCAACTCTTTAATGGTCAATGGTATCGTAATGAAACTTCGTATTTAACATGTTAAGGTTAGATAGCAAACCAAAATTATGATGATGATATGAAGCTGCGGCAGGAATCGTCTCCGTGCAAGGAAACTCTTCAATGGTCAATGGTATCGTCATGAAACTTCGTATTCAACATGTTTAGGTTAGATAGCAAACAAACATTATGGTGATGCTATGAAGCTGCAGTAGGAATCGTCTCCGTGCAAGGAAACTCTTCAATGGTCAATGGTATCGTCATGAAACTTTATATTCGACAAGTTTAGGTTAGATGGCAAACCAATATTATGGTGAAGATATGCAGCTGCAGTAGGAATCGTCTCCGTGCAAAGTAACTCTTCAATGGTCAATGGTCTCGTAATGAAACTTCGTATTTAACATGTTAAGTTTAGATAGCAAACCAAAATTATGATGATGATATGAAGCTGCAGCAGGAATCGACTCCGTGCAAGGAAACTCTTCAATGGTCAATGGTATCGTCATGAAACTTCGTATTCAACATGTTAAGGTTAGATAGCAAACCAAAATTATGATGATGATATGAAGCTGCAGCAGGAATCTTCTCCGTGCAAGGAAACTCTTCAATGGTCAATGGTATCGTCACAAAACTTCATATTCAACATGTTTATGTTAGATAGCAAACATACATTATGGTGATGCTATGAAGCTGTAGTAGGAATCGTCTCCGTGCAAGGAAACTCTTCAATGGTCAATGGTATCGTCATGAAACTTCGTATTCAACATGTTTAGGTTAGATAGCAAACAAACATTATGGTGATGCTATGAAGCTGTAGTAGGAATCGTCTCCGTGCAAGGAAACTCTTCAATGGTCAATGGTATCGTCATGAAATTTCATATTCAACATGTTTATGTTAGATAGCAAACAAAAATTATGATGATGATATGCAGCTGCAGTAGGAATCGTCTCCGTGCAAGGTAACTCTTCAATGGTCAATGGTATCGTCATGAAACTTCGTATTCAACATGTTTAGGTTAGATAGCAAACAAACATTATGGTGATGCTATGAAGCTGTAGTAGGAATCGTCTCCGTGCAAGGAAACTCTTCAATGGTCAATGGTATCGTCATGAAATTTCATATTCAACATGTTTATGTTAGATAGCAAACAAAAATTATGGTGATGATATGCAGCTGCAGTAGGAATCGTCTCTGTGCAAGGTAACTCTTCAATGGTCAATGGTATCGTCATGAAACTTCGTATTCAACATGTTTAGGTTAGATAGCAAGCAAACATTATGGTGATGCTATGAAGCTGCAGTAGGAATCGTCTCCGTGCATGGTAACTCTTCAATGGTCAATGGTATCGTCATGAAACTTCATATTCGACATGTTTAGGTTAGATGGCAAACCAACATTACGGTGATGAAATGAAGCTGCAGCAGGAATCGTCTCCGTGCAAGGCAACTCTTCAATGGTCAATGATATCGTTTTAAAACTTCGTATATAACATGTTTGCGTTAGATAGCAAATAAATATTATGGTGATGATGTGAAGCTGCAGTAGGAATCGTCTCCGTGCAAGGTAACTCTTCAATGGTCAACGGTATCGTCATGAAACTTCGTATTTAACATGTTAAGGTTAGAAAGCAAACAAACATTATGGTGATGATATGAAGCAGCAGTAGGAATCGTCTCCGTGCAAGATAACTCTTCAATGGTCAATGGTATCGTTTTAAAACTTCGTATACAACATGTTTGCGTTAGATAGCAAACAAGTATTATGGTGATGATGTGAATCTGCAGTAGGAATCGTCTCCGTGCAAGGCAACTCTTCAATGGTCAATGGTAGCGTTTTGATACCAAAACTTTATTATGGTATTGACTTGCAGCTGCAGCAGGTAGAGTTTAGTGGCACGGAGACGTCTCCGTGCCACTAAACTCTTCAACGGTCACTGGTATCTTCTTAGAACTTTGTATATAATATGTTTACGACGCCATTATTATATTAACGTAAAGCTGCAGCAGGAATCGTCTCCGTGTAATGCAACTCTTTCACGGTCACTGATATCGTCTTATAAGCTCAAACTTTTATGGAGATGTTAATTGCTGATACTTCATACATACATGCTGCATATTATACAAGTTTTAAGACGACACCCGTGACGGCTAAAGAGTTGTCTTACACGAAAATGATTACTTCTAGCCAAACACGAGCACGTTTGGCCATCCTAAATATATTATACACACAGTTTCAAGACGTTCCTACTGACTGTTCAAGAGTTCAGTTGTACGATGAGGATTTCTGCTGCAGCTTCAAGTAATCACCGTTATTATATTTTGCTATTTAACGTAAACATGTTCAGTACGAATTTTCAAAACGATACTAGTGACTGTTAAAGATTTGCCTTTCACGGAAACAATTCCTGCTGCAGCTTCACGTCACCATAATATTGGCGTTTTGCTATCCAACCTAAACATATTTTATACGAGATCGTATAAAACATTTATCGTAATCGTTAAATACTTAAATACCTCACGTGATCATTAAATACTTCACTTGCAAGGAGACAATTCCTACAGTAGTGTTATTACTCCAATGTCAAATTTCGTCTAATACAGAACGGCATCAATTGCACATTCTTAAGACTGATCAAGTAGAAAACTGTTATTTTGTAAGTCCTCTGATAGTACGTAGTATAAGAAATGTATGTTTATGAACTTAGTTTCTTTCGGTGATTCAAAATAAATTATTATTACTCAGTGTGTAAAAAGTTGCTACGGAAAATTCGTAAAATGTCCTCGCATTGTACAACTCCTACGTGGAAAAACGACCTCGGATTGTTCGTCAAAAGTCTAACACAGGGTCCTCGCATTGTACAAGACATAAGAAAAAGTGTGTGAAAATAGGTCCTCGGATTGGTGCCTCTGGTCAAATGGTCAGGGTCCTCGTTTGGCTCACACACAGGTCCGCGGATGGTACTTACCAGGCGGGTTTGCGTGTGTATTCAAGTCCTCGCATTGGTCACAGAAAGTTACACCAAAAAAAAGAGAGATAGCGCTATACGAATAGACTCATCACCCCAAATATTGTTTTCTGTTTCTTTCTATCTTATTGAACCATGCGTATGACGTCGTTAAATAGGTTTTCTAGGACGTCCTCGGATGGTGACTTGTGTCTATAGTCCTCTTATGGACGTCTATACAAACAGGGGTGTGTGTACTGCACTTTTATGTTAATACCGACAGATTGATTTACCTGTGTGGTGTGTATATGTGGTATATATAATTTGAAGCTTCGTTGGTCTATTGGTGGCAAAGCGCGACTGCTGAGCATGAGGTCTTGGGTTTGATTCCCAAGTCGGGCAAAGTGTTGTTGGGAATTTGCATCAGGAATTTCACAGTAGCAGCCTCGGAGTTTGGATTTGTGCCCGGTTGATGGCAATAGGCTTGCCCCCTATTACATGGGACTTAAACATAACTGGCGAAATGTAGGTGTATGAAAATGTATGAAATGTGTGGTGGGGCCATTGGTACACCTCTGTCTAACCCTTCTGGGGATTACAGGCGTGATTTTATGTTATAATGTAAGGTTTCAAGACCGATATGTAACAAAAATTGAAATTAGCCCTCTCATTATTTGAATGCAAGCCAAGTTCAACTCGGATTTCAAGCAAAAACGGTGCAGAAAACTCACTACTCTCAAGTAATCAATGGAAAAAAACTAGTTTGCTAATTTCGTCTCGTGCTTCCCAAGTATTTGGAGCCATTATTTCCAATTTGTCACCGACTTTCCTTTATAAAAACATTATGAACGTAGTTTGAAACAACTCTATATTCTTATTTACGAGTTAGAGCACAAACAGTTTTGTGAGTAGGGTTTATTACGGCCAGCGTTGTACCGCGTGCCTGACTGTGCAGACAGGGAACTTGTCGTAAAAAAGGCATTCTTATAAGAAACAAAAGGGAAAAGTTTTGTACATACAAGAACTTTTAGGGTTTATTAATATTGGTAGAAAGGTAAGCTTGATAAAAAATCGAAACATCATACATGATGAATCAAACTCTAAATGGAGATATTTCGTGTGTTTTTTTGACACAAAAACCAACAAAGCAAACAGAATTGTTATGATATTAAACTACCTTCAACTGTCAGTGAAATAGCTAAAAGCAATTCCTTAAAAACAGCCACTTGATAATGAATGGGCAAGATCTAGTGGAAAAAGAATAACAATGGGGGATTTTTTTAAAGTATCGTAAAATTAAGGATGACCCATCCATTGCAGTCACCAGGACCATTAGTGCAGTTCCAAGAGGCACGTTATAGATGGCGCCACCAGACCGTGAAGCAAAAGTAATTAGGTCAGAATAATTAACAGTTGAAGCCACGGAATTAGCATAATTAGAAAAGTTTCATTTTAATATGCAACCCTTAACGGTACTCTTTTTCTGTTTAAGAGTAGTTTACAAGCTTTATTCTTGGAAATGGCGGCACGTGGACGTTTGACGTTGTTTGGTATACACCGAAATACTTCATTTAAGTTGTTTGAGGAAGATAAAGTTAAGATCTTCCATAATAAAGATTTTAAAAGCAATGATTGTAATTATTATAATCGGTATTTTGAGTAGCAGAAGTCAGCGATGAGGAGCTCCTAAATACACTTTCCAATTTTACAAGAAGAAGGACCAAAATTATAAGAAATATCTGAATACAACATAACACATATATCTGTTCAAAGCGAATGAACAAAAATAAAGCAGAAACGTAATCTTTGCTAACTCATATTATTTTGAACACATAATATGCACGAGTATTGAACCGGAATTTGTTGATGATATACAAAAGAATACTTCGTCGTCAAAGAACAGAGGAATTTGATTATGAAGAGATCTGATCACTCCAAGGAATTCCATATTGGCTATGAGGAAACAACATAACATCACATAACATAACATCACGCCTGTACTCCCCGAAGGGTTAGGCAGAGGTGCACCCATTAGTACACCCACATTTCGCCAGTTATGTTTAAGTCCCATGTAATAGGGGGCGAGCCTATTACGAGCGAACAAACAAACGAGGAAACAATATGGTTAAAATAAAGGAACAAAATGTATCTAACGAGTTAGAAGTATCAGATGAACTGGATGAGCCAGTACTAGTTACTGGCAATATAGACTATGCCAATCAAAAGATAAAAGCCATTTTACATAAATATAAAACGCATTTTAAAACAAAGCAATCACAAACTCTAAACCACTTTACAAAGACGCATTTAATTCTACAATTCTAGTCACTCTCCTTCTATTGCTTTCCGCACAAAGCGGTAACAGTGCAAAGCCTCAGGGGATGCAAGTAAACACATCTACATACAAACACACAAACAAACAGGTCTCCTTGATGAAACGACAACAGCCCTGCAGGTAAACTAACAAGAACTGAGATGTAGAGACCACAAATTGATATAAACTAGGGAACTTAGCAAACAAAGTGCAATTAAAGGGTTACAAAGTAACAATGGTGAAGAAGGTAATTAACAATTCGTGTCGCGCTTTTGGAGCAGAAATGTTTACAAAGGCACTGATCATATAAAGAGAAATCCAAGAGAATTTAGTAAGAATCTATTACATGACCATGACAAACAAAACAGGAATATGTCACAGCGGCACCCAGCATATACGTCACATTATTCAAGTGCCGGTCATTAAGTTAGGTTTAACGAATTTATTACTCATAAAGAACAATACATAGTTTACTTAATAATGAGCTTAGATTAATAGTAATCTAATGTAAGATACAGCGATCGAGCAATGATAGATAATGATGTAGCAATGATAGATGTATTTTTTAATCTTGTTTTGATTGTAAAAGTGATTTGCTATCCTTAATATTATTCTGTAGATCAAGACTTCATTTAATTATGTATTAACACTTTATGTACAAAACGTAGTAAATAAGACGAACTTAATGTCACAAGGCGTTCTCTGCCACTTATTCTTCGGGTTAAAAAAGGACTACAAATGCTGAGAGATGCAAAAAAATCATACATTTATAAGCGCTCTGCACATACATAAAGAGAATCAGTTTCAGAAACTCTGTCCTTTGTATCTATCAAAGAATTATGTAAGATAGAAGGGACAATAACCCCATAAATAGTACAAACACTTGTTGATGGTCCCTACTGTTTACGGAGCGCGAGCTGACATAACTATCTACCACAATATTTGTCTATATCTCTGTGTCTATACGGTATCGACTAGTGTCGATGTCGTTTGTCGCTTTTTCCCTATAAGTTGCCGTTCCATTAATAATTTGAACTAGTGGATATAATGTAATCAAAGGTTTTATCTATCTCACGTTATCAAGGACTGAGTGTGACCAGTTTTCTCACAATGAGTTTCTTCTTTTTGTTTCTTCCTTCTTTCTACATTATCATAAGTTATTATTATTGAGTTTCCCGCCAAACTGTCGTATGATACTTTAACGATAACTTCACCTTATTTTTCCATTGTTTTATGAAACGTTTGATAATCATTTCAGTAACCACTACCGAACAAGCTCATATTTACAATAGTCAATTCTTTTATAACTCCAATGGGAAAAGACAATAGCAAATTCCAAAAAATAGGTCGCAATATGACTACCAAGCAGAAAACTATAAAAATTCATGCGGTATTGTTACTTTTACAGTATTGTCGGTACATTATATGTGTACAAATCCGGAATCGAATCCGATCCCCTAAGGACGGAAACCCAATTATATGGTTTGACGCCCGCGAAGCTGTGGGATACGGCTTTCAGATATAAACCGATTACCAAAACTTTGTGTTACGATTCTTTTAAGGGAAGTTCTGGATTTGCCACTTTTTTGTTTGAGCTCAGGATATTGCCTTGCGGCATCCCGCCACGCTCTCTTGAAACTCAAGGATAATCTGTTTTTAAATGGTGATTACACTTGGTGATGGGTACTGATGTGCTCTAGTATGGATCAAGTATAGGGTTCTTTAAAAGGGGGGTGATTAGATTCTTAAATTGTCATCATCGTACGATTAGGCTGCGGTGGTTGCTTACCATCAAGCGAGCGGCATGCCAGTTTGCCACCGTGGTACAAAGCTCCTTGGCAGCACCCCGCATAATTAATCAAATACCTAACAAATTATTAACCAAACACAACTATCTTTTTGGTCTAAGGTTTGAGTAGACTGCGGCCTAGCGTCATATTACAGTAATACAGAACCACGATATTATCCAAGCTATTAGAATTATAATTCGTATCTCACAATTCATTCAGTAACAGCACGCGGTGACGTCGTAACGGCGTGCGGTCTCCATACATCGTGTTCATTACTCCGGGCTCTCAGTTCGCTGGTCGCTCGGTGCGCTGTGCGCAGCTATTTGCGATCGCTTACATTAGCATAATGGCGCATTACGTGTAAGTGCCTATTTTGAATTAAAAATTGAAGACGTACGTAATATTAATGGGTTTAGAGATATGATGTTGCTTAATGCTAATATAATGATGTGTGTTGTAATCTAAAACAAATGCAAAAGAAAAATAGAGCAAGAAGTGTTCTTGTAATAAACGAACATTAAAAATAAATCAAAGTTGAAGTGGAGCTGAATTATTGCATTTGGACGTCAACAGACATGATCCATCCTCCAGTCTACATAAAATATCATCAGAAACGAGGCACACAGGGAGGTTAAATCACATTTTCAAAATCAAACCTGAGAAGCTTTACAAACTTGCTTTCAAGTAAAATTTTGAAACTAATTGCAATTCTGCTGAACACATTTCAGTTACAAGCTATATATTAGTTATATATGTATGTTAAATCTACTGAGCATTCAAAGTGTACATTAGTATCCCTAACAAGTTTCCAGCGCGCGCCCGTTTACCTTTAATCACAATCTGCTGAAGCGACCCCGAGCTCCTCTGGCCGCACTACGGGCCTAGTCAGCGAGCGATCCAATGCGCGGGTGGCGGGGTTATCAAACCAGTTTGGTCTTGTCGCTCGGCGTATACGCGTTTGTATTTATTTGTCTATAAAATGGCGGTAAATACATACTGAATTTTTTTAAGTCAAATGTTGACACGGGCATTCGAGTGTACACAAAGAATTTTCTAGGGTATCTCAATACTTCATATAAGTTAAAAAAATCACCAGTTATTCCTCTGTTTTTATTTATTTCGTGCACACCATCTCTAGTGTTAAACACCTCCCATCTCAGGATCGGACTGTCTAGTAAAAATAGCAAATCCTCGTCCATAGTTTGCAACACCTGATATACGTCGAACAGCTACAAGAGCTCGCGCGTCACTGTGGCCACCGCACGCCCCCGCTCGTCGCGCCCGCCTAGGCTCCAGTCACCGCGCATTCAGTGTGGACGCACACTTACACACACTGTCAAAGGCTCGCGCTAAGCCTACAGACGCAGAATCCTATTAATTTACAACTAATTGTCTTTAAAATGTGTTTAAATTAAAATAAGCTAACCTGAAACTACTGAAGATAAAAAGAAAGTTTTCAACCCTTAAAAAACAAGGGAATTTATTTTTGTGTATCTTTGCTGTGCAAACATATCTACTAAAGATTTTTTATAGAGTAAACTTTCTCTTGTAAGAACGTTTTTTTCTTTTATTTGCTACGTTATATGAGTATAAAAGTTATTTTTTATTTAACCCCAGACTGGCGTTTATTTCTGAACTTTTTCTAAGCATACAAAGTTTCTACACAATGCCGTAACAGCCTACAAAGTAAACATACGAAGGTATAAATATGGCAAACTTAATTAAAGCAGTGGAATAAACTAGAAATTATATCAGCTAGCGTGAAATGTTATGCAGATTAAAAATATAGTAATGAATATGTTGCGGCAGAAACAGTTAAGTAATAAATCATTTAGTTTGTGTATTATATAGAAATGTTATTACGTTTTGAATTTACCAAAATGTTAGTTTTGAAACATCGATATTTACCTATTTAGAAAGGGATTGTCACAGACAGAGCTATGAAATGACAGACATGGTGCTATAAAATCAAACTTTTTTCAAAACCAATGTGCTTTTTATCATTTCTTTTCACGTTTCATCACTAACACTCTATTCGAATGTTACTAAAAAGAATTAAAATCGGATAGAAAGTGTAATATTAACAACCTAAATCCCCAGTTTTTATTACATTTAAGCACAATAGGTACTGTTATACTAATAGTAGAAACAATTATTTATAAGTCTACATTCAGAGCATTTCTTTCGCACATGTGAAGCGATTAATGTAATAAGCGGTCACGCTACCTATGTACTCAGGTTTATTATTATTTTTAATAGTAATAACATGTGTACGATATGCCTACGTGATTATTACACGGAGGGCGTACCCTAGGAAAACCCGGGTTAATAACATCGCGACCTCTCTATTGTTCTACACTAAATTAATTACACTGGGAGGTTCCGAGTTTGACTTGTATTTTCCACGCCGTTTTGGACATGTAGTGTAATTGGAGTACTTAAAATTGGTGGACGTGCAACAATTTTTTGCTAAAGGACAGTGTTTACGCGTAAAATCGCGTTGTGATTCAGGCGCTGCTGAGCCGAGCGCAGTGCGACGATACATGTTTGTACACTGTCGGTACTCTGCTGGTACCGTGTAAACACTACACTATACTTGTTTAAGGAGCGCGAGCGTGCAATAGGGGTCAAATGATTGAGAGTGACACCGAGTAAATATTCGAGGTTTCAGAAAGAGCATTTCAATATTGCAGATGAAAACATTCAAGTCATATTACCAGCTTATTATTGATGTTCCACTGCAGAGCAAAGGACTCATCTCATTAGGGAAGAGACAAGCATGGATCACTACGCTTAGGTACTCAAGGCTTATAGACGATTTCAGACTTATATTAATTAGTCTAGGTTTCGCCACAATGTTCTACTTCACTGAAGTCACTATGTCTAAGATAAACTTAAAAAAAAAATCAAATGAAGAATGTTAATAACTAAGAGAAAGAGCATATAAGCATTCATTATTCAAAATGCCTATGAAATAATGTTCTACTTTACAAAAAAAAAAGGTACCCAAAGAACCTAACTTTAATTAAACATCTTCCATTTTTTCGTGGTCGTAGGTAATGTAAACCCAACATAGCCAGACAGTACAAATTAGAAATTCAATTAAATAGAGTAAAAGGCAAAGAAAACCACGCAAGACATATAAATTAACATAAAAGTTATACAAAATTCATAATGATCTTAACAATATTACATGTACAGTAGTCCCTATTTACTGTGGAACATTCACTTGAATGAGCAGCGAGTCTTTACTCCGACTTTAATTTAAATACTGAAGCTTTTACTTTAATACACCTTTGAAGGCTCACGTACGATATATTATATTAATGATAAAGTTACGCGACGGATGTTTCTAATTCGCGACAAAGTTAAATGCTTAATGAAACTCTGCCAACAAGATATTTTATTAGAGCAACAGATATTAAAGTTATAAGGCGCCACGATTATTTATTTGATGTACTGAGTTTGGCTTTAAGATTACTGCCTGTCGTAAACAAGTTGTAAAAACAAACATGGCGGAAGAGCCCTGATTGAATGGCACGCCATATTTTTCCCGTAGAAGTCAAGAGTTAGCTCGGTTAAACTGGCTACGATATTCAATTGTTGCATTTGATGGAATTCTCAAAGAACTGCAACAGTCAAAGATAAACTTGAACATAAAATAAAACCTAGAATTGAAATAGAACCGAGCACATTAGCATACAAGTCGGAACCCAAATGACATCACCATTACCTCATACGTCCCACACAAACAGACATTACATTTAAACGCTTCAAAGAACGTGCCTTAATAACATTTAAAGATCGCAATAAGATAGGGGAGGAAATAATTCAAATAGGGGATGATATCATCTAAGAGGATGACGTCACGGCGCCCCATATTGTATGAGCAGGCGGCGGTAATTCGTGGCACTCACGAACGCAATAAATGCATGAACACAGAAGGTTTACAAAGCCAAGGCACGTATGTGGCTCATGGCTCTTCAAGATACATCGAGACACGAAGCTTGGCGCCCTAGATGAGATCAATCTTCGACTAATGGAGTCATTTATCTCAGTAAGTACGTTAGACACGTTTGGCTGTCACGCAAACCAGGCAGTCGCAAGGAGAGTAACCAGCTACGATTAACATAAGATCGTTTCGTAGGATTATCAATGTGCAGAAGAAACTAATAAAGCCCAAAGGCCAACTTAGAATAGGGAAGAAGTCCAAAACTTTACGCTACACAAGTAGAGATATAGCAACTATCCATATAATAATAAGTTTATATCATAAACAACAGGTTTAACAAAAACATTGTGTAGGTCTTCTTGTAAGTATGGACATACCAGCAGAAAACCTTCCATGTTTGAGTCATGTCCTCTGCAAGGTGTGTCTGGAGTAACCCTTCTCGTCCCCACTATGCTATACATAAGCGCGTGGGTGTCGCCGTGTCACCAATCACTGCTCGCGTTTAATTTGATGTGCGACATGACCTTGTCCCGGCGTCGACCAAGATTTACTGCGCGTCTGGTCTGGATACCGTCCAGTCAAGGTCGATGGGAAATTTATATCAGCTAGAGTTTCTATGGTGATCTGTGCAATGTGCTTGTCTTGATAAGCATGCCCTTGGTGTCTGGAAACCTGATCTAGTCTTTGATCAGTTAATCTGTTGTCAAATGTCATTTAGCTATGGGTGACAGGAGATTTACGGTGATCTGTGATTAAAGGTACTATTTATTAGTAGGTATTTCTAACTGTACAAGTAGGGGAGTGGAGATTGACACAAACAAAGAGAGTCCTATATCCAGCAGTGGGCGTAATGGGGCTGTGATTGATGATGATTTCTATATGTATTCCAGAAACAAAGCTTCGGTCGTCAATAATAAGTATCATATTTCATCCTGGCCCGCATTTCTCGTAAGTCAACATCTAATGAAATCAGCGGGCAGTGACACTCGGCGTCTCGGATTACAAAGTCCGTCTGAGCGGCTAGACGACAGCGTTTAATTAGGTCAGCATGATTAAGACTAATCTGAAGGAGGAACTCCTCCATAAAACAGCTGTCTGTACAGAAACTTAATCCAAATCCTGCCTTTCGTGTGATGTGATAACGTGCTAAAACTCAGTCTACGTTTTAGGCTAACTACTGACTGCCATTATAAAACGGACCCCAACATAGGTAGTTGAGAAAAGGTTAAGCAGATGATGATGATGACTGAGGATCAAAAACCCTGAGGCTAAAATAAAACTTCAATCTTGTCTATACTATAATATTATAAAGAGGTAAAATTTGTTTGTAAGTTTGTAAGTTTGTATGTAGGGGGTAATCTCCGGATCTACTGAACCGATTTTGAAAATTCTTTCGGAAATTGGAAGCTACGTTATCACTGAGTGCTATAGGCTATATTTTATTTTTAAAAAAATAGGGGCCGTAAGATATTTAGGTTTTTCGGACCCAAGGTGTAAAAAATCATCCAAAAAAGTTCTTTATTTGGCGTACGCCGCCTAAACTATAAAAGATAGAACCATAAAATGTTCCAATTAATTAAAGACCTTAAAAATATCTACAAAAAAGTCCGCGACACACTATACCTATCTACACACATCAAAAGTGTCTAGGGATCAACATCCCTAATCAATGTTAGGGATGTTGATCCCTAGACACTTTTGATGTGTATATTTCGAGTTAAACACAACCACCATTTTTTTATTTAAAAATCTTGAATTTTTTTAGGACTTCATTTAAACGCTTATTTTACACATATATGTCATTACTCCTTATCAAAATAAACTATTTTGTCACAAAGTACTGTTTATGTAGATAATAGTTAGTCTTTAATTCATTGAAATTGAACGTTTGGTTTAAAAGTTATGGCGAAATCAATCTCTATCTCTATATGTATAAAAATCAATTGCTGTTTGTTAGTCTCGCTAAAACTCACTCGAGAACGGTTGGGCCGATTTAGCTGATTTTGGTTTTGAAATGTTCATGGAGGTCTAGGGAAGGTTTAAACGGTGAGAAAATATGGGGTAAGGGTAGGATTGGGGTAGGGTAGGGGCAGGATACCACGCGAACGAAGTCCCTAAAAACAGCCCTTTTAATATGAAATCGGGAAGTCGGTGTCAAGGGTAGGGGTATGGTAGGGGTAGGGTAGGTGTAGGGTAGAGGTAGGGTAGGGTAGGAGAAGAGTAGGGGTAGGGTAGGGGTAGGGGTAGGGGTAGGGTAAGGGTAAGGGTAGGGTAGGAGTAGGGTAGGGTAGGGGTAGGGTAGGGTAGGGGTAGGGTAGGGTAGGGAAGGGGGTAGGGTAAGGCAGGGTTAGGATAGGGGTATTGGTAGTGTAGGATACCACGCGAACGAAGTCGCGGCGGGTCAGCTAGTCTTACATATAATAAAATTGTAGAAAAGTGGTGTCTGTACAATGGAAATATATAAAAAAAAAGTAGCAGGGGTTGTTATTATACCGATGCTGAACCCGAAATTGTAATGAATTTTTTTTTGTCTGTTTGTCTGTTTGTCTGTGTGTTTGTGCACGCTAATCTTCGGAACTACTTGACGGATTTGAATGATTTTTTTTTGTTGTATAGGTATTAAGTCCGGGCAACATATAGGCTATAATTTATCTTAGAAACTTGAACACCTGATGCAGAACCGCAACAGACCAGCTAAACTATAAGAGATACAAAAATGGTACCGTAGCAAAAATTGTTTTACGTGATGAGAATTTTCTGCTAAGAGAATAAATTTGAAGATCTGGAACACCTGATGTGGAACTCCAAGAGCCCAGCTACACTATAACATGTATAGGAATGACGTCTTAGCAAGAGTTGTTCAGCCTGATGAGCACTCTCTGTTGTCGTATAAAATTTGAAGATCTGTAACAGCTGATGTGGAACTCCAAGAGCCCAGCTACACTATAACATGTATAGGAATGACGTCTTAGCAAGAGTTGTTCAGCCTGATGAGCACTCTCTGTTGACGTATAAAGATTGTAGATCTGGAACACCTGTTGTGGAACTCTAAGAGCCCAGCAAGTTGTTCACCCTGATGAGCACTCTCTGTTGACGTATAAAAAATGAAGATCTGACACACGCGTTGTGAAATTCCAAGCGCCCAGCTACACTATAACATACCTATATAGGAATGACGTCTTAGCAACAGTTGTTCAGCCTGATGAGCACTCTCTGTTGACGTTTAAAATTTGAAGATCTGGAACACCTGATGTGGAAATTAAAGCTCAATTTCACTGTATAATTTTAAAATAACATAAGCTGGGAGTACCTTCACGCGGTGAAGGCGGTAACAGTTTAGGACTGATTTTCGATGAAATCTCGCTCATTCCGTTGTTTTCCCATCCCCAGGCCTTAGAATTCTACATCAGACGTTTCAGATCTTCGATTTTGACGACCCCGTTGTCGCTGGCATAAGCAACAGGATCCGCGTACGAAGTCGCGGGCAGAAGCTAGTTCTTTAATAAAAATAAGGAATCTATTTTAGAAAATCCTTAAATCTGTCTTTATCTGGAATTCTAAGTTTATAAGTATTAGTGGAATTATTAAGTTTATTTGTCTCGGCGCTTCGCTAATGGGTATAAGTCTCTAAGGAATCAAAAATAACTTAAAACCTTTACCAAAGCATTAGTACACCTCTCAACTTTTAATGAAATTACGCTTGGCATCGGTATTTTTGGTATAAAATATTTTAACTCAGCCATGCCGTTTAAAGTAATTCTACCATAACGAATCAAAGCAACACACGATTCTCATTATGTAATTCATTTTATATATTACTGAGTAAAAAAAAATTATACACGTAAAAATCACTTCGCTCAATTCAGTAATGGATAGCCAAAAATGGATAATCAATTTGTAACGTACTCGTGTACATTGAAGTAAGTGCTTACATTGATCAAATCTAATACTCCATTGTCAATCATTTATTTGCTTCTCTACTCTCGAAGAATTGTATTTTGGAAATGAATTATTGAATGAAACAAATATGAGTTATTTATTTGCCAATAAGGTAGAATTCGCAGACAATTTACGAACATCGTGTTATTCTTGACTACGGCGTATAAATATATTGGGTTCAATGTCAAATGTATTTACAGAAATAACATGTCTGTCTCTCTCTATTTAATAAAGGCCCATATCTACTGCCTATGTTCTCAAAACACAAAAAAACATTCAACACTGTCCCTTATCAGACAAACAGCATAATCCCACTTTTCCAATAGCTCGCAATCTGATACGCACTTACAAACTCCCCAATCCCTTAGAACAGCCATCATTGTTCCTTCGGGAAAGTTAAGTCTCTCGGAGACGTAACCGACACGACTGGAGTCGTCACATATAAACGTAAAGCGAACGAGGTCACGCGATACCGAGGTCGATCGATGACACCACATCGCTTTTGCACAACAATCACGCACTTTCTTTAATCTAACGCTTAATTGAGTCATCTAGACGATTTAGGGGCCGCATTACTGTGATGGACAGAATTAAATGTGGACGTAAAAGAGATCTCTTTTGATTTGTTAGGGGACACTAGTTTATTATTTAATCTTTACGGTACCGTTTAGTATGTACCACGGAGTACTCAATAGAGTACGTGCAGAAAGTAAGAAACTGAATCTAAAAATAACATCTTTGAGTGCTTCCGCGTTTCACTCCATTTACACGGGCCAGCACTACCGCAGTGCAAAATTCTGGATCTCAATCCGAAAGTAATCCTATTAGGATAGGATAGCATAGTTTGGAATCTAGATATTGGATTCCCATTTTCATTGCGACAGACAAAAGAAATATCTGACTTGCCAAAATGTTGAGTTAGAAAATTGAATTTGCTGCAACAACTCGACAAGTTTAATACTAAATAGAACGCTCTCGTGAATGAAATATATACCGCTATACGAATACTCGCAACAAACCTTTCTCTAAGCGAATTAATTATGCACTTAATACGCTTAATTTTCCATAATTTGTCTTCCTTAAAAAACTTCATCCCCGGATGCTATCCTCCCATGGGTACTCTGGCGCCCCATCACATTTCCATGCCATTAATACGGCTGCAAATAAATCACCCACCATGGCGGCCCAGTGACCTCATAAGTGGCACACGCGTCTAATCTTCGGCAAAGGGTTCGACGTACTCATATGGGGTAAACGTTTTATATTATCGGACGCTTTACTTTACGAGAAAATTCTGCTAAGATAAAAGAGATGGAAGTTTTATCGGAATTTATATCACTTGTCCTTAATCAAGGGAGGATCGGAGCTTATTTGCTACGCGTCATAATCTGACAAGCGGATGAGGCTCCTCTATAAATAATACCAAAACATTTACTACCCATTTTCTAACCCAAAACTTATGTGTGCTTATAAACGTGTCCAAGCCAAGCCATACATATTAGTTAGGTGTTCATACAAAACGCACGTGGCACAAATGACTCACTCCGTGTCACATCTCGGACACAGCTCAGTCAACAAATCGTCGCCTCAGTTTTCTTCCCCATAGGTCCATTTTAAACCCCATATTCCCTTGGAAACAGACCTTCCTTTCGTCATGCTTTCACATACATACGCTACGTAATCACCCTCGTAAATACTCGTCACCCCCTCCCGACACGAGTCATTACCATGGCAATATAAACCGCGACAGATAAATCACTGAGTGCCACGATTGCCCCACTGACCCATAACTCGATACAAAAGGGTACAGAGATGAGGCTTTTATTTTATTTGCTTGCTGAATTATTGCTGTAAACAATGCCTGGACTTTTTTTGGTAATTAGTAGAATTCAGATTTATTGTTTCGTGTTTTATTGTGATATTTGCAAACGAACTCGTCTAAAAGTATTGGATTAATTCTAACCATTTAATACCTTTGAAAAGTTTTAATCTAAATTTTCCAAAGTTCTGAAACAGTCGTTGGCTTTGGAAATGTCAAATGATACATAGATACCATTGTACTTAGGTACAGTAGCGGTCATAAGTGCAGTAGCATGCTAAGGTTTAAATTGCTGTGAACACGGGGTACAGGCCATTACTGCATCTGTGTGTATAAGTGATGTATTCAAAGTTAAAGTCAAAGTCAAATCATTTATTTAATTAGGCCCTTAAAAGGTACTTTTGAACGTAATAACACAGTACCTACGTACACCTCAAAATTCGCACACGACGTCGAAAGGTCGTAAGTTTAACCAAAGTGTCAATGGATTTGCTTTGTAGATTGCTACTCCACTTATGACCACTACCGTGTACATTGTATCTTCTTTTACACATTTTCTAGTTAAGTATATCATCGCCGTCATAAAATGCTTCAATCGGTTCTTACATTATGTTACATCAGCGTATTTTCCGCCTTCCTTATGAATGTCAAGCATCCTTATCTCTTGCAACTTGATTAATTTCAAGATATGCATGGCTCTTCAAATCCTCACACGACCGCCAAAGATAGCTAGCAGATTAGCATTTTAAATGAGTTTAACTCCAAGGTTACAATTCTTACATCGTTATGGCCTTGAAAAGGTCAAAAGGGTACTTGATCAAGTTTAATTCAGTCAAGTGCCGTCGGGTGGATGGTGGATGGTGGATGGCACTCGTGCCCACGTACATTTTATCTGATTAAGGCCGAGACGCAATAAAAGGGTTAATTTTGTGTCTGTTTATACATTTTGAGTGTTTTCGGGCTCTGGGTCAAGTTGGACCCTTTTTCATTCCGGGAATAAAAAGGATTAATTATAATGAATAGCATTAATTTACTGGCAACATGCGGATTAAAAATACTTGGACTAAAAATACACACTTCTCTTTGGCAGTTGGTATATTGGGATTTGCTCTCAGTAAAAATAGACATAGGTTGTACTTTTTTATTTTATTTTATTAGATCCTTTTTTGTTTTAATCGCAAGTTCCTGATCGAATCAAACTACCAGTCTATTATTGTCCCACTGCAGGGACAAAGGCCTTTTCTCATACACAGAAGGCTCGAGCAATGATCATCACGCATGCTCAGGGCAGAGTGGCGATCAAACGCATCAAACTGGCAAAGTGTTTGATTTGAGGTTGCCCAGCGTTACCAATATCAGTGTGAAGATTCCGTCTCCTGAACTGCCGCAAAACATCAATATAGATTGGAACTTTAATTACCAAACTCCGAACTCTCTTTATCTCTCTAAGTAGGCCAAATCATCCACCATAAAATAAAACGTATATACATAGAACAACCATTCTAAAATTGACAGCAGTAAGCCCTATTATCGTGTGCAGTAGCCTATCAGAGAAAGTGACAGTATATCTGCCGGTTGTGGTCGTAATTAGTAATTATGTGGTAGTAAAACAACCGACAGATTGACACTTGGTAATTAATTACACGTTTTCTAAAACGCTTTAGTCATTTGTATCAATTAAATCCGTTTTAACTGCAATAATGCAATTGTTTGTTTTGATTTATGATTTTTTCATGGAGAATTTAAACTTAAAAACAAGTAACATAAAAGGAAGTTAAGGAGAGTCTCGTCTGATGGTAATAAATCAATGATAATATTTTGAATAGTTACAGATAACTTGGGCATCAAGTTAATCGTTAAATCTATCAAAGATTATACAGATTACAAATATTTTCTTTTGTCAATGTCAACAGCAATACCTAGTATAAAATCTCCAAAAAAAATACCGTGGTGATACCTGTTTTCCCCTACCTCATAATCTTGTAAACAAACAAAGCCTCCTATCCCAAACTTTGTCTTAATTAATATTCCTGCGGTGTCCGCTGGCCAGCAGAAACAATTACTAAGGACCATCTCCCGGGAGGGAGGGGGAGACAGTGTTACATTGATCCTATATTGATAGGGATAATGAAAGTAAAAAGATACAGAAGGTGTTCTTAAGGCATTATTAGTATTCAATTGAGACACTGGTCTAAAACGAATTACAAATGCTTTTGGGAACCTGTGTGCTATAAACCTTGAACTCTGTGTAATACAAGAAAAATCCTTCACAGAGGATCCCCATTTCCAATTGCTGCAATCCGGGATAAACCAATAGTTTCGCCCATTGATGTACAATCCATTATATTACTTTAAATATTCTGGACGTCTCAAGCTTATTTGGATGTCTCGGAAAGAGTTGATATACTATGCCCTACTCTACGGCTCACAGTGCCTCGTCCCGAGGGTATGATCTTGTATGGATGGATGGTAACGGTTTTGATGCATGTGTGTGTTAGCGAAAGGCTCATACCATACAAGGCGATGTTTCCCTTTAGCGTTGGCTTCTACGAAGATCTTGGTGAATTTTTCCTTCTATTTTCATGGAATTTCCGTAAAATATTGAAATAGACCCCTTTCAACCGACTCGTAGATCTCATAAAAAGCGGTTTTAAGTTAAAATAGTGAAGATAAGCCCACTGCACTAGAAAGCACATGTTCAGGGTTGAAAAATAATCGTAAACAATTGGATATTACATTACCTGTTCCAAATTTACACTTATACAAACAAAGCCAATATCCAATAACCATTAAAATATATTTTGTATTATTTCACTAAAACATTTCGTTATCAATGTTTGACCTTTGGACCTAAAACTATCGGATATAACTTACAAATTAACATCAAAACTGGTCATTAACCGTCATAATTAACGATTAACGACACAACAAACGGTTTTTTGTTATTTTAGTCGACACGCGACAGGTTCACTGTATCATTATGTATCGATCCATACAGATTATACAATACAACAATATAGCTAACATTATGAATAGGAAACTCTAAGGCTGGGTATAAGCTTTGCAGTGTTCCCTATATTCTGTCAGGGGGAATATTGTTAATTCTGCTCATATACTCGCTTTTATGAAACTCATTGGTTAAGATGATAAGGTCTATCCTAACCAAAAAAAGTCAAGCCCAGAGTGTAATTCCATTAGCTTTTAGGAACGATCACAATCTAATCTCAGTCTCAAACAGTCAAAAATGACTCTAACTTACATGATTTTTTTAACATTTATTGTTGCCGAGATGAGATAGCGACTAGATAGAACGTTATAATTAGTAGGATTGGCCTTCAGATGACGGCTAGAAAAATTATAGCCCATTAAGACAATATTAAATGATTTATAGAAGAAAAAAACGTAGCGGACGAAAAGAATAAAGTTGTTCTAAAGAAAATCTTCCACTGTATTACCATTCACACAATGTAATGAATGACTGACACCGAGCAATACAATAATAGTATCGTAGGTAAGTTTTTTACGCTTCCATTCTGGTTTGTAGTCAATGAAGTAATGAATCAGCTCCCTCCGAGATACTACGTAAAGATTATAATAGTCACTATTAACGTAGATATGTTTTATTGTTTTGTTTATAGCGTGGAAATAGCTATTACACTTGTTCTTTTTTTTAATTATGAGTAGGTAAGTGGTGTGGGAAAAAAGCGTTGAAAAGGATTTATTCTCTTAGAAATATTATCGTTGACAATTCTTGAAGAATCAAGGTATGTTCAGCAGTGGATATCTTATAACTGATCAAGTCATAGATGCTGATGACTAAATATGTCACGATTCTTAGATCAGCATTTGAATAAACAAAATTATGCAAATGACACTTTAAATCCCTCTTAACGTTCGAAGTGGCGCCCGGTATCTCTCATTTCTCGTAATGTTGATAATAACAAACCATCATCCCGCGGTAATTGTTATGATAATTACAGGAGAAGCTGCTAAAGCCCTTTGAATTCAGCTGAAACTGAAGTTTTAAGTGACGCTGATAAAGTTTGCGAACAATTTGATGTAACAAAACAGTAGGTAAGTCCTTACTTAAGTAGAATGGAAGTGTTAGAAGTCTAGTGTTTTTATTAAACTTGATTAAAATTATATCAAATACTTGCTGATCTAAATCAACAAATTGTTTTGATCATTAAGTAACTACCATATTTAGTGTGTGTAGCAATTAAATAATGACATGCGCCAACTGATGTAAGACAGGAAATACTATCACAAAAACACGTCCCAACAAATTCACTCAAAACATTAAACACCCCATTTTCCTCAACAACTGGGGTTATAAACAAGCTAAATTAATCCATTATATTAGCGTAACTGCGACACGTATAGAGTAATGACAGGATGACACCCCTAATTAAAACCTAACAAGAAAATAGTTGTCAAAGTTTGGCGCGAAAGGACGCCATCTTGTAATTTTGTCCGGAGGGACGAAAATTTGAATTAGGAGCGGGACATATTTACGATAAACTTTAGAGCAACGAGTTTCTTTGAGTAAAAGGAGCAAGTTTTTCTCAAAAGAGAATATGTACAGTATAAAGTGATACATCTTGTTGGGAAAGTAGTGAATAAAAGGAGTTGCGGTTGTTAGCTGTCAGAAGTTTTGGGTACTAACCGCCTCAGGGAAAATGGGAGGGAGGGACTATGATATTTATGAATATCGCTCGCCGGTGATGAGGCGAAGAAAGGTAAACTTGCTGAACTCGTTTATATATTCTTTCTTGACTTTATTTCTATCACGTGAACCCAGAATACCCAATATAGTCTAATAATATGTGCCAATAATCTTTGTAAAGTAAAACCGTCACTTAATCCTCTCTCAATATGCATATTACAGATACAATGCTAATAAGTTTTAAGGACCCAATTTTTCTATCTTACATTTCCCAAAATAAATATCCATTCCGGATCTCATTCGTAATTCAACGATACCTTTTTCCAACATACCTAATCCTACTTAAAACATTCTCATTTAGGCACAGTTAGGCCGAACATTAAATAAGATTACATTACTTACTATAAATCATCGTGGAGCCGAGATTAGCAGCTTACCTGTAACAAAACAGACAGTTATCGAAACCGTTGATTAATTCGATGTAAAGCCATCGTTACAAGGGTCCAACACAAATGGGTTACAATAAGATGAACAACAAAACGTTTGGGAGGGTATTAGGTTCTTGCTTCTTGTGTTTTCAAGTGTACTACATGGTCTTCAGTCAAATATATTTAAAGGCAAACGTCGAAACTAAGCTGTGTCAAAAAGTAGATAACTATAAAATTACATACAGATGAAAAGTGTTACGATATTTGTTTAGGACATCCTACTCTTAAACTATTGGAGAATAATATTATCTGATCTACGTGAATCCTTTATTTATTTAACGGAAGGTACGTAATTCAACCATTATGATAACTAATTTTCACAAGTTTTCCCCTGTGTATTGATTGTGAAAACACAGAAACTCGTTCGACAGAATTTGACTTTGGCAACTCCGCAAATCGAATTTGCGTATCCACGGAAATTCTAAGTTGATTAGTTTATCTGATGTAATCAATCATCCAGTTTAGGTTTGGTAAACATTAGAAAATTTTCGTTAAGTAATGACTAACAGTATTGTGAAAATAAAGTTATGATATTGACGTTTAGAATAATAAATTAGTTGGGGCCTAAGCTACATCCCACATGGATCTATGTTTGTTGATAAAAACTGTTTTCAACATCCCATAGGTCATAAAAAGGCTGAAGAAACTTAAAAAGTGTAAAGACTAGTATAACGGACAACGAAAATGATAAAACCAAACCTTTTCCAAATTCCTTACCATTTTCTGCAGCAAATCCACCTGCTTTTTTCAGATTTAGTTCATAACACTTAAGGTACGTACACAGAAGCAAAACTATTATTACCTAACCTTTACCATTCCTACGCTTTGTTGCCAAGTTTTCAGTATATCCTCGTCTACTAAGAGAAGCAAAATTTTCTCTTATTTTCACTACAAGAAATAAGTGCAAAAGAATTTAAATGTAATTGTAATGAATCTGAAGATCTTAACATCTGTTATTTAACGGTTATTTGCTATAAGCTCTTCTTATCTGGCCCCAACGATAAACGTTGTGGTAGGTTTTAAGATAATATTTAAACAACAACGAGCCACTGTAGCGATTTTCTCAAACACTGATAAAAAAACAAGTCAAATCGGAGCAAGTCGCGAGGAAGCAATAAAATCTACCCAAACCAAATGAAAACCGAAACTTGGCGCGTCCAAGTGAACAAGTGAAGCATAGCTGTAAATATGACCGTCCTTGACATATTTGGAACATGTCCAATATGCGTTACTTTCTCTCTTTTTTACAACTCGTCTATGACAAGGTTGGGGTGAATGAACTTATAGATTGATGTTTATTTTCGTGGCACGACATGTTCAACAGACTAATAAAGGTTGAATGACTATCGAAATGGAATGAACTTGCTGCCAGCAGAAAAATTGCCAAAGGAAATTGCGGACTGAAAAAGTAAGAATGCGGTAAAATGCGAAAGGCGGACCGCGGGTGATTTAGGAGAACTTCATCATTACAAAGTTGACCTGTCGTAGTGCCAAACTCATTGTGAAACCCCTGAAGTCATAAAATCTAAAACTTCTGGCTCATTCTTTACCAATGCAATTATTCCTAAGTTAAAGATTTAGTCAGTCATTGGCCACTTAAGCTGGAGAACACGTGCCAATGCGCTCCGCGTGTATAACAGAAGCCGGAAATTGTGCACTATCTCAAACAATATTACGACATATTAATAGAGTTAGTATTAGGGGACCGACTACCGGTAACTACTAGCGCTGACCTTTCCGAGCGATTGGCTCAAATTATTGGGTTATTGGGAACTTGTAATTTAGTTATTGGTCAGGTTGGTGGGTGTTAGCAGATAACAGCTTTGCGCAAATGCTTCCAGCTACACTTATGATAAAATGGTTCAAGGTTAAACTATGATTGTGGTTTACGAAAGCCAACACTAATTTTCTCGTTTTGAGAGTTTGGTACGTGACCGTACGTGACATGCGATAGCTGGGGATGACCTAAATGGATGGTTTATATGATGGCCCATTTTCCTTAATGGCTCTTCGTAAAGGTTGCAGTCTTCTTGAAAACTAAATGAAAGGCATCGCAAGTTATAATTTGTTGCACCATTTTGAAATGATGTGCCAAGATTTTGCTTCCCTTGGCATTTTGTGTTTGAGTAAACTGATTGCCAAAAAAAGATGACACGACCTACTTTATTCTTATGATAAGTACATACATACATAATTACAGCCTATCAAGAATATTGCGCAAAATAGCTGGATTAGATATACAGCATGTAACAAAAACCCTGTCCAATCCTTAAGGGTATTATTCGGCATCGTACTGCGTACACATATACGTAACCATTTAATGGATTTGAGATTATTATTTTTCCCCAGTGAAAAAAAAAAAGAAGAAAGAAGAAGTAACTAAATTAAAATAAAACATAAAAACTGATCAACGGCAACACTGATCTGACAGGGTTTTTGTTACATAGTGTATATTGTAGCCTATGGAGGCTGTTTTAATACTGGCTATAATATTTACTTAGACATGTACCAAAAATATGTTGCCTTCATAACCAACATTTCATTTACCAACGTATTATTATTTATTGTAAGCTATATTTTTAGTATTAATTACCTTTCCCTGATAACGACTCATTACGACAATCGATAACACTAATGAAATAAATAATTATACGTAACAGTATCTGTATACATAAGCATGCATAATAGTAGGGGAGCCCAAGATGCTAAATTTGGATTTACTCCAGCGTCGTGGTAACCTTTTGGATTGTGAATATTAGATGCTAAAAAGTAAAAATTGTTACAGATAGGACCCTTTCACTGGCGGAGGAAGCGCATAAGTAAAAATTAAAAAAAATGAAAAAAAAAAATCACGAACCACTAATCGAGCGTGTCCGATATTAATAGTGTATGCGCCCCACGTGTTTTTAATAACCAAGGAATATTAATCTGCCGGTTTGCATGGCAGGGGTGGCCGTACGAAGGGGCTGAAAATGGTTACAAATGGAAGAAAAAAATATGACATTGAAATACTAGAGCGCGTCAAATTAATATACAGACAGTTCAGCTTGATGTCCTTGTCGTGCTGACCCTTAATCTGACAATTATGTGCAGGGACTTCTTTAATCTGATGGTTTGAAACGCGCGGCCCTATATACAGGGCTCATATATGGTGGAGGTACTTAACAGGGTGCTAGGTATCCCCCCTTATATTAATCTGCCGCGCTCGAGTAAATCCAGAAATCCCTTCCTGGCCTCCCCAACTATAACATGCATTTTTTGGTTTGTCACCACACATAACAGAAATACCGGTTTGATAACAGTTATCTGGCTTTGGTTCCAGTGCGCATGTCATCTATTTTTATACAGGAAATGTATTATAGGTATACATCGCTGAATGTTGTTTAATAAGTTTGCATAATCGCAAGTAAGCTGATTAACTACTTTATTTTTAAAATTTTAGGTTCATATTTTCCAGCGCGAGTATGCTGCTCTGTCCCATTAACTTTCCGTTCGAGAAACTGGAGGTAAGGAAAACCCTCCTAAACTATTAAGTTCCTATAAATCACACAAGCTAATATTTTTGTGCTACCGTGTTTAAAGGTTATTATCTTGGGAAAAGAAATCAATGAAATGCCAGAACGCAAGTCTAGTATAAACGGAAACATACGCCATGATTTCGACAACAACACACACATTTTACTACACCCAACATCTTTCACTGACCCAGAACAAGTACTAGCAATAACCTTAACTTTGGCTGTATCAATAAAGTTAGCTCCGGAAATAAGGCAGAGTCACGCGAAGACATAAAATTTCAGCTGGGCTCCTGACTGGAGGCGAGCGTAGTGTATGTGTAGTGAGTAGTCTACATGATCCACTGATCGTCGAACGTAACTTACAATGTGACGCATAAGCATATGACTGTCTCATTGCAGAGAAATGTAAAGATCTCTAGTAAAAGAGGATAACATCGCTTTCACCTAAGTAATAAATATTTCATACGGGAGGTTGAGCCAATACTGTAGATCAATGATATTCAGATTCCAAAAGTCTAAAAAAACATCATATTATTATATGTATTTTAAATCACGTTTATTTATATCATCATCAAATACACCAATATTTTGTGAACATAAGAGTGAATTATTCCCCGCAAAATCTTTTGAACCCAGAACAACAGCACAAATGCCTAAAATGGCCTAGATATTTAAAGAGAAGCCAATAAACGCCAACAAAAAACAAACTTCAACAGTCTTCTAGGTGACATTATTGACTATTGACAGTCGAGATGAGACAGTCCCGATCGATCGTGACCTTATGAGAGATAATAATAATATTGCGCCGGTTAACGGTCACGTATTTATATTTGCAGCTTCGACATTAGACCCTGGTGAAGTTAATTTTGCTGCAAAGGTGAAATCAGCGATCTATTTGTAGTTAAAATGCTCCTACGCTTGATAATGCTACAGCTATGTGTGCAACTGTAGGCTTTTGAAATCGTTGATAATTCTTCTGGTTTCGGCATCTGGTCTGAAACCTAGATCCGACAAGCAACGCGGCCGCTTTCTATATATTCATTATTAGCTTTGTTTAAATTAATTTCGGGACTATCCTCATCATGCGTATCTTTTGTTTCTTCCGCTTCTATTCTCATTCACGAAAACCACAAACCATACAAAGTTTCGCTTTATGTAACAAACCCAACACCGTCCGCTAATTAGTCCAAATCAAATACGAACCAAAAGTTTACATAAACAAACATTAATTCCCCGTCTAAACCTCGTAATGAGCTGAAAATCAACCGATTAACTAAATGCTAATCCACTTAATTACCTAAGCGTAGACCCAAATAAATCTCGCAACTAGTCCAAAACTATACCTACACCGTTTTCCAGGATTTGGGAACTGATTTAAGTACATAAAATAAGATCAGCCGCTCGTACGTTAACATTTAATTAAACAGCAATTATTGTTTCTACGAAACGTCTGCTTACATAATAAACAACATTATAAACACACTCAAGATTTCACCGAAACTGTCACGAGATTTAGATTAAGA
This sequence comes from Hoplodrina blanda, assembly GCA_949316365.1. Taxonomy (NCBI): domain Eukaryota; kingdom Metazoa; phylum Arthropoda; class Insecta; order Lepidoptera; family Noctuidae; genus Hoplodrina; species Hoplodrina blanda. The sequence continues at coordinate 547,280 of OX438590.1, forward strand.
TTTTTGGTTTTATATCCTACTAGCTTGTGCCCGCGACTTCGTCCACATCAAAGTTGATATATTAAACCGCGTGAACCGTACATTTTTCCGGGATAAAAAACCTATATGCTATTCCAGACTATAATCTATCTCTGTGCCAAGTTTCATCCAGATCCGTTCAGCCGTTCTGTCGTGATTGAGTAACAAACATCCATCCACACTTTCGCCTTTATAATAGTAGTAAGATGTTAATCATCAATGTCACTTGTCTTCTTTAAATAGTCGTAACTGACATTGCCAATTTCTTTAATGTTAAATTCGGCGCTACACAATAACCTCTAAGAATTATTCCATTCCTGCATCACTAATATTCCTTTCTACAAATCATTTCCATTTTAAAGTATTCTTAATTTCACTGTCTATGTCAAAAATATTCAGCCATATTCCAAGGTAATGTCTAACGCTGCACTGACGCACCTTCAGGCTAAGTGTTGCAATGAACTCTTGCGTACGTATGCATCGTGAATGCAGATCATGAGGTGAAGGTCGGGTCAGCCGCGGCGTTGAGTGCTTGCCAACGGACCGCGTCCGGCCTGCCAACGGACGGACTCATACATCACGGTGATAGTGAAATTAAGATACACTTTACTGTACTAGATACAAACTGAGATGAATTCAGAAAGAGTGTCGCCATGACACATCGACAGTTGATTGAAATGGATAGAGGTGTGATTGCTTCGTCCGAATGTAATGATGATTAATCTATTTTCAACTTGATATGCTTTTGAATCGTCAAACAGAACTGTAAACTCTGAAGCATGTAGGTACTCTTAGTTAGGAAACATTGTACTTTTATGTAGTATTCTACCTATAATGGAAACTACAATCTACAATCCTAACGACCTTTATTGATTCTGATGCACAAGTTAAACTCCGGCAACGCAGTTAAGCAATTAACAACAATCAATTTAATGGGTTTACTAACTTTAACTATTGCGAACCGTGCATCCTTCTACAGAGGTTATCATAACATCGTCGAGTTTGTTTCATTTCAGTACATTGCCGATCAATAACATACTAACGTCCCCTGGCCACTAACAAAATATTTGTCAATTTCAGTGAATGATCGAGGGACTTCGCCCACTCCATGTCCAAAATATCAAAGGGTATTGGTTTATTGTGATATTGTATGTTGTAGCGTTGTAGGTTATTCTACTTTGATATTTCTTTGAACTTCCCAAATTATAAGTTCAAACGAGTCAATGTTTCAATTAAGCACCACAGAGGTCAGATAGCGATTGCCCTGCTACAATACCTACACAACTATATTATAATGAAGTGATTGGCCTCTTAAAATACTCATTGTAGCCAGGAGAACCCTTTTACTTGTGATGATATGATGATGAAAAAAAAAATATTATTTATTTATTAAAATAATAATTAATTATTTTAGAATTATCACACAATATTCTTCATCTATCTCATGGCAATCACATCGGTCTCTCGTGAAAACAGCCAATTAAAAGCAACCATATAGACAAAGCGATGTACACCATTATCTTTAGAAACATAAACAGTAATATCCATCACCCAAGCAATCATCGGCCCATAAACAACACAACAACAGCTACGCAATCAAGTAACTAATAACAGAGCAAACGTTGTTATTACAGACGACATAACAAGCCGCTTGTTAGTATTTCAACATTTTAAACGTGTTCTATTACATACGTTATAGGCTGAAGATTTAATAGAAAAAGGTGAAGATTGAAGAATTAACAAATTAGGAGAAGTACCCAAAATAGAGGAAGTGAATATTATAGTGAAAGAAACAAATGGCAAAAATCACGCCTTATTATAACCAGCTGTGTTTAAAACGGAGCAGCAATAATAAAATTAAAGCTGCACAAAAAAAAAGAAGTTAGTTTGTTGAAGAAAACCGTTGTTGTTTGATGGTTTAAAGAGAACTTCAAAGATCGATTCGACCTCCGAGAATACACAAAAAAGTAGTTGTGATTCTTGCACACGTGCTGATATTCTTGGATGAAAGCGTGCAGAAGATATTAAACATCCTTTGTTTTGTTTTAGGAATACTGAGATATTCACAAAAGAGATACAATTTTAATATTATTGTTCACTTAAAGTCTCCAACAAAACAGGTCTGATTCCCGACTTTCTCCAAGATCTTTTGAAACTCAAAATGGATTTTCTTACCTCCTGTGCAATTCCAGATTTCAATAAATTGTCGGCTATGACGTACAATAAGTAATTGTGTCCTTGAAAGCCGGAAGTCACCCATGCTGATACGGAAATTAAAACTCGTACGCGCGTAAAAACGTCGGCTGAGGGAAATAGAGCGATTTATATAACATTGAACTATGTAAAAAGCAGAAACCAAGTAGAAGAAACTTGGAATTTAAACATTAGTTTTCCAGGAAAAAGAATCAATAAAATATGGCCATGAAGACTGAAGATTTATAAGTGTTTGGGTCCGTAAAACAAGACCATCGAAAGATTAAAGAAGTTGGTTAATATAGACATACAGGCACGCATAGCAATTACAAAGGCACAAATTGTAACAGCACTAACCGTTAGAGAAAGATTACTATTCTAATTCCTGTTCCACGTTTGTTACTTATTTGACAGCATCATGAAAATCACTGCAAAAATCTCGAGCCTCGAGTTATCAATAATCGAATCCAAAATAGGGTTGGCTGTTAAAGTACCTTTCCTATCAGTTTTTTTCCCATTCCAACGAATCTACATATTAGGTTCGGTTTGGTTTCATACCGTTATTCCAGTCAGATTTGCGTATATTATTTTACACCGCTGAAGTCGCTCGCAAGCCGGTGTAATCCTGTGTGGAAGAGGATTCTATCTGTAATCTAAGGCTGTACGCCTAAAGTCGTACTATTTGAAATATGACATAGTGAAGAGTGGGGAACTCCGAATAGCGGGACGTGACCTGATGTAGGTATTTGATCTCAAACTTGAATAGATTCCAGAGCTTGGGAGAATACATGTTACAAAATGTGATTGGCGAAATGGAAAATCGAAAAGCGACTGAGGGAAGTTTAGATTACCTGCAGTGGCCAGCTTGACTCGCAATGTTGTACACTGAGACCTGCTGCTACAGAAACACGATAGTATTCCCCTTTAGACGTGACACTTCTCTTGCAGGTGCTTTGCAAAGTAATTACATCATATGAAAGCAAAAGTGTATATAAGTAAAAAGTTGCCTTACCATTTTAAGACTTCACCATCGCAAGAAACAAGATTCCTTTTATAGCTTCACTGCTACTGGTATTTAACCATATCTGAAACTGGAACTTGACAGCTACTTGGGAAAGGTACTACCTTTCCTAAAAACGTAAACAATTCCATTTAAATGTCTTCATCCAATGCATCAAAAAAATAATATTCATCAACAACTGTTTACTGTAACTTGACAATTTAAAGTTAATATCTGCTACAAAACTATGGAAATCTAACTGATTAGTACTCACTATATGTATAAGAACAAAAAAAAAACATTCTAGTATACATACATATTTCTGATGGCGACCGTAGGTACTAGGTAACTAAAACTGGTACAGTCATACTACTAAAACTAAATATTACGACCCCACCGATGGCTAAGTTCACCTATCATTCGTCATAGCAGCCTATTGTATATCTGTTACAGATGTTAAACAATGTTAGAACTGAAGTAGCAAGCTATCTGAACACTTGGGAGTGAAGTGGGCCAATGTATTCACACACGCGATGTTCTATCTTCACTGCATGAAGAGTTTGAACGCGAGTAGTGCACTGTTTTACCAGCCATTAGCATTGTTTGTGCAGGTAGTTTTATTCACCTTAGCTTCTAAGCTGACGTGCATTTTAGAAACAGAATAGCTAAGTACTTTAGTTCGTATTTCTATTTAATGTAGAAGTAAACTTAGCTATTATGAAATGGAATGGGTAAAAGTCGGTCTAGAACATATGTATGAAGAGTCGTTTGCTCGTGTTCTATAAAAGCTATATTTTTGGCGACTGCTGGCAAGTATGTCCGAAAGTAGACTGTAGTAGATTGAAGACTAGCCTCAGATATGAACGTAGCAGACATGTAGGTAATCCAATCATCCAATGTAGCCTCTTCATCTTTAATATCAGTCCAATTTAGATTTCATCAAAGCTTTGTAACTGTTGAACTCGTCATTAAAATCAAGCACGTGAAATTCAAGAATTTCTCACTTAAAGTCACAAGTATCGATCGTGTCTTCAAGTAGGTTGTCCAATTAGTGGCACAAGGCTGATCCTCATTGTGACGTGTATTTGTCGGATTCGTGTCTGAGGATTAGGAGGCACGTGCTTCGTAATGAGCTGTTTACCTGGCGTGGGAGGAAGTCTTGCCTCTATGGAGAAGAATAGAAATCACGGTATCATTTGCTCGGCTTCGTTGTCCGTTGCTTGTGACTGCTTCATACTAACAGAGATCCTGAAGACACAGTATTAATGGAATTTTCCTTCGCGAAATTCTTATTAGTAGCCCGAAGAAAGGAATTGGTCTAGTTGATAACAATATACTCGCCTCTTATTACATGAATGTTTAATGAGGCAGTTGATATGTTCAGAGAAGAAATACGTCTGGAAGATATTGTACTGAACACCTCGTGTACCTCGTTGTTAAAATCCAGGTTTTATAAGTACGCAAGTTAAATCAAAACTTCCAACCGTTAATAAATAACCGTTACAAATCATATTTAACTCTCGCCGTTTCAATTGTTAGGTTATCTATAGGTTAAGCCTAGTGCTCTGTGCTCTCGACCACCCACAATTTACCGATAACATTTAATTAACTATTACGGTTTTTAAACACTTCGAACTATGCAATTAAGTAAAATATCCAGTGAATGAACTGACTTCAAATTCCGATGTCAATAACACTTTGTTTAAAGACTACTTTAATAAAAGTTAAAGGAGGTTCCTAATATTATAAGAACAGCGTTTAATTTTTTGGGCCACTACTGGACTTAATTGGGAACCACTCCCAAGGAGCCACCCACCATCCCAATCGCTCATTGTATAAGTACAATGAACTATGGTGACGTGCATATTTTCAAAATCAAATTAAGTACCTACATACAAACACTGAAACAAACCAAACATTACCATTTAATTGAACGTTCAAACGAATCCAGAAGTGGTAGGAAAGAGACCACAAATTCGTGCTAATGAGGCAGGTATTCTGCGGAGGGCCCTTGTGTTTAGCGAGTGGAGGGTCTCTTTGACGGCCCTCTCGCGTTTGCCGGCTGCTTCACAAAGAGCAGTGCCGTCCGGAATTGTAGCGGTTTTTATAGCCGTTGCCGAATGTTGGGGTGAATGGAAATTGGCCGAAATACTACACTGACAAGTTACTAAGATTCCAATGACACTGAGCTGCAATATTATTGTTTATACTCTTTTTTTATTTACATTTTTGATAACAGACAACTTTACAACAATTACTAAATATACGTTACCTATAAAAAATCTGCAGCACAACAACGATGTCTCAAAGGTTTTACGTTATTTTTATAATCCTTTCCATTTCCTTCACTTTCATGCATAAATCTCAGATTACTTTATCAAAGTAGTATTACTACGAAAACACGAATGTTAGTAAATACTGTATCGGCAATACGCGAGCGATCACCAGAATAACAACATGGCGATAAGTTACCAATTCTTATTTTAGCACCGTTTTATAAACTACTATTAACCTACACGTGGTCTGTGGGTGTTATGTGTATTTAAAAGAATACGATTGAGAGGGAAAAGTTGTTGTTCCAAATTGATAAGATACATACCTACAGTATTCCCAGTATAACTTAGAAGTTTATTCTATAATTGTGTTGGTGTTTTAAAACAATTAAAGAAGTAGTCAAAAGAATAAACAATCGAATCCACAAGAACGGTCAGCAATTCTTTTGCAAAGCGTAGACCTTTTATGAGTGAATATTTAAAAACACTGTTGTATACCTATATGCACATTATATATTAATTCTAAAATTGTGCAGTTAATGATAATGGTGTTGTTTTAGTGATTTTAAAACACGCATGAACAGAGAGGAAGAAGCAGATCAGGGTCAAAAGGAATGCTTGCAAGCTACCATTAAAGGCTAAGTAAATGCCGCATGAAGGTTTTAAGTTTTCACCCTCCAACGATCACATCTTGTTACTGCCAAACGGATATCAAAGGAAAAGTTGGTATACATATATGCCAAGGTTAGTAAATCCTAGGACACAGAACATAGCCTTATGGATCGTGGAGGGATGCCAACTTCGCCAACTACAGACTTAGCCTTGAGCTAGATTCTGGAACACAATTTATGGGATACATCGATACAAGTTAATTGGAATCAGTTCCGGTAAATCTTAACGTCCTCTGTTTAATAGATAATTTAGCAGAGATGGGACGATTGAGCCTAATCGACGGCAGGGTCAGGTTTCCGTTACATAGTCTTCTTTATCTGAAATGAACTGGACTATATTGGCATGATTCAATACTTACTCAGTTACAGTCGGGTGTTGTTATGTTGTTATCCATGATACATTGACTTGTCAAAATATATGACGTGTGTCAGTGTGCTCCCAGCAAGCTTTGTGTTTCTCTTATTTCCTTTCGATATTCTTTATTCGCATACTCATGGTGTGAATGACAGAACAAAAGTAATGATGATCAAAGTGTTTTCTACCAGCTTCCTATCTTAATACAAAAGAGAATTTTCTTAGAAGTAAAGACTTAACATACTTTCGGGAGAACATCAAAGATTACTACGTGAAAGACGCCAAAACTGTAACTTCTTAAGAACCTTAAAAAAAACTGTCACGAATCCAATTATCTTAAAAGTAAATCTCAGCTATTAACAGTGGATGTTGTTACAACAATTTATTAGCTCGTTTTCCTAATAGTTAGTGCATGTTCGTTAAGTGTCGTGTCATTTATGAGGTCATAACACTTCGGCCAATTTATTAATCACTTACATATACGGGGCCACTGGTTCATAAAATTAGTGGAGGTAGGTACTACAATATTAACTAGCGAGGCGCCCTGGTTTACTGAGCTTTACTGGAAATATACTGGCTATTTGATACACACTAGTTCGGATTTTAATAATAAAAGGATTTGTAGTCGGATTTATTGTTATTAAAAGCAAGATAAGCAAATTTCTTATCAGCGTATGAATTCTAACAAAATTGTCTCTTATCTCAAGCTTTAAATAAATTAGGAAGACAGTTTTATTTTACAATACTTTACACAATACTTTTGCTGGACCGATTCTAAGTAAAAGCAAGAAAAGTTTCTTATTCTTTCCCTGAATTTCAGCTTACTGCAAATTGACCTTTACAAAATACAGATTGCCAACAAAAAGGCGATTCACAAACCCGCAACATACGGCAAGACAATTTAAAATACGAATGCCGAATAATCCGAACACAAACGAATCAAGAACGTACCACCACCTGCGTTACCAATTCATTCCCACACATCAAAAATTTTCTGCTACCCTGCATGAAAGAGGTGAAGACATCTTCCGTCTCCCTCCCGCGTAATAATGTAGGTCGCAGGAATATTCAGACAACTCAATTGTGTGGGTTACACTCGGCTCCTGAATTCTGCTCTGATGTCAAAAGACGGATGAACTTGTAATATTATAGAAGTTGTTATTGCGGTGAAATATATTATGTCAGCTTCGTATCGGATCGCTTTTTTTAGATCGAGAGCTATTTCTGTAGTAAGCAATTCTCAAGTAAAAGGAACTGTCTGGAAAAAATATCTGAAATATTTTGAGGCATGTCAGTTGGAAGATAAATCAAATGAGTGTCAAACTGCCAAAACTGTTAATCAGTTCTATTTTTTTCAACGCACTGAATGTTCAGTGTACTCAGGTGTATTGTCTTCTATGTATAACCTTAACCACAAGCGAGAGGACTCTTTACTCTCGCCTGAAGTCCACCCACTCAAGCGTACCATGTACAACCGGGATACATGAACGTGTTGATACCTAATCGATTATATCCATATTTAAAACAGCCAACGATGGTTCTCGAAGCGATATTAAAACAAAGCTAGCTAAAGAAAACTTGCGAGATTGGATCTTCCAGGCAAAGTTGGCCAATGTATGGTGCACGATGCTTGAAACGAAACTTGTACACCTACGATACTAACTTGAGGAACACTTGCCTGTGCTACTTGCTAAGTTCTAAGATGTATGTCATCTACTGTTCGATCGTACTTCACACTATCCGCGTTACATTATGAACTTTATCTAGATTGGGAATAACCCAGTTCGATAAACAGTTTTAATTAACGCTTCAATTGAATCGACTATTTGCATTTCGCAAATTCGCATCACCAGTTTCTGAAAGCCTGATTAAGTCTTTGATCGCTTTTCTCCTGGTCTCAATATTTAGCTGATCGATTATAATATAAACCGACACATTGGCAAATTCGAACTTAGCTCTGTTTTTTATAAACGCGGGTTCAGTTTCGTTATCAATATTGCTGCAGATATAGGTTAACGTTTATTGAAAGTTTAACTAACAGATTGTATTAAAACAATCGGGTAGCGTACGAAATTTGCAACGTGAACGTCGAAACCAACGTCATGCATGTTCTTGATATGCACAACTAACATTGACTATTTATTTATGCGACTCCAGCCGAATTCGATATTAAAAGCAAACATTTGTTCAAATACTAGCTCCAACACACAACTACAGATGTACACGTTGACATACGGCGGAAAAGAGAACTAAATTCAAATGTAGGTACTGCATTTGACATAGTGTTGCTGTCATTTTCCTTTGCATGTAGCGCCGCCATAATATGCAAAGTTATACTGGGCACACGATACTTGTGATAATAGTGTTGTGTATTAGAAACAGCGCCCGCGGTTATCAACACACGTGACCGCGCGCTGCGGATATGAGCTAATCTTTGCACAAATTCAGATAACGCATTGTCTGCCATTGTCAGTCTACTGTGAATTGTGATCGACGTTTTTATGCTTGTTGTTGGGAAAATCAATATTTGCTCAACAGGTTTCATGTTGGTAGAATGTTAATGGAAATAATACTGGTTATTTTACTTTGCGATAAATCACAATTTGTATTTCGGTTATTTCAGGATATCTGTGTTTTGAAACGAGAGTTTTAAAGCAAGCTATTTCAAAAGTTTAAAAATGGTTTGCTTTTAACTTGACAAATATAAAGTAAGAGATATACGTACAAGCAAGTATTTTACTCAAAGCTAGACGACCATTGCGATTATGTTTCACTGCAAAATTTTGCATGGTTGCAATTGGTGCGCTATCAGTGCGCCGTGGCACATGGTCGAAAAAGATAGTCAAGTATGCGTACTTGCTCGTTCATACGTGTACCGCCCACTTTGGATTGAACACCCTGTTTGCAATAGATGACACTGTAGTTGGTGATGATTTCAATCACAAAGGTAACGCAATCTCAGAGGCGTGGCTATATCTATACTAGTAGACTTACGCGTCTACAACGGTATTATTAGGTAATTAGTCCTAATAATGATTACTCGTCAAACTAATCTTCAATAAGTAGCTTCAAATGCTACTTACGTTCACTATTAGTTAAACCAAACTACTATTACCACAGTGTAACATATTACAATTGAGAAGTTAAGTAATATGTATTTATTTAGTCAGCTGCTAACTGGTCGTGACGTGGGTGTCATGTTTACACTCTGTGGTATTTCAACCGTACACCTTCGCCACAAAGGTTGTTAGTAAAGGTCTCTCTTTAATCTTTTGTAGCCCCAAGTTGTTCTGAATACTTTTTAATCACCGCGAAAGTTTGAATGCATGGATGTTTGTTACTCAATCATGCCAGAACGGTTGAACAGATCTGGATGACGCACAGAGATAGATTATAGTCTTGAATAGCACAAAGGCTACTTTTTATCCTGTTTTTGTGTTCCCGAGCGATAATTTAAGAATTTGATACAATTTTGAAACCCACATCAACTAAACATCACATAAACTAAGTTACATTGACGTCCATTACGTCATCGATATCATGGCATTGGTATTTGATCCGTCACGCGAATCAGATTCAAAGTCCATCATTTCATGATGTCTTATTTAGAACAAATCATTTAAAATCAAGCGTGATATACATAGCTATGTAATTCACATGTAGATATACTGTGCCTGTTCATTGGCTTCAAGCCCCACAATAATTACATTTCCTCCTATTGTTACGCTAGTACATGTTCTGTGTGTATTGAACTATAACTACTAGTATCAATACTATTATTTATTAATGGTCCATTTCTATCTCTATATTTTTATATTTAATTCTTCCAGAGTATAGTAGAGATTATAAGTAGTTAATTATTTTGGGACCAGCAATAAAGATCTTTCCACGAACGCTATATTAATAGGTACTCCAGACAAATGAGATAACTATATTATTAATTTCGTAGAAATGAAAGTAATAATTTATCCGACCGAGCGCTTCGTATTTCGAATACTAAAAAGATGAGTAAGCATGATCCAGCTATAAATTTCGTTCTAAAATCATTGTTGTGCGTTGTCTGTAATCCGCACATTGCATCCGGCCCTAATCACACGCGTTTCGCATATCAACATCTCTGTCTGTGACATTTTTGCACAGTTGATGGTTATGTTACTGAGAACATTAGCGAAACTTAATCAACTATTAAAATATAATTTTCGTTTCGCCGTTCGCAAAGTATTCTTTGTATGCATTGCATTAGCAATGTTCTTTATACATTATTTTCTTTTCTTTTGGCAGCGGGTTGATGTAGTTTGGCTGTATGTAGCACTCAAGTGGAACGCTGCATAGATAAGTTTTCATTATTTTCAGCGAGGTAGACAAGCAACACATACAACTGAAAAATATTCACATTGATATCTTATTTTAATTTTAATGAATCTGCAAAACACGTTTAAGGAATATTATTTTAATTTCAGGACGAAAGTTGTTGTACTGCTAACTCATAATGGCTGCCATTCGAAATTCGAATGAATCACTAGTGATGTCACCCGCTTGTTAATTCGTGAGTTCGTGACTAGAGAGCTGCGATAATGTGATTTAATAAAATAGCAGTTTCGCTTCGTTAACTGTATTAATTAGGAACAATTAGGATGTGATACTGAATCGCTGTGTGTTGATAATGTGGTATGAAGCGTGGAAATATAAGTAGATAAGTATGTAGGTACTTTGTATTTGAAAATAATAAAAATATCCTGTTGGATAGGTATATTGTTATTATATTATAAGCAATAATATTATTTTCTTCTTGTCTCATTATAGACTCCAAAGCACCTAATCATTTTCTAATGAAATTAAGGACCGAATCAACTAAATATTTCCATGTACCTACCTAGGCAATGGTAAAATTAATGATTGAGTAAATAGCCTTTTTAGATCTTCCAAAAAGTTGGTAGGTACCAAATAAACAAGCAATTACTTAAATAAAAGAAAACACAAAAACAATATTTCGTTTATCGTTAGTTATCTCCAGACATCTTTATTAATAAAGTTGGAGGATCAAGACTAATAACACCTCAACGGAGATCTCTCTTCTGTTATATTAAAAGAAATAAATAACTGCTACTTTCAACGCGTTGCTTAATGACTGTATTCTAGATTTGAATAATATACTTAATTGTGAGTGCTTTACCGGATTTATTAAAGTAAAATGAGTTTATTTCTGACTCCTACTTCAAGGCACCACGAAAATTTCTCTACAATTACGATCTATAATTATTTTATTCGGAAGGGTGGTCGTTAGGAGAGTTTTCTTTACGCTTAACTACTTTAAATGTTCTTTGAATAGCTAAAGAGTATTTCATAGAACAAATCGAACGACCCGCCTTCACTATAATCAAGCAATCGTAATTGCGATCACGTTCAACGGTGATTTACGATGCGAGACAAAAATGTGTATGAAAATAACTGTAATATACACAACTGTCGCCAGTGAGCGTGTCTTATCGTTGATGTCGTAATACGCATGCGGCGGCGGCATACGGCAAATTACGACATTATTAATTTATTTTTATTTATTATTTCCTTTTTATGTCGGTATTTATTTAAATTACTATCAATTTAGGTCATTATTTAGGCGTATTTAGATGTAGGTACGGGTGGTGCGTGGTACAGATACCAACGCCTCATAAGCATGATGGTTTTTTTAATAGGTAGGTAGTTATGTGTGCATTTATTTATTTCGAGTGCGGTAATAATTTGGAGATTTATGTTAACAGTGTATAAGTAAAACATAACATAACGACTTATCATGACAAAATCTTTTACAAATTCAGAAAATAATACTTAAATATAATTCAGCCACATTCAGCTGTCCAGCACAAGCCTTTCCATAATTTGTTCTGCTTCATACTTTTACAGACCTTAATAACACACGGAAAATACTCGAAAAATATAACCCTTTTTCAACAAAAAAATAAAAATTGCAATTTCATAAAGTGAACAGCATCTGTTATTACAACATGGCGGACGAAGTTGCTGCCACATCCCTACCAAAATAATTGTAATTCAACGCAGAATCCCAGTAATCCTCGCAAAGTCCACAAATCCTCTCGGACAACGACCACAAAACCCATTAATTATGATACAGAAACTGACGTAGTTTATTGATGACTGGCTCAGGAGGTCCGTACGGAACACACCGCCACACGCGTCATGAAAAATTGCTTGTCCCCCATCTGTAGTCCCAGAGTTGTATCTAATTTATCACTGTTCCAAATTGAATTTAGAATTTGTAGCCGAAATACCCGAAGTATGGGTAATTAAGCCGTTGTAATTATATAATCATCTTTAATCTGACACAATGGAACTTATACAGACAATTAACACCAGTCCAATTATTGCCTACAATAATAACTACACACATCAAAAGTGTCTAGGGATCAACATCCCTAATCAATGTTAGGGATGTTGATCCCTAGACACTTTTGATGTGTATAGTTTAGAAAATGTTTTTGAAGTAAATATGTAATTTAATATTGATCAACCATTTCGATAACTACCTCAGAAAGTACACTTAAGCCATTTAGAAGATAGATTAGGCGAAGAAGCGATCAGACACATTTTACAGTCTCAAAAACCGCTGAGTAGATTTTGATGCTTTTTTCATCTTTATTACTCTTTATAAAAGACTCCGAAATGTTTCGTTTGCGGTCAATTTTGTTAGAAACGAGTTCGTCAAATACATCATTATTATTTATAGTAAAGGCGATATTGAAAGATAGGCGGTAAAAATTCTATACATGGTATACAGGTACACGAGGTATAGTCATGGTTTTCCTAGGTTGCTAACATTGAATAATACATTATGGATATTATAACACTATTTCCTCAACGCAATACATGGATACTACTGCAAAACACGACATAATTATTACGTGTAGGGCTGCCTGTACCTACAAAAAAATGTTCATAAACTGATGAATTAAAGACGCACGAAGTATCTCGTCTGGGTGTCGTCGGGCCTTAATTAAATGAATCACTAGCACAAGTCCGAGATAACAATGGACAAATCCAATTCCCCCCTGTAATTACTTATCTCGGGAGAGCAGAAGATAATGACTGCTTGCCCGTACGCCATCACTACAAGAATAACACTCACTGTGATATACATTATAACGTTCTGGATCTCAACTGTTATTTCGCGGTGTGTAAATCTAAGTGCATTGTTTTATACTTTCTTGTAGTGGTGTGCGTGGTCTACGGTTTTTATCGTTAGAAGCTTGGAACACTAGTAATAAAGTTAAACAAAATAACATGGACATAGCATCCAAATCCTAAATAAAAAAAAAGTGTACCTAGGTTCTTTATTCATGGTCTATGTGTCATGATAAGCGTACCCAGTCAGTTGGATTACTGTTAGTTCATAAAATGATACAGATCATTGATGTCCATAATAAATCATTACCTAAGAAGTACCAGTGTGTGCCTTTGAACATCGACCTAAATCTTTCCAATTTCCCTTTGAATACAACGAATATAATCCTACAATGTTTAGTAAAGTGAAAATAACGCATCAATCATTGATTTTCCCGTTGGTTTAGCCCACAAGTCCACAACATAAAAGGTTCTATTCAGAGGATGTGTCGGCTATAATATTTATCAGCGTTATGCAGCGGTGGAAGATAACCGCGATATACGGGGAACTTTATCGTACTCAATTTACTACATATTGGCTAAACGTTGCAGAATGCAGCTTACTTGGTTAAACAACGATATTATTTTGTCGGTTTCGACGCAATCTCTCGAACTTGTATCTCATAATCCAGGATTCCTTTTTAGTGCTTTTCTCTGGCGATTTTAATGACTATTTCTTTGTCTTGAAACAAAGCAGTTTTTATCAAAGAATAACGATACGTTTAAACGAAGCGTTCCTCAAGGTAGTGTATTCGAATAGCATTTAATTTTGGAATTTTAAATGAGTCAGTAGCTAGAAATCGATGTAAATAATCTTATATTATAGATAACTTATTTAAAATAGTTATCTTAAAACCCATTTTAATCAATAATTCTGCCGATAAATCCTATTATTATGACATGAGTCACCGTTACTGAGGCTGTGGATCGGTCAGATCCAGCTGTGAATACATGTTTGCTTACATCATACCGTATTAAAAATAAATAGCGACGTGCTTGGACTGACATTGTTTTCCTTTTATCTTGGTTACTATAATCATATAGGACCGATACTCTTTAGTCTATGCGCTACTAAGTGTAGAACACTTAATGCGCAGCAGCGAGATTTATCATTGATGAAATCTACGATAATCCGCCTTTCTTTTATCAGCTCCTTGCTGAAATATTCTTTTTAGTTAGTCCAAAAGGAACAATACCTACTGATAAGCAGACTTTCTTACTTTTTTCTCATAGGACATAGGACAATGGCGAAAATAAAAACCTCAATATTCACAAAAATATTGAGAGGGTGACAGTATCGTTGTAGAAAGAAAGAAAGCTAGGCTAGATGATGGTGGAGAGGAACTTTAAAATCCCCAACCAAATGCAGTCGAGGGACTCGTTTATCATTCTGATAAAATGCCGTGGAATTCTCACACATTTGAAAAAAGAATTAGCTAACTAAAAATTGTTTATTTCATGGATAGCCGCGAATCCGACCAAACTTGGCTCGCTCCTTAAATTCGGCCAAAGAAAGGGAAAAGTTTTAAAAGCATACCGCTGTTCAATTTGGGTATTTTCAATGGAGAACGATCACAAATAAATGTTTGTCTTCCATCTTCTGTTACGACCGCGACGTAATTTACTATTAAGAGTTTGCTCATTAACTTTGCTCGGCGGCTGCCAGAATTTGCACGCAGAGCCAGATGGGCCGAGGTGCTTTAGATACAACTTTTCACAATAAGTAGAACTTGGAAGGGAAATAGTAACGATCCCCACGAAGTTCGGTTACGGTCGAATGTCGTTTATTATAAACTTACAACTTTCCACATTTACGTTATCGATCATTACCATGACCCGTGGTAGGCCCTCAGGCCTTGACATGCTAATGTTTAACTTTCCTGATTTCAGGAAGTTTGCGTTATAATTAGAAAGTTTTTAGTAACGCCATTTTTTGTACCGATGCCTAGGTTACATGCTCAAAAAGTGGAAAGTAGCTTAGATCTTCGTTTTACTGAAGTATCAAGTCCCAATCATTAGTTTATATCACGTAAGTAGCTAACTAGGTTGCGACGGACTTTTTAATTGAGCTACCTATTACTTATATGATTTTTACCAAAAAAAACGGGAAACCATCGTTTTTCAGGAACAAGAACCAGTATCATGCCTTGTTGGTAACAAAAGTTACATGACAAAGGGCAAGGCATTATTAAGTGCAGACGCTATCTAATCTGTTATCAGTTCAATATTATGATCGCTATTCACCACCTACAGGTGTAGAACATAGCTCTGACGACATATGTATAATATTAGCCTAATAGCCGCTACGTTATATTAAAATTGCCTAATCGTGCTTCCACGCACTTCAGGGTTGCCGTGGTCAGTAAGCAGGTAACTTTCAACTGTAATAATGCCAATACATCAAGTATCAAGCCCCAAGGCTGCTCATCACGATTTTATAATATCTGCACGACTACGAAATACTCTCGAGATTACACATTACGCATGGAGCTGCTCTTGGCTAAAGAAATGTCAACAAAGTTGAGTCATACGATCTGTTGGTGCAGCGGCGAGCGTGGCGATCTATTGTGAATTTGTGATTGTTTTGATAATGCACGTCCGTCGCTTTCGCAGGCGGTGGGTGTCGTCTGACGGCGCCGAGCGGCTGCGGCGTGCGTCTAGTTTACACAACAGAGGCTGCACGCTCGCAGCCGTCGCTCGCGGCTCAGGTGAGGCTGGTATAAATACGGTACCGGCACAGGAGCGTGGTCGCCCCTCTCCCCATGCCGCGGAGGCCGCCTGCTCGCGTGCCGCTCATCGCCATTATCTGCGGGACCTTGGGCCGCATCGCGCGATAAAACCACTCACCTTTTTGATTTGGAAGTGGTCGGGGCGCAGAGTCTCCTGGATCTCCTGCTCGGTGCCTCGCGGTGCCGCCTGCACCGAGCTGCGGAAGCCGTCGAGCACCCCCTTGAACGTGAACTTCTTCATCGCGAATAATCGAGTAGCGGGTCCTTTGTCCGAAGGCCGCTCGCGCCGGCCGCGGCTACATCACAGCCGTCCGCCGCGGACAGCGAGCCGGTTTTGGCGGAAGGAAGGTCGGTCGCTCCCGCGCTACACTTGGTCGCTACTGCGCAGGGCCGCCCGGGGCCGCCGCCGACGCCGACACGCGCCCGCCACGCCGACGATCGACGAAAACTAGGCGAGGCACCGCCTCCGGAATGTACGGCAATGCGGCTCCGCTGACGGATCGATAGCCGGGACACGGAGTACACACGCGCACTGGCGACACGCTGTCAGCGAGGCCGCCGCGGACTGGCCGGAAAGACTCGGAAAGAGCACGACACCACCGATCGATGCACTCGGCCCCGCTCGGGAAAGAGATGAACACATATTGCGCATGTAGGCGCGTGTTGCGGAAGAAAAATTTCACAGCTGATAACCAAATAGTTACGCATGCCGCCGCAGGGTGGCGCGCGCACGATAACAAACGTGTGTGTGACATTACTGACATTTCACTACTGTCAAACTGTCAAACCGGCTTGGGCATCATGAAATGCCTAGTCCGCGGTCTGCCGAAAGGCTGATAAAATCTTGAATTGATCTTTTTTTTCTACAAAAACTTCATACAACCGGTGATTTTCACACTGAAATTACGCAAAATGTCGTACAAAGTGATGACGAGATGTTTCAACACGCTGAGTTATGTGGGCAGCTACAAGAAAATCAGAGACAGACCATTCAGGTGAGTGTTTACATTACCATTTTGTGTTTTTAAAATCAAGCATTATTTCTCTACAGGTTAGGAAAGCATTTCAAATCGATGCGATATTCTCACTCTATGAAATTATTATAAGTAGTAGTAAATAAATTGTATAATATATTTCTCCGTTATAATACGTGTGATTGGCGTACGTGATCGACTGCGTATGGAGTCATCAATCTTGTAAACAATGACGGTCCTTAACTTTTATACCAATGTGTACCTTACTGCATTGTGCATAAGAAAATAAAACTATGGGTATAAAAAATAGACTATAATTATTAAAGATATCTCGATTTGATATTATCTGAGTATACATTTTGGTATTACAATACATAGCTTCAAATCTTATTGTCGAAGATAAGGAAAATAGGTTAACGCCACATATAGCATGTACACTTACGCAGTAAAGTAATAAAAAATAAATACAAGATTATACCTGATACCTTGTAATACCTTGAAAAAACTTTTTTTTTGTATCATAAGACATAGTTGGCTTTTGCTCAGAAGTTGGACAGAATCGGCTATCAAAACATAACTAAAACATAGTCAAATTTTCAACATTTTGTTTTTTAAAAATTGCTGGTTCTGTAGTGTGGGCGAATTTATAAAAATTTAAAAAACAGGCATTAAAATACCATTTGGTTTATATCGAGTTAACGAGAGCTAGAGCATATATTACCCAAAAATTTGTTTAGAACAAATTCTAAATTCAATTTATACACAAGTCGGTGAAACTGCTTAAATTTATCACCACAGTCTAAAACATTGTTTCCAGATTATACTGTGCAGCAATACTAGGCACAGGCTATGTAGCATACAGCCAGCTGAAGAAAAACAAAGCAGAAATGAAGGAAATAATTCAGACTAAGAACTACATGGCTGACCCTATAACACCAGTGCAACACCTAGAGAGAAACATGGATGATATGAAGACACAAATGGAACTGCTGATCATGAGGATACAGGCAGAGTTCTGTAGAGCTCTGGAACAAGAGGAGGATGAGGTAAGCAGCAGCTCTAAGAGCTTTTAGTTAAAATGTTGTGTCTTTATTGCATCAAGAATCAGAAAAAAGACCAGACCATAGAGATTTTCATAAAGTAAAACTTCTTTGATGTCTATTTAGAAGATTCTTATTGATATACATATATTTTCTGAATCCTGAAATTCTAAATGTTGTTATATTATAACATTTACACTTGTTTTTACAGATTTATTTACAGTTATAATAATAATAAATATGTATATTATATTTATAAATATTATTTGTAATTTCTTTTTTAAACTTACGGATCTACAGAATACGGAGAAAAAGTTAGGTGGTGACAACTTTGCCGATAATTATTTTTTCTTAAAATTGTATGATGATACTGTATTTGATAAAGTGATACAATTGTCATATTGCTATCTCCTTGAATGAGATAAATCCATACATAAATTACTTATTTTTTTGTAGGCTTGGGAGGATGAAAAAACAGCTGATCAGTATGATTTCGAAAACGATGTTTACCTAATGTCGCCGGTACGAAGCAAATTATTTTTGTTTTTTTCTTTAACAGGTGTAAATGTAAATAACAATGTATAAAAACATTTCCACTTTTTCACAGTGCCTAGGCAACAGGCTATGGTACTAATTAATATAAATAAATTAAAAATATTGCAGTTTTGCAATTATCAATAATCTGGAATTGACTTGGTCTTGTACATAGACTCCACATACCTATAACTATTACAAAGACTTACTAAAGCTATTGTTAATCAAGTTTAAAATTGCATGTATTCTAAATTTTAAATGTCAAAATTCCTATTATTTTTTAGTTACTTTTTTGAAATAATATTTGCGCGACCGAAAGGTTGAATACAGTGTACCTACCTAACAAACATATAGCACCTGTACATCCTATATTCATAATATTTGGTCAGAAGAAGTCAATGGACATCAATATCCTATTCTACAATCTGCAGAACAGAAAAACAAGCATTATGAAAAAACATGTCATGTTTTTTTCATAATCAGTCTTAAATACCTATATCAAACATCTCATCCAATATAGAAGTAGATACTTATTTAGCTTGCTGCGCAGTTCCATGCGGAAATTCCTTTCCCAGCTAAAACACAGATCGCACTTTGCTAAGTAAGCGCTTCATAGGAATATAAACATTATTTATATAGAATTAATGTTAAAAATCGCATGAAACATTTGCTTTACCTAGCAAAGTTTTGTTTTGTTAAGTGCGATTTGTCAATCTGGGTAGATAAAACAATGGATTCCAAAATGCCTACCATTTTGGAATTTATCTTTTGTACTTTTTGATCTTCAAACAGAGCCGATAGTTAGCCTAATTTGATATGTAATATAATGATTTTGCATGCGCCAGGAAGCCAAATTCAAAGTGGACAGATGGCTCCGCCCAGAAGGCGGTGGGGGCATCACATGCGTGCTGCAAGACGGCCGGGTCTTCGAGAAGGCAGGAGTCAATATCTCCGTCGTGTCTGGTACCTTACCACCGGCTGCGGTCCAACAAATGAGGAGCAGGTCAGTGACGCACCAAGATATTAAGGTTCTCAAAACAGCTACTTTTATTTGTGTTTTATATTTTTTTCTTATATTTTAGGTATTGTATCTTTAATTATTGTAATTGATTTTAATCGTAAGCGTTGTATTTAAAGTAAATCTATTAATACATATAAATAAAATTGTATATTTGCAATGTCACAGTCTTATGCTAGTAATTAAATAAATGGCTGCTGCTCAGCATACTAATAGTAATATCTGACATCTTATTGACGGTGCCCTAAACTACACCAGGCTGTGGTCAATGGTGACTATACATTATAATAATTAATAATTAATAATTAATAATAATATTATAAAGAGGTAACATTTGTTTGTAAGTTTGTATGTTTGTAAGTTTGTAAGTTTGTATGTAGGGGGTAATCTCTGGATCTACTGAACCAATTTAACTCTTTCACAAATTGGAAGCTACGTTATCACTGAGTGCTATAGGCTATATTTTGTTATAAAAAAATTAGGGATCCGTAAGAAAAATCACGCGAACGAAGTCGCGGGGAGAGTGCTAGTACATTATAAATGCACAAACAAATATTTAGAGCTTTTCTTTACCTAATGAAAGTACGTACAGTCAACAAAAAAGATAGGTATGCAAGGTCGACAGTTGAAGTTTTCTTAGAAACCGATGGTTGTTCTCAAATGTAATTTAATTTAAAAGTATATAATAAACATTTCATTAATTAATTTAAGTTTTAATCGAAGATATCTAAAACTATATATATATAAAACTTCAACTATATCTGATGTCCCTGGATAACTATCTCTTTTGTTGACTGTAGATATTTTCTTGAAGAATTTTTAAAGAACGATCTCAATAATAATGGGGTATGAAAACAACTATAATTCAATGAGGTACTTGAAGAGTTGCTTCGGAGACGTATCTTATCGCTCGTGCTGCGGATTACGATTGCTTTTAAGAGTGTTAGGTTTTAGCAGCCAGATTATGAAGATAGTTCGGTTATCTTACACTTAGAATTTTTTGAATGGGACGCGTTTATCTGTAGCTATCTTCTGCTCATGACTTCGACCGCGAAGAATTTAAATAACTAAATAAAACATAGCCTACGCCTACGGCACTCGGAAATACACACATCAAAAAAGTCTAGGGATCAACATCCCTAACATTTGTTAGGGATGTTGATCCCTAGACTTTTTTGATGTGTATATATAGTATAGCTTTCCCATTAGTGAAAATATTTCGTAATCGGACCGGTACTTCCAGAGATTATATCTTACAAAAAATACTCTTCCTTATAATATTAGTATAGACACAAGGTATCCATCTGAAATCTGTGAAAGCGCGATCCTTTATAGTCCTTTTTAAAGGGTCACAGGTCTTTAAACTACAATTTTGGGGGGTGGAAATGAAAAGGGCTTAGTAAAATCCTGCTGGCATGGCACCCATTATGTAGGTACTGTACCCTAGAATATACAACTTATTTTTGATATTTTCGATTTATAATTTTATTTAACTGGGTAACAACAAATCTCCAATATGTCTACTATTATAATAATATTAAACCAAACAATCATTCCTCTAGAGGTAAAAAGCTTGAGAACGCGGAGCTTCCGTTCTTCGCTGCGGGAGTGAGCGCAGTCATCCACCCGCGCAACCCCATGGTGCCCACCATACACTTCAACTATCGGTACTTTGAAGTCGAAGACAAAGATGGTAAGTCCTTCATTACCCTAACTTTCCAAGTTTTCAACTAATAACATAACATCACGCCTGTAAACCCCGAAGAGTCATGCAGAGCTGTACCCACTAGGACACTCACATTTCGCCAGTTATGTTTAAGTCCCATGTAATAGCCTAATAGGGAGCGATTATTGCCATTAACCAGGCACAAATCCAGACTCCGAGGCTGCTACTGAGAAATTCCTGATGGAAAAACCCAATAACACTTTGTCCGACCTTGGACTCGAACCCAAGACCTCATGCTCAGCAGTCTTAACTAATATATTAAATGCGAAAATGAGTTCAAATATTTGTCGATTTGTTTGTAACGATTTCACGGCTAAACTACTGAATGGTTATTGTTCCATCAACTTACTCTTAATAATTACATATTATTTTCTGATATTAGGTGTTCAATGGTGGTTCGGCGGCGGCACCGATCTAACGCCATACTACTTGAACGAAGAGGACGCGATACACTTCCATCTAACACTGAAACATGCGTGCGACGACCACGACAGAACTTATTACCAGAAGTGAGTTTTACCGATATCTGTTTTATAAACAAAGACTTTCATAAATGTAAGCGCCCTGTTGAAAAAACAATAAAATGTGATTTGCTTCTTCATTGCACAAAAAGTTTGTCTTTAAGAATTATTTTCTACCATAATGTTAGTTAATTTAATTTTCGACTTCATAATGGTAGAATTTTTATTGTTCTCATCAGCAGGTTTTTTTAACTATAATAATTACATTATTGATACAGAATTATAATCAAATACTTTAAAAACACAAAAAAAGAATGGATGAGACTTCCATAATGCTATATGAAACGAAAATTTACTCAAACCAATTATCTTACTACTCGACATTGTTTTTATATGTTTTTTTTTTATATGGTTTATTAAATTACAATAATTATTTTCCATTTGTCAGGTTCAAGAAATGGTGCGACGACTACTTCTTCATTCCACATCGCGGCGAGTGTCGCGGCGTCGGCGGCATATTCTTTGACGACATAGACACGCCGAGTCAGGAGAAAGCCTTTAATTTCGTCACGTCCTGCGCTGAAGCCGTCATTCCTAGTTATTTACCTATTGGTAAGTAACGCCCACTTCGTCAATACAATTTTGTTGTGAAAAGTGACATACTATTTCCGCTATTCTGTTGATTTTTACTGTTAAAAAAATCGGTGTAAGTGCTCGACGTTAACGTGGACTTCGTCAAAATTGATACGTTTAAATTCCACGGGGACCATACGTTTTTCCGGGACAATTTTTTATGTGCTATTCCAGACTATCTGTCTCTATGCCAAATTTCATCCAGATCCGTTCTGCCGTTTTTACGTGATTGAGTAACAAACATCCATCCATCCGAACTTTCGTTCCAGTTCAAAAACACAAAGACGACGCGTACGGCTACTACGAGCGGCAGTGGCAGCTGCTACGCCGAGGCCGCTACGTGGAGTTCAACCTCATATACGACCGCGGCACCAAGTTCGGCCTCCACACGCCGCAGGCCAGATACGAGTCTATACTTATGTCGCTACCTCTCAACGCTGTAAGTATTACATCACTATTTAACGACTTTACGATGTTATGAATATTATTGATGGAATAGTGGATTGCGTAAAACTTATTTAATTTAGGGCAAGAAATAAAAATAAACTTAAAACAAGAAATAAAACATCTATCCTCCTACATCATCTAATTTGCACTCTCTGCCATCTTCCTTTCTCTCTCTTTCGCTCTTATTCTTCTTTCACTCACTCCTCTTATACATTCCCTTTTACTCATAATCCATTCCACATTGATGACGCGAGTCGATGATTACCAGTCGGGATTGGAAAAAATCTTATTTATTTGATAGCCAGACTCATGCGAGCGTCGAGCGGAGCAGTAACGAAGTCGCGAGCAACAGCTAGTCTAACATTATATTCTAATATTTCTGTGATGTAATATACCTACTAAATAATTGTTTCAGAAATGGGAATACATGCACGAGCCAAAAGAAAATTCACCTGAAGAAAAGTTAATGCGAGTTCTGAAGGAGCCCGTCGATTGGCTGAAGTTAAACAAACAGTACTCTATGAAAAAGTAAAGTGTATGGGTGTTGGGTTCAAGAAGCACAGTGTTAATAAAGCATTATGTAATATACTTATACTATGTTTTTTAAATGATGTTAAATTATACCTTTTCAACCGTTTTTGTGATTTTATTGGTGCATCTTTGGAATTCAAATTTAATAATTTCGCAAGTCTGATCTACTTCTACTATAAAGGTCTAACCGCATTAGAGCGGCGCTACACCAGTCCAGCACATCAAAATATTATTTCAATAATTTTCTATGGTGCGAATTTGGGTTTTCACGGAGGCCTTCCTAGCGGAGGCGGAAATAGAAGTGAAAAAATAATAATTTATGATTTGTTAAGAAATAGAAAGTCTGAATGTCTTTATTTAAAGACTGTAAATCATAGAGCAACACACTACCTGACGGAAGGGGAGACGCCATAGCGCATTTTATCAATACAGAAAAGTCTGTCATTTTTTGCGGGGGGAAATACACACACAAACATACTTTTCAATGCCCCACACAAAAACAATCGTCTGTCGCTACGAAACTCACACATAGAAATAATAACAATACACTAGCAATTTCGTACACACATAGATACATTTTGTGTCATAACAATGTAACGACATGATGCAACTACATTGACAAACCTTGCTGTAACAGCTGTCGATACACATTATCGATAAATTAAAGAACTCTGTAAGGGAAATCAGGTTTTTTACTTTATTTATGTTATTTATTACTTTTTCAACAGTTGTCAATTAAAAAATAATTAAAAGCATGTAGGTATAATTTAAAGTCAAAGTCAAAACATTTATTTCAGTAAGACCATTTACAGGCACTTTTGAATTGTCAAGGAGTCGGTCAGTTAGTCCGAAAGCTGAAACTAGTTGCTCGTTCCAAAACGGAGGTAGGCCTCTATGGAGAAGAACGAGCAAGAATCTCCACGGCACTCTTTTATATTAGGTTTTTACAAAATCCTGGTTACATTATTCTTGTTGATTCTACATGTGAAAAGTTGAAAACAATGAAGATGAATATAAAACAGTAGTAAAAAATAATAAAAATAAATATGTAAGCCATAGCAGATAAGACATGACCAATCCTTTTGCAGCCCTCTTTTGCAGGATAAAGATAGAATTTATATCTGCAGCCAGTCCCGAAATCAAAATACCATAATCTAGACATGATGAAATATAAAAATGTTTACAATATTTGCATACAGAATAATACATAGTGGCACGTGAATGCAATGTAAATGTGAAATGGAATGCAATGTTATTTAAAAACTACTAAATCATACTATACTAGCACTTAAAAAGTATTACAAATCAAGAATTTAAAGGTTAAAAATTTTCAAATATACATTAGTGTTCACGTGTTTACAAATATTGGAACTATAGACGACCACTCTTAACATCTCAACCAACATGAAATAGTGTGTGAGCCTGCGCAATCTATAACATACTTTTAAATCAAAAATAAAAACAAAATAAATACCAAGAAAAATGAAAAGTCCCGTAGTGCTCGAGTTTTCCCCGGCTACATATTTCAATAATAAAATTTATCAATATAAAATAAAATATATGTTTGTGGTTTAATTTAAAAAATCAGTGATGGATTTATCTATTACTGGTTTTTAGATTTATCACTTATGTGGGTTTGCTTTTGTCATTAAGTAAGTAATTCTTGTATCAGCATAATTTTCCATTTAACATACTACATAACTACAACTTAGTCTTTAGTTTTTGCAAATGCAAATGTCACACATCGACTGATGGTAAGTAAATATTTTTATCGATAACAAACAAACAATTTACAAAATAACAACACTATCGCACTTGGTGACAGTGACTTAACAGTGGACCATTTGGTCATATGTTTCGACAAAGGGGAACGCCTGCCTATGGCGTCTCCCCTTCCGTCAGGTACCCGTGTTGCTCTATGCTGTAAATAAACTTCTGTTACAACTCCGCAAAAAATTTACTACGGAGGCAAAGGTATACGTGCTACGATTTCTCGCAAAAGTTCCGCACTTATGGAGGTGGTTCTGTTAACCCTTGTACGACTGTCGTACTAAAGTGGCGCTGCATTATGTGTTGCATGCAAAAGAACATTCTGGAGTGCAACATAGCGACGTGCTGTGTACAACGCTCACGTCTGTTAGCGTATGCGTGAAGAGGCACACGCAATTAGATGTTGAAGCTTCCACGCCGGTAGTAGTATTAGTATTTGAAGTATAGTATTTTACATAATATTTTGTTAAAAAATAAATCGAGTCTTTATTATAGCGACGATGCGCATAAAATCTTACACAGAGTACTTCCCGCTACAAGAAATTCATTTCACTTAAATACTCAATAAAAATTGCTGTAAGAGAACAGTGAAAAGTCAGTCTTTCAGGGAAATTACGAAGTAAGTAAGCGCTGAACTTGTAGCAGGACCGTATACAATTGCTTTTTCAAGAATTGTGTGTTCAAGTGCTTTCAATTGTTTCATTTATACACAATATAACAAACTCCCACAGTTAGAAACATTAAAATAAATTAAAAAACTAATAATAAAGTATTAAAACTACTAAATTAGTAGAGCTTTCAAACATGAAATGGCAACACCAAAACGCAACTGTCAAAGTGTCAACCTAATTGTCACTTTCTCGATGGCTTCAATGTTGTGAACGTGAATTTCTTATTTTCATAATACATATGTGTTTACTCGACAATTTTTATTGCTTTCCGCCTATACACCTACGTCATTGCCACCGTAACATAAATTCGTTCAAGTGACCGGTATTACGTCGCGTTTTCAAGACAAAATGTCATAAATTATGTGGCGCGCGTAACGGATGCATCGTTTCCTACATTCCTTCACCATAAACGAAACGTAACGTTTGTTTCCTATGTGATGTTATTGCAAAGTGGTGGCGGGTAGCTTAGCAAGATGCCTTTCAAGTTGAAGCTGAAGAAGACGCGGCAGTACAATGTTGCGTCGAAGAGCTTGTTTGTAATCAGTGTGGAGCTGCTGGACGGCGGGGTGGCGGACTGCACGCTGTCGGTAGACAGCACGGGCCAGGAGTGCCTGGACAACGTGTGCCAGCGGCAGGCCGTCTTGCAGCCGGAGCTGTTCGGGCTGCGCTACGTCAACCGCAGCCAGCAGCCGCGCTGGGTGCAGCTGGAGCGCCCGCTCAAGCGCCAGCTCGAGAAGTACGCGTCCTCCCACCAGCTGTACCTACGGGTCATGTACTACGTAATATCCGGGACCAGCTTGATCACAGATGAGGTCACAAGGTACCACTACTTCTTGCAACTCAAGAATGATTTAATAGAAGGCAGGATCATCTGTGACTGCCAGCAAGCTGTGGTGCTCGCATCCTACAGCAGGCAAGCAGAGTATGGTAACCATGACCGGGAAAGACACACAGTGGAGTACTTGAAAAACTTGCTGACTTTCCCTAAACAAATGCTGGATGGGGGACAGATCATAGATGGTAGTACTTTGGCTGAGACCGGAAGGCTGGAGTGGCTCACAGAGGCAGTCATCCTGCATCACATGGCACTGCACAACATGTCACAGGTAACTGCACATATTTTGTATGTGATAAAATCACAACAATCATCAAACAGTAGCCTGTACTCATTTAGTTGTACCATTTTAGTCAGCAGAATATTTATTGAAGCAGTAAACATAACTGGAACATGTGTGGCTGCTATAAATAACTGTACCGACCAGTCAATCTTATTTATAAACATGATTCTCATTTGAAATCTAACAAACTTGACCTTTGCAAACTTTCTTAAAATGTGTAAAATACAATTCTGTATATGTATGTCAATAGATATAAAAGTAGTTCCAATCAGAGCTGCTAATGATTGATACATACATTGTTTGATGGGTTTGTTCCCACCTCAATCAGTGTGGGAAACAGTTTCTATAATGTCTGCTGTTATATTTACTTGTCATCTCACTGCTACCATTTGTAAACTGATCATCTGTATGATACACATGCTAGCTAATAAATCTTTTGTTGCACCTATTAATATTGTTGCCTTTCTCATAAGAAATGAGTTAAACAAGTAGGTACTTGAAATGGAATAGGTAGTTCATTAAAACAAAAGGTATGTGCCTTGTACAGTTAAAACATGCACCACATGTATGCAGATGTAAATAAGGTATGATTTGTTTGTTTTTTTAGACATTCAAATAAGACAGTTAATAAGGCTAGCGTGAAAGTTATTTAAAATCTAGAAGCAAATTTATTTATTAAACATACCATACATATATTGATTGGTA
This sequence comes from Hoplodrina blanda, assembly GCA_949316365.1. NCBI lineage: Eukaryota > Metazoa > Arthropoda > Insecta > Lepidoptera > Noctuidae > Hoplodrina > Hoplodrina blanda. Next base: position 575,323 of record OX438590.1, read on the forward strand.
GGCTAAAAAGAAAAATTAATGGTTTTACATAAATGAAATCATGTTTTCCATTAAGTATTTTGTCATACACAATTTGTTTTGTTTCACTATTAGGTTATTTTTTTCCCACATTCTTACAAGCAATTACACTAACATCACTAAACACTAATGAGGCTCCACAGATAATCATCACAATGTAAACAATACTCAGTCGGGTTGTAATCTGTTTGTAAAGGAATAAAATTATAATCCTATTAAGATGATTAGTAAAACTGTCATGAACATGCCGCTGAGAATACATTATTTATAACTGTATCTATGCCAATATAATCAACTGTTTTGCTTGGATGGTGTGGAATTGTACTGTTAGATACAGACTGAGTTTATTTGAGATACATTTTTATTAGAAAGCTGACTGTTGTAATACTGGTATAGCTAAAATATGGTTAACATAGCACTGTTCTTCTGCCACTTCAATTGCGCATTTTGTATTATTCAATGGCATGCATTGCGATTGCGACACTATTAATTTCCCACTTTAGAAGTCCTCAGCTTAATTAAATGCCAAAATTATTTAAAATTCAATAATTCATCAAACCCCGATCTTGACAATCTATCGCCAATAGTCGCTCACTGCATGACAGTCTGACATCAGTGGGTCACATCAGTGTATACATTTTCAGTATTCTCTTGTATTATGAATTCAGACAGTAGCCTCTCTAAAGAGTAACACTTCTCACTCGTAAGGGAGGACGAAGACTTAACTTGTCTGCTAGACCGATGACGTGACACCACGCCCGAGAAGGTTCTATTATCGGAAAGCGGTACGGTACCCGTAGGTACTCGTATTTCCAACACAACTTGGAAGGTGGAAACAGATTTCCCCAAGAAAAAAGACGAGACTGAAAGCAAAGCCTGTTAAGAATGACCGCAGACGACGACGTGTAACGTGTAGTCTAGCGTTATGTCTAGCTGCCGGCTCCGAAAAAACTATACTATTCGTTATGGGGTGTACGCGTGTACGGTACCATTTACTCTTAGTCCGAGAGCCGGCTGCAAAATTACCTACCTCATCGGCTACCCCAATAGGCTATATTTAGATCGTTAACCGACACTTAAACACGTAAAAAAAATCAGGTCTGCCAGAGCCGATCCTGCCGGGTCATAGAAATAATCGATATTTTTTGACGTAATTTTTTAGTAAAAATTACGTCATAAGATACCCGAATGAAAGTGCTGGCAGCAGTTAACCATTGAATAGTTATGTAAAAAAAAGTGGGTCTGCCATTGCGCACCCTGCCGGAAGTACTTGGCAGACCCCTAAAATATGCCCTTCTGACACACTAAACCTACCTCATCGAGTACCCGGATGGGACCAACGCTAAATAATAACCAAGATGCCCCTGATAATGGATCAAAAGGTCTGCCAAGTCTAAGCTTGCCGGAACTTAGTGTTCAAAGCATTTGAAGTTGATAGGGAGCATACTTTCAGCTGAAGTCAAAACAACATTATTTTGTTTCTAAATTTATACTTTATGAATATTAAATATTTTTTTATCATAACATTAAATAAAACAACAAGTGTAGAGATTTTTTTTTTATTTATTTATTTATAACGGCTTACATAGAAGATGTTTATTCAAAAGGAGCATGGGCACCTTTGTATGAACCCTGGGCTGGGCCCACTCAACATATTGCTCAACAGTAATAAGACCTATATCAAACTTCATTTCATTCTATACATAGCAACTAAGTTCAAACAGGCCCCTCTCTTCCACTGGGCACTCTGGGCAAGTGCCCAGGGCCCCACGACCGTCTGGGGCCCCGGCCTGTCCCCAAAAAAATCATTCCTTGCAGTCTGTTCAGTGACAAAACATTTGAATTGCAGTGCGATTTACAATAATTTTCTTGCTCCAAGCTTAAGAAATGAGTACTATGTCTCTTTTATTCTTCTTCTTTATCGTGTGGGCAGTAAGGTCTTACGACCCCACACACCCTAGTGTCAGAGTTTCTAAACCACCTAAAGGGCCTCTGACATGGTTTGAGTGGGACAGTAATAGGCTGGTATAAGTCCAGGTTTCCTCACGATGTTTTCCTTCACCGATGTCAGTGATGTCCAAGATAAACTTAGAAAGTACATATGAATTGAAAAAGTCACAAGACATCAATATAGTCACATAATTGAGATAGAGTCAATTGAACATGAAAAAAATAATTTTTTCAACTATCAGTACACATAAAACACACTGGGGCCCCGAGATCCTTGTGCCCGGGGCCTACAATATGTTAAAGACGGCCCTGAGTTCAAATCAAGCTCGAAAATGGTGTTTTAGTGGATTTTGTCATTTTTATCAAAACCTCGAGCCTAGTTTTCCACATTGTTCAACAGTGATGAGACCCATGCCAAATGAGAGCTCTTAAGGTGTACTTCATTTCATTCTAAGGCAGCTAAGTTCAAATCCAGCGCCAACATGGTGTTTTTTAGTACGTTTTAAAAAAATATATATATTTATTACTATTATAACTGAAAAATATGATAGTGCTTCTCAACAGTGATGAGGCCCATGCCAAATGAAATCTCTTAGAGTGTACTTCATTTCATTCTAAGGAAGCTAAGTTCAAATCCAGCGCTAACATGGTGTTTTAGTAAGTTTTCAAAAAATATATATATTTATTACTATTATAACTGAAAAATATGATAGTGCTTCTCAACACTGATGAGACCCATGCCAAATGAAAGCTCTTAGGGTGTACTTCATTTCATTCTAAGGCAGCTAAGTTCAAATCGAGCGCGAAAACGGTTTTTTTTAAGTTTTCAAAAAAATAACTAAACACCCTTGAAAGTTGAAACAAACACCATTTTCGCGCTGGATTTGAACTTAGCTGCCATATAGCGAAATAAAATACACCCGAAATGCTTTCATTTGTCATACGTCTCATTACTGTTGGACAATGTGGAAACCTCGGCTAAGGGTTTAAATAAAAGTTACAAAATGTACCAAAACATCATTTTCGCACTCGATTTGAACTTAGCTGCTCTAAAATGAAATTAAGCCTATTTTAAGAGTTTTCATTTGACATAGGTCTCATCACTGTTGAGCAATGTTGAAAAGTGGGCCCAAAGTGCCCGCATGGTCAAAACACCCTTTTCGCGCTGGAATTGAATTTAGCTGCTATATAATGAAATGAAGTACACCCTTAGAGCTTCCATATGACATTGGTCTCATCACTGTTGAGAAGCAGGATCATATTTTTCAGTTTTTAATAGATATATGTTTGTGTTTGTGTTTGTTTGTTTGTGTTTTTTTGATGTGTGTAGTTATTTTTTTATACGAAAACTTTAAAAAATACCATTTTAGCGCTGGATTTGAACTGAGCTGCCATAGAATGAAATGAAGTACACCCTAAGAGCTCTCATTTGGCATGGGTCTCATCACTGTTGAGAAGCACTATCATATTTTTCAATTATAATAGTAATAAATATATATATTTTTTTAAAACGTACTAAAACACCATGTTGGCGCTGGATTTGAACTTAGCTGCCTTAGAATGATTTGAAGTACACCCTAAGAGCTTTCATTTGGCATGGGTCTCATCAGTGTTGAGAAGCACTATCATATTTTTCAGTTATAATATAAAAAATATATATTTTTTTTGAAAACGTACTAAAACACCATGTTGGCGCTAGATTTGAATTTAGCTGCCTTAGAATGAAATGAAGTATACTCTAAGAGGTTTCATTTGGCATGGGTCTCATCACTGTTGAGAAGCACTATCATATTTTTCAGTTATAATAGTAATAAATATATATAATTTTTGAAAACTTACTAAAACACCATGTTTGCGCTGGATTTGAACTTAGCTGCCTTAGAATGAAATGAAGTACACTCTAAGAGGTTTCATTTCTCATGGGTCTCATCACTGGTGAGAAGCACTATCATATTTTTCAGTTATAATAGTAATAAATATTTTTTTTTTAAACGTACTAAACCTAGAGGTTTGCACCGGAGCGAGATTTTAACAACCGATTGAATTCACCGGTGATTGGGCAATCTCCGGGGAAAAACCGGAGGTCACCGGAGAATAAAGAAATTTTGTTTCTATTTTTAATTTATACATTTATTTTAATATGAAGAAGTAAGAATAATGAATTGATATACTTTATATAATCATATATTTAAAAAAAAAACGTTTTTTAAAGACAGCAAATGCTGATTTTGATTTAAAAAACACAAAGAAAGAAAGAAAGAAAGAAAAACAATTTATTCACGTGAAAGTGACGCATACAAAATAATTACACAACATGTCAACAGCGTCATACCGTAACATATTTCTTCTATCATTTAGTATTTGTCCTATCGCATATCGCAAATACTCTCTCTGACCTTATAAAAGTAGCAAGCACAGCTAGCTATTTCGTCTAAAGGCTGAAATAATAAATCTAATTCGAAAAAAATAAGATGCGACGATCACCGGAGATCAATCGGTTAATTACCGATTATTTCAATTGAGTACTTTCACCGGTAAATCACCGGTTATTCTCCGGTACTCAATGCTCCAGTGCAAACCTCTAACTAAAACACCATGTTGGCGCTGGATTTGAACTTAGCTGCCTTAGAATGAAATGAAGTACACCTTAAGAGCTCTCATTTGGCATGGGTCTCATCACTGTTGAACAATGTGGAAAACTAGGCTCGAGGTTTTGATAAAAATGACAAAATCCACTAAAACACCATTTTCGAGCTTGATTTGAACTTAGTTGCTATGTATAGAATGAAATGAAGTTTGATATAGGTCTTATTACTGTTGAGCAATATGTTGAGTGGGCCCAGCCCAGGGTTCATACAAAGGTGCCCATGCTCCTTTTGAATATACATCTTTTATCTCTACACTTGTTGTTTTATTTAATGTTATGATAAAAAAATATTTAATATTCATAAAGTATAAATTTAGAAACAAAATAATGTTGTTTTGACTTCAGCTAAAAGTATGCTCCCTATCAACTTCAAATGCTTTGAACACTAAGTTCCGGCAAGCTTAGACTTGGCAGACCTTTTGATCCATTATCAGGGGCATCTTGGTTATTATTTAGCGTTGGTCCCATCCGGGTACTCGATGAGGTAGGTTTAGTGTGTCAGAAGGGCATATTTTAGGGGTCTGCCAAGTACTTCCGGCAGGGTGCGCAATGGCAGACCCACTTTTTTTTACATAACTATTCAATGGTTAACTGCTGCCAGCACTTTCATTCGGGTATCTTATGACGTAATTTTTACTAAAAAATTACGTCAAAAAATATCGATTATTTCTATGACCCGGCAGGATCGGCTCTGGCAGACCTGATTTTTTTTACGTGTTTAAGTGTCGGTTAACGATCTAAATATAGCCTATTGGGGTAGCCGATGAGGTAGGTAATTTTGCAGCCGGCTCTCGCACTATCTTGAGCTGTTGAGCAAAAAACAAAACTCCTTTTCGACCTTTCTTTCATAACAAATTAAACCATGTCAACTTAATGAAAGTATATGCGTTGCAAAGTGTTCGCTGTTATCTCTCATGTAATCGTTATGTATATTTGATAAGACGTGGTCGTCGGCGCCTCAAGTACACGCCTTAAAATATCACCGTGTCTCATTAACACGATATCAATCTATTTCACAATCAGTGTTTATAGAAGGTGACAAAACGTTATGTTAGTTAAACAAGGAATATGAACTGTAATAGGCGATCTTTCCAAACATGTGCACTTTGTGCTCATAACTTATGCGTTGAGTTTGATACCAAGTTGTTACGGTTAATAGCATTCATAATTGACTTAGCTGTTACCTGTAAATGGGTTTGACGATGGTGTTTTCATGGAAACGCCTTTATTTTCTCCAAGCAAATACATAGCGCAGAAAAGGTGCCTTCGCTTTTCTGCAAATCTTGGAGCTAGGTACATTCTTATGTGCTTATGATGGCGTTCATGTGGCCATTAATGACATCAATAGATGTTTTCTTCTTCCTCGAATAGTGGCAAACCACAAAGCTTTCCACACGCAGTTATTATAATATGCTTACTCAAGATCCTTATGGAAAGCGCTCAATCAAGTAGACACTGCAAACATAACCCAGCAAAATGGGGGATTATAAACCCCACCGACACACAGTACGTGTGCGGTGCTCATGACCCGACAATGGCCCATTTGCTGCAGTGCCCAAGGTGTCCCAAGGTCCCAACACCTGCACTTTGGAGGACATTGAAAACGCCACAGATGCCGCGATAAAATTGACCACCTACTGGGGACAAGTACAGTACAGAAAAAGGGATTTACTTTACTATCGATACGAAAAGAAAAAGACTCCAGATCCACTCAGAAACACTGCTAGACCATTTAAAAAGATGCACATGATATTATTATAGTGTGTTATGAATGATAAGGTGTACATATAGGTAATATGAAAGAGAGGATGTACTGTAGGTATTCGATAATGACAGAAAGTAATACGGCCGTGAGCTCCCCACACGTCGCCACGTACCTACCCACCGAGCTCATGAGTACGTCCTCTACGTCTGCGTACTATTACTGTATGTGTACCCAGTGATGCCAGATGGGGGGGATTCCCCCCAAATTTGGGGGTTTTTTATAGTGATGGGGGGACAATTGGGGGTAGGATATTTTTGGGGGGATATTTGGAGGGAAAAATCTAGATTTGAAGGATAGAACTTACGGACATGTTAGCAAATTGGCATTGGGAATTATGTCGTTGCCTTTTTCAAACGCAGTTGTGGAAAGAGCCTTCTCCCAAGTTGGTATTATTAAAGACAAACTTCGTAATAGATTGGCCATTCACACTGCTGAATCCATCTTGAGAATAAGATACACAATGGTAGAAGGATGTACTTATTCATTTTAAACCAAGTTTCAAGAGGTTAAACAGATTTAACTCAGAGAAAATGTACAAAACTGCAGACGACGTGTGTGAAGATGCTGATTCAGTAATGGAAGCTATAGCTGAAGTAGTATAAAATTGGAAGCTATTGCTGAATTGGTCAAGCCCCAAGCGTACGCATCCATGCGTCCTATGGACATATCCGTCAAGCCCCATGTAATAGTATTTATATATATAAATTGTATCATTTATAAATTGTGGGGGTTTTTTTCTATAAAACCTAAATTTTGGGGGGATTTCGAGGAACATTTGGGGGGAACGCGAGACGGTCATCTGGCAACACTGTGTGTACCTAAATGTGAATGAAATCAATTCGACTCACTTTACGTTAAGCGTTAGGCGTACACGTCGACGGCTTGTTGTCAGCTATCGTTTTGAAATAGTATGCATAAATATTTATTGTAGAAAATATGTTTTAGGCTGGACTGGAAAGACACCTCCACAGGACTTAACTGGACATTTTTACACTTCTTAGTCTAAATTTATAGCTTTCTGACAAGATCAAAACTACTTATAACCTGATAAAAGAACAATTTTGCCCTTGTTGATGCAATCGAAACGATATAGCAACTTTAACACTAGGTTTTCTGTGTCAGTCTTGACTTTCGACTGCCCGTGCTAAGCCCAGCATAGCAATAGTATTAGGCGAAGTTCTTACTGCTGTCTATCATGCGAGCGAGACGTTTAGATAATGTAGTAGGTCGTTATTAGCACTATGTTATCGCAGACGGATGCTTCTTTAGCAAAGTGTCTAGCGGTAGCTTCTTAGAACGTTCTATTCATTCAGAAATGATGAATAGTCTTAAAACCAATGAATTGAATCACCGTTTCACCTCATACCAGTCTGCGAAGATCTATACACCTCTCGAATAACTTCCCCAAAAACAAACTACGTTTCTTCTCAGGCACAAGCAGAGGAAGGCTTCATAACAACGTGCCAGCAGCTCCGCGGCTACGGCCAGGAGATGTTCAGCGCGCGCGACCAGCTCAACCAGAGTGAGGTCACCATCGCCATCTCACTCACTGGCATCAGGGTCTTGACGGAAACCAGCGAGACACCGCACTTTTACAGGTAAACCTGTAGGCTATACGATTCAATTGGGCTATGTCGATACAGATCCATTGGTGTGTACCTTATTAGAAGGGCCGCTATAAGTGGCAATGCTTAATCAATTTACGTCCGATGCACTCCAGGCAATTATCCCTGGTACCTTAATATATTGCTAAGTACTGGAGCAATTCTTGAAGAAGGAAAGTTGATACGGTCGCATTACAGCACATCATTAAAATTGCCTTTTTAAAGGAATCTGCTCACGACACCATACCATGACCGTGCGAGGACGTGGCAAGCAAAAAAATATTCTTTTATTGAAAGGTATAGAAACTATGCCCATGCCCACTAGACCGTTCCGTCACCGACCGACACCGTCGCACACCATGCACGACAACTGTTGACGCTCCGTCAACAGTTGTCGGTCGATACGTTCTAGTGGGCTTAGTAGTCCCGTGTCATGTTTCTTTCCATTCCTGAAACGTTCATAGCACGGTCATGGCATAGTACGAGTAAGTAAGTCAATAGCCCGAATTGCTTGCCGAACTTCAATTTTAATATCAAAGTTCGACCTCTCTCATTCACTTTTGACCGTGATACTTGATGGCCAGGATTCGCATGCATCTTTTTTTTTTTATAGTTTCGAAAGGGCAAAGCAATCGGAGTTTTATAAAGCCTGCCTTTGTCTAGACTTAACAAGTACTATATCAATATTTAAATTGTGAATCCTCAAAACCTTTTGTTTATAATGATTGTTCAATACAATGTGGACATGAAATCAAATAATATCAATGTGTTGAAGAATTAATTGTCTGTTTCCCATGCCTTCTGCTGGTATATGTAGAGCTGTTTGCCTTACAAAGCCGCCTTTCTAGCTAGGTATTCACCCCCGGTTCCTCGAACGAAATTTTACGCAAAATAAATGTGCCAAATTGTTGAGCAGGCGTGATTGATCGTTGATACCTAATTCAGGCGACCAATTACAGCAGGTGACGCGTAGTTGAATTTTTTTTACATATTTTTTTGAGAAAGAAGCTTAAAGCCCCGCGGTTCAATCGCGTTCAATTACGATGTTATATGTATAACCCTATATTACTCCTCATTAATCTGGCTATCGCACCTATACAAAAATATTTTTCAGTAAGCAGGAAAGGCAGGAAGGTGATGATGAAAGTACATTTGTTACGTTAGTCACGATAAATATTGTTTAATTCCTACGTGATGATAAAACTTGGAGTCCCCTGAACTGAACGGTGACCAAATAATACCAGCTTGTTCTGCCATCTGAAGGACAATGTCTTCTCGTCTCGGCGAAATGTTGGTGTACTAATGGGTACACCTCTGCCTAACCCTTCGGGGATTATAGGCGTAATGCTATGATGTTATGTATTCTCTTAAAGAGGGAATTAGCATTGATCACCACAAGACTTGTAATGTAATGTGCACGGCGCTGCAATTTTTTCATTAAAATCCAAACTAAATAAGTCAGTGTCCCTTCAGGAATATTAAAAGAAGCAATTTATTAAACGAACGTGATAAATCTCTCGGCACATTTCTATTTGGCGCGATTCCAACGAGACGATCTCGTTAAAATGAAAAAAATATATTTATTATAGACTTCATTAGCAGCCGTACTATCAACCTTAAGATTAGATTAAAATGTTTGAAGACATGTTATAGGAATACAAGAGAAACCGCTGAATCTCGCATAGTTTAAGAAACATTAAGTCATGCCTACAAAAACATACCATTTCAGTTTCTCCAATGGTCAGAAAAACATTGCTGTGGAGGGCTCGCGTTAGCATTGACTTTATTCATGTTTTATGCTATGCTCAATATCAGCCAGGTCGGTAGCGGGGCTGTCTGCTCGGGTACACTGACCGTGTTTAATATCTATACTAATATTATAAAGAGGAAAACTTTGTATTTTTGTTTTTTTGTTTGTTTGTAATGGATAAACTCAAAAACTACTGGACCGATTTTGAAAATTCTTTCACCATTAGAAAGCTACATTATCTGCGAGTGACATAGGCTATATTTTATTTTAGAAAAAATAGGGGTCCGTAAGATATTTGGGTTTTTCGGACCCAAGGTGTAAACTCGCTAAAACTCGAGAACGGCTGGGCCGATTTAGCTGATTTTGATTTTGAAATGTTCGTGGAGGTCTAGGGAAGGTTTGAAGGTGAGAAAATATGGGGTAGGGGTAGGGTAGGGGTAGGGTAGGCGTATTGTAGGGGTAGGGTAAGGGTAAGGTAGGGGAGGGGTAGGGTAGGGGTAGGGTACGGTAGTGGTAGGGTAGGGGTAAGGTAGGGTAGGGGTAAGGTAGGGTAGGGGTGGGGTAGGGGTAGCGTTATGGTAGGGTTAGGGTAGGGTAGGGGTAGGGTAGGGGTAGGGTAGGGGTAGGGTAGGGGTAGGGTAGGGGTAGGGTAGGGTAGGGGTAGGGTAGAGGTAGGGTAGGGGTAGGTTAGGGTAGGGGTAAGGTAGGGGTTGTGTAGGGGTAGGGTAGGGGTAGGGTAGGGGTAGGGTAGGGGTAGGGTAGGGGTAGGGTAGGGGTAGGGTAGGGGTAGGGTAGGGGTAGGGTAGGGGTAGGGTAGGGTAGGGAAATGCAGGGTTAGGGTAGGAGTATTGGTAGTGTAGGATACCACGCGAACGAAGTCGCGGCGGGTCAGCTAGTTATTAATATGGAGGGAGGTCCTGCTTAAGATTAGTTGTAAAAAGTTGCATTACCGTCGGCAACCACCAGTCGGCAACATGAATGATGTAACCTAAATTCTTAATATTTTACTAATTTTAAAGATAAAGTAATTATTTGTTGCAACATGAAATAGTGTTCATAGAGTTTCTTGCTCGTTCTTCTCCATAGAGACGTACAGTTTAGAGAGCAACTAGCTTCAACATTCTAACTCCTTGACAATTCAAAAGTGCCTGTAAATGGTTTATTTGAAATAAATGATTTGATTTGCACAAAATATCCTTGGAATTCGCACTTCAGACTAAGTGTTAATTCCGCGTGTATTTTTAGTTTAGATTTAGAGGTTGTTGTCCTATCATATTCAGCAGTGGGCATTCGTGCTAATATGATACGGTCGCAGGGTATACCAGTAATCAGCTTTACTTGTCGCTCCGACAATCGATTGCATTCACGAATAGCGTGTTAATATTAATTCGCCATATCAATATTCATGTTGATCTAAGAATGAAAACTTGTTTTGCTCGTAACTTGTAATTTATTTGGTAAAAGGATTATGTTGACCGCCACCGTTTGTATTGAGCTCTTATTTATTGGGAGAAAGTTGCTTCTCGCTTGATAAGAAATAATTATGTTTCTAGTTTAGTGTCAAATTTTATAGTAGTCAATGTAACGATTGATATAACGAAACCACATTTTTGCAGTTTTTACCAACAGAAGTAGAATAATTTACTTTCTTTTCAACTTATGAGAAAAACATCCCATTATAAACCCAAGTAAAATTTGGATGCATTACAATAGAGTCCACGAATCGATTTTCTAGCTACGCATTCTAGCCATTGACTCTCACCACCACCGCAAACTGTACGATGTCGCAAAAAATTAAGTACTTTAAAAAAATCACTGTTGCCCCATAACCAGGCTTGCTATCTATAAAACCAGGTCAAGCATGAAAATCCAGATTTTAAAGGTAAAAACCCTGTTACCAACAGTTTTTTTTTTAGGTTACTGAATGAAATAAAATCCGTTTTTGTTATACATCAACTACTTTGAAACCCGGACTAATACAAATGAAATCCTGCTAGGGTGCTCTCCACACGCTCTCTAAATTAGGACAAATCCGGACGGATGGCAAGAACTTTTTATTTGACACGTCCTCGTTGATCCCCAGATGGATGGACATAACCAACGTGATCAACCACAAGCGCACGTTCAGCATCGAGTGCCAGAAGCAGACGGGCTCGGCGTCGTTCACGCTGGCCAGCCCCGAGGACGGCAAGTACGTGTGGTGGTCGTGCGTGCAGCAGCACACCTTCTACATGAAGCACCAGAGCGCGCTCAGTGAAGCTCCCAGGGACGAGCATAGGCCTAAGTTCCAGGTAACATTACTTTATCACTACAAGAACGCTGTAAACAATATGTTTTATGACGCTGCCCCACACTTGGAATTTTTCGTGTATCGTAGTGCGTTTACAAACGTAAACTCACCTACGCAAACAACTAGACCCGCAACAACTGCCTGTAGGCAATACAAAAAAACGTTCTGTGCGGGAATTCAACCCGCGCCACGCAGCGCAGCAAACAATCTCTTGGCCACTGCACCAACCGTGCCTTCGATTTCTTATTCCTCAATCAGTAAAGTTTGGGAGTGAATGTCTGGAAATTTAGCCGTAATTTTTTGAGTTAAAGAGACTGAAAAGAGGCCACAGTAACTCACTCCAATTTGATGAATTTTCAACTCATCCTATATCCTTTCTACCGTATTTATTAAACCCGAAGTACCAATAAACAACTTACAAGAAATCATCTTTCATCTGCTGTTTACACTTCTGGAAATTGAACATTCTTACTGGAAAAGTGTGTATAATTTCCTATTCTACAATAAATTGTGGAACAAAAACAGCGCACATTATGCTAAGCGTTGTTGTGTGGTTTTTGTGCGGCGTTTCGATCGACATAGCTTAGTGAATCGTTAGATGGTGTTGCCGTTAAGTAATAATTAGTAAGTTATGTGCGCTATGAAAGTGGTCGCGCCGCCGCCTCACGCTTCGCTTGTGGACTACCATTCAATGGCCGATGCGATCGTGCGACTGTTGCTTGATTTGTTTGCGATCGTGTTTTGTTTCTCTTACTATCAACAGATGTAAAGATACTACAGAGAGGCTTTATTGAGAAGAAAAATGTAATTTACAAATAAAATTCTATTTAAAAAAAGGAAAAATAATGCTTTCATTTTGCATCGTCATGCAAATTGCACATTTATGCAAATAAATGCCTAAAAAAAATATCTAAGGCGGGCATCAATGCTAGCGAAGGAGGAGGCGGGCCGCGTGAGGGAGAGAACAACACCCTCCACCTCACGCCCCAGCCGCCGCGGGAGACGCCCAGGGCGTCGGACGTCGCGAGGCGACATCCGGCCACCGTAGGCGCGGGCTTGCGGACGGCGAGTAATGGGTAGCTCGCCGTCCGATCAAGGACCATGCCCGGGTCGACGGCGCGTTCTGTTCGCGCGCGCCTCAAAGAGCTGTCAGCACAGGGACGGGGCCCCAATAGGGGCCAAACGCCTGCCGGGGTTGCGGGACGTCTTAACAGGATACCGTGGCCCCGGAACGTAAAGGGCAACAGAAGGAACAGGGTGGTTTTTTAGTCAGTAAAAGTCTGACAGTCCCTTCCGCCCCACCCAGGACGGAAGGACTCATTTGATGATTTTTACCACCTCAAAAAAAAAAAAAAAAAAAAGGCGGGCAAGGCTAGCTTTGAAGAACGATCGAAATCGAATCTGTCAAATTCGAAATCATTTATTTGCTAATATGGTATTTTTCTATTTAGTTATTAACAAGCCAGTTCGTAGCCCCCACCCATTACAGAATACAAGCGTGATGTTTTGTTTGTAATTGAATCAAATTGTGATTCTTTTCAAATTATGTTTACACTATACAATGTAAACCGGAACAAACTGTAGAAAAACAACAAAATTAATTAACTGAGCGACCGGAAGACAAACAACGCGATCGCAATCAGTAGCGGCATGAACAGCGAGCGTTATAGATCGCGCGATATGATCGGCATGCGCACGCGCCACGACCATCAAGAACACTTCCGAGCGATTTTATCTATCGGTTATTGAGTTATTTAACTATACGGTCGTGAAAGTGGACATCACTGCATACCATTTAAAATTTATTGATGTGTAATTAATGTTTCCGATTAGCCTTATTAATGAAGTGTTTTATAAATGTTTGAGCTCGTAAACATTGACTTTGATTGCTGAATATAAGCTTCCTACTGATCGTTACTATTATCAAAAATGACACATCTTCACGGCTGTTTCTCTAAAGAGGTCGGCAGACCTGTTACCTGTTATGCCCGATGTAATACTTAATATTATAAAGCTGATGAGTTTGTTTCTGTTTTGTTTGAACGCGCAAATCTCCGGAAATACTGGACCGATTCTGAAAATTCTTTCCCTAGTAAGAAGCTACGTTACTATAGGGCATTTTATCAACAAAAAAAATCCCGCGGATGAAGTCTAGAAAATTTTGTGTAATTAATAATAATGAGAGAGCATATTGCCTCAAATTCAGGCACCAAGTTATGTAGAGTTCAGAAATCCCCCAAAAGATTACCTGACCTGGGGGTCGAACCTAGGATACCACGTTCAGCAGTCTGACTTGCGTCTCAGACTAAAAAGGCAGCCTTGTTATTTTATACGGTATTACTAATACCGTATAAAATATGTTGTTCCGCATATTTGGGCTGCGTTTGCGCTCTTTGTGTAACGATGCGTGTGCGCTGGTAGTATTTTGTTAAAATTTAATTCAACAAATACGGTATTTTTTTGGTATTTTGCTGAAATTAATTTTACCAGTACAGAATCTGTTGTGTTCAGCTGCAGCTGTCAGTGGTCAAACTTTGTTTCGAAATGTGGTCAAATTCAAAAGTGCGTTCAGTGAAGTACAAGTCGGAACACCGCTGATCATTTTTAATCCATTACTGAGCTTATATTAACCTGCCGTGTGTCTTTATGAATTAAAATAAATATCTTGTGTCCAGGAACACGGTCTATCGGACAGTCGCGAGGAGCTGGACGCGCGGGAGCTGGGCAGCGCGCCGCGCCTGGAGCCGCTCACGGCCGCGCACCGCGCCTACTCCACGTCCTGCCTGGAGCTGGCCGACCAGCACCACGTGCAGCACCAGCCGCCGCCGCAGAACAGGTGAGCATGATATGTGAAGCTCTGTGGAAGCACAAGCAAGTACATACTTTAAAAAGGTACTGCATTTTTTTCGGCCCAAAGCGATGGACACAGATGATTTTAACAGGCACATGAGGCATTTAGACAATGCCTCTTCACTGAGGCACTGCAGGTATACAAAACACGAAACAGAAACAACATTTTTTTTTTTTTTCAATATTCAACGTTACGAGTGGCACACTGCCTGCCCTGTTGTCAGAATCATTATCAATAACCGTAACCGTTATATTCTTGTTTCAGAGCACTCCTACCACAATACCGGCCCGCGCCCGACTACGAGACAGCCATCCAGCAGAAATACCAACAACAAAGAGCGGAGGCACAACTGCGGTACCAGAACCACCACGCGGCGCCTCTGGGACCCGCGGCCAAGCCCTACGGCTCGCACCCCGACATCCACCGCGTGTACCCTGACGTCACAAGACACACAGGCCCCGCGCCCCTCGCGCCTCTCTCCTCCCCCGCCACCGACGACTACCCCTACCCCCTCAAGTTCATGGGAACAAACTACCCTTTCGCCGTCAACCCCAACGTACAAACTGATCTCAACCAGCTCCACTACGTTAACGTCTACAAGCCCCCTCCCCCCTACCCCTCCAACGGTCTGGCATCCAACTCGACTCCAGACCTGGCCGTCGCCAGCCAAGCGTTAAACTACCACCGAGGTTACATTAACTCCCACGTGTCAGGGTCAAGCCCAGACCTGGTCTCAACGAGAACGGCACTGAACAGGCAGTATTTAGGATATATTAATACTAGTCATATTAACTACGGAAGGCCTAATGTAATGCCGGGAACACACGGGACTTACAACAATCTAGCCTCAGTGTTAGACCCCAAGCCACACATCATCATAGACCCCCATCACATATCAGATAACATACAGAAAGTGTACGACGAGAGAGGGAACATTATGTACTCCATGCCGATGCACAGGATACCGTACCAGAGGCACGTGGTGCTACCACAAACACAACAAATTAAACTGGGAGATACGCAAGAACCTATTTACGAAAACGTTCCGTTACCGTGGCAGAACGAAGGCAAGATCACCATGAGAGACCGAGCACAGAGCCTCACCACCACCGACGAGATAGCGAGACTGAACGAACGCAACAGCAGTCACCCCACGATAAACAAGTACCTGTCACCCAACGTGAACATCCCTTACGCTCCCGTCAAGATCGAGAGCCCAGACGGCCACTACGTCAACGCACAGATTATCAAAGGCGTTCGCGAGTCCAGCGTGCCCAAAGACCTGACCGTCTCAAGTCGATCTGTCAACCGCGACGCCGAATTCGAAAACGTAGCCCTCTCTATCGACAGGCTATCGTTACAGCACGACGAACGCGAATACGACGAGACGCCCTATCAGAGTTTATCGACACACCGGGTGTCCAATAACAACACTATCAACAAGGCTGATAACGTGACGTCGATCGTAGTGACCGACGCGCGGCCGAACATGGCGGACATTAGCTCCAGTACCATCGACACTGTCACCACGAACAGCAGCATGGACACTGAAACCAGCAAAACGAGCAGCAAGGAGAAGAAGCGGAGGAGGTGGGGCGTGTTCATGGGGAGGGCCAATAAGGGGGAGGTGAGGAGCGCCACGCTGGGGAGGAACAGGGCCACTCCTGCGCCGCACACGCACCGCTGGTCGACAGGGCTGCCCAAGTTCCAGCCGCTGCCGCCTAGTATCACCAAAGAGACGATGGTAAGTAACTTAAATTGATCTTATTTAGTTTAAAGTATGTGCAAAACTAATATTCCAGCTTGCAATCTTAAATAAACTATAATTTTCTGCTAAATTATGTTTCCGTTTGTAAAGTCTTATGATAACAATGTTCGTATCTCTAATTTGATCTGATTGTGAGGCTTAACATCGTTTGCCGAAAGTATTAAAGCAATTAAATTGCTTATTTTACATATTAGTTTTATTACAAATATCTTTATTTTCCTTGCTAGTAAGTCTTTGCTAATAAAATGCGATAACATTCCATTTATAGAACACAAACGTATGTAATAAAAATGTAGTTTCATATTTTGAGATTGAGAGATCTTTAAGACAAAATAATATGAAACTAGAATTTATAAAAACTGGTCTAGGTCCTATATGTTGCTTGTAGGTGATTATTCAATAATTTTCACGCCTTGAAATGAATTAGTTTTATTAACATTTCCGTTTTTTTTTGTCCTAGATTTAAATGATCTGTGTCTATAAAAACCTTCCAAGTGCGAGTCGGACTCGCACACAAAATGTTCCGTACTATCGTACAATATTAAACATGTTACTTTTTTGTTGTTATAGCAGCTATTTAAATACAAACTTCGTCAAATTTTCAACTCCACTTATAACTATTCACGAGATACAGTCCGCTGACAGACAGATGAACAGCGGAGGCTTAGTAAGTGGGTCCCTTTGGCGCCCATCGACCTTCTAAAATAATGTCGTTGTTGTGCAATCAAGCTCATTACTCATCTGCATTAACACAACAATGCAAACTGCCAATGAATAGGATTATCCACGCGTTGTTTATCAACAATGTGCTCAAACCCGATGACAAACAACAACAACGCATAATAATTACAACACAGTTGAACAACAGACGTGCAACAGTGTTATATTTCAGTTTAATTGTTGTGTTCTATCGCTTCAGTGCTCCGCGCGTCTGGTGTTGCATCTGGCTATCTAAATTGTATTATCTACTAGCTTACTTCTCGGGTGCAAAATTCAGATTTTTCGGGTGGATTTATGAAAAAATAATCCTATCCTCATAAAAATCTTGTCCGGGAAATTACGAACACAACAGAAGAAGAAGCCTGAGCAGGTTGAGCTGTTTTCGAGATTTGTGCTTAACGACACATTTAGCCATAAATTTTTATTTACATAGATAAATTAAACATATCGTCTCTCGTCAGTCTGTGCGTCAGTGCGCTTAGTAGGGAGATTGTTTAGTGGGTCCAAATAGTATGCAATAATGATAGCGTCGTCAATGATCCGTTTCTCAAGCATGACGCTGCAGGTAAATACCTAATTATGTAATTTTGTTCAATTGCACATTATGTCCTTCATAATTATTTCTTAATAACTATTTTAGAATAAATTATAAAGCACATAAACTAAAGGTGAAGATATATCAAAATACCTGAATTTGTTCAATTCATTAATTGCTTTTGTTTTTTTTTTTAAACTCTTATTAACGCGGAATTTACTAAAAAATAAGTTACACTATTTTTATTAAAAACGAAAAATGCATCTGAAACGTCACATTTGGATACCTGTTGACACTGCAAGTACACACGGAATAAAACGTAGATTTTTTCCTTTATCGTGTGGGCAGTAAGGTTTTACGACCCCACACACCCTAGTGTCAGAGTTTCTAAACCGCCTCAAGGGCCTACTGACATGGTTTGAGTGGGACAGTAATGGGCTGGTATAAGTCCAGGTTTCCTCACGAACGTAGATAAAAAAAATGGCAACAAACTCGCAACCAAACTTCCATCTGAACTCTTTACGCTTTTTCTCCGCAGGTTCAAATCCTAGAGCGCAAAATGTCGGACGAGCAGCTATCGTTCGCTTTCGAGCAGATCCCCAAGGGGCGGGAGACGGGCGGCGAGTTCCGCACGGCGCTGATGCCGCAGCACTCCGCGCTCAACGGGTTCTCGTGCGACCACCTGCCCTACGAGGACAACAGAGTGCGGCTGCACCCGACGCCCAACAACCCGCACGGGTACATCAACGCGTCGCATATCACTGTGAGTGAACTTGTCGTTTTACTAAAGTAGACATACATAACATAATACCACACTTGTAATCCCCGAAGGGTTAGATAGAGGTGTATTGGTACACCCACATTTCGCCAGTTACATTTTTCAAGTTCCATGTAATAGACCCATGTTTTATTCAAATAGACTTTTACATTACCTCATAAAACTTGAATAACAACTCCTCCCTCCAGATGACAGTAGGCAGCACGCAGCGCTTCTACGTCGTGGCGAAGGTCGGCAACGTCACCAGCAGCAGTAGCATGCCTATGGGCGGCGCGGGCGCGGGGGGCGGCGGGGGCGCGGGATGCGCGTGCGGGGGCGCGTGCGGCGCGCTGTGGGCGGCGGCGTGGCAGGTGGGCGCGCCGCTCTTAGCGCGCGTGGCGGGGCCTGCGCACCCGCACTACCTGCCGCATGATAATACTACCAAGGACTTCGGGAAGGTTACTCATAACTCATATAGCTTAGGAGGGCTCGAACCACTAATGGTACCCGAGTGATCGTCGTCCGAACTAGCCTATTTTGACGACACAATATTATTTTGAAACACTTAATTTTTGGCTTACAACTGAATATGAATATTTTGTCAACACGGAAGCAAAGATGATAAAATTTGGCTGATTCTCTCATGATAGCTAAAAAAATCTAAATATTATCCCAGCTTACACAACGCCTACCACCTCCAGTTCCAGGTAACATCAGGCACATCATCCCGCACGGCATGGGGCGCATCCGTCCTCGTGCGCGTGCGCAACGGAGCGCGCGTGCGCGACGTGTGGCACGTGCACTTCGCGCTCTGGCACAACGCCAACACTGCGCCTGAACACCCACACTTCCTCGGTAAGACTTTCTCACCTGACATAATACACCTTCCTCATGGAACGCACGGTACTGTTCTGCAAACGTTGAAGTATTCGCCATCATGTCCTTCGTATCATCTGTTGTACTATCGTAGCTAAGCTCTGATCTGACACAAAAAGATAGCCATCAGCACTCTATGAATATGAATAACAAGCAAAATCGAGTCCTTGAATAGCAAGGGTCCTAAATCTATGTATTGCAAATTAATTTAAATGGTAGTATCGCCTTTTCAGTCCACAACCAAACGAACACATTTGTGCGTTTCAGCATTTCTGTCAGAAGTGAACAGTCTCCGGCTGGCATGCGAGGCCGCGGCAGCTGCAGCGCGCGGGGGCGCGCGCGGCCCCGCGGTGGGCGCGGGGGGCGGCGGGGGCGCGGGCGCGCCGCTGCTGTTCTGCTGCGAGCACGGCGCCGGCCGCAGCGGGACCGCGCTCGCCGCCGACCTGCTGCACGACATACTGGATAACAACCAGGTGCGATGTTCTACCCTTACCTTTTCTTACCACCAATATAAAATAATAGAATGTTCCTAGTACAGAACACACAACTAAACTAAATAACTTTGTTTTATCAAACAATACAATCCTCCCTAGATAAATCTATTCCTACGACGCGTTCGCTAGTCAGCACTGCTACCACAGTCAACATCAAAACAGATTGGCAATCATATTTCTAGATTAAGCATTCTACATTTCTCTTTCCCCAGGAGCTAGACATCCCGCGCACGATCAGCATGCTGCACCAGCAGCGCGCAAACTTGATACAGAACGTGCAGCAGTACAAGTTCTTACATCAGCTGCTGCTGCAGTACCTGAAGCAGTCGCGACTCATATAGAGTATACAGTTATACACTTATACTTACCTACCTTGAAACATCGTCGAAATCCTCGGAATGTTGATGGTAGCTGTGTTTTGGAGATGGCAGTGGCTGTTCCTCTAAGGTACTGATATTTACCTGCATTCTAGTTAGAATGTCGTCATGTTTAATTCATGTGTGCCGTTGTCTACGCTTCAAGAAAATAAGAAAATATTGATGGACTGTTTAACGAATCTTTACTAAAACGTTAAAATAACAACCGAAATAATACGAATCGAGATTTTAACAGAATTAAGATAAAACACAATAGTTATTTATGAAAAAAGATGTTTCCTTGCATTTAGTATGTAATGCAGGATTAGGTTATAAGTGAGTTAACAAGATTTTTTATTAATTGTTGCATGAATTGACTAATTAGTGCCTTATCAACGAGACAAGATAGAAAATTACAATATGTAAGTACATCGATACATCCTAACACTAGGTTTTATCGATGTTTCAGTAATCCGATTCGAGACGAGAATATCGATATTTACACCGTCTCTTGGATACTCCGCTTGTTGCTCAACACGACGGTAGATATAAGAGCATACCTTACACAAATTATACCATAATTTGGCCCTAAGGTTGAAACATTATTGTAATATAAAAACAAGTTCTAATATGAACCTTATATTTGTAGATATAAGATTAATATCGATCGACTGGATCATAGATCTAATACTTATGAGATTTTTACGATTTATGACTGAGATGACAAAAATGTTCCACCTTCATCTAGTGATTTTGTATATTATGTATTTATTTAACGTTTTTTAATTGATGTTTGTATAGAAAGTGATTTTTTATAAACTTACAGAGAGTTTTTGTGATTGTTGAATGAATTTTTATATGGTATACCCGTTGTGGGGTGTTTTTAATGAATTTATATGTAAATTGATAAAAAGTATTATATAGTAACACAAAGAGGCAGGATTCCGGCTCATTGGGTTAATTTGTTGTGGCCCATCTACATAAAATTAACTACTATTACTAAAACACTTATTTTCTCATAATCAAAGGAACTTTGCTCATATAATTAAACATTCGTGCTAATTAACATAACCTTACTAATTCCCTAAAATCTAACTTATTTATACTCAATCACTACTACACATTTTTCACTCATATTTGTCAAAAGATATATAATAATACAATCTTCTGTGTTTAAAATGCAGACAAATATCGCTCAAGTAAACTACATAAAAAAAATACTCTTATATGTTTTTATTTCAACTTATATACTCTGTGGCACTATAGATGCTCTTTACTTAACGTTTGTTCCCCCACCCAGCCGTCCTGCCTCGTATAGTTAAGTGTGAATTGTAAGACGTGCCTTAGTCGGAGATTACCGAGGATCTGATGAAACTATCGCGTGCCTTCTATACTGAACAATTTCAACAATCTCACTATTAATTTACTTTCTCGTTCTTTCTACAAAATATTGCGTTATGAACGCACACTTTCTCGTACGAGTAAGTATCCTAAGGGTGAAATCACACACGCACGGATCAGTGTTTTAGAGTATATCTAGCTCCTAGTGTCATCGTTCACTAGAGCGAAAACACCATTGTCGCTTTCAATGCGTATGAGTGGGGATGTCAGGAGATATCTCGTTTTAGTTAATGACGCCGCTAAGTGACAGAAGAAAAGCTCTGCTGTTCCGTGTGTGTAAGTGTGTTTTAACCCTAAAAATGACTGATTAATTTGGCTTGCATGAAAACACAATGTTACGCATAAGACTACATATTTGTAAATAAAATTTATATAACCACAAATAAATGCGTGTATTTGTATATTTTATATTGAAGGAGCGATATTCTCAATGTTGCGTGAAATTGTTGAAATTCTTCGCAAAGGATGTTTTATACCGTTCGTATTCGATGTGTAGTCGACGTTGTCAGTCTTTATAATTATGTTCAAGTATTAAGCCTAGTTGTTGAAAATTATTTTTGGAAATCTCTTAGGCATGGGTCGACAGTGGGACTGAATGGTTTATACGTGGCGGCTGTGGCCACGCATTTAACATAATTAAATCAAAGCATTTATTTTAATAAGGTCATTTAATTAAAGGTGCTTTTTAATTGCCTTCTAACTAAATAAGATTTCTATGCATTTTGAAATCCACACATCAAAAGTGTCTAGGGATCAATATATTATTATTACCAAATACATCTTGATCCCTAGACACTTTTGATGTGTATACATGCAAGAAGCTCAATTTTTTTCATTAAGTTAGAACAATATCAGATAATATATTTGATATGAGTGGCATGAAGTTTGTTATTTCTCATGAAAGTTCTATGTATTTTATTAATTTTAAATGGGTGAGAAACCTGGAAATGTAAACGCATGAAAAATATAGTCAATTTAAAAACACGCGTCATGCGAGTCTTGTCACTGCTGTAAGGTTCAATTTGCTATGAGCCTAAGTTTGTCTAGAACTGGCCAATTTTCAGTCCACTGTCGATCCATGCTCGTTGTACAATGTACAGTTGGTACATTAATGTGTTCATATCTGTATGTAGTGTAGAGTTGGTCTCAACTGAAATTGCGCGCCCCTCCGCAAATGTATTTATAATTATATCATCAATGTGTGACATCAACTATTTATTGCTCTAATACCTCTTTTTTTCCTTGTTTATAACTAGCCGGGCGAATGAAGGACCAAAGGTCAAAACTTCCATTTGTGTGTATTGTGTGTTTACTTTAAAATAATGTGTTTGCACTTGCAATAGAGGGGCCCGCAATTTGAGCTTAGACGAGCTATACCTGTCTAGTCCAACGGCAACTCCATATTATTGTTAGTTTGTTAGCGTGTGTACATTGCTTGGACCTTGTTTGTATGCACAAAACATTAAGGTTTACATTCTTAGTCACTTATGATTTACAGTGTTAGTTGTGTTCTTTTTTATGTATTTACCTGACTAAAGTTTTTTTTTTATATTTTACTACAGTAACTTATATTTACCTAATTCCAGTATTTGATATCTTTATTGTGGATAATTGTATCAGGCCTTAGAGCCGTGGTATTCAGATGGGAGAAACTTCTAAACTTCGTGAGAAACTGACAATAAAATAAAACTAAGAAACGTTCATCGCCTTTTATTTTGGTAAACGATAACTGTTTAAAAATAATTAGCGCCATTTTAACCAACCTGACACGCATATCTAAATAAAACACAAAATATAGTCTAAAATTATTATATTTCAGTAAAAAATTATACAATAACCTATCGCTTACATTAGGATCACGGCGGCGGGTAGTAGGGCCGCGGCGGCGGCCCGGGAGGGGGGGGACCGCGCCCCGGTGGCGGGGCGAAGTAGTTCGGAGGAGGAACGTTCACCGGGGGGAAGCGCTGCGGCGGCGCGGGCGGGGGCTCCGTGTACACCAGCGCGGAGGGCGGGGGACCCGACAGCGGTAACCTCGGGGGAGGAGGGATCGTAGGCGGCGGCGCCGTGTACACGGGCGGGTACGGCGCCGCCAGCCCCGGGTACGCCGGGTATGTATACCTAATAGGCTCCATCTTCGGAGGCTCTAGTTTAACGTCAGCGCCATTCTTCATGGGCGTCAGCACCGACTTAGAAACGACAACGGCGACTGGAGATGCGGAAGTGGGCGGTGTAATGGAGGGGGGCTTCTTGTCGTTTTTTGGCTGCTTGGCGGTTGAAGGCGCCGGGGGCGAGTCCCCGCCCGACGACTGTGGCTGCGGCGAGTACAGATCTAACACCTGGAACAAGTGGGGTGGAAAAATTAAGTGATTAGAAGTGCAACTAGAGCCTCCAAATTATCATAATATGATAGTTAGACAAAAGTAAGGGTGAGTTACTCATGTAGTTGTGTAGCACCATTAAATATAGCATGATGTAAGACTAGACTATTTGAATGTTTGAATTTCAGTTATGGTTCTGTTTAGTCCCAAAGTTTGACTAGTTTTTTCTAAATAAAACCTAATTGTTATTACTTAGGTTTGCATGTGGCAATGAATGACTCATTGTCACATGTAGTCTATACAAACATAATTTTCGATTGATTAGTTATAGCTGTGACAAATGATAGTAGATATTGATTTGTTATAGGCTTGGAATGCAGGTATTACATTACTAAATAGCAGAACTTTGTAAGAAACATTGATATATTTTGAATGTATTGTTATACAGTGGGGACTCAATTAATTGGACTAATAGTTGATGTAAGGCATTCAGATAATGGATGGCGTAAGTTGAGACATGTTGGTGCAGATATGGTTTAAACTACAAAGTTATTTGATTGCAGTTGGCAATCCAAATAATCACAAATCCATTTAAATACTTTGTAAAAAAGTAACTAGAAGCTTTTCTTAGCGACACCCCAAGAATTAAATTATGAAGTACTTTTACCTACTTATGAAGCACTTTCATAGCTATAAAAGCCCTTCTAATATAACCTGACTCACCTGATGACAAATATCTTCAAGCAGCTCCATTGTGATGTCTTCAACAAACATGTCCCACCAGGCACTATGCTTGGGATTCCGACCATTCCAGTCCAGTACTTCAAACTTGCTGAGCTTGCCCGCTAAGAACATCAGTGCTACAGCTATCACTTCGGGCTCCCATTGTAAGCATAATGTAGTACATAAACTGGAAAAATTATGCATTGATAGTTTACTAGTTATATTCAATAAATTCCAAGTGTAGGAATCACTTTTTGATTCAATTCTTAGGAATGAGTAATTTCAAAATCACCAACTAACAAAATTTCTAATTGTAAATGAATTAATATAATGAAGAAAACAGGTAAATCATACAGTATGGGTGAGTGAATCACATTGCAAGTTTCATACTGTTTTGTATCAGTGCTGTCAATTTGCAACAACTTTGTATAGTATTGAGGACAACCTTGCATACCAGATATTAATTATTAGATAAATAAATTACAGACCTGTCATTTACAAATGTCCACGCCATTTGTACCATCTTCTGTAGCTTGGCCTTGTCGCCCTTCAGACACTTGGCGTACTTCAACAGGTAGCCGTAGGGGTGTTCCACCTGCAGGTCGAACTTGATCGTCTGCAGCAGGATCCTCTCTAAGGTCATTACCTCTTCTTTGGGATCGTCGCCAAAACTAGCAAATTTCTGCTCAGTTAGCAAAGACTTTGCAACTTTTATGATATCTTTGCATTTCTTTGGTGTCTCCTCCACTTTGCCTGCGAGGAAGAGGCAGCAACACGCGGTGATGTACCTCGGGAATGTTCTGAACGAGTGGAACATGTAGAAGCGATGAAAATAAACAACGCCAGTGGCCACTGTGTTATAACCTAGGTCCATCTTCGAGCCAGTGTCGATGATGAACCTCGCGCCTTCTTTCCTGTACCGGTTTTCCGTGTCCGTAGAAATAGCATCGCGGAACGACGGCGTGTTCTGCAAATCCTTCTTGTCATAGTACCAGTAGGGCATTGTAATTGCTTCACTATAAAACAAATAATATCGATAGACAGTCACTAACCTCCACAGCCATTTATTTATTACTGACAACTAGTAATATACTATTGAATTGTAAAGATCTGTAAACCAGCGATACTATTGGAAAAACTTTGAAGTTACAATTTGGTCGGGTTATAGTATTAGTAACACGTTTGACGTTTAAGTTGAGGATCATTGCCATAATAAATAATAACATAATGTTTAAAATACATTGCTGCTATAAAAAAAAAAAAACATTTTTCAAAAGAGCTTTCATGCAGCAGAAAGTTACGTAAGCGTTGGTTGATTGATGATGTTTTGAAGACTGTATTCTGTCTGGTTCTAGAGTTAAACTTAAACAGACAGACTCCTTACAAAAAGATAAAAAAGTAGGGCAAGTAGGACAACAAAAAGTGAAACAAGCCTATTGAAATACCATACTATTCTACCATATTACATAAACCAGCATCACTGTAATCAATCCATTGATTTCAGTTTATAATTTAGAAACAAGCTGATTTCAATAGGTCACAGAGTGAACAAGTGTTGGTCGGATTTAACTGCTGTAACGACCGTTATCTTATCAAACTATTTTGGTCGAGATTGCACATTGTTATCATCATCACAGTACTGTAAATAACAAAATTAATACCATTCAATTAGATTTTAGCGCATAAGATTCATTCACTGATAATTTAGGTACTTCTTCTACAGCTAGTACATACATTGTAGGATTTTTTCGAAGGTGTGTTAACTGATATTCCTTTACGGGTTATTCCAGTCAGCCACCCAATTATTACTTATTACTTATGTAATTAAGTAAAGGCCAGCTTTTTCCATCAGTAAATCAGGAATAAGAATTAAGTAACTACTTCTAAAACCCAGGGTTGCGCACAAAACGACGCAAGTCCAGAATGGTAGCCGGTAGGTTTTAAAATTGTTAGAAGATTCAAAATTATTCTTAATTGAACTCTCAGTGTCATCTAAATAAAATAAATTATAGTAATTTATTGTAGTACTTTGAAACTGTTGTAGACCGATTTTACTCTCAAGAAAGATTAACATTTGACCTCATGACCTCAAACCCGTCATCTGTTTACAGAGGTATCGTTGAATCGCCCAGAGTAGTTTCAAAATATCGCTTAAGTAATAGCAAACACGCCTGTGTCGCCTTATCACAATTGCTAATGCCTATAACAACGATACGGTAAAATTATAATAAATCTACGTCAGTAACAAAATGGCGTTGAAGACGGGAGCTAGTGTTTTGCGGCTCAACACGCTACGCAATGCTGCTGTCAGGGTTAGTTTATATCATTATAAAAAATATTTGTGGCCTACTAATGAGATATTTATAAATAAGAATTTATGTGCTAACTTTTTAATAAGTAGGGAGGAAATATACTTATATATTTTTAGATCTTTTTTACGTGAACGAAATCAGTGTGCCTGATAATCATGTTTTGGATTCTTATCTGCATGCACAGTCAGTCCATATTGAACTTAGTAACGAAACATATAAAGTTTATTTTTTATTACATCATCAATCATGTTTTTTTTTAAGTTATATTCTTAGGGCTTCGCGGATACGATGTAATTACGAAGTGAATGAAGTGATTGAATAAGTTAGTTTCACAAGAAGCAACAAATTCATGTGCCCGATTATTTGAATTGATTTAAATATTAATTCTGCATTTGTTATGCGTTTTCAGTGGGTTGTATTGTCATGATTGGTTACTGTAGACCTGTAGTTAGCGTTAAAAATGGAAGTCACATGGACGGAGTGTAGCGTAGCAGCTCGTCCTATCCTGTGATCATAAAAGTATGTCGAACGTATTTTACAGTTACTATCTACCCACACAAGGCCGGAAGTTGCCCAAAACAACACAAAAAATGCCGAGTTTCCGGGCGCCAAAGCACCCTACATAACGGAAATGAAGTTCCTGAACGAAACGAGCTACGATCCCATCCCTATTTACCGAGTGTTGGACAACAATGGCGCGGTGCTCGAAAATAGGGAGGAGCCGAGTATCGATAATGACCAACTTGTGAATATGTACAAAACGATGGTACAGCTTACTCAAATGGATAAGATTTTGTACGAGTCTCAAAGGTAAAGTTATGTTATATTGTTTATTTATGGCTTTCCATTTGTAGTATATTAATCTCAGTTGTTTCAAATGTAGAGAAAAAAAAAGAACTGGCAGAAGTTTTATTTTTTCTTAAAATTAAATGTGGTCCTAAATCATATTGATAATTTTCAGACAAGGCCGTATATCATTCTACATGACCAACTACGGCGAGGAAGGCATTCATATCGGTAGTGCAGCAGCCTTAGAACCTCGAGACTTGGTGTTCTCCCAATACCGTGAAGTAGGCGTGTTCCTGTACCGAGGGGTGACGGTGACCGAGCTCATCAACCAGTGTTACGGCAATCATGAAGATCCTGGGAAAGGGAGACAGATGCCCGTGCACTACGGGGATAAACGGCGCAATCTTGTTACTATCTCCAGTCCCTTAGGTAAGATAAACTTAAATGATGTTGTTGTTTTGTAAATATCGTGACGTAGTTGTTTGGCGACGCCAGCGCATGTAGACTATTTATTTATTGTACTCAATTGAAAACAAAAATCTAAACCTATACCCACTCAAAGAAAATAGTGGTACTTAGTCTAAATTCTTTAGAACTAGACGGTAATACCTACCGTAATCATATTAAAATGAATGGCTTTGTAACTCATAATGTTTCAGGCACCCAGATGCCCCAAGCCGTGGGCGCAGCGTACGCGCTGAAGCGTCAGCCGGATAACGACCGTTGTGTCATCTGTTACTTTGGTGATGGCGCAGCATCTGAGGGCGATGCCTTCGCAGCTTTTAACTTCGCGGCTACTTTAGAATGCCCCATCGTTTTATTGTGGTAAGTAATTGGTAATATTATTGTTTTTAATAAAGCTTTTCTATACAATTTGTTCCTCGTACACATTGATTAGTAAAGTCTAATTCAAAACTAAAACTATACAGTTATAAAAATAATAATTGTCTAAAAACGAACACTGATTTACAAAATGTGGGAAGTGAATAATTGATTCTTAGAATTATACCTTAAAGTTTGTCTTCTAAACATTACAGCAGAAACAACGGGTACGCAATTTCGACTCCAACCAGCGAGCAGTATAGAGGTGACGGCATAGCATCCCGGGGGCCCGCGCTCGGTATCCGAACTGTTCGCGTAGACGGAACCGACACCCTTGCCGTCTACAACGCTGTTAAACAAGCGAGGGAGTTCGCTATAGCTAATAACAAGCCTGTGCTAATTGAGGCTATGTCTTACAGGTGAGACTGTTGCTTCATTAGGAAATACATTAACATTTAAATATGAGTGGGCGTAATAAACTTCAAATTTAATTTATATTTTAGGGTGGGACACCATTCGACGTCAGATGACAGCACTGCCTACAGGTCGGTAGAAGAAATACAAAAATGGACAAATGATGAGAGCCCACTTCAGAAGTTAAAAATGTATTTGGAAAGCAAAGGTAGGTTACCTGCTAAAGAAAAGATTTTTTTTTGGTCACACTTGCAGTTCTTGTTGTACTATTTTCCATCAAATCTAGTTTTAAAGTTAAACTTCATGAAACGATCCATGAGCCGAGTATGACTGTCGAAGTAAAGTTATAATAATTAACAAATTTTAATTCATCTTAATGTCCTCAGGCATATGGGATGAGAATGCAGAAAAAACTTGCCTGAAAGAATCAAGAGACACGGTCGTAAGAACTATGCAAGATGCAGAAAAGAAGAAGCTGCCACATTGGAAAGAAATGCTCGAGGATGTTTATTATGACATGCCCCCTCGAATTCAGTAAGCATATTTCATGTTACATTATTGTTGAATCAAGATGTGTATTTATTTTAAAATCTATAAGTACGTTGTGTTAAATAACCATTACCAATATTCAAATTCAGCGTAAATAAACGATTCTAATTTTATACTCCAGTTGTGAAACAAGTTGTAAAAGTTGTTGTTCTTTTTTTCAGAAAACAGATGCAACAAATGGAGGAGCATTTAAAGAAGTACCCAGATAAATACCCTCTTGATCGATACCAGACTGATTAATTCATTTAACTGGCGTTAATAAAAACATTCTGCAACAAATAAATTATATTTTCTTATTTATCGATGTTTTTAATTTGTATTTCAACAGCCCTAAAATTACTCCCAAATAATTATATGAAGCGGAAATAGGAATGATAAAAAATAATATTATATTATGTAGAGTGCGTTTCACCGAATAGTTCCTATGGCGTTATGTTGGCAGCAATATTTTTCAGTTTTATTGTTCAAATTAAACAAAATCTTCGGGAGCGTCTTCTCGTCAATGACTTTGACAGACAGAGTAGGCCATAACGCCATAGGAACTATTCGGTGAAACGCACTTTAATTTGAACAATAACACTGAAAAATATTGCTGCCAACATAACGCCATAGGAACTATTCGGTGAAACGCACACGGTAATTTCGTGAAGTGAGCGGTTGCGACTCGGCACCAAGGGATTTTTTTCAGTTAATTTCAAGTTTCTTCTCTTACTGAGAGAGATTTTGCAGAAAGTTGCCTGTTTTTTTTTTCATTGCTTAGGTAGGTACCTATGACAAATAATGAAATTAGTTTGTGGACTAAAATATTGGAAGACTTTGAGAACTTATGAGATTCATCTAAATAACAATAAGTTAACTAATTTTCACCATTCATCGTAGAACGGAACGTCTGTTTATGTCAAAGTGACAGTTCTTTGTTTTCTTTCAAGATTATTTCCAACGTTCAACGGTTCAACCAGGAAAAAACATAACTTCCTAAGCATAATCTATGCTTTCGCACTCTTTTACACACATGGGAAGCGGCGTGCGGCGTGAAAGCGGAATAGGACTGAATATGTCGTACTGTTTTATTATATAATTGAATAACTACGCCGACGATCGTGGGCCGAATGTAGGAGAGAGGAGTTCAAAATTAATACTGAATCTCCTTATCACTGTCAAAAACACACTGCTAAAGTGGTACGTACTCATCGAAGAACATGTACGTACTCATCTTCTATCCAAGACAATAATTGTTTACCATTTTATTTAATAATTTTCCACAGAAATGTCTTTTACGTCTTTACTAACACGCACTGATGTCACAGCTGTGAAGTTTTACAAAAATCTCGTGTTTGCCGGTGAGTTTCTAGGTTACAAAGTGTACTTTAAGACAATATTTAACACAGTGGCCAACAGTGGCTGAAAAACTATCATATAAAACTCTGTCTCGCGTTTACCTATTATTTATTTGCCATTCCCAGGCATAGGAAGCACAATAAACATATTTGATAAGGTGTCAACGAATTTATTACAACGATTATGCGGTTTAAACGGTCAGAAGATATACGGATTCGTGCCTGCTCAATGTGGAGATATAATATTAGTTTTTGGTGGCAAGCAGTTCACTATAATTTCTGCGGACACTTCTGGACAAAGTAGAAAAGAAAAGTTTTATAGAATGTTTGAGCCAATGGTATGTGATGACTGGCTGCATTCAGCTGTGTGGGTTAGTGAAGAAGTTGTAGCTCTGCTGACGGCACATAATGTGGTCCAGGTAAGTTGTTTTACTTATTGATTAAAGGCTAATGTAAATATTATGTTGTTGTACTTAATCAGATAGAAGAGCATAGACTACTATCAGATCAGTAAATAAAACATTTGCTTCTGAGAAGGCTGTTAAAGGGGTTTGCGTAAAAGTGGCGTCATTTTGAAGTTGGATGGTCACTAATGAAACTTAGATATTTTGAAAGATCAGAATAATGCGATCAAAAACTAATATGGACACATTTCTCTAAACCTTATCGGAACGGAGATATTTGGTTTTGATAGCTCATTAAACACGAAGAAGTTATTATACCTATATATTCTTATAAACCCTTTTAAGGTTCTGAGGTTTTTTTTAGTAACTACCTACTTACCGCAACCTAAAGATAAACTACTATAACATGGCGCGCCCCTCCACAAATTCAAAACGTTTGAAAGTATTTGTGAAAGTATCAACGTGTGCGTACAAACAAACTTACAATGTGTGCGTACTGAGACGGCTCTCGAAATAAAAACAAATCAGCGATTTGTTGCTTGACTAGCGGCGTCATTAATTACTCATTATTATTAAAAAATTAAAAAACAAAAAGTCTCTAAAACACTATTATCTCGAAACTACCTTTTTGCACTTAATGACTTCTTGCTCTACAACGAGGTAATGTGTCTTTATTATTTCCCAAGACCCAAAAGTAACGTAACATTGACACATGGTCGTGAAACAGTAAAGTCAATCTCTAAAAACAACCTTCAAAAACATATCTAAGATTTCTGTACGCAGGACAGTAATTGAAGTTTTTATATTGACGACATTTTAAAATCTTCAAATGCAAATATCTCAACTTCGATATAACTTAGGATAAAAATAATTGAACATATTTATGTGTACTTAACAACACAACAAATACACATAATAATTATTAGTGGCCACTGAAAAAAAACATGACGCCGCTAGTCCATACTAAATTAATCAATGCCTTTTCCAATTCTCATGAACCTGTGGTATTTGTATCTCATTTCTTTTCACTTTAACCACACAACCATTTATAAATTATTCTGATTTGACCTACCAAAAAATGTGTTTTTTTATTTATTATTATATTACAGAAATGGAACACAATCACTCAGACATTGATGTCTCAATATGCTAGCCGAGACAACTCAATACTGTACAGTGGTCTACTCCTCATGCTGCAGGATGATGTCCTTGTGATGGCTGGCACTGTGTTCTCAGAGGTCATCATACACAAATATGGTGGGGAACAACCCCTACATCACTTAAGAGGACATAAGGTATATCAGTTTTTAGAGTTAATCATGATTAATCAACAAAAAAAAAATATATATAGTGCATTGAAAATACTATTCTATTGGGAAATATCCTGCTAGCTATCTATTCAACATTGAAGCAGCAGGATATTGATGATGATGAAAAAATATAATAAATAATAATAATATCTTTCCAGGGTGTAATATTCTCAATATCTTGTGAACCTATTAAGAACATAATAGTGACCACATCTGATGATAGATCTGTCAGGATATGGGGTCCTAAAACCATACCAACACACCCAGCGAACTCGGCAGAATATTGGGACAACATAGACATAGTTTGTAAACATGAAGTGTATGGCCATCTGGCTAGAGTCATGAGGAGTTGCATTACAAATGATATAGTAGTTTCTGTAGGTGAAGACTCAGCTATATGTTACTGGGATTATGATGGCAGGTTGCTAAAAAAGGCCCTAACTCATCAGAATGGTTGCATATGGTCTGTAGATACTGATGGCTATAGTTTGGTCACCGGTGGAGGTGATTGTGGAGTCATCTTACATCCCCTAACTATAGCCACTGATTACTGCCATAATGACATTATTCATATTGGTGTTGCTACTCCCAAAAAGATTATATTCAGTGCGAGAAAGAATTTGCTTCTTATGGATGAGAATAACTTGATCTATTATGATGTTTTAAACAATAACAAGACTGAACATAAATTAAATCATGATTCTACTTACAAACTGCTATCACTATCGTCTTGTAAGCAACTGATTGCTGTGGCAGATATGAATGGAAAACTAGATGTTTTTGTAGAGAAGTGCAAACATGATGCTTTTATATTAAAAATTATTGACACTAAATTGGAAATAGGAAAGATATTGTCAATGCAATGGGCTGGGAACAGACATCTAGTATTGTGTTCTGGAGATGGCAATATAACTGTCTTAGCTTCAAACAACACCAATATAGATGCTTGTACTAATTTTGTTCTACCAAATTGCAAAGAAAGATGGCTGACAGCTTCTGGAGTGGATTCCGTCAACAGAAACTTCGTTTTTGGCGACAGATGTGGCAATGTACATATTTTTGTAAAAGGTCAGAGAGATCCTGTCAAGAGTTTTCACAAAGTGCATGGAAGATATGGTCCCACATCAATCAATATAAAAAATAATAAAATTATCACTACAGGGAGAGATGGCACTATAAAATATTTCAGTATAAATGATAATTCTATTAAATATATGAGCAGCAAAGATCTGGTTTTCGAATGGGTTGAGAAATTCTTAGACAAAGATGAGAATATAGTTTGTGGGTTCCAAGAGAGAGTTTTTGTTGTACATAACATTAAGGAGAATAGTAAAGTACTAGAAGTGGCATGTGGAGGTGGACACAGATCATGGGACGCAGTGAGATATATTGAAAAAGTGGGAGAAAACTATGAAGAATTTATCAAACTGATCTATTTGAAAAACTGTGACATAAATGTTACTACATTCCAACTCAGTAAAATTGTATCAAGAAATATGGTAAATGGATCACATGCCAAAGAGATAAACTGTTTAAAAGCACATAAAGTTGGTGATGCAACAGTATACCTTTCTGGTGGAGAAGACACAACACTGAGAATATCCAGTGTTGATGTAGAAATGAACTTTAATGACGAAGTGTGTTTCAAACATTTATCTAGTATCAGAACTCTTAAAACATATCCATTAAAAGATGATCATTTATTAGTTGTATCTGCTGGTGGAAGAGCACAGCTCTGCATAAAAGATATCAAATTAAATAAAGACAATAATAAAATCCATGTAACACCAGAAGAATTAGTAGATTATCAAATTAAAGGAACGGATAAAGAAAGAAAAGGTAATCAAACATGGCGGAATTGTTCCATTGACTTTGACCCAGAAATGAGAATCATGGATTTAGACTTAATAAAAGGTAAAGATGACTACATCGTTTTCGCGGGCTGTTCAGATTCTCATCTAAGAGTGTTCTTGTTCAAAAAAGATTGCAAAAAGGTGGAGTATATCAAAGAATCGAAGTATCACAAAGTTTGTATTTTAAAAACAAAAATCATTAACATTCTAAATAAGCATATCCTTATAAGTTGTACTACAAGAGGAGAAGTCACATTTTGGGATGTGAAAAACATCACAGAGACTGATATGAAGCCATTCTTCAGTACAACAACCAACAAATCAGGCATAAACAGTCTAGCCGCCACCTCACTATCAGATAACAGAATCCTTCTTACAACCGGCGGTGACGACAATGCCATCCATATTATAGTACTGGAGATACCTGACCAGAACAACCTGACCTCTATAAAAGTACTACAAACTTGGAACAGTCCAAACTACCACAGCTCACAGATAACTGGCTTGTGTTTAGTGGATGACTATCTGGTATCCACGTCGATTGATCAGAGGATCACGTTGTTTAGATGGGGGATAAGTGAGAAGGGGATAGACTGCAAGTTCTTGTCTCAAACTCATACGGATGTCGCTGATGTTCAAGGGATGGATCTATTGAACTACAGTTGGTATGTTTACTTTGAAAAGAGAGAGAGAGATGGTTATTTCTCGAGTACGATGGACTATCACTTAGACTATATTCCAGTAATAGGTTGTAAATAGGCAACAGTATAATGTCTTCCAATGAAAAAGTTACTTGAAAGTTAAAATTAAAAAAAAAATACTATGAGGCGTTGTCCTAATTGGCGAAGATCGCACGATGACACGATGCGTTCTCGTCGTGCGATGAGTTCAAACATACAGATTTCATCAGAGTGTCCTATTTGAACCTCGCAAGTAATCGTGCGAGCACATGAAATGCTTAATAACGATCGTACGATGCGTTTGATCGTGCGATCATGTAATCAAAGCAACAGATGTCTTTTGAGTGTTTGAATTTTTTTTTAATTTGTACATCCAGTAGATTAAAACTGCATGAACTAGAATTTCGTTATTTCGTACATCAAAATAAAAGTTGAAAAATTCACCGCGCAGATTCCTGGATCTATAAAGTATTTTATGTTGTCTACGTTTCCTTTTTTCAATGTCATTTGCAATTTTTTAAGCAATATTGCCCGACAGCAAAAACTGTGCATCTCTGTCAGCCATCGAGCGACGGCATCACACGATGGACATCGCGCGATCTATTAGGACACCTGTTAGGTCATCGCACGACCACTTTGATCGTGAGATGAAAAACGCATCACGCCATAGTACGATCGCTCCTAATTAGGACGCCGCCTTACAATCCGTCCACTATAAACTTCGTTTTTGGTAAAACGCAGGTTGCACTCTGCTATATGTAGTGCCTCTGGTACTGTAGATGTGTGTAATTGATTCAAGTAGAATCAAGCCACTTATGTATATTGATAACACCTCTTACGTTAACATCCTTTCTGGAAACCGCTGGATGCGGCCCGCATCCCTAAGGAAGGCTTATGTCCAGCTGTGGACCTCGTTCGGCTGATATGATGATGATGATTGTTGCTGCATCTGACCAAATTCGAGAAATTATGGTCCATACAAAAAAAAACGTCACAGAATGTTCTAAATTTGGATGGATAGCGACGCGACACATAAATAGTACTACGGGCACTTCTGACTTTATTTAATTTTATTGGATTCCGATCGGATGCAGTGCGCAAGCGCTTACACAATTTAAATTTAGCTTTGTTTATATCCCTAAAAGAAAATAGTACATTTTTCCGCTTTTACTGATAGTATATTCCATATTTCAGCGATACTATAACAGTTTGCGTGTTCGGAAAAGGAATGGAGGTCATAGCTGTACCGAAAGTTGGCGAATAATCCACAAAATGAAATCAAGAGCTGAGTGCTGCATATGAAGAAATGACGATTCTGTTATGTAAGATTTTTAACTATTATGGTTAGTCTTGAATTTTATTCCCATATAGTGAAGGGAGTTTATGTATGTATGTATGTAATTATGTATGTATGGTGAAGGAAAATATCGGAAAAAAATTCCTAAGTCGCTAACATATCCTTAGCATGTGTGCTTGTGCCTTCACTGAGTCTGAGGACCTATAATGGTACAATGATAGTCTAAAAAAATGTTGTATGGATGAGCAAAGCGGTCTTGGTTAGGTTGACACTTCACCTAGCTTGACCGTAGCTGAGTAAATTTTAACTAATAAGGGGTAATGGATGATAAACAGTAAAATAAGCAGTAAACTGCCATATAAAATAAATTGGGTTACTTTTTAAACGGTATTGATTTAATATAAGATGTTGAGTAGGTAATGCCTTTAACTTTAAGCCATCGTCAATTATTATTGTGTCGTCACTAGAATCAATTTCATGCTTAGTTAGAAATAGTAATGAAAATATTACATTTCAAAGAATCCTTATATTAATACCTTAGCTTTTGCCGACGACTTCATCCGCGTCACGACTATTATTATTCCACGGGAACCGTACATTTTTCCGGGATAGAAAATAGCATAATATGCTATTCCTGATTATAATGTATCAATGTGCTAAATTTTATCCAGATCCGTTCTGGCTTGATTGAGTCAAGACAAAGACAAACATCCATCCATGTAAACTTTCGAATTTATAATAGTAATAAGATAAATCTAGCAACCGTTTGAGTTGAACATAAATGTTGTCATATGTTATTGTGTTTACTGTTGTTTCTGTGTGGGCGCAGTATGTAGTTCATGGGGTAAGAAATTCCCCAGACATGGGGATTCTATATGGTTGTCAGACTTTTTCCTTATATTGAGAGTAGAGACTATTCAATTCCATGTTGTTCACAATCTATGAAAATGACTCGCTCTAAAAGATCACAAGGAAGCATTGAAATGTTTAATTTCTTTCAACTCGCTCACAATGGCATCACAAATGAGCATGAGCATATTACATGTCTCTTACATATCCATAATTCTTGAAACACTGAAACTTGTAACGTTTATTTGCAAACGCGCTAAGGTAATAATGCCAGTAAATTGGGTATTTCATCCACATTACCATAAACATGACTCTGAAAGTTTTTAATCGTGTTTCATTAAAAAACATAATTTATCTCATTGCTGATATTTGTCCGAAATCGCATTATCACCATGTGTATTAATTTAGTGTGATATCTTAATAGGTATGACAGTAAATACCTAAGCTTTTATAATCTTCAAAACTCTTTCCGGCTTCGCATGGGTGCATTATAATTATATAATTTATTTTACAAAGATTTTCATAGAAAAATAACAACCGAATTCGGACTTTTCCGACCTTTTTGATGATGTTTCATACATGTGGCAATTGATTTTTACCCGCGATAGAACGGAGAAGTTGTGTGCGTTTTATTTATAGATTAGTACTCGTATTTAAGCAAAAATAAATGAAGTTTAACATTTTCCAAGTTTTGACTTAGCATTGCTGTAGCATGCGGCCCGCGGCCTGTTTTAATCCGGCCCGCGACGCATGTTTTAGGTGTAAATGAATCAGAAAATATTTTTGGACATAAAAAGTTTGAATGATAGAATTCTTTGTCAAAACATATAAATCAATATTTGGTATAATTTATTTATTCTTGTAACCTTCCGTTCGCATGACATCATTTATTTTTTTACTTGAAATCTGAAAATAATTAAATTTAATTAGCCCGCGAAGGTATGTAGTGTGGACAGCGCTGCTCTAGCTGATTAATATAAGACCTCTGATACTGTCGACATACTAAAAGATATAAGAATCGTTTGGGCTATTAGTCAAAAACTGTGACTATTTGTGTTTCAGAAGTCAGTAAATGTCTTATAAGCTTCTTTCATTTGTATTTTAAATTTTAAAAACACCAAAATGTTGAAGTTTTACAGCCGCTCTGTTGTTTGAGAAAAAAAAAGGCGCGAACTCGCAACTGTGGTTGCTTGAAACTTAAAATAAATAAATAGCGTTTTATTTTTTACTATTTTTCCAATCCCAACAAAAACAATAAATTAATTTATTTAATAATTTCTATAAAATAAACGTATTGTTTCTCTTTAATGAAAAATCTCTCTCTTTAATGAAATAATCATAAATAGAGACATTATTAAATAGAGAAATATTCTAACACATTTTTGTGTACTAAGAAATGAAATTGTACACTACATAAACAATAGAAGATTGAAATTGAATTAACTAGGCTCCACATGCACTATTAACTTTATATTATTTGCATTGTATTCAGAGCACTAGCTGCGCCAGCGGCTTCGTTCACGTGGACCTTAGTATAACGGAAATAAGTATGGAATACATCACGATCCTCCAAAGGAACCTAGTTTGTCAAGTCTTAAATTACATGGAAGAAAACAGATAATACTTAATACAACATTGCTCGTCCCCCATACATAAACATACATAAGTTCGTTACGGTTTTATTATAATAATATGTTTATATAACGTTATTCTTAAAGTCCGCCTGTTCATGGTGCAAACGCCAGTTTTACGGAGTAGAATGTTACCGATTTTGATACTTAAAGAAAAAGTGTGAAAAGAAAAAACAAAAATCCCGACAGAGCTGCATCGTAGTTCACTTCTAATTTTAATTGCCCCATTATCTTAACTAACTCAACAGGAAAAAGGCATACAATCATTCTGTTTCCATTCAAGAGATTGGGAGTCGTATCGGCACTTGTTATAATTAGATCTTCAGCAGATTAGATTAGATATATTGTATACTATATAACAATGATACGGTGGTGTCCCTGCAGTTGTTGGTGTGATTGTGACAAATTCTGTGATATTAAAGTGAGTACTAACAATATTATCTTTACATTACATGTATAGAACAATATCTCTTCCCGCCGTCTTCTGTACTCTTAGATCTTTTAAACTACGCAATGGATTTTAACGTGGTTTTCATCAATAGATAGAGTGATTCAAGAGGAAGATTTATGTATCTTAAATTGCACCCCAGCGAGGCAATGTTGATGTTTTTTCGTTAATTAAGGTTGGTTGGATTCAGAAACGTAGTACGTTGACGAGTAAGACTTAGTTTGTATTATCAACAGTTTAAAGTCAAAGTCAAATCGTTTTTTCTATAAGCCCATTAAAAGGCACTTTTCAACGTCATTTATAAGAAAAAAATTATAATATTGAATCTAGTTGCCCATTGTATTGAGAATAATGGGCAAGCGAGCATAGACTCTTTTAAAAAAAAATGTTTTACAATAACTTGAACACGTACAGTCCTTAGCACATCAGAGTTTTTGTTGTAAAATCGCTCCTATTACCACCACATAAGATGCCGCAGTTTTTACCTTGAAGCGCTGTTGTTCAATTATTATAAAAATGTGAAAAAAGATGTGAAGTAATTGTGAAGTAAGAATGTGATCTAAAGAAAAATCACTTAAAGTACCACAATAGGCACCAAGTGCTACTGACAAGATAATGTAAAATTCCATACTAGAATGAAAAACACAAGAAAAAAAAAATATCAGCCTAATCTGTCCAGCAGTTCTCGAGTTTTGCGCTTAGCAACATATTTAGCCATTCATTTTTATTTATATGGATAATACTGTAGATAGAAGATAGTATAAGTACAGTCAGCAACAAAAGTCGATTAACATTTAAGATGCTTAAATCGTAATTGTAAAACACAATATTAAAGGAAATACAAAATGTATTTAAAATTAAGATAAAATAAACCCTTAGCTATTGCCTGAAATTCTGAGAAGCAGTGCATTGTGTTATTTTGTATCTATTTAAATGAAATAAAAAAGTACTTAATCATGTTAATCGACTTTTGTTGCTGACTGTACATAGTTAAATGGTTCCCTTTTTTTTTTTTAAGGTGGTATAAATCATCTAATGACTCCTTCCGCCCTGGGTGGGGCGGAAGGGACTGTCAGACTTTTACTGACTAAAAACCACCCTGTTCCTTCTGTTGCCCTTTACGTTCCGGGGCCACGGTATCCTGTTAAGACGTCCCGCAACCCCGGCAGGCGTTTGGCCCCTTTTGGGGCCCCGTCCCTGTGCTGACAGCTCTTTGAGGCGCGCGCGAACAGAACGCGCCGTCGACCCGGGCATGGTCCTTGATCGGACGGCGAGCTACCCATTACTCGCCGTCCGCAAGCCCAAATGGTTCACTTAACATGCACTTTCTGTGCTTTGTTATTATTATTATTACATAGTGATGTAAATGTTATTGATCGTTTGCTATCGTGTCTCATGTCAACACATTATCTGTGCCAATTGACATCAAGTGGCACAGATAATGTGAAAGCCCACCATGATCCTGCCTTTGATTGTGTATGTCGTTTACCTTCAATAGTTTCGGCTGTTCCTAATAGGAATTGCTGAATTTTATCTTAATTAGACTTGTAGGACGAAAGATGCGCATTACCTAATAATAATTATAAAAAAAACAATACTCGTAATACCAGCCTATTACTGTACTGCCCCACTGCGGGGCAAAAGCCTCTTCTCATGCAGTGAAGGCACGATAACCTACAAGTTTCTATGTAGGTAATAGGTATCTAATTTAGTTAAGTGCCATAAAAGGTTTCGTGCAAAAAACGTAGTGGGTGGGAATAACTAAAAGTTTAAAGGCTTCCGAGTTTTACAACAAAGATTCAATAAACCCTCGTTTATTCGAAATACAAACAATAAAACATCGCAATTCAAACGTTTACTGGTGTTTTAATAGTATATTGTTTAAATAAGCAGTGTGCTGTTTTTCTAGACACAATCAAATCGAAGAATTTTTTCGCCGTAGGTAATGAGTTGGTCTGACCTTGTGAAGTCTGTTCTTGTAGATATTTAGGTAAGTAAGTACATATCTATAACGTTAAATACACTAAAGTGTGGAATTTCATTTCTTTGGGAACACAAACTGACTGGAATAGGAGGTTTCTGCGTCATATTTTTAATGGCTAATTTTAATAGTATAAACCTGAAGTTACAATGCAGGTACAGTGGTTAGGTTGCCCGCCACTCATGCATGAGGTTGCGAGTGCGATACCGAGCAAGTACCAATCTGAGTTTTCAATTCATATGTTCTTTCTGAGTTTCTCTTGGACATTACTGACATCGGTAAAGGAAAACATCGTGAGGGAACCTTGGACTTTCTATACTAATATTATACAGCTAAAGAGCTTGTTTGTTTGTTTATGGGTATTAATGAATACAATTCTGCAATCGTCCTGTTAAATATTAATCGAGGGCCTCAAACTCAGCGTAGATTAGCTATTTCACAATATTGCCTAATGCATCTATGTACAATTACATGCATATGGATTGACCTAAGTTACAGACGTCTGACACTTTAAGTAAAGACTATACGATTTGTCTAACGAGTTATTTTTGATTTATTTGTATAAAAACATGCAAACATAAACTCATTAAAGTTTTACCATTATACTCATCGACTATATAATTTAAAAGAACAAAAAAGAAGTGACAAGGTCAAGAAATATTTTATGCGAAAGTTAGATGCGGTTGCCCTCCCAACACAGAAATCCGGTTGGCGCGGATTCACCTACTTCATCTCACTCGTTACCTGCACTAACCTGTATATTTAAATACTCAGAGCTACTTGAAACATAAACTTGTAAAAGCACTAGTAAAACATAATACTATAAGTACTATAACATTTATTATACTCGATTATCGGCAGTTTTCTTTTGTATGGAATCCAAATTATTTTGTCTAAAATTAAACAAAGCCTCCTCATGACTTCAGCTATCTGCCAGTGAAAGTCTCGTCGAAATCGGTCCAGCCGTTTCAAAGACTAGCCGGAACAAACATACAGACACAAAAAAAAAAAAATTACTTTTTTCGTGTTAACATTTATATAAAATTTATTTTGTAAATTGCTGTTATTTTGACATTACAGATTATTTTTTATTTATTTCTATAGAATCTATATTAATAAGCAAAAAGTAGGTACTTACCTATGTATCTGTTGCCAATCATTTTCTCAGCGCTTTAAAATGGCAAAATTATGGCAAAACGTCGCCACGACATCGACACCTTATTGTATTAACATCCATGTCCAGTAGCGGTTACATATCAAAAAATCAAAATATTCTCGAGCAAATTACAAAAGAACAATAAACGAAATACCAAAATTTAAAATAAAAATGGTCATTTGATCAAAAGTTCAGCTGACCAAAGTCTGGAATATCAATGTTTATATTATTTATTACACTATTGACCAAATCGTTTAATGGTCAAATGGATTACTGGATAAATTATTAATTATCAAATGGATTAACTGAAAAAGATAAAAATAATATTAATATATTAGCGAATAGCGCCTGTCTGATACAGATAGCCTTTGCAACAACATGATCGGTTTGCTAATACAAAATATCGAAAATCGTCACGTTTTGTAAGCGAGCGAAGCGAGCTCGGGACTTAGGGCACCCCGACATGGACAGGTTAGGTTCTTTAGGTTAGGTTACTTTAAACCTTGAACGCAGAAGTAGGAGCCCCGCGCAGCGGGGCTCCGTAG
Source organism: Hoplodrina blanda (assembly GCA_949316365.1). NCBI lineage: Eukaryota > Metazoa > Arthropoda > Insecta > Lepidoptera > Noctuidae > Hoplodrina > Hoplodrina blanda. The sequence goes on from OX438590.1 coordinate 618,523, forward strand.
ACCGGGTATTGTCTACCTGCCCGCACGTCATCTCTTCTGCTTGCGTCTTTTACACACATTACGGGCTGTAGTCGACGGAACCCCGGTCAACGGAGCCCCGCTGCGCGGGGCTCCTACTTCTGCGTTCAAGGTTTAAAGTAACCTAACACGAAGGGGATGGCGGGGTCTTTCAGACCCCGCCATCCCCTTCGAACCTAACCTGTCCATGTCGGGGTGCCCTAAGTCCCGAGCTCGCTTCGCTCGCTTACAAAACGTGACGATTTTCGATATTTTGTATTAGCAAACCAAACAAAATTACTTCATGTTTGTATGTATACTATTTTGAGGCACTGTTATTTTAATCATAATTTTTGAACAAATTAATGTGTTAAAATTAATGATGTACTTCAAATATAAGTATACCTACATTTAAATCATTTGTGATTATAAAATTTGATTAGTTATGATTTGATATTTTAAAATTATATCTAGCAACTTTTGATCAGTCGTTCATTTGATGTCACATACATTGGGATTTTAAAATTTTTCTAAATAAATCATTTGGTCATTTAAATTTTGGTATTTCGTTTATTGTTCTTTTGAAATTTGCTCGAGAATATTTTGATTTGTAACCCCAGTAGCAGATGTATCCCGAATTAAGACAAAATAATGATTCAATATTACACAACAAAACACAACACCTTAATTTTCCTCATCATTGACACGTAATGACGTCACGACCGGTTTCCCCGAGCTGAATGCTACCGCTATTCGTAGAAGCTAGCTGAGGATAATCACAAGCTATATTAGCGAATGTCGTCTGCCTTTAATCTTGAGTCTTTATATGTTAAGAGTTCGCAGTAGTATTACAAAATGTTTTTCCATAATCATAACTTACCTTTCTTAACTAATATTGTTATTTTGACCCTGACGTCGTACAAACCGGTAATTTGTTTATTTGTTTTTGTTAACAGCTTTTTACTATAATAATAAACTTGTTTGCTTATAAAGATGGCCATGATGTAATGTTTAAGTAATTTCTTCTAATTTGATTTAACACTTATTTAATCTGGTTTAAGTTATCACACATTTATTTAATTAACTTACGTAACTTAAGTAATTATATCATACTATAGCTTCTGCCCGCGACTTCGTCCGCGTCTGTACATTTTTCCGGAATAAAAATAGCCACACAGTACACATAGGCACAGCACAGTAAATATAGGACATTTCGAGTAAAACCCTCTTCGCTGTCATCTGATGCTTCTTAATACCATACTGACGCCGGGTTCTCCGTTTCCAGATGGCGCCAGTGGTGGAGCCAGTGACAAAGCCAGTGTGGCTGGGCGAGGGTCCGCACTGGGACCACGCCGAGCGGGCGCTGTACTTCGTCAGCATCTTCGACCACACCGTCCACAAGTATGTGCCGCACACCGGCGAACATACTAAGGCTAAGCTGGGTGAGTTCATCCTTCATGTCAAATATCTGGTACTTCCAGTAAATATAAATACTAGATATCTGATGAAGATGTGTCAGTCTGCAATACTCATGCATAAAACAATTTTGTAACACCACGCCCCCATATTCTTATCACCCAATCCAAAATTTAACAATAAAAAAAACCATTTACATTCCAGATGGCATGCCGACCTTCATAATCCCAATTGAGGGTAAGAAGAACCACTTCGTGGTGGGGCTGAACCGGCAGGTGGTGGAGATCGAGTGGGACGGCCAGGAGAACGGGGCCAAGGCGCTGCGGACCATCGCGGAGGTAGACCACCACAGCCCTAAAAACAGGTTCAATGATGCTAAGGCGGATCCCAGGGGAAGACTGTTTGCTGGTGAGTTATCATATGGCCTTAAGTGCCCCTTAAATTGTCATCAGTCCTAGTATTAAAGGCAGAAAGAAACAACTTATGAAATAACCAGTATTCAAATTTAAAAAAGAATGAAAAGATGGCCGCTTTAAAAAGAAAACGCTATTTTTAGCTAGTTTTATCTTTCAACGTAAGTGGATTCAAAATATATTGAGTTTTAAATGTGGTGTGTCCAAATGACGGTGACTACTACATTCATGTTGCATTTCTAAAACAATCTATGTGTTTCTTGTAGGAACTATGGGCCACGAATACGAGCCAGGCAAGTTCAACTTAAAGGCAGGCTCCCTGTATCGCATAGACGCGGACGGCAGCGCCCACCAGCTTGCCACAGGCATCGACATCTCCAACGGCCTCTGTTGGGACCTGAAGGAGAAGGCCTTCTACTACGCAGACTCCTTCGAGTACTCGATCAGGAAATACGATTACGATGTCGAGACGGGGAATATCAGTGAGTTTTTAAAGTACCGCAGTTGTTGGAAACACTGTTGAGCAACAAAAGCAAAACATTTTTTACGCAGCATCAAAATGTTGCTGGCAGCAGTGCTGCGCGTCTTTTGTTTACCATAAAAATAGAAAATTAGCATGCTACAACATGATTTCCGCAACAGCGCAACGTTCCAAGTTGCTAGCAACAACAAAAACAAGTAACTTAAACAATTTTGCCAACTTGTTTGCCAATAAACTTATGAACAAATTATTCTACGAAACAAAATTGAAAAACCACGTTAATTGGATGAGCATTATAAGCGCGTTCATTGACTGAGAGATGTTGCTGAACAGATTACAATGAGACTAAAGATATAGCCATAATTCATCATGTTTATTAAGGAAATATCGGTTTTTATATTTGACTATTATATAAACTTCCCCTTGTTTGTTCTCCAGCGAACCCGCAGACTGTGTTTAAACTACACGACCACGACCTGACCGGCATCGTGGACGGCATGACCATCGACACGGACGGCAACCTATGGGTCGCCAACTTTGATGGACATCAGGCAAGTGCCACAACACATTCTTATTGGAACTTTGTGATCAAAGTCCTCTCTTGTCCGTGTGACAGGTTCTTACCCCCGATTGAGATAGTTACCAGCTGAATTTTTACCTTCCTACCACAAAATTGTGTTTACGTCTTGACTAAAGTATTTGTCCAATAGGTTACGGTACTTATTTATTGGTTAACATGCTATCTTTAATGTAAAAGGGGTAACAAAGTAAAATAATAGTCACGACAAAAGTTTGTCACAGATAAGGTAAGAGTTTTACTTTGTTCGTGACTATATTTCGTCGTGTCTTAACGTAAGACAGCGTGGCTTTTTCCCAGTAATAGAAGTCTTCCGGTATAACGATGATAAATACTCGTACAGTCATAACAGCGATATGGTTTACCAGTTGGACTCCCCCTGAGTCACAAGATACAAGCTCTGCTTAGTTTGTGGCTCGCCAACTATGTTCACACTTGTAAAACGTACTTTCAGTTAATAAACGATTTATTATTATTATTATTATTATTAGTTTCGTTTATTTAATTGATAATAATAATTAACTAAATACATCACAAAATAATAAGAGTTTATTATGAGCAATTTTCGCAATAAATGAAAACTCGACCATATGGCTGTTGTTTGCGCGGGTCATTATCCAGCGTATACTTATCAAGTGCTGACTTCTTCCAGGTGCTGAAAATCAACCCTAAAACCAAACAAGTATTACAAAAGATCCAGATCCCGGCGCTCCAAGTGACATCGGCCACGTTCGGCGGGCCCGCGCTGGACGCGCTGTACGTCACCACGGCCGCCATGGACCGCGGCACGCAGCAGGCGCCGCCCGCCGGCTCCACCTTCAAGATCACTGGCATCGCCGCTAAGGGGCATCGCAATAATTATGTGAGAATAGATTAAATTATTTTTTAATAACAACTGCATTTCATTTATTTATTTAGATTTATTAAAGTTTGCATACCTGATAGAAATACAAGAATACTATCAACGCGTTATATCGACAACAATCGTATTTAATAGGTAGATTAAATACATAAAAAAAAACAGAATATGCAAATAACATAAAATCGCTAAACAAAATTATAGCTTAAAACCAAGGTTGGGTGTACCTGTAACCCCCAAGCCAGTAACCATGAAAGTGGCCCCGTTAGGAGGTGAAGTACAATTGAAATTTGCGGTAGTTACGAACAAAATATCGTAGCCGGGACCCCCAAAAGTAACCGATGTCACTTGTGCTACCGGCATCCGCAACTTCCGCAGCAGATCGCCGGTCCTGGGGTCAATTCTGATGACGCAAGAGCCATCAAACACGGCGATCCATATATTCCCGTCCGTGTCTATGGTTAAACCATCCGGATATCCTTTTATTTCGTTCTCTTCGAAATCGAAAATGTAGGAGCAGTTGGCTGAAAAGAAATGGGGTAAAATAGAACTTGTGACGAAAAATTCAGCAAAGCCTTTTACTGTGTCCTGTGATCACGCCAAAATGGTCTACACACTGTACTCAAGTCTACAAAGGAAAGGGAACTCACAAATCTCTCCAGTTTCCACGTCATAATCGTATCTTCTGATTTTCCTCTCCAACGAGTCTATGTAGTACATGGCCTTCTCGCTGAGGTCCCAAGCCAGGCCGTTGGAGAAGGTGATACGGGTTGCTACCTTCGTGATGCATGATCCATCCAGACGGAACAGGTTAGCCTTCTGCAGCTCATAGACTGGAAATATCCCGGCACCCGCGGTTCCTGAAGAGGCGGAGACTATTTGTATTAGGAATAGTACCACTTTCTATTTCGAGTTGACTGGATTTTTATATCAGTTTTAGCAGACCAACCCTCCGTCATTATCGTCATCTGGGCACAAATCGTTAATTGTACAAATCATCTGACCTGCAAACACCCTGCCCCTGGGATCCGCCTTGCCATCGTTGATCCTGTTGGTGGGCTCATCGTAGTCCACCTCTCCGAGCTCCTTCACCACACAAATTGGTGACCCCTCCCTCCCGTCCCACCGGATCACCTGGAACTTGCGCTCGACCCCAATGAGGAACTGGTCACAGGTGCCTTCTACGCGCAATATGAAACCCACGCGACCGTCTGCATACATACAAATTTGAGTTATTTATCACGCAAGTAGATATTTTTAGTTTTAAGACTTCACGTTGTTCTCCGTCACAGTTTTGTAAATAGCTGTGTTTTGAAGAGATACAATATATGTCTGCCTCACGACCACTTCTCGTAACCGCTACCACTGGGCCACCACCACTGCTGCACTTGCTAATAAGCAATCAAGACTTGTCGAGGTCTCTCTGGACAAGTTTCTCGACACTTAGGGCTATATTTCACCGGGACACCATGGCGGCGCAACCAGTCGCCGCTACCAACAAAATGTATACAGCTCTATAGAGAGTTACTCACCTGGTGTCCGTTTGGTTGCGCAACCAATTTGGCGGCGCGACCAACTCGGACGCGTGCACAGAATGTTACTGGTTGCGCCGCCACGCTGGTCGCGCCACCACTAATTACTATAGCGCTGTATGGTGTCTCACTCACTCGGCCGCCAGTCCGGCCGCCAGTGACGCCCCCACCTCATTGCATGCAGCACGTGTGCACTGTTATGTTTTATTTTTTAACTGCTTTTATTTTAATATTTTAGTTGTTTGTTAATTGCATACAATGGATAATTTCGATACAGAAAGGTTTATTATCGAAATTCAAAGTAGACCATCAATTTGGGATAATTCCTCATCAGATTATTGATGAACCCACCACTGTTTCTTTTTTCTCTTGAACTCTCTTTTCCTACGTACATACAGCAGTAGTGCTGTCTCTTCAAGGTCCATTTTGATACTGTCTCAGTGTGGTGTGGCGACTCTGGTGTCTGTATGGTGTCTAGTTTGGTAGCTTACGGACACCACGGTGGCGCAACTGGTTGCGCCGCCATGCTGGTGTCCCGGTGAAATATAGCCCTTATGAATCACATAAGACTTACTTTAACCTGCATCATCTTGAACCTTTCATCATCACCCATGCATGTTACGAGTATATCTCCTTACGTGGTAATTACATTTTCAACATTATTATCTAGTCCTGCACTTACCAATTCTAGTCTTGTTATGTACCCCAGTGGCCGGCACATACTTGTTGATCCTATTATACAATATTCCAATGGTGACGAAGTACAGAGCTTGCTGCCTCTCGTGCCAATGAGGACTCTCGCTCAGCAGAAATGCGGGACTTGTGATCTGTTCAACTTTTACCGACATAACACAACATACGCAGCTGGCGAATAGGATAAAGGAATAGTAAACCATTTTCGTCGCCAAGTTTCTAGGACTGCTCCAAATAGCGATGGCGACGGAGCTTCTTATAATATTCGTGCATTGTTATCGCACTAATAGACAACAAATATTCAAATTACTAATGTAATGTGAAATTATCAACCAAATTAACATACGAGACATGTATAAAACTAGTTTTAAGTTAATCTGGAAAGATAATTTAAATAGCATTTTTTTTTTTGTATATTATTTAGTTCAGCACAGTAGAATGCAGACCCAATAAATACTTTCCAACACTATTAGATTAGTATTTTATTGAATACTAGCTGTCCGCCGCGGTTACACCCGCGTCTTTGGTTACTGCTCCGCTCCCGTAGGTCGTAGCGTGATGGTATATAGCCTTCCTCGATAACTAATCTATCTAACACTGAAAGAATTTTTCAAATCGGACCAGTAGTTCCAGAGATTAGCGCGTTCAAACAAACAAACAAACAAACTCTGCAGCTTTATAATATTAGTATAGATTTTGTAGTTTGAATCCTTTTGAAATGTATTGCAATTTTTTTGTAATATCTTTCCCTAGAATGGTTGATACAAGTTGGGAGTTATCTGTATACAATATGTTATATGGTTACAATAATACTTCATATTCATATTTATTTATTTGCATACCATGTGTATGAAAGATGTTACATAAGGCATAAAGCTAAGGTACAGTTATGGACCCTGTTAGGGCACAGCAACATAGTAGGTATTAATTATAATTTGAAACCTCAGATCAAAGAAATAGGCAGATAGAGCGCTCAGAACACGCGAGTGGCTCCACCAAAGCAAATACAAAATCAAAAGCAAATACAAACTCGCGACAGTACCAAGCTACGCATCGTCTCGCTCACACGTCACTAGTGATTTGTCATTATAAGTCAAAATATGCCGTCTTGTGTGTTTAAACACTGCAAAAGTTGTTCACAAAAACTAAGAAAACAAGATGGAATATCTTTCCACAGGAAACTCTTGTTATTTTTATTGTTTTGGTATTTAATTTCCATAAAATATTTTCGGCTCACTTGAAACACAAAACCTCAACAGTAAATCGTCTGTGTTGCTAGTTTATGACGGGAAAATTACCCTGAATTAGGGGAATGTGTATTGTGTATACGGAAATATTGTATCTAAAGGGTGCATTTAAATTCATGACGAATATTTTAACCTCCGGCATTACTAACGATACTAATTGTACTACACAACTCAAAAACATTATTAAATTGTTAATGCATATTAGTATGCAGTACTTATGCAGTATTTAAAACCTTTACCAAAAAGCGTTATAAAATGTTATCTTGTCTGATATAAATTAATTAAATAGTAAGTAATTACGCATATTTAACTTTTATTCCCTTATTATTATTCTGTTCGAATATTACGCGCTTTTGCTATCTGGGTATAACCATAAAGCAAAATCGTGTTTCCAATTTTAAAAAATCGTAGTACAATATTTGGGAACAATTTAACTGAACAAAAATATGGGAGTATTTCTCAATATCTGGCAGCCGTAAACGCACACAGACGCGCGTGTCCCTACACGGCCCCTCTTGTCTGCCGCGCACACATAAATAAAAACCGGCGTCACCTTGTTTGTCGCGCACGTTCTATCTGCCTATTTCTTTGATCTGAGTTTGAAACATAAAATTTGTAAAAAAGTAAAATAACACTTCTTATAAACTTGTGTGATCTTCTAAATAAACTCAATTATGATGATTAAAAAGGCGTTGTAGACAACAAATAAGTATAATATTTTAAAGTTGTGCTTATAAAACACGAGATAAATAACAGTACTTTCAACATGATAGAATATCCTGAATGAAAACAATATCAAATAACTATTAGTACTCAGTCTAATAATGCGGTCTCCTTATTGTCACTTTCACAAAGTTAATCTTAATTACGATTTAGTTGCGCTTTTAAAACTTACTGTATCAGTATAAAAGTAGTAACAAAAATGTGATGTTTCTTTAAATTGTATAATAAGTATTAGATAAAAAACAAGATAGCCATAAAATATATATAAAACATGGTTGTAAAGCAAAATTAAAGCTTAAAATTAACATTGGGTAGCCCTTTCACCCCCAAGCCCGTCACCATAAAAGTAGCCCCACATGGAGGCTCCTGAGGACCACGAAGATTTAAACTGGCTGTGGTAACGAACAAAATATCGTAGTTCGGACCCCCGAAAGTAACCGATGTCACTTGTAACGCCGGAATCGGGACCTTTTGCAGCAGACCGCCGGTCTTGGGGTCAATTTTGAGGACGCAAGAGCCGTTGAACACGGCGACCCATAGATTCCCGTCTGTGTCTATGGTCGTGCCATCAGGAACTCCTTCTACTTTGTTTTTCTCGAAATCAAAGATGTACTTGACATTGGCTGAAAGGAAATGAGTAAAGTAGTAAAAACCTGCATTTTATATTTAGACTGCCTCGTTGGTGTAGTGGTCGCAAAGCGCGACCTGAGCATGAGGACTTGGGTTCGATTACCAGGTCGGGCAAAGTGTTATTGGGTTTTTCCATTAAGAATTTCTCAGTAGCAGCCTCGGAGCCTGGATTTGTGCCTGGTTGATGGCAATAGGCTCACCCCCTATTACATGGGACTTAAACATAACTGGCTACACGTGTGCCTAACCCTACGGGGATTACAGGCGTGATTGTATTTATGTCATATTTAAATAAGCTCATTTTTATCCATTTTCCGTCAGACGTTCACTCAAAAAATAAGAAAATTTTAAAACGTTTCTCCAATACCAGCGACGACGCTATCAGATGATGTCAACCACAAATGCACGGTTTATAAAGTACAAATAGAAGTCAAAGACAACTGCTGCGCTAAATACCCAATATTTTCAGGGTTTCATGCCTGAAACCCACATTTTATTACAAGCTTTTATTACATACTCGTAGCTTAGCTTGGCTTCAGGAATCGGACAGGAACCATGTCAAGAAGCCACATTTTTTACGTCATTCAGATGAAAAAAAAAGTTAATATTAAAAGATCCTCACAAATCTCTCCAGTCTCCACGTCGTAGTCGTATCTCCTGATGTTCCTGTCCATGGAGTCGGTGTAGTACATGGCCTTCTGACGGAGGTCCCAGGCCAGGCCGTTGGAGATGGTGACCAAATCTACTACTTTCTTGATATTGGCGCCGTCCAGGCGGAACAGGCTGCCCTTTTGGGGTTCGCAGTTGCCCTGTGCATCCTCAGGGCCCATTGTTCCTGACGCAACATAAAAAAAAACTATAGTGCTATACCCACGATTAAGGAACACCCGCTGTTAGCGGCTCCTAGTAACTGGGTTGTGGAGGTAAGATTTTAAATCTGTAAAAATAAAGTAAAATTAATAAACTAATTAAAAAACATTTTTTTAACCAAGCTTTAATTTAAAATTATTACAATATTGAGTACCTATCGGTATTGTCATAAGAACTAAAGGTGTATGTAAAATTTCAGCTCAATCGGATACCAACAAATAGTCGAAAAATGGTTTACAAATTATAAAAGCTTGTAATATTGGTAGTCAGCTGCTTCTAGTTAGATTAGAGTTGCCTCATTCCTCAACATAATTGTGAAAAGGCTAGGCAGATAATGACCTCCTCTGACGGTGGTGATTATCGACATGCAGGCGACGCCGGTAGCTAAAAATGTTACGCAGATGCTGGCAGTGATTTAATAAGATAGCCTAGATCTAAAAAGAACGAGCTAAGCGAGCTCGGCAATTGGGGAAATCGCTTCTGATTAAGCTAGGTTTAAAGAGCGCGAGGCGAGTGAACAAAGCACGTCATCACGTCATCGTAAGATGGTAAAAATCATCAAATGAGTCCTTCCGCCCTGGGTGGAGCGGAACAGACTGTCAGACTTTTACTGACTAAAAAACCACCCTGTTCCTTCTGTTGCCCTTTACGTTCCGGGGCCACGGTATCCTGTTAAGACGTCTCGCAACCCACGTCATCCCCTTCAGTCTTTGACAGAGCCGTGGCTCTGTCAAGTACTTTTACAGGCGATGACACTACTTTTTAAAGTTTCCCGTCGTAGCCTGTTTTACTGACCTGCAAACACCCTGCCCCTAGGATCCGCCTTGCCATCATTAATCCTGGTGGTGGGCACATCGCGGTCCACCTCGCCGAGCTCCTTCACCACAGAGGCCGTCGAGCCCTCCGCCCCATCCCACCGCACCACCTGGAACTTGCGCTCCACCCCCACTAGGAACTGGTCGCTGGTGCCTTCTACTGGCACCATGAATCCCACGCGACCACCTGGAAGAAACGATTATACATTGTGAAATGATGATGATTCTTGAGCGAGATAAGACGATTCTGTTTTGTCACCATCTACCTACCATGGACCATTTAACATAACTAAATAGCGTGCCTGCACTTATACTATGTTTTGACTCTAAGAACAAACTCTAAATGACTCCCATGCAGTGTCCTACCGCATTGCTGAAAAATTGAAGATGTAAACAAAACCAACTAAAATAGTACCTATAGAAGCACTTACCAACTTTAGTCTTTGTATACGCTCCTGTGGCAGGCACATACTTGTGGATCGTATGGTCCTTAATGCTCACGAAGAACAGAGCTTGCTGCTTCTCATCCCAGTGAGGACCCTCACCCAGACTTACGGGATCTGTGATCTTCTGAACTTTTACCGACATCTGGATATAAAAAATTTACACAACTAATGAATCATAAATAGAAGAATAAGATTCCCAACATTTGCTGTCTTATCACCATCATTTTATTCAAATAAGAGGTAAATACTTTTTTGATAGAAAATAATAAAATTCTAAATAAAGGCATTTAGATAATGGAAATGAACTAATAATCACCACACTAATACCATAGTGTATGGCTATATCCAACCATTAAAAAACGAATTAAAAATGGCGACGCTTATCCTACCCTCTTACTCGCCCGCTATACTGTGCAAGCACAAAGACTGTTATAAGTGCTCCTTTGTTTACACGCCATGTTTTATTTGTTAAGCCCAAGTAATACATACTTGTACCCGTAACCTGGACAACCTGTGCCTCAATATTTCTTAGTCCTATTTTTTTTGTCATGTAGCTATAATAATATGCTGCTAACTTATAAACAAAAGATAAAATTATTGCAATTATTACACACATTTTAACACAATGTGCACGAATTTCAATTATTTTTAATTACCATGTCAAACTATTCTGTTAATTAATTTTTTTGATGAAAAACTTAATTATTTTTTTCTGGTATCAATTTCAATTATCACAGCTATTACTGTTTTAACAAAGCGTTAAATGAAATAGGTAGGCAATAAATTCAAAATGTAGGTTGTGAAAATCTAAATACTTTAACAATTAAAATAAAGCCAACTAATTTATTAGGTACCTATGTGTATATTTTTAGACATTATGTTTTAAATCCGATTAAAGAATGAAACTGCAACATTTTTAATTACTTTTAAGAAATTACTTGGGTACAATGAATTTGTGAAAACATTGATTACCTACTCATGATTAGTTTCGAGGCAGATTATTTTTTTTCAGGCCTGATAAGCTTTATCACAGACTTTTGTGGTGGTGATTACATAACAAATAATAACAAAGATAAGACACTTGAAGTGTCCAAAAATAATATTACATGACAACAGTATTAAACATTTATCAAAACAAGTGCATCTAGTGTTAAAATCGCCTTGAAAATTATGATAGGTATGGAATAAACAAGTGCAATATCTAATTGATAAAACTAAACTCTCGAGCCTTAGGATAGGCTATTAACAGCAAATATAATATTTCAGTACATCTATTATTTAATAGTTAGAACTAGTATTTAAAGTATCTATAGAAAAGTTACAAGAATAAAACAAAGAGCCATTACAAGTGACAAGCGGGCAAGCAAGCATTGAGAATAAGATCAGAATATTTAATTTTTCATTCTATAATTTACTCACCGTTAGTATTATATTATAAAGGTTTTTTCCACACTAATCTGGGAATAACAGAAAAAACAGAAATGAATAAAAATGAAGCTGCAACATCTTTTTGTAAAAGTTGATATAACTTCAATAACAAAGTGCATGGTAATTATAACAACTTTGTATATTCTGGTTTTAAATTATAAATTTCTATGATTTACTTAAAAGTACCATCTCTTATTGTACTAATTATATGAGATTAACTATAATTATATCAATTATATCATTAACAAAAGCATGTTGATATTTAATAATCCCTGTTTGGTTGAAATTAATATATAAATCAGAATTTATCCGGTTGTCGATTACCAAAATGCACCATAAAAATAAATAGATACAGATCAGAATCCTACAAGAAGGTTCAAGTTTCTTAACTCTACAGACTTTCTTACTACCTCAATAATAACAAACGCACAATAAATTGAACTTAAATTTCAACCTACCTTATCGTACGAGAGTCGCGCACCAAATAACGCCGTCTCCAATTTGTAAAGCAATTATATCTAAATCTCACAAACGTACGCGCTATATGAGCTATAGCTTACTTATGCTTCCGTCGCAGTAGGCAGGCTCGCCGCGCTCTACGAACCCAAACAAGCGCCTTATTGATACTCTCCAGTTCTAAACGATAACAAGCCACTTGTTTGCACAAGGTCAGCCGTTTGACGATTGTCCCCTCTTCTAGCCTACCACGTATAGATGCACTCATTATAAGATCAACAGTTACTTAAGAGCTCTTTATTTAATCACAGATACCAACGAACAATAAAACTTCTGTGCTTCTCTCATCGTGCCGCGATAAGAAAAGCCGGTATCAGTTCAGGAAAACATAATGAATTGGGCACCATAATGCGATTCTTGTTAGACGAAAATAAATGAATACTTTACAAAGTTACAAACAATAATTCAAAAATTACAGGTTAGAAACTTACAGCCCACTTTGCTTACAACTGTCAAGTGTCAAACTTAGACCCCAAACAAAAGTCAAAAAAATACTATAATGATGTGACAGACTATAAACCTAGATTTGTATTTATTATCTACTGTGACAATAGTCAAGTATATATTTCTATAAATTATTAAAAACGTTTGTTTTATCTAGATTTGATTTGGTTTATCAGTAATAGGATAATTTACGAATAAAAGGCTACAATAAAGGAAGTAGCAGTGAAGATAAACTGCAACGAGGTCACAAAATCACATTTTGTTATAGTTAACAAACTTGATGACTTTTACATTTAGTTTGGCCCTTTATTCCGTTGTGTCACACAAACCGACAAACATTGAGTTTCAGGTTCACCAGTTTAGTTTGGCCTCTCCATTAAAATTTGTAAGTTTAGAAGACTTGGGTCAGACAGAATCGGAACAAACACAGACACACTAAAATGTATGTTCATACAGTTCATAACCGGCAACAGCTGTTGTGGATGTCAGATAGGCAGTCGCTCCATGTAAAATACTGGTACTCGGCTGCATCCGATTAGACTGGAAGCCGACCCCAATGTAGTTGGGAAAGGGCTAGGCAGATGATGATCAGTCGTGACTCGTGACTGTGGCGTGCTGGGCACATTTTGGTTTGTCATCTATACATGACTGTAGCGGTCAAAGGTTAATCATCAATCACACCTGAACCTACTCCGGCAGACGTTTTCTTTTTAGTCCTATGCTCCTCCACCCGCCGCGCGCCCCGTGTGTCCAACTTCTTCAGTTTTTACAAAATAACCATGGGTTAAATTATTTGAGATTTGTATCGAATATGTATACTGTTATTTTTTTGTTTCTTATTCCCTCTCGTGCCCAATGAGAATTAAGATCACATCACGTACGACAGCCAAAAATAGGCCATTCACTTCAGGCTGTTGATAATTATGTATGGTCAGCACCAAAATTAAGTTAGTGCTATTTAATTTCAGGAATTACTTGTTTGAATACTTGAGTACACAGTACATAAATATCGACGAAAATTATGAAAACAACACAAAATGGAAAATCAGTTGACATTTATTTGATGGAATTTGGAAAAAAAATACAAATACTTATCATCTCAAAGGCGGACATGACGCTAACTTTGAGCTCTGTACAACTACATAGTAAAGACATACATCTACCCATATAGTATAATTATTATTCACAACACAATTATTCTATTTAGGTATAGCTGATATGACAACGAGAATTTTGTTCTTTGGCAGTCACGTTGATCGTAAGTACGGTTGTCACTGCCAATTTATAAAAAATACATCTTTACTTGGCACACTTATTACAACTACGGTGAGAACAAAAAAATACAAGCTGTTGATTTGCATCCTAGTCAAATTCAAGGACGTAATTATGCTAATGATTCTCGACCCAAATCAACAATAAAATGAGTAGGTATTTTTTTATATTTTGTCCTGTTTACTGAAATCCATAATTGTAAACCAGCCGTATTTAAAAGCGGCCCGTCTGTTACTAGCTATAACCGCGCTTTCACACACAAACAAACGCAAACAATACATACACAACGCATACGCAACGATCATTCAATAATTTCGTAGGTACTACTCGCGCACGTGCCTAGCCACGCTCGCGCTCCCGCGCGCGCTTATTAGTTATTGCCCGGTACTGTATTTTCAATTGATTATTTATGTCTTTCAGGACAACCACCTGAAATTTGACGAGGATGCAAAACAACATCTTGTATATATTTAACGCCCTAACTGACGAGATTACAAAGTAACTGACGGTATACTTAAATAAAGTAATACTAGACTATAGTTACGTAAACAATAATTAACGACTAACATAAAATTCTAACTCCTAGTGATTTAAAACTAATACTGAAACACCGAAAATTACAAGAACATGACACGTACCTTTAGTGAACACTTACTTTTTTTTGTATTTTTTTATATAATTTTAACAACGGTCTGTACAAACATTGAGATTTGGTTACGTACTATACGGTAAATACATGTAGATAGTTTTAATATAATTTGAGTTTATATTATTGTAAAATGTGGATCAAAAATCATGGCCAAAATTATCAAGATAGGTACATCCGTAGCGATCAAGAGGCGATCAAAATAAAGGAATTGGCGGGTTGTATAGACGCAAGCCTAACATCTATTATGGTTACAGTGAAGGAGACAATATATAAAGCGATAAGCACTACGTTACGTCTTAAAACAAGTCTGTTAATATCATGTTTTCAAGCTTTTCTGAGATTACTTCCGAATCACAGCCAAATATATTTGTATAAACGTTCCAAAAATACGTGAATTAAATTTAGTCATCGTTATACCAACGGCTCCGGACGCCCTCTTCGAGTGAAGCGGGACAAGTAACAGTAAATATGGCGCAATACATACATACTACTGGCGGCTGTTCCCCCAAAAAGGAGATCTACATTTTAAATTGGCTCCTTTGATCTTTCAGCCTCTAGGACGCGATAAATGCACATAAACTACGATAGTAAATGCAGAGACTAGGTGCGGTTTACAGAAATATATTTATAAACATTTATTTTCTGAGAAAGGTATCAATGATAGCTTTCTGGTAATATTAATAGTTGTAAAACAAGGATTCTTTTCTTCCGTATCATTATTAAAAAATGTTAGTGAATTTGAAGCACCAAGGTTTATCTAAGTAAATGATATTTTTCATGAGATCAAAGTAGGATACTTTTGTGTTCACATTATTTGTTATACTAAGTGCTGCGTTTTATTTCGAGATTCAAAAGGTCTGCGATTTGATCGTGAGCCTGAGATCTGGGAATATTTAAAAAGAAAACCTACTCTTAGTGCGAGACCTAAATAATTATGACGTGTGAAACCGTATGACTTATGTATTTCTAACTATACTAAAATTAAGCCAAATAATAAACTAATCACTAAACACAAGTCGACTAAATTACAACTTAGGTAACAGAACTACTGAAACCTGCTTAGGTTCCGTAGAAACAGACGTCAATGGGCGAGGTGTATATTTGAGAGCGCATGTGTTGTGAATAGCGACTAAAAAACTAAAGAAACAGAAACTTAAATTTGCGACGTAAAAACTACATTAAATTGGCTTAAAATTTACAGTTTCACCTTACATTATAAGGAATGATATACAGCGCCTAATACCTACGTAACATTGTATGTATGCTTAATGACGTATCATACAAACATATTACGCTAACCCTGTTCTAGTCAATTTTGCAGCACCAATGAACACTTCAGGGAATAAACAGTTCAAAATGGGTTCCTATATAGCAATTATATAGTATACTAAATTGGGCACAAAAATGGGTAAGCTTTCAGTCCAAATTGATCACAGAAGGGGAGCGACAATAATCGGGAATTTTAAAGAGTTTCAAAAAGATTATCACTCATGTTCCTAACCTCACGCGTCTTTACAAAACTTCCTCTCTTATGTTAAGTACACATACAATGTAATAATTTTACGACAACTATTGTCACACATATTTAGTTCCAAATCGTAATAAATAACAATAAATCGTGCCGTGCTGTGTCTAGCTCTGTTCCGTTTGCATTTAATGCATGCAAGACTATCTAAAAATATCGTTATCCTTACAGGATTTAAATAATAACGCTAATAATTAACGCTTTCAATTAACGGTTTTAAGAATTATTGTTCTTATAATTGACGAAAGTAATTGTAAACGTATTTACCTATACACAGCACGGCACTATGACGTAACACTGACTTGTATGGCGAATGTTTTCTGAGTCAGTGTTCGTAGAAATTCGTATACTGATCCTTCGATGAGAATTCTCGTTGTTAGGTAACCAACAATTAGTCACTTACGCTGCCGGTAACTATGTCTCGTACGACCCGTAAGTGACCAAGTTGTAATCGGCCGGGAACTATGGATTTTTAAAATCTACTTTGTCAGAAAGTGTGAAAAAAAATATTAGTTTGACTAAGAATCAAATGCACCCCGGCCGACCGTTTACTTGTGTAGCCGGACATACACAGAAACATCTGCGTTATTTACATTCTTGCCACGATATGCTTTAATAGTATTCTGAAATCGTTACAAGTATTTCTAGAAGTATAGTTTTCTGACTGCATATTCAGTTGACAGTTTTCACTCTACAGATTATTGTTACAAATAAACAATTAGCTTAGCACATGGAGTTTCAGTGAAAACTGAAGTTATTTTAAACATACTTAGCATTTGAACTCTAAACTAAAATGGAACTGTATCATGTTTTGGTTTACAATACTTTAACTGCAAATAACGCGGAGTTTCAAAGTGTATTTTACCGATATTTATATTTTAGAAATAGGATCGTAAATGAGAATTTTGTAATTTGGAGAATGTAGTAAAAATATTTTTTGTAAAAACAATCTTCAATATCCAACGACGTTCGAATAAATATAAAGTACACACTGTTTCCCGGCATTACGTTTTTACACAGAATATAAACGGTAAAGTTAGTTTTTCGCTTAAAATGACGGTTTGAAATAAAAAGTCGAACGTCGCAAGTCAGTCAGACCATAATACTAGGTATTTAGACCATATTTTTAGTCTTTACAAATTGCCTATCATTTCCGAAATCTTTCGCGATGTTTACAAGGTAACCGACCAACTGTTAAAGATGTACCGATTCAAAATTGCTGATTGGCTGATTAGTCGAATAGTCGACTAAGACAATATTAGACTAGAGATACATTTTCTGGATAATTTAGTTTTACAGCTAGTGTTACTAGAATGAGTCAATAATCAGTAGATATCTAACGGGTAAATGATTTGTATACACTAGTGTGGTATTCGATTTAGTCGATTATTCAAGTAATTGACAGCAGCTGTGAGACAAGACGGCGGGAAAATTTAACTTGTTAAGATTATTTGAAAGAAATATTTTTTAATTAGGATGGTTTTGTTAATTTTCTCAAAGGTTAAGGTGCTCAAAATGTTAAAATTTTCAAAAACTAAATTATACCGAAAACACTCTAAATATCACCTGGTAGATTTAAAACTTCGTCTTGTCTCACATCACCCATTTGTGATAACTCGCGCACACAGACATACATATTCTACTCTTGCGACTGTTGTCTGGTGATAGTGCTATGCAGTTTAACATTGCAGTCGGCCGGTACGGGTATACGAGAAGGCACCTATTTATTCGATCCGACTAGATCCTTTACCAATGACGTGGTTGGTAGATAAAAAGTGCAAGGATCCATTTATTTATTGTTACTCGGGCCTGTATTGATCGTCCGCATAGCATTATGAAGCCGTGAAGTTAGTGGGTGACTTATAGCAAGCTATATAGATGTTGCAAATGAGTGATAGGCATGGTCGGCACACCGCTAGCAGCTCGTCTACTTGTGGTCGATGTGGTGCGGGTGCGGCGGCGGGTAGTGCGGCGCGTGGTAGTAGGGCTGCATGCCGCCGTCGTACACGCCCTCGTCGTAGCCCACGTACGACATGCCGCCCATCATGCCCATCATTGCTGTAACCACATGAACTCGTTACAAATTGTCACGGGAACTGGAACCGTAACGTTACTAACGTTACGTTACTGAATAACTGGACATAATCGATATTACTACATGTTATTTAATTATTTACGTTATAAAA
Organism: Hoplodrina blanda; assembly: GCA_949316365.1. NCBI lineage: Eukaryota > Metazoa > Arthropoda > Insecta > Lepidoptera > Noctuidae > Hoplodrina > Hoplodrina blanda. The sequence continues at coordinate 637,242 of OX438590.1, forward strand.
TTGACTGTACCGAAAATTATGAAATGTAATTAGACATAAAATATTTGTATGCCATATGGCGAAGCATATGTAAAACTCACATTGTTGGAATCTATGTTTACAAATAAAGGCTATTGATTGATTGATTTGTGACTCTCATTACATACAAGCCCCACCCTGCCTCGGTGAAGTTTGAATTAGAGTCACCAATGCAGTGGTTCTGTACTTGAAAATTACAACAACACGTTACAATCGTGTCGGTTGTATGGATGCACACAGATAGTCGATGTCCTGGTATAACACATAAATGTCAGTCTCACCTGGGTCAGTCTCCACCGGGTAGTACTGTATGGGGTACATGGGGGGCGGGTAGGGGATGTAGGGCAGCGTGAGCAGCGGCTGCTCCATGACGCAGTCGGGCTCGGCCGCACCGCCGTAGCCCGCGTGGGCCGCGCGCCCGTCGCCGTGAGAGTTGCGCCTGACGGAAGGAAGGAAACTACGTCTAAACCATCAATTTATTCCACACAACTCGATTCTTACCGGCTTCCCTTCGGAAGTTTATATTTTATATAGATAACAGGAGTATACTGAGAATATACAAAGATTCGGAAATTCGGAACAGCACCTACTCTACCACCATTCAAAAATGACACACGCAGTAGTATCTACTGCCAAATAACAAAGAAGGCAGCAAATATTTTCAATATACCATCAACTAAAAGTATTATAGAAACGCCTACACTCTTTGTCATAGCTTTGAATTCCAACAACCAAACTTATTCCTCTAAATTATAAGCCGTTTGGCGTTCCGTTGAATTTTAAACAAAGAATTCACAGTAACCGAAGCCAGATCCAGGTCACGTGACACCGACAATCATATGAGCCGAGGTAAGCAGTTTGTCCGCGTTATGTCGAAAAATGCGTAGGCGAAAACGAGATAGGGGAAAAAAAGAAACAAGTCATGCCTATTACTACCTTCTAGCTAGTTTAGCTTTTATTATTATCCAGTTGGTATGCTAGCATGCTATACCTAGTATTTGAAAATACGTGTATAAATAAACTAACCGGTTGTTAGGTCCCTTGTTGCCCATGTTGTTGCTATGCTTATTCTGATTGTGGTTGTTGTTCTGGTTGCCATCCTGGTTACCGCCGCCGCGCTTGAATCTGTTTCCAAAACGAAACAAAATGTTGCAACAGAAAAGTTTAAACAAGCTGATAAATTGAAACTATGTAGTCACCTTTGTCAACTGATGATATTGTGAGCGTCGGTGAAGAAACAAGCTACAGAGCTTGTATGTGCTCCGTAAAGATTATTTCATACATACCTACACTAATGTTGCGTTTTGTTTGCCATGCGTGTTACTCGAGAGAAGCCTATCTAGTATCGAGGCAGTCTCACCTAGGCCCCAGCAGAGGGCGCTGTCCGTTCCCCTTGCCCTGGTTGATCTGCGGCTTATCGGTGGTCTGTCCGGGCTTGTGCTTGTGGTTCTGGTCGGGCGCGGCGTGCGGCATGAGCGGGCGCTCGTGCAGCGCGATCTGCTGCATGTCCTGCGACAGGTCGCGCGGCGAGTAGTGCCGCGGCGGCGGGGCCGGCGCGCCGTACGTGCCGTACACGCAGTCTATGCCCTGGTTGTAGTAGAAGCGGAGCGTCGGCATGTCTGCGGAAGGTTTGATTCAGATTAACTACATTGTCGCCCAAGAAAATACTGACCATACTTAGAAACACGTCGTCAGTTGCAGTTCTTTTGCTAAATGGCAACGATGTAACACAGTCTAATTCCACTTTGAGGCAAAAAATTATCAACGTTCGTTTCGTAACGTAACGGTACCAGGTCGGTACTCACCGTTCAAAGGCAGATCAGATCCGTTAGCCTGCACACTCTTGAAGACGTGCGGGTTGACGCCGGGCGGCGGCGGCGGCGGCGGCACGTGTCCGGCGTGCGGCCCGTGCGGCCCGTGCGGCCCGTGGGGCCCGGGGCCCGCGCCCGCGCCGCACCACACCACGCTCTTGACGCCGCACACGTAGGGCGCGCACGCGCCGCCGCCGCCCGTGTTCACGGTGTAGCCGCCGTTGTTAGGTGGGACCACGCCAGGGTTCATAGCGTCTAAGAGAAAATGATAAATTGTTTACACGCTTTGCAAAATGGTTGTAGAGGGACATGAAAGGTAACCAAGATAAATACTTGGAAGACAAAAGATTTACATAGATTGAATGAGTCATCCGAAAACCGTATTCCCCTTTTTAAGTTCTAAGTTCATCCTTGACCACTAGGTATGTCATCTGTTGGTAAACGATGACGCAGTCAACGATGTGCATGCTTGCCTAGAAGTAACCTCGAGGTGAAGAGCCAGGCTAAAACAATCGGGAAAAACTCCGGCAGAATTCCTTCCCTCCGTTAGCAGTACCTACTCAATAAATGATCCTCATGTCCAGCCGTAACAGACAAAATAAACCGTTGATCGATATTTTCCGCAAGTCCAATTAATAAAAGCATTGCGAACCCCTATAACATCATCCCCCTGAACATCAAAGCGCACTCAGATTACACACAGATGCATACATGGGTCAGTTTTAAACAGGAGCGGACTAGGGCTTTATACCGTTCCCCTAAAATGAATATAATAGGTAACCCTGCCGTCGCTCGCAATCATTTAGTCTCCAAGTAAAAATTAAATCTCCCCATTTAGGTACACGCCCCCGCGGTGGTATTTCAATCCGTGCCCCTATGAATTCGCCTCATTATTTCGACAAGTCTGTTTGTTTTCAATAACTCGCTTCCCCTCGTGTTTCGTCCCTCTCGATATTCCGCCATGTCTGGTCCCCAGGTAAGGGATTAAATAGGGAGATGGACAAATATATTAACAATAATTATGTGTAGTCTACTGCACTATCTCGCTGTCGTATGCAATATTAATTAGTCGATCGATTTTAGTTTCGCTCAACCATGTGTGGCTGTGTTTTAATTTACAGTAGGTACTGTAAACAAATCTAGATGGTCAAGCCATGTCTAACTTTACGTTAATAAAAGGGTTATGAGATAAACTTTGTTAGAAGTTAAAATATGAACTTCACAATCCGCCACGAGTACAGGCAGGCGGTTTTACATAAAATATTGAATTTAAATTACTTGATAGTAATCCATACATTTTTTTTTAATCTTTAATAGATTGAACCCTCTTAAACAATGTAAATTTACACGGCACATAGCTGTGTCGCCGGTGACCTTTATAACAGCAACAGTAATGAATTTACAAGACTTCTTTCTTTCTTTGTTTTACTTTTTAACCAAAATGAGAAAAAGCTTGTAAAAAGGGTACATAACGTTTGACAAAAGAGGTACAATTTCGACTGGATGTAACCATAACCATTGAAACTTCAACCTCAAAAATGTTGTTAATTATTTATTGTGAAAGAACTTTTGGGAAGTTTCCCCCTTTTTCAAAGAATGACTTGCCTAACTCACATTTTCCGTACCCCAACCTTTACCTCTAGGGCTTCAAGTATTGTGTTTCGCAATTTTCTTGGTCAAAACATTTGTAAAAAATGAAAAACATTTGTTACATTCGAGTTATCACGACACAGCGCCCGTTTAACTTTGTAAGAGTCCCTTGTAATTACTACACGAAGGGAGTCTTTGTTGGTCCAAACACCGGCCAAGTGCCATTAGGACTCGCACGCGAAGGGTTCCGTACAAGTTACAACTGTACAATAATTAAGACACAAAAAAGTTTCTTGAATGACGACTCCCTTACATTTTAACTTTGTTTTATTTTTATTATTTGTTATTTAGCGGCCATAGTAATACATACTCTGTGAAAATTTCAACTCTCTACCTATTACGGTTCATGAGACCCAGACAGACGGATAGCGGAGGCTTAGCAATATGGACCCTTTGGCGCCCTTCGGGTACTTAACCCTAAAAAGGTCGTTACGTAATAAATGAATGGCCCTTTAGCTTATAAGTATATCAGCATAATTGATTACGTCATGTACACAAATCTTTATGAATGCTCCTTTGTCGAGACAAACCCTAAGGAAAACCACTCTATTGCTTCACATGACCCTTATATTGTAGCTGACAAAGAATTGGTGTCAAGTGTGTGTGGGCAGGAAGATCGACCTGGATATTTATAATCTCATTGATTCTCGAAATCCTTGAGTTATTTTTAAAGAGCGCAAGTAATTTCATCAGATAAAACTAGCATTGTTGATCTTGATAGTAGAATAAGTTAAAATATTATGTTAATTGTTTATTTATTATTTGGAGAAAAGACACAAAGATATACAAAGTTTTATCGTGGTTACAGAAACAATACTTGGCCTATCATTTTCACAAATTTCATCGAAATTTGGAAAAAAATAAGTAGTTTACCTATTGCCTATTTTTCTGCCAGTAAGTAACAACATATTGCAACCTGCCATTGATTGACAAGTGTAGGGTGACGGTTCATTTCAGAGACAATGGTTTGAGAGGGCGTGGCCGTTTGCAGCTTTCCATTTTCTGCGGAGATATTTTCACCTAGAATAAATATCTGGGAGCACCTTATCTCGAAGCGACTAATTATATTATATTGATACGGTCACCAGAAATGTTGATAAGTAATTGATTAGATAACTATTTTTAATTAAGTTGTTGAATAGGTGCTAAGCGGGAACCGAAATTATAGCGCGATTACTTATGTAAAATAATAAGTTTGGAAAATTAGCACCGCGTGTCTCCCTAAATGGCGTTGGGATCGAATTAGATCGCGCTATAGTTTCTTCAACGCCGTTTGGTTGGGGTAAATTATTTTTTCTTTTTTTGCTGTGAGAGCAGCGCACCTGCTGTGATTATTTTTGTTACAGGAAGTAGTGATCCAGTGATGTTATTTAAACATCCTCTTCAAAGTGACCCATGCGTTAGACCCTAGCTAAAATAACTGACGTGTTGGTTTTACATAAGATCTCACAACTTTTTCCAGTGAAAGAACTGCGTTGCGCTTGCGAGACTTCACCTTATTTACAACAACATAACATAACTTCACGCTTGTAATCCCGGAAGTTAGGCAGAGGTGTACCGATTAGTACACCCACATTTCGCCAGTTATGTTAAAGTCCCATGTAATCCGGGCACAAATCCAGACTTCGAGGCTGCTACTGAAAAATTCCTGATAGAAAAACCCAATAACACTTTGCCCGACCTGCGAAACGAACCCAAGACCACTAGACCAACGAGGCATGCAATTGGTAAGTACTTACTGGTATAGGTGGTAAGCGTGTTGGTGTTGGCCGGCGTGGAGGCCCGCACCGACGCCGGGGACGCGATGCCGTGCGAACCCATGTCGCCGCTACCACCAGCCTGCACCAAAAAAACATTGATTGCAAAATATTTTGATGCAAGTCTTAGTCTTCCATCGATAAATGTGTATAAGTAAAGGACTTATTTTATTAGCTGTTGCCACTGATTGGCGGAAATAACAGCATCCGTTCAAATCACTTGAAATGTGATTTAAGTTCCTACTCAATTGAAAGGGCTTCAGAAACTGCGGGTGGAGCAAACTACATAGGTATTTTATATCGCCTTGATGACCTGTGTCTTTGCATTGCAGTGTCCGTGGAGGCTTTTGCTCGTTCTTCTCCACTGAGGACTTTTTTTTTTTTGAGGTGGTAAAAATCATCAAATGAGTCCTTCCGTCCTGGTTGGGGCGGAAGAGACTGTCAGACTTTTACTGACTAAAAAACCACCCTGTTCCTTCTGTTGCCCTTTCCGTTCCGGGGCCACGGTATCCTGTTAAGACATCCCGCAACCCCGGTCCACTGAGGCCTACGCCCGTTTTGGAACGAGCAACCAGCTTCAACTTTTTGACTAACCCGTAAATTGTCTAAATGACTTTGACTTTGACTGTGACGGATAAAAAAAAGAGGCCTGCAGCTTCAGCAAAATGTAGGTCTATGGTAGCAATGCGGTTTTCCCCCGCGCATAGGCTGAATTCTTTTGTTTTTAGCTTCAAACCGCATAGGCAAGCAGAGAGCCTCTCCTACTTAATCTGCGGGAGCCCAAACGCAAGCAAGCCACAACCTTGTTGTACAGGGAATAGTTAACAGGGTAAGCAAGCAAATACCACCACTTAAATATTGGAGAAACTTGTTTATTGTATTATTAATTAACTAGCTTCTACCCGCGACTTCGTCCACGGCCGGGGATGTCAAGTACTTATATAAAACTACCTACCTACTAACAAACTATGGACTTTGTCTGAAATAAAAGATTTTTATTATTTTATTTATTTATTTATACCACGAAACATATCCTCACTCAGCAATAGTGTAGCTTCCTATTAGAGAAAACATTTTTCTTTCAGAGATTACCTCTTACAAAGAAACAAACTTTACGGCTTTATAATATTTTTAGTAAAGTCTAATACACAATGGAAATGAAATTTTTATATCCGACGTTGTCTGAAGAAAAGCATCTTCCAATCATATAACGATAATACGCGGTAAAAATAAAGTTCAAGAACAAAGCTTTAAGTTGTTAATCTATGTGTAATCTATACTAATATTATAAAGCTACAGTGTTTGTTTGTTTGTTTGTTTGTTTGAACGCGCTAATCTCTGGAACTACTGGTCCGATTTGAAAAATTATTTCAGTGTTAGAGAGATTTGTTATCGAGGAAGGCTATAGGCTATACCATCACGCTACGACCTACGGGAGCGGAGCAGTAACCAAAGACGCGGGTGTAACCGCGGCGGACAGCTAGTGATTAATAAAATGTATAAATCACAAACTAAATATTGTAGAAAGAATATTAATTTTTGAAATCACTGACAATCATATTTATAGCTTTTTAGTAAACGTTTTTAACGTAGTCGGGTTTAGTTTTTCATACCAAAGTAATTCAGTTAATTAATATTTAATTTTTTGATTACGTCATCTATGTCCGCCATTTTGAATTTTCTCGGACGTCATAAAACTAGCGGAATATCACGACGGTTCTAAAGAACTATGTATAACTTATTCGACGATTTAATATATGCCGTATAATGTAGGAGATATGCGCAATCAGATGAACGTCTATACCTACATATCTACATACATAATAAATAGACTGCTAAAACTCAAAACCCTCCTTAGGCTTGGCCGTAGTCGGGTAAAAACAAAGTTTCGCAGTGCTGCTAAGAATCGGGTACTCCAAAGTTTCGCAGACAGCGTGTCGCGTAGCTAAATAAAAAAGAACATTGTCATAGAAAGATTATAAAGTTAATTACTGACCTGAGTATGATGGTTCTCAGTAGGCGCTCCGCCATTTGGCTGAGTGTGTGTGAGCTCGTGGGGCGGAGCACCCGCGCCTGGCCGACAGTCCACCATCAGGGGCAGTGCTTCAACTTCAACCTACAGAAACAAATCACTAATAAAACATACGATACGAACGTGAGGCCACTATTTTGTTTAAAAAAAAATTACCGACAGTTTTAGACAAGGACGGAAATCTTGTTTTTGTTCTGTTTAAGGCTACTCCTGCGGTGTTTTTTGTTTAGAAAGGTGCATACTAGATAATATGGAACGCAAAATTAAACTTACTACCATAATAGTCCGTGTCAGGTCCGTGGTACGGGCTGGCGCGAAACACGTGCGATATGAACAAGGTGCCCTTATCAAATGATTTATTGCAACTCAATTTTTCTTATAACTGTTTCTACTTTGATGCCCTCTGCGGACCAATTGCGAGTCTGTGTCGGCGAGGGTCACAGCCACGCATGCGCGGACCGCTAGTTGCCCGGTGCAGTATCCACTAACACTGATTGTTTGTTTTCATTCCTTTTTCACCTTGTAAAGGAATTGAAAACACCATTTTGTTTTCGTTGCACATTTTAAGAAAGTTGATCAAAATAATAAAAAGATGACATCCCTAAAAAAACCACGCAGTTTGGAAATGATTACAAACATAGTTTCGGGAAAAAGCTTTTTGATTCTTTTAAAAACAAGGTTTCCATCCGCTTTCCCTGTCAGTAATCGACTCCATCTACACAAATACTAAAACAACAACAATACAAACTAAATACTACACTTAACTACACAACATGTATCCCAATTCGATTACCACTAAAATAGCTACGATATGGTACTTGGGAATAGATTTATAAGCACGTCACTTTCTCATTGCTTTTTGCATTAAACGATAACTCGATTGAATTGTTTTTATAACTTATTTAAAATAGTAAATAGAAAAAAATAAAATTAATTAGTAAGCCTTATAAAATATCGTACAAAAAAAGTAAATGAAGAAATGAAACGTATGGACATGTAACTGTAATGCATATTTGCAAAGGTATAAATATGGTAGCCCTTTGATGTATTTGATGGGGCATAAGGACGCTTAAATAGACTTAACACTAAGTATTTATATTTAATAAATTATCTTTTAAATTGACTTATAAATAGAGTGCAAACGTTGAATCGAAGGCTTCAATAACGAAAGAATTAAACCGCTTTTTCGTAATAAAATATTTTACAACGCAATTTCAGTTTTTCTAGAATAGCTGTTCGCTAAGTGATATGCTTACAAGTCACCCACAACCTAGTTCTATTTGAGTCTAGCTACAACTAACAGGCATCGGTTCAAAGTTAAGAAAGTCCAGGTGTTGGTAAGTGAAATCGACGTTGTTTTGGAAGGATAGCTCAGTCTCTTCGTTCCACGACACTTTGCTCGGCTTGCTAGCTTTCTCTGGAGCCTTGTCGTCCGGAGCCACCTTGGATTTGTTTCGGGCCTTGCTTAGACCTTGTTTCAAAGTGATGTTGCCTGGTCGTGGAACATTCATTAAATACGAGAAGAGTAAACACTATTTTAAAAATAAAATGTGCTGAATGCAAAAAATATGTGTGAAATAAGTAGTGAAAAAATCAAGCAGGCTTTTTAAGAAGCATTCGTAAGTGTTATCAAGGCCAAAAAATAATTATTTTGTCGAACCTATTTGCTGCAACATTTGGCTTAGGGTCAGGAACTGAGAATGTGCACGGGAGTATCTGTAGGGAGGGGCCCAGGGTCTTATTTCCTCAAGGGGAAGCGGTTCCAACTGCTCAAAGTTCACTATTCGCTTTTCCCCTAACTCCTCGATAAACACGAGGCAGGGACCACCATCAGGTCTCATTTCTTGGATGTGGCAGTGGTATGGGACTGTCTGCTCGGGCTGCAGTTTGCACAAACATTTGACACCCACTTGGAGGGTTGTTCCGTCCGAATATCTCGCGCCATAACGCATTTCTGTAATACCATTTCATAAGTACCGAAATAGGTGAATTGTATGTTAAAAGAATTCTCCCAAAATGAAATGGAATAGGGAACTGAAACGCCCAAACAAAACACATCTTGGAATTAATCTGCTGACTTTGTTACATAGAAAATTATTGTCATTTCCGTTCTTACGAAAACCATTAACGAAATAGCCAGAAATTCACAAGAGAAAACTAGTACTTATTACTGCAAGTAACCAGATAATGACGAAGGAGAAGGAATTCAGAAAGCGTCCAAACGAGCGAAAGATATAATATTATTGTTCGTATAGGATTTCTGTTCCCATTCCATTCATGGAAAAAAAAACGTGTGTACCTCGTCTCAATTCGCTCCAGACATCAAACTCTATGTTCCTATAGATATCAGGATCTAGGGCTTTTGCCACTTTGTATGGAAACGGAGTGATTCCATTGTCGAGCAAGTCTTTCGCGCTGTTAACGTTCAAGCAGTTCATGCAAACATTCTCAAGCTGTATCAGACTGCGGTTGAACACAAAAATGCTCAGAGACTCTTTCAACAGACTAGCTCTTTCTAAATCTTCGGTATGGTGCTTACATTTGAGCGCCAAAGCGTTATTGTTCCTGTCTTTGTCATCGTCAGCAGCTTCTATGAATATCTTGGCTCTCTCTTTCTGCTTTTTGCGACGTTCAACATTCTCTGACATGAAGTACTCGATATGGTTGGACGGTACTTTGTCGTGGAGCATTTTGTCGACGGCGTAAGACAAGTCTTTGAGCTGGTAGACGCCGTCGTAAAGTATTTCATATACCAGAGCTACAAGTATAATGTTGCATATCAACTTTTTGGACGCCGAAGTGACAAGCGATAGCGAGCCCTGTACGCCACGCTACTCAATTTAATGAGACTTTTTTTTAGATAAATATGCAGAAATGAATTTCATACATATTGAGTATACTTAATTCGTATTTTTGTGAACCATATTTTAGCTAGATGATAGCTATAGACGTCGTGGAGGTACAGAACACGCCGCCGCCGCATTGCGTTGTTACTCCGTAGTTGGCGCGACATTCAACAGGTGGACAAAAACATAATATTCAAAAATTGAAGGGTAAAACGAAAAACAAAATATGTCATGAAATGTTAAGCCGATGAAATTAAAATGTGATTCAGGACTCTCCGGTAGTTTAATTATTGTTTATCATATGAGATGAAAAAGAATTTATCATCGTCATTCATCAAGAAGATTCATTTACATAACAAAAAAGAAAATTAAGTTCTCATGATAGAGAAACAATTGTTTTTGCATGGAACACACTAGATATAAATCAGATCAGAGTGACCTCGAAAGACAGTGTCCAAAGAATGAAATAAATTATTATATTCAACAATATTGCAGTATTAACTTGATCAAAATATTTTAAAAGTATTTTTACATAAATAAACTTACATTGGCAAAAAGATGATGTGTTAATGAAATCTTTAGTGTACACCACATCAAAATGCTTAGTATCGGGTGAGTAAAACAGGTATATCGGGTCTCCATAACCATTGCATATTTTTGTTTGTGGACCTTTGTTAGCTTCAAATATTACAAAGTCACGTCTGCAAGGTTTTAATGGCAAGTTATTGTCTTTCATTATGTTAGGGCATTGTGCCTAACACAAGTTGCAAGATTTTATTATTTTAAATGTGATGAAATTTGAAGTGATTTGTGATAAAGGTGATTGAAGGTATGGTACAATGCTAAATTAATTTAGAAAAAATACTGTAAAACAAAAATAATGAAAAAGTATTGTTTGTAAATTATTCAAATGGATTTTAAATGTTATTTGAGTGTAATCAAGCTTGTATTAGGCACAGTGTAAATAAAAATGTTAGAAATTATAAATTAAGAAGTGGGTAGTCAAAACCGCATGTGAAAATTTTCTTACCTATAAAGATGGCTCATGGCCGATATTTCAATTAAACCACCCCACTCGGATGGATTTGACATCTCTTTGAGATAATTTTCAAACGGACAAGTCAACGACTACAAAACAAAAGTATTTATGTTAACATTGCCTGGATTTGAAATATATTTGACAAACATGTGAGGCATATCCTACCCCTTCGAAGAGGTGCCTTTTAGTAGCCATGAACTGAACGCAGTCCAGCCGAACTTTGTGAAAGTATCGCTGGGTGTTATACATGTTCTCAGAGACAGCGCGGAAAAGGCAGCTAGAGTCCCTAGCTGTGTGTTTACGGAAAAATCCCATCTCGTCCAACCACCTGTCCGGCTCCGAGGAACGCTTGTGTATCTTCCACGGCCCGCGACAGCGGATCGGGGAAGGCGACATTGTACACTGCTAACAATCTGCAGGTAAACAAAAACAAATGACGCTGCCGCTTCGATCAACATATCCGCCAAAAATTTCTAACAAACCGACCCGTTTTCCATCCACAAATGAACAAAAAAACAAAGTTAGTTATCGGATCAGGCATCCAAAAAACCATATCGTAGCTATATCGTCTGGCGAATGCAAATGGTTGTTTTGCTGTCTACGATATACAACACGTGCAAACGTTAAATCTTACGTACGACGCTAAAATAACATGAAAACACTTACCGAAATGATATATCTCAACTGTCAGCATCAGTGTTAAACTTTGTTGTATGTGCGAAGTTGTATTTTACGAAAATCTAATAAAAATTGCACGTGCCAAAAGCAAACCGTCAAGAGCCGGCGGGAAGCAAATCAAAATTTACAAGACGACGGCATTTTTTGCAACAATGTTACCCAAACGAGAAGTGCATTCCAGGTCAACATTTGGCATCTCGTTTTAACATTTCATAAAGTGTATCTTGCTATTTCATCTAGATACATACATGCTAAATATATTGTTCTTGTTGTAGTGTGAACCTTGAAGCGCACTTTGATAACCGACCATAGACGTCATAGAGTAGTTGCCTGCTAATTAGACAAAAAATAAATATTCAAAAAAGTTTTCTTACCATGAAAGTTAGTTTTAGTCAGTCACAATGGTTATTTTTAATGGTTTTTTATTCTTCTCTATTGTATTTTAGGGCTTATTTTATAGCGAATGAGTCAACATTTTGATTATCTATAAATGACCACTCACATAAGTACACTGATAAACCTACTTACAAGTCTACGCAGTACACCAAAAACCAGTACCTACGTACATCAAAAATTACTATGGTCTACTAATACACATTCAGCAAATGAACAGGCGGAATAACGCGACGCGGCAGCATTCACGTTAGTGTGTTTAACAATCTAGAATTTAATATTTCTCTGGGGCTTCTGCTGTTTGCGTCAGGGCCCGATCTAAGGGGGGGCCAGCCAGGCAAATGCCCAGAGCGGCAAAAATAAGGGGGCGGCAAAATTGAGTGTGCCGGGTGGTTGCACGAAGTCCAATATACTCTCATGAATTTTTAATAAACTTGTTCAGAAACCATAGTAGACTAACGTATTTGAATATTATGCAATTAGAACAATATCACATAATTATATAATAATATCATCCCATCTTTGGATTAGCAAGCTCATGACTTATATGGTGTTAGTGTAAAGGGCGGCGAATATTATTTTGCGGCTAAATAGCTAGATCGGGCCCTGGTTTGCGTCACAGCGTCACAACGCTTAATACACTAGCAGGCATGCAGCATCATCAGACTAGGACACTATTTTAGCACTAATATCTGAGCTTGTAGTATTAGGAACCGAGGCAGCATACTTGCGGACAAGGGACATGGAGAATGGGTGTTCAAGTTCAACCAGTATGTTAGCGGTAGTGTGTAGCAGTCTTAATAAAATTCAAAATAAACAAGTGTTGCTAATTACTGAAAATTACCGCATTTGTGGGTTTCTTAATTACAATAAATGTGGATAGTTATTTTTAGTTACTGGTCGTGTGTCATTTAACAATAAAATGAGTCGAAGCTTTTTTGACACAATCTCACAGGCATAATTTGTAATAATAGGTTTATTTAAAAACATTTGTCTTCATGGACAAAAGATCGTAGCCTATTTTCACAAAAGTATGAGAAGAATGATGAAATTTTTGTAAAGTGTTACTGCAAGTATTCTCTTATTAGTTACATATTATAAAGCTTGTTATTTTTTATTCGAGGAACTGACTTCATGTTTCAGCAAATTTAAATAAGTAATTTACGTCAAAGGTATGAGTCGAAGCTTTTTTGACACAATCTCACAGGCATAATTTGTAATAATAGGTTTATTTAAAAACATTTGTCTTCATGGACAAAAGATCGTAGCCTATTTTCACAAAAGTATGAGAAGAATGATGAAATTTTTGTAAAGTGTTACTGCAAGTATTCTCTTATTAGTTACATATTATGAAGCTTGTTATTTTTTATTCGAGGAACTGACTTCATGTTTCAGCAAATTTAATTAAGTAATTTACGTCAAAGGTATGAGTCGAAGCTTTTTTGACACAATCTCACAGGCATAATTTGTAATAATAGGTTTATTTAAAAACATTTGTCTTCATGGACAAAAGATCGTAGCCTATTTTCACAAAAGTATGAGAAGAATGATGAAATTTTTGTAAAGTGTTACTGCAAGTATTCTCTTATTAGTTACATAATATAAAGCTTGTTATTTTTTATTCGAGGAACTGACTTCATGTTTCAGCAAATATAATTAAGTAATTTACGTCAAAGGTACCTAGTAAGGTAAGGAAATTTGAAAATATATTGCGAATGACCATAGAAAGAAATAAAACGCATCAAAATTTTTAAATCTATATTTATAAAAAGCACCGTCTGTAAAACATACAAAATCCCGGTAAAATGGTTTATTGGCATCGACAGCGTTATTATAAAAATGGAAAAATGTTTGATTATGGTTGTATAAGACAATATAAAAATTATGACTGTTCACATCATTGCTTAGACAAACTATTGCTTTTTTTTATTCAGACCGAATACTTATACCTTATTATGGTTGAGCAAGTAATATTGTTACAGTACTACATTCGATGGTTCTTACCATATTTCTAAGTTAATACAATGCAAAAATACTATATCAACGCAGAAATAAAGTTAAAAATAATTTAGACCCAAATGAGATTTGGTAACTACACTCCTAATTTATTGACCAGAGTATCACACACGCGCAGATGCATAATTCTCATGAGCATACATATCTCAAATTAAAGGAGAACACAAGCACAGAATAAGACTGAAATTAAACCATAGCATTTTATTTGGAGTGCAGTGTGTTCCCGACTTAAATAAATCAGTACTGGACATTCATACTTAATTATTCCTTCAATATAAATTAAATTATAAAATGCTCGTAAAATACGCTTATAAATATACATATACCGTTAAAAAGTGACATAGAAAATTTGGTTCCTATATACTAATGATAAGGACCAGTTCACAAAGTCCATTCTAACTCTAATCGAACCTTGGTGTAGTTCTGTCGTTTGATATAAATAAAGACTTGTTAAAACGGACAGCGCAAACGGGCCTATGACTTAAATCGAGTTTAAAATACGGGCGATACTAGCGAGATATAGTTGCGGGTGGTTATTGCATGCTCAGGCCGTTTTCTCCTGTTCAATGACGTCCTTAGTAGGCAGAGGGTTCTTCTCACAAGTCTCAGTGTGCTTCAATTTGGTAGGGTCGAAGTTTTCGATGCCGTTCAAAAACTTGTTCTTCTCCTTCTCGGCTTCGATAGCTGTGAGTGAAAAAAATCCGTTAGCGGGTACTTACATTAATAGATAGGACTTGATTTATGGTCGTTCAGTTTAAGATATTTTAGCCACTTGTCAGAGTGCTTAAGTTGCCGTTAAAAAGATGCTCATGATTAGGGCCAGACACTAGAATATTTTTTGCTTATGTTTATGTTGCCTGTTTTCTACACACATTAATGCATGTAAACTAGACTGAATAATAATTATTTATATACGGGAATCGAACCCCCGTTTTCATATCGAACAACTATTAAATTATTAAACCAATTGATAGTCTAGATACCGAATCAATTTCTGCTCTCTACATAAAGAGAAAGTAAGCGTGCAAATAATATATAGCCACGCCAAAGCGTATTATTTCATCTCTGTAGATATCTGTTTATAACTACAGGGATGAAAATATACAACCGGCACAATCAACTTTTTTTAAATAATACTGCAGCAGGCACAGGCATGTATTTGCCAAATAAGTAGACATCTAAAAGTATAAGTAGGTACAATAAAATACGCAGAAAATTATAAAGCAGCAAAAATAAACCTTCAATAGGCGGTAAGGGGTTCTTTTCTTCTGTTGTCGTATGCTTCATCTGAGTCTTGTCGAAGTGTTCAACGCCATCCAACAGATTCTGGTGCTGTTTCTCCGCGGCAACAACTGATGCAAAGCAAATCGTGCAAGGCAAAACATAATAAATACGAGTAATAATAAAAGCACCGAGCGCGTCTTTCGTATTTGAAACACAATCATTCATAGAAAGGCAACATTTACATGCTAATTGACTCAGACACGATATGGAAGTGCTTGGAATAAAAAGCGTGTCAGACCGTAAGTCGTTACAAAAACATTGATAAGCTAATGAGTCTTTAGGTACTTCTTTAGTCGTTAACATTGCATAAGATTATTCAGAATAAGGACATCGGGTTGGTAATTTGGTATATTACCACTCGTAAGCGCATTAGTTAGGCTTTAAAATGACATAATGATTCAAAAGAAATAAATTGTATCTTACAATATTATTGCACATATACATGCGGAATCAGGGTGCTTGTGCTGATGAAGGTAAATAAAATAAAAACATACCATCTTTGTCAGGAAGTGGGTTCTTTTCCTGTGTTTCTGTGTGCTTCAACCTGGTAGCATCAAACTTTTCGATGCCATCGAACAGGGACTTTTGAGTTTTTTCGGTGGCAACATCTGTAAACCATAGACAAAACGTGTCAAAAAATATTCGAAATTTGAATGATTTGGCGCACTCTCACAACGTATAAAACATGCGCGTTATTGTTTTAGTAAAACGTAAAGTAATTAAAACTATTACAACAATAACTGCAATGAGTCGAAAAATAACATTAGCTTCGTCCCCTGGTTTAGTTCCCCAGTTAAAATTAGAAGAAATGCGATGAGCAAAAGCAGCCACGTCTCACAGGCGTATTGCGGCTTGCTATTATTATTTTATTAGTGGCGCGCGCGGCATTCCACTCGGTGATATACCTAGTGCATTTGGCAGCACGATTTTTTCCACAGTCTCCGTTTTCCTGAGGGAGGATGTCTGAAATTGTTCTACGCCTTGAAGTAGCGCGTTGTGTTGCTTTTCTTGCGCTACGTCTGTTGTGAAATTGAAATTTTCTTTGTTATTCTGTTATCGGTTGTTTGTTTTGAATCGAAGCGTCAATATGTGCCGGCTTCAAGATAAAAGTCTTAAGTGTGTTTTATTATTGATTTTAGATACGGCGAATTTACTAATCAATTCTGATTAATTAGGTATACCTATCGACCACTCATATCCTTACATCTTCACGCAACCCAAATTAGTGTTTCTGTTTCATTATATTTCTTATTTCTTCTTTATTAAGTCTGTATACCGTACAGGACCTATCTGTCGGACAAACAACTTCTACGTAGTTTAGAAACGGAAGGAGTTCGTATTTCTGATTGATAAAACTGCTCTCGCTAAATAATTGATTGTAAGAGTGAATTTGGTCCCCCGCTGTTTTAAATTCAATCATCTAGAGAGAGATAGCATGATGTATTGTAGGTCTGTCTGTACGATAGAAACCTAGGCTTCGGAACATAACGAACAAAGAATGAGTAGATATGTACCTACCTGCCTAAAGTAATCTGATTTTTTAGGGTACCTAAGGTACCAAATTAATAGTTGACTCAACTGGAGTTTGTTAACTTTGCTAATTCAATCACCTCAATGATTAAGTAGGTACCTATCTAGATCTACCGACTTAATACCAAAGCCAATTTGGTAGATCAATTTTAGATTGACTAATCGCCGATTAACAATAGGCAATGCGCAATAAGACGAGATTTTATTCTAGAAATTCAAGATTTTATTTGAAATCTCTAAAAAATCTTTATTTGGCAATGGTGTTCTGATAAGTACGACTTTTCGTATCTTTGTAGAACGCACACAGCAACAACTTTCATCTTTCCTCTTATTCTGTTTCTCCTACGACTCAAAACAACGAAAAATAACGAGTCTAGCTGTCGAGAAAGGACCCAAGTCTTGTCTTTCAACATTTTCTTCTTGACCATACCTTCTGCGGAGGGCAGCACGATCTTCTCGTTGGTGTCAACGTCACGCAGGCAGCTCTGGTTGAAGCCTTCCAACTGGCTCTTGAGGTCGACGGCTACCTTGGGCAGGTCCTTGAGGGAAGGGGCATCTACTGAGCAGGCCATTTTTTAATGGTATCTGGAATTAAGAGAAAACATTGGGAGTTAGTTGTGGGTAAAGAGAAAATGAGTTGCTGTGGGGTACAAAACTTTTTTTAGTTCATCTGAGAAGGGAAATTTCCTGATGATATATGAACAGTGGTTTATGGAGTGTTTATGAGCATTGGTCTCTCACGTGTATGATAGCTATGACAATGGTTTCCAGAAACTCAATAACTATAGACTGTTATCTAACGATTTCAGGTTATTTTGGTACTTAGATAGTTTTTATGGAACAATCTAGATAACGACGCATTTATTGAAATTGTGTTATAATGAGGCACTATCACTATTTCCACTTCCTTTGTTTGAATTTCTCTACTAGTAGGATTATCTACTTATCCACAACTTAGGTGTGACATGTTTAGAGATTTAACAGACATTACTAAAAAAAACATGTAAGTAATGAGAAAAACAATACTAGAAGTTACATTAGACGTGGCAGTACCACTTTCACGTATCGCTAACAAGCTAAAATGGTAAACGATGAAACATGGCATTAGTCGAGTAGGTCGGTACTTCGGTAGAAACGTCAGATAATTGTTTACTAGCTAATCGATAAAGATTGTATAGGCAGGGGAGGTGTTAGGAGGACTTAGGAGTTAACGAGACGTTTTGGATTATACATAGTTCACTTCTGAATTGATTGTGTTATTGTGTTAAGTTTAGCACTTAGTTTTGACAATATCTGAATATTGCAGACGAATATGCTTTCTATCGTAAAAGTCTTGTAGATACTAAGGTACTACTAAGGTAAATAAACTAACTAAGGTAAATGTTGAAATGATTTACATACGTATCATATTTAAAACTTCTAAGCCGTAGCTTAATGCGGTCTAAGCAACACATTAACAAAACCTAATTATTTCCTTCTCATTGATATCATTAGGTAGTTCATAACTTAACCGCAATTCGCCACGGTTTCCGCGACCTCTTCAATTACAAATCGCTTGTCGAGCGGAGAGTGAACTAACGGCAGTTTAACAAGTATAATATGCGTACCACGGCCATTGTTGGTAAGCTAACTGTATATGTCTTCGCCCACATGTGTGGTAAGACTCAAGCAAACACAACGGACTGGTGGTCCATTTTTTTCTATAGAATGTAAAAGGAAGCAAGATTGTATGAAGTGGCCAATGATATTATGATGTAAAATGAAATTAAGTAGGTACCTAATAATTTCTAAAAGCCTAACTAATAGAAGGTAGGACCTTGGCATAAATAATTAAGTACATAAAATCGATAATTACAAAAGGCAAACCAATTTCATACATCTCTGAAATGGAGCTCAATTTCCTTAGAAAAATAAAAAGCCAGACGAAAAATCATAAAATTTATAATAACTACCAAGAATTGATGAGGAAATTATATTTTCTCTACGCACAATTCAATTAGCTTCTCCTAAACTTGAATTTTCTATTTTAATTGGTTTATTCTATAGCTAGCTAGATAGAATCAATCTTCCGACTTCCATTCAATTTTAATTTTCGAATTCGGCTATTAAATTCAAAGCGCGAAATACAGACAAAATCAATTATTAAAAATTGTCTGTGGTAAGTACCTACCTATGTGGTGGTATTTTTTTTCCACCAGCTGACCAGCCTCTTTATTTCCAATGACTATGAGCAATGCATGGCCGCAGTCGTAGCTATCGCTTACGCTTGTTGCATATTAAAACACGGGGTCATTGTTGCCGGCAACTCGGCGTGTATACTAAACCAGAATACATCCTGTGGACAGGGAAACAGTCTTTTGTTTCCAAAGGATGTTTGTTTAGGATTGATATCATTGGGGAGTATGATGACAACTACGCAGGCAGGTAAGCAATTAAGTATTTTAAATCCGAATTTGGCAAAATCATTCTAGAAATCAGAAGCTTCCTGTCTTGAATAGCGGTGTGTTCAATTTAATAAACGTGAAAACTAGGCCTCATGTTTACTGATATCGTTAACGATGGCAATCTTGACACAGAATTCATTTTCTAGAGATTAGTCATTTAAAAAAATCGTCTAATCATCTCTAACGTAAAAACAATTCTGTGTGAGTAGATTTACAGTGCTACATAAAGCTGCCAGGTATTACAAAAGAAAAAAACAGCCAATGTGGAAAGGAACCATATACAATAATGGGAAAACGGTGCAGAAAAATATTTCAACGCAAATCCTTTAGAACATAACAGTTACCAGTGCTTATAGGTATACCTATTTTCTATTCAGTTAATACAGGGTAAAATATCACATAAAAACATCCATAACAAACACAACAAACAAAACTATTAATAAACCAAGTAGTCCTAGTACCAACCTAACAATATAACAAGGATAAAGTCTATTGTTATAATGATAGTCCTGATAGAAGGATCCAGACTTCCAGAGACGTCATTACATAATAAAGTGGAGTCTGGAGAATAGACATAGTTTAGGTAACACAATTCATGTTTGATATCGTTGATTGACATAACGCCAACCAGTTTAACATGTTTAGTAATCGACGGAAAGGTCATTGGTCTGTGTTTGTTTTACGAGTTACCTACTTACTTATTTATTGTGAATTTCATAAGTCATTAGGTATGACTGCGAGGTTGACGAAGTCGTCCATAATTGCTATTTGAACAGCCTTTACAGTTATATTTTTGACCTGGTTACATTGAAGGAATTACTGAGCGGTAACTTCGTGTTTCTATGAGTTTACGAGCTGTTTGTGTAGGTACTAAATTCATCCAATGATCCAAGTTATTTATGAGGTTGTGTAATCCTCAATAAATAAATGTATGACAAATGTTTGTTGTTTAGTCAATATTCTATTTCCTTCCCTTGGCTAACGCAGAAAAAGTTAGTGCTTAAAAATATTTGAATTAGCCATGGGGCCCAAGACGCTACCTAGCGGCATGCCATGTTATTAGAAGAATACAGCAGTAAGCCGATTATGTAATTCATTTATGGTGCTATAAAAACTCAGTAAAATAACTCTTTTTAAAAATCTTTAGCCATTAAAATTCAAATAAAAATAATTGTCTATGATTATTTTGATGTTCGTAATTTAAAAATTGCTTCAGATTGCGGTGTTAAACGATTAAATAGTTCTTGTGACTTGTGAGATAGAGTAAGTAAAATTTTATGTATTTCGTGTTTCGTCACAAGGCTGCATACATGTAGCATGTAGGTACCTGCAGGCCGGTTTTACCTGTGTGTAGTGATAAATACAAAACCTGTGGAACATGTTGGGAACTTGGGGTGTACGGCGACATGTACCTAACACCTCGCGATTCGCGAAAATTGGAATAGATATTTTTACAGGTCATCAACTGATATGACATTGAAATGATATTAGGCCCTAGCAAGAGAACAACTTAGAACTTTCAGTTAAATACCTATATTTAGGTACTGTTTTGCGGTAAACTCCGATATCGGTATTGGGGTAATTATTAGAACTCATCATCATCAAAGGAAAATCGCTTCTCAATCCTCGCGACTGACTGTCACATCGCTATTTATATTGTTCTATTTCAATTATTATGAACTATTAAAATGAGGTTGAAAATGGTAAATCAGCCAGAGCCTCCACAATAGGTACCTATACCTAGCCATAAAACCATGTAAGATATGTGTAGATCAGTCATAGCTTTGTTTTAATTAATAAGTAAATGAAGCGGCAGCGCCCGACTATGGGCGTGCACGAATCATAAATTCCAATAGCCAGTACATCTCAATGTACAAATTGTTATCCTCCATAAGTAGAACATGACAATATTTATTTTTTCATGCATGAACGGATATTGTTAAATATTTTCTTCGTTGTGTACGCGGTACTTTGTATATTTTACTCGGCACTAAAATAGCAGCAGCCCTGTAGGGTTATTCTCAAACTTGTAATAGCTAACTTTTAACTATTTATAGGTACACGTGCAGAAAAAGGTCGGCAGAGTTTACAAAGTTCCTAAATAAGAAATCCTTTGTAGATTTTGTTTCGGATGTTTTGCGGAGACGAGGGTGAAAGACAAACAATATGTTGGCAGTAAAGAAACAATAATACCATTACAGACAAGCCAAGACGTTCAAACAACGCGATGTTTACGTGAGGCTTACTTTATGAAATTCTTGAAGCGCGTGCCTGTGTAGGAGGACTTCGTGTTATAATAATGTAAACGAATATGGATCATTCCAATTTTATGAGCTTTAAAAGTTTTATGAGTCTGTGTAGTCTTTTCGAATGAGTATGTAAATAGTTTGATACTGTTGTTAGTTTACTAATAGTCGGAATAATTGACGATGCATAGGTGACAGGTAACAACAGATAGCCCAGTGCTGGAAATGCAAATTTTGGCAAAGAGCCGCGATAACAGTGCGCTAGGAAGTATGTAAAAGGAGATTTGGCACTATGGCTTGGCACCAGGCACCATGTGGCGAGACTTGGAATTGCATAAAACAAATATCCAGAAGAGTACCTTTCCGCCAAAGTTCCAAAAAAAGGAAATCTAACTACCAATTACTTTGTGTCCCACCCACGAATGACTTCTAAATAAGATCCTCTAAACGATAAACTTCCAAACTATTTCTATTTCTGTGCAACAGCAAGCAGCTTTAGTAATTGCTTCTGCAATGCGAGATTCATTGCGCCCTCCTTACTTCTTAATAAAAACTGTGTTACGTAATACAAAATTAAATGTCAGCTCCTTAAATAAATGTAAATTAAAGTTATCGAACAATTTAAATTACACTGCAATATTTATCAATTGGCCTCAATAACGCGGTCCTTGTTTATCCATGGCTGTCAAGTTTTTCAAGGCTTTCAACCGATAACTGGATGCAGAGTCATCGGATGCACCAATCACCAATTTACAGTGAATATAAATGAAGCGAAGAAAGTTTACAATGCTAGACTGTTTTAATAAAAAACAAATGTACGTTTGTCTTTAGATAAAGCCTTTGAGAGAACTGCATGGATGGAAGTACCTATTGCCTCTGTTTCTAGACATTTTTTACCAGTTTTTAGGAATAAGTAGGTACCTATACTTTGCTGTCACTTAGCTTAATAAAATAAATAGCTGATGCATAGCTACTATAGAAGTCTAAATAGTTTCTAATCATACAAACACGTTATGGCTTAGGTACGTTTTCGTTCACAGCCTTATCTTCAAACTATTAGGTACCGAAGTACCCCTACCCGTTTACTATATAAACTTTTGATAACCTAGTTTATAATCTTAATACAAAAGAGAACCCTTTCATTAAGTAATTATTTTCTAGTAAGTTTGACTTCGCTTTCCCAAGGGATTTGGTACAGAAACCTCAAATGCCATTATACACGGGCCCATTACAAGTTGGGTAGGTACCGAAATTCAAGTCACCATTCTAGAGGCAGCCATTTAATTACCGTTCCAGTGCCTAAAATATGAGGCTTAGGTACCTACCCAATTAGTGTTAAGCGCACAGAAGTAGATTTAGTTGTAAATATTGGGTTTGCGGTGAGGTGTTAGTTAACATAAATACGTCCCGCAGAGATCTCATTACAGAGTACGTACCGCACGCGTCTTGCACTGCTAATCAGAGCATGTTGTTTCTAATTGAATTGATATAAGAAAACTGCCGCATATAACATTTTAAAGAATCTGTTAGTTCTAGGCTTTGTTGTTTTAGCAGGACATCAATAATCTATTGGCAAAAATTAGGTACTCATAACCCGAAAACCGAGATGAGGTCATGTTAGTCACGCCACCTTACTTACGACTTTATGTCCAACGTTGATAATAAAGTACCTACTTTGATGCGTCATAATTGATTCATGTTCCTTAACTACCTTAACCATTTCGAAATACTAACATTTCTCTCGTATCGGGAAAGGATGTGAGTCATGTCATGGCCATGCCGTATTGCCATGCTTAACGACAACGACTGAGAAAAAAAAACAATGGGCCTTTAAACGATATCACCATACTTTGCCATTGCAACAATAGTTTGTCACACATACAATCTAATATGTCTGACTGACCATCTGTTTCATTTCATCGAAATAAAATCAGTGTTCTATTGTAACTTTAGATTAACTCAGTTAACGGTGCGTGGCGTGTCATGGCGCCTTTCCAAAACTATATAAGGTATAGAACCTGCAAGAACGGGTACAACGTAAAACAACTCGTAATTCTTGGCGCCATAAAAAATACGACGCATGCGCGCCATATGGTCAGAGTTTTCAAAATGTCAGCCGAAAAGTTTTGTTTTTAATCACCCGTAATCTAAAAAAAATATAAGATGTGTTCATAAGATAACGTTGTTGTTTCGGGGTTCTGTTTCTCATGACTACAATGATAATATTTTAATATCTGTGTTATAAAGTCGCTTCATTTTATAACGATGGCGCGATGGCGTCCTAGCTTCATGTCGAAATGTTTTTAATTGTTGTTCTTGATGATGAATTCTCATGCACTCTTGTTATGCAAAACTACAGCATCGATTGAGTAACAGCAACATTTTCGCCGACATTTGGGGAATCAATACTGGCTTAATGGCAACGTCTGCCGTATTTTGGTGGGGGAGCGTACAGTGAACCGAGTGAGTCATGCGATGCACGTCTGCGAGCCCGACACCGTAGAAAGTTTAAAGTTATTAAAATTTCACCGTAAGCAGATCGCTGGCCTCGACACGTACCGTTTTTGCTGATTTACAACTGCTAAGTACTTACTATGTTTTGCAATTGTGGTAAAACTTACATCTCAAACAGAACCGGGCTGTAATTAAGTACGAGAAACTATGATTAAGTTGTACTCTCCAATTAACATGAAGAAAGAAACAGCTTCCGGGGAAACGAAGTCTTAGATAATTGTAACAACAAGTTAAAGCAACCGCATTTTATTCAACATAAGGAAACGCTCAAGAAACTTCTTCCTCGAGGAAACCTTCGAAGACTTCCAAGTGAATGTTTCTCGTATAGAAGCTTAATCGTCTTGTTTCGATCTTACTTGGACGAGCACTCCGTCAAACTAATTAGTAACGACTTCCAGGCGAGAATATAAATGAAGGAACAGAATAAACATCGCTGATTAGATTTAAATCTCATTGCCTTTAACGGCAATGTTTACACAGCAATTTAAATCTTCAACATCTCGGAAAGTAAATAGGTACTTACATTACTACGGAAAAAAAGGAGCAATACATCCTTTAAATTGTATGTGCATCATTAAAATTGCAATAACAACGTACAATAGAGCTTATTGTTGGAACTCTTACTACTTGATTCTATTTAAGAAACAGCGTAGGCGAAACAGTGCACCAATGAAACATTAGAAGATAGTAAGATAGATGACTTTTAAATGTACGTCTTAGATCTTATTTAGCCTTCCATCACATAGATGAACATCAAAGCAAGCATCGATAAACAGATGTCAAATAAGGACTATCTAGATATGCCACAAATGCGAAGCCACGGATCGACCTTGCCGCTATTAATACAACGACTTACTTCACGATCCAAGAGTCGTGACATCTGCAGTGCATAGCTGCTAACCTTGGGGCTAGGACGTCCATACATGGTGCAGTCGTCACTTTCCACTTAGGGTCACAAACCATATGGGAATCAGGTCGACTGAATTCTATGATTAGACATAGACACGGTGAACGTTCAATAGCTAAGGAATGTTTTGTTTTTATTGTCACGGTCTTGCTTTTGCAGTACTAGAGGTTTGTACATATGGGTATGTAAGCATAATAGTCTCTTCATCTTTCAGAAAGAATCATTGTTTATGGTCTCCACCCTCCACAGCCACACGCTTGTTTACGCATTCTCTAGCAATTTCCTATTTCCATTCAAATAGAACGCGCAGAGCAAATAATAAGCAAATCTATAAAACTTGTCTATATTTGCTCTTGCCTCTACAAATATGTTTTGGTCTCGAATTTCAGTCTGGCGAATGTCTGTCGCTAGCTTCCAGCCAACGCAACGCCCCGACCGCATTGCTACTTCATTTTTTTTAACGTAAAGTGGACATGGTTTTTGTAAATAGACTGACAGGTAAAATGTGGTCAATGTTTAGATCAAACACGAAACACTTAAATTCGATGTGATTAGTTCCAGCAGTAACCCAATGCCAAGGTGTTGGCTAGGTGTGAGAAAATGTCACGAAGTTGATGCAGTGTTTGTGTTATTTATGAGCTGCTGTGTGAAAGATTGCACAAAATATGACTAGCAGGTGCCTCAGGTGGGCGTTACAAGAATTTATTGTTAAATTACTGCCACTGGATCATCAACACATTTCCTGAACGAAATACATCTCACATAATTATTTAGATGCTGCTGAAAATAGATGGGAAGATCTATGATCTTTAAAACTGTTTATGAGCAGTGGAAAATAGCCATAATCACTACCCTTGGTAGGTGCACTAGTAATGGCAAATTTATTAGGGTAAAATAGAATGCCACTACAGTCATCTAAAATGCATCACGAGATGGTAATATGTTACCATCTCGTGATGCATTTTAGATGACTGTTTTTTTTGCAAGAACTTCCTATATCTATTACTATCTTCAAAATTTCCGCAATATTATATATCTATTGAGTTCTCGGTAACAAAGCACTTGCACTGAGTAGGTATTACTTTTATCTGTACCTATTTCTACGTAGGTATTAATATCTTTTATCAGGGCAATCCTTATTTTTAGTGTCATTATTCGGTTATCAGGTCCAGAATGGTCTTTACCAAAGAAAATATTATGTACATTCGTATCTATATATAGTTTATCAAAATGATTAATGCAGTTCTGATAATTACACAAAGGGCAAAACAACAAACATTGTTGATTACTAAATTCATAAATAATTAATTATGGACATACACATTATGGTAATATACAAATTGGAGGTATAGGTATGCGATGTATCTGCCCGATGCAGAAAAGAACACTGAGTAGAGGTGGACGGTTGCAGACCATGAACGAAGCCATAGAGACTGCGATGATCTCGCCAGGTCAACCATAGAGGTTATAGTGATCAAACGGAATGGCTAATTCAACTCAATTGCTGGATGATATGGCATGGTAAAAGTTGACCATGCATGGGCTTAGATATGAGCATAACGATGTTCGAAAATTGGGTTTAGAGTTTGGACGAAACTCGGGAGAAAGAATCTAATAGCAAATGCACGACCTAGCCAAAAACAAGTCATTTCACATAAACAAATTCGTGTCTTTCCATAAATATCGTTCCAGATGTGCGTCAATTGGCACTGTTTTCATGCAAATCTGCTGAGGAGGGTTAAAACTAAACATTTTACGGCACACCACAGTCATAAAACAGCAAATTGATGTACCGGCGGTGCCTTACTGGTGGACATCAGACATCCCTTTAAACCTTTGAAGGGTTAAGTGTTCAAAGGGAGCGTAATGAACCGTGTTGGGTAAACCGTTGGGTACGATTCTACGTTTTTATCTGAATGGC
Source organism: Hoplodrina blanda (assembly GCA_949316365.1). NCBI lineage: Eukaryota > Metazoa > Arthropoda > Insecta > Lepidoptera > Noctuidae > Hoplodrina > Hoplodrina blanda. The sequence continues at coordinate 664,328 of OX438590.1, forward strand.
TGGTGGTGTGATTTTCGACGGGATGTTTAGAGTTTCAAGCGGAAAGTAATACGATTTTGTGCTCCGATAATGCTATTATGCGAACATAGGTTGTGGTTTACGCCGAAAAAAAATAAACTTTTCATTTTTTCCCACTGTTTAACTTGGACATTGCTTATGTAGCATCAAGCATTGACAAGTAAATTGAGTAATTTGCCAAACAACATGACAATTTTGATTTACACAACACCTACATTCAATTTTTTTAATACTTAGAAATATATGGATTGTTGTAGAAAACTGGCATACAATGCTCCTGTAGTACGTAAATGTACTTAATATAAGGAATTTACTCTTCATCAATTCTATTGTTTTAATTTTATGTCAAGTAATGGATAACTTTATTTTACAAAAGGAAAATTAATTTAAATTGTCATCGGTAGTTCGACAACATAATATTACTACTTACTTATCTTGGAATGTAAATATGCAAACATTATTGACTCTTTTAAATCCACGACGTTGGTCATTGGTAAATTTTTCAAGATATCGTAGTTCGATAGGTCATTGACCTTGATGTGTATTCGAAATTCCTAGAATATATTAAAATCTAGTGCAAAATAAAACTTTTCGATCTTTTACTATTTAAATAAACATAGTTACGTCGTTTAGTATAACACTACTTTACATAACTTACTGCAAACAAACTGCAAACAACTTTATGTTGAGAAATTCTACAACGGTCTGTCGTCTGTCATTCAAGAATCTATGCTATGACCCTTCAAGATCAAGATGGCGCCTAATATTTTTTTTACAAATAGAGGCATACAAAATCATTTCCGGATGCCAATCTTCGTATGGTGTTCAGTATTTTGGTGAGAAAGAAGATGGATTGTATTTCTTCGAGAAAAATATTCATCTTCGCTTGCGATAACTAATAGTTGGGGAGGCCAGGAAGGGATTTCTGGATTTACTCGAGCGCGGCAGATTAATATAAGGGGGGATACCTAGCACCCTGTTAAGTACCTCCACCATATATGAGCCCTGTATATGTATAGGGCCGCGCGTTTCAAACCATCAGATTAAAGAAGTCCCTGCACATAATTGTCAGATTAAGGGTCAGCACGACAAGGACATCAAGCTGAACTGTCTGTATATTAATTTGACGCGCTCTAGTATTTCAATGTCATATTTTTTTCTTCCATTTGTAACCATTTTCAGCCCCTTCGTACGGCCACCCCTACCATGCAAACCGGCAGATTAATATTCCTCGGTTATTAAAAACACGTGGGGCGCATACACTATTAATATCGGACACGCTCGATTAGTGGTTCGTGTTTTTTTTTTTTTCATTTTTTTAAATATTTACTTATGCGCTTCCTCCACCAGTGAAAGGGTCCTATCTGTAACTATTTTTACTTTTTAGCATCTAATATTCACAATCCAAAAGGTTCCCACGACGCTGGAGTAAATCCAAATTTAGCATCTTGGGCTCCCCTACTATAATATCTTCCCACTGCAAGGTATATCATCGACGATAATATTCCCGCCAACTCAGTTCGTTGCTCCAAATATATTGGTGCATCAAAACAAACAAGAGAAAGCAACTGTAATCTTTACTCTGGCTGGAACAATCTGGTTCGTAGATATCTACTTACAGCTGTTTGTGAGTGCCCGAGCATTCCATCAATGACACTGTTAAAGAAGTCATTTGTGTTTGTACTTACTTCATAAGCTTGGAACCCCGTCTGCTTGTTTTATGGTTAACTAAGTATGAACATCAGATAACAATTCTAAAACTTGTACTCGTTTTTTATAATTATGATTCATAGGAGTTTCTTTATCTGACTTTTTCATTTACTTTGTGTGATTCATTCGCTGTTGTGGCCTGATTATTTTATATATCAGCATTGACTTGTCTATAAAAGAATATACTTACAACTGTCTGAAACGCAGTTGCACAAAATGATAAATAGGTAACAATCGCGATTTCTGTCAGTAAACTTTGCAACTGTGATATTAACACAAGTCTAAATTAATGTAGTCTCGTTTTAACTCATGCTTGCGAAGTTCCAGAGAGCAAAGATAAAATTAGAACAAAGATATGGATGCAGAAAGAGAGCAACAGTTTAGACAATGTGGTTAAAATGCATTCGCATATAATGTAAAGTAGATATCGATAAAACTGACAGAAATTAAGATTACCTTCTATACATATATTCAAAGGAATGTATGTAGTTGACAAGCGAGATATGGAGGAAGAATAAGCTAGCTATGCCTAACCGATACGTTCTAATCAATGAAATAGTGCGTCCAGCAGCAGCTTCAGTAAATCTTATAAACGGGATAAAGTAACGGGTTACTGCGAGATATTGCGCCGTCACTTCGGCTGCATCAATCTTAGGTCCCGTTCAGTTCAAGTTTCAATAAATTGCGAACCTAGGTAGGTACAATATAATAATGCCGGCTACTGCAAAGCAAGATCGTAGAAGACAGATTTTGAAAAATTATGTAGTTTATCGATTAACGAATATCAGATTTGAATACTTTATTAGTTCCACATTTTGGTTCATCTATGAAACATTGTCAAAACAACTCACAAACTCTATGTTTTTAGGATTTTAAAGCTTTGCCATTAAAAGTCCATTAAAACACTTTAATGTAACAATCTTTTCTACAGCGAAGTTATCCGATTATGTAATTGAATTACAAACATTTCCTCAGCATAGTCGAGTCAAACAATCGATATGGACCATTGTCTCGGCCGGCATTGTTGGACGAGCCGAGTCGTGACTTGTGACTCACAGTGGATCCCTTAACCAGTCGCTATACTTTCATTATAAGTGTGTATGCCAAGGTTTTCCACGTTGTACGCAGTAATAAGTGGAACCAGTCTTGTGGTAGTACTACGACACTGCCTACAAGTTACGCAGCTCTCTAGGGCCATGAATTGTCACTAAATTACTACGCTCCAATGTCGGCTGTATGTTACTGTTTATATTTAACTTTTGCCCCGAATGTTTGCTTCAAGAATTCACATAAAAGGTCACCTTTGACATTTGAATTATCTGAGAGAGTAGCTGTTTTATAAAATGATGGCACTTTTTACAGTTTCAAGTTTTTATCTCGACTTATTTCAGCTTTCTTTTAGTTTGTAAACTAAACACGTTTCGTGCAGATTGTATCTTTTAGAAACGGAAATATCATGAAAACAAGATGCTATTTCAAGCTCATTCCATAAATAACAAGACATGCTTTGCCATCTGTACAAAATATTTGTGGAATGCTTTGGACAATTTAAGTTATCGAAATCGACTAGGTACGATTGATTAACGATACGACGCCATCTTGAAATTGAAATCTCATGTGTCAATCGATCTCTCGACATAAATTCCATTCCGTTTCACTGCAGTTGTGAACGTAAAGTATCCACTACAAGAGCTTCAGCTTTCCATTTTCTTTGACGTAGTCATTAATTAAAGCTGCTGTAAAAGCTCACTTCACGTTAATTACTCGCTTGATGCGGTACGCAACTTTCAGTCGTTAGAAAAGTGTATTCGACCCAATTAGTATTGAAGACTTGATGATTGTCATGTTTGGTGAGTTGACTGGAAAAGTAATTATTGTACGATAAAGCTTTTAATAACGTAGGTAGTGTTGTAAATAGAATATATACTTACTTGTATAAAATTTAATGGTTTTATTAATAATTTGCTTCTAATATTTTGCAAAAGGAATATGTTATACTTAAATAGCCCCGAATGGCTCTTAATATTAAGAATTATTACAACTACTCTACTTAACTTTATCTTAGAAATGAGATATGGAAATGACAGCATAAATCAAGAAACCAATTTAATATTTTCATTCGCCATTAATGTCCACAGCACATTAAGAGGCTTACTTATATTTTTTTGTAACGACTGCTGTCTTTTTTATAGCAGTTCCATATACACACATCAAAAGTGTCTAGGGATCAATATATTATTATTACCAAATACATCTTGATCCCTAGACACTTTTGATGTGTATATTTATGGGATAGTTCGTCACCCTCGCCACGTTTAGGGCAAGGGTAAGAGAGCGCCCCTCGACTCAATATGCCAAGGGCATCGTATATTTATGTGTAATCCCAGAATAAATGCAGTTAGAATTCAATAGTAAATCACCTTTAGGATGTTAGATATAGAAAATTACCAAAAGGTATAATATTTGTGATGTGTTTTGTTTCCAGGCAAAATCAGTCACTAACACAGATGTTTGGGAATTGTTCTTTGTCATTGCAATTGAATCTAGCTTCAGAGATAATCTTTTATACCTAGGTACTTATATAAAGTTAGGAAGTTGATTTAATAAGATAAACCACTAAAATAAATTCTAAAGTCATCGTCATTAAGCTGCCTAATTAATATTTATATAAATGAGATCAACAAAAATAAAAAATGGTCTGAAATTCAAATATGGTATGAATTACTCAGCAGGTGTCATTGACCTCGTCTAAGCTAGAGCGTATATCCAAGATACGTCTCAAATTTTATGGAGCGTCAAGCTGGCCAACCAGCATTGGCAATTAAGAGATTTTCAAGAGTAAGCATCGCACGGATGGCTGAGGAAGCCACTGCGTAATAATGTCTGTGCGCCACATTTTTTACACGATCTAAATCTTTCGGTATGCACCAGACTAAGAAATTTAAAACCACCTCTTGCGAATGATAATTAGTCAACTAATAAAAAACTGTAATAACTATTATGTCTCTAAACAATTTATTTATGGAAATGGTGTTGTATTCATTGGAATACATTATTCCGACCTTAAATCTTCTTCAGTGTGCAAAAATAACGTTATTTTTTTATTATTCCTTTCCTACTTGCTGCTGTTGGGTGGGCATTCGCGAAATGTTCCGATGCGGTTCCCCTCGCTGTTATTGATCTATAAACCGACATAGGGTACCTAGGGCTTCATAATATATGCGACTGCGGGAGACTGAACAGCTCAATGGTTGCCACCCTCACATAATTTAGGCTAGTAGGTACTTATTTCGTCTTTTAGGTTTTATGTCTTCGTATGAAGGTATGAAGTTATTACCAGGACCTATTAAACTTATCAGTCCTGCAAAACTTCAGTGCAAGCCCTCGTTTTTATTGAGTTCCTAACTTGACTTTTGTACTTACGCTCCCATAGCACGTGGAATAACTCCACGTGCTATTGGCGTAAGTACAAAAATCAAGGACCCTCGTTTCATTTCATCCCCTTCTTTGTCTTATTTCCACATTTAATCTACTAAGACAACAACTTCAACAGCCCATGTTTATGCCAACCACCTCTGCAGCACAACTGAGTACTAATTCGATTATTGCCCTCGCAGACAACCCTAGCAGTTAGGCATTAGGGGTGCGACGCTTCGTTTGGTCTCCGGGCAATCGATTCGCGTATTCGGGAAGTAAATTCTTCTCTTTCTCGCAAACTAGTCTGTGTATATCTTTCTCTTTCGCACATGAGCCAGTGTCCTGTCTGGACAGATTTCATTACAACCCAACGCACTTGTGCACCGATGTTGTACATTGGAGTATTCGACTTATGTAGCTACAAGGAAATGTTTCCACGCCCGCAGAAGCTAATAAAGATATTAAAGCTATATGAATCATCGTAAATACGCTTGAAAAACGTTAATATTTACACGACAACAGGAAAAAAATCATTGTTCTATTTGGTTAACCGTCAATCTTTTGTCCATTCCTACTTTATTAATAAGTTATGGATGAACAATAGAAGCTAAGCGCAATTGTATAAATACTACTTCCTATAAAAGACATGCCAGTATACCAGTTATAGTACCTACGTGCAATAGTAGCGTGTGTACTGGTGTGCTAATTATAGATTTCGTCAATGATTACCGTTCAATACTCTATGATGCGTGAAAGCGGCGAAAGTCCCACCGATCACACGAACCGGTTAACTCTTTTGTAATCCATCGTGGTTTATGACTACCGCGCCTTATTTAGTCCAAAATATTGTATTAGGCTCAACAATGTGGTCATCTTACTGAACTACTATTATCAATGCGGAAGTTTGGATGGATGGATGTTTCTTACTCAATCACGCTACGGCTGAACGGATCTGGATGAAATTTGGCACATAGATAGTTTATAGTATGGGATACTTTTTACCCCAAAAAGAATCCACAGTTCTCGTGAGATAACAAGTCAACTTTGACGCGAAAGAAGTCGCGAGCAGATTACTAAACCTTACACAAAATCTATAAGTAGTATCCTGTAGTTATTGTTACGTATGTATTACAAATTCAATGTATGACAAGTATCAAAGTAACATAATGATGTTTTCAGAATTAATACCAAATAACGATTTATTATTCAAAACATCAACGGACTTGGCTGTGTCAAGCATATGTTGTGCATTAGTCAGATTTCTATATTTAGCGGCCGCTGATACAAAACTTGGGTTCATTAACACCCGTCAATGGCTACTGTTAAGCTTAAGGGCCACCATACATGTAAGCTTTACGGCTTCAACGCATTAAAGACATAAAGCTTGATGATACAGAACCATAGATAGTAAACCATGTGTTCAACTAATTGAAACTTTATAAAAAAAAATATGCTGACGGTCTCATCTCTGAACTTTATTTAAAGTTCATTTTATTTTTCCTCAAAATCCAAAGTTGAACGACTCGACACACGACTGAGTTAGCGAGACGGGTTAATTGTATTTATTAACATAATATCGCATGATGTTAAACGAACCATAGCCGAACGGTTAATTTGGTTCTTTTCTCTTGGTTTTTTTTTCAATTAAAAATTGCTTACACGAAAAACTTTGTTGACCAATTGCTTCCCGGTGGAAAAGGCGATCGTACGTAACGATTACATTGTAAGTTCCTATTTCTAAATAAATCAAGAATCCTTTTGTAGCGCCTCACTCATTTCACTCCACCCTCTGGAATGCGTGTTTGTCATTCATTATAATGAGTATGACACTCTCTCCTTGTGAATCATTCACAGAGTGATCCAAAGTGGTGCGAGGGTAAGTCGAAACGTTAAACATCAACATTCACAATGGAGGATACGGAGAATCATTAGCAAAAGGGAAAATGTTAACAATATCGAATGTATAGTCCTAAATAAATAAAAAGAAACATTATGTGTGTTATTAAAATATACCTAAGCCTATACCTACAGGGAAATCTGTGTGGATTAAATCGGGAACAAATTAATGAACCATTGTGGGTAGGGAGGAAAACCGTCCATTTATTTTTATCACGTACACCGGTAAAATAACGTTCAAATCCTAACAGAAGCACATTATCAACATCATTACCTGCTAAATGCATTACAGTGACAATAATCGAACATTAAAAATGCGCGACGTATGCTTTATACAGCCAAACAGCACCGCATGATAAAAAGAATGAAGTCATACAACCGCTCCCATTCCGACTGACAAACAATAATTCCGATAATCAGAAAATATAATTTCCCGTTCGATTGATTATATCGAGACAAAATTTTCAAAAGGAATTTCTGATCAATGAGTCCACGATGCCGCTACTCCACCTCCACTACATCCGATTGCCGGTTCCCGAGGGAGCGACTCCGTAAAAAAAACCGTTCGATAATAACGTAAAAGCACGCGAAGTTGAATTGTTGCTCCTGTTTTGTGAACGGAATCCTATAAACAATGGAATTTTGTACCGAAGTTGTAAAAAACCGGTTAAAACTATAACTTACCAAGTGTTATTTGATGTGGAGAAAGAAAGCCGGTGTTCCGTGCACTGTGTAGCGACGTCAAAATGCGACTGAGGCCAACAGACAGAAGTTGTATGCGGGCGTGCGAGCCGGGGGTGGTGGAGTCGAGCGGCGACGGCGGGCTCGCGGTGCGGTGCCACGGATACAATTATAATATTTCACTGTACGTGTTTGCGATGATTCACAGCATTCAGCTCAGCCTATCGGCCGCTCTAAAAACAAAATAATGAAGGAAATATGTGTAAATGGGAAATATGTATTGATGACATCATGATCGTATGTAAACAATTATTACCTCTGAGCAGAGTTGATTAGGCTAACCAAGATAAAGTGCGTTCGTTCCACAATCAAGTCTCTTTATTGTTAGGTACCTTTATAATTGACATTCCTCTGTTTATATGATTGTTTTTGCATTAAACAACTTTACAGCCTAAAGGTTTTTAATCAACGGGTAGATCGTGGTCTGAAATTATAAAGTCATAAAGTCAAGTCAAATTTTATTTTTCAGCTTTTCTTCTTTCTACTAAACTTCTTTGTTTTAACAAATATTAGGTACTTGGTAAGTAGATATTACTTGGGTACCTACCTAGTCATATTTTTTTAACAAAGAAGTTTTATTCAATTACTTTTGTACTTCTTTTAAAATGTCGGAAGTAAAAAAATATTCCACTCCCTCACTCCACCGCGAGCCGTCAGCCCGTGAATCATTCGACGCAGTGGAGGAGGGAGGGAGGTCAAGTGTGTACCGCTCACTACTTAATCCAAAGTTTTTTTGTCAACAGTTCAGTTATTCAGAGGACAAAATTAAAAGATGACGCTCCCACGTTCCAATCTCGAACCCGATAAATTTTGGGCTTGATTCAGAACATTTTTTGCACGTTCTTTACGCCTGAATTTTACATTTTTCATAAAGTGCATCCGAATGTGGGATTTATCACGCATAATTACACGAAGGTATCAAAGAAAGCCAGCCAGGACTGTACGACGCCGGTTGGGACTCCGAACATAATCACAGGAATTAGAGAGCCTGTTTTTGCATCTATAGCAGTCAGTCTGTATGTCTGTCAGTATGTAGCACCTATCTTTGGTAACACTTGGATGTAACGGATAATTATATAAATCCAGGAATCTTTATAACCTCCTAGGTACCTTTTTCGATTATAGGAATAGGACATGCAGATAGCTTACCGGCATGGTAGTTTCAATTCAGCGGCTGTTTTTTCAGCGAATCGAACCCACGACCTAGAAACAAAGCGACGCTCCGCTGCGCATTAGGTACCTATACTTTATTATACTGAAAGGCGCAGCTCTAAGTACGTGGCCACCAAACAAACCAGCGCATATGTGCAGTGCTTTTTTATTTATTTATTTAGATATAAGTCAATTTTATTAAGAAATTGTCTTATTTCCATTCGTTAGAGATAACTTTTTTCCAAGGTATACTTAAAATACAAAATGTTTCATTTTTAAGGCGCCAGAGACCCCAGGCCACTATATGACGCACTTCCGGCAAAGGAAATGCGTCATTATGGTGCCCGTGGGCGATGGTGGCGCTAGTCTGGAGTCTAGACTTGATTCAATAACATCTTTAACATTTTAACTAACTACATTGTTGTTCCGAGATATCTCAATGGGCTTTCTATTTTTACCCGACTGCACCAGAAGTAGGGTTACGTTTTTCAAGTGTTTGTATGTCTATATTTCTTTGGCACGCTCTGTAGCCTTAACGGCTAGATGGATTCAGCTTTTGAGATGTCGTCAGATTCGTTTGATTGAAATTATTAAAATGGCAGATTTTTGGCGCCATTTTATTATGTTTTCAAAACTTGTTTTATAGATGGCTTACAAAAATATAAAAATGGCAAGCAACTATTCTCACTAAAAAGTGTTAATTAAAAAGACAATTCAAAATATCAGAAAACTACGTAAAACATGAACTTCATAAATAATAATTGAAATTACAAAACAGGTCCAGTGGTAGTCTAGAATTCTGTTAAGTACCTACAGTCCGGACCCATTATTGGGAAGATTTGAGCCGGTCTAGATTTTCAATTTCACTTTTATGTTTCTGTTTTCCAATCGGCACAAAACGTACATAACATATAACTACATATTTTGATAGGCACATCACATGAAAACTATCGTCACGTGAAACGAGGAAATCCACAAGTTAACCATACAAAATGTCAAGTGTACCTACATGTTGATAACACTGATAAGGAGTTCCATCTGGCGAAAAGCGTATTATCAAGGTGAAATAAACAATCAACCACGAGGAGAAAAATGAAAAACAGTGAGTCAAACTCACTTACCGAGGGTACTGTATCTTTGAATTTGATAAACTATTTTCCCATTTCAAAAACCTTTTTTGGGACATTACATTTAGTTTTTAATGGTATTTTCGTACGAAGTCGCAACATGAGGGTTTCTTTTCTACCATCTTGGTGCGCAACCTTATTGAACACATTATAGATAGGTAGGTTGCGAATTTGGGATTCGTTGGGGACGCCTCGTTGATCTAGTGGTCCTAAAGCGCGACTGCTGAGCATGAGGTCATGTGTTTGGTTCCCAGGTCGGGCAAAGTATTATTGAGTTTTTTTATCAGGAATTTCTCAGTAGCAGCCTCGGAATTTGGATTTGCAATAGGCTCGCCACTATCACATGGGCCATAAACAAAACTGACGAATTGTGGTTGACATGTAGGTACTAATGGGTACATCTCTGCATAGCCCTTCGAGAATCACAGGCGTGATGTTAAGTTATAGGTTTCAAAAATATAAAATACTTGCTGTATAACCTATTGTTTTGTTTAAATAATTAAGTAGTTTTTTAACCGACTTCAAAAAAAGGAGGAGGTTATCAATTCGTCTGTATTTTTTTTTAATGTTTGTTAGCTCCTAACTTGCGACTGGGTGAATCGATTTTCATGATTCTTTTTTTATTTGAAAGCTGGTGCTTCCCGTGTGGTCCCATTGTCACCATTTCAATATCAGATGATGAACTTCGGAGATATGGAATGGAACTCCTCACAGAAACACAGCAGCAATATCGTAACAAGTGAAATTGCTTTGTTTATACGTGTAGTCGATGACTGACTGAAGGAAAAGGGGGGGGGACGTCAACCCCCTACCAGTTTCCAAAATTAAATATATCGTGTGAGGTATTGTTTGAAAGGGCTTTTTGTAAGGATTTCAAACATTAATGTACACAAGCACTAAAAAGTGAAAAATAAAAAGCTTTTTCACAAAAAAAGATAACCGCCTTCATAAACTACAAAATAAAAATAACTTTAGTTTTGGAAGTCGGTGGCAATACTTACCTACATAACAAAAAACAAAACCAAAGCCGCCGACTTCCAAAACTAAAGTTATTTTTATTTTGTAGTTTATGAAGGCGGTTATCTTTTTTTGTGAAAAAGCTTTTTATTTATGTTGCAATTCTAGGTCGTGAACTTTGGCGTTTTTTCCTGTTTGAACAATGTTCATGGGCGCCGGACGCGGGACGCATGGTGCAATTTGGACCCACTTTTTGGGAAAGAAAATAGAAAGGATTAATACTTTTTTTATTAAGTTACCTACTGTTTGAATAAATGCTTTAGACGTCTAGGATATTGTTTAATAAACTTATAATAGAATAGTGTGTCGATGCAGATGCACCTGAAAGTAATTCTGGCAGCGCCCGTGACTGTCCTATAGGTATAAATCTAACTAGCAGGACTAATAAATGGTGCTAATGCCTGTCTGTTCATACACATCCTTTGAAGCATGAGAAGCAGTTGATATTGATATAATAGTTTTTTGAAGCTTTCTATCTGGAACAAGTCCAGCATATAAACTATACACATCAAAAGTGTCTAGGGATCAACATCCCTAACAAATGTTAGGGATGTTGATCCGTAGACACTTTTGATGTGTGTATATCTTCCCTATTGAAATTTGATCACGGCGGTCAATGGAGATTATTTAGCCAAGTAAGCAGGAGATATTAGGGTGTTACCACACCAATCGATCGATGCCATCGATCGACATCGGTCGACGTTGATCGATTGGTGTGGTAGCTTTAATTGATCGACGGATACCGGTCGACTAACCAATCGATCGATTGCCGGTCGATGGCATCGGTATAAATATTACATAATATACAAAAATACCCCTTTAGTTAGTAAAACTATCGATCGACGTCGACCAATCCATTCTACCATCGATCGATGGCATCTATCGGCTATCGATCGATTGGTGTGGTAACACCCTTAAAGTGCACAAGACGTGTGTGCGCAAACACAGGTGCACTCTCATTGCCTTTTCCCTTACTCTCGTAGCCGGATGGGACGGCAATCCGATACAACTGGGGGAGGATCAGGTCCAGACCAACTGCTTGACGTGCTGGCCCAGGTGTCACAACACCAACCTCCAATTACCGGGCTGCTACTAAGAAATTCCTAATATAAAACCCAATAACACTTTTGCCAGACCAGGGCATAAAATCCTGGACCCCACGACAAACGGCAGTCAAAAAATTATGTCTTGTTCAAAAAGATTCGTACACAGCGCCATCTGAACCAGCTTGTGAAAATGTTTACATACAAGATTAGTTTTGTATAGGGAAAAAAAAAGGATTTTGTAAAAAAAAAAGTCAAATTTCCTGAAACAAGAAAAGTTTTTATTATTTAATATTTTTTTCTGTTAAATCGAGTTATTTTTTTCGATAACGTATTTTTTTTAATTTTTTCAAAGTGCTATTATTACATAAATTTGAACTTAAAAGCAGTAACCTAGTTCTGTACAAAAGCTAATAGGAGATCTACAATTTAATAACTAATAATGTTTATTTTGAAATAAATTCTTTAAATCTGTAACAAGATAATATCCTCTGACCGGTAGGAAAGGTGGTGGGTTAGATTTTAAAAGATCCTATAATTACATGTATATTTGCATATTAATAAATCTAGATTCGTTTAAGCTAGTATGTTTCGCAATTTAAAAATAGCTAAGGCCGTATCTGGCGTCACGTAATGCCAGCTTAAAGGAATATACAATAAATATTAAGTAGTGCAAAGTGTTTCAAATATACACTTAATAATAACTAATAAAAAAAAATAATGGGAGGCAGCGATTAGCCTGATAAACCGTGTGACGACGTAAATAATTGACGCCCAATAACACTCAAAACGGTTTTAAATAATAACTTTAATGCTTATTCTGGGATATTGAATAAGGATATAAGTAAAAGAAAAAAAAAATACAGCTGAATATGGTAACGAAATATCGCGTTTTCCTTCCCCATTAATAAAAAAATTACACATTTTTATAGATTATAATTAACAACTTGTCAGCTTTGTAACAAATATGATTCTGACACGATAACATATTAATTGTATACGCAAGACCACGCTCAAATTATTTTATTAAACGCTACGTTTTAATGGAACACTTTCATCCACTTTATGATTTTATCCACGACATAACCAAAGACAATATTTACCGTTTTTTTTTACAAATACTTAGAAACATGAAGTAAAAATAACTTTTAAATCATTAATCAAAAATGTTTCAACTTTTTGGCATTAACACAAAATAGCCATTATTTTTTTAGAAGTTCCCTAACCCTATAAATGAAATATATTAATCTGTTTCGTTCGGTGGTCGACGTCTCTACCTATTTACAATTATTATTATTATTAAAACAACAGGAGGGTACCGGATCCTAAACAATTGTGTGATATAAAACTGCGTGTTCCGTACATTAATAGTATTTTTAATGTCATATTTTTGCTTGAAAATAAATGGTCTTTTTTCGCTTATTTGCAATTCACTTAGGAGACACGTACATACAGTATGTTTTTGGCAGACGAATTAAAAAATAAAGCATTCAAAAATAGCAGCCTTCCAGTGTCATTATGTCAACTCTTTGACTCCTAACTTACAGGCATTGCCAACATTCAGAACCGGCTGTACTGTGAAGTGTTTCATTATATTTTTTCCACTTTTCCTTGAGAATGAAAGAGCAATACACAACCGGTAGCATAATGGCAATATGAAGTAATAGGGACCCAGATAACATGAAGGTACTGTCTAGACTTGGAAATACGCATGTCCGATAACCATTAATGTACGTAACTTTTAAACATGTTATTTTAACTTCGCCGTGAATGTGAATGGATTAGCTACTTTCTACTTAAGGACCTACATCAGATTGTTATCACAATTAATTAAGGGTATTTAGTGATTGATACGAATTATAAGATAAGAGATTCCTTTGTTTCAGTGTTTTTAGAGAACTACAGAACACGTAATCCTACTAATCCTTACTAATATTATAAGTATTAAAGTTTGTCACTCAATCACGCTTAAACGGCTGAACGGTTTTTGATGAAATTACTCGCACAGATAGCATTTTCTAGATACACACACCAAAGATTTATTTCACAGTTTTTATCCAGTGATTTGCCTAGTATGCGAGTGGAACCGTGGACAATATAAATATGCAATTTATTGAGACGAAATAAGAAATAATATTAAAAACCGCGTTTAAAAGGGAAAAACGAGAAGTATCTTAATAGATAACAAACTGAAACAACGATTCTCATTCAAACTATACACAAGTTCTACGTGACTTTTTATGTCTTGTATAAAAACACGTACCATTTAATATTACGTAAATATTATTAATACGTCGAATAAAGGAATCTCTAACTTAAACAGAACACTTATTACTAGTTGGCGTCCATTCGTAAATACATAAGCCATTCTATTTATTCACTTATGCTATAATCTTTGCACACAATGACTCATGTCGACCACATTTCAGCATATTTCTTTATTTTTATGTTATTATTTTTTTGTATTGTTATCCTTGGTCATGCATGATCTGCATGGCGAATAGTTTAAAAGAGACGTGACCTCACTCCAGCCTAGTGGAAGGATCTTAAGGCTGCATTCATTTGGGGTGCGCTCGCGCAGCTACACCGCTCGCCTAGGGGTTGCATGGAACTGCTAGCAGAGCATTATAATGCGAGTAGGCTCTTGCGAACAGAACTGTGTAATTCCATTCCATCGGAGCGGCCGGCTCGCCTAGTTGCGCAGATATTTTGATCCTCAAAGCAGAGTACTTTATTAGTATATCTGTTTAATTTTGTCTTCGAATTTAAATTGCGACAATACGAGTTATGACTAAGTTCGCGCATAGTCATGTCTCATTTGCGCGAGATTATACAATGACACCATTTTGTCGTGTTGTGCATGTTTGCCTAACATAATAGTTGACTGTGAATCTGTGATCTTAATTAGTGTTGAAATGTGGCCACCATCCTCCATTGTGTACAAACTTATAGCCCAATTTTTCATTGTTCATTCAAACTTGAAAATGACCACCATTTCACTCACTCTTCCATTCATTCTTTATTCAACTTAAGTGTAATTCCCGGCCTTAATCAACTCCGAAACTTAACCTAATCTCCCGACGTTTTTGGACGATATAATAACATTAATTAAATGAGGAATTATTAATTTGTATTCTCATTAATTTTAAATTCCTTAATAAACATACAGACATACCATTGTTTGTTTATGTTTTATGGTATGATCTTGTTTTTAAGTATTTTTTTTTAAGTTAAATTAATAACATTGCACGCAAGAAAGGCGGACTAAAAATAATTATTTGAATCAACTCAAGGATATAAAGCAGTCAGATTGAAATCGTCCAAAAGCCCTTCCACACACACATTACATGACTACCGCCTTCAGCACGTTACTAACTTTACAATTACAGACGGGACACCTCTTGGCCTTGGCCCACACCTTGACAGCGCACTTATAACAGCAACAGATGTGCGCTATCCGGCCGTGCACGAACACGCCCGACTTCGGCTCAGATATACAAATCATACACAAATCCTTTTCTTCCATCTTTTCTATCAAACTGTTCGCTATCACCTTCTTAGTGATCTTAACCGGGGGTCTCTCCTCTATAGTGATCGCGGGGTCGCTGACTGTTTTAACGAGTGGTCTCACGTCGACTTTCGGCCTGGCGTCGAAAAGATCGTCATCGGAATCTAGTTCTGTGTCAGAATCAGTGCGCGCGCGTTTGCGTTTAGTTCTGCGGTCGGCAGAGTCCGCGCGGCGCTTGCGGTACGAACTTATGGTAATGCCGGCTTTATGGTTACGGGACGTGCCCTCACCGAGGTTGGGGTCCACTTCCTGGCTAGTAGGGACATCCAAATCCTGGCTGGCAGGCACGTCAGTCTCCTGGCTCATGGGAGAGTCCACTCCAGAGTCCTGGGACAGTGCGCGCGGTATTTCCTCTATCTTCGTGTGTATATTGCGCTTGCGTCTCGGCCTCGGCGGGAAGAAGTTCTTGCGTACCTGTAATGTGTTGGTGGTACTGGTTAATTAAGAAAATCAATATTACATTTAAAAGACTAGTCACAATTTTGGAGCAAATTTGCTTGTAATAGAATTGGTAAATTATTACACTGTACCTCGCATTCCGATACATACAGTAATATAATATCTTTCTAATAAGTTGTAAGTCGTATCTAAGCTAATATTGCGCACTCCTCCATTGAATTTGTGCACACATCCATAGTATGTCAGGTATTTACATTTACGCAATACACATAACTTCGTCACAGTCAACAGTCAACAAGCTATTTGGTTTACAGACAACTATAATATCTTTCTGCTACATTGCCGTTCATTGTTGTTTTGTGTTCACTTTTTAAGCTTGTGGTGTCTTATAATTTTGAGATTTATTTAAAGTGTTTTAAAATTGACACACTCGAAACATTGTTTAAAAGTTTTTGCAAGTTAGATGCCTGTATACCAAATGGCTTGTTCGACTGTGCAATGTTAATTCTTCTTCTCCCTCTTCTTTATAGTGTGCGCAGTAAGGTCTTACGACCCCACACACCCTAGTGTCAGAGTTTCTAAACCGCCTCAAGGGCCTCTGACATGGTTTGAGTGGGACAGTAATAGGCTGGTATAAGTCCAGGTTTGAAGTTAATTGAAGGTTTTATACCTGGAAACACTTGTGACAGTATCGGTACAGCGGGTTGTTGTTCTTGGCGCGGCACTGCGCGCAGTGCCAGTAGTCGTATAGGTCCATTTCGCTGTCGCTCTCGTACGAGTCCGTCCGCTCCGAGTCGGCGAACTGGAGCTCGCCATCGTCGCCTACCGACACCTCGATCACCTTAGTCGCTATTATGTCGTTCTGTAAACAATACATTTTATTCAATAAATTTTTGTTTTCTCTATGTTTTGTATGTCATGATAGTCTGGTGGTAAAGGACAAAATACCAATGTGACTTTTTCAATTCATAAATGTACTTTCTAAGTTAATCTTGACATCAGAGAAGGAAAAACAACGTAAGGAAACCTAGAATTATAATTTACATAGGTCTGAAATTGTCAATAAGCCTTGAGAAAGCATGGTGATCAATGCTCGTGCCTTCTCTGTATAAGAAGAAGCCTTTGCCCAACAGTGGTAGAATAATAGGCTGGCATTTTTATTTATTATTATTAAAAGTAAAAAGGATTTGAGTACATTTAAGTCATAGATAAGATTGCCCCCAAAAACATATCAGAGAAATGAACACCGTTATCAAATCAATTTGGTGTATCAGCTTAAACTTTTTGGAAATCACATGAGTAACGGTCAAACTAAGGACATTGTGGGAAAAAAATTATGAAATAATGGAAAAAAAATTATGAAATAAATAACCTTTTTTTACCTCCGCTGGGAAAGAGCTACAGAGCGTTTCAATTAATGTTCGCGTTAATGTTTTAATTTGAGGCAATTAGCGTTTATAACCGGTCGTAATTACAGGTATTCTTGAATGTAATTTACGAGTGGAGATTTTAATGAATAAAAAAAAACATCTTTTGGAAGTTATTACGAGAAATGTTGTAAGTGTTCATAATTATGAAAGAAGTAACGACAAGTGACAAGAATATGCAATAATAAAAATAGTGTTATTGGGTCTTTCCATTTGGAAATTTTTCATTAGCAGTTTGGAAGTTTGTGGTGCCACCGACACCCCCGTGACGTGAAGCCGCGGCTGTCATTTGTAGAAAATTCGACTTTCGGTATGGTCAGAAACCCGAAAGTTTGACAACTAGTTTTTTTCAAAGGGTATCAGAACAGGGTATTAACCCAGTTACAGGGTACATTACCCCGTAACTGGGTTGTGGAGGTCAGATGATAGGCAGAGGCGGATTACCCTTAAGGCAAACTAGGCATGTGTCTAGGGGCGCGAGGGTACAAAGGGGCGCGCGGGTGGAATTGCAAAAAAAACGAAAAATATATATGTAATAGCATAAAATTAATTGCGCCAGTAAGTTAGTTATTTTCATCAATACACTATGTAACAAAAACCCTGTCAGATCAGTGTTGCCGTTGATCAGTTTTTATGTTTTATTTTAATTTAATTACTTCTTCTTTCTTCTTTTTTTTTTTCACTGGGGAAAAATAATAATCTCAAATCCATTAAATGGTTACGTATATGTGTACGCAGTACGATGCCGAATAATACCCTTAAGGATCGGACAGGGTTTTTGTTACATGCTGTATAGGGGCGCCGATGAGAAACTTGCCTATGGCGCTCTCAAAGTATAATCCGCCTCTGATGATAGGCAGTCCTTCTGTATAAACTGTTATTCAGCTCTATCCGTTTAGACTGGAAATCGACCACAAAGTAGTTGGGAAAAAGGCTAGGTAGATGATGAAGAATACGGTAAGTGACGGTTAATTCAATAAAGTTACGATGAATACGGTCGCAACTGCTCATAGAAGACAAAAAAGATATGCTAAGATGTACTTACGTCGCTATTCGCTGACGTATCGTCGTCGTCGACGGGTCCGTCGTCTTCGGGCTCTGTTACGGGCTCGTACTCAAAGTCGCTGAGGTCGGACGCATCGGTCTTCGCCGCTTCCGAATCGCTCGTGTCGCGCGCAATATCTACAACACACACATCGTTCAACAACTGCGCAATATCTGCCGTGTAGCCATAATCCGTGGTGCACGTGGCCGGTGTATGTGTCTGTAACTGTATCCCTTTGTTATTCGAACTGTTGGTACCTATATTTCTTTTCTGTCATTACTTTTTTGAATGTGAAACTAGACTGTCCAATATTTTTTTCATAAGTTTTTTTTTTAATTTCCATTAAATTTTTTAGCACATAAATGTATTTTTTTCGGTTGTCTGTCTGTCTCTTTCAGTTTTTTTTCCAAATTGTTTTTCTTATTTTTTGTTTTTGTCTGTCCGAATTCTGTTTTGTGTTCATGTTTTTTTTATTCTTTTTATTGCCAATTTACACGTAAATACATATAATTTAATCTACTCACGAACACACTCTAAAATACATGCAGATATGGCTGTGATAATAAGTCCAAAAATATTTCCGATAAAGATAATGGTATCTTACTTTGAAATGGAAACCTGAACCGAATGAAACTTTAAATAATGGATAGACAAAGGTATATGATAGCAATATGAAATATAAAAGTTAATAAACAGCAGTTGTGTTATAAAAATGAATCGTGTATCCACCAGAGCATTTTCAATTGAATGGCATTCCTTGATACAAAAGCTTGCTGAGCAACTGTATGAGAAATTTCACACAGTATTGCAATCATTCACGTATAAACGTGTCAACCGTTACTCAAGCGTTTTAAAATCACCACCTATGCGATCCATATTTAAAATTCCCAGAATTCAAGTAATGTTTTAATTAATCATATTTTTGACTAATTACCACAACCATGATATGAACAATAAACTAAATAACACTAAATCAAAAAAGTACAATCACACAAAAACATATTTCAAATTAGGGTTGTCACAGAGGGATGCGTTAATGAACGTGCACAAATGAAATAGTTTTCTTTGTATTAGTACTTACCTCACCCTTATTTCAAAGAATAGGGGGGAATTGTTGTAGACAGTTATTTTTATATTATGTAAGTTATTTTTTTTTTAATAAATAAAAATGGGTTATCGGATATTCAGTTGAACTGAACACGTTTTAACTGATTATGGAGACTGCATATTACTTATATGGTCAATGAAGTTTATCACAAACACGCCAATATTGGCGGTCGTAAGAGCAGAATTGCACATCATTATGCAATATTTATTTTGCGAGGTAAACAAACGTTTGTTCAAGTGTCGCCCATTGTTTTGAAGTAAGGGCACTTGAAAGAGGCTCAGTCCGACAGATGGCGGTACTGGCTTCCATTTATAGCGATTACGGTTTAATTTGTCAGTTTCCTTGATATTTTCCTCCACCATTGCAAGCTGATTAGGCATAAAATTTACCTGTTTTTATCCAAAGGGACCTTTATTAAAGCTGCACGTTTAAGAATTACTAAATTAAATGTTATTATGAGCGAATGGAGAACCTGAATTTGAAATATGTTCTATTTAATACTACAAATACTACAATTCATAAACAATGTTCTAGTATAATACTATTAAAGAGATCCATGAAATATGAGTGATGATATAACTATTTATGGTGACATCAGACGAACAAAGTCCATCTTTTAAAAATAAATGTTACATGCACTGGTTGTTACTTCACTACACTCATTAAAAGTTTAGTGATATTCACATTTGTTCGTCAAAAGTATTTGTCCATGTGTATTATTTCTATTCACAGTACAGTTATGCGAAAAAGTACCACACACAACCAGAACTTCCTTGCTCGAAGTTGGTTAAGACCCGAGCGAACTTTTTTGCATCTGCTGCGTGAATATCTGGTATACACGTGGGCAGTTAGAAATGTATCCCAATTACATCTAGTAACCCTAACAGTCGACAATAACATTAGCATACTGTAGTCAAAAATCCGGAGTATATCATTTTATGCTAAATGCTGAGTGATATCCCATAATCATCACCAAGTCTTCGTGTCGACTGGATCCTGTGTACCCTGGCCCTGGCGCCGGGTCCACCATGTTGCAGTACAGAAACATCTGACAATCACCAATTAAAAAGTTAATATTTCGATATTGATGACTGCATATCCTAACTGATGTATAGCGAATCTTTAAAAATGGCGTGGCAAATAATTTTGAAATCATAATTTAATTGATCCAACGAAAAAGAACATCGTTTCTTAGAATCAATAAACTTGTCTTTTAGATGAATAGCTCTAAATCAATTAATAAATACATACAGTAAGAGTGCCAAAAATCGCTATTTAGAACTAAATTATGGAGCAGAAATGCTTAACTAATTTTCTGGGTATAACACATACGTGTTATTCAACCATTCCTAATTAAAAGGAATAAATTAAGAGGTAAAACAGTTAAAATTAGAAACTAGATTACCATCAATTGTAACTTGGGAGCTGTACAGTGTACTAATTATCATAATCGTGATTCGTGCTCGTTACGATTCTCGTTACATACAGTAACAGACATCAGATCAGACAGCGATCGTTGTCTGTCGGGTGTCAAACTCTGCATTATCGGGAATCCTCTTACATAATAATTCTGGGATTATTGTTAAGATGGATACTGAAATACTTAGTATCAAGTCACAATGTCGTGAATCACTTTTATAATGAGATCAGTGGGGCAATTCTACTAACTTTTTGGAACGATTGCAATCTAATCTCAGCCTCTATCTGTCAAAAATGCCTCTAATTGACCTGCATTTTTTTACATTGATTGCCGCTGAGATGACATTGCGACTAGATTTTGGACGTTTTTAATTAGTAGAATCGACCTTTACTTATTGTTGTATGCTTTTAGAGATATTAATAATTCCAGGGATCAAACCTGGCATCGACGGATCTAGTAAATATTTTAGTATAAATTCAGGGCCTTTATTAATTTTATTGGGTGATAGCATTCCTATTTGGACGATGAAAGAGGCTACAAGACTGCATCATGTTCCAGAAATACTCCTATAATCCGTTTGACGACAAGCTTATTGAACACAGCGGATTATTTTCAAAATTTCCTGTCTGTTTGCTACCCACTCAATGATATCATGCATGCCTGAATTCCGACAATTCCAACCCGTACATATGACCAGTGCAGGGCCAGATAAAGATGTCACAGTAGATTACCAAGCGGGGCTCCTGACGTAATGCAGCCCACATCGTGACTCATGCTTACCATAAGTCTTGTTCAAACTTGCATAGACTCAGGACTTTGACACCTGCAGTTTTTGGAGAAGCCATATTTGCAATTCATGAAGCAAAAAAGGAGTTAGCGTGTATGTTTTGTTGGCACGACAGTGGCCGTCGGCTGTATGTTTTTTGTAAAACAAGTCGTAGCGTGAGCGATTGTAAGATTTCCGTGGCTTGCTGCGGCTTATTTTGTTTTTCAAAATGTTCCAGAATGCCTTCTAAACGGCATGAAGAAAAGACAGCCCCCACCATTAAGCCATCGTCACAATTATCTAGAGTTTAGTGGAGAAAAGGAGCCGCAACAAACTCCATAGCTATGAACATTTTGATTGGTGGATTTTAAAATGACTTAATTAATGGACATTTTAACAGAGTTGTTTTCTAGAAAGACAATATTATGGATATTTTTTTTTAAATATCAGGAAATACCTAAATCTGTTTCAAAGACACGACTTGTTTGATTTTATTTCTAACATCGAAATGAATGTGGAAAGTATCATTCAAGTCTAGACAGGTCTCTATAAAACTACAGTATTGAGGTCAACGACTGGAAAATCACATTGTTCACTTCGACATGGCTAAATGGAAGTGCAAGGTGGCGCTGATAGTCAAGAAAGATGCAAGAAACCTGTCAAATCTAGTACATTTGATGTTAGTTCTCTATTTCGCCACGTCCATTTATGTCTATGTCAGACACTAGCTAGATTGCACTTCCGCGCTATTTTTGAATTCCTAAAAACTCTCGTTTGAACTCAAAATGAGTAACTAGGCGCAAGTTTAGACTTGTCTGCGCATGCGGGTGACTAACCACCGAAGTATTCTGTAAGCACTCTTGTTTATTGTTTTACCCGGAAATACATATTAGGGGGATTCCCAGATGTGAAGGGTTGGGTCTATTATTAGAGAATAACGGACTTTTATGCATATATAATAATTTGTAGGATGTTTAACAATAGAACTACCGGCCGATAGACTGATGATGAAATACATAGCTGGAAAGATGATAGATGGAATATATAAATGAGGAGCTTGTCGCCCTGTTGTTATTCCAAGCCTAAAAATAAGGGAAGCGGTGAAGTGAAGGCGCTTGTCGATAGAAAGACGTTCTATTAGTCCAGTTTGAATATTTTTTGGTTAATGACTTTCATTTTTTTAATTAGTATTTCCATATAACTAGTAAGTACCTACGTACTCATAATGGTTACTTCAGAATAAACACTCAGGTTCGCTGTATTGTGGACGTTACTCAAGATAAAACGCGAATAGGCTTCTGGACAAACACGTATCTAAGTAGGTGGTACACCTACTTGAATCGAAGGTACTCTGGATACTAAGAACGGAAAAACCATAGCTTAACAACTAGTTTCAAACTCTCGCCTTAAAACATAAACCGCGGATACCTGTTATAAAATAAAAAAATGACAAATTATTTAGATATCAAACCGTTTTTCGGATACATTATTAAATAAAATAAAATAATAAATAACATTATTAGATTGGTGTAAATATTAAGCAATTTTATATAATTCTTTATACATATAATAAGTACCAAATAATATTATTATTATTTTTTTCCATTTGAGGCAGCCCTCAATTAGACCAAATTATCCTACCGTATTTAATGTACTTTTCTTCAATTATTGGGGCAAATAAGTAAAGTATGTACTAGTATCGCCTACACAAACTAATGCTTTTATTTATGTACTAACAAGTTCTCAATCATAACAGAACATACTTTTGGACAGTGCAATGAGTGGCTCATTACCTCTCGATAGTGAGTATACACTTTCGATAACCGCTCATATCGAAAATGCAATAACATATTCTGTACTTAATTAGGTTTCCAAAATAAACGAGACATGTTCCAACATGTTTAATGCGAGTGCCAGGTCAGTGAATGACGTGGTGAAAAAATATTACTTTCCGTGAAGCGTGAAGCCGCGGTTTTAAACAGTCACGTTTCAAAAGATACCGGTTTTAAACAGTCACGTTTCAAAAGATACCCAAGTACACTTGTGATGTTTTAGAAAGATTTTTCTAAGTATTGAATAAAATTGTGAAATATTTTCGAGTATACAATTATTTTTTCCTATTTACGTCCGATCGTTATCGGACAAGTCTTATCCCAACTATGTTGGGGTCGTCTACCAGTCTAAGAATATGTACCAATATTTTACAGTAGATCATTAATTTAGTCCAAATATACTTTTTATTTTTTGTTTATATACATTTTTATACACACGAGTCGCGACTGTACCAAGGTAAAGTCGCGACTCGTGTGTCAAACAAAAAAACAAAAAAAAATTTTTTTTTTTGTTTTTTAATTATGATACCTTTATCAGGTTGAACATTAGCAATTAGTAAAGGAAATTTGTTTTAAAGAATATTGGTGGGGCACAGGATAATATTACCATTTTATCCTCCAGAATCAGTCATGCACGCTTTCCAATACCTGATTGACGTGTATCTATTTTTGACGTCTATCGCGCCGATTAATGATTGTGCCAAAACTAGGTATAGCGTCGTATTGCTGTACAGTATGGCTAGGACACGGACAATTTTGATAATAGCAATTATTATCAAAATTCTGCAATAACAACATTAATTACCATGTTATAGAGGTCGCCCTTATCGCCAAAGGTCATTTAATTGGCATTATTTTAAGCCTGCCCCACCACTAGATTTTTTTATTTTTATTATTACTTTTGTAACATTGCATTAAAATGCTTATTATATGGCAACCTTGCTTTTGAGACTGTTAGCAATGCTGACCTAGTAGGCGATTTATTGTTTATTTGTTATCAGATCTATAATTTGTTGTCAGGGCTGCTATAAAATTGGACTACAAAAGAGATTATATATATTATGTAAATACTTTTTGTGGTCACCTGTACATATTTTTTATTAAGCTGTCTACATGAAAGATAAGAATGAATACTTATTCAAAAATAAATATAGATTTATGGATTTACATAGATAATATTTGTTTTTAGAAGTAGGTATTTTTTTTTCTAAGTAAGACAAAAAGGGAGTAAATGACATCTGTGACTGACTTCATACATTACTATAAACAAAAATCTAGTCTATCTATTTACTACATAGTACTTTAATACATACATGTTTGCTACATTAGTGTTAAATAAATATGTTATATAACATACAAAAAATACATGCAAATAGGTAACAGTAGGGGCACTCGGGTCACACAAAACCACAGAACACATAAGTAGTTGTAAAAACTATTTAGTTAAAACTTACCAGTTTCCTTTCCTTGTATACTAAACACAGTCTCTGTTGAACAACGCCTGCTCCAGGAATGATCTGGAAAGAGTTATTTTTTTGTTTGGTGATTTTGTCATAAATTATTTTTTAATAATTTTGGTCTACAAGTCTCAATAATACTATTTTCATTAATTTTAACTTGAATAGGGTTATAAGATATTGTGCCAGAGATTAAGAGATTACAGGAAAAATTTACCTTATACCTAGTTACTGTAAAAAAATTTACAAAAAGGCCAGATATGTAAATAGGTGCATAAGGTGCTTTGACCAGAAATGTAACACTGCCTATGCAGTATCCGGCTGTATCCGCCACAATCAACCGGACTTACCTATGTTATTAATATAAATACTTATACTGCAAAACATAACTAAACTATAAAATTATTTTTTCTTTCATTTAAAATTTTAAGAAGTATGTAATTTGGTATTTATCCCACAGGTTTTCAATAACAAAAAGTTGATCTTGGGTCTAGTCAACTTGGCTACCAGTTGGCATGGGTCAAAGCACCCATCAAAACTTTATCAAATAAAAAACGTTAGTTAGAAGAATCATAATAATTATAGTGCAGATGATTTTTTTCTTGGGACTATGTTATTTAGATGTATACTTTAGGAGCCAGAGCAGGTTTAATCCCTAAATCATAAAACAGGAATTACAGGAGCCAACTGCTACCATTTCATACAATGCTTAGTGTGATTTGGTTTGGAACCCTAATTTGGGCTTGATTTAATCTTGATCTGTTTTTGTGTAAAAGGATTTATTTTACAATAAAAATAGATCATATTATATTTTAAAGTATCTTAAATCACACTTTAAGTTAGCAAAAACAAAAAATATGATAAAAAAAGAACCCAAACATTTCCAGAAATATAGACTACTATTATATAGAGAGTAATCTACATAATTAAAATAGTTATAATATTGTACAACAGAACATTTAGCAGGCTTACTGACCTATCTAATAAAAATAACAACCAAATGTCCTTGATAAAAATGATCAACAGCTGCCTAATCATTGTTTGAATAATCTTATATCAATAATCTGTAATTTATAAATGTTTATCACTGTGTTGTGCAAAACTCTAACTAAATGATTTCAAACAACGTCGATTTCCCGCCATACTGAAAATAAACACAAATACTTTTATCGCGAACTGGACAAAGATCACGAACGGTCCTTTTATCACAGTAAGCAATAAAAATTGTAATAAAGTCCATTATTTATCTTCAAACATGAGAAGTATTGTGCTAGGACATTATTTTATATGCTCGGCAACGCTAAAGCAAAAGTTTAACCTCATTTGGAATGTTAATGTGACTTGACATGTCGTACGCAACAATGCGAATGAACATTGATGCTATAACGTAGTTTTTACAGACTCCTTGATTGACGCCCCAAGAACACATGCCATCATGCCATGGCTTTAAATGTACACCGCATAAATTAGGCAATCATAATAATCCACCATAACCACTGTTCACTGACAACACACCAAGATACAGGATTTTCCATAAATAATTAACACAATCTTAACTTACCTGAAGAGAATGTTGCTGTTGTGTTCATAATAGTGAAGCTGTCTGGCGTTCGGTTGTTTACCGAATAGTTTTGATTTTGTTCTCTAGTTATTCTTTATTGTTTTCATAATACGAATTTAAGCCAGATAGTCTGGCGTTTGTAATAACCAGAATTTACTATACTACTGGTTAGACTAGTCGACTGGTTTGGAGAAGTCTTCGATGTGCTCGCAACCAAGTTTGGCTATTATTATTACTTTTCACATAGAGTCAGTGTTGCCAACCCGAATTTTTGAAAATTAGTAGATTATGTGCCAAATGTTGGTAAAAGTTGGTAGAATGTAGAATACAAAATTGGTAGATCTACCACCTCAATTTAGAAGATTTTTTAAGATTAAAAAAATGCATGAACTGTTCTTAAAATGTTCATTTTTGGAAATTATACCTACATATTTTTATTGAAATGTTCTGCAATAGGCTGCCCGTTGTTTGCTATGAATCTTTTAGTACGCAACAATCCCTCTAGAGTCTCCGTGCAAATTCTATTTCTCTGGAAGGTTTTCATATTATTTATTGCAGAAAACAATCTCTCAACGTTGGCGCTAATAAGTGAAAGTGCCAGTAATTTTCTCACGAATTCGCATAGCAGGGGAAACATTGGATATGGATTGACACCGTTAATATGTAGTTATTTAGTTTTAACAATAAAACAACTAAAACAGGAGCAAAGATTCACTATTGTTCCGCAACAAACCAACCGGGAATGGGCCACAACACGGAACAGTATAACAATGTCTATGGGCGCGAAATGGCGCGAACGGCGAACTGTTGCTGACGTTTTTTTTTGTGGTTTATGTCCTGGACTCTATCATGTATTAGTCTAGCATTGCTGGACCATAGACCATGCGTCCAGCGTTGCTGGACGCATCGTCGCATGGCGCACGCAACACATCGCAACGTCGCTCGTCGATATAAAATAATTCATAGTGGTGATAATTATGTCAAACTAATTAAAAAATAGGTAGATTTTAGGTCTATACAGCTAACATTGTAACAAGCCGGATTTGACAGCTATCAAAATCCTTTGTGTAGTGTTGTCAAAACGTCTTGTCAAAATATAAATCGGCAATTAATTCGTGTTTGTGAGTGTATTTTTTCAAAATTAAGTTAAACTTAATGTTTGCAAGTGATACTCGTTGTTATAGTGTATGGGTAACATAGTAATTATTCAGGATTGTGAATTGGATTTTTCAAATTATTACGTAGGAGAAACGTCAAATCCGGCCTCTTAGAACGTTAGCAGTTTAGGGTGGTAGATAGGTAGACTGAAGTGAAAAATGGTAGATCTACCAAAAAGTTGGTAGATATGGCATCACTGCATAGAGTTGCCAGACTAAAAAATTATAACGTCGCGATGACGCCACATCATTCAAAATTATTGTCAACGCGACTAACAAAACCACAGAATATAACGAGACCGTGGATTTTAACCGTTGACTATTCCATTCTAAATAAAATTGAAAAATAACGTTAAAACGCTATCGTTATTTCAATGTTAGCTTGGTAGTTTCGTTATTTCACGATAATAATTATTATAATACGATGCAGATGTAGACTAAGAAACATCACCAAAATGTCTTTTCAACAATAAAACGCAGTTATATTTATTATATGAAGTATGAAAGGCTTTTTCAAACCTATCCCCGTTTTTCAGATACATATTTTGTTATGCTGACGAGAAAAAGAGTTGTCGGGAGTGAGAAAGAGCCATAGAAAAAGTATATAACACAAGGAGGGCTCTTGGTCTTAATATTTAAGTGTCATAATTATGATAAAAAGAGCCTCCAAAATTAAAATCTTCAATACTAAAACCCCCTTTCATCGTATATTTGTTCCAGTATCTGAAATGCTGTTTTAAAAATATAACGGGCTTTTTTCACCCGTTTCTCTCGAAACGGGTGAAAAAAGAATACGAAATAAACTACTCGAGTCGTAGGTTTTTAGTACAACCATTCATAGTAGAATGTAGTAGTGTAGAATTACTGTCGTAGGATTTTGTTATCACTCTACAGTTATAACGAAATTAAACAAAAAATAAAAATGAAATGTTTTATCGATAATGCGACAAAATGTGGTATGTAGCTATGCTGTAGGTTTTTGTGACTATGACTGTCACAGGTTTATTTTGTAATATTTTAATTTTTTTCGCTATTGGTAACACTAGATACAATTCGGTTTCCTTTTCCATGTGGCATGGTGTCGGCGTAAGGTGAGTTTGTCATTCTTGTGAAATAAATTACAAATTACTGCGTAAAAATAGTTTAGATTACGATTACCGAGTACGTATTACCGCTTTTATCAAAAAGAAAATATATAATTTGTTTTTCATTCGAAAGTGAACATATTTTGTGCAATTATACAAACACGTGCAAATTGGTGTTGGACTTGAGTATCGAGGTGTGGAGTTGAAGATTGAGATAACTTACAACTATTATAAGTTTACATCGGTAATCTGGTCAGAGGTTCGTCTGTCTGGCTAATTGTGAGCGTTTATTCAGTTTCCACAAACAAAATATCGTGAAAAACATATCGAGGAGGTTAGTTTCGTGAAGAAGTTTATGACTTTGATAATTTTGTTGTAGTTGCCGAATAAGCAACCACAATGCCGCAGAACGAATATATTGAACGTCACCAAAAGCTTTACGGTAGGAGGCTCGATTATGAGGAGCGGAAGCGAAAGCGTGAGGCGCGCGAGCCTCACAGGCGCGCTGAGAAGGCTCGTAAACTGCGCGGTATCAAGGCCAAGATCTACAACAAGGAGCGCCGCAATGAGAAGATACAGATGAAAAAGAAGATCAAAGCACATGAAGAAAAGAATGTTAAACAAAACACCGAGAAGGTGGCAGAGGGTGCGCTGCCCGTCTACCTTCTGGACAGAGATGTGCAGTCCCGAGCCAAGGTACTATCCAACATGATCAAACAGAAACGTAAGGAGAAGGCTGGAAAATGGGATGTACCAATACCTAAGGTCAGGGCACAAGCTGATGCTGAAGTATTCAAAGTTCTGAAGTCAGGAAAGACTAAACGGAAAGCATGGAAGCGAATGGTCACTAAAGTCACATTTGTAGGAGAGAACTTCACACGCAAACCACCAAAGTTTGAAAGATTCATTCGGCCGATGGCTCTACGTTTCAAGAAAGCTCATGTTACACATCCAGAGCTGAAAGCAACATTCTGTTTGCCAATCATTGGAGTGAAGAAGAACCCGAGTTCACAGATGTACACAAGTCTGGGGGTAATAACTAAGGGTACAGTTATAGAAATAAACATTTCAGAACTTGGTCTGGTTACACAGGCTGGCAAAGTTGTGTGGGGAAAATATGCACAAGTTACAAACAACCCGGAGAATGATGGATGCATCAATGCTGTACTCTTAGTATAATTTTACAATACCTAAGCAGAAACTACCATCTGACTCCTACTTTCAGCTCTAGAACTGATTGAAACTACCTCTCAAGTCACATGATGAAAATGTTCATTAACAATATGATTGTAATTCATGACTGCATTGCAGTAGGTGTCTTGGTCAATAAATACTGTGAAGCATTTATCTGTATTTTAATCACTTACCCATTCCGTAGACTTTGTCTTCCACACAAGTTGTCAACATAGTATGAACTATGAAACTGATAATGTTTATAGTTGTAAGCACATTGAGTTAGTTGTATACTCATTATGTACTGTTTAGATGATTTGCATCTATTGTTCTTACTTTGTAAAAATGGTGTACCTTTACATAATATTTATACTAACAAACTATGCCTGGAACTTGTTTCCTACTTGTACTTGGGACCTTGAACTTGCCGCGGCAGACTGCGGTCAAGTTTGCGGCGGCAAAAATTCAAACTAACGTGCTTGGAATTTGAGAAATTTATTTCAGCTGTAGAAACTTTGACTGATTCCTTATTTTAATATTGTTTAGGTGAACCAAGATGCAGATTTTTGTCAAAACCCTCACGGGTAAGACCATCACTCTTGAGGTCGAGCCCTCGGATACCATCGAAAATGTGAAAGCCAAGATCCAGGATAAGGAGGGAATCCCTCCAGACCAGCAGAGGTAAGATATACAGCCATAGGTTTTCCTGGGATTGGATAGGCATCATGTCAAATTTTCAAGGTTCGCTACCTTACCTAACCCCCGAGACCATTGCGCAAGTGTTGTCATCGTCAGGTTAATCTTATGAAAATCTTATCCTTTACACGTACTTTCACACAACGTAACTACATAATATATAAGTACTAATGACGTGATGGCCCAGTGGGTAAGGCACCCGCCTCTCATGCCTGGGGCTGTGAGTTCGAATGCGGGCAAATTCTATATCTCGTCATTTTTTTTAAATTGATGTTTTCTAAGGCGCCCATTACACGGTAGGTTTTGCCATGGCAAAACCATGGCAAGAAATTTTGACTGACGGAAAACCTATCGTCTAATGCGATGATTGACGTTTGCATGACGAAAATTGTAGGCGATAAAATTCCATCATTCACCATCAGTCATGATTGATGGAAATGTGCCATGGTTTTGCCATGGCAAAACCTACCGTGTAATGGGCGCCTTACGGTGTTTTGCATCACCGTTGTCAGTCATGTCCAAAACTAAGGCGCCCATTACACGGTAGGTTTTGCCATGGCAAAACCATGGCACATTTCCATCAATCATGACTGATGGTGAATGTTGGAATTTTATCGCCTACAATTTTCGTCATGCAAACGTCAATCATCGCATTAAGGCCTATCCGCACACAACAGTGCCGACACGTGCCGATCCGTCACGTGACGATCAGTGTCAGTGAAATTTCAAGGCCTATCCGCACACAACAGTGCCGACACGTGACCGACATCCGTACCGTTTCGTCGTCCATCTTGAAACACTGCGACAGTCTCAGGCAAAATATTGTACCTACAAATTCACGTCGGATCACGGACAATGTCGGCGCAGCACGGACAATGTCGGCGCAGCACTGACACCACTGAACGTCACTGTCACTGACAAGTACGGATAGCGTCGTACAAAATGTATGCTACAATATGAAATTTCACTGACACTGATCGTCACGTGACGGATCGGCACGTGTCGGCACTGTTGTGTGCGGATAAGCCTTTAGACGATAGGTTTTCCGTCAGTCAAAATTTCTTGCCATGGTTTTGCCATGGCAAAACCTACCGTGTAATGGGCGCCTTACGCAACTTAAATTCATATTAGTCAGGAATTGCAGAAATCGACCAAGTGCAATAATCAATGCTCATGCTTTCTCTGTATAATAAGAGGCCTTTGCCCGGTAGTGGGACAACAATACCCTAATATTATTATAATTTTTAATAACTACTTGACTACCTAACAAACCTCAGTAAGATCAATCCCTTAGGTATCTGCTCTAACTACCTATCCATAGTACTTATGCACTCAAAAATAAATCTGATCGCGTGTTAACATCGGTTGACATCATTGGAATGCGGTTTAATTTGTTTGCGATCGGTTTACGATCCCACTGGGAATTCATACGCTTGGTGCGTCATTCATGCCATAAAAGGGATTATGTACCTACACACTTAATGCCATTGTCACAGCTTTTGAATCGATAGTTTAGTATTCTTGAGAGAGGTCTTTATAATCTGCCATTATTAATGATCTATGTACTCACAAATCCTAACAAAATCGGCCTCTGCCTTGCCCAGGTTGATCTTTGCCGGTAAACAGCTGGAAGATGGCCGCACCCTGTCAGACTACAACATCCAGAAGGAGTCCACACTCCACCTGGTGCTGCGTCTGCGTGGTGGCGCCAAGAAACGCAAGAAGAAGAATTACTCCACTCCCAAGAAGATCAAGCACAAGAAGAAGAAGGTCAAGCTAGCAGTACTTAGGTTTTACAAGGTGAGTCTTTGGAGCTCGAAATTCGAAAAAACCATTTCATACCGTAATACCGATGAATTGAGAGTCGGGTGTTTTTGGAACATAAACGACAGTTGTTACATGTTATTTCTGAAGTCCATTTAACTTTTATAAGTCCTTATTGGCATCTCAAGTATTTAATTGATAACTGACACGCACCGACATGTTCGCAACAAGGAAAACCCGGGAGACTACTTAGCACTCGGCAAATAAAAGACTTGCATTTCAAAGAACTCTCCCAGGAATGAAATAAAAGCTTTGAAAGTGGAATACTCGAGACAGGTC
The DNA here is from genome assembly GCA_949316365.1 of Hoplodrina blanda. NCBI lineage: Eukaryota > Metazoa > Arthropoda > Insecta > Lepidoptera > Noctuidae > Hoplodrina > Hoplodrina blanda. The sequence continues at coordinate 697,246 of OX438590.1, forward strand.
GCGACGTGCGAGGGCGCTTCGCCTGTTTATTTGTTTTTTGTGAGTCAGGAAGGGTAAGCAGACATGTTCGAACTCGTCGCGTGAATCATGGAGAGTCGTAGTAAACCGTGACGATGGGTCATGTGAGCGGTTCATCGTTTGCAAGTTAACAATGCATTGTTTTTGTTGCGATCGGTGATGCAATCGTTTACAATCATAACAAACGAGATACGGCGAAGCTCAATGCGTACACGGGTTTGACCACTTTTGACTTTTCGATTAAATATTGTCGGGCTTAGGAATTTATAATTTTCTTTCAAATCCTACGCGATAGGATTTAATCTGCCTTCTTGGGGTACCCTGACGTTTCATCCCTCTATTAGCGTTTATTTTAAATTTGGGTCAGTTGGCTTCGATGACCAAAGTTTCGTATACAGAACCAGATCACGTCGTTCATTGATTAGTAGTAAAAACACCCAGACATCCTCCCATCTTAACAAACTTAACCCAAATAACTGATTTAGAAATCCTCTTAATTCCAGGTTGACGAGAACGGCAAGATCCACCGTCTGCGGCGCGAGTGCACGGGCGAGCAGTGCGGCGCCGGAGTGTTCATGGCCGTGATGGAGGACCGCCACTACTGCGGAAAGTGCCACAGTACTATGGTGTTCAAGGATGATGAACGAAGCTAGATTAAGACCAATCCGCTCAGACTGCTGTGTATGATGGATTTGTAATAAATCTTGACACAGTGTCCGAGTTATTTGTTGGTTTTATTTGATTATTTTATTTGTTTCAACCAAGAGTTTGCTTGTATGGGTAAGTATGTCCCATAACCTTGGCTGTGGCCTCTTCCTTTTCATAATTTTCTTGAACATTATAGTATCGTAGATCTAGAATTGAGTGCTAATAGTTTTACACAACAGGTAAGTATTCTGATCAGTGTCTCGGATATAAAACTATTATTTATTTGTTGATGAAAATACAACACTAGTAATAGTTTCACAACTGGATAAATACCGACCGTCCGAAGCCTGGTTAATAATCTTTATATGACATTAAAGGTAAGTTTTTACGCCATGTTACATTTCAACGATTGGTTTCTAAATAAACGTTTTACCAACATTTCGTATTTTACTTATCATCTGCCCAGAGTCGATTGGTGTGGTCGCAAATAGCATAGACCTCATAATTTTTTTCCTTTGACAAAAGTAAGATTTGTCTATGACAACTCGTAGGTGTCAGAATGTGTACGAATTGTATTTGTATGGAATCGATTAGGGATAAACAAGTTGAAATCCGATAAATTCATTAAAATATTTATTCAATACTGAGAATAGAATTGTCTAACTTACATAATCCATTACACCTAAATGGAATTAATTGTGCAATAAATCCACCGTAGTTCTGGCGAGCGTTCCATTTGAAGCAGACAACAGACATGGAAGCGGGCACCGGTGCAGTACTAGCATCAGGAATTGTATCAGGTCAAGTCTTTATTTTGACATGAAATTATAGATAAGCAGGCTGAAATATCTGTAATCCTGATTTACGTTATATGTAGGTAAAGATATGACGTCATCAGTTCTTGTCTGTTACAAGATATTTCTGAAAATTTTAGAGGCTGGTAGTTTTACAGCACCAGTTCCGATAATCCATACAATAAACTAATAAAACTATTCTCTAAGACTTCCGGAATAGAGTTTGTACGGTTATTGTAGTTGACGCTGTAAAGGTATCGTTCACAACGAAATCGTAGATGTGATTCTGCGTAAATTGTATTACAAGTACAGTTACCGGCACGTAAGTTGGCAAGAGTTTTTGTAGTGGGGGAAGTTTCCGCACGCACAATTTCATACATTGTTATATGCGCGAACTTCCCCCACTACGAAAATCTCTTGCCAAGTTACGTGCCGGTAGTTGTACAGAGGGGGTTATTTGATCTTTAGAACTTGTTTTTATTTTTGTCTCTTGTCAAAACAATCCATTAGCGCAGTAGTTACTAAAGTCTGGATTCCGAGCGAATATAACTGAGGGCCCTGAAAAGTCCTTCAATAATATAGTTTGCCTCTTTTCCTTCATGAAAACCAAGAGGCGAGTCCCGAATTCGGAACATTTTGTTAGGCGAGTCGCGATCCAGTAAACTTTGGGAACTACTGCCCTAGCGGCATAGCCACCTCTGAATGCTAGTCTCTTAAAATGTTCATATATATCTGCACCATTGCCCACTTCTGCAAGACTAACTGACTCCATTTTACATTAGAAATGCACAATAGGTATATCTAATAGGAATCTATATAATTTGTCCCACCATTTCAACATATATAATTTTCAGATCATTTTACACACATCTGGAATGAAATTTTAATACAACTGCGATGAGTCAATATCATGTAACAATTTATTTACTTTATTTACTTTTAGGCATTACACAGTTCCTGGTGTAGGCATATGTAAATAGCTCAGTGGAATTTTACCGATTATAATGTGGATTCCATCGAATGATTTCCCAATAAATAATAACATAATTGACATGTTCAATATACAAACATCAATTTAAAAAATAACTAAAACATTATATTTTTAATAAAACTAGAGCACCGAAACATAACTAGGTGTAGTAAAATATTTTTACATTAAGAGATCATTACTACAACTGAAAAATTTACATATTTTCCTTCTTTTATCTAGTTGATAACTTCGACTTACTTATATTTAATACTCTTTGAATATCCTAAACACCGTATATTTCTTTTTAGTTTTTACAAATAAATCTTGATAATTTTTAGATTCGTTTCTGAATATAATTAATTCGACTATTAATTCTAGCAATCAGACATGTATCGATTACTTGCAGCATGTGTATATTATTTACTTTAAGTTATAGTACGGCCGACGTATCTTGGCGGTCTGAAGATAGCTGTTTGGCTGCGCAAATTTGGATCTTATAGAAACGAAATTGTTTACTGTGCAGCAATCGGCTAACTTCAGAGCCGCCAAGATACGTCGGCCGTAATGTATAATGATGGACAAAGTTATCAGGAGTTCTATTTACTGGTTTAATCCTAATTATTTTGTTTTAAAAGAAAAAAAGGACATGCCTTTGTAATCTCACAGATATACTACATATACAAAAATGAAAGAAATTCAAAAAATAGATACATGTCTGATTATTCCAAAAATAATGATAAATTACATAATATGCTAGCTCTTAGCGCTATGCCGCATATGACGACGTTTGGCGGTAGTCAACTACACAATACCCTTATACTTTTAATTACTCTAAACTGTTCAAATGCAACAACGGAACCTTATACCAAGCTTGGTTAGCGATTTTTGGTAGAGCTGTCAATAATTTTGTTAAATACATACATATTCCTATGTACCAGGGGAATCCATGTATAAATAACGATTCATAAGATTCAAAATAATAAGCAGTAATATATATTTATAAAAAAATTACATAATTATCATAAAGAAAATACTAAAAGTAAGTATCGTTCAAAAATTGCAGGCGCCAAAATGTTTAAAAATTATGAAGCGATCGCAGTTTCCTAAGCATTAATTGGTTCTATGTATATTTTTACATTATTATATTTATAATTAACTATTATTGCGCCTGCGAAATTTATATTAACTGTACGCAATATTTTGACGATATAAATAAATTAATTTACATTGTACGTTCGTAATTTGGATGGATCTTGTAGCGAATGTTTAGTAATCTGTCAATTCAAATTCGTTTTTATTAGCAAAAATATTGTGTACTGTTCCTTCACCATGTATTTAATATAACTGCCGTAAGTACTTAAATACGTTTTTAACGTGAACTCAAGCCTCGTTTGCACTGTACTCCATTTCTTACTACCCTCACTAATAACTTGTTATGCGATGTTTTATTTTGTGATGATAGTGCACATGTCAAGTTACGCTAGAAATGAAGTACAGTGACTCGTACCCCGGGTATGAGGCGTTGTTGAAGTACTGAGGCAAATAAGGCCGTTATAGTATACTGCCGAACCACATGAGAAGTGTGATGTGGAGTATGAGGCTAGCGCTGACCACCTTTTATTTATATATGTCTTTTTAAAACTAGTTATTAATTCGGTTAACAAAAGTCTTAATAAGCTGAAGCAAGAAAACCTGATGCTAGGCTGCACTGCACTTATTTAGACGCCTGGAAACGACTTATGTCCTCGATTAGACCTTAAGGGGTCAGCAGTGCAGCCGGAAACCTATAGGAACACCTTTACCCAGAGCCTTATTCACCTCCGCCGTCTTACACAAATTAAACTAAGTATATTTTACATTAACATTAAGCAAGGAAACTGGAAAGTACAAACGCTTAGCGTCATACGTCACGAAGGATTACAGTATTCACTAGAGGAATAAAATTATTATTTGTATCTACTTTATCACAGTGGGGATCTGTGAGGTTTTCTTTATATACACCGACGGGAATGAGGAATTGGTCTAAATGAGAAGTGTCTTTTGTTGAGCGGAGACAATATTTAGGTGGCAGCAGATTTAGATGCAGCAGATTCTTGGAAATTTGATGTTGTTTATTTCATCAATTAATATTAGTAGTAAAGTTCATCAGGCCAAGTTATAAACATCACTCAACAAAAGATATTCTGCTTGGAAAGGAATACAACCGATTAAAAATGTTGCGGATTATAAATAAATTAGATGTGCGTTTAACTAAACTTTAAGGGGTGTTCGTTGGAAAACTGTTGAGAAAACCTCTAGCAGACGTATTAGGATAAAATGTTTCACTTTGCCTAGCACGCGTATGATTTATATACAACTTGATTTGTACAGAATCGCTCACCTATGTCGAGGTTAACGATCATCGTATACTCTTTAATCTTACAGTGAGGCAAATTGAGCAAAGTCTACGTTGTTAGGAATGAATTTTGAAAATCTGACGAAATCTGGGTGATATTCAAGATCAGTATTCATATCGAGACCCCTCCCGTGTTTCGGAATGGTTCTGGCTGTCTTTCCAAGACATTTTACAGTGGATACGGGGGATAGAGAGGAGAGATAAGCAGTCGCTACATATCAAATACTGGTACTCGACTACTCCCGATTAGATTGGAAGCCAACAGTGAAAAGGCTACGTAGATGATGATAACATCGATAATTTATTCTAGGAGCTCACTATTCTGCATATCATGTCTGAGCAAATCTTGTATCCAGGTTTTCTCTCTCTGCAGGCCTGTATTCAGAGACCTGTCCAATCTTGGCTCCTACTTAGGCTATCGCGTCTACTGAAAATCCTGTAAATCTACCGTGTAGACATTTACAGTTTAAAGCTGGTTCACAAAGGCAGCACAACCTTAGCTGCCGTCAGTATGGCCCTGCCATTATATGTTCACATTCTGTCCCTGTCCACCTACAAGTCAGTACATAAAATCATACGCGTGTAGGAGTGACATGCGCGTATCGCTCAGAGCTCGTCCCGCGACTCTGCTTCTTTTTGCGCCTTCTCTAGTGAAGGCTTTATCGTCTCTAATAGCTTTGTGAGCGCTTGCTCCGTCTGGAATCAAAATTACAAACATGGTATAAAATATTTTTCACAATATAGCAATTTGGGTGCAGGACTGATTTTGGTATATTCGGTTGGTAAACTGTGATTTATAACCTTTCTGCCTTATCAGGAAACATAGGAAGTCGTGAACTTGAAACTTGAAATAAAGGTTTACTGATATGTTACCCTCTAAATGTCACTTTTGGTTGACTGTTAAAGAATGCCTGTGTCATTAAGTCCACCTTTGAACTGTTGTTGCGAAAAGTTTGAATTAATTAATAAATATAACCAGAAAAAAAAAGAAATCTACCACGAAAATGCTGACTGTCCATCAACTAGGAAGGGCGAAATAATTATATGAAATTGATTCTTCAGTTAGCGTAGTTTTTAAAAACCTATACACATATTTAGCCGATGTGTCCCTGTGGGCATACCTGCGCGAGGTGCGCGACGGTCCTGTCGAGCGCGTCTCTCCACGCCAGCAGCTGCCCGCGCTGGCGGTGCGTGTGCTGCTCCAGCAGAGCTGACCAGTCCGCCATCTGCGACCCGCTTACGCTGCTCATTCTACGAACACAACGTCAATATTATTGAGAAAAAAAAAACGTGGAATTAACATTTTTTAAATAGGAAGTCTATTTTTCACCACTGTTTAGTGCTGTAGTTGGAATGCAGCTTAAAAAGGATCTGTTTCAGTAATTTGCCTTCAGAAAGTAATAATGTGAATTTTCCATACTTACCACAAATGATAATGATTTGGTATTAATAAGCTTACATAATCAGACCCAGAACTACTACCTGTGGGCTATACAAATATTCGTTTAGTGCGAGAATCGCACCCGCGATACAGCACAACAGCCAAATCGCTCAAGCGCTGCACCAACTGTGTCGACAAAAAACTTTGGCTGGCGGAAACCTCTCACCTGTTTTGCAAGTCGTCCAGGTCAAAGCTATATGCGCTCCTATCCGTATAGTACAGTTTCCAGTACAGCGCCGCGTTGATGAGCAGCAGTACCGCCAGCAGTAGCGCCAGCCACGTGCCCGCGCGGCCCGGCGCCCGCGCAGCTCGCGACACCGACACGCGCGGCGCCACCAGGCTCGCTGTGGGGAGCTTCACCGCTGTCGGTATGCCTGGCTCTTGCGATGACGCTGAAGGAATAAAAAGTGTTAAGTATTTCATATTTTCCATAATTAGTCAAGCTTTATTACGTTACATACATTGATCATTCCTCTCAAAGTTGTAAGGCATGAACAAGAAAGGTCTACACTCTACGAAGTCTTTGTAAAGCGAAAAGTCATCAAGTAGAAATAATTGATCATTCCAAAATAACACAAAATAGTAGTTATGACGAGTGCATTTTAGCTTTTCTTAAGTATAGCTACTTAAAAGCACAGTGTGAACAGCAAAGCTTAGCTCTACGTGTTACTGAACAAGGTACTCCCGTCCGTGAGTATGCCACACCGAGTATTAGAAAGTTGTTTTCTATCGAGCGTCGTGTGCGTCGCTCCTACATGTGAGACAGTCTATTTCTAAAGCTCGAATGTGTCATATTAACGCTTGGGTACTGAAATAAGTAACTTAGTGACTTCTCGCTCTACGCGGACAGAGAGGGAAGACCCCGGGACTGACAGATGTCATCGGGCCGAAGAGGAGGCCGGCTGGAGGGGTGACGAGCTTGAAGGTCGCTGGGTGGACAAACAATACTGTTTTATTATACGACACATAAAGCGGGAATCACTGGACATTCATTCTTCTTCCTCTCGAAACTTGAATCAATATCATTTTGGTTCGAAACAGCCACAATAAGTGATTCAAATTGCATGTTACCGAGAGTAAAAGTTTGTTAAGGCCATTCTTGTAACTATTGAGAAAAAGTGAAGGATGAATCATAGCGGATAAGGAATAGGGTAGATGACATCACTAACCAATAATACCAAGACATAACTTCTCTAAAGAAACACTTTATTTTAGCCCTGATAACCCAATTCATTTTCAATTAACTGTCTGTTTTGATTTTTTATTGCTTTCTAATTTATAAATAGTTAGTCAATTGAGTCTACTCAAAAGTGACGTCATAGTTATTTACACCATACAAAATCTATGGGAGAATAGCGTTTTGACAGGTTAGAAAAAGTACGTCAGTTGATTGGTGGTGTCATCTACCCTATTCGGGTAGGTTCTTTTACACAATAAAATGACCTTAACCGCAGAAAGTCCCATTTCCATATATCGTAAAAGGCTTATTATCATATTTCTGACTAACAAAAATTCATTTTAAGAATTTGATATTTCCAGAACATTTTTATGGACGGTTTGCGGCCACGGTAATATAGTCTAACTACACACAACACACATATATGGGCAGCGGTACATACTGGTGACCCTGCGGTGCCTGCGGGCCTTCCTGGCGGCGGGCACGGCACACTCGGCCTCGCCCGTGAGGCGCGACTCCAGCAGCCGCGTGAACTCCTCCAGACCCGATATTGTGTTTTTCTCTAGGAATGCTGCACAGGCAGAAAATGTTGTGGTTAATTTTTAATAAACACAGTAATCTCCACCTCAAATCTAAAAAAAACATACGAAATTCATAAAAAAATAAAATATTAATAAAAAAAATACTTGTAAATAAAGGTTGTGAAATATCTATTCTGTTTAAACAGTGCACTTGTGCGTAAGCGGAATATTTAATAATTTTTTGAAAACTAGGCGCCAATTTTGGTAACTTAAAGGAATCTCAGTCTGAATTCACCAATTCTATTGTCCTATAAGATCTGTGGCGCGTTTTGACAGTTGATTGGTGTTTAGTTTTGTCTTCTAGAGTTGTATGTAGTTGTAGTATGGGTGCAAGGTACCTTTGATCATGGGCCACATGCTCTTCTTGTAGTGCACGTGTCCGTAGAGCGCGAGGTCTGTGAGCGACTCGGACACGCGCTGCAGGCAGTAGTGCACCTGCACGCTGAAGTAGTCCGCGTACGGGATGCCCGCGTTCTCGCTGGTCGAGTCGATCGAGTACAGCACGCCGGGCTTCGAGCACTTGTTCATTACCTGCATTTATTTACATAATTATACTTTGTTACACTATGATATTCAAATACTAATTAATCAAATTGAATTTGAAAAATTACGACAATAATGAGAATGCAAATTTTGGTAAGACGACCCGACTGCTAGATACAAAGATAGCCGCAGATGTATCTGCCGAAACGTTTTCAGCATGTTGTGGCAGCCCAAGGAGAGAGGGTGCTATTTTGCAGATGATGGCATTAGTACCGCAAACATTTCTGAGGCACTGCAAAAACAAAGCAGTCCCAACAGCATATTATTATTAATGATATACTGGATGTCGACAGCCAAGCGTCTGTCCAATATGATAGAGCTTTTTTATTATCACACACAAGTTGGTGGGTCAGTTAACTTCTATTGATAATGTCATAATATTATTATAAACTTGTTGCAGTTTTCTGAAATTGGTAGCTGAGCGATAGGCTAGTGTGCTGTATTCCGAGTCTGCTGTATGGGTTCGATTTCCGCTCTGAACAAATCTTTGTATGGACCACAAATAGCTGTTCCTAGATTGGTGGCTTCTGTATCTGAATTTATGTTTGTAAACGCACCCTCGATACAGGAAAAATTCCTAATGTGGCGCAAGTTTTGATAATAAAAAATATATAAAGTTTTTTATTGTAGTTATAAGTACTGTTTACAACATTACCTGTGTCTCAGTGACCTGCACCTCCTTGGGCCCGATGGGTCCGGACGTGAGGCCGAGCGTGTAGCTGATCTGCCGACACTTGAGCCCGCCCTGAGGTTGCCACGGCGCCTGCGCATCACAACAGATTTCTACCTTTATTATTTACTAGCGGTCGCCCGCGGGGATTTCGGTTTTCGCGATACAAAGTAGCCTATGTGTTATTCTGATTTATATAAACTATAGCGGTGCCCCGCGGCTCCGCCTGCGTGGATGTCGATTACCGCTACAAAAAGCCTAAGTTTGATCCCATGTGTTCCGCAACCGCACCCCTGCCTTGGTGACGCCTACTTCGCCAAACACACTACACACACACTGAGATGTTATATATATATAGTGTAGATGAAATGAAATAACTAGAAGACACAGGGGTAGGCCTTCGACCAGCAGAAGGTAAGTTTGGCTAAAAGAAAGAAAGAATAAGCTAGAATCTTACTAGTGAGTTAATTCACAAATGACTCGGATTTGCTTAAATAATTTCGGTTTTCAACGGACGAGTGGTTTCATTCTATCTTTAAATTAAACTGTTATAATATCATTTATTTCTTTACAATAAATAAGCATTCTTTTATTAAATAGTCACCTGCACATAATCTGTGGTCCCCCTGGCTGCCAGCAGTTCCAGGTTGAATTTGGAGTTGGTGAAGATCATGGTGAACATCTGGTCGATGTTGAAGGGGAACTCTTGTCGGAGGAGTAGCTTCCCGTCGTGCAGCGACGTGCATTTCTCAACGTCACCGCCGCTGAACGAGGCAAACAGACAAATCTAATTAGAGATAAATTACAATAACTTCATGCGCCCTTCCACAATTCAAAACGTTTGAAAGTGTTTGTAAAAGTATTGAAAATATTCACAACGCATGTGTGCGTACTGAGACGGTTTCCGAAACAAAAACAAATCAGCGATTTGTTGCTAGACTAGCGGCGTCATTAATCACTCATTATTACAGTTACCGGCACGTAAGTTGGCAAGAGTTTTTGTAGTGGGGGAAGTTTGCGCACGCACAATTTCATACATTTTTATATGCGCGAACTTCCCCCACTACGAAAATCTCTTGCCAAGTTACGTGCCGGTAACAATACTAGTATGGCGCTGCACTGACATACTCTATGAAAATGACAGGTGCGTTTTCTTGCGCGGTCGGTAGTTATGGTTAGTTGACAAACAAATCTGCCGGCCTGCTACTGAAGACGATTACTCACAACTAGATACAAACTCTTTCATACGGATGTGACTACACACATTGAAATAGTAATATGGAGGGGCGCGTCATGTTAAAGTAGTGTATCTATAAATTTCATAGATCAATGGTTCTGTAAGCTACATGTAGTTTGCAGAATCTCTGTAGTCCGCAAAACAATTGGGTATTCGACACCACAAATCAATTGACATATTTTTATAATCTGTCAAAACGCGATTGCTCTACAGATTTTGTATTGTAATAGTAAACTGTGACGTCACCTTTATGTCAACTCAATTGACTCACTAATCATTGATTTTTAAAGTCACTAAAAAGCTAATTTAACTGTAAATTAAAGTAAATAGGTTTTTCAAGGTTAAAATCAAATGTTTTTTTTAGAAAGTTGTGTTTTGGCATTATTGGCGGCATAAACAATAATTATAACGTTCACTCTTAAAGCCAAATACAGAATTTTTGGAAAAGAACTAATGAGGCTCTACAACAGGGTTCTCATACTTATTTTGTCTATCACTGCCCACTTTGAGAATAAATTATTTTCTAGCATCCTCATTTTTCACCTACTTAAAAACCACCTAGTAGATGAAATTACAAATCGCTCCCCGAGCCTCTACACAACGCCTCGATTTTTTTTCTAGGTCTCTTATCGCCCCCCTTTAGGCCTGCAGCGCCCACAAGGGAGCGTTATCACCAACTCTGGGAAAGGCTGCTCTACAACAAAGAAAAAGAGACGTTCTCCTCTATATTAATAAAAAAGAAAGTGTTGTAGAATAACTTGGTAAAAGTGTATGACCAAAACTATAGACTGCGACAGATTGATATAGAGTTGATGTAATAACAAAGGTACTTGTAGCACGTACTTGTGCGGCTTGTCGGCCTCGCTGTCGCTGGTGTCGGACATGTCGGTCGGCAGCGTGTCTCCGGCCTCCTCCTCGCGGTACTCCGCATCACCGTTCGTCACTGGAAACAAACACTAGCCTCAGTATACACGGAGATACAAGAGAGGGTTCATTGGAATTGGTGTAACAAAAACAGTGTGCGGATAGCTTGTTGTGTGGAGTCAAGTCGACCACGTCTACATCATCACAAAAACTTTTCGTTATTGGAATCTCTTCTTTATATGTATGATATAAGGTTAACGGCTTTACATACGAATGTTTTGTTAGTTGCATGGCGCATATTTCTTTATTGCATCTAATTTTTAATTTTGAATTGATTTTATTTTGAATTTGATTTTATTTTGAATTTAAATTTTAATTGTAATTTTGATTTTATTTAATTAAGCATTTTTTTATTTATTTAGTATTTTTTTTAATTAAGCAAGCATTGCTTTATTCTATTATTTCTTATAATTTTTATTTTAGAAATAATAGAATAAAGCAATGCTTTATTGACAAAATCTTAACCACAGTTTACGAAAGCCATAGTTGGCTTGTTTGCAGGGTTTCCATACCTAGTTCTAATTAATTCATCTTTAGCGACCGCGGTTAGGCACTTTTATCTTAGAACATATATTTATAACACTAGCTTCTGCACGCGACTTCGTACGCTTCCAAGTTGATACATTATACCACGAGAACCGTACAATTTACCGGCGTAAAAAGTAGCCTAAGTACTATTCCAGATTATAATCAAGGTCTGTGCCGAATTTCATCCTGATCTGTTCAGCCGTTCTGGCGTGATTCAGTAACAAACATCCATCCAACCATACTAATACGCAAAAGGCATTTATAACAGTTGTAAGATTACCAGGCACATCCGGAGAGCTGCCCTGCTAACTCACCGTAACTGTCGACGTACTCCCATACGTCAAATATTTCACACACCACGAAATCGTCATCTGAATAGTCTATTAATTCTAAGTCCTCCATTTATTGCACTTTTTATTTTTTACTGTATCCAAGTTCAGAGTTCTACTCTTAATTTTGTTTCAAGATAACAGATGTCGAATGGTCGGGTGTCAAACTAAACAATGTCCTCGCTGTTAACATCGCCACAACGTTTCAACAGTTACAATTTGATCCCACGACCTATCGTAACAGCAACGTAATAGCCTTACGGTCAGCGCAGACAAAACACCTACATGCTCTAATAGCTTTCATTAATTAATTAATATGAACTAATAAAAAACAACAGAAATGGATTACATATACAGGGTTATTTATAAAACACCAGCAACCTGAAAAGGGGTCATTGTACTCATCGTTATGAACAACTTTTTCTATAGGACCAAGCCTGAAATCATGAAAAAAAAATCAGCTTTTCCCTACAAAAATGCAATACAACACAATCATAATGTATGAAACAGCTGTTTTTTTTTCATGAATTCAGGGTTGGTCCCATAGAAAAAGTTGTTCATAATGATGAGTACAATGACCTCTTTTCAGGTTGCTGGTGTTTTAAAAATAACCCTGTAGACAAAATTAGTTGACACCTTTAACCAATAATTCCAAGACATCAATTCTCTAAAGAAACATTTAATTTTAGCCACGAATACCAGATTAATTTTCAAAAAACTGTAAAATTATATTTCTTTCAAGTTAATAAATAGTTAGTCAATTGAGTCGGCACTGAAGTGACGTCACAGTTTTCTTTTGTCATACAAAATCTATGAAAGTATCACGTTTTAGCAGGTCATAAAAAATACTTCAATTTATTGGTCATCTAGCCTATTGTGTGTGAATCTTGGACACAATTTTCAATCATAATATTGACTATAGCTTCCGCCCTCGACTTCGTTTATGTGAGTTTTCTAGTAATAAAATATAGCACTCTGTATCTAAATAATTAGCACTATTAGGTTTAATAATTTTCTGAATCAGACTAGAAGTTCCGGAAAGTATCGCGTGCAAACGGGCAAACAAACCCTTCAGGTTTATATTATTTGTATTTTAGTTCATTATCAATTAATAAATAAAAACTGCTCGAGCGTTTTGCTGCTCCTTTTGCGCTAACCTTTAACTTGCTATTGTTTGTTAAAGTTATATTATGAGATAATCCGATGAACGAAACACAATAGTATTTTTACTGTCTAACACATCTAATACAAACTACGGTGCGATGGCTCTACGAAAGGTCAGCGATGGGTAAAGGTTGATTCACATATATCAGTGAAGTCACAGTACCGACACAGTACCGTCATCGTGATAATTATTCTCTAATACATTCTCTATAAACGCGCCGAAACTGACACTGAGAGGACTGTGTCGTCACTGACACTGACAAAAAAAAATCACAACGTCTTTGTCCTAGTCCATCTAGCCGAGTGCAATTAGATTGTGGTTCGAAGTTTATAGTGAATAGTATTTCATGGGACTTTTTTGTTGTATTCCTAGAAGTCAGGAGAATAGGGTAAAAAATAATTCAATCATGAATAATTTTAAGCATTTTTTAAGCTTGTTCCTGAACGATGATTTGATTTTTGTAAATTGAACTTTTGATTAGGTACCTATTTATTTTCATTGTTAAATATTTAAAAACATTTGAACATGCAAAAATCCTCGAAAACTTCCAAAACTAAAGTTATTTTTATTTTGTAGTTTTTGAAGGCGGTTATCTTTTTTTGTAAAAAAGCTTTTTATTTTTCAATATTTAGTGCTTGTGTATTAATGTTTGAAATCCTTACAAAAAGCCCTTTCAAACAATACCTCACACGATATATTTAATTATGGAAACTGGTAGGAGGGGGGTTGACGTACCCCCCCTTTTCCTTCAGTCAGTCATCGACTACACGTATAAACAAAGCAATTTCACTTGTTACGATATTGCTGCTGTGATTCTGTGAGGAGTTCTATTCCATATCTCCGAAGTTCATCATCAGATATTGAAATGGTGACAATGGGACCACACGGGAAGCACCAGCTTTCAAATAAAAAAAGAATCATGAAAATCGGTTCACCCAGTCGCAAGTTAGGAACTAACAAACATAAAAAAAAAATACAGTCGAATTGATAACCTCCTCCTTTTTTTGAAGTCGGTTAAAAAGTATGAACTTCAAATATAAATAGAATATTTTCATTCGATATTTGAGAAAAAAAAGAGCTGATTTAAGTAATTGGGTTTTTTATCTTTATTTTTTATCACCATGACAACATGGAAGTAATTGGCTGCAAAGTGGGCCACACTATTAGTCCTAAAATAAATCCGCCAAATTAAAAGTTACTGTAAAGAAAGTATCAAAAAAAGAAGTCGTCAGAGTATTTTTTTTAATCCTGGTTCTCCTTACCTCTCTCTGAATACAACAAAAATGTCCCAAAAAAATCCGTTCACTACAAACCTCGTTCCAGTTAAAAAGCTAATTAAAAACTCGGCTAATCGAAGCTAATATGAAAATCTTCATATTGTTAATACACGAGAGAACAATAGTGTGTTCAGAGGCGACGGTCACAGCACACTTAAGTACTACTAATAATACCATTCTATTTATAGCGATACCAATCAAACCTCAATTTTGTGCATTAGGGGGTTACCCTAAACTGCAGTTAGGTAATTACATAGCAGACCATTAATTATGAATCGTACTAGTTGTATGTATGTATGTTTGTATGTATGTGAATTTCTTTATACCACCATAACTTTTAAACGCCTGAACCGATTTAGATGTATTGGCCTAGTAAAAAATAAAAAGAAACCGGTGTGGTCACTTTAAAACGTAAATTAATACCAGCCTCAATTTTCTTTTTTTCATGAATTTGGTCTAGTCTATGTTTATCGTCTAGAATTTGACAAGTAGATTTCAAAAATATGTAACACTGTAAATAAAAAACGTAGTAAAAAAAACTGACGAGTAAACAAAGTACAAATATGTGCAACTTTTTTGGAGTCGTGTTTTTTATTTTTTTAATTATAGTAGCTTGTTTGTATCTAGTATTTGTATGCTAACTATTTTTTTTTTGTATAATTGTGAGCGGCTGGTACGTAGAATAGTACCTAACAAAGAATTAACAGATTATTTGTAATTTAGCAATCTTAAAAATTATCAGGCGTTATCATAGTGTTTTGGCTATACAGACCTCATCATGAACATAAGGTTTATAACAGTTTGTGATATTAATAAGGATCCTATTGTTTTTTGTTGGGAATCCCCGCATGCGGTCGATTATATTAATTTGAAATCTGCACCTTATGCTCTATAATTTGTAAGAACTTGTTGCCACTGCCTTACAATAAATTATAGAATGTGAACAATTTTAAATTATCGTTTTTTTTCCGAATATGGCAAAGAACAAAAGGAAGGGTTACTTACCTATATTCTACGTTCGATTTTGACGAATGAGGTGGATCTAGGCTATTTGACATAGACAATCTCTACGAAGAAAATCAATACGATGGATTTTACATTAGAAAAACTGAGGGCCTCTTATTTTTCTCAGCAAAAGTGCAAATAAAATTACTACAAATGAGTAGCAGAGGTGATGAAATAAAATGCTGAGCATAGCTTGCCTTTGAATTCACCGCTGGGCCACCACCGATAAAACCCATATTCAAAAAAACACGTATACCTCTATATTGGCCACTATACTGACCGAGTGGCGGCGAGGAGTCGCGCGCGTGCGCAGCGTGGCGCGCGCTGCGGGGCTCGTCCGCGCCCCCGCGCGCCTCCGCCAGCGGCGCGTCCGCCAGCTCCTGGGGAGGGGGGCGTTACATTACATGTTGCAACATGACCAGACAGCCACGGTGTAGGTACTTTGACAGTGTAATTTCAATGATACTTGTATCAATGTTTATGCAGTAACCGTGTGTTAATATGAAACATAGAGCCTAAAAGTCAAAGTCAAATCATTAGACCATTTAAGTCAAACTCAAAGTCAACGCATTTTTACAAGCTTTTATATTTAACTTGCACTGTTCGTATGTGTGTACTCGTAAGTTGTACTTTCAAAATATGCAAACCATTTTTTGACCATTTTCTGGTATCAGAATGAGCTGAAATTTTGCATACACCTTTAGTTCTGATGACAGTACAATGGCCATTTTAAAAAAAATAGTTTTTTTTCATTTTTTTTTGTTTTTTTTTACGTTTGAATTGTAAAGGAGTCACAAGAAACGTGTTTTTTTTTGTACGTTGGTACGGAACCCTTTTGTCCGACTCGCACTTGACCGGTGTTTGTTAGTTAGAGTGCGTAATGTCATTCTAGTGACTAAATGGTTTTAAAAAATAAGTGTCGAGTATTTTTTTGCAGGTGTATTTAATTATCTAACACGAATCGATGTAATCTTTTCGTTTATCACGACGTAATTTTTAATCATTAACAAAGTCAACATTGGTACACATTAAAAACGTTTGTAGGCATATAAAATGCAGTAGGCTTAGCTCATTTTATACATATAAGACTTTTGACTGACTTCGAGAATTGACCTTAATGCTGCCGAAAGGTGCTAACCCAGCACAATCTCTCAAAATTAAAAATTATCACGTGAAACTATTTTAAATGCCAAATATGTTACATAACTAATTCAGCAAAAACAGGGCAATGCACATCCAAGTCTTATGCTTTGAAAAGATTTAACATTAATCTGCCTTAAATACAAATTACAATGCACCATTGCCTACTTTAAAAAATGGGAGAAAGTTCTAGTAAATACTATAAACAGCTGAAAAAAAATTGGAAGCACTTTTTTTTAAGTACCTATGGGAAATCATCAATTGACTACTTCCGCTCTGGGCGGTGCGGAAGAGGGTGTCAGACTATTACTGACTAATACGCATCCGTGTTCTTCCTAACGCCCTTTGCATTCCAGGGCCCTGGTAACTCTTTCGAACAAAATCCGCAACCAGAAATGTTGGCAACCCAAGAGAGACGAGCAAGAAACTCTATGGACACTCTTTTCAATAAAGCATTTAGAATTAAGGTAAGCTGACCATGTAATAAAATAAACAAATTTAAAAATATTTTTAAAAACAAGCTTTAATTTAAAATTCTACAATATTGATTTTGGACAATGTATTGTCACCAGAACTATAGGTGTATGCAAAATTTCAGCTCAATCGTTTAACAAGAAATGGCCGAAAAATGGTTTGCAAATTTTGAAAGGACTACTTATTTACATACATACTTACTTACATACGAACAGTGCAAGCTAAATAAAAGCTTGTAATAACGTTATTTGTTATCACTGAACACCACAGTGTTAGGATCATTGCAGTCAGTAGTTCCTTATTCGCTAATTGCACTAGCTACACCATATGTACTACACAGCTAATCATTATGACTCATTAGCACTATGGAAGGTTACACTCTGTACTTCTTGGTACATATTTTTAGACGTATTTATGTGTTTCCTGACAATTTAACTGTTGATTGAAATATTAAAAATTCCTAAACTGTACGGTTCCTAATCCGAAACGCACATGAAATATTGATGTTCAAGCTGTCTCCATACACTATTTTATTCATAAAAAGCAAAGAAAGCGTTCTGGTATTTCTTTGTACTATAGTAGATTAAATGTAGGTTTAATATGCTTCATATGGATTCTAAAAATAAGCTCAATTTCCGTAATTAAAATGTTCAAAATCTAGTTGCAATCTCATTTTAGAGTTAATTAATCTATGTCAAAAACATGACAAAATTGTAGATACATTAGAAGTATATTTGACAGATGCACACCGAGATTAAAATGCACACGTTTCGTAAAATATAATATTCGCACCCCTGATATTGATAAACACTAGGCTGGCATGACTGCCACAGCAAAAAAAAATAAAAAAGTAAAGTTATTCTGACTGCCTTTCTCAAAAACTAATTCTAAAAAATATGTAAACATTATCTTAGGTAACAGCTTATGTTTTCTAAGATAATTTGTCTTTACTATACTTACTATAATCTTTATCTCTAGAAACATGATAACAATATTAAACAAAAGATATCAAATAAAATATCCTGATATTTTAAACGGAAAAATAATATACTGACTGTATGAAAATACTGAGATACAAAATATGATTTATAAGTATGTTATGTATTTTTGAACTCACTTTTTTCTTAGATCTCCCGGGATACCGCATGATCGCGTACACGTGCTGCTATCACGCTATCACTTATCGACTGATACTGACAATGGCTTGATTACCGATTGATTTTTTTTTTCGGTATTTCTTTATCGTGTTTTATCTTTACGTATGCCACTTTAAAGAATAAACGTGCTACAGGACTATAGGCTTTATTACCAACATACAAGGTTAAGTTTTCGTTGCAACTAATATTGATTTTATGACTATTTATTTATATATTTTTTTGTCATTCCAAAATTGGCTTTGTCTACATGAAGTTAAAGTAGACATTTGTTTAAGTTGTAATAATGTAGTTCTTTTTTATTGTTATACAGGCCTTTCATGTACAGGTGTTTAAGATTATCGTTTTCGCGATTATTTTGTTTATTCGATGCGTATGAGTCAGTCAGAATTGTTTTATCTTATACACCATAACGTATTGATGATTAATGCAAGTTGCGATCCCGTATGCATTTACGTAAATACGCATTTATTTTACATTAGTTTCTGCCCGCAACAAGTATTATTATGTTAAAAGAATTTTGTAAAAACTTAATTAAAAAGAATGTCCATGGAGTTTCTTGCTCGTTCTTCTCCATGGACACTTCCTTGCTCGTTCCAAATTAAATTTTGAACGATCAACTAGCTTCAACTTTCTGACTAACTGACAGACTCCTTGACAGTTTAAAAGTGCCTGTAAATGGTTTATTTAAAATAAATGCTTTGACTTTGAAGTTATTTTTAATAGGCCAGTAGATATGGCTGCAAAATAAAGGCGTCACCACAAAATACAGAAAAGGTAAATGGAGAAGATGGAACCACCTGTGTACCGGTGAGGCGAGGAGTGATCGGTTGAAAGTAATAAATACTCTATTCATGCAGCAATACAGTTCAATGTTTTACAAACTAATATTTCAAATCACATGTCGCCAATCTTTGGTTTGAATGGAGGATGCGCGTGGATGTGCGGGACGAGAATTGAAGTATTAGTTCATACAACATTAAACCATATTGTGGCATGAATAAAGTATTTATTATGTTGCAAAATGGATACAAAATCTCATACGGTGTGAAAGAGTCAGCGAGATTCTAATTCTCGTCTATCCAATCAACGCCACGCCTCGGCACGCCGGTTATAAACCACTAGTACTGAATGTACTGATGAGTGTTGAGAGGTACCTGATCGGGGTCGTGCGGCAGCGGAGGCACGTCGTCGATGGCGTCCCGGCCGTAGCCCTCCTCGTCCGAGTTGAAGCCCAGCTCCTCGCCGTAGCTACTGTGCACCTGCAACACAAGTGTACCATTTTAAAAACTGTAATAAAATGAATGTATACAAACACAGTCTAGTTTTAATAACGGTTTTACAATAGATAGATGTAAAAATTCACGAAAAGGACAGAACAAAAGAAGACATGTTTGAACTACTGACAATTCTCGTTTCGTTTAGAAACACGATCGTTTAGGAACGTTTGGGTTTACGTTCTATTCCAATAAGCTGCTTCATTGTTCAAAATACTGATATTCCGACACCAAATGTCGCCTCAGAATTAGTTAAGCGCCTCTATCTGTATTAGGTACAACAGAGGAAAATGGCGGTTCAATTGACCACTTTTCAACCTAATTACTAAGACCGTAAAGGCGAACAATGGTCTACCCCAATTGCCCACGGCTTCGTTAGAAAAGAATAGAATATCTTTATTTGCTTGGGAAATAAGTTTACATGTTCACAGCATTTTTGACCCTTGTACTTGCCTTAAAATTAGGCATAAATACGTGATTGAAATAGATGATTTTTTGATTCGGAATCTATTGCCTCATGAAAAAATCATCTAGAAAAATCATCAAGGTGGTTGTAAAAATGCCACTCTGAGAAATAGAGAGGAAGAAAGCTAACACTTACGGACTGATTTTTCAATCTCCAGATAACTTTTCTCTGAAGAATAAATACGGCCATGATATACTTTGCCAACGTGCCTAGTTGCCTACAGATAAACAACTTCACAGGCCATTCAACTGTAAAGCGCGATCTACTATCAATAACTACTGCCTAACGATCTTCACTTCAATCAGATACTTAGGATGTGTTTTTGCGCCACCAAAATTGAACTTGCGGGTTTCTGAGAAAATCACAATAAATGGGACATACATGTGCATCAAATTCTTAATTCGGCGTAATAACACGTAGTCGTAAATAAACTGCTATGGATGGGCACGACACTATCAAATATTAATCACAATGGCATATTATAACACTACATTAACAATTTCCTTAAAAACAGGAAAATAATGTACGCTGTTTTCGTTTTCGTGAATGTGATATTTGGTTGAGGACAGAGACTAGCACAAGTTCAACGTGAAACAAAACTAAGAAAAACTAAACAAATGACTTATCACTGTAAACAAATATTGACTTTACCGAATATATTTTCTCACAAAAACTCATTGATAAGAGATCTTCAGTTTACAGAATACAGGATACTTCAATCAAAATCATATATGATTTTATCTCGACACTTGTACGAAAATGAGAAGAAAATTGTGAACGGGCAGAACTCCAAGAACATTGGCCGCAGTCCAAACAATGTAGAAAACATATAAATAAACAAAGTTTTACAACAACAAGTTATCGTAGGGGTTGGCAATACTAGCAACAACAGTTCGTCAATGAATGTAATCTAAATCTACACAGGCAAGCCAAATATCATTCATTGAATCTTCATGAAATATCCGGAACTGTGAATATTTGTCTGACTGGCCTCCTCTTCTATAAAAGTATTCTGCATCCGAGTGCCTGTATCTGATTGGGTATAATATTAAACATCACCAATCAACTGACGTACTTTTTGTGACCTGTCAAAACGCGATTCCCCTGTAAATTTTGTATGGCTATAGACAATAGTGACGTTACTTATTTGCAATCTCAATCGAATAACTATTTATTAATTTTAAAGCAATTTATAATCTAATTTTGCAGTTAATTGAAAGATAATCGGGTTTTTAGGGCTAAAATAAAGTGTTTCTATAGAGAAGTTACATATGTCTTGAAATTATTGGTAAATAGTGTCCCATTGGAGCAAGAAGAATCGCAAGAAAATTGCTACTTTTAAATACAAAAGCAAGCCAGTGGGCTTGTTTTTTTGCAAGGTATAGTGATACCTTTTCAAGTATTAATTAAGATTAAGTATCTCAATCTTATAGAAAAAAAAATATTTTGACTTATAATTACAAACTTCGTCTTATTTATAAAATCAAATTAACGTCTGTAAGTGTTATTTACAGCTCTAAATCAGATTAAATTAATTTGTAACGTCTTCCCTACCTTCGGGTCCCGCGCACACCACGCCGCGTCCCGCGCCGCACTGGACGACAGAACCTTGAGCGCACACGCACACCTCATCAACTTTATAATGAACAGCCTCCCGGACAAGCGCGGACGAAGATATTGCGATCGCGCACACTCGGAGTTTCTTTTTTAAGATAGTTTTATTTTGTTAGAAATACATGCTTTTTTATCTACACGGTTACTTTTAGTTCGTTCTTAAGCCGAAAGCCATAAACTCGATCATCAAACTCGAAACGATTGGGACCATTTTTTTTCAAAAATAACAATAAAAAAAACAGCTGTTCAGTACACTTTGACGAGTTAGACGAACATAAATGTACTGAACAGCTGTTTTTTTTATTGTTATTTTTGAAAAAAATGGTCCCAATCGTTGTTTCGAGTTTGATGATCGAGTTTATGGCTTTCGGCTTAAGAACGACCTAAAGGTAAGCGTGTATATTGATTTCAATTTTGCATCAGTCTTCTTGCAGGTTCACACATGGATTTTCAAAGGATATAATCAAAACTAAACATTACTGACACGTCGTGATATCTCAACAGATTTTATTCAACAGGATGTGAGATACCGTGTTATCGACACTATTGACGGATTTAATAATGTTTTATTACTCGTATTTTCAATGTTTCTAAACTAAAATTGAAAATACTTCCAACTCTCTCAGATAAATTAAAAGTAGATATTTTATGTTTGTAATCAGTGATCACATACTATGTTTTAATATACCATTGTTCGTAACAATAAAAGCGTAATATAATTTAAATTTAATAAACACTATCCTTGTTACCACTTATCAGTATTTGTTAATGAGTGAAGCTGGAATGTTTTTGTTTGTTGGACTGGATGCGGAAACGTGTCGCCAACATGCTATTGGTCAACAATAACTGGTTTTTTAAGGCCGTTGGTTCTGCGCCTGATCCCTCCCCAGTTGTGCCGGATTGCCGTCCCATCGGAGGCTGATAGTAAAGGTAAAGAGAGTGCACCTGCGTTTACGCACTATAATTTTCAATTAGATTAGCCACCGTGACAGAAATCGGTCTGGGGATATTTTTTTTATTCTGTTTACTACGCACCTACGTCTCCATACGCGCGTAGACGTAAAATTACGGACACTATTCCGGTATACCTATACTACGAGTATTACTAAAGGTCAGTTCACACCGAGACGCGACGTGACGCGACGCAACGTGACGATACTGGAAGAGGCCAGTGACTTCGCGCTACGGCGCGCTGCGTCGCGCGCCGCCGCGAAACGCATCGCAACGTCGCCGCTCTTGCACGTCGCGCGTACCGGCGATTCACCGCTGCGTCGCGATGCGTCGCTCTACGCCTCGTGATGCCTCGCGGCGTAGAGCGACGCATCGCGAAGTAGTGCTGCGTGGTGTAACGTATTCTAAATTCTCACAATGAAATGTGTATCTTTTCGTGTAGAAAATAAAGTTATATTTTGAGTCGCTCTTTTAAAGTGTGCACGCAGCGTCGCGTCTCGGTGTGAGCTGACGCTAAGGGTACAACAAGCTCTTCTGAGAATGTTGCGCAAATCGGCGAACAAACATATTTTATACATAAAAGACAAAATATTTTATAATATTAAAGTACGAGTCCGCCGTATTCAGACCGTATATTTAGTTTAGTTTTGAGGTCAAATATATTTGAATTATTTTAAATTTCTAATCTGTGCTAAACTGGGGTTGCCTGCAATAAAACAAGTAATGTAGTAATGCCATGTTTTTCAGTAAAGATTTTTAAGTTTTTTGTCTCGTTTGTTCTATCAGTTTTTAATTCTTCTTCTATTTCAGTTTTGGTATTTGTATTGTTATACTTCAAGATACATAAAAATATTTTAAGATAGCATTTATCTAGAAATAATTATGTACTCTGAAATCTCTTTTCCGACTGCGCGGAACCTTTGCTGCGCCAAGCGCAAGTGCGGCTAGCTACACAGTTGGTGTGTTCGCCGTAGAAAAACACACATTCGGTTGTGTGCGTTCTTTAGTAGAAACACAACGGGTGTGTTTTCTTGCAGTCAACAGGTTATACGGTATACCAGCATATGTTTAAAGAAGATATTCAGCTGACGAACAAATGTTTATATATTATATATTTAATGTTTTAGTAGCTGGCAACTTAAACCACAATGTTGGCAAAGCACGCCACCTCTTGTTTTTCACTTTTAAGATCTAAATATTTATTTGGGAGCGATCGGCTATGCGCATGATTTAGAATTAAATATCTCTATCTGTGTCGTGGCTTTCCGAATCTATTTGAATTGTCAATTTTATGGCTCAATGTGTTTATCCAAGGGAACCGTTAGGTAGCTAGTTTTTATAAAGCTGAAAACTTTATTTATTTAGCATTATAATATATATATTAATACAGACGCAGTAGCAATCTGTTAAACGGTAACGGCCCTGTAGACAACTGTGAAGTATAAAGAGCGTGTGTACTGTACAAAGTGTTCATTTTAAACTTGAAGCATGGCAAAGCTTATGCCTTATAGGAGCTAGGTGTTTATAGTATACTAGCGACCCGCCCCGCCTTTGCACGTGTGCAATAGAAATACATAAACCTTCCTCTTGAAAACCGAAAACCTCTATCTATTGAAAACCGCATTAAAATCTGTTGCGTAGTTTATAAGATGTAAGCGTGCGGCGGGAAGCGACTTTTTTATACTATGTAGAGAACCTTTAATGGCGTACAGCTCCATGTTACATTACGCGACCGTAAATGAGCCATATCACAGTATAAGTAAAAAAAAAACTGTCTGTCTGTCTGTCACGTCATCTCCGTGTAGCAGTTCACTGCTTCTAGTACATATGTCATATGCACCTGGCTACTATATAAAATGCTATCTGCTTTTCACTAAGGCTTTATAGATTAGGTGCGTGATAACAGAAAGTCCCCAGACATTAGTTTAGCCCATGACGCGGAGCTAGCACATTATAATGCACGCTATGAAGTACTTATCGTGTCACATTATCTGATTATTGTTTGACAGTTTTATGAGTACTTGTTGCAACATTTGTGGGCGGGGTATAACTATACAAAAGGGTCTTTTTTTGTCCCTTGGTGGGGCGGAATGGACTGTCAGACTTTTACTGACTAAAAAACCTCCCTGTTTCTTCTGTTGCCCTTTACGTTCCGGGGCCACGGTATGCGGCCACGGTATGCCCGCATGCGGATAAACTACAATAACTTGGCGCGCCCCTCCACAATTCAAAACGTTTGAAAGTATTTGTAAAAGTATCAAGACTCACAACGCATGTGTGCGAACTGAGACGGCTCTCGAAACAAAAACAAATCAGCGTGTCATTGTTGCTCGACTAGCAGCATCATTAATTACTCATTATTATTGAAATAGTAATATGGAGGGGCGCGCCATGTTATAGTAGTTTATCTCTACGATGAAGCTGGACGAGATAGCCCAAGGACGGACGCATTTGACCACATATACACTTGGTCATTTGGTCGAATTCCGTTAGCAATCGGATTCGAGAGAATGACCAAGTGTGCGTCATCTATATCTATACTAATATTATAAAGAGGTAAGGTGCATTGGGGTAATTACGACAACCGGGTAAATTCCGATTTTATTAATTATGCACCTTAGTGCATTGGGATAAAAAATAAATCGGAATATACCCGGTTGTCGTAATTACCCCAATGCACTATAACATTTGTTTGTAAGTTTGTATGTTTGTAAGTTTGTATGTAGGGGGTAATCTCCGGATCTACTGAACCGATTTTGAAAATTCTTTCGGAAATTGGAAGCTACGTTATCACTGAGTGCTATAGGCTATATTTTATTTTAGAAAAAATAGGGGTCCGTAAGATATTTGGGTTTTTCGGACCCAAGGTGTAAAAAATCATCCAAAAAAGGGTTGGGGTAGGGTACGGTAGGGGTAGGGGTAGGTTAGGGTAGGGGTAGGGTAGGTTAGGGTAGGGGTAAGGTAGGGTAAGGCAGGGTTAGGGTAGGGGTAGGGTAAGGCAGGGTTAGGGTAGGGGTATTGGTAGTATTAGTAGGATACCACGCGAACGAAGTCGCGGCGGGTCAGCTAGTTATTTCATAAAGGTGTTTAACCTTGTACTTGATCAACTGCACAAACTCTGCATGCCAATTATTACCCTTCCCCCTAGAAAGCCGATCTAAGGGTCTGCTTCCTCTTAATGTCGTGCAGGTGTACTCACCCACTGCCAGAACTCCTGACTGCTCATAGGTTGGTCCATGAGCGCGTTCTGCCATATCCTGAACAGCATCAGGTACGCCTTGTCGCGCCCAGAGAATGATGTGAGGAAGTTTTTCTCGCCCTCCGTGCAGACTAGGATGGCGTTTGGTATTACCTGGAAAAAATATAAAGTAAAATATAAACAATCAGTGACGATTAAACATGACAATAAATGTATTTTTCTATCTCTTTCGAATTAAGTTAAGTAATGCTTGTGCGAAGAGTGGGTTGAAATCGTAAAAGCAACGGGTTTATTCCGTTTATTTTTAGTTTGAACTTACAAAACATTTGCCCGGAAACAGAAGATTCAAGTAGGTACCGAAAAAGGGGTTGCCATCAAAACATTAAATCAGATAGATGATGATTTATTAGATTAGAAAATGATATAGATGTTTTCATTATATAATTACAGAGCTCTATGTTCTATCGTCTCATGGGCATGCAAATCGTCTTTAGTAAAATTTAAACAACAGTACCAAATAAACATCATCATGACAAACTGACAAGTGACAAAGTAGGTGAGATATACTAGGTGCAGTTAGTGGTTTTCACTTCTTTATTTACTCTTTTACTTCTAGTATAAACTAGTGTTCCACTGCGATCCCGCCTGATGGTAAGCGGAGCATGAGCTGGTGCCGTCGAAGATGGTAAAACGCACTATCGAGAGATCTGAACAAGGCTGATCTAAAAGCCTGATCCTTAATTTCACAAACCCAGTTTATTCAACCTGCTATCGAATCAGGCTGTTAGAGAACAAGGGTCCTATCATTTCAGTAGCAGAATTAAACAGCTGTAACTCACAAGTGCAGTCTTCTCCTTGGTGATGGCGGTGACGTCCTTCCACCGCGTGGTCATGCAGGTCTCCCAGCCGAAGATGCTCGCGTAGAAGCAGAGGTAGTTCTGCGACGCGTACAGGCGACCGTGCGCTAGGATGTCTTTCTGAAGTGCGCACGAGTAGTCTGTGGAGCAAAATTTCAATACATATAATTATGCTGCTTTTTCACATTTCTGTGTGTTCGTTCTTTGTTTGTTTCTGTGTGTGACTGCCTCGTTGGTCTAGTGGTCGCAAAGCGCGACTGCTGAGCATGAGGTCTTGGGTTCGATTCCCAGGTCGGGCAAAGTGTTATTGGGTTTTTCCAGGAATTTCTCAGTAACAGCCTCGGGAGTCTGAATTTGTGCCCGGTTGATAGCAATAGGCTCGCCCCCTATTACATGGGACTTAAACATAACTGGCGAAATGTGGGTGTATTAATGGGTACACCTCTGCCTAACCCTTCGGGGATTACAGGCGTGATGTTATGTTATGTGTGTTCTTTAATTATGTTACGTTATAAAATTGTCTGTACCGATAGTAATTATGTAATGGAATTGGGCAAAAACAAAACCTATCAAATAATATTTGTACGCCATCTGGCAAGCAGCTTCGGAGTCTGGATTTGTGCCCGGAGCAGTAGGCTCGCCCGAAATAACATGGGATTTAAACATAACTGGCGAAATGTGTGTACCTCTGCCAATCCTTTCGGGGATTACAGGCGTTATGGTATCTTCTAGAAGATACTAACCGACTATAAGCCTCTCGTCGTCGGGCAGATCTTTGAACAGCCTCTTGAAGTCGTCGGACTTGCTCTTGTAGGTGGGGTACAGCGCGTTGTACCAGCTCTTCTTCTTGGTGCGCGCAACGTCCACCGCCTTCGTGGGCGGAGTGCCCAGCTGTGGTGTGAGTATCAATTATTTACAAAAAATGGCGGGGGTTAGTTATTATGTAGGTGTGGCTGTTATTGTACCGCTTATGGATAGGTGTTAGTGGCAAGTGGAAAAATTGTATATTCTACTAAGTACGACTTTACTTTTCTGAATATAACACCATCTATCGTAAAACTTTAGAACTACAGACAATAAAATCGAATTTTATCTACTACAAACTATACAGAGGTTCAATTTATGATCAACATGATTTAAAAAAAAAACGGGTTTTAGCGCTAAAATAAAATGTTTCTTTAGACAAGTTATGTCTTGGATTTATGGGTAATGGTGTGTATGGTTTTTACTACCTAATTCCACTATTAACTAATTACTGTTTCATACTAACAAAATAAAATTAACGATAATACTTATTGGGTCTAGAAATACGAGGAATAAAATCAACAATAAGACAGTGAAAACAAATTCAAACATACGTTAAATTGTCAATATTATGATAGGTACTAATAATTAATGTAGTACAACTCAAACAAATGCACGAAATTGAACACTAATCTCCGTCTCGTTCTCGTCTACAGATTGTTCTATTTCCCGTCTCTGTTACAATCCGGCGAAGTCGGGTTGGCGAGCCTCTCTTAGTAGCCGTACCACGTGACCTGTAGTGACGTCATGACGTGATTGCAATGTTTTACGGTTCTGACACAGTGCCTGCTTAGCGTTTTGGATTTTTTAAATTAAAATCTTATGGCAAAAAGTACAGGCGTTTTCATAGCTAATGTTTTTATTTGATGGTGTTTTTAAAATATGTGTAGTGTGACTGTGGTTATATTAATATTTGGATAGTAGACAGGTGAACCTATAGGCTGTCATTGATTAATGATGCTACAGTATCTGCTGTTCCGAAGTTCCGAAGGGAAGTCGGTACGAATCAAGTATACACATCAAAAGTGTCTAGGGATCAACATCCCTAACATTGATTAGGGATGTTGATCCCTAGACACTTTTGATGTGTGTATTTCAAGGCGAAGTTTTGCATTCTCGTCAAATTCAAGGAGGTAACTATATTAGTGATTCTCAACACGTAATTTTATTTGATTTATGTCTTTTATAATAACCTCCTGAAGCATAGAGTCCTCACCATTGATAGGCATCAACTATCATAGTTTGGCATAAATTACAGCAAAATATTTACTCTTATTTCTTACAAGACCACTCATCATACTTCTCCGACTTCACACTAGGCAAAAGGAGCTAAACCATGCCGTATGCAGACCTTCACACTATCTATTGTTTTTTGTTTTCAAATATAAATATCAAGGTCAGAGGTGACAGAGACCAAGTCTACGATGGAGTAAGCTTATCTAGAAGAAGCCTGTTCACTCTAACTTTAAAGAGATTAAGGTCCAATGCGTTCGGAAATATAGACGCAGGCAGAAAGTGCCACTCCTTTGCTATGCGCATTATAAAAGACATTTAGGGTCAGTTCACACCGAGACGAGACGCGACGCGACGCAACGTGACGATACTTGAAGAGGCCAGTGACTTCGCGCTGCGCCGCGCGCCGCCGCGAGACGCATCGCAACGTCGTCGCCGCTCTTGCACGTCGCGCGTACCGGCGATTCACCGCTGCGTCGCGATGCGTCTCGGCGCAGCGCGGCGTAGAGCGACGCATCGCGACGTAGTGCTGCGTGGTGTAACGTATTCTAAATTCTTACAATGAAATGTGTATCTTTTCGTGTAGAAAATAAAGTTATATTTTGAGTCGCTCTTTTAAAGTGTGCACGCAGCGTCGCGTCGCGTCGCGTCTCGGTGTGAACTGACCCTTAGAAACGCTTAGTGTGAATAGGTGGAATAGCCACAAGGTAGGGATGGTCAGCACAGAGATCAAGATTCTAGAACAAAACAGTGTTGTGTCTGAAGAATACATGCAACAGAATCATCACAGAACACATCTCACCCTGGGATTGTCTCCCTTATTCTGTGAGGGAGTGGCACTGACCACGGTAACGGCGAGCTCCCCGCTGGATATGGAGGCGGAGTCCCCGCCCGCGTGGCACGGCATGTGCACCGAACTCTCGCTGGTCTGGAACGAGACTTCTATGTTAAATGTAATGCTATGCTGGGAAACGAATTAAGGAAATTAGCAGATAAACTAGTGACCATAGGGTGCTCCGACGGTTCCTATAGTTTCAGTACTAAAGACCATTGATGGTAGCAGTTTGCTATTCTATCTAGTGAGACAGCGAACACCAGAACGCTAATTCTACAAATTAAAAACGTTCAAAATCTAGTTGCAATCTTATCTCACCGTCGATCAATATGGGGAAATTATAGGCTTGAGACTAGATTGCGATCGATCCTAAAAGTTAGTACAATTTCCGCCAGGTGGCAGTTTTTTCGTGAACGATATAAGATAGGTGATAGCTTAGTAAGTGAACTTCTTCGCAGGTGGCCTTCTGTAGTTTCTGCCTACCCCCATGGGAAAAAGGCGTGAGTTTATGCATGTATGTGTGTTCGTTCAACCTGCTTCATCAAACAAAAGGTAATGACAGTCTGAGTCTTACTTTAAACTTCTTATTTTAATAGCTTAAAGGCACAAAGATGAAGGTCTACATACCTTGTCATTGTCCAATGCTTCACTGGCGCTGTCTGTATTTCGAAGCGAGTCGCGGGTAGATGGGGATGGTGACGGTGAACGAGAGACGCTCCTGAAACATGTAAATATTTTGTTATTATAAGCATTTCTCGCGAATAGAGCTGAACGGGTCGTTGTGGTGATGTTTGAAGAGTCCTATGTTTAACAGCGGACGTTTTTCAGCTGCAATTATGATGGCGAAGTACTTCAAAAATCATTATAATGGTCATTGTATCATCATCATCTCGAAAAATCCATCCGTTAGCTGCAAACGCGCCGCCCGCAACCCGTCACCTTTTCATCTTGTTATTTAAAAAATATTCTAACGTAGGTACACGATTTGAACCCCTAACTTGAATGAGCTCTGTCGGAGCCATATTGTTATAATTAGTGATGACCATTAGCGTTTCATATCATGAACACATCATACTTAATAGTCCAAAAAGATAAAACATCGTGAGAAACTATTATTACCACAAAAAGCATCAGATTGTTGTGGAAATAAAGAAATACTTCATCACCACGTAGTAGTAGGTACTTTGCATAAACAAGGCTTAATTACCCGACTACGGGGACACCCAAAAGAAAAGTTATGTGTGTGTATATGTCCATTCCTATGTCCGCTCGTGACTACTCAACGGCTCTACAGATTTTGATAAATGATACGTCATTAGATTCGTGTTCAAGGCCCCATCTAGGTACAAAAAAATGGTGATTTTTGTTAACTAAAAAGAGTAAAAAAAAATAATAATCAAAAACCCGACTGCGTAAAAAATTTGCAAAAAATGTTTACTTCTCTTCTGAACATGGTGGTTCCGACTGGTTCCCCATGCTATATGCAACATACTGCCACTATAATAACACTCTAGTAAATGCGTAGTTTAACAAACAAATTAAATGTACAAACATCCGGAGTTAGATCAATATTTGTGGGTCAAGCTAATATTTATCCAAATGAGGGGAATGAACTTGTCCAGGACGGAACGCTTGTCCTAATAGTTAATAGCGGTTATTCCGCGACGATTCAGCACAATTAGGTAAAATATACTATTAACCATTAATTCCGAACACTTTATTTTAGCCCTAAACACTCGATTGATTTTCAATTAACTTCAAAATTAGATTTAACTGATTTGAAATCAATAACTAGTCTGATAATTGAGTTAGCTAAAAAGGACTTTACAATTTACGATTGCTATACAAAATCTATAGGGGAGTTGCGTTTTGACAGGTCATAAAAAAGTACGTCAATTGATTGGTAGGGTCCAAAACACAATTAAGTACTGTACTATTTAGATCTTAAGGTTAATTTTAACTTCAAACAATATAATAAGGTGGTAAACATAATAGGCTGCCCAGCTAAAATGGGACTGGGCTGGACATGTTTGTCGCATTTCGAACGATCAATGGGCTTGTAGAACCCAAGATTGGTGGAACGAAATGGCGAGACGGGAACGCGGCAGACCACGAAGGAGATGTCGGAACGACTTGGTCGGCTTCCAAGACGTAGCGCAACGTCGCGATAGATGGAAGAAATGGAGGGAGGCCTTTGCCCACTACTAGTTAATAATAATAAACACAATACCTTGACCAGCTCGCCTGTGGCATGGCTAGATAGTAGACACCCACCTTCATTCACGTAAAAAAGCAATGCACACACGAAAACCACTTTTCTAAATGTTCGGGCCGATTCAATAGTGCTTAAGTAAACGTTAAAAAACCGTTAATTACTCCATAATCTATTACAGATAGTCGTGACACTAATTGCAACCGTTATGTCACGTTGCGCTCACCCATTTGTACTATTACATCAAATGGTTCTGAATAAGTTTACCATATTTGTACAATGTATTTGAGCATGATACACGCCGTTCAAACAGCTGATAGTGATAACACAACTGTTGATATTGATGCTTAGTTTTTTAGCCTACTAATTAGCTGCTATCTTTGACGACGGGGTGTTGGAAGGGAAACAAAAGAAAATTGTATCGGTTGTAGTTCTATTGACCTTTTGGTAATAGGTGTGAGATCGTACTAATGAAGGATTGTTTGTTTTATTATTCGTTGTTGCACAAGATAAAGTGCTGCACGCATACGTAGCTTTTTAAATTATTGGTTTAACCGTGGAATTGTTTTTATTTATTTCATTTGGAAAACACACAGCAGGTAAACAGCTAGAAGTACAGTTATACACATGTATAATTATAATATTTGTATTATTCATTTATAGTAGTGATGCTTAAAAAATAATTTTAATAGAAAATAATCATTTCCATATTACTTCTCTTAATTTATGTCCTGATTTTCCCAAATAAGGGATTTTTAGGGGAAACTTATTTTAAATAAATTAATTGTTACGTGAATTCTCATACCCTCGTACGTGTTGTTGAAGAGGCGTACGTTTTTAATGACTACCGGTATACGCTAGGGAACAGTTTTTGCACAGAACAACCAGAATGAAAACTTCATACTATCGGCCGTGCGTAGGTACACTACTACGCGCGCAACTATGTGTGCGTGACCTGTCACCGACAAGGCGCGCGGGGAGTGCGCCGGCGCCCGCTCGGGTGCAAACCGGTTTGAGTCGGCTCAGCTAGCGGTCAAACTTAAGGTGTGCCAGCGACAGCGGTCGGGTACGACGCGGGCACAGTTACAATATTTATTTAGACGCGGATGTTAAATTGTTTTTAAAGATGCCTAACTGTTGCACTGTGTATACAAATAATGGTCGAAAGAACAAAGAGACTTCTTTTTTTGTATATCCAAAGGATCTTATCGGGTAATTGTCTATATTTATATACAAACACATGCTTAATGCTTATTACAGAAGTAACTATTTATTTACGAGTAGGTAATAATATCCAGAACAATTAAGATGGCGATAAGGCTTTCCCTTATGAAATGTTGACTGCCTCGTTGGTCTAGTGGTTAGTGACCCTGACTGCAAAGCCGGAGGTAGTGGGTTCAATTCCCACCCAGGACAAACTTTGTGTGATGAGCATAATTGTTGGTTCTGTGTCTGGGTGTAATTTATCTATAATATGTATTTATAAATTATATAAGTATGTAAGTATATCAGTTACTGGTTACCATAACACAAGCTCTGCTTAGCTTGGGATCAGATGGCCGTGTGTGAGTTGTCCCAAGATATTATTATAATTTGTTATGTAGGTAAGTAGGTATATTGACGTATAATTCGTTTCATATTTTTGTTTTAGTAGGTTTGTAGAATAGTAGGTACAAAGTATATTGTAAGTCGTCTTAGTAAGATTCCATTTTAGCCTTTTCTATTAGATAGGTAGTAGGTACCTACTTAACTTACGTTCGTGAAATAGTGAAACAAGGAAGAATACATTATAGGTAGTTTCGCTATGTCCGTCCGTGCGTAGGTAAGTCAAAGTAATTTGATTAATCAACTTCAAGAAAGTAAGCAATGTATGTACCTATCTATGTATGTGTATCTATTTCATAGTATGATTAATTATGCACATAAGTAGCACCTGCCTACCTATTTATTTATTTAATCATAATACATACCCACTATTATTATCTTAATCTTCTTAAAATATAGAAGTAAATTAAATGTTAACAATTAAATGTAGGTATCCCGATTTTATATATTTTCAATAGTGACAGCCCTATGAAAGTAGGTAAGAATTTTGAACACTGTTAGGAATCTTTCATTCTGGTTATTCTGTGGTTTTTGTGTAACGTGTAGGTCGCGTTAGTAAACACAATAACAACACAATGTGTGAAACAAAAATGCTACCAACTGCCGTAAGCACACGTGTACTTAGTAACAAAAATAAACTTTTATTGTTCAATTAATTTATTTTAATTACTACTGCAGGGTGCTGTAGAGGCCACGTTACATTAGAGTCTGATTTTAAATCGATAGATTAACTGTTTACTGACAAACAATACAGCAAACTTTTTCAGTTCTAGTATAGTGTATGCATACAACAAAAATTATAATCATAATTTATTTGCTAATTAATTGTTAAGACAATCGATATTTTGGAGCTCGTGAGGAATTTTGACCGTAGAATAGATATTCATCCATAAATTCCGACGATATAATTGTAGACACACTAGGGACTATAATGATATAGAAATATACCAGAGTTACGGTGGTTACAGGTTCAATAGACCAACCTTTTAGGGGGGGGGCAACTAGATTTTTTTTTTTTTGTAAATGACTTTCAAAAGTACTTTTAGATGGTCTAATTGGATTAAATTATTTTACTTTAAAAACTGACAGAAAGGTATATTCGTATGACCGATCAGATCGAAAAAAAAATACACATTTATAAATAATGTATACAATGGATCAACATCCCTAACAAATGTTAGGGATGTTGATCCCTAGACTTTTTTGATGTGTGTATTTTAGAAAACACAACACAAAACTTACATCTTTTAAATAACAGTATTTCGTTGATAAAACACATTTTAAAGTTGCAAAGTAGCGCAGTAGTATGATTGGCGCCCGTTCACGGTTGGTTGCTGACGGCCAAAAAACACCGGTTGCGACATTTATTTGACAGTGGCATTCACTACAACACTTCTTTGAGTCACTCTCGTAAAAATAATTTAAAAAACCACGTAATTTAGCAATTTGGTCGTTAAGTTTAGAGATAGGGTCAGACCAATTACGATACCTATCAGCTATTCAAATTAACGCAGTGTTGTGATGTCAATAAAAAGCTATTTTACAAAAAAAGATAACCGACTTCCAAAACTAAAGTTATTTTGATTTTGTAGTTTTTGAAGGCGGTTATCTTTTTTTGTAAAATAGCTTTTTATTTTTCACTTTTTAGTGCTTGTGTATTAATGTTTGAAATCCTTGCAAAAAGCCCTTTCAAACAATACCTCACACGATGTATTTAATTTTGGAAACTGGTAGGAGGGGGGTTGACGTACCCCCCCCCCCCCCCTTTTTCTTCAGTCAGTCATCGACTACACGTATAAACAAAGCAATTTCACTTGTTACGATATTGCTGCTGTGATTCTATGAGGAGTTCCATTCCATATCTCCGAAGTTAATCATCAGATATTGAAATGGTGACAATGGGACCACACGAGAAGCACCAGCTTTCAAATATAAAAAGAATCATGAAAATCGGTTAACCCAGTCGCAAGTTAGGAGCTAACAAACATAAAAAAAAAATACAGACGAATTGATAACCTCCTCCTTTTTTTGAAGTCGGTTAAAAAGATTAAAAAGGTAGATAGAATTGTTTTGTTCTAGATTTAGGTATAGTAGTAACATTTTGCTGACAGATCGTTGATTGTTGTTAGGGCTCCAAACCACGAAAGGCAAAAAGAACGAGACCCTCGTAAGATCCCTTTTTTATCCATCCGATACAAGAGTATCCTCAAGATCTATGCAACGTAGGAATTTCATTTGGAAATAGATTTTTAGGAAGTTGTAACTATGTAGTGTAATTTCAGCCTTATTGCATCATTAGGTTTAGGTTCCAGCAAAGCTTCTTAACTAAAGGTTTTCTTTTCTAAAGGCTTATCATCTGCTTCCATTAAACTATAAACTAACTCAATGGGGACATGGACATTTATAATAATATGTATAGGGGCATAGCACCTATCGGAATCAAATCTGAGAACCGGCACGTAGGCACTCGCTACCTAATAGCAGACAAGTAAGGAAAGATTCGTCACATTGAGGTAGTTGGTACCTTTACAAAGGGACCCTACTACGTAGGTACCTCACTATCAGCCCGCTACGGTACAGAGTACTACAACACAGTTGTTGTAACTGACTAACTGATAAGCAAGACCACGGATCTACGTGTGCGATACGTCGCTTATCACCAAACTTGCCATGCGGGAAACAACCTGTTTCGGTGAAAACTCATGCTACTGAATGTTGACGATAAGATTTTGTAAATATGTGTTTTGAACATGTTGTTTATTACCTATGTATTTAAATTTAATGCTGCTTATTTTACGCCTGACATAAACATAGTAGCATTGCGCAATTATTTATGTTAACATTTTCTTCAAGTCCTTATACTTATAGAACAACTCTGCTGGCCCCAAATATAGGAATATTATACGAGTACTGCCATGCTAAAGTAGTGCTTATTATCTTGATTCTAGGGCAACCAAACACTCGTAAACAAAATTAGATCGATGATTAATCGCTGGGCAAAGTGCGTATAAAACTGATTAACCATAAAAATATACCCGAAAAAATTCCAAATAATTCACCTGACTATAAAAACTTTACTGAGAGACTCCCACTGTGTGTACAGCACATGAAACTTTTCAGCTTCCATCACAAAAACAACAGCAATAAACTGTCTGTTACATTACACAAACACAAGCAGCACTGAACTAATAAGTGCTCTTTACGCAGATAGCATGATAACTAATCTATAAGCTTGGAAAATTCGATTACACATGACGAAAGGTGCGAAAGTTTTGACAATAAAGTCGTTTTAATTTATCTACATTATATTCTTTAGTAGCAACAAACAATAGATGTGCAGTGCAGTCGAAACAGAAGATTAAACCGCACGATTTGTAACAATTCTTTTGTTGTTCAACTGTGCTATTCAACTTAAACTTGAAATGAGCGTGTGTGAATGTTAATTAGGATTCAATAATGGTTTTTATAACGTTTACTGTGTTAGAGTTTTGTGGGCATAAAAGTAAAATAAGAAATAAAATGTTTGGCAAATAGGCAGCTTATCGAAAGTGGTTAAAACCGGTAAATAGAGGAAATTGCAGTTTCTCTAATTTCTCAAGTGTCCGGCGGCTGATTTACAGCTTTCAAACTGTGAACGAGGTGACCATTTAAAAGTAAGGTACATATATTACCCATTATAGTACTCCATGTATGTTGTAAGAGGCGGTATAGATAGGTACAGCCGAGGACAATGGCGGTTGATCACTTTTCAACCTTATTGCTAAGGCTGTAAGGGTGAATAGTGGTTCATCGTAATTTTCGGCGGTTGTAGGTACATAGTGTTATCGGCCGAACGAGCGGGAGCAACCACCTGTGTCTTGATAACACTCTATTGCGAAAACGTTGCTTCCTTAATGGTTGCGGAAGACAGAAAATATGCGGACACGGCACTCGCTAGCATGAAATCAGGGTCTTCAAAGTCGAAATAGAAAATAATTTTATTTGGTTCTTTCTAATGAAGTGTCTTCTGTAAGACAAAACGAAGGAGTCTAATTAGGATAAACAGCGAATTTAATATGCATACTTGAACTTATATTTCAACCATTTTAAGGATGCATTTAATTTAAGTGAGTGTAGTGAGTGTGCTTGAGTGAGTGAGTGTAGTTTGATGTGTCTGAGGGTGTCTCATGTCTGTCTGTGGCATCGTAGCTCTCGAACGGATGATGAATCGATTTTGATTTAGTAATTTTTGTTTGATAGGTGTTTTCTAAGTAAATAGATCTAAAGATGCGGCCAATCAGTGCCCGCACGGCAATCAGACATTTTGCTTAATCATCAGAACCTACTGATGAGGATTTCCTTTTGAAACTGCTTCAGTGATTAAAGCTAATCCTCTCACAAGTCCAGACACAGATAGTTAAAGATTCGTAATTCTTTTCGTCCTTGTTTTAATTACTTAATTACTGTAATGAACGAAGCGTTCGTATTACCGAGGTTAACTACAGTCACGCATCATGCGCTATAGTTCCTCGCATTAGTGTATCTTCACGCATGGTTTACACGAGGTAAGCAGAACAATAGCTTACAACTATTAGCTATCATGCCTTTATTACTGTTAAAGTAAAACGTCTGTCGCGTCGCGTAAAATGGTAGGAAGTATTTGGTTGAGTGTACAGTCATTAATTTTAAATTAGGTCAAATGCCGTCACCCTGACCCATGGAGCTAGAGGCGTGATGGGTGTCTGTGACTATGGGACGATTTAGAGGTCTTCCACCTACAATTATGCTTGCATTCCTATTTCGGGTGGGCAGGGTGTAGACATCGGCGTAGTCAAGTTTTGATTTTGGATGGGGCAATACTAATAAATACTATAAAGTTTTACATAATTATAATGTATTCAAATGGTAACTATGGTATATTTCTGGATTGTAAAACTTTTTTTTTTAAAGTGTAATTATAAATTTTCTTGCCTATCTTTCGACATGAAACTACCTTTTGAAAGCAGCAACTAATCATCCATGAGCCAGTCAGGGTGGGGCAAGTGCCCCACTCTGCCTCACCGTGGCTACGCCCATGGCCTGGGCGTAGATACAGTATGGTAAATTTATTGGCGCAAGACCTTATGCGCACAAGCCGCGCTTGCTACCAATAGATCAAACGATCTGTCTATGTATCTCCATCCATTAGTAAGGAAACTGTGTCATTATCAAAGAATATGGGCAATAGATAGGTAAAGACCATGTTTGTCGCCACAAACAATAATTGTTGACTAAATTGAGCCCATGGCCTTCCCATCGCGCCCGCGCCCGCGCCGCTAGCCTTATTGTCTTTGAGTGAAAGTGTAACAATAATAAATATAACCTTGTGGAATTGAGAGGAAATTATTGCACATAACTGATTACTAAGTGCAGAGGTTGTTATCAATAGACTGAACGTTTTAAAGGTTGTATGGAGAAAGTGCATCATTAAACTTCGAAGTTCATTTGCATGCCTCCAGTGTTAAGTCGAATGGGGTTATTTAGTTGGTGAAAACTACAGGAATAGTTCTGTGCCTCGAAACTCATGAGAGAATAGTCAAGTAGTGATTTACGATGTTATAATTTTAATAACAAAGGATAATGAGTCATTGTCAAATGAAGAAAAGTGTTAATAGTTTTATAATAATCAAGCATTGTCTTAGCTTAAAAGTTACCTATTTTCCTGTATAATGTTGTTGGCATGCTGTGTGATCACGCCTGAGAATGTGAGAGCTTGGCTGATGCTTTGACCAATGGCATCCTGCGATGATATCACCAGGTTCTCCACTGATTTTCTCCTGTGAAACATAAATATTTTTAATTATGTATAATAATAATGTGTTTTTAAAAAATTCGAGGTAACCTTGATGATAATTGAGGCATATATAAAAAAATAGCTCATTAATATCGAAATTAAACAAGTACAGAATTTAATTAGGGAGATATGGACCCAGCAAACATTGGTATTGATAAATATTTTTTAACATACCATAAAGAGTTGTATTTTATTAAAACATAAGGCATGTGGCCTACCGCTAATGATTAGCGAACTAGAAACTTGAACAGCAGACGTGGGACAGGTGCCTCAATCTTACTGTTATTATAATGCGAAAGTTTGGATGGATGGATGTTTGTTTGTTATTCAATTGCACTAGAACAGCTGAACGGATCTGGATGAAATTTGGCACAGAGATAGATATAGTCTGGAATAGCATGTTGGTTACTGTTTATCCTAAAAAAATGTATGGTACCTGTGGGATAATATTTCAACTTAGATGCGGACAAGTCACGGGCATGAGCTGTTTATTATACAATAAGGCCTACTTGTGCCAGAATCATCTTTTAACTCTAGAGTTAGTTATCAATACAAATCCATTATTTAAGGCAGTTCGTTTTTAATCAAAACTAACCTTGTGTAAGCAACTAACTCTGTGTAAGGTTTTTCGTGCAAATGGGCCTCAGTGATCTAGAAGTTTATACAACCAGTCAAATTAATGTTTAATAATATTAAATTGCATTACTTATTAGCTTTTCTAATTGCAAACATTATTTTAATAAATTACCATACTGTTTGAATAAAATCGAGTTAATAAAATGTAACATACCTACCACTTTAATTCATCGCCAACATTAAGGTTATTATTGCTTAAAAATTTTTGTAGGAAAAATGTAAGTATCAGCATAATAAAAGTATCAAATAAGTTAAATAAAAACTTTTAGATTAAGATTAGAATATTTTAATTTAAGAATTATTTAATTAAACGTAAAGAGCTATTAGTATTGAAACAAATATAAATATTTTTTTTGTTTATCAAAATAAAATTTGTTTGTTTCAAAACATGAATTTCAAGTCAATGTTAGATCTCAAACTTTAAAATTAGCACTGTTTATTACTAGATTTTTTCCCAAGTTTATATAAACGAATACAATGGGAAATTAGTCTTAATAGCAGTTCCAACTAACTGTACTAAGTGGTCACAGTGACCTGGCCTGTATAGCTTATTAGGTAAACACTGCTGTAAAAAGTGTTGTCCAAACTGGAAACTGAACTCTAGGAATATTTTGACATAGAATAAATCAGTGGGGGAACGTTTCTAAGACTCCTATGGTGCTGATGATGATGTTTTAACATCTGCATTGCAGGGCCGACACAAAGATCATCGACCTATCATCACCTATGAGATTGTTTTGACGTATCCTAGACTTACGAACAACTAGTATTAACTAGTAAACAACATAAACAATGTCCAGTGACGAATACAATAACACAATCGTTCTATAATTAGGAAAAATGCGTATATTACTCACATCGATATGGCGATGTTCCGACTGTCTAGCTCCGAAGAAGTCATGTTACCACTCCTATTTAATTCACTTTAGTATCTGCCACTAGTGAGCTATCATTACCAGCTGCGTTTTTTGCTTTCATCATCCAAATAATGGATTTTTTGCACAAAAATAATAAAATTGATCTCTTTCTTTAGCTGTAGTCAATGACAACTGGATACAGTGTTGCAAGGTATTTGAAATAAACATCTGTAATAAAATTATTTTAAGTTGATACTCGAGGTGTTTTCCTTCGGCTTGTAGATAATGTGCGCCACGCAGTATTTATTTCGATTTGAAACGAAGGATTTACTTGTTTTTACAATTTATCCAGTATTGAACTTAATAAAAGAATTAATACAAAGTAATAATTTTAACTGGTTTAAAAGACTAAAAGCCAAGCTTTTGTTTAAACTTTAATCAAAAAGTTTCACCTGTTAATTAAAAAATTGTTCTGTCACTTCGTTCGACATGTCTAACCATTCGTTTAACACGTGAGGTTATGTATTTTTATTAATTTGAAATATTTTGTGATGTGTTTTTACAATTAGGATAAAGTTTAAGTATGGCAGATGAAACTGCTTTTGATAAAAAGAAGTCGCACCGTGCTAAGCAAGCCGGGCGCAAAGCAGAGAAGAAGAAAAACAAAACTAAACTTGATCAGTCTAACCTAAGTGCTCGGCAAAGAAATCCTAAAGCGTTTGCTATCCAATCTGCTGTAAGAGCTGAGAGACAGTTCCGCCGACGAGAAGATGTTATCTCGAAGAAGCAACACATCCCTCAAGTGGACAAAACTCCCTTGGAACCACCACCCATTGTTGTGGCGATAGTCGGTCCACCTCGAGTCGGTAAAACGACCCTCATCAATAATCTGATAAAAAGTTTTATAAGAACTAACGTGACGAACACGAACGGTCCAATAACTATCGTTACATCGAAGAAACGGCGTATTACACTGATAGAATGTAACAACGATGTCAATTCTATGATCGACATTGCTAAGTGCGCTGATCTGGTGTTGCTGCTGTGTGACGCAAGCTTCGGCTTCGAAATGGAGATCTTCGAATTCCTCAACATATGTCAGGTGCATGGCATGCCTAAAATCATGGGTGTTCTCACTCATCTAGATATGATAAAGAATGCTAAAACACTGAAAACTACTAAGAAAACTTTAAAACATAGATTTTGGACTGAAGTATATTCTGGAGCCAAGTTATTTTACTTGTCGGGTATTATCCATGGGGAATACTTGAGAAATGAAATAAAGAATTTGTCCAGATTCATCTCAGTGATGAAGTTCAGGCCATTGAGCTGGAGGATGACCCATGCTTATGTGCTGGCGGACCGACTGGAGGATATAACTAGTCAGGAGCTTATCAGGAAGGATGCCAAGGTGAACAGAGACGTTGTGCTGTATGGCTATGTGAGGGGAGTGCCGCTGATGAAGGAGTCCTCAGTTCATATAGCTGGTAAGACACTAGTGCTATTGTATTATTGTAACTGTTGAATAAAATGTGATTTTTAAATAATCACCATGCTTTGCCAACTAGGTATGATATTATCACAACATGTTAGTGTAAAAAAGCAGTTTTATATCTTCTGCCTGCTCTTGTCCAGATACTTGGGAAACAAGGTTTTCTCTCCTATTTTCCTCCGATACCCATGATAAACTCCTACCTTTTTATTGTGTAAAGGAAAGTAATGCAGCCACATGTCAAATTATGTTGGTTTAGTCGACAAATGCCAGATTCTAGAAATGTCAGACGAGTTTAAAACGCCAGATTCTATGAATGCCAGATTCTACAAATGCCAGATTCTACAAATGTCAGATTCTATAAACGCCAGATTCTAATAATGCCAGATTCTATAAATGCCAGATTCTATTAATGTCACATTTTTGTTATAGTTGCAATATAATAATTTTCTTAAGTGCATGTATAAAATTTTTGCTAATTACAAAAGTTGTTGTTGTTTTTTTTGCATTAAAAAAAGTGTATGCACACAATTTTGTAATGCAAAAATTTGAAATGTACGATGATTTTGATTACCTAATGTTCAATAAGAGCTATGATGGTTTTTTTATAAAAATTATGTTTTTTTTTTATAGTACAACAAGTTTTTTATTAACTACACTGATAGAAAAGTTTATGACGATAACTTTGTAATTTTGTGTTTTTTCGTACTTATTTTGTTATTTAATAATTTCCCACTATCTGCCTTTTCAACCGACTTCAAAAAGGAGGAGGTTCTCAATTCGGCGCGTATGTTTTTTTTTTTTTTCAATTATGAATAGATTTGAATCATTCTTTTTTTATTTGAAAGAGTATACTTCCGAATAGGTCCCATAGAAATATTGTCATGATCTGATGATGAACTTCGGAGATATGGAACGGAACTCCTTATAGAATCATAGCATTACTGTCGTAACAAGTAAAATTGCTTTGTTTATACGTGTAGTCGATGACTGACTGAAGGAAGAGAGGGAGGGGGTACGTCAACCCCCCTCCTACTACTTTTCAAAATTAAATATATCGTGTGAGGTATTGTTTGAAAGGGCTTTTTGTGAAGATTTCAAACATTAACACACAAGCACTAAAAAGTGAAAAATAAAAAGCTTTTTTTATTTCCATATAATTTTGCCAACATTGACAAACACCATATTTAATAAAATTTCCATTTCTAAGAGCTCATTTCAAATTTTTGCATTACAAAATTGTGTGCATACACTTTTTTAATGCAAAAAAAACAACAACTTTTGTAATTAGCGAAATTTTTATACATGCACTTAAGAAAATTATTATATTGCAACTATAACAAAAATGTGACATTTATAGAATCTGGCATTATTAGAATCTGGCGTTTATAGAATCTGACATTTGTAGAATCTGGCATTTGTAGAATCTGGCATTCATAGAATCTGGCGTTTTAAACTCGTCTGACATTTCTAGAATCTGGCATTTGTCGACTAAACCATTATGTTTTTGAATTAAATAATGACAATGTTTTGATTTTGTACACAATTCTTATATTTGTTTTTTTACCAAATGCGGCAAAACAAATGTTTACTGCAGAAATTAACACAGTGGTTAATCTTTCCAGGTGTTGGAGACATGAAGATCAGTGAGCTGTCCTACCTACCAGATCCATGTCCTCTCCCTAGCAAAGAAAAGAAACGGCATCTCATGGAACGGGAAAGACAGATATATGCACCATTTGCTGGTGTTGGGGGCATTGTTTATGACAAAGATGCAGTTTACATAGAGCTGCAAGGATCTCACTCACACAAGAAGGAAGATGAGGAAACCAATGAAAAGAAAGCTCTTCTCAAGAATGTTGTGGAAACAAAGGAGACAGTTGATGAACAGATGCAAGAATCAGGTTTCAAATTGTTCAGTGGAGGTGCAGTCATCTACCCTGATATGATCAAAGATGATGAATATTTGCAACAGAATAAGAAAGCGGAATCAGATACTTCCGATTCTGAAGATGATGGCAATGCCAGTGATTCTGATAATGATAGTGGAATAGATGAGAGTGACAAAAAAGAGAAGAAAAATAGACTTCCTTGGGATAATAACTCTGAAGATGGCTCAGATAGAGAAGATGATGAGGATGGAAAAATTAGTGATGATGGGGACAACAAGCAAAAAGGGGACATGAGC
Source organism: Hoplodrina blanda (assembly GCA_949316365.1). Lineage (NCBI taxonomy): Eukaryota > Metazoa > Arthropoda > Insecta > Lepidoptera > Noctuidae > Hoplodrina > Hoplodrina blanda. Next base: position 741,754 of record OX438590.1, read on the forward strand.
GATGACGAAGATGATAGCGAATCAGATGAAGAACCACAGAAGGAAGACTTTGGGATGAAATGGAAAGAAAAGTTAGGTGAGAAGGCCACAGAAGCATACTTAGAGAGACAAAAGACGTCAAAGAACATCATGAAGCTTGTATACGGCGAATTTGAAATAGGAAACAAAACCAAAAATAAGAAGGACGAAGATTCTGAAGAAGAAGATGAAGAGCTTGGTGGGCTGTTTAAAAAAGTAACAGATACTCAAAAGAAAAAGCACAAAGAAAAGGAAAGATTAGATTTGGATGAGTGCTCATTCTTCTATGCCTTGAGCAAACCAAATCTAAGGGACTGGACTAGTGAGTCAAATAAACAGTATTTGATTAATAGTTTTGTAACTGGCAAGAGATCAGCTGATGAAGATGCATCAGAACTATTGAAACTAGATGACGCAAGTGATGGTGATGATGAACTTTATGGTGATTTTGAAGACTTAGAAACTGGTGAGAAACATAAAGCTGAAGAAAACACAGAAAAACCTCAAGAAACTGGCACCAAACGTAAAGCAGAACTAACTAAATCTGAAATATTAGACAAAAAGATGAAATTAAAAGCTAAATTCGATTCAGAGTACGACAATCCTGATGACCACCGGATCAAAGGAGACCATTCTTACTACGAAAACTTAAAAGCAGAAGCTTTGAAACAATCAGAACTCAACAAATCAGTGTTTGAGAACTTAGACAATGGTCTGAGAGTCGAAGTTGAAGGCTTCAGACCAGGATTGTATGTACGAATGTTATTCAAGAACATGCCATCAGAATTCGTTACTAACTTCGACTCTAGTTATCCAATACTTATTGGAGCTCTGAATATGGCTGAGCAAAATATAGGCTTTGTATCCTGCAAAGTAAAGAAGCACAGGTGGTATAAGAAAATACTAAAGACAAATGATCCACTCATCATTTCGCTGGGCTGGCGTCGCTTCCAAACGTTACCCATCTATTCGAAGATAGAGGATGACTTGAAATGCAGGTACCTGAAGTACACTCCTGAACATGTTACATGTAACATGCATTTCTATGGCCCTATAACACCACAGAACACAGGGTTCCTCGCCTTACAGAGCGTTAATAACAATACAAATGATATCAAGCGAGTCGGTTTCAGGATAGCAGCTACAGGAAGCGTGAACGAAATCAATAAGTCAACTCAAATAGTTAAGAAATTGAAATTAGTTGGTACTCCCTTGAAAATATACAAGAAGACTGCTTTTATCAAGGATATGTTTACTACCACTTTAGAGGTTGCGAAGTTCGAAGGAGCAAGAGTAAAGACAGTTTCAGGCATCAGAGGACAGATTAAGAAAGCGCTCAACAAACCGGAAGGCGCTTTCCGAGCTACTTTTGAAGATAAAATCCTGATGAGTGACATCATATTCTGTCGCACATGGTTCAAAGTTGACGTTACAAAATTCTATGCGCCAGTCGTTAACCTGCTACTGCCTGCTGGAGCTAAGAACGCTTGGCAAGGCATGAAGACTAAAGGGCAGCTCAAGAGAGAGCAAAACATTAGAAACGACGCGAACACCGACTCAATGTATACTGAAGTGAACAGAGCTCCCAAAGTTTTCAAGCCTTTGGTGATACCCAAGAATCTGCAGAAAGGCTTGCCATACAGATTTAAGCCTAAAGAAAAGTCGACAACACTGTCAGGCGTCAACCCGAAAGATAAATTCAAGAACAGGGTAGCAGTTATCAAGAATCCGGAAGAACAAAAGGTTTCGAACGTCATGAAGATGCTGAAGACTAATTTCGAGAAAAAGAAAGAGGTACAGAAGGAAGCCACGGCGCAAAGATTGCAGAAACATAAGAAACAGCTCGAAGAAGAGGAATGGAGGAAGTTGAAACGACAGAAGGAACTGAAGAAGAAAATATGTAGACATTTAAGTAAAGTTGGTAATAAAAAGAAGCCTCAGATGTGAACACTGAGTTTGATTTACTGACATTCCTGACTTCATTATGATCATGAACTTTTTAATGAGCATGTATGATAGAATTCTCTAACAGCGTGATGCAAATGATGCAATACTTACCATGTATGCAAGCAGTAACTCTGTAGATACGTACGCATACTCGTGATTTTTGTTATGCCTTGCAGAATCTATCCAAAAGCTATACAAGCAAAATAAATATTTGCACTAAGTTAAAAGTAGCGTTCAGATTTGCACCTTAGTCAGTCCCAGAATATAAATCTAGGTAGACATGCTCAAACAAACAAAACTATTATTTGAAGAGTTTTGTCTTGTTCGTGAAAAATACGACAGGTATAAAGTAAGTAAATAAAACAAGAAATTGTATCGTGTAAATTGTATTTACCTCTTATCATTATGCACAACGTATGCCGTCATCGCACTTTTGATAAACGTTTTTACAAACGTACAGATTACACATTAGTACAGATTACATTGGTCAAAATAAACATTGTCTAGTTAACAATTTCGTTATGACATCAAAACAATGGCCGTTAGAAGGGTTCACCTGTAACGATATACCGATTATCTAGTCGAGGGCCAAAGCGATCATTTATAACACGGAAAGCCTTGGAATGTAACGCGAACGGTGACGAGACGCTCCCACTCGCGCGCAACTCGATACATATCCCGTCACTATAACAAGCTATGCACACACAGGCCAAATTATATACATATCCAATTCATTTCACTAATAAACATATTTTACATTAATTCCTTAACGTGAAGGTAACTTTATTCTTTGGTAGCGCGAGCCACTGGGACTTAAAATCTTGAAAAAATATTAAATTTATTTTTGTTCGATACGGGTCCGATAGTGCGCGATCGGAGTAGTTGGAATGTGATAAAATTATTCTAGTTATTGTTCGGTCGCGTCCGTTCCAAACTGGCGGTTACTTGGCACTTGTGGAGTTACACACGTTACTGCACTACGGTACACACCGAGGACATCGAAACAACTGGCAACACTGATCGCGTTAACACAACATACTGGAACAGCTAGCGGCCGGCTTTGTAACACGGGAGCGGGTTTGTAACATTAGATATGTAACTTCTTTTATTAATAATACAATAATATCTACTGTACTTATATTTACGAAATCTCAGTGGACAATATTCGTCCACTAGAAGTGATCGGGATTCATTCCCAATCATTATAATAAGTAAGATTAACATAACTTTATAGAACAAAGTGGAGCCATCCAAACAAATGAACTAGTGTAACAGTAACAAGGCACGTTACGCACTCGTAACCGAATGTTACAGACTCGCACCGAACGTTACAAACTCGTCACAGAGTGTTACGAACCGGACACTGACACAAGGGATCGGACGATTGACGTTATCTACGCTATCTGACGGGAACATATAAAAGTGTATGATTACAAAGGGACCGCACAGCGGCCATGACACTTCGGCTATACTTACTACGTCATCCAAACCACTTTATACAAAACTTGATTAGCTACGTCGAAAAGCTATAAGTACACTAACAGTTAACTAATAACCATCTCCATAGTAGTCCATACTTGCATTGTATACAAACTTTATGTAGCTAATATATATAATTTATTTATATTTTGATAATGAAAACGATGATGTGTACGTATGATATTGAGTCAGGCTTTATTGACGAGACGTCAGACCGACGAACTATCAGAGTACGAGACGACGAGATTTGATCATTTCTACCTAGGGAATAGCGTTGCATTTGGTTTTGCTTTGTATAGAATTTCCCAAATGGTTTAAATAAACTCAAATTGAATACGTTAACAGACTGAATTTTTCACCGTGACATGTTGCCAAATGGGCCTTTTGACCAAAAAATTCCATCTTTCTCGTCCCGTACTCAAATCGCTCGCACCACTAACCTACACGCCTGCAACGCATTGACTAGCCGCCGCAGTATTACATAGCACAGTGTGTGACTGAACAACATTGGACCTAGCCAGGGAAAGTTTATTTGCGGTGTTTTAAGTTTATAGGTACGAGTACCTTATTTTTGGTCGTGACACAACTCCCCACTTGTTAATGAATTTACTTTTAAAATTTTTAATTGCATGAAAAACAGTAGCGATTATTGTAAAGTGGGTAGAGTTTTAATTGTATATAGTGTCTATTAGGCATTGTAAAACATGCTTTCGTTGTTTGTAGAATATTTCTGATTTGTAACCGCTAGGAGTCCTGGCTACGATCACATACGCACGCACGACACGCCCCCCACACCACTCCGTGTACCTGTCACGTTTACTTGTCACGTCGCAATACAAAGTAGATACCATTCACTTTCCAATTTATTATGAAAAATTTTGAAAATGCACCGCGTCAAGTATTGTAAGACGTCTGAAGTAAGGGATTATGAGCAATATGCTGAATAGGATAGGCGCGAATTTTATATGAATGTTATATTTTAACATCTTGCAACATTTGACGCCGGCGCAGACTAACTCCGAGAAGTATATATCCAAATGTTTATCTACGATTAAAAATTAATTAATTTTATAAAAAAATCACACCGGTGGCGCCGTCTCTCACCTTACTTTATTAATACTGTTACTCGATAACTATACATACATTAGCTGAGGCCTACACACGGCCGCGGAGCTTCACGGCGTTAACATTACTTGTGATACGCGACAACCGTAACACAAACCATTATTGAGGTAATTTTTATAATAAACCGGTATATTTAATACATTTCCTATAATAACTTAATAAATAATAAAATCTAGTTAATAAATAAGCGGTTATCATTACAAAGTAATAATACAATAAAAATCCTTTCAGTTTTGAACACATCTTAGCTAAATATTGCTATTACACCTACAGTCGATAGAAATGATATATAAACGATAATATTTACAATATATTTGCTACTGGTTAAAAAGATTCACTTTTCAAACTAAAAACGCTTTAGCTATACATTTAATTAAGATTTATTTCATTATCTATTGAGGGCAGCGTGGGGTGTGCGCTTGGTTCTATTACTAATTAAAACATTCTCATTCATTTAATTGTGTAATTATCTAGAAACACATGGTGGCAACATTGCCAATTCAGTGGTGAGCGTGGTAACAACGCCAATTACATTAAAACAGTCTAGTAGTCCATCACAAATGCGCACCAGTCGCACACCGCACGCCGACGGACCAAATAAAACTACAACATTCATGTTATACGCGCGGCAGCCCTAGCGTCACCTGCAGTAACGAACACTTTTATACACTCAGTGCGGTAGGGCTGTCACGCTTCAGGATATTTGTAAAACGCTTAACAAAAATATACCTAGCTAAGTTTCAGCTGATCTAGTAGCGAGTTAATAAAATAGAAGATTACAAAACAATGTAATAACACTGTACATAAGACTAGTAACGTGCACTCGTGTGTCGGCACTGGCGACATCTGAGAGGCACACATTCAACTACATAAAGCTATTTATATACACACCTCAGCGAGGCACTTGGTAGACAGGTAAGACGAAACGACTTCATGCGTCACACAACACTACTCAACCGATATTATATTCAACTGACGTTGTAGCCATACCTTTATCAAAACAGACTAATCAATCTGACATTCAACATTTATACCTGAGAAGTGTAAGTAGAATTGTGTGACACAGAAAGACGGCATGTATTCCAACTATAAAGACGGCCAGACACAGTTCGGTATACTTGTTAGTTATATCCGTTTGCTTCCCTTTTAATGTAATAACTATATTTTAAAATTGCATTTACTGCTTTAAATGGATAGTTCTTGTTCGAACAGCGATAACAGAATATTCGTAATTTCAATCTAAGCTAACTAAAGACACACGCGACGAGTACTATAGTTACTACATATGTATATCTTTGCACCGTTTTTTAATTAATTTCCTAATAAAACATATATGCCACCACAGTTCTATATAGAAAAGTAAAAGATTCATTGTAAGCAAAAAATGTATGGCCATTGGAATATACGCCTTAATAAGAATTAAACGGATACGACTATCAAGTACACCGTACCGTGTGACCACTAACACACAATCAGTCGCGCCACAGTTGAAATACACGAGACTCAGCGGCGCACAGTATGGCCGCCGACCAGCTATAAAGTCATCTCTCACAACACAGTAACTTTACGAGTAGCTTGTTGATCGCACAGCCTGCAGCTTGTCATCATTTTAACCTTTTTTTTTAAGTTGAGAAATAAAATAAATAATTACTTGTAATAGTTTGAGATTGTACTTTTATGCAGGTCACACACATGCCCAAATTTGGACTTGCACAAGTACGCATTAACGTATGTGGGATACATTAGCGCAAGCATCTGAGCCATTTGTGGGCAAAAATGCGTAACGCTGACTTGTGCAAGTAAATTGTGACGTGTGTGGCTACCATTAGTCTTTATTTTTATCGAACAAGTTCTGGCAACAAAATCGATAGATTTACTTGCAATCAATGTCAAGTCAAGTTGGGTAGTCAAAACTTTGACATCGCTATTCTGTATGTAAGTATATTATGTTTAAAAAGTTATTACACATACCACAGCTATGAATATTACAAGCGTAATGGTAAGATGATATTTTTTGCCTGTGAACTTAACTTTATAGTTGACTGTACTATAAAATTTATTTTAGGACTGAATGTCGAAACTTTTGATCTTTTTTAAAGTAAATGCTTTAATTTAAACTTTTTCATACTTAAGAAGTTTAATAAGCAATAGAAAATTAATTTAAGGTTAACGTTCCCAACTGCAGACCGTGCAAGCGACATTATACAAATGTATATTAGTTAAAAATATAACTAATATTTGGCATCAGAGTATGACAATGTTTATTAGCGTGTACCGTGTTTTGTCAACGTTTAAATAAAATGGCAAAGATTGCCAGCCTCCTGGACTATCACCAACCGATAACAATATAAGGTGATAGTCCAAGAGGCTGACACTATAAACTATTGCGTTATAAGACTATTTGTTTAAATATTTTGTATAAGTGCTTGTGGCGCTATTCATCTCAAAATGACAACTATATAAATTTTATGAAACAGATGAATAGTCTCACAAATAACAGCCAATATTGCGTCATAACAGGTATACTGTACATCTAAGAGAATACTTTAAGGCGAGTAATACTTACACTAGGGTATGATATCAAACACGGTACAGCGCGCCATAGCTACATTTGTATCCAAGTTACAATTAATAAACATCAGATTACAAGTTAAGTACATAGTCTACAGATTCCGGAGCACTTTGTTATAGTGAAGCCTTAGCTACGACTGTATACTTCAATATACATTTTACGGAGAATATTATTGTATCAACGACTTACCGACTCTATGATAGCATTTTATAGTACTTTGGTAGATATTGTGGCGACAAGAGACTTACATGTTGGTAGTATTAGAATAATAATAAGAAGCAGAAGTGGTCATCGGTAAATATACCTTTGACCTTGAAGTATTTACATTATATTAACATGTAAAAACTTGTTAAATTAAGCATATTACTATAAAATGCCGCCATATTAATTGTAACATATAAACCAGCTCCCTTATTGCGTGACGTATTCAAAATGACAGTTCCATTCATTTTGACACTACAACAAAATCCATTGCTTCAAAAGTTTGGAAACGTCGTTTGTTTGACAGCAAAGAAAACGCAATGGATATTGCTGTGCTATCAAAATGAAAGGTATTATCAGTCCGAGTGCGTCACGCAGTTAGGCTGCGGTTCTCATTGCAACTTGACTCGCCCGCAGAGCAGCGAGGTTGAATGAATTTGTACCAAATAAATAGTGTTGTGTAGTTAACGTATGACTATGGTAGCGCCTCACGACTAGCTCCATGTTGTGATTATGTGGGCTGCACGCGGCCAGGCTAACGCGGGTAGGACGTGGCCTGGAAGAGAAACACTCACCATGAATTCAGTAACGCGCTGCTGGTTACGACCAATAAGCAATCGATATCTACTAGTACAGTTCTTTTGTAAAAAAAAGGTTATGTGGAAAAATTTAAGGGAGTCATTAATGAATAATGAATTTATGACGTCGTGGTCGTATTTTTTTTAACTTGCGCGGAAAATGTTGGGGTCAGTGAAATATGCTGGTTCCCAGGGTCGCAGCAGCATAAGATGTGTGTAGTGGCGTGGTGGCGTCACCTAGTTGAGCGTGTGGTGTCAGGAGGCGGCGAGGTCGCGCGCGGCGTGCGGCAGGCGCGCCGCGCGCTCCGTGCCCGCCGCCAGCAGGTTGCTGAACTCCAGCTCCAGGATCTGCCGCGCCTGCGGGAGTACGCTACTATTGTACATGTATATAATAATAATACCAGTACTGTCCTACTGCTAGAAGAGACGTATCTCCTCATATAGAGAAGGCACGAGCATTGACCACCACTGTTGCTCAAGGCAGATTGTCAATTTCAGACCTATAAAACTAGGTATCAGGTCCAGAAAAAAATGAAGGGTAATAACATAGGGATGCATATTTATTGACGTCACACCTGAAACCTATATAAAAAAAAAATAAAGAAAATGAGACTAAGTTGAGCTTCTGTAAGTAATGTTCCAGTATAACATCTGCGCGTACGCACCTGCGTGTTCTGCGTGGGTATCTGCAGCGCGAGCGCCATGCTGTTGGCGTCGAAGTTGTCGTCCAGCGCGATCAGCGCTCCATGCACCCCGCTCTCCGACAGGTTGTTCGCGTACTCCTGCAACACACAACAATGTTGATAGTCAATACTCTAATCAGCAAAGTATTATCAAAACGAAGAAGCTTTGTTTAATTTAGCCTAAGATCTTTTTAAACACCTTGTACTGTTCTTGATTTGGACAATGATCATACGTGATGATTTTACAGTGTAATATTTTAAAACGCACACGACTTAAAACCCTAACTTGAATGGCAAAGTATTTGCTGTGTTAAAGCCACGCTGTTATATCGAGCAATGTATTTAATTAACAAACAGTTTTACCTGGCTGACTCTTTGCATAAGATATGTGTGATGGTATTTAGAAATAAAGTGATTTGAATGAACCTTGAGATTAATAGCTATGAGCCAGCGCTGCAGCCTCTCGTTGGTCCACACGAGCACGTCGCGGCTGGTGTGGTCTGCCGCGCGGCGTCGCTCGTCCAGCGCGCGCACGCTGTAGCCCACGCGCTTCAGGCACGCCACGCCGAAGTGCAGCGACGTTCTGTAACAAGAATCACTCAATGACTTTTCTGGGTCTGTTGAAGGCGTTTGACAAGGTAGAGCATACTTTACTGAGAGTTAAAATATAGATTGCATCTTTCGAGTGATGGCTAAATGGATTATAAATTGTTTTTTAAGTTATAAATAATTTTATTTTACAAATCATTTATGTAACTGTTCTTATTTCAAAACATTTTTATGCACAATGTACAGGAGTGCCATAAGGGCGTCACTTGGGACCTTAATTAAATACGACAAAAAAAAAACAGAACTAAACCAGAAATAAAAAGTCAGTATGTTTAAATGAAACAAGTTAAAAATAAGTAGCGTTACCTGTGAAAACTATCGACCATTTTGAGTTGCGTCCGAAGATCCCTCTTCGTGAGGTGCTCCAACATCCGCGCGTCTACTAGGCACTCCATAAACGTCGTTCTGTATTGCGGTAAACCTGGAATAACAATGATTCATACAAATACTATATAAGTTCTACTAAAACCGCCAATTATAAGTCGTTGACACGATTTGTAGCTATGAATACTTTGTTGACAGCCGTGTGTATATGAGCGGACCAAAATGCGGTCTCAATTAATAATATTTTGACTTGATTTCTATTTGGTTCAGGGCGAATCAATTATTTATTTAAACTTTATGGAACAACAATTACAAAGGCGGACTAAATGCCTTATGCATTCTCTACCAGAATCAGACAGATCAGAGATAAGTGATGAGTGTCAGATTCATTATGCGTAGGCGCAGTTGCTACTTTCAGTTCCTTCCCGTTGACTGACCTAAGGAGGGTAGCCACACGTTGCCGATCCACTCGTGGTTCATGTCCCCGAAGGCGAGCGCGGCGCACGCGGTGCCGCGCGGGGCCGACGGGGACGTCAGCGACACCATCTCCTGGATGGCTAGCCGCAGCTTCAGTCTGTGTAGGGGGTTACTAATACCTGCCGAGTAATAACATACCACGAAATTAACTTTATTAGCTTTAAACAACGGTACACATCACATCATTTACAATTTCCAGAGTGTATAATCATATTTTATTTTTTTATCTAAATAATATATTTGAAATAAAACGACGTGCTCCTCGGCTGACAACACAGAAGAGAAGCTTGATTTCTTTTAAAGAGAAAAGGTACAACATTCGAGCCGATAAAAATGTCATCCAATTTACATGGTAATTTGAGCATATTGTAACAAAAGTTTTGTATTAAATATTATCTATCATTTTCGAAGGTTGATAAGTAAACTTTATGATATAGTTTAATTTGTGTGAACAGTCTGTAAGATGTTATACTTATTGTTATGAATAAACGATGTAATAGTGACGCACCAATCTCCCGCTGTATCTCCTGGTCGGACAGCGCGGACATGATGGCGCCGGACTTGACGTTGGCCCGGCAGGCGGCCACGTACCAGGCCGGCATGCCCACCCACAGCTCCAGCCACGCCACCACGGTGGGCCCGTTCCACAGCGCGAACGGCGTGCCCGCGCGCATGGCCTCGCCCAGCAGCTCGTGCCGGTAGTCGCGGTCTCTGCATCAAACAAGAGTAGCACAATTAGACAATCATTTACACGGTTGTTTTTTTTCTTTTGCTTGAACACGCTAATCTTCGAAATTACTGGTCCGATTCTGAAAGTTCTATCGTCAATAAGAAGTGTGTTATCCTCGAATCCTATAGGATATATTTTATAATAAAAAATATATCATTGATTCATAAAAAAAATCTTGAAGTAAAAGTTGCGGATAAAAAACTAGTAATATGATAAATAAAATGATTTAATTCTGTAGACCTAATAACATAGTATGGTAGCTGTGGAGGATTGTTAATACTGACTTGCTCTTGGTCCTCGCGTAGTCTTGGTGCGACATGGGTGCGTGCGACATGGGCGCGTGCGGCGTCATGGCGTCGCTGCACGCCGGGTCGTCTGCCAGTGACGACAGCCCCAGCGACGATACTGACGATAGGGATCGAGGACTCTGCCCCTGCTGTACATAGGAAAAAGATTGTTGTTAAATCAAAGTGCTGCGTTTGTGCAGTTGGTTAAAAATAAAAAAGGGAAGTGCATAAATCCGGAGATCTTAGGCTTCAATTCACTGTTTTGGTATTTTTATGTTCGCGGGAGAATTTACAGATTATAAATTTCGGAGTTACGTAATTTTTTGTCAAAAGTAAAGTATTTTTTCGTAAAAGCGGTTTTTGAGTTGTTTCAAATAATTATTATATAAAATTTGAAATCCCTCTTGTTACATAGGCTTTATGTATTCATAAAATCGTGGTTATCATGGTAAGTTTAGGTAGATAAATAATGTCGCTCACCGGCATTCCCGCCTTCTCCTTCTTGCTGAAGAACCTGCCGAGCGAGCTCTTGATGCCCCTTTTCTTCTGCTGCATGGAGGCCAGCGACGCGGCCGAGGAGCCGGGCGCCCGCGCCGCCCCGCCCCACGCCGCGCCGCCCAGCGACACCGCCGGCCCGCCCAGGGACTCTTGACTTGAACTGGATGAAATATTGCTATGTGAAGAAATTTTGGCGTCAGTTAGTATGTGATGGAACATTTACAATGGTCATTATATGTGGTGTAGCTAAGGAGGTGCTTAGAGTGCATCTAAGACTAATGAAACTTGTAAATAGCTTAAAATTTCAAGATAATATAGTGCGTAGGTTATCTAAGTTAAGCTGTGTTTTAAAAAGAAATGTTGATTTGTTCAATATTTTAAGCAGGTATAAGAATTTCATAAAAAATATATAATACATAAGCCGGAACCAGTGTTAATCAATCTTCAATCTCAATCTACAAACAAGGAACCAGTGTTACTCAATCTTCAATCTCAATCTACAAACAAGATATATAATTTGTCTTTAGTATTAATTTGACCTGCGTAAACGTTATCTCATTTTATACCAAAGTATATCAAATCAAATCAAATCTCTTTATTGCATTCATGTGTACATTTAGGTGTTAAAGTTAAGGTAAGTTACAAGATGAAACCCGGTTAGGGCACGGCAACATATTAATAATTGATCGCCTGAAGTTTGAATATCACTGATATAAAAATATTAGTGCTCTCTTAGCTAGCGGTAAACTTTCTAGCAAAAATGGAATTACTAAAACAGTATTTTAGCCAATATCGACATCTACTATGGAATTGGGGATCACACATAGAAAAATATTCAAAAAACATACCATTTAACATTTTATAATCCCATTTCTATGACGTACAATTGGGTGGAAACGATTAGTAATTCCATTTTGTAACATTTCTAGATATTTATTAAAGGAACCATATAAAAATCTAATAACAATATATTAGTAGGTACAGTCTGCAAAAAAAAAATCAAATGCATGCACGTTTATAAACAAAACTCAATTATAAGCTGGCCATCTCGACACATTGCTTTTCCATGTATTGATAAACGAGTTTTTATTACTTTATACAACAAATTCTGGGCACTTAATTATTATTTTTGACCTTCAACAAATTGTGCTTTAATAACTTATTAAGGCACATTTACTATATGTCGCTAAGTCATAAAGACACATAAATAGCGTAGTAGTACAAATGCACAAAAATTTCATATTCCATCTAGCTGTATACTGCCTCAACATTCAAATATAACTAGCCGACTTAACCAAACTCGGATGATGAAACAGATAACTATCAACAATTCTATACATGCTGGACTTAAGACACAGCCTATGTGGCACATAGTTGAACAACGTGTCGGGACAGTCACACCACAAGTGAGCTAGGTTCACTTGCGGGTGGGACGCGGGTTTGGTCCCCGCGCGGGGTAAAGGCGGAGACCTGTGCATGGGGATCCGTGCGAGGCTGCCCGACATTACTGAAGTCCTGGTGGCGTGGAATGAAGAGGTTTTAGTTGTTAGTTTATTAGTTGTTAATACATAATAATATACACATTTTAGTTCACATTGGTCAATGACACGTTAGTACCAAAATCACCCTTACTGCTACGAAATAAAGGCACAGCCAACACCAAATTACACAATTTACAGTGCAACCTCGATATAACAAAACTGAAGGAGATTAAAATATACAGGTTATAATAAACAATTTGATACAATGAGGTTTGTTTGTTACTAGCGGAAGATCCTACGGGATTTCATATGATTTTATAAATAAAAAAATAGTAGTCCACCGGCATCGGAAACAAGGTCCAAGCTACCGTTACACCATTTATTATTGCAAATCTTTACATGATGTTGCTGACTTTAATATGTTTTAGGTGAGTTTCTTGCCTGAACAGATCTTTATTATAGCTAACATAAGTCCTATTAAAGAAATGCAAGTGAATCCATGAGGGTGTTTCAAGGTAAAGAATAGGCAACATTTTTCCGCGGGCGATGTAAACGCCATTGCGATTATAATGTGGGTTAGCTGACAGAAGGTCACGGTAGTGTTCCGCAGTGTGTACGGTCAACCCGCACCGGGTACTAACAAGGTGATTGTTTGATTATCATATGTTTACACATACGATCACTTTGTTAGTACCCGACGAGGGTCGAGACAGATGTCGACATGAGTGCCTTCTTACTTCTTAAGTTAGTCATATATTGAAATTGCAAGAATAGACATCCAATAGGCGACCGATAGGTCCTTCATATACGGGGTGTTAAAAGAACCAATTACATTTCCGAAAACCATATATTGTACCCATTATTACGATCATTTTATTCTACCACATTATACCTGGGAATTCACTGGTTCTGGAGATATTCTAATGAGAGATGGTCTAATTGAAATAAATGTTTTGACTTTGACTTTATTGAAGATCAAAGTTGTTCTAACTTTGTTCATTGCTTTTTTTTTTTACTAAACTTTAAATACTCCCACGACCCCTGTACTGATGTATGCAGCCATAAGCACCTACAATATTATTTGCGCGTGTTACAATGCATGGTATCATAATTAGTGATTTTTCTCATCAAAAAACAATTTTTTTCCAGCAATAATTATTGTTAATAGATACTTAGTTTGAAGGGCAGTACACGAAGTTACCGGTATGTGATTTGTGTTTTTTACACCCCGTAGGTAGGTATCAATCAAATCGTCGTGGCAGTCGAGGATAGCGGTATAGAACACAGAATGTACTCACGAGTCGTACGGCGGCTGGTAGTGGCTGCGCAGTCGGTCGCGCTCGGCGTGGATGGCGCGCGCGGCGCGCTCCAGGCGCAGCGAGCGCGCCGTGAGCGGGGACTCCGCGCCCTCGCCGCCCATAGGGCCCGCGCCCTCCTCGCACAGCTGCAGCTGTGGGGGCAGCACCAGGCACTTCAAATATTGGATAACATGTCGTATCGCATGTACCTACTAGTGTTTATGCATTCGGATCAAATACGTTTACAAATTACTCGTACCTGCATGCGGGTACGAGCATTATCACAGCGCATCGTAAGTTTATACTTGACATATGTCCATGGTAATAGATGTACGATCAGTCAGTAGCGTAATAAAACCATGTCGTAATATCTAAAAAGACTTCTAGACTATAAAAGTAACCTTATAAAATTTCTCGACTCTGATAAAATTGTAAGTATACATGCGAAAATAAATAAGTAAGTATCATGTTTAATTTCTATACATTATGTTCTGAAATAAATAATTTGACTGTGACTATGTATATTATTAAGTAACTATTTTAAATATATTTTTGCTACTAAGAATGATTCTAATAACATAACATGATTTTTTGCTAATATCATGTTAGTTCGACTCTATCAGTCAAAATAATACATTTTCATATTTGTTGACAACTACTATTAACTGAAGTCTAAAATATAACATTTTAATAGTCAATTCTAATATTAATAATAATATAAAATCTAAATATATAAATCTTTAACAATCTAAATATAATAAATCTTACAAAAATAAACTAAATATTATTACATGTATACGATGTATATCATTAAGTGTAATGCATTATAATTATGCATTAACATTCAGCAATAATCAACATTGAGCTTGAAACTGGTCTGGTTTATAAAATTGTTTTAGACAAACGCAAAGAACTTTTTTCTCTGAAACTGTAATGTTCATGTCTTATTACAACAGCGCAACAACGGCCTGGGCGACGTTATCTCGAAAAATCCAACTGTTAGAAACAGAACGCCACCCGCGCACCGTCACCTTTTTTATCTTGTCATCATGAAAATTACTTTAACGTACGCAATTTAAAGCCCTAACTTGAATCGCTTATTCATGTTATGGCTTAGGAAGTCGTGTTGTTATAAATATCTGAAGATCTAAATGGTAAATATGAGAGCATTTAAGATCATTAAGTCGATATTCAAATGTAAAACAAAATAAAAGTATCGTGTTTTTCCGCAAAGATACGAGATTCGGTTTTTTATTGAGTGTTTGGTTAAAAACAGTATCGATTACTTAATGGTACATAGTCTGTAGTCATTCATTGTATAGTTCATTGACTTCAGTGTCAAATACAGCTTTGCATAAACCACTGAAGAGAATACCATCAAGTGAATTTCAACCTTATCACCCAAACATTGAGTACTGCTGCATTGTCACAAATACACTTGTATACCTTGCACATATAAGCGTCGCCTACTCTACGTTGCGCCAAGCAGTGCTGTGAACTTAATATTACAATATTTGTTTATCTATAAGTATACAGCTATAGTGATAATATAACTATGTACGATATACTATTTTCTAAGTACATATCCTAGGTGTTTTGTATTATTAGAATATAGCTGGCATGCCGCTGTTTTAATAAAAGGTCGGTTTTGATCATTTTCCAATTTTATTTACATAGATTGACAGACACAAAATTAGCAAATTCTTCTAAGTAGAATATGGAAGTCACAAAACCAACCTTAAATGTATTTCACAATAAGGCATATTTTACCGAACCATAGCTAGCAGTTGATCACAATATACGGATAGAGGGCGTGTCATGCTAAATGCTAGGATGTCATATCTTTACATTTTACATAAATATTATTTCTAATTATAAGCTACAAGTAGAACATTTTATACGCAATTTAAGTGAAGCAGCTTGTTTTTAAATAATTTTCGATTAGAATTGTTTGAAGCCCACATTCGGGAAGTTTATAGGCTACTATGATAAAATACATGTGTAATAGATAAAGATAGAAATTCTACCCAATGCTTGATTGAGTTAAAATTGTAATCAATGGTTCTCCTAAAAAGAAGACTATACAGCATGTAATAAAAACCCTGTCCGATCCTTAAGGGTATTATTCGGCATCGTACTGCGTACACATATACGTAACCATTTAATGGATTTGAGATTATTATTTTTCCCCAGTGAAAAAAAAAAAAGAAGAAAGAAGAACACATAACATACATAACATCACGCCTGTTATCCCCGAGGGGTTAGGCAGAGGTGTACCCATTAGTACACCCACATTCCACCCACAAGAAAGAAGAAGTAATTAAATTAAAATAAAACATAAAAACTGATCAACGGCAACACTGATCTGACAGGGTTTTTGTTACATAGTGTATGTACTAATTTTTCCAGTGACTCATAACGCTAATATTTGACTTCCTAAAGTTTCAACAAAGGCAACAAGCTGTTTCACCGCACAAAGACCTGTTGATCAGTGACGCAAAGTTCCACACAGCTGCAAGCCATTCCTGTGAATGCGTGCCCACCCTTCTTGTACAAGAATGAACCGCTAAACTGTCATAAATACGACATTAATAACTGGCTAAACAATCTTTGTCGAACAACGTATTAAATTTACACCTCTAATAATATGGTAGTTTTAAATCGGCGAAGCGAGGAGTGGATTGGATGTGCGAGAATTGCAATTTGTATAATTAATAATTAATACACTATTTATGCAGTAATATCGATCAATGTTGTACTAACAAATATTTCGATTCTCGTCTTGCCCATTCTCACCCATTTAGAGCTTTCACACTAAAGATAGACGTGACGAAATTTGAAATATTTGTTCGTAAAACATTGAAGTATTGCTGCAGGAAAAGAGAATCCTCGCGCGAGCCAGCACGTGCCAGTGCTCACGTTTGTCAGCGCAGTACAACTTCGGTGTGAAAGAGTCAGCGTGATTTCCATTTTGATCCATTCAACCCCCCTTAGCCTTTTAGGTTTGAAACCCCCTTAATAGATAACTTGATTTTGATTTAAACGGGCAAAAGAACCAGTTGATATTAAAAACATGAAATAATAATATCGTTAAAAATATATTGAAGTCTCGATACATAATGCTAGTTTAGCGGAACAGTCTTGGTACAACGGGGGTGCTGCGTTACGGCGGTTATAGTATAGTGGTGACGGACCTGGCTGGCGGGCAGGCTCTCGGACGCGGGCGGCGCGCGGTAGTGGTGCGCGGGGGACATGGACGCCGGCGCCTGCACCCACCACACACTTACACTCTACTCTACACCCACTGTTAGTAGCGGCATTACTTAAAAGTACACTTTTTCTGCGATCATTTCAGCAATGATAAAAAAATCTGTGATTTTTTACGTTCAGACGACAGACAATTCGTGACGTTCTCTTATCTTTCAAACAAGGACAACAAATACAGACCTCAGACAATTAGTGAGCTACAGAAATGATAGCACAAAACGTTTACCAAATTATAAATTTACTAATTGTTACATTCACATAAAAATTGTGATTTTTAGTTTATTCCACACCTTATTACTCTACAATAAGTATTGAAACTCAAAGCTTCGTTATTTGATTGAAAGAAAATCTTATTCTAAATAATGTTAAACAAGTTATTTTTTAAATTTACAGTAAAATAGGTACTAAAAATGTATGAAATTATATCCCAAAACCAAGTTAGCAATGTCTTATCTTGAATATGTTAGTTAGTATGCAAGAAACCCAGCAAGTCTTTTTATAGGGTGTATATTTGAGCTCATAAGAATTTTAACAAATAAATTAATTTTAAATCCATTGTAGATCTCCCATTAAACTGCATTTTTATTTCATAAACAATAAATAGTAACGAAGTTAATTATACACCCTGAATGGGAAATATTATTCAAATGGATTAAAGTTTCGTCCTCAGTAGATCAGAAGATGATATTTGACATGATTAATTAATTGAAATAAATGATTTAACGTTTACTTTGATTGTTATAATATTATTAAAACAAAAAGTTAGGTGTGGACGAGGCTTTAATTGAATGGTTTTATAAAGGTGCCTGCAGCTTTATTTCGTTAATGTTGATATCTGCAAACACCTTGATGTTCGTTGGGGGGAGGGGGTGTGTGTGTGTATACGTACGGTGTGGTACTTGTGGTGCTGCGCGAGGTGCGCGCGCGAGGGCGAGGCGGCGCGCGGGGGGGACTCGCGGCGCGCCAGCACGTTCATGTGCTCGTAGCTGCCCACCTGCCCACACCACACCCGCTTATATACATCCTGTTAATAGCACACTGGCTCATGCGGGGGACATACGTGTACTACGCAAGGGGCACATGTGGGGATGCCCATCAACTATCATCGAAACTGTTCTGAGAAATATCAAAATTAAAATGTTGTTTGACATTTTGGAAATTATATTAATTTGATGCTCCACCGTACGTAGCGCGTCGTTGAGATGGCAATTTTGAAGAATTTAAGGCTGGGTTTTAGCTAGCAAAATACAAAGTTGATTATGTCACGTTTCAAAACTATGGATGACATTATTGGACGTTCTATGGTACGTTGTAACTTGTAACTTCGCACACTATAGGCACTTGTTATAAACGAACATATTATATTATGTAGCATTGATTTAAGAATAGTCGAACTTTTGTTAGCAAGTGTTTGCTTTACGACTTCTAAAGCAGTTTTGATATTCCTCAAAAAAATATATCATACCGCGCCTAATACGTAGTACAAATATGTAGAGGTACCTAAAGATGTGATTCTACATAATGGAAATGTTATGAAACTTAAAAATGTCCCGAATATACAGTGGCGGCGCAATATTATCCTTTTAAAATTTCGTTGGACTACTGCCATAATTTAGGAAAGATTTTTTGTATACGAGAGAACGCCAATGTAGTAAAAACCATCGCACCGCCACATACAACACCATACAATAACCATGAAATGAACAGATTGAATGACCCATCACCAATTTTATTACTTAATTTAAAAATAAGAATTGTGTGGGTAAGCAGAATGCAAGCTGAAACATTTTAATACAATTTATGATACACAAATGTTTACCGGATATTTCCACAACCATTGAATTCTTAGATACTAATGAAAAGTTATGTATCTAGTTTTTATTCTAATCTACCCCCACCAAAGATGATAGCCTTACCTTTTGAATGCTTAATGCCTTTATCTGCATCTCACTAATAAAATCTACTATAGCTAAACCTATCAGGGCATCGAAAATGAACTTTCACATATATGACTTAAGGTATATTTTAGAAATACTTTTACTTTTGCTCAATTGGGTACAGTTCTACCGAAATGAACCAACATTAATCTCGTATTTTTGGAAGTAATTGTAATGGTTTTTGATATTTAACGCCAACTAATTAAAAATCTAAGCATAAGTTTTGAATGTATATTGAATAATACTGCAGGATAACAAGAGATAGTGAGTTGGTTCATTTTGGCAGAATTAAGCCCGATTTATAACTTCAAAATGAGGTCAAATAGAGTAAAAGATTCTAAACGACGGAATTAATGAAACAATATCTCCTATGCTAAAAAAGGCCCAAATCTGAAATTTCATAGCGTCACAATACACTCGGCCGACCTCTAAAAAGATACTGTTTAACGGAATGAGAGATGGGTACGTTTCTGTCGTCACAGCTGTCAGCTCTACAAAGCTAAACAGTTGGTACAGTCAGCAACAAAATTCAATTAACATTTAGGTTTAAATCCTAAAAACGCAATGTGTATAAAAAAATAAGATGAATAAAACATTAGTTATAGTTGTGTTATTGAAAAATTTTTAATCGACTTTTGTTGCTGCCCGTACAGGCCGGGCCCATCTGTAGTAGAGAGCATCCCTAAGGCTTACCCTGGACTCCAGCTCCTCGGCGCGCGCCTCGGTGGTCTGCTTCTCCTCCTGTATGAGGCGTATCTCTGTGTTGATGGCGTCCAGCTGCTCCTGCAGCATGAGCGCCAGCGCCGCCGCGTCCGTGTGTCCCCCCTCCACGCCGCCGTCTGACTCATCGTTCTGGTAGGGCAACACAACACGACTGTACTCCCGGAGAAGAGGGCAGAACATTGGACTGGACACTCAAGTTTAAGAACATAGATATTCAATAAAAAATATTCTTACTACCAAAAAATTGTGTTTAAATATTGTCCAAGTTAAACAACTATTTAAGATGATATTCATTTATGGTGTTTTGACATAAGACTGACATTAGACATGCGTTGAACAATGTCTAAGCTTTTGTGTTAAGACCCTAAGTTTCTAAGTCACTAGAAATATTCATTACTGATGCTACTTCTGTAAAATTATTAGAGCTGTTTATAAAAAGGAGGTAGGTGAGAGATATAGCTGTGATGCCAGATGGGGGGGATTCCCCCCAAATTTGGGGGTTTTTTATAGTGATGGGGGGATAATTGGGGGTGGGATATTTTTGGGGGGATATTTGGAGGGAAAAATCTAGATTTGAAGGATAGAACTTACGGACATGTTAGCAAATTGGCATTGGGAATTATGTCGTCGCCTTTTTCAAACGCAGTTGTGGAAAGAGCCTTCTCCCAAGTTGGTATTATTAAAGACAAACTTCGTAATAGATTGGCCATTCACACTGCTGAATCCAACTTGAGAATAAGATACACAATGGTAGAAGGATGTATTCATTTTAAACCAAGTTTCAAGATGTTAAACAGATTTAACTCAGAGAAAATGTACAAAACTGCAGACGACGTGTGTGAAGATGCTGATTCAGTAATGGAAGCTATAGCTGAAATAGTATAAAATTGGAAGCTATTGCTGAATTGGTCAAGCCCCAAGCGTACGCATCCATGCGTCCTATGGACATATCCGTCAAGCCCCATGTAATAGTATAAAATTGTATCATTTATAAATAAAAAAATATTTTGCCAATTGTGGGGGTTTTTTTCTATAAAACCTAAATTTTGGGGGGATTTCGAGGAACATTTGGGGGGAACGCGAGACGGTCATCTGGCAACACTGAGATATAGGGTCCATATTGTATATAAATAATGTCATGCAATAGAAACGTGCGTCCACTAACTTCGTATAGAGAACTGACCTCGGCGTCGCTGGACACGTCGAAGGGCTGCTGCACGTTGGCGAGCACGTGCGCTTGCTGCAGCTTCTCCCACGAGCCGTCCAGCTGGGGATACACATACATTTATGTACACTAACTTTTATTGTTCAATTAATATAAATTACGCGACTGCCTCATTGGTCGCAAAGTCCGACTACTGAGCATGTCTCGGGTTCGATTCCTAGATCGGGCAAAGTGTTATTGGATTTTTTCATCAAGAATTTCTCAGTAGCATGCTCGGAGTCTGGATTTGTGCCCGTTTAAAGGCAATAGGCTCGCTCCCTATTACATAGGACTTAAACATAACCGGCAAAATGGTGTACTAATGGGTACACCTCTGCCTCTTCCTCTGGGGATTACAGGCGTGATGTTATGTTATAAATTAATAGCAGTCTATTTGTGTCCTACTGCAGGACAAAAGCCTCTTCTCATACAAAGAAGACGCGAGCATTGATCACCACACTTGCTCAAGGCACATGGGGATTCCTGACGTATTATAATTCCAAGTTTCTTTACGATGTTAATTAATATTATAAAGCTGAAGAGTTAGTTTGTTTGTTTGTAGGCGCTAATCCCAGGAAGTTATGGTCCGATTTGATAAAAGTCTTTTGTGTTATATAATATAGACCGTTTATTGAAAAAGGTTAGAGGCTATATAACATCACGCTACCACCCACGGGAGTGGAGTAGTGATCAAAAACGTCACTTAATGCGGGTTAAACGGTGGGGTATAGCTAGTTTGTAATACATACATTGAGTTTGAGTACCTTGGGCTGAAACAGTCCAGGAGGTGGCTGCTGCTGCGCAGCCGGCGATAGCGAGCGAGTCAACGCGTCCGTCTGCTGGATGTTGAATGCTATTTCTTGTTCCAACATTTGACGTTTTAACTGTAATACAAATGTACATAGGTTACATAATAAGTATATAATAGCAGAGCTCACCAGCAGGGCAAATGTGCTTAATTTTAAGACGATTGCAATCTAATCTCAGTCTCGAATCTGTCAAGAATGACTCCTACACCACCTACCTACATTTTTGACAAGATTATGACTTAGATTACGCTGCGTAATTTTAGCAACCGAATAAGTTGCGTTCATATTTGCGCCGAGACGCAATATTGGCAGGTATCTCGTTAGACTTAGTCTACTTACATATTTTTAAATAGATGGTTTAAGTAAATCTTTATTAGATTTGGTCTGAATGATACTTTCACGTTAAAATATGCATTATATCTATACTCGTAAATTAGCCCAAAATGTTACCTGTTCAGTCTCCATGCGCCACTTGGCGAGCTCCTTGAGTATCTCCTGTTTCTCTGCGAGCAGCTCGTCGGCGTACTTGCGCGTCTTCTCCAACTCCTGCGTCAGCGCGTTCTTCTCGTCTAACGCGTGCATGCGCTCCTTCAGGTGCACTTGTAGCCTGCAAACATTTTTAATTAAACATTTTTTAAATTATATTACCTTTATTATTGAAAAGCCGTTGATAGCTATGACGTTTTTTATAACCAGGAAGTAGTGAAAAATGCAGAATCCTCTATGCTGTGAGGTTACCTACTTTGATGTAACCTACATTATTTCTCTTTGTGTTTAAAATTTGCGTTAAATGGCTGTCTGGTGGAAAGCATTCTAGAAAATATATTGAAACAAGTGTACCTGTCGTTGGACTCAGACAGCAGCTTGTCGACGGTGGCGGAGAGGCGCGTGTTGTGCTCCTCGTTCATGCGCAGGCGCTGGTTGAGGCGCATGAGCTCGGCGTTCTTCTCCTCCACGCTGGCCTCCAGGCGCTGGATGCGGTCCTCGGCCGAGCCGTGCCGCTCCTGAGCCTGCGGACAAACAACCTGCGTTATGAAAAACTTCATTTTAATATTTATTCAATATTAGGATCTGTTCACAGGGAGACGCAACGCGTTGCGACGACTGTGTACACTTGTAAACAAAATGGTTACATCTGACTTATAGCCATTATAAAAAGCATTTGTATCGTCGCTGCGCGTTCCGTCTTTGTGTGAACTGATCCTTATGTTCTAATTCAACTATGTATGGGTCTTTTTCGTTTAAATGCAATATAATCACTGTCAAGTTTTATTGTGCAGCTGGTAAAACATATAGCATATTTGGACGTAGTTGTGTAAAAAGGATGCAGCCAACAAAAACCCCATAATTTAGCTACACATACTCGTAGTAGTAGTGGTACCTATTGATACAAAAATCATATCTTTGTTCATCTCTGGATCATTTTTACTGAACGAAATTATCGACCTTTATGATGTCTTTACAAAATTGCAGGCAAAATTTACAAAATTGCAGGTCAGTTGCGGACGTCCACTTGGGCAGTAATCGTACAATGTTAACCGATTTAGTCCCACTTACTTCATTTTGACGTTAAACTCAAGTCAAACTAGTTTGTTATCATTAACTCACATGTCAAGCTTATGGATACGTGAGATTTCAATCAAACGTTCATATATCAAGCCTAGCAACAATTCTATACGAATAAACAAAACATAGAACTACAAAGTTATCAGTTATCAGGTAGGTTATAAAGTCAGTCTACAAACATATAAAAGCTACTGCAAACAATGATTAGGGTCATGCCATTTTATAGATAAAATGTAAAAACACTAAAATGGGCATGGATTATGAGAAGCACAAAGCAACACTTGTCCTGTTAGTCACTATAACATAAAAAATAACATTCATTAGCTTTATGCAGAACTTAATTTTATAGCCTAGCTTTTTATATAGTTTTTATTTAACTTTATACAGGGGCGTAGCTACCGCCGTACTGAAGATACGGGGAACACAAGCTACAGGGGCCCGGGCCCCAAACCGCAGTAAGATAGAAGGCCCCTTAAACAAATACCGCGTAAAACAAGCTACACGTTACTTTTAATTGGGCACAAATTCACGAATCATCCTTTCTGAAGCTAAAGGCGTATCTGTTGTCTGGACACATTATAGACCAGGCTATTGAAGGGTCAGCACAATTTGTTAATTGCTAATGAACCATAACAAGTCACAAATAGAGTTAAAAATAGTGTGAATGATTTAATTAAATATGATTTTCAACTCTAATTCTGTTGTATTTTAGTTCATTAAAAATTAATGAATAAAAATAATTGTTTGAGCAAATTGCTGCTCTTAATTTACCGACCGTAAACGTTCTAAATTGAACTACAGTATTAGGCAGGTTTATATAATTTTCTGTCTAATTTTATACCTATTTATATTTTAAAATATAATTAAAAAAAAGAGAATAAGAAATGTATTTTTGTTTGTTATGGATAAACTCAAAAACTACATAACCGATTTTAAAAATTCTTTCACCTATGGTAAGCTACATTATCAACAAGTAACATAGGCTATATTTTACTTAAAAAAAATGGGTTCCGTAAAGAAAACCCACGCGAAGTCGCGGTCAAAAGCTAGTTTTAAGAAAGCTAGTCATCTAACATCCACATGCAATAGGGCATAGGACCCTACGTCACCCTACACTCGCACACATGCCCTCGACCCACCTGGCTGAGCGCCTCCATCCTCGCTTTGAGCTGTTCCTCCATCTCTGGCAGAGACGACATCTGAGCCAGCTTCTGCGTGGAGAGCTCCAGCTTCTCCTCGATGGCGGCAATCTTCTCCTCTTGCAACTGCAATGCGAATGACGTGGCATGGTGTATGAACTGTGCGAGACTACTGGAAGCGGGGCTAGGTTAGTTTGTTAGTTACAAGGCTCTGGAGAACAAACATTCAGGATGTCCGGTTTCCTTATCCTAACAAAGTATCGGAAGTACATAACTACTGATTACTTGCCTCAGAAAAAGGTAAAGGATAAAATTAACTACTTGTTAAACTACAAGGAAATTACAGTCTCAAGAAATTTGCCTTTTGGAAAACATTTTAATCCATGTTCCAGATTCTATCTTGATTTTAATTTTAATTTATTTCTGAAACAATTGAAACCAATACTAGAACACACTTATTCTGTTTCTTTGATCCTTTGGACTAAAGGAATCATGCAAGAGCTACAATATACTTCACGAACTACTCCATTAGATCCCTAAATTCCATCCTGATTCGTGAATAACACGACCCTTTAAAAATTCTTGAATTCCATAATAAGTACAGTTGACATAATATGTACACACAGCAAATAGATAGGTATGCAGGGTCTTCAGATATAGTTGAAGTTTTCTTAGAAACCGATGGATGTTTTCGAATGTAATTTTATTTAAAACGTAGATAATAAATAGTTCTTTATTTAGGTTAAGTTTCAGTCAAAGACATCCATCGGTTTCTTAGAAAACTTCAAATATATTTGACGACCCTGCATACCTATCTGTTTTGCTGACTGTACATACCTAATTATATACCGAATGTAATTGTAACCTACCTACTAATACGGTTGCTATGCCCTTACCAGGTTTCATGTTGAAACTTACTTTAAATGTAGCAAATTAATACAACAAAGACTTTGAGTACATATAGCACTTCGAGTTCAAGAAAGCCCGTCTCTGTCACACATAGTAGTGCGTCTCTCTCTAAAGCTCAATGTGCCCCCGGGTGGTGTACGACGTGGTCCAGCTCACCTTGAGCTGCGCCTGCTTGTGGTTGAGCTCCTGCTCCAGCTTCTCGTTGAGGTCGTGCAGTGACGTGGACTCGCGCTGCGCGTTCAGGTACCGCTTCTCCAGCGTCGTTATACGCTCCTCCTGAACAAACCCATCACGTTGTTCATTGTGGACATATTAAAACCAGATAAAATGAGAAAAGTAATTTTAAAAAAACTTTGTAGACATTTAAAACGATCAAAGTCGGTGCAGAAACGTAGCATAGACAGGTTCTGTAAAACTAAGTGCCTCGCACCGTATTTGTCTCTTTTGTAACAGGCTCTGGGACCTATATTCAAATCCTGGTTGTGAGGACAAGGGGTTCTACAAAACGTGTCCTGGCGAGACCGTTCTTAATTCGGAGAAATTGGTAGTTTGTCTCAGTGACAAACCACCGATTTAGCACTATTCTGTAAAAAATCTGCCTAGGTGAATTTAGGTGACCTGAGCTTGAGGCGTGTTGTTAATGCCTAGTAGGTGTGATGACTGCTCATCTCAAGCTCATAAAGCATCCTCATCATATTTCTTGATTGCCTCCCCGAAAGTTAGCTACAATGACTGGTCCTGCGCTGCCCGCATCTAGCGGTTTCCCGCGACCTTTACCAGGTCTCATCGGTCACCTCGTAGGGGCAAGCTTACTTCACCTTACATCACAGAAGAGCACCGCTCATGTACCTACTTATAAAAATGCGACATTTAAAATGAAGAGATGCTCACCTGGTCTTCCTTCTGCGCGACGTTTTCCCTCAGGTCCCTCTGCAGCTTGACGCACTCGTCCTGCTTCTTGGCGAGCTCCTTCTCCCCCTTGGCCAGGCGGTCCTCGAGCTCCGACACCTTGTTGTTCAGCTCGGCCACTCGGCGCTGCCACGAGCTTAACTCTGCTGACTGTATGATGAGTGAACTGTTAGTTTCTCTTGGTCATAGTAAGAAAGGAACTAAGAGTTTGGTACTTTTATTTAAGAAGTCTGTAATTACTGTTTAAGTTTATTGGATGGTTCTTTAAAATGACTGGCTTTTCAGACCTTTTGATACATATTTTTGTTTTTTACTGACTTTTTATAATGTATTCTAAACCTTATTCAAAGGGGCAAAGTCTTAAAATCAGCAGGTTTCTCTTTGGAATTATGATATTTAAAACAAATGTCAAATGTGGTTCTTGCTGTTTATATTTTTTTGTTTTTAGCCTCCCTTGATAAGGTATAGACATTCATAATATTATTCCATAATATACTTACCATCAAATAATTTTAAAACTACCACCAGATTTGGACCTGATGGTAACCGAAATGCATCCATCGCTCCTTGACTAACTACATCGATAGATTTCCAATACATACGAAGCGATGGAAGGTACTTGGTACGTTTAAGCTAGCCTTTATGTGAAGGGTATACATACTGATTACCATGGAGACTCCCAACTACTAGAGATGTTCACCGGAGATGGTTAGTGTTAGTGTCAATGAATGTGGATGCCTATGCTCCTACGGTAGTCTTACGGTGATGTCAGTGCGCGCCGATAGTTAGTCTAAGGGTTGCATGCTACTACTAGGGTACCTTAGGGTTAGCTTAAGCATATATCCCGGGAGTTGACTAGGGACACGATAATTTGCTCAAACCTAACCCTTGAAGAATTAACCTTTTGTCAAAACTTTACCATAAATTCTTATTACTTATACGCATTTAGCAAAGCGGATTTGTCTCAGCGAGAGGGTAGCTGCATACTATTTGTAATACATATATCTTGTAGCCATAAGGCAGAGGCGACATGCTCTCATACTCGTATATTAGGGCCTAAATATATTGTTTCGCCTTATAGAACTTTGAGCCCCGATGAAACTCTGATAAATAATGCCATGCAGACCATAAACGGCAGTAATTCGATTTTAATTAAATTACAATTAACTAATAAAGTTGCTGCAATTTAAGCACTGCATTGCGGTAAGAGTCCAGTTTTGACAAACGGTCAGATTAATATTAAAGCTACCATAATTATTTACAAATGAAACTAAACTCATATCCATTATATTATAGTTAGTAGGTTATTATCATTTGTTACGGGTTCGATTCTCTCTAGCCATTGTATCGTGCCAACTTTCACCATAGTAGTATATCAGTTCAAGACACATTTTTAATGATAATTGATCCATACAATTTGTATGAAAATAACAGTTTGAAAGGTGAGTGACAGGCAGAGTGCATACCTAAAGCACGTACTAAGTTACGCTATGAAGTGTATTTAAGAAATTCGTCACAATGCAATGGCTAAAAGTATCAGGTTTTGCGCTACATAATCTGGCGGGTATTAGTACTAAATACGTTTGGTTAGCAATATACATTAGTACATGTTCATATGCGTATTAGTACGATGTATGCGTTATAGATGGCGACACGATCGTGCAGTGGCGACCAGACCGCGGTGTTAGGGGCCTGTTAGTTTGATTGGGTGGTGTTGCAGACCAGGCTTCCGTGGAGAAGGTGGACTTCTAATAGGCATACTTTTCGTTGGAAAATATAAAGGGGTTTTGAATAATACATTTGAGAACAGCAAACTACATTACAAGATTTCGTTTAAGATAAAACATGTGTTTTTGTAAGTTTGTTTTAGTAAAATCTAATCGTCTAATCGTTATCAAAACTTCGCTTGTAGTCTTCAAATGAGTCTGTACTTAAACTTCTACTTCAGTTGCTAGACTCACTTAGCTTTAAAGATAAACAGATAATCCTCTCTGGGATAAGCAAAAAAACTCATTTTATTTTCTTTGTAGGACGAAAAATGATGGCTCCTTTTAACTTGAAAAGGGCTTTGACAAGGGCAGACAAGGTTAATGAGACTTACGTAGATATGTGCCTCGCCTCTGTTTAGGGTCAGGGGCAGTTTGATGAAAAGTTTCACTGAAGCGGAAGAGATACATGTGTACGATAATATTTGTGTTAAAGCAGCTTCAAAATTTGATATGTATCTACATAGTTAATATTTTGAATATTATTGTGCTAAGTTAAAACCTCTGCCTCGTTGGTCTAATGATCGTAAAGCGCGACTGCTGAGAATGAGGTCTTGTTCTCTTAAATGGGTCTCAAACATACACATAACTGACGAAATGTGGGTGTACCAATGGTTACACCTCTGCCTAACCCTTTGGGAATTACAGGCGTGATTTTGTACTAAGTTTATTGTGAAAAAAATATTACGAAACTAAAATAGTCCATTCCTTTTTATACAGTTTAAAACAGTATATTATTTTTCCGAACACAAAACAACTATTTAAATATTTACTATTCAGACAATATCGGGTTTAATTATAATCTATCCTTGTGACCTATAAAAAGTCCATCATCGCGCCACTACAGCCGTGTCCTCAACACCACCTAATCCTCAGTACAGTATGATGCTTCAGCATGTCTCTAACCTGCTTGGCGATCGTATTTTGGAGCTCACTGATTTTCCTTGTCGTCTCCGATTCGCCGTTTACATTATTTGGATCCTGGGTCGTCCATCAAAAAACAAATTTCAATGTAAACTAAACGCTATTTCACTTTAGTTTCTTTAAGCGGTTCTTTATCTAGAATTGTTTTACTGAATTCATTATTTATAAACAAGTCAATAATGTTATTATAAAAGCCTAGAGCCTTGCGGTAGGTAAAACATTGATTTTAAAAGAGTATAATGGAGTTTTTTTGGCCTATTCTTCTCCATACCTTTTAGAAGAGACCACTAGATCGATTTTTTTTTATTATGACGTTCAAAAGTGCCTTTTAATGGCCTAATTGAATAAATGATTTGACTTTGAATTTGGAATAAGGTGCATTGGGGTAATTACGACAACCGGGTAAATTCCGATTTTATTAATTTGCACCATTTACGTACCACATCTTATTTTGACAATGTTTTAAAGATGAAACACGTATAATTATTTATTAGCAATGCACGGCAATGTTTAAATCTGTGGCAGCGTTTGACGTTTGAAATTAATAGAAATCGGAATTTACCCGGTTGTCGTAATTACCCCAATGCACTATATTGAATTCAGTAAAACATAATATTCAAAAAATTTTATACACACAACACACGTCATACCTTTTCTGAGAGAATTATTACTGAAAATAACATTTTTAAGTTAGTTTCAAATATATGAAACATTTTTGCACAATATCAGAAGAGGTACGTAAATAATAGAGCACAATCACCAACCACTAAGGCTGCGAACATATCAATGGCACTACAGAAGATCGAAATATCGGGAAATTGTAAAAGTACTTTTAAATTCTCGACACCTCGAGCTTTTTGCGGGGTTTTAATTAAAGCAGTGAAGAGTAGGAAAGGTAAAAAAAGTATCTATTTTTAGACAGTGCATTTTTTTTGTTCTGTAAAACTTTAATTTCGATCGAAAAATGTTAGAAATTCTAAATTATTGTATTAGAAATGTTAGCCCGTGGTAAATTCGCAACCTAAGCATCTAAAGGGATTAAGTAGTAACACATATTCTTTCGAGTGTGTTTCTTTATAATATTTTCTGTTAGTGTCATGTACTGTGTGTATGTATGCAGAATCTTTTATAGTTCTGTCAATATATTTTACGTTATTATTCAGTGCTGTCTTTCCCCGTGATTTTGTTAAGGATTGTCTATAAATTACGAGAATTGTACCGATATTAAATTAATAAAAAGGTACCTTAACTAATAAAAATAATTGCTGAATAAAAAGAGTCAAAAAAATTAAGAAAAATTATGTAATGTGCTGTTTGCATACACTATTATACCTATACAGGTAAAAAATAACTCATTTTAACTTACGTTCCTAAGCATAGTGACTTCTTAAGCGTCAATTAAAAAAACACACACTTTCTAATTTGCTAGCTAGCTAAATAAAATAATATCTATCACAAATTGAATCTTTTCAAGTAATTAACAGACAATCTTTCATCAAACCCAATTTACAAGGACTCTGTGGTGACATTATACAGACTGTGGTGTAACCCGGCCAACTCTCAGTACAATATGCAGTACGCCCGCCTACCTTAGTAGTCTGTTGTTCCCCGTTCTGTTCAGGCGAGCCGGTGGGGACGGTTCCGTTCTCCTTCGGCTTGTCGTCCTGTGACGACTTGTATTGCTGTAACTGAAATGAAAAAGAGGTGTTAGAATCTTTTCTTTATACAGTAGACTTCACTTAGTAATTAGTAATCAAGAAACTTTTATAAATGCGAAAGTTGGATGGATGTTTGTGGTGTGGTGTACTCAATCACGCCAGAACAGCTGATCAGATTTGGAAGAAATTTGGCTTAGAAATAGATTATACTTTGCTACTTTTTATCCCGAAAAAATGAACAGTTCCCGTTTGATAATTTATTAACTTTGACGCGGTCAAAGTCGTGGGAGGAAGCTGTGTGACATACTGTATTTAAGATCTAATGAACCTTCATTCTAGATTTTTAACATGCGACTAAATTTCCCGTGAAGCATTGATCAGAATATACAGTGTGTCGTGCTAAAACAACGTGATTGCACGTATTGGCGGGGCAGTTCGTTAGTAGCGCTTAATATGACTGCTATTGACAGTTCATGGCCCTCAGCTTTGTACAACATAATGAACTATCAGAGATATGGATACGTTTGAATTATTTGGGATAGTAGATTTGGGAATTGGGAGTGTGATATTATCAGTATTAGGTAAGCGAGTATTGAATATTCATACGTGCATGTAAATGGTTTATCTCTACATACTCGTATTATAAAACTAAGTCACTTCCCGCCGTCTGTCCGCTCAGATCATGTAAGCTACTCAACGGATTTTAATGAGAGTTTTCATCAATGGATAGTGATTCAAGAGGAAGGTTTATGTATCTAAATTGCACCCGTGTGAAGCTGTGGCAGGTCGCTAGTTTAAAATAAATGATTTGATTTGATATAGTTAATCATTTGGTTGACAAGAGCCGTAAAATCTCTTTGCAAGACCTCCCCAAAAGTGATAGCTTGCCCTGTGATGATAATATACTAAAATAATGAAACTTACTTCTTCTTTAGTGAGCGCTAGTTCTTCTTCTAGCGCCGTGTTCCTCTCTAACGCAACACGCAATCGTTCCCGAACCTGTAACACGTCCCAATATACACACATTACTACGCAAGCACCTTCATTTGTAAATATAACTATATTTGGAAAATATATCTATGAGAGAAAAACGTTTTGTATTGCCAGGGAAATTGGGAGTAAGTAAAAGCGATAACTTTTAGGTACGTGCGAATTGTTCGCGTTTTTTCTCTTAAGAAATTCCGAGAAGAGACTATTGAGCAGTTATACTTATTTTAGTGTAACAGTAAGTTACAGTACCACAAATCTGCCAAAGTTACGAGAGAAAATGATTAGATTTTATTTGACTGTGGGGATCACCTGATTTAAAATTGAATAAGTACAAAAAGGACAGTTTAAACGTTATGAAAAGTTACAGTTACATTTAATTATTTTACTAGAAATATCTCTCTTCTATCACACGATGTATAGTCACCAATAACAAGACTCAAAGTAAGGGGAAAATTCTTTAAGTAAACCATCTTTCACGGTGATTCTTAACATCCCAACTCGTATCAAACTTCAAACAGACATACATCGAGTCATCTCGAGTGTATCTCGTGAGTATTTGAGTGATCTTACCTTTTCGTCTAACGCCTTGTGATGTTCGAAGAGGCTCTTGAGTGCCTTCAACACTTCGACCTCGGAGGATACCCCTGACTGCGCGGCCGCTTGTCGCTTCACTACAGTCATGCGCAGGGAGCGCTCGTGTCTTGATACCAGACATTCTAGGTGCTCTAGTAATAACTGTCGAAATAAATAAAGATATTAGTTTTTGCAGTGGTCTAGAATTCTGAGTAAAATCTGTATAAAATCTGTATCAGTTGGTTTATGGGAGTACAATTGCAATATATGCAAAGTTAGCAAAACAATGATTTGAAACGATGTCACAAAATCCCGCAGGGGACTTTCCGTGTAAGTGAGTGATATAAGCCGCTAATACTTTTACTGAAAGATTTACGAGGATTTCCTCCAAAAATAACTATTTAGATAATACCATAGAAGACACAATATTCCCAACGGGGATTAGCGATGGCGGGTCAACGAGAGCCCAAAAACATAACCAAACAAAGAATATTTGTAGCCTTTTATGACAATGATTCGGGTCGTATCACTGGAAGACAGTATAATAGACGGTATAAGTACAAACATCATAATAGTCAATTAGGAAACGGAACAAAAGATACAAGACAATCAGGACAAAACTAAGTGAGTTGCCATAGAAACACTTTAACCGAGGGAAGCGGGGTCAACGACACGGTCGAGATAAAGAGATTAGTGGCTGATCGCAGCGTGCTCACCTCTTACTATGAGGAGCCTAAAGCCTATGAGATAAACAAGAGGCGAGACTTACACGTCCATTCTTATCGCAGCGATATTTTCTAGAGGCCTATGGGAATCTTAGTCGAGATGCGCGCATAGCCCTAATATGCAGGAACATGGTTTACAAGGCTACATTTTTTTATGTATGTTTTTAAAAATCTGACATTTCGATTTCAAGATGAATTTCTTAATAACTAATCATGATCAGTTTGCATACACAGCAAAATTAAATTGTATACATTCCATCATACTATCAATTTCAGTTAAGCCTACAACAGATTTCACATCAAAACTGACTGAAACACTTCCAAAAGGGATCACGTGATAAGCGCTAATCTAGTTAGCACATCGAATTCAATCAAGTGTTGAAAGCCCCCAGAGAGCTAAGACCGAGGCGTGGTCTAGACGCGGCACGTCGTGAATTATTCAACATCTTTCAGCGCATAGCTGGAGTACCTTTTATATGAAGAGCTAAGATATATAGGAAAATATTCTAATGTCATGTTTGTAGTTGATATTGAGGTAAGTATGTGTTGGGTGCATTGTTGCAATATTTGAAGCTGATCGAATATTGGAGGGATGAGGTACAGGTATGTCTTTGCGTCGGGCGAACGGACTTCTTTACAATTTATATGGTCCTTATCATTAAACTTTTGATTGCTATGTTATATGTTCCTTTTGTTTTACTTTTCAGGTATACAAACTAAGTAAAAACTCATTGTTCAAAGATCGTAAAGAAAGACTTATGAGCACATTATTATTGCTGAAGAGCCTACAAGTGCTGTAATTTTATTTATTCAATGAGTTACTGCATGCTCCTCTGAGAGTATCTTGAATATCATCTGGATTCAGAGAGGTTTTACATTTTAGGAACAAGACTCCATCAATATACAATCCCAATTAAAAATCTTCTCAACTATTAATTAACAACCGGCGGTTGAATCTTTTGTCTGGTTGATTATATGAATGACAATAGCCGACCTTTCGCCGTGTGCCTGTCAACTACGAGCATGGGCGGGAAGAGTTAAATGGTCGCCGAAAATACAATTTGGGTTGCAGAATATTAGACAATTTTTTGACAGCTTCTACCACAAAATTCAGCACTATATACAATGTGAAGGAAAATTACTGCACAACAAACACTTTGCTACTGTGCTCATATATCCTAAAAAACCTCAAAAACCAAGCATCCTACCGAGTAAACCTGCTCACGAAAGCTGTAGAAATAACATTCTCAAACAAAAATAATTCGAAAGTGAAAACTGTATAAAAATGTGAGATTGTTTCAAGAAGCTCGCTCAGTGCACCGCGTCTGGTCGGGTGAGCGGTCTAAACGGCTTCTCGCCTGCTCTTTAAAGGTTATTTACGTGATGTGCACTCTTCATCCGGACCAGGGAACAACTGTGTCGTTGCGGTGTCAGCTTTATACTATCTCCGCTTGCACTGTCGAAAGTCAGCGCGAGTTTACCTTTGGAGCTAGTGAAAATTTTCATTGCGTCTATAAAATGCTCTTCTATCTATCACTTACAAAAAGTTGTACAACTTACCCTGGTGTTGTTTCTCTCCGCTTTGAGCTCTGAAATCTCCTCTTCCCTCTCGAGGAGCTGTTCCCGTGCTTGGTTGAGCTCTTTTGTGAGAGTCGCGAATTCCTGCAGACAAACAAAAGTAATAACATTAGAAAAATGTCTAAAGCAATCATCTAAAAGCTTTTGGCCGGTCATGTTTTATACGAATATAGACATAACGGTTTCTCCTAACAGTCATCATATTTCAATTTCATATTTTATGATACTCTTACACAACAAGCAATCAAATCCGAGAACATAACTTGTAGCGACAGAAAATATGTTGCATCAAAAATGTAGTGTTGTAAGAATTTATAAAACCGAAGAGATCTTATGATCTCAACATTTAACAAAACACGAAAAGCTAGATCCACGGAACTCGTAAAAATCACTTTATCGGAGAGAGGCTAAGAAGATTCGAGTCTAGACAGGGCGCAGGTGTATCTCAAAGCGAGTTTAAGCCTCTCGGGAATGAACGAGGTCGCGGAACTAACACGAAACGAATCGCCGGCATCTCGCCGAGGTCTACAAGTCACTAGCTCACCATTGTGGCTTACCCCATAACGCGATCACATCATTATACAAACCTTTGATTTCCGAATCCGAAGTAGTTGAAATCATTAAAACAAATTCATTCAAACGTACGCTTTTTCCAACTCTCGCTGACTTTGCTCGAGTTTTCAACATGCAAATTGGCGAACTTGCTTTTTAATGGGCGTTTTGACATTTGCATATTATAATTATGGGAAACGTCGCCGAATCGATCGATTCTATTTTCGCAGTATATCAGATTATGTTTTATGGTGACATTAAACAGGATATTGGGATGGTTGTATAACTGAAATATGTGTTCGTGACATCTTTTAGCAAACTATTTTTTGTGTAACCATACAATTTAACTGGACAAGGCCTTGGACTGCTCTTAGCAGTAGACATAAACTTGGCAAATGGAGCTCGCATATTCTAGCAGTTAATTAGCCATCTCCCTTGTATCTCCATGAATTATACAACAAAGCGCTACTCCTTAATATTTTAATAATGAACACTAACTATACGGTGTATTAACCACAGTTTCCACATTATTCTGACCCGTAAAGGCTTAACCTGCTAGCTCTTAAGCAGGGATGGATCGTAGAATAATTTTACACTGGTTCATGCTTGGTGATAAGGTGTTTAAGATTACGAAAGTTATTGTAGTCTCACAATTAAATCAACACAGTCTTAATTTTTCTAAAGTTGTGCATCAACATATTATGCTTTTCTTCAATCTATGTTTACCATATATTTTAGCGATCATGGATAATTCAATTCAGTAGTGAATGAAGACTGACGAAGAAATAGGTAGTAATTTTACAGTTTTTTATCTCCAAATAAAGCCATCTTCCAATTGCTTACGTGAACTTGTGCTTTGAAACCTTAATGCCCACAGAAAACGAGTGCATTTCCTAGATCACAGGTACACATGGTATGTTTTAGTGCCTGCACGTCTCAATTTTATAGTCGGCTTGCAATGTACGTTGTAGTAAAACATTCTCTATCGCTTTGTAGACTACTACGAGTATACTACTGTATGTTGGACAGTTGTTTATGGTTTCAAAACAAGGCTTTTTAGACGAGGATACTCGTTTGGTGTTGTATACACAGGGACTAAGGCGGGGTTGAAATGAGTGTGGATCTGAATAATTCAGAAAATAACTGTGTTCAATCATGTACTCACGTAAGTAAGTAGCCTTATTAGCAATCTAACATCCGATAAGGACGGGAATCAGCTGCTGTCATTACAAAATTCTCGTTATTGTCGTAGGCTTCTTTGACAATTCCAATAACTTACAATAAGATAATTTTAAGCCCTCAATCTTCATAAACCTATAAAATCGGTGTTCTGAGATTTACGACGGCAAACACATCTTTGTAGACATCTCTACATAGATACTAACTTATTCCTATATGCTACTTCAACATACAAGAAACTGAAAGTAACTTAATCAGCGAAGCCTTTGACTACACTTTTAACCGGATCAAACTTGTTATCAGCCGATCTAATGTAGCTAAGTTATATCCTTCCAATAAATCGATCTTGGCTCCATACTTGAGGCTGTAAATTAAGGAGGATATCTCTAAAGCCTTCTGTCTGCAGCACGTCGATAGATAAAGCTGGGGACGAGGGCGGGGGGAAAAGGTATTTCATGTAGTCATATTTCGTATAAACGTAGGAAATTGTGAGTTAGTAGGTATGGGATGTGCAAAACTGTGGAGCTTTGCAGCATCACGTCCTTTTTCTGTCTGTCAAAAAATAAGCTCGAAGTCTTTAAAAATGTATCGAGAACTGTTTGTTTGTCGAGGTACTCTCTTATTGTTAGTGAGTAATTATCTGCTCTTAAAAGCCTTTTCATGTAGACAATTAATGTAGCTATTGTGTTGAGCCAACACGTTGTCAGAGTCAGGCCTTCAATATACTGACTGACATTCAATTAACTGTGCAGTGTATATGAACGTATGTGAATATAATAACAGAGTCTAATGCTTTTCACAAGAGCGTATGATGTATCATTATTTACCTTTATTACTCATCAATCATTCACTATTAGACTAAGGCTTATGACTGAACTATAACGTACAGGTATGTAAAAGTTGGAAAGCGAGTGAATTGGAGTTTTTACGCTTGATATGCAAAGGTTCCTTTTATTTTAATTACTGGTTCATTATCATCATCATCTACGTAGCCATTTCCCAAGTATAGGGTCGGCTTTCAGTGTAACCGGATGCAGCTGAATACCAGTATTTTTCATGGAGCGACTCCCTTTAATTCACAACTCACAAAATAATGTGTGTGTTGCATTCTGTGTGAGCTAGCTAATGAAAGCATAACATAAAAGTATCGCTTCTTATGTTCAACAACAAAAGTTGGATTATGAGACGAAAGATGCCGATATTATCAGAGTTATGTGCGGCAGACTAAAGCATATGCAGCTGAACTTTTGTAAAGTCACTTACATTCCTACAAAAGGAATGGTAAAAGAAATTCCAACTTACATAGAATCTTGGAGGTAGAATGGCATTTAAAATCCATCTTCAGTTCTTGATGGATAAGATCTTTACCGACACGATAAATACCCCTAGCTAAGTAAGGAACTATGCTTTATTCATTCAGAACAAAAAATATTATTTTTTCGAGCGAGTGTCACGTTTTAGTCCGAAGTTTTTCGTTTTCTTCCCTTGAGTTTTTCTTGCTTTCCAAAGTAGTCCATAAAATATGGAAATCCTCAATCAAATTTTACAAATCTCTCGCCCCATGTTAGGCAAAAGGCTTTTCATATTCACTAGACCACCCATCCATTTAAAAAGCAATACAGCTTCCTCCTCAATAAACATTTGAGCAAGTGATCGTCTCTTCATTGGCCCAATTCTGCTTATCCTATTTCTAGTAATAGTGCACGGTGGGTGGTCCCCATCCTAACTCCCCGGTGTCATCGTCCACGGCGCACTTTGCACCCTGCGGCGTAACCCGACAGTTCACAACAGACACACTCAGAAGGTACACGGCACTTTGCGTATTCCAGATAATTTTATGCCAGCTGATTTCGATAAGTCTGTTTGAAAATTTCTAAATTATTCCCGGCACAAGAATTACTTTCGCAGATAATCAACATCTACATGGCAACATAATACTTATTACATATTTTCGTCCTCTCGAGACGAATTGCAGAATTTACCATTTGCTGTAGTTCCTTTCAAGATATCAGACCCTTCTCCTGCAGTATCTCGTTTACCGCGCGTTCGTTGTTAGTCTACTAATTCTTCTGTTGTGTGGTATCACCGCGTCGCCGCGTTGTATTGACAGCCTTACAGATCTATTGAGTTGTTTATTCGCTTTCATTTGTCTGTCGTCCTTGTCATGTGGCTATGGATGGTGAACACTGGTTATCTATTGTTTGAGTGAATGATTTTGTGCTTTGTTCGTTATGTTCGCGTTTTCTACTTGTATGCGTTCATACTTTGAAATAAGATAGAAAAAAAAAAATGGGAATGATGATTATTATTTGAGGTTGTTGTATTTGTAGGGACTTTATCAAAGTATTATTCTTTATTTACTTTTCCTAGAAAAGATAATGTGAAATTTTTACAAAACTAATTGACTTGTCCACTTTGTGAACTAAGTAAGCGATACAGTCTCAGTGGTACTTCTTGAAACTAGATACAATTGAAAATTCTAGTGGTGTCTGGATAGAAAACTGTGGATCTGGCAACTCGCCAGGAACTAACACCTGAAACACATGTTCAAAGGTAGCGATAAAACGACTACCTAACGCGACGATTTTGGTATCGGCAGATGATTGGTAAATTATGCATTTGTACACACATGTGCACTTGCTTGCATCTTTATTGGTTATAAAATTTATTAGGTTTGCTGAAAATCTGGAAGCTCTCATTGAACTGGCACAAAACATTTCCTCAATGAAATATCAGGCAACGGATTCATTTTTTGGCCATCAATCACAAACGACAAATTCGATGATGTATGGCCGCATCGTAACGCGTTTGTCAAAAAAGCATTATCATAAATTCGGCTCTACCGTATTCAGGTGAAAATCTACAAATCTTGATAGATGACGTTACAGTGCCAGGGTGACGGGGTGACGGGTCAAGACCACGTAGATGACCCGCGTCCTCAGAGTGAAGCCGGTGGAATTTCATTAACACGTCATCCTGCAGAGCGGGGCATCTAGTAATTAAGCAGCTTATATGAATAGTTTGCATATTTAATTAAATGTAATAAACAAAATGAAATTTTGTCCTTGAGACTATAGCTTCAATTATTTTCAACACGTTATATAGTTGGTGGTTTCAGCCACTTTGAAGCTTTCAAATTGTTATAACAATGTTGACTTTGCATCTGCCATTTCATTTAACGTGTCGCAAAACTACCAGATATGAAAGCCTTTAAATGTGCACTTAGAACAGTTGGTGTAGTCAGAAGGTTCCAGCACCCCGTCTACCCGAACACACATAGTTATCATCACCCACTTTCCACCAAGACTCGCTCCCACATTCCCCGCATAAGTTCAATTTCCTTTTACAAACATATCGCGCCAGTTGTTCCAATTAGCAGCCGACTAGTTTCAACCGAATCAATTTCCGGCGATACGAACAAAAAATATATATTGAACATGACACTCGACACACAACGGTTTTCCGGAACGTTCCCGATCCGTTTTTACGGCTTTCGAGCAGAATGAGCGTCGAGATGATGTGGCTTGTACAGGCAGCGACAGAAAGGGACGGATGCTGTATGTTCGAAATGATGTGAACAAATAAGAAAATAAACTATATCACGGTTCGATAAAATTCTTATCAGAATGACCGATCACTCTGAAACTCCCTTTGCGACATAGTTTAATTATCTTATTGTCTGTTTGTCTCTATATTTTGAACATGACTGTACTGTTGTACTGTGTATTTTGACAGCGTTATAGCGGTTCCAATTGTGGTTCGTTAAATTATATTCTGAGATAAGCTGAGGAAATGGATTTTCAATAAACTGGTTTGAGGTTTCGTCGTGGCACCCAACTATGAATTTAATTGTGTGGCTTCAGAATTCTTGTTACAGGTTACAAAAGTTACATGTATATAATAATGGTTATAATTCCTAAGCATAAAACTAACACTACGTTTAATTGCACGCTTTGCCAACGTGTTGCTTTAATTGTAAAAGCTTATTATCATTTTCTACCACACTTTTCGAGAATCCTACACTATCGTGAACTCTGGTCCGCTTACAACACAAATCACTAAATACATGTAGCGCTAACGAATTTAAATCATCGTTCTATTTCGGTCAATCGTTTGAAGTGGACAGAGACAGAATGACGTTATAAATGTTTTGCGCTAAATGTATTTAGTGATTTGTGATGCAAGCAGGCCTGAAACAAACAATTCCTTATTTAGTGGCGCGCCGCGATCTATTTCTGGTTTGTCTGTCTGTCCACACTTGCAAAGGTAATAGGATTGGTTTCCAAGTAGCTGAATTAAATATGAGTTTATAATTGGATTCGTTACAAAAAATTGATTATAGAAATGAAAAATATTATATTGTTTCTGTAACACATGTAGAATGATCAGTATTTCCGTTCGCACATTTGGTATAAAAGTAAGTAAAAAAATAATAGTTTAAAAAACTAAAAAACACGCTTTTACCACGCACTTAAAATTACAAAATAATTCGAACATTTACTACGATTTATTATGAAAGAAAGCTTGGAGCGTTTATTTAATCTTTACTCTTCTTGGACAAAACGCTTCACGCTTTCTTTCATAATAAATCGTAGTAAATGTTCGAATTATTTTGTAATTTTAAGTGCGTGGTAAAAGCGTGTTTTTTAGTTTTTTAAACTATTATTTTTATTTTATACTTTTTAGTCTTCTTATTATTTAAACTTAATTTACTACTTACTAATTTAAAATATTAATAGGTATGTATTTAAAGATTATTAAAAAACTTAACAAAATTCACTGTTTTACGCATCCAAATTTAATACGGCGTTCGCCATATTGGATTTAAGTCACGTGACTATTTTTTCGTATTCCTGACAGCAAACCCTTTTATTTGATACCCATATCATGGGGGTGCATTTCATATAGCCTGTCCGCCATATTGGATTTAAGTCACGTGACTATTTTTTTCGTATTCCTGACAGCAAACCCTTTCATTTGATACCCATATCATGGGGGTGCATTTCAAATAGCCTGTCCGCCATATTGGATTTAAGTCACGTGACTATTTTTTTCGTATTCCTGACAGCAAACCCTTTCATTTGATACCCATATCATGGGGATGCATTTTAAATAGCCTGTCCGCCATCTTGGACGTCAACCATATTGGATTTAAGTCACGTGACTTTTTTTTCGTATTTCTGACAGCAAACCCTTTTATTTGATACCCATATCATGGGGGTGCATTTTAAATAGCCTGTCCGCCATCTTGGACGTCCGCCATATTGGATTTAAGTCACGTGACTATTTTTTCGTATTCCTGACAGCAAACCCTTTTATTTGATACCCATATCATGGGGGTGCATTTCAAATAGCCTGTCCGCCATATTGGATTTAAGTCACGTGACTATTTTTTTCGTATTCCTGACAGCAAACCCTTTCATTTGATACCCATATTATGGGGGTGGATTTCAAACAGCCAGTCCGCCATCTTGGGGAGGCCGCCATATTGGATTTGTAATGACGTTTCTTAGCTAGTCATGTATTGTCATCAGAACTCAGAGCGTGTGCAAAATTTCATCCCAATCGAAGACTGGGAAGTGGGTCAAATTAAGATTCCAAGATTTTCTTACAT
Source organism: Hoplodrina blanda (assembly GCA_949316365.1). Lineage (NCBI taxonomy): Eukaryota > Metazoa > Arthropoda > Insecta > Lepidoptera > Noctuidae > Hoplodrina > Hoplodrina blanda. Next base: position 784,083 of record OX438590.1, read on the forward strand.
AGTTACATACAAGTGAAGCTAATATAAAGCGTGTAAAAATGAAGGCCTGTAAAGAAAAATGTTTGAATGGGAAGAAATGAAATCATTACAAAATTCGTAATTTTCATACAACCGTCCCAATTTTAAACTCCACCACACAATCATGGCCAAACTTTTGTGAAATTCCCAGACTCGTAAACTAGATTGCGCCAGGAAAGTGTGTAAAAGTTGTTAGCAGTAGTTGGAACTAAGTATTATCAGGCGGCAGCGCGGCCGTCAAATTGAATCAAATCGGTTCAGAGTGGCTCCGTACGAAGTACGGCTATACATCACGATATGCATTGAGTGTACAGCGTGTTCCTTTTGGTATCCCATAACTCTAGGGTAATGAGATCATGTCAAAGAACCAACTGACACAATGCATTCTTTTTTGTGTAAATAAAATCAAATTGCCAAAAAAGTCTCAAGTTTTCTTTGTTCCTAAATCACGTACCTAATAACTGTCTGCCTGTATTTACACTCGTTTTATTTTGATTTTCAAAGTGAAAATGTAAAAAATAAAAATATGCCCGTTGATTCTTTGCCATGGCCCCATAATTACTGTATAGTTAAGGGATTCCAAAAGGTACCGTTGTATTATTTCTCAAAGAACATTTTTGAATATTTCGTCGATTACGAAGTCGCATTTGATTAAGTCACTTAAGGCCTTATCAGTACAGTACGCGGACGTTACATAATGTTTTGTGCATATGGAATTTGCGACAGACATTGTCAATATCAGGTATGTATATGAAAGACGGAGATGAGGCTCTACAAAACTGATTTTTCTCTAACACTCATGTAACTTTATAGGTATTTTTACAAGCTTTTATTTACTTTCACCTGTTCCGGTGTCTGTGGCTAATCAAAATGTAAACTAATCAAATTGAGTTGAAATTTTGCGTTCCTAAATGTGCAACTTGCTTGACAATGTAATAAATGTTGACACAGAGCTGGTCTGATGATGGACCCGGAAAGAAACTATGAACACTTAATTAAAACTTATAAATAAATGCTCGTTTTAAAAAGTTTTTAAATAGATCTAGTAATTTAAAAGTGTCTCTTGCGTTTTCTTAAATCCTATCACACGATATCGTTTCTTTGCTATCCGAAATTTTCTTGTAATGTTACTATGTTAATTAAAATGAAAGTTAATGGAGACGCTTAATTAAAGTTATTCTTTCTCTAAACTCATTCTTATTAGCATAAAAGCGAAGCGTTCTGCCGTCGACTTTGAGGTGGGAAATTAATTCAAACTTAAGTACCCAGACCTTTCACTGGAACACACGCGTTCTGAAACGACCTAATTACATACTACGTGGTATAATTGTAGACTTGCAAGTAAGTTTAAAGTGTAACCTTATCGTCATCTTAAATCAAGAGTTTCACCTACAGGGAGAGGCTTTCAAGAGTTTCAAGCACATAGAGTTAACTATTGAGCGACCAATTTATAAAAAGGTAAAACCAAAAGCTAGTTCTAGGAAAGGTTTTTGGCAATCCAGATACTGCCATAATCAAGTGATCTTTGCGTACGTAACCAGCAACTCACTTTTCAAATAGTTAATACCACAACGATTACCAATATAGACACTTTTTACATACTTAATTATATGTTTAACCGAATTTAATTGTAATACCTATCTACTATTATTATGCTGCCATGTTCTTACCGGGTTTCATGTTGGAACTAACTTGAAAAGTAACAACTCTGTAACACATGAATGCAATAAAGAGTTTGTGTTCTGTTTCAAGTTCGTATTCCCATAATATTTACCTGTAGCAATGCAGTGTGCACGCGGCACGCGCACACGGCGCCATTCTTGCGCGCGCAGGGCGTGCCGAGCCACGCGCACGCGCCGCCGCCGCGCTTCATCGCGCGCGACCATCCCTCGTGCGCGTTGTTAACGCGCGAATGTCTTACAGTAGCATTTTTAATGTAACTTGAACTTTCACTTGTGTTTGAAGTTAATTTTCATTGCATTTAATAATTATATTCTTATTATCAAGGTTAGGTTGTCTGCGAAGTTTATAAAAATGTTGTAATAAGACTTAAAAGGCTGTAAGTGCTCGTGTTTTCTCTGTATCTCATTTTAATCTAACATTTCCACCGTCAAAACATGACGAATTAGCAGTCACTCCAGTCGACGGGAAAGATCAAACATAATTGAAAGAAATGTTTGTAACTAATTTAACGTTATCTTAATGGATTAAATTAAGTTACTGCTGAGAGCAATTAAGAAAATTCCTGCTGATATTAAAAATGTAACCTAAGAACTGGAAATGGAAAATAATATCTCTTTGTTCACTAGTGTTTACGAAGACATGAATAACGTGGAACTTAGGATTAATAAAAAAGAAAGCGTAAATACGCAAACATCTAAATATTTTCATTCAACCAAACAACGAGCTCTTGTTATAAACCCAACTGATAAACTCAGTTCTGTAAGACAGTTCAATACTGCAGACAGGTTCGTTATCGAATTCAGTCGGCCACTAAACCAGGTGCCGACTGCAATTTACCGCGGCCATGTTTTATTGAATGGTTTGTAGCTGTAGATACGCCGAGGGGAAATCTCATCGGAACTGCCAATTATAAATTCAGCAACTGTTCTGAGAATAGCAATAGGGAAATAGAAAGGATTAAAGGAAATAGTAAAGTGGGAACAGTACCTTAATACATTTCCGACTTTTTAACTTCTTTTCGATTTATTAAATAAACTATCAAGACATCTTCAATGTTACAGATTAACACCACAGTAATCGACCCCTGTTTCATAGAAAAAGTAAATCAGAAGCCTCCATTCTCAAATTCCCCTTCACGCGTCGTTTGACAAATCGCCTTAACCCCGACATGTATCTATCAGCGTTCACTCCAACCCCAGTGCAGGCGTGTAACCGAGGGCAGGGCATCGTAAACCACGCCAATTACTGGCTACAGCCCCATCGGGCCCCTGTGGCCCCCGACACGACCACCGCCAGGAACCGACTGCAGTATTAATGAGATACGTCAAAATTGTTGCTTTCTGTTTGCTGATGGTTTGTTTTGGAAAGGGCAATTTTGGGGTGCAAAAAATTCAATGTATAAAAAGGATTTTCTGGATAGTTCTTTAATTTTATATATTAGTTTTGGATACATAAGGTGGACAGAATACACTTTATGTACATCAAAATTCTAAGTTAAATTGTGTAAACATTATCTTATAATATCTACACACCTGGGCAAAATGTTGTCTCCCGTTTTGCAAGTCCCAAGATAAACACACCTTAATAATGTTATTTCAGTATTAATTACACACGAGCCAGAAAGCTCTTCATGACTTTAGAATGTTGGCTTTTCCTAATTCGTGCCCTCAAAACAATACCATGTTGTTTTCCCCCTCATCTTCACGAAGGCACTTCACTTTATGTCACCCCAAAAAGAATAAACATTCTCCCTAAAACCATTATTCATGAATATTCTACAGTTAAAGAAAAAAAAAAGCAATGTTTAATAGCAGATATTTTCCTTCTTTTGTCTTTGGAAAAATGAAGCAATAATCTCCTTGTTCCTGATACGGTTTCAATGGAAGCCCGTTTAATCGCCACGGACCAAGAAAACAATAAAGAATGAGTATATTGTGCAGGTCGGTTGCAATACAGCGGATTAACAGAGCAGCCACGTCAAAGCATTGTGCAGACGATGTACCTAGTGTTCATAGGATTTAGAAAAATGCTTGGTTATTTGTTGTACAAACAGGACAAACTTATTGACTTTTTAATATCGTTAGAATTATGCGTCGGACGAATAGACTTAATAGTTAGGAGTCAAAGTAGTAACTGATGCCAATGTTTTTTGTTTGTGACCAAAATTCTGTCTGCGTCTTTGTACCGAAAAATAGGTATGCCTATTTGTGAACTGTATTTTGAGATTGGTTTGCTAGTTCGAGGAGAGTGACAATAAGCCGACTGGCGGAGGGACAAGCCGACTTGGAAAAGTGTTTTGCGACTCCCAAAAGTGTAGAACATTTTTAGAACCTTCACCTGGCAAGATTTTATCTCAGTTCCGGTGGCCTGACTCCCTAAAATTTCAAATATAAAGAGGAAAACCTGTCACTTTAATGAGGTCACAAATATTGAACTTTTTGTGTCTGTTGAATATTTATAAACAGACTTTTTCCAATATTTTTTTAGAGATTTTCTACGAGTCTCCAAATGACACCATTATTTGTGTTACAAGCAACAATTGTACCTACTGGAAAACACAGATACCGTAAACCAATCGTATTGTAATCTTACTATTCTAAAGTTCCAACATCTCACAGCATACTATCATAATTGCTTTATTATTTAGTTGTAGCCTGCAAGTTTTCCTTGCTTGTTGCAGCTTTGAATTTAACTTTGATGATTACTTTAATAACTTACCACGTTCCTATCTTTAGCTGTTAAGGTAACATCTGTAGCGTGTTGTTCAGTTTAGAATTTTAGATGTTCAACGAAATCATATTGTCTCGATTGTATTGTTACCCATAAACTGCAATACATTCCCAGTACAGGTTTATTATTCAGCTTGTCAGTCTGTCTTGTTCACCAAGTTGAACCCTCCAACTTTTGTGAGCAGCGAATGTATTATTCCCATCTGTAACATGAGCTTGAGGTCTATTTTAAATGTTCCACGTCTCCTGTCATTTCGTTGCTCTTAGCCACTGCGAGCTTTTAATGTAAATCGTGTTAATTATCACCTCGTGACGTGAAGTGTTTCGTATACAGTAGACTTAGACCTTTATGTAAACCGTATTTTCGTTTACAAGTAGCAATTTCATGTAACTATGTATTCAACATGAAAAAGTAAAAAGTAATTAAGATGGAAAAATAAAAAGAAGATTGTGCCTATATTTCTTTGAATGGTATAAATTATATTTCAGATGAATATTGATGGGTTTCTTACAATTAAGCCTACTTTGATGTTAATTCTCAAAGTGAAATAAAATGATAATGAAAAAATAGTAAAAGAAAGATCAGTAATATAATAAAGCGCAACTGATGTCTAGAAAAGGCTGGATGGGATGGAAATGACAACAGTGTGGAGAGTGCTTTTAAAAGTAACTGGACACCGAGCCATCGAGACGTACTCCACGACAGTGTGTACCGAAAGTTCAGTGTCGAGAGCCGAGCTGTTTGTACAGCAGTGATGGATAATAAGTGGTAAGTGAAATGTTGTAGTACCTATACAAGCAGTTGTCAAAAATCAAAAGGGGTACTTATTTAAAGCCTATTTACGTATATCAATTAAGATAACCAAAGGAAACAATGTCCGAAAAAATGAAGCTGCATGGTAGAGCAACAACTAAAAGAGCTTCGGCTATTTAACTGCGTTTATGAAGTTTTACCCATAACCACAACATTGTCAGTCGTTAATTATGTTTTAAACTCTTCATTGCGCTTCATTCTGTGGCGGTTAGCGCTCAGCATACTTAGTAAAGATTAAGCTATGCACAGTTATGAAATTAAATTTTTACTTCGTCCTTTGAAAATGTAATATCGCATCAAAATCACGGAGCTACACAATTATGAAGAGTTACAGCGGCGGCAGGACGCATTCGCCCCGTTCTAATGTAACCTTTTTGTAATAATGCCGCTAAATGCTGTACAGTTGTACACGACCGCAATGCGTCTGGAGTATTCAACGGATCGTGAATTTTGAAAACAATGGATATTCTTGTTTGACATACAGAAAGATTTTAATGAGTGAAATGTATGTTGACCTCAGAAAGCATCGAGCCATAGTCTTTGCAGGCCATGTTTTAGTGATATCAAAGGGGAGGTTTGGGTCGGACATTAATCGAAACGGTGATGTTGTTTATTACATTTTTAAATGTTAATAGTAAAAGAAGATATAATTTGTCTAAAATAAGAACACCAAAAAGTCTAATTTATTCATGTCTTTCAAATGGTTCCACAGTAAGTGAATCCTGTCTCCTGAAGAAATAGACAGAACAGCCTTCATACGCGGCAGCAGAAGACACGATTCGTTATAATTAAAAATCCACTTATAGTACGCACACGGAAAGCGCCGTTCACCGCTTTCAGTTTTCATCTTGGAAAATTGTTCGAGAAAATTGTTATTTATTATTTCTTATTTGCGTAAACAGCAACTTTTAATTATTTCCCTGTTCACTGGTTCCTTGTCGAGCTTTTGTAGGAACTGGTTAAAATACAAGTTAAATGAGTTCGTGATGTGCGCCTTCGTAAAGGGCTCTTATCATATCATATTCCAATTAGTTTACCTCAACGTATCGTATATAAAAAGGACTCCTATCCCTAGATTTCACACTCAGCTTATTACGTAGCTAGAAAAAGACGACAAATTAGTTGGTCCCCTATTTTTCTCTTGGAGGAGAGTTTCGTGTTCGCTAACTAGTCTGTGGAGTCGAGAGTCGGGTGTGTCGGGCTCGGATTGCACAATTTTTCCATACAATTACCTTCGAGGCTTCGAGCCATCGGTTCATTAGAGCTGGTGCGGTTGCACACTCCAGTTCAAGCTGTTGGCTTATTTTTTTAGGCTGTTAGTTTGTTTTAGAGACGGAAGTGTTAATAAGGATCGGAGTTGTATAATGAAAGGACCCTTTCCGAGATAAGTTTATTTTTTGCTCACCATAACTTAACGATGAACTTACTCTATAGGTATATGTATATGTGTGAATTCAGGAAACCTAGAAGTTAGGATGTTAGAAAACTTAAATATGCTTTGTATTGCCAACGCATGGGAGTTCTGGCCGATTATGTGACAAACTCCTTACGAGATGAGTTTATGGGTTTGAATAAGTACTAGGCGAATTTACAGACTTGGTCGTTAACGGAACGAACTTTACTGATCAGAACTATTCAAGAATTCTGCCAGAGGAAGAGAGAAAGAAAATATATTACATTACGAGTTAAGTACACATGCCTGCATTTGTGGCGAAAATCGGTAGGTATGTAACATGGAGCCGGGAGGTTGGGATGCCAGCAAATCGTGCGAATACTGGAAGTGACAACACGAATATAACATGCGCCATTTTATACGAAGTGCGAATAGGAAGCTGAAGTTAATGTTTTTTGTATCGTATGTTACACAACTTTTAGGTCATTTTGCGCTGAACATTTCATTTGCACAACGTTTTAAGCAGGTTCGCTGGGAAAGGTGTGTAATTTGTAAATTTTATACAATACAGACAGTGTAATTAATGAGATCCACTGTCTGTGCTGTCCTTGTGTTTATTACGTCATGTAATGAAACACATAAATAAGAAGCCTTATAATAACAATCCAAAACATTACAAATTACGTTTACTTCGTCATCAGAGTCATGATGACGTCTATATCTTGGAGCATCTCCATGGGAATAACAGGAGATGACTGGCCTAACTGGTAAGCAATGGATGAGCCCATAAATTATGGAGGCGAGGCTTACCTTAGCCTTGAATTGTTTAGAGCTTGAGTTATGATGGTGTGGTGGTATATATGATTTGTGAGGTGGAAAGGTTATAGGTGAATTGTAGCACTCTATCTGAATAAAGAAACTATAAAGAGAATCATTCGACAGGACATCTAGTATATTTCTGAAGATTTTTTTTTTAAGGATCGGAAATCATCAAATGACTTTTTCCACTTTCGGAAGTATCAGACTCTTACTGACTAAAATCCATCCGTGTTCCTCCTACTGCCCTTAGCGTTCCAGGACTGCGGTGACTCTTACGAACAAATTCTGCAACCTTGGACGTTTATGAAGACTACTACTTACTACATTAAGTACATCGTACCTACAACGAAACATTTTTATTACAGGCCATTTTAATTTCAGAAAATTCTGAAAGCTCTTAAAATTGTCTAGCAATGAAGATAAAGTCGTTAAAGGTGGTAAAGTCACACTTTGGGCCAGTAAAACATAAAGGGAAACCTATAAATCGCGCGCCACAAAAGACGGCCCTTGACGTCACGTAGCACGCATAAAACGTGGGGGGACGGCAGAAGGTAACACCATACTCTGCAATGGTTATGGAGATATGCCAATCATATGTTAGTAATGACGAACCTTTGATTAAAAAATCTTGGAGGAAAACATATTAATCTCAGTGTCTGATACTGACACGTTTCATAGCAATCTGCTACTTTAATAAAATTGACAAAAACGTACGTTGGTGCCTTCAAAAGATCATTAAAAATATTCTCCATACTTTTCAGGTAGCAAACCTTCCGCAATAAAGTAAAAATTGTTTTAGTTTAGGCGCAACAGAGGGAGCTAAAGCAAGAATTAAAAGAAGATTATTCTGCGAGCTTTAACGCCTACTTTAATAGGTAATGTCAACTTATTCGAGGACTGAGCAGCAAAGTTTCAACAGCATATTACAAAATACGTCACATCTAAAGCACTAACTTAAACCTTAATGTGACTTACGCGTCTCTAGGGTAGCACAGTTCTAGCTTAGACCATAAACTAAATTCTGGCTAGATTTTAGTTGTACAGTTGAGCCGACTTATATGTAGAGTTGTGCTGCGATGCCTGCTACATTACATGCATCTTGACCGCACTTAGGCTTTTGATAAAGTTTGAGGACTGTTCACGGAACTACAGTGTTGGTGAATTCTATTCCAACAGCATTAGAATGAATAGACAATAGAATTAAGATAAACAATGAAGGATTAGGCTGAGAGGGAAACGATGGGCGGCAAAGAGGACTTCGGAAATAGTTTGGAATGACAATAGCGCATTGTAAGGGTGACGGCATCACCTATTTGTCTATGCAAAAGTTTCCCAATTAGGAATGTTTGAAACCGCAAGCTAATGTATCTCGATACAGTGTCCTAACACCATATGGAAGGAATATACATAACGGGGAAGGAACAGATTGCATGATCTGCCTAGAAAAGAAAAAATGAAGGTTTGTGGCGAGCGGCGAGCTGTCCAATAATGCCCAAAGTAATAAGAACTTCTTGATCGACAGTTTTAAAAACAACGCTACAGGTCTTTAACACTCCTTTACTAAATTACATATTTTGTTCAAAGGCTCGCATGCTCGCGTCCTTAGTTTCGAACTACTGTTTAAACTATTGGTGTAATAAAAGCGAAAAGCCTCAGCGCTACGGTTAATATTACGAGCAATAATTCTTTATTATTCATGATTAGTGCGGTTCAACGGGCTTGTACTGAAAACTACTTTGTTTATAAAGCAAGCAAGGGTTTTCTTACAAAAATGTTTACTGTATAGTTTGGCATAAGGATCAATACAGGGATTGGCTTTTCAGTTTCGAACGTTTGAGACAGTTTAAGTGGGTTTGAGAAGCGTGAGAGCAGTAATAATATTTCTGGTGAAATGTTTTTTTATGGAAATGAAATGTTTAATTTGTAAGTTGGTCTTTTGAGACGTAGCTGTATAGAAGCTTGTATTATACAAACTGATAGACACATAAAGAATTCGTGAGCACAGCTTACTCAAGTATCAGTATGGGTACTTTTCTAAGTAATACGAGCTCGCTAGTTCACTGGCTAATAAGATCTCATACGTAATTTGTTTGCTTAAGTTAAAGTTGGCAACTTTAAAGTTGAACGCGGGAATAGTTAGTGAACTTGCAGTTTGTGCGATCTTTTACTGTTTATATTAACATAGCGATCGGTGACCTGGTTTATAAAGTAACAATACTATGAAACATTTTATTTAAGCGTAAACTCTTTTGTATTTTCCGAGTTAAGGTTGCGCATAGCTTTGGGTTTCTTGAACATCATTTTAATTTTGAATGATTTTGTTCATTGTTGTGCCATTGTCATGTTTTAAACCTGGCTTACTTCTTTCTCATGGCCAAATCACATAGCACATTTTAATATAAATCTAACAATTATTTTGCATTTAGTTTTAACTTTAGTTAATAATCCGCCATTTTGAGATGTACCCCCGAGACACTCCAGAAGAATCTCATGAAGTATCATTCATCAAAATCGGTTGAGTCGTTACGAGCGGACATAGGAACAGACATATGTACATACAGGTCAAACACGTAACCTTCCATTGGGCTTCGCCGCAGTCAGGTGAAGATACAATTTGCCTAATTAAAAAACCGGCCAAGTTATTCAGACTCGTATACGAAGGCATTCCAAATTAAGTAAAGGTATGGAAAAAAACTATTACAGTTCTTTGAAGATCTCGAGGTATATAAATGTCTAACTGAGAATTAAGAATTCAGCAAGAATTTCAGAATATTCTAAAGCTAGACACCATTTCTAGTTTGCTTCTCCTGAAGTACTCTGCTCTAAGAGTCATGAGAGTGAAACAGAGTCCGATTCTAAATCTTTTTCTTTTACGAGGCCATTCGCAGCGCCATCTCAGACCTTTTTACGTTACAAGTGAAAATAGACGCTAACTCACAACTTTGAGGACGATCTATTTGACGTTAGTACCCATGTGGCATTAAGCAATCTTGGACGAGTTTTTCATCACTATTATGTTGGTTACGGTGAAGTTTGTTGTTTTGTACATAATATCATCACGCCTGTAATCCTCAAAGGGTTAGGCAGAGGTGTGCTCATTATTAGTACACCCACATTTCGCCAGTTATGTTTAAGTCTAAGAGCCTATTGCCATCAACCGGGCACAAATCTAGACTACGAGGCTGCTACTGAGAAATTCCTGATGAAAAAACCCAATAACACTTGTTTTCTGTAAAGCTTTCAAAAGATGTTGAAGAACTTTTAGGTTTCTCGTTTACTATTGTGATTTGTCATTAGGTAGCTTCTTCTTTTTTTTTTGGGTCCGGCGTGGAAAATCCTTATGGATGTCCACCGCCTTGAGGAGGACGGAGGGGACTGTCAGACTTACTGACTAAAAACCACCCCGGTGTTCCTTTCCCAAACTTATGCCGGGGATCCCGGAAACGTATGCGCCTTTGCGTTCCCCGACTGGGTCATCAGTTAGCTAGCCTAACTTAAGATGTTATTGTTGCCTTATTTTCTTTTTTCCTTTTTTTAACTAGCCTGTTATGTACTAGTGCTTTGCAAAAGCCTCCCCAGAGTCTTTCCTAGTATTCTTTTCTTGCGCCACCCCGAACCAGATTCTTTTATCTTTCGTAAGAATAATTATAGATACTCATTATTTCTTGAGCGATAGATATTACTTTTATTTGGAAACAATAGATTGGCAATTACTTACTAACACAATGCCTCTTCTCTCATTTGTGATCGTATAACCGACTATGATACCCATTTTCTGACAAGCCAAAAAATATTCTAGCAATATTTATTTGATATCACGTTTCATGCCAATAAACACATACCTTGCTACATGGTTGTCAACAGCTAAGATTACAATAACACAAATCACTACAAATATTACGTAGTCACACACTATTCAAATAATGTAGTAGAGACGCCCCACTGTGTCAACACTGTCATCACTATCGCGGGAATTACACATCACTAATTTTGTGGGGCGTTTTCGTACTCCTAGCACAATAGAATAATTTCGGGTATAAGTTTGGGGTGCATTAAGAACCTCGTAACAATACTACGTAGTTAGCTCCACAGACAACAATGCTCTAACCAAGACAACATATTTTCGCATAGGTCGTGTCGACATGTGAGAAGGCGAAGTGAGTTTCAGATTTTGAAAAGGCAAAAATAGATAGCCAAGAAAAGAAAGAGGATACCAAAACTTCAGCAAATCATGTTTTTGGAGGGAGTAGTCAAAATACAGTAATATCCAGATAATATTGAATTTGTTTGGTAATATAATTCATGGAAGTTCCAGTTTTAGATGAGTTTAAGACAGCTGTTTGTTATGACAGTTTATTTAATTACTGAACTTTGTTATTTACCCGGATGACCTCGGAACATGTTAAGACACGAAATAAATGAAAATACAACACAAAAATCACGACAGTAGCTTGCCACAAATAAACTAATCTGGTCTAATCCAAACTCGGATTTAAGACTAAGATTTTCTAAATAAAAAAGCTAATTCTTTTTGCGAGGAGACTTGAACTTCGTAGGTTATAAGGTCATGCTTGCTATTCCAACCGCTAATTTAGGAGCTGAAATCAATCAAACATGGGCGTGGTAAAATTGCTGGGTGAAGGCAGGAAGTACTGCCGGTATAGCACTTACGGCGAATAGTAAACACGATAACGGTAATAGAGCAGTTGGTATTATTTCCAACAGTAAATCTAAAACTTTTGGTCCTAGTTGTAGTACTAAAGTATTTAGAAATATTCACAGCCATCTAAGAACCTGAGTGCTGTCTGACAGGCAATTTCGTTTTCAGAATGCTTGTATTTCTCAACGAGTAATTCGCGGATCGCAGAAAATCGTTACATAAAGTCATCTGTGTAGACAGACTGCTAGTTGAAGCCAAGTTCTATGGAAAAGACATGACACAGACAACACTAGCCAACGCTGCACTTACCTAAAATTAGTTAGCTTAACTTCAAACGCTTTCAGCAAGTGAAGCAAAGGACCACATGTGAGCCACAAAGACTTAGAAACCTTTTAGCATACCAAATGATAAACCTAACAGAAACTAGTCTAACAGTTTTAACTCAGACACTCAACTGCCTTGTAGGTAGCACAATTAGCAAGAATATCGTCCCATTTTGTTAAAATGAAATGTAAAACAAGCAAGACGTACTACTGGAATAGATTGCCGGAGCTGAATCACAGCTAAAAAGGGCTTGAAAATAGGATTGCGAAGATCAAGTTTCTGGAGTTAGAGCAAGCCGGGAATTCATGATGTCAGTGGATGAACCGGGACTTGAAATTCTATTTTAGTTGACTTTAGAGTTAGCATCGATTGTCGATGATGCTTAGCAATATTTAACATGACCGTTTATTATAAGATAGTACAGTAACAGTATGTTTCTACAAAATGATTATTTTTTACAAATCAGATTTAAAATGTAAAATCACATTCATAAATCAAAACTTAATTAGCGAATTCAACTTATTAAATTAACGAATTCCTTGTCAACAAACCAAGAAAAAGCACAAAAGAAAACGTTATTTCGTGTCTCGAATGATTAGCCGCACGAACGCAGCGGGTTCAATGTCTGGACGAGGCAATAATTCCATGAAAAATGCATTACAACTTTCAACTTGTTTTAAAATACTGCACGGAATCTGAAACTTAACTGTATGATTTATTTAAAGAATTGTTAAGTTGAGGAGACTTTGTGCTTTGATGATAAATTAAGCCTGCGAGACTATAGCTATTGATTTTTTATTTGATTTTATCATTATTTTCTTATCTTATCTACTCTTATCCTAAATTTAAGTTTGGATGGTTCCAGCTGCAAGGATTTAGATGGATGTGGACTTCGAGTATTGATAACCGGAGATTATCTATGATGGGTAGGTATCTAAGTTTCATAATACCCTTAGCAAACACTCAAGCGTAAATTTTCGCACAACACAAGCCTTTTTCATGTCAAAAGGGGTCGAATGAACATGACAGATTTGATCCTAAATCACATTCCTCTCCAAATAGGTTGCTGAAACCCGAGATCTAATGAACATAAAGAGCAGAGAAAAATGCAATATTACCTCGTCTGGTCGTAAGAGACGATTTTCAGGTGATTAACGATGCCGCAAACGTACGACACGTAGTTTCAGGGGGTGAACGGACACCAGTTAAAGCTATAAATAAACTAAACTACAGAACTTGTCGGAAGAATTTAGAACATAATGTATAATGTACAAGTGCTATGTTGGCTTGGAAGATAAAAGGATTGCGGATTTTATAAGCGAAAACACTCAGTCACCTTTTTTAAGTACTTGATGCTTTAAGGGTATTAGAAGACAATGACTTAACATCCCAGTAGTTTTTTAGTGTGCTTTCATTAAGTATATTAATATACCCTTCTATAAAATAAACTGCTTATGGCCAGTTGCTGTCCGTGGAGTTTCTTGCTCGTTGTTCTCCACAGAGAACCTAAGTTTCGGAATGAGCTTCAACTTTCTGACTAACTGATCGAGTCTTCGACAATTTAAAAGGGCAATTGTAAATGAGTTTAATTGACATAAATGCTTTGACTTTGACTTAAAAGATATCAACGTCTAATTTATACAATTTCTTTTACTAACTTTTTTACCGCTAGGCAACTTATATTCCTCACTCAAAGGACGGCGAAACCACAATGCTGCAAGTGAAGTAAGGACGTCTCACTTCGGACGGAGTCGCGGATTTTAAATTAAATTAAAGTTTGGTAGCGCGATCCCTCCCTAATAGACGGGCTCACAATAGACAGGGGGAAGCTATTAAAAATGTTCAACTAATAGTTTGCGGTACGACTGGCACGTCTGTCGGACTGTTGGAGAAAGATTTTATTAAGAAAAGGAATACTTCGTAGTTCGTATTACTACTATTATAAACGTGAAAGTTTGTAAGGATGTTTGTTTGTTTTTACTCTTATACGGCTGGACGGTATTAGCTGAATTTTGGCACACATAGATATTAATCTAGATAAACACAAGAATTAATATCCCGTGGGAACCCAATTTAGGTCTCTGGCTTAGTTCTAAAGTCTAAGCAGGTGAAAAAAATAATTGAAGTTAAAAAATAGAATTTCAAATAATAAAGTATTATTGCAGTTAAAATAACTAGGTAACTTTGAAGGTGAAAAGGCAAAGTAACCTCCAATTTCGATTATAAAAAAAGCACAAAGTGATGTCAAGCCGTCAGTTACCGACAAGGCGCATTAGCTAAACTAAACTCAACTTCTCGACTACAAAGTTAAATATGTATAATGAGAAATGCATGCATGTGCAAAATAACAAGAGAGTTCGAGGCAAGTTTTAGGCAAACCGCAAGAGTATGTTTTGACTTAGTAGCTACGAAACAGGCTTCTGTAAACGTTAGGAAACGAGACGACGACTAACTAAAAGACTTTTTTAATTAGTTGGACGACGTGAGGACTTTTTAGGTCACAGATTAGCTGGAGAAGTCCTAAAGTAAAAGAAAATGACTTTAACGAAACAAATGCAGTACCATTTAGAAGTCTATTTCAAAAGCATAGCCCACATTGGCATATGAATAACCTTTGGGAAAATACATAAATTACCGACCTACATTTATCGCCCTTCATTAATTCCTCCGCCTACACTTACAAAAACATCCTAGCCACCGTCTTCAAGATTTACAGCCAAGTCATAAATTCTATTCATTCAGCAAACTGGGCCCCCGAAAACTTCGGCCTAGGAAACAAAAACAACGACAGGTAAATTGGGACGAATTAAGGCCTTTGAAGCTATCTAGACCAGTAAAACAAAGGTGTCGTACATAAAAACAGTACTAGGATAAACAGACCAGACAAAATGATTACGGAGACCTAGAATTGAGGTGTCCGAATGTCTTTGGCTTCATTTCGTATTCCAAATCACGCTAGCAAAAAGTTTTTCGGAAAATAAGAAAAACTTATGAAGATTTGTAACTAAATTATAGGAGGGAAAAGTTATGGTACGTTGAATGCACGAGTTGTAAGTTTGACTTCGTGTGCGCTGGTCAACTTGAGTCTTTCAGAAATAATACATTGTTTTGACAGACTTCATATCCTAGATTGATTCTCTTTCAGTTTTGGGTTTGTAAGATTGAAGTGATCATAAAGTTTTTCCATAACAAAGATTGTTTATTTTGCCTAGAAGATGTTTGGGGATATTATAATGAGACTAGTCGCTATCCGAGACTAGTTTGCTATTCTAACTCCAGTAAATTCATTCAGCAACGCAAACGAGCGTTTCTTAGACTAGTTATGATATTATGCAAGTGCCAGAAATTAGCTGGCACACCGAGCTTTAAACAATATGATAATATTCTGAACGTTGAGTTGCTCGTAGATCAGAGTGGCAGCGTTGTTATAGAAACTGAAAGCTTCGTTAGTGTAATGGTGAATCCTCGAGATAAATGTCCTTGTGTAGCGGTGAGCTTGTTAAAGCTTGAATAAACTATAAAAGCGGTAATAAATCCAAGAGAGTCTCCATTCGCAAAGTCCATGTTACATTTGACTTTCTAGATAGGTTCTGATCTTATTTTGAAACCTTGTTTTTCGTTCAATAAAAAAAAAGCCTTTGAGCGATTACTGAGAGTGAGTGTAATCCAATATTTGATTCTAACGTTACCTTTAAAATAAGATTTTTACGACTTTGTAAATCAAAGGAATCGAAAAATTCAGCGAATCTTTTATATTTATGAGGATGTATCGATTACCGTAATAAAAATGTCAAAAATACCTACAAAAAATAATTAATTAATTTTCGATTTAAGAACTTTATCCATTTAAAACTCTCGGATACGTGAGAAAAATTGGGGCCCTTGGGACTCCATATTCCATCAGAGCTCGATGAACAATTTGCATGTGAAAGCGAGACGGGCTGGCGCGCGTGATCTGAATTAATGAGAGCACGATTTGACGTGAGCTAATGGACGCTATTGATTGAGATGTCGCCGCGGTTGCATCCGACCAGTTTGTGGTCAACACTGCCGAGGTTTAGTGTAGTGTGCTCGGTTTACAGTCCATCACTATGAATCAACGTCTGTCGTTGGAACAGGAATTTGATAGTTGTCGAAACATGTTGGAAAATACAAAATACTATGTTAATCATGTTCAACTAAATAATTTGGTGAAATAGTTACGAGGAAACGGAAAACAGAAACTTTTTCTAGAAAAAGCTCAAGGGAGTAACAAAATTCACAAAATCAACGACTAGCATCCCAAGACGCTTACAAAATCCACGAGAAAGGCTTCAACATTTACACCAATTTCCGATACGAATGAGTTTATTCCGCCAGTTAGAACCTCCTTCATTGTGGGTTTCATATCTCCCAATTGCCTAATAATTTGCCGGTTGTAATGGTTGCTATTGATCAGCCGGTGGCTCGGTGGTCAGATGGACCGATTTAGATAGAATTGATCACGTTCAAGAGTGGCATTCAGGTCATCGATTTGATGTTGAGTTTTAATGCCTTTGACTTATGTTGACGACTTGCTGGGAGCTTTCAATGTTTGATTTTAGGTTGAAAACGTTTTAAGCTGCTTTAGTGCTACCTTTTAAAATGTTAAGTAATTATGTTTCATAGGAGCATGAAAGAAAATGAATTGTAGTGCTTATTAGTAGATGATATATTAAGGCAAGTAATAGTAAGTCCGCCTTTGTACAGTGTATTTTTTTACATGTGCATAATGTTTAAATAAATATATTCACCCTGAGAAATCTTACGAGGGTTACCTTTACATATTTCGCTGTTAGAAAAAACACGCATAGCGTGTGATAAAAGCGCACTGTATGCGTGACGAACGATTTAATGGCTTCATGTGATACAGTATACCCGGAAAAAAAGAAAGATCAGTAAGATAACAAAGCAATCACCCTATCTGATGATCTGGGGGTAGTAAAATAAAAGTTTGAGAACTTTCCCGATGTCTTGCCCCATCATCGTTACGTAGGTAGAACTTATTATGCTAATAACAGTTCCGTTAAGGCGAGCTTCTCGCCGTTACGGGTTTTGTGTCACATTACTTACTATTAGCGGTGCGTTATGTCAATTTTATTGATAGAAATTGCTTTTGTTTGTGACTGTTGTCTAGAGGCTACAGCACTGCCTAAATCTTTGGTGGTTTAAGGGGCTGAAGGGTTGTTATGTTAGGTCGTAAGTCGCTTTTGAGAAAGGGGATGTAAACATTGTGTTTGGGATACGGATCAACATATCTGATCCGTCGGACTTCAAAATTGTTTCTTTTATAAACGTTTACTTAGTCCTAACCTGAAACACCTAATTTGACCTTGAAAATAGCGAACAGAAGCTAATTATTCAGTGATAACATCTAAGACGGCCAATCCACACGTAATTTACTGCATAACTTCCATTCAATCCACCCATCCATCCAAAATTCGATCAACTGGTAGCAAGTGTTAGTCACAGCGGCAGTCAATTCAGCAGTTTGTTTGCGAATAACCGCACAAGTTGACGAGACCGACGGTACCGAACATTGCACACGGCATTCAATTCCGTTTGAATTTTCAACAGTTATTTGTGAGGCTTCGAACAATTGCTGTGGGGCGTATGTAGTCGAGTGAATGCCGAGCTATTGTAGCCTGGAAATTGGACTGTAGATTGATAGGTGAGCGATATTAAAGTGAATTATCTTGGGATATGTTTGGCGGAGATTGATTGGATTGCATGAGATTAACCCTTAGTTTCTGATGGTCGAATTTTCGAAGGAAGTTTCGTTTTAAATCTTTTACAGTATCTGTTACTTTCAAGTGTATTCTAGATATTTTTTATGCTGATGGTGTCGTGATTTCAAATCAGCTGCCGAATCTCAGAAATGATTGCCTAATTATATTGCACCTAACGAATTGTTGTTTAATTGCACCACAAATTATGCCTGTTATGGAATTTACGCTACTTATCTAAGTGTTTGTGGAATGCATATTCGATCGAAATAAGGGCAACCGTAAGTACGTGAGCTAATCAATATAGCTTCTGGATGTCCCATGCAATTATGTAGTTAATTAATTCTAACATATGTTAAACATAAATGAGGCTAGTTAATAAGCTAATTCCCTATAAGTGACGAGTTAAACTGAATTGATTAGTATATCTGTATATATTGGTAATTGAAACTATTAGAAACAGATGCATGATAGGAGATTACAAGGTCATAAGTTTTTAGTCGAATCTCAACCAACATAAGCTGAATTTGGACCCCTAATCATGGTTAACAAAAATCGTGCAACGTGATTACGTGTTGCTTAGCAATATATTTGACACAAACTGTATGCAATAATCCCAGCAACACACCTTGCTTTAATTTTGTTAACAATTAATTTAAGGTTTTACTCACGAGCTCGGAGCTTTTATTACAATTCCAATATCGTAACAAAATAATAAGTTTGTCCTAATTCATATCCATATTCCCACAGGTACGATTCGCGACACATTCCAGTCTAGACAAGGTCTAATATAATCAAAACTGACCTGAACCGTGAAATAACACGGAGGAATGTTCGGCCGTATAAAACGTGACAATAACTTGTTCAAGTGAATGTTTTGAAATATCGGTTTTCTTTATATTGTGTTAGGAACAATAAATGTACCAATGTGTAGTGCACTTTAGAAAACTTAGGAACTCAATGCTGTACGTGTTTCTCATTGACAATGGCTTTGAGGAAGAAAGAAGTGGAAAATGCAAGGTGCGACCAGCTACATTTTGGTCGAGAAAATGACAATTTATTCAGAGCAAAAATTTTATGATGCATTAAGATAAGATTCTTCGGTGTAATCAATCATAATGAGAAAACACTTTTAAGTGAAGATATAAAATTGAGCAGTTTACAAAATAACAGGCTATAAGGAAACTTGCTGGGGTCTTAGAATAAAGGTCATACCATTTTTATTGTGTCGTAAAACACACTTTGTTATCAAGCGGGGAGAAGGTCCTAGCCGATGCTTGATTATCTATTCAAAATGATGGACCAGAACTTGTAGTATTTACCCGAAAAACATGAAAATACCTACACAGAAATCGAAGTTCAAGCGTTAGGTACTTTTGTCAGCAGACTTGTCGATACTTTTAACATTCAAACGAGCATTGGAGGTAGTGACGTTACGAAATCGGTCAATCCCAAGGGCGGTATTAAATATCGCTATAAAGTACGCTCCAGGCAATAAAAGTGCGGATAGGAAGGTTTTATAACTGTATATATTATGTTAGACAGGATGTGTCTAGTCGAAAGTTGGTGGTTATGGATGGGCTTAGAAAGGTCTCAAGAAAAGTCTAGATAAAAGATTTTCAGTCTACACAAAGGCCGCTGGGAAAATATCACTATTAGAGATAAGACATTCTTATGTAAAGCGTGTTGTTATTGAACCGTTTACTTTAGACGAAATGTTCAGATATTTTGTCAGTCTTTTTTGTGTATCACAGCTTTTGAAGAACCCCGGATTGTCATAAAAATTAATCGCCAAGATACACAAGTAATTAATTATCACGTCAGAGAGAACCAAATGGAAATAAAAATTGATATCCCCATCGGGACAAACTCCCCGGAAAATGAAAATGGCGATAAGTTTCAATTATCTTAAAGAATATAAGGGGCTTTTCAAAACGATATATTGACGTAAAGTTATGATATCGATTTACAACCATTTTGTACCTTAATATAGCTCTATTAGATGAATGTTGCCTTCAATTGGAATTGCTGCACGCCCATTCTTCTGGCAAACCAAAGACATCATTATCATTTTAGGCGAACAACGTCGACTGCTGGATAAGTCTCCTCTAAAAATCGCCACAATGACCGATGCTCCCTGCCCGCATCCAGCGGTTTCCCAAAACAAATATTTTGTCAACCAAAGACAACATCTATCTTATACTATACCTATATCTTGTTCAGCAGAATACATCTAAACTTCCAAACAGTTTACTCCGCAGCTTAGTGCGCTTCAAACGGCAAAGTTGATTGAGTTTGAATATTGCAATGGGTGGAAGTAGTGACGGCAGTACCTAATGTTTGAACGTTGGTGGTCCGGATCACGCCTGTGGAGTGCGTAGTGAAGTAACACGGATTGCTTGCATAACTTGTGTGTGATATAACTGTAATGCACATGCAGGAATGGAACACGCTTACATTCCACAGCCGAATTGCTAAACAATATGATTATCCTTCAAAAATTAAAATATGATAATACGAGTGTAGTATAGTAAAGGTCGACTGCATGTTAATAACAGGGTTATACAAAAGCTTATTCAAATTTAAAATTTCCCGTAGGTAGGATAAAACAAAAACCTGTCCTTCTAAAACAATGAAAACCATATTTCATAGATTCATAAATAAATTATTATGTACTCGCTTTATCCGTGTTTGTCCAAAAGTCTACACGCATTTATAATTATTTCTAACCTTTACTGTTATCAACGTAATGGTTACATCGACCAGTAATTGTCATGTCACATGTTGAAATTATAATGTAGTCGTATGAACTTGGACGTCAATACTCGCTTGACATACATAGCTATATTACAGTGGTGAGGCGAGTCAATACAACTTGTTTCCTACCGGCTTCCCTTCGGAAGTCCGGGACAACAGTTATTCTACTGCTATTGAAAAAAGGCAGTCAGAAGTATCTACTACTGTCAAATAAATAGTCATAGATATTGATGTACAAATGAATGATCACACTGCAGGGTTTTTAATACACCAAATAAAAACATTATGAAATCAGTGTTCGGTTTGGTTTGTTGATGGATGGTGTTAAATACGCTAGAATTAAGTAATTGTTCATTCCTCGGCCTCCCTCTTACGAAAATTGACCCTTCGCCACTCATCTTCATTTCTTCACCAATTTGGTTTAAGTACAAAATTATAGTATGATATTACAAAATACCAAGTAATAATAGTGAAGAAGTATCAGTGATTGAAAAACGGTCCATCATAGAAGAAAAAGGTGAAGTCATTCGATATCTTTCAATTACAAATGAAACACATTCCAACGTTTGTACAAATGTACACGTTATTACATTCCCAGACGCCACCGCCATATTAAAGCTTTTACAGAACTACCTACATTTACGAAATCTCAAGAAAAATGGCTTCCACACTGTCGAGCAGATAAAATACAAAGTGGGAAAAGAAAAAATCCGAGTAGTAATTCTTATTTGTGCGATCTCGTGCGTTAACCCCGTCTTATTGGCCCCCTGGTAGCGATGGGTGCCTGTTGCTAATCTCGACGGATACCCGGCGAGGACTCCACTACACCTACCTACAGGGAATACGGGACGTACTTCAGACAGACAGACAGAAATGAAGTACAATTTGTATGACTTCGAAGAAGAAGCTTGTAAATTGTGTTATTCAATTAGGCTGTATTGTAATACTGGATTTGCGCTTAAATGTTCTCAATCGTACTATGAAGAAGAGACTAATGAAACTTGTACACTTTGACTAGATTGGATTGTCGGACATAGTACAAGTTGAGGATTAAGGGGATAATTTCAAGGATCTTGCTATATCGTGCATGAAGGGATTAGTTGTGCTACCTATCAGGCTCTGTCAAATTATATAGGCCTAACGAAAACCCTATTCTGCTGGCTTATCCGACAGTAACAGCTTAAATGAGATACAGAGTATTACGAATAACGAACCGAAACAAATGTCTCAATTGTCAACTAATCGGCTTATTCGATTTCGATTCATTAAATCTTCTTAACTAAGCAGGCTTGTAACTTAATAAAATAATTTAATTTATCTTGTGTTACGTCATTATTAGATGGGACCAACATCAAACATCTCGTTAGTAGTCTTTTATCCCAAGACTGACCCTACAAACCTAATAATATTCAATTATCTACGAATTTATCTGGTTATAAGAACACCCTCAACACAAGGTAATTAAACTATGGTGCAGGCAGTCTATTTTAGAACAAATACGAAATAGCACCACGGAAGAATAAAATGTTATATCCAATTGGCACAAGATATGATTAAAAAGTTAAGTATTGAACCACTAGTTTATGAAACTATTCCACACTTGAACACACATCCCAACACTAAAATTCACTAAAATCACGAGTCACTGGCTGTCAACAATTACAAATCGAAAAAGTATAAAACCGTTATTCTATTTTCAAAATTGAATTCGGTGGTCCATTGGTTAGGGTATTTATTCGCGGCGCGAGGGTCGCGCGAGGCGGGCGGTCGGCTCGCTCTTCCCGCCCATCTGACGGGCTTGCCGCCCTCGGTGACGTACGAAAACATTGCAGACTTATCAGACCGGCTAAATGTTGTGTTACATGAGCTTTTAAAGTTTGAATTGGTTTGTTATTATTATTATTACATCAAATTTGTTTAGGGATATGATTACACAATTAAGTTAATTTTACATGAGTTTGCGGTTTTCCGGATTTGACCACAAAACCGCTTGATATTAAGTTCAAACAATTATATTTTAATGGATAACGCGCTAATGTTATTACTTATATTTCTGCTCCCCTTTTACCGAATTGGGGCACTTTTTCCTTTAGCTCCCGTAACAAAAACTGTCAACCACCTATAGATTGAAGGTGCCCATGGGGCTGCACCCCTTTCCTGCAATTAAGCGGCCTAAGTGCTCGTCCCCTTGTCCATAATGTCTTTAAGGTCCACTGCGGTACTTATTTGAGAAGAAGTGCCAATCGTCTGATGGACGGGAGTGAAATACTGAATTACGTAATCGGCGTCGGTTTAAAAATGGCGAGATAAGAGCTATTAGGCTCAGTTTTGCTCGAAAGAAATCCTAATGTTGAAATTCTCTCATTATTTTTTCCCAAGTAAATATAAGAAAAGCAGTTTTTGCGTGTTTGACTAATCTATCGGTTTCCTTTAGGATTTTGGTCCGTCAGTCCGTCCTTTTCAAGTCAATAAAAACAAAGTTGACAAAAATAATCTTTAAACGGTACCTTTCTAAATGTGGCCGTTACTATTTTCGTGCAGATAACAAGTTTGAGTATTTCTCCTTTAAAAAACCTTTTAAATAGAATACCATCTCAGAAATGAAATGGCTTTAAGTATTATAATGCCATATCCCCTAATCATTTATCATATTACCGTATTCATATTTCACTAGCTAGTACCGAAGGCAGCCATTGACAGCATTCTTCACATCGTGCGTGTGTAAAGGTAATGAGGTTTCAGCATTTAATGAACATTCGCTGAAAGGCCCCAGCTCACGGCACGCCCAAATGCATTTCAATGATTTACCACTGAAATGTTCAAAATTGGGTTATCGACTTTTACATTGGGAGTTCCCGTGAATGAGTCAAGATATTTTTACGGTTCTGAATTAGGGATTAATTGAATTTTGACGGTGTCAATACTGTTTTATGTAAGAATTGCATAAAAGGTAACAATAGTACCATTTTAAAGTTGAAACCGCGTTCTGTTACGTTTCTGGTTACTGCTTCGCCTAGTCCTCATAAATCTCTAGCTATCATTAAGAATATTTTTTCCAATCTGACTTCCAGATTAGCGCGTTTAAACAAACAAACAAATAAAAAAGCTCTTCAGCATTATATTATATTATAGATAACAAAACAGAGCTATGAAGTACCCACTTCTTGCACTACATTCAGTGCTTTTAGCGGGCACTCAGCTGTAGACGCGCAGTGTTATCTCGAAAATTACTGGCTGCATTTTTCGTATCTGCGTACATTTTTCGCCTAACGCGTCACTAGCATTTTCATGATTTCATGCTCTGGTAATCTGACATACAGACAGCTACATTTACGTGGCACCTCTTACTCAATTAAAGACCTAAGAAAATGCGCAGTCATTAAGCTTTAAGAGCTTACAAATATTCAGAAATGTAGAAAAAAGTGGTTAGTTCCATCTCCAAACATAAACGGCGGTTCAAAACCTTGTTGAATAGTAGTGATCCCACAACCAGCACGTTCAAATAAACACATCATCGATGAATCCGTGTAGAGTTCACTCAATGCACATGACAGTGTGAGGATGTGTGTATGAGTGTCGCGTACCATTGAGCACGGAGTGCATTCGATCGGACGCATACTACTAGAGGTGTTGCAGGAAATTGGTGGACCAGACCGATGTTTGAGGTACTTAGCCTGAAAGTTACAACATAAATGCAGGTCAGATCTTCAAGAATACACAAGTCGAAGATATTGCAATCAATTACAGTTATTTTGTCTTGTTGTTAACTTTGCTTAGTTAGTTTTGTTCACTTTTATCCTTTGTAGATATCTTTTTGTGAATGCTATGTATTAACAAGTGAAGCTAATAAAAGCGTGTTAAAAAGAATACATTTTTATAAATACTTTGTTCTATACTGTCAATATTTCATGTACGTAGGTAAATGCCGTGGTATCAATGATATTTTAGTAAACAGATATGTTATGAGCGCGCAAAACGTGAAGACCAGAAAACGTCCTAATTGGGACGTATTGCCTTTAGTCTGTGTCTGGCACGACTACGAGTGATACGTTGCGCGCTGCTACGTTATTACCATCCAAAATGCCATCGTGTGTGTTTAGAAAGTGTACCAATTACGATACCAAAGTTAATAAAACACAAGGGATCTCATACCACACGTAAGTACGCAATATACTTCGATTTATTAATATATTTCAATTATTTTCCTAATATTCTGATATTTGGAGGTTAGAAAAAAGAAAGAGATGGAAAATACATTTTTTGTCGTAAGAACGACAAGGATGCGTGCACTCCGGACATAGAATAAAAGTACAGATGCGAATATTAGGCAGTGAAGTCATCTTTACTCCAGAGTTCTAGTTTCCCTTTTAATAACTTTTCATTATAATTTTGTTTGATATACTTAATTATAAATTAAACATGTCATATGTAGGAAAAGAAAATATAAATAGCTTATCGTTACCATAATATGTCACAGATAGTGTTAAAATAAAGCTACCATTGAGATCAGGCTTTAAGAATTGATTGCAATTGTTCGTAAACAAAGAAATGAATCGTTTATATTACTTTATTATGTGACAACAGCGAGAGAGAGTTTATTCGTTGCATAGGCACAAATCCCGGCTACAAATTCTGTACACGCGGTTTGTACCTTCTGCCTAGTTAATTTGTTAGTCCATGATGCCAACGTGCGGTGAATGGTGGCTTGAATAATGTCTGTTTACATTCACGCGCAATTGACAACATCTAGCTGTCACTTTTTTTCATATTGATTTTAACAAGCTATCCTTTTTACCTTGTAGTGAAATGTAAAATGAATGAAAAGTGTGTATGTGTGCTGCCTCTCGGCGCGGAACACTTTTTTCTGTGGTTTTGTAAGGGTATAACATATCTGTATATTAGAATATCATTGCGTGGTATACTTTATTTATTAAATAAATAAACCAATCTCAAAAAGCAATTTGACAAACATTCTGATTACGAATTACGAATAAAATAAAAAATACCGTCTCGACGTTACACCATGCGTACTACAGACACCATTACACAAATACATACATGTTATACTCCAAAGAGATATATTTTATGTAACGCTAATGAGCCCGTATTTACCCACCGCTGTGCCCTTATCTGTAACACGCCAGTCGGCCTTGTCCTGATCCATGCCAATCATTCCAATCGTGCTGCCTTCAATTGCAAACGAATTTCCGTATGAAGGCACAAATATCTACTTTCACGCGAATTTAGGGAGTGAAAGAAACATTACTCAACGTAGAAGATCTAGTCTATAAGTTTGCAGGATTAAATATGACATGTTCATCCGTCTATAGTGAATTTTATAATTGGTTTGGGACTTGGAGAGGTAGTAATAATAGATCTTTAGTGACCAAGGGGGCTTCAAAGAACACTTTTTGCCTCTTTATCCGAATATGAATAGCGCCATTAAAAATAACTGCCATAAAGTCATTGTAGTGGATGTCGAGGGTGAAGCTGAGGTAGAGAATATTACTATAGATAATGATCATCCTACTGGGATATTAGGCAATAATCGAAGGTGAACCCACACACACCATGAATTTAAGTAGGTATACATTCTCACCAAACAATACCAAATGACAATCTAAATAAAAACATCTTCAAACTGCCATGCCATCTCCACATTGTCAATATGAACTAAATACATTTCAATATAATACAAACAGTGATTGCACATCTCTGTCTCGTTCCCAGGGGTGTCACACCATTCGTGCGGCTCAGTAATATGTCATCCGGACATTAAGCGGACATGCGACGGACTGGCCGTCTACTCGCTATAATAATTATCTATCGATACTGCTAACAAACGAACGATAGAATCTATACCGCTGTCAATAGCCTGGATGTTGAAGGGCCAAATGACAGTTATCGATTTTTCTGTACGATATCATTGTTACTGGTATTCATTTTAAATAGTTTTTGAGATTTAGCAAAAATCTTAGACCTGTAAAACCATTTGTTTAAATGACGTGTTTAAAGGAAATCAAAGGTTTACGCACAGCTTAGAGTTTAACTTTAAAACCGCCTCGTTATAATACCTAATGATAAATTATCGTGACAGTTTGAACACCCCTTTTAAGCGTGAACAATAACGACATTACTCGACTTTCATATTTCCCCTCGACATCGATTTTATTCAGCGGCGCTCCTTAATTACCGAATATTGTTTTGTTTGAGTGTACTGAACCATTATATGGCTATGTTTAATTGCTACTCGTTATTCCATACGTTTTTATATTCGCCAGAATAGCCATTTTATCGCTGGGCCTAATTTTGGGAGTATTGGACCTAAAAGTTTTAATTAAACCAACGGCTTTGTAATGTTTAATGAAAACGCATTGACGTTTAATTTGTGATCAATGTTTGGTTTTGTAATGCGTCGGCGGATTAGTGTTTGGTGTGATTACCTACAAATAGAAGAGTTTATATGCTTTTGACTGTAACTTCTGGTTACAGAGATATCGATAGTCAAAGTTACTATTTACAAAAACAATTCATATATGAATGATGTAACTAATCTTTAAATATCGCCACCTGTACTGTTAAATGCACAATGTTTTGCGTACTGTAGCAGTGACTTTTCAAACCAAAAATATAAGTCGTTTCCAAAAAATTTTGCTAAATGTTACTTAGTTCCATTCCACGCAGTCGTCGTTAACGGTAATGTGATGTATGTTTTTATACCCCGTACGTCCAAAACTAGAATATAATCACGGTGAAGATTTTATACGGAATTATTTCTAGTTGCTATTCTGTACAAAACAACGAGAATTTAGGTCGAAACATCCGATATACGATATTTCAGAACGGAAAGCCGTTAAAATTCACCACAAAACGCTATCGGAAATCCTTCCAAAGAAAAAGAAGTGGGTCGTGAAAACGAATCCCTTAAAAAATATACCTTTAATAAACAACCCCAAGGTATTATTACCATTCTTAGCCCGTCAAAGTTAATGGATCCTAATTTGTATGGAGGGAATAAAAAGGAGGGTAGATAATCACAACTATGGTTAAGAGTATAACG
This sequence comes from Hoplodrina blanda, assembly GCA_949316365.1. Taxonomy (NCBI): domain Eukaryota; kingdom Metazoa; phylum Arthropoda; class Insecta; order Lepidoptera; family Noctuidae; genus Hoplodrina; species Hoplodrina blanda. The sequence goes on from OX438590.1 coordinate 812,084, forward strand.
GTGTAAAAATTGGCGTGATAGTGTGCTACTTCCAGCACGACTAGTTAATTAACGAAATTCTACTAAAACAGGATCAAAAGGGATGTGACTTCAGTGAATTTTTACACCAACCCAAATTGCATCTTGTACAATTTATTATACAAGGTGCAATTATGCCTCGTCAAATTCAAAGGGGTAATTATGTTAGTGATCCTTAACACGAATCAATAATAAAATAAATAGTTTTTTTTTTGGTGATTTTCGAATTCGAACTAGCCATCTTTCCGCTAGATGTAGTTAGGCAGGCGGGGCAATGACCCCGCACGCACACAGTCACATAATCACGGGACACTGCCTACCGCATACGCAACGGGACGATTTTGTTCTTTGAAAGAGTGTGTATTTTGAAATACTGTAAAACAAACTATAAAAACAAAGTATTTTTTATAATTTTTAACTAAGTGTCGTAACTTTATTAGATTAATTATTTGTCTTTTATGACAACTTCTTGTTTGAGGAGGCTATAAAACTGCACCTTGTATATATACAAGGTATAATGTACTGAGGAAAACAAGAAAGGAACCTAAAAAGTCCTTTGAACAAAACCTTATAATTAGGTATATAGTAAATGTTTCTAGAAAAACCAATACACTAATAAAAAATTGCCCTATAGCCTCGCATAGAAACCTCAAAATAAATTGGACAAAAATTGGCAATCCGAAATGTTCTAGGCAAATATTCGACGAGCTTGTCGGAGCGTGTCACATGAGATATAATTGAAGAAGCAACAGATGGATCGGAAAATGTGACGTATTGCATTTCCCACAGGAAAATACCGCAGTATTTTTCATATCAGGAAAACCGTAAACAATCCTTTATACAAAATATTGATACTCCTCTTCAAATATTCTAGTAAAAATTGTATCAATCAGACGTAAGAGTATATGGACGTATATCTAACTGGATATGGCACAAACAAGCTTAGCATTACATATGATCGGAGGATCAAAGGACAGCAAAATGTATCTTCAGATATGTTTATGTCATCGACAAGACCATATGCACAGTCAACAAAAGAGATAGGTCTGCAGGGTCAGATACAGTTGAAGTTTTGTTAGGAACCGATGGGTGTTTTCAAATTTAATTTAATTTAAAAAGTAGATAATAAACAGTTAATTAATTAAGATTTAATCAGAGACATCAATCGGTTTCTAAAAAAACTTTATCTATATCTGACGACCCTTGATATCTATCTCATTTGTGAACTGTACAACGGAATGGTGGCACGGGATCTTGACCGGATAGCCAAAGTGTTTTCATATTCGCTATAATTGAGGAAACAAACAAGATAGATGATGCATGTCGCCCACACCTGGCCTGGTTTAGTGCATCATACGTGGTGATTATGTCATAATGAGTGCATTTTGTGCAGTATGGTTGTCAAACACTTCTAGTATTTTTTTCTGTAAGACAAACTGTCGTGTCCATGGAAACTGTAATGGCGAAATAACAGAACTATCCTTACATAATGAATCTTATCTAGTAGCTTATTTATATCAATGTAGATTCTTCCTCGCGTTCACTCTGCTTTATTTACAAACACAAGATCAGAAGGATAGCACATTATACATATATCCGCGTTCGCCCAGAATAGTTCGGTAATGTTCAGTGCATTCCTCATGACTGGACAGTGGGCAGGGTTGCCAATAGGTTTTTGTTATATTTGCCTGAAAGAAAACTTAAGAAAACTTTTTTGTATTGTAGGTAATTGATTCCCTTTTTTTGAGGATGAGAAATCATCTAATGACTTCTCCCGCTCTGGGCGGAGCGGAAGGGAATGTCAGTCTCTTACTGACTAAAACCCATCCGTGTTCGGGTAACGCCCTTTGCGTTCCAGGCCGCGGTGACTCTTTCGAATAAACTCCGCACGCAACCTAATTGGTTCTCTAGGACTATCTATCTGGAATTCCACATCAAGTTTGAAGATGTCTTACGTCTTAACAGGATAACGTGGCCCCGGAACGTAAAGGGCAACAGAAGGAACAGAGTGGTTTTTTAGTCAGTAAAAGTCTGACAGTCGCTTCCGCCCCACCCAGGGCGGAAGAACTCATTTGATGATTTTTACCACCTCAAAAAAAAAAGCATAAATATAGCAAGTTTAATCTTTAACTAAACCTATACACTAACACTTATCTAACAATTTTAACAAAACCACGACATAATCCTAGCGTTAGGTTTCACCCGGTCCGAATATGTTCCCAACGAAAAACTTTGGCATTAAGATTAGATGAGGGAGGCGCAATTCCACTTGCTCCGTTATGTACTTTTTGCTCAAAACAATCTCGTTTGCCTCGCGCTTCGTGTAGGATTGCGTGTAATGCTGGTTATATTTTTATTTCTTGTGAAATCTATGCCTGTGAAGGCTACGATACTTAAATCTAGGAATTACGTCTGTTGTTGAATAGCGTCTGAATTATAAGAGTCTGAGTTATGTAGGTTTATGAAGCTTTTTAATTGGGGTATTTGAAACTCAGCGTGAAGCAGATTTTTTTTTAACGTCTCACCCTAGCAATTTCTCTTATATCGTGGATGCGCGTTTACAAACACATAAACTAACATACACAAACATCTAGACCCGGTACAACTATCTGTATGTCATACAAATATTTGTTCCGTACGGGATTCGAATCCGCGAAACTGCGCCAACCGTGCCGTCAAATCCAATAAATGAAGATTGATTCAGATTGAACGAAGAATTTTTAAACGACAACTCCAACATAATTAAATTTTCTTCCGCTTCGCGACAGCCCTGCTCATAACGTTGATCGGGGTCAGGGTCGGCTCGGAGCGGCGGTCATCGCCTCCGTGAGCTTACGCTAAACATGCTGCACGTGTTTCATACTTACGTGTGTGATGCATTGGGAACCATACAATATTTCAAGCTAGATCTAGGTATGTTAAACTATATTACTATCCTTTTTTTCACCATCAATGCTGTTTTTCCACTTGAGAAGGCTGAGATTTTTACCTGTAACAAAGATATTAACAATTATTATGTTTATTTATGTATGTATTATGTTGAAATCGTAATGGCCTAGTGGTTAAGGCGCCCGCCTCTCATATATGAGGTTGTGGGTTTAAATTAACTCGAGCACTAAAGGGACATTTTAATTCATATGTTTTTTTTCTATGAATGAAAGGGAAGTCAGTGATAGCATGACGGCTGACAGGACAGAGTGGAAGAAGAAAACGTGTTGCGCCGACCCCAAGTAACATGGGACAAGGGCAGGAGGATGATGATGTATTTTCTAAGTCTATCGTAGACGTCATTGGCATATGGCAAACATCGTGCGAAAACCTGGCGATTTCAGGTGTGGTGATCAATGCTTGTGTCTTCTCTGGTCTTTGCAGTGTGACATTATTAGGCTGGTATATTATGTGGGTTATACTAATTAATGAACAATCAGTAAAGTTGTAACAGCATTGCCACATTCAAGGCTTGCTGCGCTCTTACCGTCTTAGAATAATCACTATATCTTCCAAAGACTTAATAAATGTAACAGAATTTGTACCAAATTATCTGCCTGATTAATTAACCAGTACTAATCCGGACTGGAGGTGGCTAAAATCCCATTAACGTATTTCGCCCATCATAGAGCACTCAAGGCTCCAGCAATCGTTTCCACTCGATTCCTGCCATATCAGTGAGCCAAGCCTTATAAAATACATTACGTTCTGACGTTTACACAAACGATTACACTGTGACATCGCATGTGTGTCGTGACATTAATTAACAGCTAAATTGATTTAACCCACATACCGGTAAAACGTTATTGACACGACATGTGACAGAAATTAATATTTAATGGAAATAATTTATTCTGTTAATCGGTTTTTGTCTACCTTTGTTTGCAGTATGTCCATGCTGTATCAGACACTTCCTTTTTTAAAAAAGACTAGTCTAAGAGATCTTGGAGTAATACTACTAACTTCAGGACCGCAAACTAATCTCAGCCCCAATCTGTCAAAAAAACCTTTAACCTACATTTTGGGTCGCTAGATTTTCAACGTTTTTAATTAGTAGAATTGGTCTTCTTATAGAACTGAACAGCTTTTTACCTTTTTGCCACCAAAAAACACGGCAGTATAAAACCCACATTAGTTACACGTTCACGACCTTTATCAGCTGTCTCATTCATATAAAAGTAGGTTGCCATGGTAACACTCGTTCCATCCCTTTCAGAAGCACTATAGGATTCGGCTGATTAGATACTGAATACTGATATCGACGTACTCCTGATTAAATTGCTGGTTTTACCAGTCACCATGATTGTAAAGAAGCCACGAGTTTGATTTTTAGGGTTTCTAATAACATTCTGGCCGATAACATTTGTAGCAGTTCTATGGGATTTATTTCAATATGTTGCCAGACCATTCGTTACTACGATATTAGTAGAATCAGGTTAATATGAATAATGGAATGTTGTGTGAGCCAAATCAAAAAAGGCATAACTTACAAATAATAATAATAATAATATTGAGTACAATCTTACCACTATTATAAATCCGAAAGTTTGGATATGCTCAATTACGCCAAAACGGCTGAACAGATCTGGATAAAATTTGGCACAGAACTAAATTATAGTCTAGCATAGAAAATAGGCTACTTTTTATCCCGAAAAATGTACGGTTCCCGTGGGATACTATTTGACGCGGACGAAGACTTTATGTAAAAAGTTTAAGAGAATTTATGTAAAAAGAGGTATATGATTAAGACAAATAAACATCATTTGTCAATGCCGGTAGCCTCTTGCTTGAGGCACTTGTCCCATTGAGTGATGCAGGCGATTTCCCCCCCCCCCTCTTTTATGTACATTATTGAGCGAAATTGTATTGCGATTATAAACTGTGTAATATTGGCCCAAATCATAATTCATTCATTCAACTGGCATAAATACTTATTTCGGCACAGTAATGTTTAAACTTCTAATTGAAAAACGATTACCTTTCATGAGTTATAGGAGGCCGAAGAAATATTATGTAAACTCATAAATATAGAAAGAGAAATGGTACAAAGAACGAATTATCCTCCCATTAGAGCGAGATAGTTAATAGCTAGTCGCTTATACGAGCTCCAACTAAGAATAATTAGATGGAAATTAGAGTAAACTTTCTAGCAGTTTTATTACTGCAGGCAATTAAACGAACAGAGTGCTGCTGTGAGGACTAAGCGATGTTGTTGAATTAGATTAAATGTGATTTATGACGCTGTGGCGACACAACTAAATAGATAGACAAACATAGTTTATTTTATACTAAAAAGAACTACAGAAAGTAATACATAATATGTATACATAAGAATGGAACAGATGACGGTCTTAGCTATCGCCAGCTTATTATTGTCCCACTACAGGGCAAACGAATCTTTTCATACAGAGAAGGCACGAGCATTTATCATTACGCATATTAATTACTAGCTGTCCGCCGCGGTTACACCCGCGTCTTTGGTTACTGCTCCGCTCCCGTAGATCGTAGCGTGATGGTATATAGCCTATAGCCTTCCTCGATAACTAATCTATCTAACACTGAAATAATTTTTCAAATCGGACCAGTAGTTCCAGAGATTAGCGCGTTCAAACAAACAAACAAACAAACTCTGCAGCTTTATAATATTAGTATAGATAAGTCCAGGTTTCCTCAAGATGTTTTCCTTCATCGATGCCAGTGATATCCAAGATAAACTTAGAAAGAACATATGAAATAGAAAAAGTCACATTGGTACTTGCTCATGCCCGTTTGCAAACCCTGACCCTGGGCAAAACATTAAGTCATCATGACATCTAACAATAGTTTTAGATTAAAAGTTCATACGTTCTGCTTGTGAATATACTTCTCAAGACACGTAAGATCAAACGACTGAACTTTGAAATCGTATCATAGATTTTAAACTTAGTTGTTTCCTTTCGAGTTAAAACGTAAACAAACACTGCACTCATAAAGACGAGTACACAATAAATCCGCTTGTCAGTGAGATAGCGCCGGTGAGGTAAGACGATCCGCAGAGCATGATGGATGGTGCACGGAAGAAATGTGTGATTAGAGCTCTCGTTAGTAATGTAAGATGTTCAGATGAGTTGATGTTTGTATGTTATGTTACATCATGGGGTATTTTTGTATTAAAATGTATAATTAATGTGAAAGTTTAAATAGACGTCCGTTACCTGTGTTCGTTACTATTACGCCAGAATGGCTGAATAGATGATATGCATGATTTTTTGTTTAACTTTTTTTTTAACCGAGTTCAAAAAAAGGAGGAGGTTATCAATTCGACTGTATTTTTTTTTATGTTTGTTAGCTCCTAACTTAGACTGGGTGAACCGATTTTCATGATTCTTTTTTTATTTGAAAGCTGGTGCTTCCCGTGTGGTCCCATTGTCACCATTTCAATATCTGATGATAAACTTCGGAGATATGGAATGGAACTCCTCACAGAATCACAGCAGCAATATCGTAACAAGTGAAATAGCTTTGTTTATACGTGTAGTCGATGACTGACTGAAGGAAAAGGGGGGGGGGGGGGGGTACGTCAACCCCCCTCCTACCAGTTTCCAAAATTAAATATATCGTGTGACGTATTGTTTGAAAGGGCTTTTTGTAAGGATTTCAAACATTAATATACAAGCACGAAAAAGTGAAAAATAAAAAGCTCTTTACAAAAAAAGATAACCGCCTTCAAAAACTACAAAATAAAAATAACTTTAGTTTTGGTAGTCGGTGGCAATACTTACCTACATAACAAATAAAAGCTTGTAAAAACAAAACCAAAGCCGCCGACTTCCAAAACTAAAGTTATTTTTATTTTGTAGTTTTTGAAGGCGGTTATCTTTTTTGTAAAAAGCTTTTTATTTAGGTATGGGAAGTCATCCCAGAGCGGGACTTCTCCCGCTCTGGGCGGAGCGGAAGCGAGTCGGACTCTCACTGACTAAAATCCACCGTGTTCCTTCTAATGCGTTTTGCGTTTCAGGGCCGCGGTAACTCTTTCGGATAAAATCCGGCAGCAGATTATAGTCTGGAATAGTACATAGGCAACTTTTAACAAGAAAAAATTTACGGTTCCCGTAGGATAATATATCAATTTTACCGCGGATGCAGTCGCGAGCAGAAGCTAGTACGTAATAAGATGGAACGAAGTTTGTCGTATTTACTTAGTTCTATTACCGATACAAAGCCACAAAGGAGGCAGAATCGTAAGCCTTTACACATAACTTGTAGTTAGACCATCCATGCATCCAGATCTGCATCCACTAGCACCTAGAGCCACAGTGTGACACGCGGACACAGTAACAAGATATACCACGTACCAAGTCATTTGCAATAGTTACAGACAACTGCACGTCAGTAATAACTCTTGAATTACGAAAATCGCCCTTACTGCTTCGGCATAAAGACGCTCTGCATGTCAAACTATTACAATAATTGATGCCACAGATTGTAGAAGGGTAACTGTAGATCTCTTTGTACGCTCGGCTAGGTAGACGTCAGATTAACAACGTCTGCAGTTAGTAATACTAGACGCTTTTACTTGAACCAACATGGTCTTTTGCGTTTCAGTATGGTTCATGTTGAATTGAGTTAAGATGTAGATAGTTATTGTCCCCTGTTATTGTTCCACTACATGGCAAAGGCCATGGGTCTTCTCATACAGAGAAGGCACGAGCATTGATTACCACGCTTGCTGGAGGCAGATTGGCGATTTCTGATTTCTATCAATTATAAAGTCCAGGTTTCCTCACGATGTTTTCCTTCATCTATATCAGTGATGTCTAAGATAAACTTAAAAAGTACATAATGAATTGACACGACGAAATATTTTAAAATCTATCTATACTAATTTAGCTGACGACTTTTTTGATTGTTTGTTTAAACGAGCTAATCTCTGGAACGGAGTCGGAATAGAAAAAACTACCTATATTATTTTTGTATAAATGATAGCCAGATTCATGAGGAATAGAAGAAGTATAGTGTATATAACATCACGCTACGACCCAAGGGAGAGGAGAAATAACCAAAAACGTACCTAACAAAACGATGGTGAAAATACCACGCGACCCCACTCGCGGGCAGATAAGAGATAATCTTCAATCAAAAAAGGAATACCTAAACATACCTACCATATATAGTTGATTACCAATGCAACAACGCACGAACATAACGTACACAAGCGGCTGTTGTATTCAATTCCCGGTACAATTCCCGCGGGATCCACCGCACATCCCTAAATGTTCAATTATAATTTAATTAATACAGTTAAAGCCGTTTAGGAGAGCTTTGTCGGATCTTTTATGATTATTGTTACCGTATTTTTCGTTGGAATTGGCTTTGCTATTGTCTTTGGAGAGGCCTTTGTCCAGTCGCAAAATCTTGTAGGATAGTAATATAGGTTAAGCTCCCCATGATGTAACATAATTTTAATATGAAAACTATTTTATTTAAGGAGACATTTTTGTGGCTTTTTAATTTTCGTTCTAGTAAGTACATGTCCTCTAGTCATGGTAACTAACTGCTTGTACACTATTGTGGTAAGTTCTAGCTAATAAACTTTACAAATAAATAACAATAACATGTTTCTTTGTAACGTTACTGGGGCATATTAACGTTTACAAGGTACTTCATATCCTAAAAACATTATTTTTGTACTAACTAATCTCCGAAATGCCTTACTAACTTAGGCTACTTTTATTTTAGAATAAAGAATTAGAGTAAGACATTAAAACCCCTCAGACAACAGACATACACGCAGATCAGTCGCTTACTTAAGCTAGTTATACATTAAAGTATTACTAATTCTTCGTCTAGATCACATAACATAACATCACGCCTGTAATCCCCGAAGGGTTAGGCAGAGGTGTACCCATTAGTACACCCACATTTCGCCAGTTATGTTTAAGTCCCATGTAATAGGGGGCGAGCCTATTGCCATCAACCGGGCACAAATCCAGACTCCGAGGCTGCTACCGAGAAATTCCTGATGGAAAAACCCAATAACACTTTGCCCGACCTGGGAATCGAACCCAAGACCTCATGCTCAGCAGTCGCGCTTTGCGACCACTAGACCAACGAGGCAGTTCGTCTAGTTCATTATTGAATAAATGATGTCAAAGCAAAAACTAACGAGCATGGTCAGCTTGCATCGTTAATTCGCAGTCTAAAAACGTAAAAGCGGGACCGCGTCCACCTAACGAGCATGGACATCAGGGACTACAGTTTCCTGTATATTATACACAATTAGTTTCCATACGGAACCCACGACAAGAGCAACAGTATCGTATATCAAAGTTAACTTTCCTTTCAAGCATCTATCATCATCCACTTGGTATCTGGTAACTAATGAACTGTTGTATCGTGTATTCGTTAGGGCGATGCTAATGCATCTTGTTTGAACTTTTAAGCGATAGTTTACTTACGCAGTGTTTGAGTTGCATGTTTCTTAAATCAACATAACATCACGCCTGTTATCCCTGAAGGGTTAGGCAGAGTTATACCCATTAGTACGACCCATGTAATGGGTGGCGAGCCTATTACCATCAACCCAATAACACTTTGCCTGGCCTGGGAATAGAACCGAATTCCTCATGCTCAGCAGTCGCGCTTTGCGACCACTAGACCAACGAGGCAGTTCTTAAATCAAATCCAAAGGAAACATAGCTTAGCATTGACTTTTAAGAAAATAAAATTCTTTTTCAAACTATTTTTCATTTTATTTTATTTGATAAACATACAGCAAGGGTAAAGCAGTGCTTGTGAAAAATATAAAATGAAAACCATTTACAATTTTCCACTGACAACTTAAAAAGTGCTAAGCAAACAAATAAGTAAAGATATTTTACAACATAAAAGTAAGCAAGTTCTCCAAAAAGAAATTTCCCACTAATCAATGCTTAAGTCAGGAAATCCTGATATTGCGTAGAATTATTTAAATAATATTCTTTACACAGTTTATTAAAAGTTCTGCATAATACCGTTATAATGGAAGGAACTAAATTGCAATATAATCTTTTAACTTTGTCTACTTATGCACAAAATACCAGATGATAATGACTGAACGTATAATAATACTACCGTTATAATACAGATTATTTTAACAAAAAGATTAGTGCATCAGCCTGCGTGTTCTTGTGCAATTTCCAAGAAGTTAATAATGGGAAATGGCTGATTATATTCATAGACGCTGAGCTGATCTATCATTACTGGTAATTTTACTCATTACCTCGTGCGTCATATTCCGCAGTACTTAGGTGCTACTCTGAATATGAGAGAATGCCACAAATGTGAAAAAACAATAGTAAATAGTGTTTATACTTCTTTCTTTGTTTCTAGATAGGAAACCTTTAAAAGGCGCCCGGTCTTTGGGGTCAAGTATGGGATTCATAGGTCACTAAAATCACCTCGGTGGTCACCATCAGCACATGAAGAGAGTTCCGGTTCCTCTTAGTAGATCGCACCAGAGTATTACTTACTGTTGGATATAGATTTTCGCAAGGAAAAATTTAGTTTTCACGAGATATGGAATTCGTGAAGATCGATTGAATTAATACTGATATTATAAAAGCGGATACTACAGAAATGCTTTGAAATAAAATTCCAATATTAGGTGGCTTTCTCTTATTTGTATTGCCCATGTGTCAGATTTGGAAGAACACATGAGCAACTCCCAAACTTTGACTTGACATGGGTCATAAAACAAAAAAAGACGCCAATTCAAAACAAAATGATTAGAATAGACTTTACATTCCAATGATTAAAATAACCAAGCTAAATACAAACTCATTGTACCTACGTTTCACGGAACCCGATTACCGTAGCAATCTGCCAAGATAATTCAGCATTTAACGGATAACTGAACGGTGCAATTTTATATGCAAAGCGCTAAACAAAAGGTAGGGCCGTAATAGCGGTTTCATGTACTTCGGCGTTAGTGCGCAACTTTAGCATAAGAGCTATAAATCTAGTTTAGGTCGGCACTCGCATCTGTGGCAATTTAGGGCTGGCTGGCTGTAGATTTTAAAAGTGCGTAAGGCACAAGTTTGTTTGGCAAAGATCGGTAAAACTTTTACGACACGGCGTAACGTGTTTTCAAAGGCACGGAAAGGTATGTAATGGAGACTTGGCATGTAATGGATGGTCACCCATCCACGGTGCGACCTCGGCAAGTGTAGTTACTTAGCCATGAGCTACATCTTCATATCCTTTACTGACAAAATCCGTTTTCGACTTAGGTTCCATAGAAGAGTGCATAGCCTAGACTTAATGTTTCTATTATATTGCAGTGGCAACCCTACACAATGTGCCGACAAGTTGAAAGGATTGTAGTTTAGTGCTGTAACGTTGTTTGAGTTTCAGGTTAACTTGTAATTTCATTTGATAATGATTAATCGATTTACATGATTCTTTATACCCACATACTAGGGCTTGTCAGATTGGATTATAAGACGCAAGAGACCATGAGACCGCGGCTAATAGGTACAAACTAATTCAAGTTTCAATGAGGCAAAAACTAATAACTAGTATACAGATTATGTGATACCTTCTTCCGCACCTGCCACCTCATACATTATGGAGAAGAGCTTAAGGTTAAAGCTCATTCGTACAATACCGTTCGCAATGGTAAAGTAATAAGATTTTCCCTAAATACTAAAAGGAAAAGGTAAAACTGTACTATTTTATGTTTAATCATTGCTAAGCTTACCTGTATTAAGGAGTTGGCTTTGAATGTTTCCTATGGGACTTTGATTTTTCTTTTTTTTATGTTAATCAGCATACCTATTACAAAAACCAGTATAATTTAAAATAATAACATACCGTTTCAAATAACGGTGTTCCAACAGCTATCATAAGTTCCAAAAAACGAATTCTAAGTAAGTGTCGAGTGAGTAAAGTGGCGTGCGTTCGGACTTCCTTCTAAGGATACAATTATTGTACGTAAAACACGCCAACTTTACCCAAATGAAGGAAACGTTTGTAATAAATCCAAGATTTATCGTTTTGGGAGCAAAAATTAAAAAAAGAGCCCGACCTCTTGACGTTTCAACTGTTTGAGAATTTCTTTATGAGTTTTTGTGTGTTATGAAACGTCGAAATGTTGGGAACAACAAAAAGTCGTATAAAACGTGCAAACAACAGTTAAATTAAATACAATTACAATAAAGAAAATACATTTTCCTTTCCACGACATCTGTTAAAAAAGTCGTTTAAAATAATGAGTACAAATATTACAGCGACAATGCAGTGAGTAAATTCCATTATAAGCGGTAACAAAATGCATTCAGCTCCGGAACGAGGCGGTTGAATCGGGTCGCAACTGCTTCGGATTGGATTAAACCAGGCTCCGTCACAAAAACGTGCACTAGTACGATACCGTAGTACTTAGTTACACTAAAGAGTAGTGCGGTGGAGGGGGTGGAGGGGGGGTACAGTTTTGACTCGCTAATGACGTCACCGGCTCACAAGTATTCAGGATAGTCAGGATTCAGACAGAATGGGCGGAGTCATTGCTTTGGCAAGTAATTACAGCTTTGCTAAACTGCTAAAAGGAATTTAAATTATAAAATGTAGCTTTTAGCTTTAGTGACGTTTTTAATTAAATTAGTGTTGATATTTTAAATTATTATTATACCGTAGTAGTTGCGGTATTCTTTACTCAATAGAGGATTTGATAAGAATCTCCGTCGGTCAATTTAGGTGAAGTAAAGTTGAGGTGACCTGTCATCCCAGCAGGATCCTGCTGATTCGGAAAAAAAACCAATCCGACTGGTATTTCCAGAGATAAAGCGTTAAACAAACAAACAAACATAAACACTCTTCAGCTTTATTATATTAGTACAGATAGCACTACTATTGTCTTAATAACGATAAACTTGCCAATCACAATCTCTCATTGATTAACATTTCCAAACAACCCACAGTTTAAACTCTACAAAGAAAAAACCGCAGTTATAATAACTATCCGAACTTGAACACGACGGCACGAACTTCAGCAAGAATAACATCAACAAAGTCGAACTCAATTATAATACCATTAGCTTTCCCACCCCGATATTCTATTTAAAATAATAATAAAGTTCCCTAGCCGACTAGCTGCTCGACTGGAAGGACCGGAATTACTTTTTTCGTTTGGATCAATTGATAATAGCAATTGAGTATTAAACATCACTATTGACCAATTTTTGGGCATTACTGACATCGGTAAAGAAAACACACCGTGAGGAAACCTGGACTTATAAAATCGTCAATCCGTCTTGAGCAAGCGTGGCGATCAATGCTCATGCCTTCTCTATATGACAAGAGGCCTTTGCCCTGTAGTGAGACACACGCACATATTAAAAATTACAAACTGGAAACTACAAATTATTAATTAACTGAACCAATAATTCCAAGACATAACTTCGGTAAAGGAGCCCTGAAAACTTAATTAATTTTCAAATAACTGTCAAATTTTATTTTGGTATCTTAGCTTTGATATCAATAAATGATTAATTGTGTTGGTAAAAAGTGACGTCACAGTTTACTTTTGCCATACAAAGCCAATGGTGGAATCGCGTTTTGACAGGTAACAAAAAGTATGTCAATTGATTTGTGGTGTCAAAAATCCAATTATATGGCTGAAATGATGTATTTTTTATCAAATAATTGACACCACACTTGTCATATCACTGTCATTGCCTCCCACGATTATAATTGTCAGGATTCCCACCATGATGACTTCTCAAAGAACCATAATTACACTGCATAATATACCAAACAAAACATCGACGTTTACTGTTCAAAGCACAACCCTCATCAGAATATTTCTTGTCGGAATTTCGCAGGTGTATGGAAATGAAGGCTCCCCGCAAACAACGCTGTAAACTATAGACGCGTCGAATGAGTCTATTTACATGCACGAGTCGGGAATCGAACCGCGACGTCTCCGCCACCTGGCCTCAACTTTTGTCAGCAATTGAAATCCTATTGTGTTGGCCGTCTGTTGTTTGCGAGTTTTTCAGGTAGAGTAGGGATCGTTTGTAATGCCAATAAGGGCAAAATGTGCTCCGAAATGGAATATTGCGGTATTGTAATACACGCTATTGTTTTCATCTTGCTGTTTTGGGAATATTTGAATTTTTGATCGTTATATATCTTTGTTACGGGATGGTTATGATGTGAAGAGCTTATCTGTATTGTTATGATTAAAATGACGCTGTATTGTCACAATTTTTGAAAAGCTCTTACTGAAAGTCAAATCATTTTTATCACCATTATCATCCACTTTTGGACGCTATTTGCGAGAGAAAACGTATGGAGAAGAATGGGCAAGTAACTCCATACATACACACTAAAAAGTTCCGCCCCAGCAACGTTGCAAGTCAAAGAAAATTTAAAACAATCAAAGTTAGCCTAATTATCACACCACCATTACCTTTCTGGTAAAAAGGTATTTTGTCATTCACCGTACAGGTTCACTGGCCTGTACCGTTGCCGAGGCTTGCATTGTACGAGCTAAAAGGTGCTACGAGCAGAACCTTGGCAAAGGGAACGTATTAGCTACACGTGCATTTGTTGCATGTGTGATAAAGTGTTACTGTAGCTTTGAGTACCGTGTCTGTGGATGTTTTTATAGTTTACCTACTCCGTCACGAAATTGATTTATAATATGTATGAGTGTATGATGTAGCATAAAACAGCTTGTAAGTTCGACTGCAAAACACGTGCCTCTTTTCTGACAGATGTTATAATATTTAAATTCTTTCAATTTATTGCATTCATCTGTTACATTTTTTAAAGTCGTACCCGGTAAGGACATGGCGACATAATACAAGTAGGTAGATAGTACAATTTAATTAGGTACGTATTATGTTAAATGGTAATATTTGGTACTCAGTAAATAAATGTTTAGTAGAAAATATTTACGGTTTAGTGACGTAGTCCATTGATCCTGTCACAACCGTAGTTATATTTAACTTCATATTACTTTTAACTACATAGTTATCCTTTTGAAAAGTCCCATAATTTGTATTTTAGTGTTTCCTATTCAACCTCGTAATATTTCTGTCGCGTCACTCCAACTGTGGAGCGTTAACAATAGACTTTCTCAGCTATTCCTGACAGTTTCCAGCGACGCCTTGAGCCCGGCTGGTCGGTTGGTTATAACGAAAAACTGCACTTAACAATGTCAGTTGACGCCTGACGTTGAAAGAAAATGTTCAGATTTTAAAATGATTTAAAAAAGATATTGCGGTTATGTGTTTTTGTAGAAAATAGGAGGATGTGGTTTTTCAAATTGTATCAACGTGAATTTTGAGTAATTCAACATAAGTGTACAGCAGCCCTACCATGAACTACATGAACGTATTTGAAGAACAGTTCAGTTTTTGGGTCGCGATAAGAGAAAATACGTCAATATAATGACATAAATTGATGCGTTATATTGACGTATTTAAAGAACAATTCAGTTTTTGGATCGCGATAAGAGTTAATGGTAGGACCCCCAGGTAAACATGTAGAAAATAAATAAAGTGTTTAGACGACCGACCTTCAAATAAACAAAGTCAGTCATTCGGCAATGCTTTGAAATTTAATCAGAAAGGAGAAGAACTAGCAAGAAACTTCAAGGATATGCTTTTGACTAAGTTATTATTCTGGTTACGTATATGCTTGTTGCTTCTTATAAGTTATAACAAAGTACAATGTACATAGGTAAAGAGCAATATAATAACAAACACTCTTTCCATATCCGAATATATTTCCCCACATCACACCTTATCTCAATTCGTCCTTATCACGTATACCTAAAGGTACGCTTATCACTTACTAAGGTAACTTTAGCGAGTCATCCGAGGGAGCATTTCATTAGTAGTGCCGTCACAGGTGAAGCGAAGATTAGAGGATCAACACATTTGTACCTAGGATGGGGAGAGTGATGGAAAATGGAAATGGTGTGAGTACTTATACGGTTTATGGTTGAGGAAAGACGCGCGACGTCTCGTCTTTAAAAGTGGATGGTTCAAAACGATCAAAATCTAGCCGAAATCACATATCAGCGACAATCTATGTAAATAAATTAGAGGCGTACTTGACAAATTGAGACTGAGATTAGATTGCGATCGTTTCTAATGTTTAGTAGAATTGCCTCCCAACTAGATTTAGCTATTATAAAATGACAGAGAGACTATAATTTGCATTAAAACTGCGCTTACCTACCTATGTAAATTTTTGATGGAATGCAACATAAAAAATTCCCGTTCTTCCATCAAGTTTACTACTGTCAATTTGAATTTACACCCCGGAACTTGATCTCGAATCTTCAATGATGATCACTGACACATCAAAATTGTTATCACTTGGTCACAGTTACCCGTCCCGACTGCTGGCACGTATGTTTCCCCCCTAGGCGTAATACCGGCGAGGTGATAACGCGACGCCGTTTGACGTCGGGACAGCCGCGAGCCGGGAGCGATCCGACGGAGCTTTTTTTTAATGCGCCACGTCTTTTCACGTGATACGTCTCGATTTTGAAGTACGCGGCTGGTGTTAGTTATCTTGGATGTATGGTTCTTGAATGAGTGACTGTATACGGGAACTCGGAATTTATTAAGGACGGTTGAATTTCTTGCAGTTTAGTCTCCAAATTAAGGTGTGTGAACGTGAAAACTGAAACTATAGTAACGCAAGCAACCTTATTAAAATAAATGTTTATGAGACTTTCGACATGATTTCTGGTACCTATACACACATTCCAATACTATCAACGAGCTTTCCACTTAAACCTGGAAACGTTAAGAACGCATTTCGAAAACCATTAAACCAAGTAAATTAGCTGACTCCACTCCGCCGCAAAGCGAACACTAACATTAGATAGAAAACCGTTCAGAGAAAATTGAATGCACTCTCAAACTAATTTTCACTTTTACCTACCTACAAAAACGACTCATCTAAGTGACATATTTCGACAAACTACACCCATTTCGTTTTCAATAGTCACAATAGAAATAATATCAATATTTACGAGGCTGTTAAACAAAAGGGTGCGAGATAAAGTTTCTCGTCCCATTGTCTTGTCAGATATTGTTTCGATCAGGCACTGAAGGTACAAGTTGTCGATAAAGTATCATATTTGTCGTGGGCGGTTAGCATCGTAAAATACGGGTTGCTTTTCAGATAGTTAGAACTATTGCTTGTACGAAATAAGTTTGTGGTGTAATGATATTCGATGTAGGCGTCTGATAAGTTTTAAAACTTACACTTTTCGCGTACCTACTGCTGAGAAAAGGTCGCTCGTAGGATTAAGTTTATTAATTAATTAACTGCGTACTAAGTATGATAATGTATTATTAGGGATAAGATTAAGTCTAATTTTCATTCAATGAACATTCATAATCCATCAAGTCGGAATGTAGCCTTTCGTTTTTACTAAACGTTCTACATATTACTGTAGGCATCCGTCACCGTTTCTCACACTCCATTTCATCCCAATCACTTTCACGTGACGGCAGATCAGACAGTCTGCTTTAAAATTAACACCAGCTATCTAATTGAAACATCCCAACAAACCTTCTATCGTTAATCCATAACTACAGCCTCTCTCAAACTGTTACAGGCGTTCCATCGATTGCGGCTCATCATTCCCTTCGGCGGAGCGTGAGAAATATCGGTGGCGACAGATTAAAGCCGACGCCGGCGCCGTTATTAGTGTATGTTAATATTTATAGGGGAAACCTTGTGGAAAGTAATAGTTGGTGAGAAGGTAGGTGTAGAAGTTCCACTCTGTCGTGTCTGTGAAGAAGACTGACGAGCATAGAGAAATGAAACAACAACGTCAGTTAACTTTCCTAGTCTTGTTTCGGGTTGTGAAATTGGGTAGTTGATACTTATTAACCAATGATTCCAAGACACAACTTAAAAAAAAACATTTTTTTGAAGCTTTAAAAACTCGTTTATCATTAATATACTGTAAAATTAGATTTTTACTTGCAGTTAGAAAATTGAGTGACGTCACAGGTTGCTATGGCCAAACTAAATCTATGGGGGAATCGCGTTTCGACAGCTCATAAAAAAGTATGTCAAGTGGAGGTGTCACGGTTCTAAAAAAGATTTCTTTACATATGGATGACGAAGAAACTTCGTTATTCAACTTGCCATCAAGGCTAAAACACTTTACAAGCACAGCATCGCTTCAGTGCATCTCCTTCTTAGATCTATTCTTTATTTGTGTTTGTACGTACACTATTATGTCGATCACTTGCCGCACTCACTAATTGGCAATACGCGACACGTCTTTTCTAATTAGTTGAATCCGATGTTGCTATGCTGAGACTTCTGATTTAATCTATTCTGTGGTCACAACTCACAAGGAATATGTAATAAGCTGTGCTAAAGCGATTATGTGGATAAGTAAAAACAACAGAATTATGGTCGGTTTAATTGGGTAATCGGTTATTAAAGATTTGTGAGGTTTACAATGTTTACGGTTTAGCAATATTCAGCACTAATATAAGGGCCATAATTTACATATTAAAATTGCAGTTATAGATAACTAGCTGTTGCCTGCGGCTTCGCTCGCATTTTATTAAGATAACTTAGATTACTCCTACGTTTCTCTTAAGTTTTTCCATACAAACGAAAGGGGGATCCAAAGATCCCCCTTTCGAAAATCTTTTCTTAGCGGAAGTCTACAACTATAAACTACCTCCCTGCCTTTCATATTTATACGTCAAGTGGTTTTTGATATTTCGTGATGAGTCAGTGAATTCGCTTGTATATATTTAGATAGAAGATAGATAGATTTGGATGGGTTAAGAATGACTTTTATTAAGGTTGAAATAGCTACGAAGGATGGGTATGAAATATTATAGGGTGTCTAAGTATATATTACTTGTTCTTGAAGCAAATAAACTGTGTACCAAATACCATAAAATAACCAAAAAAAGACGATAAACAACCTTTTTGGCTCGACAACATTCGCAGTTCGCACGACATCGCAACATCCAAAATTATTTATGTACACAATCTAAACGAAAGTCGAAGGCTAACAGTTTGCCAGCAGGCTAGACCTTACAAATGATTTAGGATGTAGGACCTAAACCGATTCCTATTCCTGAAGGATTTAACCCTTTCAGGCTGAAAGTGAAAGTCGTGAAACATAAAATAAAAACGGCTTTTGGGCTAAAGTGAGTCTGTCTGTCCGGAAATCAAGATCTTTAGCCCGTTGTTTGAATAAAGGAAATTCGTTTATTTTATGTAGATGAAAATATAGGAGGTAAGCCAGGGGTCTTTGTTCGCATATTCTTCATTGAGTAGGGTTGAAACTGAGAAAGGCAAAATAAAAAACTGCTGAAGTATCTATTAAAGCGCAAATTGTTTATAATCCACAGATTTCCAACGTCAAATTTTAATTTCACGCTAATATCCCTCTTGCGAGTATGAGTAGAGGCATGGCTAAACTAGTTCCAATGTTTGCGGAGAACAGCGGAAATACAACGCTTTAGCGCCAAGAGCGTAGTTTGTAAACTTTGCAACAGATGGCGCTGGAAACAAATTTTATTTTGAATCCTTTTTAAAGTATCTGAAGTTAAGTTTTGAATTTTCAGTGTCTTTTTTTTACAGTAAAACTATTTATTTTGATCAAAAAAGCAATTTAACAAATATTAGCTTAAAAAACAGAATATAGTGCTGTTCTAGAAACGGGAGAAGTCATGATTATAATATTGCCTAACACATTGGGCCCTAAATTAAACTAAACAAGAAAGGTAAAATATACAAAAATGACATAATAGCCCATAGAGTAATTATTATTTAGTAGCGAAACTTAAAACAATAAAACTAACTGTTACTGCATTGTCCCTACAAACTATAGCTTATCGAGCTTTTATCAATATTAGCCCACTAAATACTAGATCTAGTCTCCAGACAGTCTGACATCACGGCTGTACGTATGCCAAGCAGGACACGACTCCAGCCAAGTCGGTCACCAAACAATAATCCCATATCAAGATAATATATTTTGTAGATACTCTCGCCTGATGAATTGTCCCATATTCAAAATGACAATGTGATATTATTCTCGTTCTCAATTTTTCATTAATAAGGTAAACAGGACGCAACATACAAACTCTATCTGTGTCTCTTTCTAGCTCAGGTGCTCATACAGTCCATGACCATAACAAAATATATGTGAATAAACTTATCTTATCCGGTTTGTTATATCCCATCGGACTATAAGAGTGAGGAAAGAGGAAGTGCATCTGTGTGCACACACTAACTTGTGCACTATAATCTCTCCTGTAGACTTGGCTAGTCTCCATTGAGATTGGTTGCCGTGAATGAAATTCAGTCGGGAAAATATTATTAATATTGTCTTGTTGGCCTAGTAGTCGCAAAGCGCGAGTGCTGAGTATGAGGTCTTGGGTTCCATTCCCAAGTCGAGCAAAGTGTTATTGGGTCTTCCATCAGGAATTTCTTAGTAGCAGACTCGAAGTTGGGATTTGTGCCCGGTTGATGGCAATAGGCTCGCCCCAAACTGGGACTAAAACATAACTGGCGAAATGTGGGTGTACCAATGGGTGCACCTCTGCCTTTCGGGGATTACAGGCGTGATGTTATGTTATGTAGGTACGGGCATAAGATAAGTGTTCTGACTTTTACAATGGACATGTTGTCAAGCGCGTGTTGTAACCAAGGAACTTACACGTGAATGGTAATTTGTCATATTAATTTTTTCGTTCGAAAAACCGGGCTTTATCCTCCCCACAGTAAGTTGATTTACATACATACATTAACTCACGCCTTTTTCCCATGGGGGTGGGCAGAAACCAAACCACAGAACGACACCTGCTACGATCGTTACATAGGTACTAAGGTTTAAGAACTTTATTTCTCAAAAAGTCCTAAAGTACTCCTTAATTCCTCCTTCCTTATTTTCTCCTTAATTTCGCATAAACCTTTTTGTCTGACATAGTTCTTTGTAATATGGTATGCTAAATAAATAACGACCAATATTACTCCTTGGACGCTCTAGATTCGGGTCAACGTTTCAAATTGAATTTCTTTAGCTCGTACCGGGATTAAAGTTCGACAAATAGGATGAAAATCTTTTGTTGGGATTGAAATGAAAAGCATGTTTACCTGGGATGCTGTGGGAAGATTATGTGAGTGAAAGTGTATGCAGTCGTAATGAAATTAAAGAATTAATGAATTTCGACCTTAAATGTTACTCTGAGGAGGTCCAATATTGTGCGCGTTAACCGACGTTTATGTATTTGTGTGTATTCCATTAGGTATTAACCCTTTCCCATAACAGACATAACTACCGGCTACAATACAAGGAAATGCCATTAAAATAAATTATGAGTAATCATGTTAATAAAACAATAGCGTGCAACATAAACATGAATCGATATAATTTTTACTGATCGACATTAAAAACGAATTAATGTGCTTGTAAAAAGTAGTATCGTTGTTTCAAAAGTATCTATGGTATGTTTTATCAATAGACAAGCTCTTAATGATGACATATTGTATCGCATTTAACGAGGAGGCACTACAATTTAGGACAATGTCGTCGATAATGGTTCCTTACAATAGATTTTTTTTTGAGTTGGCAACCAGAATCAATATTACTATTTTTGTTTTTTTTTTCTTGTAAATGACTTTCAAAGTTGCCTTCTAATGGTCTAATTGAAATAAATGATTTGACTTTCGACACAAAAATAACGAGGCGAAGGCGGAATCGATAAAAACAAAATACATTTAATAAACTATCAAAACTTTCAGAAGAACCTACTAAAGCTTTAACAAATTCAAATGGATTTTACAGTAGCTACAAACTTTAGTCTAGCGTTCGATAGTCAGTGACAAACTCACGCGAACCCATTACTAACCATTCCATTAACTGAGCTCCAACCTTTAGTTCAGTTTAGGAACTCGTCGGTCAGCTGATCATGTGCTCTCTCTCACACATGAAAATGAAGGCATTACGACTCCTCATAAATATTAATAGGGGTACCTATACGATCGAAAATAGCAGGCATTCTTACGAGCGTATTATACACATACCGATTTCAGGCAGGCAAAAAATCCGATGTATCGACAAATTGTAGATTATGTGACGCCCACTACGCAGCGTATGAACGTAAGTACTTTACATGCGAGGAAATGGTTTATTCAATATACCATACAGACTCATACACGGAGAATATTAAGTGAGAGTATCGACAATAACATCTTTTGGAACTTGATTTGGGTTATTTTTGGTGCTTTTTGTTGCGGAGACGAAATAGAAAACGTTAAGTAGGTATTGCCTGGTTCCTAATCTTCTATCACCAACTAGTTGGCTTTTTTAATACACTTCGATACCTACTGATATACGACCTTATGAATTTATTTAAACTATGACCACTTAAGGAGATATACAAGGCATTAATAACGCCATATAGATCAAATCAAATCAGTGTATTAGATTTAAGTGTTGGTCGATACCAACACTACACTTGGATCACACTTGGATCATACCACTTATACTCCATTCAAAATAAGATTAAAACGCTACCGTTATTTTATTGTTAGCGTTCAATAAGGTTTGTTAATTCACGATAGATATAAAGGTAATGTAGACTATTAGCCATTAACAACAAAAAGACACTAAAATACAGTAAATTTTTAAAAAATACCGCAATAGCTACCGCATTATTTTTGTAATGCTGAAAAAAAAAATACCTTGGCTGGTTAGGCTTATGTTACTT
Organism: Hoplodrina blanda; assembly: GCA_949316365.1. Lineage (NCBI taxonomy): Eukaryota > Metazoa > Arthropoda > Insecta > Lepidoptera > Noctuidae > Hoplodrina > Hoplodrina blanda. The sequence continues at coordinate 834,835 of OX438590.1, forward strand.
TATGATTATGAAACTATAAAACACAGATGCCGTCTACAATTATAGTAAATTGCGAAAGGCACGCTGTCCAATAGGACGTTTGCGTAAAGAACAGGGGCGTAGCCACCGCCTACGGGGCCCCACAGCTACATGGGCCCCGAATCCGTGTAAGCAAAAATTCGTAAAATATTAGCTACTATCTCACTTAAACTCTTGGGGTGTACGCTAAGCTTTCCGAGAAAAAATAAACATATCGTTTCTTTTGAAGGGCCCCCAACTAATTTTGATACAGGGCCCGTCTAAGGCAAGCTACGCGACTGGTTCAGGACCAACATTTTGTAACAGAACATCTTCAATTTTATATTTTACTGTTAACTGTTATTATTCAAAGTTAGTTTCTAAAACATTTCACGGGAATATTCTATGTAGTTTCAAGTACGGAGACGTGATCGGAATGAATAGAATTTTCATTGGCATTTTCATAAATACCCAGTTTAAATTCTTCTTTCTTTTAAAGTGTAATAAAGTGAGGAAATGTTAAGGAAATAATGTAATTTTACCGTATTATAGTTGACTTTTGTCGCTTCTATTTACCTGTAACAAAATTAAGAAATGGTTAGCAACGTTATAAGAGTAACGAAACAAACAAATTAAAAAATAAAGCTTGGATCCTGTTCCCGATGCCGGTGGGCTATTATTTTTTTTTTGCAATATTAACAAAATATATAATTGGTATATTTTTAAAATAAAATTAATGATAATAATCTTTACAAAGTATAAATAAAGTCGCTTTCCGCCGTCTATACGCAAAGATCTTTTAAACAACACAACGAATTTCAATGCGGTTCTCATCAATAGACAGAGTGATTCAAGAAGAAGGTTTAAGTATATCTGCGAAGCCGGGCTGGTTGCCAGTAACTAAATAAGTATATCGCAGAAATATACACATCAAAAGTGTCTAGGGATCAACATCCCTAACAAATGTTAGGGATGTTGATCCCTAGACACTTTTGATGTGTGTATATCGACACGTGTTTATTATATTTTTTTGTTATTCAATAAACAAAGTCAACATAATGTAAAAGCTGCATCCTGTTTGGGTTCAAATAAAACCTTTGTACCCTTTTCAATAATACATGAAAGAACAAACATATCGCACATCTATGGGTGCCATAAATAAATCATAACTTCCTGTGTATTCGCTGTTTATTCGGTATCACATAGAAATGGTTGGTATTGTTTTTGGAGCTTTTAAAATAATAGTTGGTATGTTCAATAAATTTTAGTTGGTTTTCACCGATTGTTGGTAGGAATGTAAATATTGAAGTTATCAGAACTGTTGGTTGTACAAAATGTTCAAGTATCTACTATGAAGCTGTGTCTGACATAGTTGCGACGGTAACAATAACTAGCTTTCAACTTACGACTTCGTCTACGTGTAAGTCAAGTACCTACCTATACTATAAAACAGCCTATGACACTCGGGTATTACCGAGTGTCATATGCTGTTTTTATAGTAGCTTTCTTTCGTTAAAAGAAACTTTGTAATCAGACTACTACTTACCTACAGAGATTACCTCTTGCAAACAAAAAAAAGCCAAATATAATTACGTTTCAATGTTTTACAAATGTTTTTTGCAACAAACCACAGGCGCCACGTTAATAGCATTTTTCACCTAAATTAAATTCTGAATTCAGAAACCTTCTTTAAAAAAATACTATTAGAATTTCAAGAGCAAAATTAACCAATCGATATTCAGTAACACTTCTCAACTTTGGAATACCAATTTCTCATTCCACAGATCTACAAATTCCCTTCATAAAAGAAACCGATGTCCTCAATTGGTATCCCAGGCTCACGTAACGCGATACGGCTACAAAAATCGATGTGACGTAGTCTTTTGACAAACATACTAACATCGGTACACAGTGCGAACGACTAAAAGCTACCACTTGTTAAGGCGCGTACATACTGTTCAATCAAACGTAAGTTGAACTACGAAAACTGCCTTTACTGCTAGGACATAAGGGTGTTGTCAATGTCAAATTGTTATTGTGGCCGTGTGGTCTGTATGTACATCATGCTTGTACTAAGATGGATCTAAGGGAGGTTGGTTATGGTAAAGCGGTTTGGGTATTTTATTCAGAGTTCGATTTGCTTTAATTTTAGTAAGTAACTGATTTACATAATCATTTCTCGTTTTGTGATTCTCTTAAAGATTTATTAAAGCTTTTAAACCGGCTGTAGCTGAAAAGGGCTGAATACGGCTGTGATTAGTTTATTTAGAAATTGTGACGGTTACAACTTACTGTATTTTAATAATTTTGATCGAATTTTGACCATTCATGCCATTACCACTACCATTGATGTTTATATTAACTTTAGGGACTTTGAATCTACAAACACTAACCAAAGCTTCTATATTTTTATTTGTGCATAGATTTGTGAGCTTTTAAGTAACCATGCGACCAACTCCTTATCCCCACTCGTGCCAAATCCAGATCTACATTGGTAGAAACACAAGCAATAGATCAAAGTCAATCCGCCAACAGATAAGAGCACCGCTCGCTCGGCTCTCACCGCTCACAGCTCCGCTCTCGAGATGCATCCGAGTTCCTACGACGCCGACGTGCGGTTGTAGTGCACGTTGAAAGCTAATTAATTATCAACACAGCTACCGACTAATTTAGGTTTAGATAGTGAAGTTTAGCCACTTGAAGTCGGTGTGTTTTATCTTTGTTACTTGGAATTGCGGTTTTGAAATGGTAAATCTAAAAATATGACAGTTAAAAATCGGAAAACCAGTAATCTAAATATATAAGCCTAATTTTCATTAGTTTTATATCCAACAATTCCAACAGCCATAAGGTGAACGCTAGACGTTCAATAATTTCTGTCTGGTTCGTCAATATTGACTAGGTATTGTGTATTTACTGACCTTCTGTTAACTAGTCAATATTGACGGATTTCGATTCAAGAATGACGACTAAGATTGTTATACTGGCCAGTATTCATTGGAAGTGTAGCCTAAGAGAGTTGAACTATTTCTAATGTAACTTAAGTGTACCTGAAAAGCTTCAGCTTTCAGATACATTGAAAAGTGCCTGTAAACGATTTACCTATCTTTATAAATAAAACGAAAATATCTTTGTTTGTTTTTCCTCTATGCGTTCCTAAACCATTCATCGTTGTGATGATACTTAGTGAGTTGTTCTGTGTAAGCCAGCAAAGGTGCCTGGCACAGAAACAAAAAAAAAACTTTGCTTAGCTAGTTTAAAAAAAAATTGTTTAGTGATTTTGTTGTAGATTTTATAATCTCAAGCTAGCTCATCAAAAATAAGCATAACCTGTTGGTATTTACGTTCTGAAACGACTAAAGCTCACTGAAAAATGTCGAAGCCTGACATTCCTAATCCACAAATTAAAATGCAAACGATTTAATCCTTACAGCGAACGGAAAATCTCAACTCAAATATACCTAGTTGTGAAAATATTTCGGCAATTTATCAAACGGTAGCGCCGGGGTACTAATTATATCCGTAGCTATCAAGTGCGAAGATTAATGGGGCTCCAGGCAGCTCAGATTTGAGTAAGGGGGTACCGAGATGGCACCGGACACTAGGACACCTAGGTGTCCGGTTTCTGAAATAGGTAGGCAAAAGAAAATAGTGATAAGAAAACCGACATGCGAGAGCGCGGTCCATACAATACATAGTTTAATCAAATGATACGCAACTCTTGAATTCACAATGGTAAATAACGAATTTTTTAGTCACCGTGTTTCATTTTCAAATTCAAGTCATTTGACAGTAAACTGATAAACCACAAACTTAGTAATATTAATGCTCTTATCCTATCTACAAAAAAATCATTGAGTTGACTTATTAAGGAAAATATGACTGTATTCTGGATTTGTATGGGGCAGCGTGATGTCGATAATATTCTCTTAAAATATTTTTTAAACTAGGTTTTGGCCGCGATTTCATCCGCGTGGAAGTAAAGTATAGAATGAAACATAGCCTATAGTATTCGGCAATAGTGTAGCAGAAAAGATGTGCTTTTTACTAACAAACTAACATTCCTCCTTATAATACAGTATAGATGGTGTGTTTAAAAGAAACACGAAATTTACAGCGGTCTTTTTCCTGATTAATTAAAATATAAATTAGGAAAGTTTGAAACATTGTTTCGTTCATAATATTACTAGAAGGTAAAATAAACGTTACCACCTAAATCTCAAAAATTCAGTCCACCTCTTCTCATTTAAATATTTTATCTACTTACACAGACCTGGTAAGGTCCTATCTACATTATTTGTCATAAAACAATGATCCTTTGGATGTTTGCGTTCTCTTGTGACAAACGATGTCAGTTGGCAGCCGACGCGCAATACATCTAACTTGCGAGGACCTGCGTACTGCGAGGTAAGTATCAAGGACTAAAGAGCTGTATACAACTACAAGTATAAAAGTACGTAAGCACTGCTTTTCTAAAGAGGTAGACTCATTAAGGGCCGACACAGATAAAATGAATGTGTATGCGAATAAATGGAGTAAAATTATGCGTGTATGTCTAATGTTCTGTGCTCGTGGTTAATAAATAACAGCGGCACGGGTGAATCCATCAGGTTAAGCTACGCTTGCCGAGGTTGGCCCGTGGATGGGTGACAGTTTTGGGATGCAGCGGGTGGTGTCGCTAATATTGGCGGTACGGCACCGCACTGCTTTTATGTGTGTCTTGAAGATTTAAGATGTTATGCAATAGCAATTCTTCTTTTTTTTAGGTACCTAATGCTAGTGTTTAAATGCTTCAACTTAAAAGAGAGAAATAATACATTATGTTACCAAGTACATAGTGATAAGGAAATACGTAAACGAAATGAAAATCGACCATTAGTATGCGAGAGTCAACATGTAATGTTATTGTTATTTGTCTACCTTATTGGATTGTAATTAAAACGTCCTTTTTTTTCAGCCACAGTTACTTGCTCACGGTTAAACACTTGGGTTTATTGAAAATTTACTAGCACACACTTAAGAATTAACTAGTACTTGTTTTTAACTAGATGTCATATAGTTTGTAACTATTACATGTGATCATTTTATGGTTGCTGCTAATATGGACATCAAAACATGATCTTATTTAATCACGAAATAATTTTCTAGAACATTTATAAACTTCATTTATCAATTTGATTAGAGAAAAAAAAAACCTTTTTCCTGCCGCCTAGCAGAGTTACTAGTGTACAAGTTTAAAGGCACATGAGATATATAAAAATCTACAGGTATATGCCAGTGTACCTGCATAAACTGCCTGACGCAGTCAGCGCCATGCTCCCTGAGGAAGCCCTGCAGCGTCCTGATGCCCTGCACCGACAGCCTGTACCCGTTGCCGTTCTCCCCGGCGCAGAAGAACACCCCCGGCAGTGAGCCCTCACCCATAGCACACGATCACATGTTGGTAACTACACTTTATTAATTTAATGAAAAGTTTATCGATAGATAATTGTTAATTAAAACAAAATTAATTTTATCAGCATAAGCTCCAATTAATTAATATTTATCATTCAATTAAATTGATAATTTCACGCACTTGTTTATTCATAAGCGTCACTTTAAAAACAAACACAACTTCACAAATGTACGCTACGTCAAGTTCAACGGCTACGCGCTCGTAGCGTCTCGTAGCGTTCCGCCAGCGCGTTTGACGCGCCCGTAGCCACTGCTACGCGACCGCTACGAGCCGCTCGTAGCTCGACCGTAGCAATGCGACGCAAAAGGTCGCGCCGAATATGACGTAATGGCCGAAAGCCGATTTTTCCCACGTCAGCCGAAAATGTGGAATTAGTCGTACGATATAAGTGCGATGATTTGTCAGAATATGAAGTATTCGGAGCACGTGTTGTTATCCATTTATACCTACGTTTTGGGTGAGAGGCCTTTCGGAAATAAACTTTAGCCACAAACGTTTTATTGAAATAAAGTTGCGGTGAGGTGGGAAAACTCTGAACAGTTCAAAGCTTTAGGTGGAACTAAAAACGTATAGGTACAACATCCATATTATACAATTCATATAACTAAATAGTTCTGTACGCTATTACAATTTGCTGTTCATGAAATTACTTATTGACAACTAAATACTGTTGTGGCTTTCTAAAACGTTCACTAACTAACAGTCTATTGGTCTGTACCTACCTGCAACATTTGTGATGAGAAAATAAATTAATTTATTATTATTCCATTTATTTATTTTACATACATTATATAGTTACATTTTTAAATATTAATATAAAAAACATAAAAACATTTAAAAATATAAAAAAAATATTATTATTATTATTATTTATTGAGCAAATTGATAGCTGTTATCAGCCTATGAATGACCGAAGCTAATAACTCGTTCAATGAACGCCTCTAGTTTCACGAGCTGATAATTAAAACTGCGAGTTGTAAGATTAAATTATCAGTGTCAACTTTTTGTGGTTTATTTTTCAGGTGAGTTGGAGATGTTAAGATGAGTATTATGCTTACTTGAACATACATAAACTCACGCCTTTTCCCAATGGGGATAGGCAGAAACCATAGAACACCACCTGCTACGATATTACTTACTTAAATAGGTTCCGTTTGAACGTTTTATTTTAATTAATATTCAGGCAGGCACGCGGGTAGGATATTGGTTTCGTTCTAGCACATTCCCGGCCAAGGCTCGGCCGGAACTAAGCCAAGGTTCTATCTCAACTGTGTTCACCGTTTTAGTTTGTCTTATCTATTTGCCGTTAAGATTGCAAGCACACAAGCCTTGAAACCTTGGAGAAGAGAAAAGGTAAGTATTAGTCCGAAAGCTTTATTTTCTACTAGCTTTTGCCCGCGATTTCGTCTGCGTAAAAGTTCATTTCTCCATACAAACTTTGGACGCCCGTTCAATCCCTTTAGCCCCACCTAGGGGGCAAGGAGTCATTTGATGATTTTTACCACCCAAAAAAAAACGGGATGAATTTTGGAAAATCCTTTCTTAGCTGACATCTATTATAAACAAGCGGTTTTCGATATTTCGTGATGAGTGAGTGACCTATACTGGGCGTTAGTGACAGGTTGGCAAAAACTGAAACTGTAGTTTAAGACCACGATTTGTGATTGAAAATCGTTGGAATTTTTCTCCGGAAAATTCTCAAAATTTTCGACCGATTTTTCACTTGATGCGTGATATATTGATATGTAAGTACCAAGTCCAGGCCTCTAAACATAAATTTAATGAAAAAAACAATAAAAACTTAACTCGGCAATGTAAACACAACAAAAATAATTCTAGGTACCTACATTTAAGCTATGTAGGTTTAGGCACAAATAACACGCGCCGCCCGGCGTCGCCGCATCGGTGCGATGTCCTCTGCTAGAGCTGTACCGAACGAAACTTTAAATAGTTTTTAAAGTTTCGTTCGGTTTTCTTTTAATTTTGAGAATTTTCCGGAGAAAAATTCCAACGATTTTCAATCACAAATCGTGGTCTGAAACTACAGTTTCAGTTTTTGCCAACCTGTCACTAACGCCCAGTATACTATGTAACAAAAACCCTGTCAGATGAGTGTTGCCGTTGATCAGTTTTTATGTTTTATTTTAATTTAATTACTTCTTTCTTCTTTTTTTTTTCACTGGGGAAAATAATAATCTCAAATCCATTAAATGGTTACGTATATGTGTACGCAGTACGATGCCGAATAATACCCTTAAGGATCGGACAGGGTTTTTGTGACATGCTGTATAATTAGATATAAAAAGTCAAAAACTAAGGATTAAATCGCTTTTCGTTACTTTCTAGCATTTTACGTTTATAACTTGTCATAAACGGCGAAATCTATTTTGAGATATAAATCTTATGAAGCGAAACTACTTTACCTTCCGTCAATCTAGAGTGCTGTGTATATTATGTGTAACTTTGTAACTTTACAGCGGAAAAGGAAGAATATACATTTTCTACTTACCTTTATGAAAAAATTCCTTGACAGTGATATGTGTGAATGAAACTTAGAAAGTACAATATGAGTTTTAAAAAGTCGCTTTGGTACATGGCCGGTTTCGAACCTATGACTTCGTGCATAAGAGATGGGAATTAGGAACTGTTGAGGTAAATGCTACACTTACACAACTGCTATGGCTTACATCTTAATTTTTATTATTTTTTACTACTGTTTTATATTCATCTTCATTGTGATCACATGTAGAATCAACAAGAATAATGTAACCAGGATTTTGTAAAAACCTAATTTAAAAGAGTGCCGTGGAGTTTCTTGCTCGTTCTTCTCCATAGAGGCCTACCTCCGTTTTGGAACGAGCAACTAGCTTCAACTTTCGGACTAACTGACCGACTCCTTGACAATTCAAAAGTGCCTGTAAATGGTCTAATTGAAATAAATGTTTTGACTTTGACTTTGAATGTGGTAATCTTAATTACAGTCCCTTTAAAAGCTAACTGATATCTCTGTTATGGCGTCGCTTGCGCTTACTCCTTAACACGTTTATTAAGATCTTTAAATATGTTAAAATTTATTAATATCCACCACTCCAACAAGAATATTTCCAACTCTTTTCAGATTATTGAAAATCATTGAGTCTGTCAGAAAAACCATTAAAATAGATGGTATTCTGATCATGACTACCTATTATTAAAAGAATGAAACACCGGAAAGTGTACCCATTACGTCGCATTACCGAACTACCCTACATTTTTGGGGTTCCGTACCTTAAAGGGCAAAACTAAACTTTTATTAGATTACTTTTTGCCCGTCTGTCACAAAGGCTTTATTATATTTGGGACGTAGGGTTTTGAATTTTGCCATAGTCTATGGTTTCTATTACATTCGCACAGATCGCCAGTCAGACATTAGAAAATATTTTTTTTAAACAATTTTTGCTACAATTTTAAAACATATATGAAAGTAATAAACAGTATCAGATACCTATCATTAGGCGCTTTCTGTAAGGATTTATTTATTTTTTAAGTTTTTGGTAAACCACTGTTAAATATATGGCTCAAAGTTTTTATAGAGGACAAAAGATAACAGGAAAATAATAGCAGTATTCGATAGATTAAAAAAAATAGGTGCATAAAAAGTTTCCTAAAAAAAGAATCTTTATATAATAAAAAACATTAGTTAGCGCAATCATGCAGTGCAGATATATTTTTTCCTTGAAACTATGTCATTTAGATGCACAGTTTTGAAGCTAGCGCAGGTTTCATTTAGTCGGAACCTTTATAGTACAAGCCCGACATGCTCTTCACCAGCTTTTAAGCACCAACTCAATATTTTCGATGACGTATGAGGACCCCATAAATATCACTTAAGAGGGGCTCGTAAAGTCGACCGTTACAACAAGTACCTACATTTATAACGACAGTTACAAAACTGAAAGCAAAGGCTTCAGCCCAGAAGCCTACATGACATGACATCAACTAGGATTGTGGCAAGTACTCGTACTGAGACATATCCACTGAAAGTCCTTCTAAAAGCTTACACAGAGTGGAAGCCTTCGGAGGGGATTACTGTATCGGTGGTAGCGAGAAATGTGCTACTAGAAACATATTGGATATTGATATTGGATCATAACAACATTTTTAAGAGCTTAAAACATAGAACATTATCTTCGTACTTCCGACTAGTTTTTGTTTGTTAATGGGCCAGATCTTATTTTTTTTATGTATAAAATATGTTTTAGCTTGTTCAGTTTTATTCAACGGACGTATCTATCTACACTCTTTTGCAAAAAAAACGGGCACCTTAGGAAATTTACGTTCTAAGGTCGATTTGAGTTAATTAAATGAAATTTATTTCTTTGACGTAGTCTGTATACATAAAATCGTGTAAATTAATGCGCGTGAAGTGAATTCGGGCAATTAAAAGAAAAAAAACGATGGATTCTTTAAAACCGATGTACACGCCCAAACAATAGGAAGTGGTCGGCAAATAAGACAAGATTTTTTTTTTACTTTTTTTAATTAAATAAAGTTACAAATGTAAAAACCTAATAACGAGTGTGACCTCCTCTTGCCAAAATCACAGCTTGAATCCTTCTGGGCATGCTTTCCACGATGTTTTTAATAACGTTTTGAGGAATACATTCCCACTCTTCTGCAATGACTCTTTTTAGCTCCCTGATGTTTTGTGGAGCAGGTTGCACTGATCTTACCCGTCTCTTTAGAATATCCCAGACATGCTCAATTGGATTGAGGTCAGGACTTCGAGCTGGCCAATCTAAACGACGGATCCCAACTTCTTGCATGTACGCTTCCACGTCGCCAGAACGGTGCGGGCGAGCATTGTCGTCCATAAAAATGGAATCTTCCCCAAGTGCAGTCAATGTGGGTTGTGCATATGGAATTAGGACTTCCATTATGTACCGGTGTGCATTTAATGTTCCATTTTCTATGAAAACTAACTCCGTACGCTCCGTCGAATTAATTGCTGCCCAAAACATAACGGAGCCTCCGCCATAATGAGTGATTTCTTCGAAACACACTTCCGCATAGCGTTCCCGTGGTCTTCGCAGCACTCGCCGGCGTCGGTCCTCTCCAAACAAAGAGATTCTAGCTTCATCAAAAAAAAATCCTTTATTCCAGTCCCCAGAGTCCATGAAGCACAGTTCCGAGCAAACCGAAGTCGAGCAACACGGTGCTCACGGAGTAATTTAGGGCCCCGAGCTGGGCGGTAACTCCTGATATTGGCAGCCAAAAGCCTCCTCCTGACCGTCCACAAGCTAACTTCTACTCCTCTTACTTCTTCAAGGCTCTTCTTCAGGTCCACACTTGACGCCTTACGATTCCGCAACGCCTGACTCACCAAAAAGCGGTCATCTCTTGGTTCTGAACATCGTTTTCTTCCCGAACCGGGTCTTCTTTTGACCGAACCGGTCTCTTGATACCGTTGCCAAGTCCTCTGGACAGTTGAACGACTCACATTTAGCCGCTGAGACACGAAAGTTTGCGAACAACCTTCTTCAAGTAGGGCTATAATTATACCGGCCCTTATCGCTTTATCACTCATATCAAAAAGTGGTATTTAATGTAAAAAGAAAGATTAAATTGTTTAATTTGCAGAAGATATCCAAAAAGTTTAAAAATATCGTAATCAGTTAAAAATCGTTTCAGCAATTCGCGCCATTAGTAAAGCAATTTTAGAATAATCCACAATAATCATTATTTTTTTTTTATTAATTTTAAATTTGGAACGTAAAGAATCATGCCAGGATGCTTCAAATAACATGCCAATACATCGTCAAATTAATAAAACCTATTTCTTGTTCTTCTTCATTGAAGTAAGAAAAAAATCTAAAGTGCCCGTTTTTTTTGCAAAAGGGTTTATGTAACAGCTACACATAGCCTTTATACAATGTACAAAAAGTTCTTAGAGCCACTAAGCGCGGATAAGTCATCGCCGTTCTATCTTAAAATTCATTTCCATTCCGAATCCAGCTTAGATATTAAATAATATTACTACTATAACTTACAACAGCTGTTATACGATACTGTAAGTAAAGGTAGATGAAATAGGCAGCATACCGACCCTAGTTCTACTTCAGTAATATACATAAGTTTTATGCAATGCAAGATACAGTGAAATGAAATTCCTACCATCATAAAGATGAATCCAGCTAACTTTTCAGGATCGAAAACTGCAGTTCTCGGAAATACTAAACTCATGAACTCATATTCATAATTCAGTTCAGAGATCTAAGTTCAGTATTTCATGTGTTCCATGATTGTATGGGGAGAGTACGATCGTAGAATGTTATAGCAGGATTTTGCCTAAGGCTGATGTTTTGGGACTTACGATTCCTCTAGGTTTTGGGAGAAGTGTGCTATAAAATATTTTCTTTATTACACGCATGAGTGTAAAGAATTGTTATAAGGCAGAAAAGTATTATCCTAAATGGAACGTTCTATTCTATAGCCAAACCCAACCGCAGTTCTAATCATCTGAAGCACAGATTAAGGTTTTTTTAAACCCTTGTAATGTAATTTTAAATTTTCTCCCAGCGCGAATCTAAGGAATCGTCGATCACGTCCACTGTTGATCCCATTCGCAGCAATCAATCACCCGTCAAGCCTTGACGACTGACGAAAGCCCTTCTCACACTAAGTGTACTTTCTGATTCCAAGAACTGGGAAATCGATCTATCCACTTATTTGTCGGTTGCCGAATTTGAAACGAGATAAAAGTATCGGCTTTCCGCTCGATAACCAATTTGATAAATTAAACCAATTGATATCTATGCAATAATTAAATGTAAAATTAAATTAAGTGTGACCAAAATTTGTTCAGTGAATTGAGTTATGTGCAGTGTGCAATTTATGTGGCCACATATTACGTGCAGCGTTCGGCTTGGAAACTATTACGAAGTTTTGAGGCGATAATGGCCGAACGGGTAAGTATAGACTTTAGATCAGTGGGCTGGGCATGATTTAGAGCCAGGGCGCTTAAAGTGTCCTGGGGTAAGTGCATTTTGTTGGACTTGAACTTTATTGAAATATGAAAGCGTGGAATGTAGCGCATATTATTGCGACGGAAAATGTTTCACCGCGGCTGCTCGTGGCAGTCTCTCACTATTGTGCGAGCCGTCTAATCTCGATGTACAGTATTCTGTCTCCGCGCACGTTCCTGAATAAACATGGCTTCTTTATTACTTTGTGAAGACATTTCTTTGTAAAGATTTTTTTATATCTTTTAAACGTCAGCGGCATGTTTAAATTTCACAAAAACAAGGAAGAGAACCAACAACTTAATTAAGTCGTGAATAAACTTAAGTCTATCCTTGTTTAAATCTTTTGACCGGCTTCATTTACCGTCGCAAAAAGTAAGAATAGTTGTCTTAAAACAGGCGCTGAACAAGCACAGTTCACAATAATATTGTAAAAACACACTGGACTTCATTTAGAGCGGGCCCGCTTGCAATAAACACGTTAGGGACAGAAATGAGTTTTCTAATTCAAACTATGAATTTTAACGAGTATAGCGGGCTGCAGATTGCATTTATAATGGGCAAACGCATAAACGTTTGCAGCAGCTAATCTGAAATATCTTACAATGCTGTTACTATTGAAACTTGTGTGTATTCGTTCAGAATATAAATACAAAATTAAAAATGATTATTTGGTCCTTTTATCCGCAGTTATTTAAAAAGTAGGACCATTTTTTTTGGGTACTATCGCGAAACGCATCATCCATAACCAATACGCGTTTGTTCACAATTCGTCACTCGTATATTTCTACACTAAGAAATGATTTCACAAAGAAAAACATCTAATCCTTTGTCCGAGGGGAGAAAAAAGGCGTAATAACAGCGCCGATGTAATAAGAGAGGCGAGCGGCCGGGATCGCGGAACTTTAAGTAACGAGGGTTCTTCATAAGCTGTTTATCATTTAAAGGGGAAGGTGCTCAGACTGTTGAGGGGAATTGTTTCGTTTCTAAAACTTCTACTAGAATATGCTTAAAAGGGTCGTAAGATGAGGTTGGGATCAAGAGACATTTTCATACAAAGGTACCTTGGAGTCACACGACACTTATAAATTAAGAAAATATTTTGGGCAAGATCCTCAATTCAGATGGATGCCAAATCTAATGTCTTAACCAACCGTTGCTATAGGCTCAACCATTCTTCTGCTAAACACTTCAAAATATCATATTTCTGTATATTATGAAAATAACAATAAAATCTCTAGCTTCACGTTCTACATTTTATCCATCAAAGCCACAACAAAAACAAAAGAAAGACATTACCGGCCTCATTCGAGCGCAGATCCTTTAATCCAGTTTCAAATAAAAAAGTATGAAATATTTACTATTCGGGGGACGTCCGGCCAGGCTGTCAGCGACTTTGACAAGCGCCGGCGACTATAAACTTACTTAGATTAGTTAAAAGGACGGATCGCTTATGGAATACATTAGGGCAAGATATTGGGCCCAGATATATTAGCATCGTACTAAGATATTGATGAATATTTGAGGCTTAGACACACTCAAACAAGATACACTAACATCGTTAAGTGCTGAATATATGGAGACTCGTGGAGACCACTACGGTTGTCATAAAGTACATGATATATCGTGATGCTTGGCTTGGATACTTGGGTCGAACAACAAGCTGACAACCAGATAATACCCTGCTTATTTACACTGGGTAGTCAAATTGTTAGTCTTAATTTGTTTTCATCATGGTCTGTGAACAGCTAATTCAATAGAAAAAAAGTTTGTCAAACTCCTTTGTGCTAAAAACGTCCAGGGCACGTAAAAGATGAACAAAATCAAAGCTTACAAACTAAGCGACTAAGCTTAAATAAACTTTTACGTTGCGAGCCTCAGCCTTCTTGAATTATTTTATTATCAAACTCTATATTTACACCAGCCGCGAAAATATTTAGCCCTTGAGGCGGGAAAATAATTAGGAACGCGTTTCACTTGGCTTGTATTTTTACGAGGTTCGCGTCTGTTGGTGTAAGTCGTCGCCGGATAGCAATCTAGAGCTAGGCTAAGGGGATACTAACACCTTTTAGACGACCGACTATCTACTCTTCTTTGGAAATTGCGCAAGAATGCCTCTAAAAATAAGCTCCACAGAAAACTGCTGACTAACAAAGACAAAATCTCGAAAATTGCTTGACTGATATTAAAGCTTTGGGTTTATATTACAACCCTCCGGCTCCACCTTAAAAAACACAAATTATATCTAAAAATATAAGCTTTTATATAGCATTGTCATGCAATGCAATGCGCATTGTGCATATGTTTTCAAAATTCTAGCTCAATCGAACACCGGTAAGTTACTCTTTTATACTGAGAAGATTTAATAATTAAGGTCCTATGATAATTTTCCGGCTTCATCATCAGACTAGCTCTGTGACTCATTATATAGCATTGTCATTCAAATTACACATACAAACAAAATTTTAGCTCAATCGAACATCGGGAAGTGGGTGAAATTTTACTTGTAAGATTTGATTAGTAAGCTTGTAATACCGTCAGTCCTATAAATACTGGTACAACTTTGCCAGTTCAAAGGATTCCAGTTTCAACATCAACGAACCAAACCACCAACCGTTGCCTGCCCATTTACCTATCGCATGTGACAGCCCAGTAAAAGTATAACGCAACGACACGTAACCATGCACTAACACGGCGCGGAGCCACCAAAACACACCACAGTCGGCACGCCCAAGCTCGTAAACAAACGCGTCGTGTTATACCTTATTGATACCAGTGTACACATAAAAATAAATTGTTCTGTACACTTTTACTCAGCTGTAGGAAGGTTGCGAATCGTTTGTTTTGACTTTACTTTGCGACTACGAACATGCGAAAGAAGCGAGGTTGTCTTTTCTTTGATTAGGCTTGGGAATTCTGAGAGATTTGACTATCAAGTTGACTGAGGATTGAACAAGCGTTTGAAGTAGGTATATAGCGAATGTTCCAATCTTGTGTTGCTATGAGAATTCTCATTGAAGATTAGCTTTTATTTGTTGCTAGTTGGAACGGATGCACGTTTTTTCCTATTCAAATTCAATTGTAATAAACGCTTTTTAATCAACTTTTTGCGTCAAAAGAAACAATGTATTTTTTACCCGACTGCTCAACGCAAAGGGTAATGTGTTTTTATATTTCTATTCGTCATAAAAAAACCGTTTAATTAATTCACCATGAATCCAACATCAACAATCCACTGCTCCGCTTTAAAAAACGGAATTAAAGGTAATTCTAAAAAGAAAATAAAGGGGTCATTTGGACATGGAAATGTGAGCGGGGCTTGTAAAAAGACGTATTATGTGTTGGGAGCCAATTCACCTCCCGCTGTACCTAGTACCCACCGCGACCGTCGCGCCCGCCCGTCTGATAGAGCATTTTGTAAGCGGGCGACGCGAGATACAAGCGTTAAGCGATTTATCTGCTCATATTTCCCGCTTGGCAACAATAAATATATGAGTAATAGAGGCAGGTGCTGCCCAGACACTAGTTGTATTAGGATAAAATCGCGTAAATCTGAAAAACGTAGTGCGTTGCTTATTATGACCACCCGGCTAACGTATACCAAAAAACATCTTGATAAAGCATTTATGACAATATAGTGGGTTAGTTCAATTATCATATAAGCACCTAACGTCTACAGTTGCAACCTAAATTGTACTTCCACCACAGCTGTTCAGCCATTCAATCTTTTAAAATCTTAACTTCACGGAATAATAGCAAAAAAATCCCGCTTCCTCCTATACCTTGGACCACAAAAAGTGGAGAGGGGCATTTCTAATTGAATAGCCGCCCGGAGGCAGTTGCTTTGATTGGCGCTCTGTACCGGGAGGCGTCTATCCCTTCGTGATATGCGAGTCATATTCCAGTCGGCACTCTTCTTATTTACACTTTTTAATCTTAAGGAAAACAATGCAAGTAAGATTTGTTATTGTTAATTGGATTCAGATTGCACGTTTCAGTTTTTAAAATGTGTTTCTTGCAGTTGAATACGGTAGTAGAAGCAGGTTTACATAATTTTAACATATTGATGCGCATTGGCAACGCGAGTCTCTCAACCAGCATAACATCACGCCTGTAATCTTCGAAGGGAAAAGGAGAAGGTGTACCCCTATTAGTAAACTCATATTTCGCCAGTGTTGTTGAAATCCCATATAATAGGGGGCGAGTCTATTGCCACCAACCGGGCACAAATCCAGACTCCAAGGCTGCTACTGAGAAATTCCTGATGGAAAAACCCAATAACACTTTGCCCGACCTGGGAATCGAACCTAAAACCTCATGCTCAGCAGTCGCGCTTTGCGCCAACGAGGCAGTCTCTCAACAATAGACAATGAATTATGTCTCTTTTCCATTAGTCAAGTGTTGACGAGATTACTTAAGATGATCTTAACGAGCTACTCAAAACCTAAAAAAACCTCATAGTTTGTCCATTAAACAACCACTTTATTTTAAAACGAAGTACTAGAGACGTTCTTAATTGCACAAGTTTCTAAAAACGAGGTTTATTGCTCGTGATGAGTGGACAATGGCTGAAACTTTTACCTTTTAATGTAGACCTCTGACAGTAAGTGTTAGGAAACACACGGGGAAACGTTTAGTAAGACTATCTACTTTAAAAAACAAAGTTATCTAGTATTTACGTACTCTTAGTGAGATGTAAAGATTTGTTTAGGTGAAAAACGAAGCAACTTAAACTGGAACAGCATCATGGAATATATAGCATCGCTGCATTTCCCTCCATCACATGGAATTTAATATTTATAGACGTCAAACGTGTTTCGACTTCTGATGTATCTTAAAAGCTGCTAATAAAACGTTCAAAGCGAGGTTTTTGCAGACGTATACCTATAAACGCGCATGCGGAATAGAGCATCAATCGTCAATCGCCATATACCCCCAATTACGGATACGATAAAACGTTTATCCATGTTTCGTCTACATTGGACGGTTATTTTTTATTATACACACCACTTCGCCAATAGGCGCGTGTAAAAGTTAATTGGACATTAAATTGTGCATTTCTATCAGTTTGTAATTTATTACAAACAATGCCGAATATTTTAATAGAATCTAACTATAGGTAAGTCTGAAATCGCCAATTCTCCTTGAGCAAGCGTAGTTATGAATGCTCGTGCCTTTTCTGTATGAGAAGAGGATTGGTTCCTGGCAGTAAATCAAGGTCATGTACTTCATCTGTGGATGTCCTTCAGTCATTGCTCTTGTTTGCTAATAAACAAATGACGATCACATTTTTTTTTGTAGTGACGATATGGTTGCATTCTAGTCAGCCAGTGGAACTACCTTTTAAGCATCATCATCATCCACAGCCCTACTCCCATTCTTTGCTGGGTATAGGCCTCCCTTTGTTTCTGATAATATCCACGTTCCTGTGCCAGCCTCATACAGGTTCTACCCACGATAATCATCTCGCCGCCGGACCCCTAACGCTTCTTCTTCTTGTCCTTTCCTTTAATCATCAGTACCATATTCTTTGCAACGTACAAAGACTAGTGTAATAAAAGTAAAAGCTCGTCCTATAATATTCCGTGTGTTTCAGCCATGTCTTCTGCGGCTAACGGGCCGGCTATAAATCGGCGTAAGTGCCTCTGGACAAACAAATGTACTGTGAAACAACACGATGACCTTACGACCTTCCTATCTGGCTTCTTGATGGAAGATGAGTACAGTTAATGGCGCGGTTTTAAATCTCATGATAGCGTTTAATTTACACGCGTCTTTGATAAACATGTTTTGGTTTAGGTATGTTCTCAATACTTATTGAATTAATGTACCAACTACTTTTTAAAAAACATTTTTTTTTATATTATTTATGAAGTTTCTTTCTCATTCTTCTCCATACGAAACTGCCTTTTGGAATGGACAACTGGATTCAATATTATTAAAAAAACGGGTTGCACTCCGGGAGTGCCGGCAGAAGTAAAAACTTGATTATTAACGTTGAGCATGTTTGATATTTTGGAATGGTTAGGGAATAATTTTGCACCAATTGCTTTATCAGTATAAAAGTACTATCATTTATGTGGTAGAATACAATATTCATTTATTGCGCTATCGTACACAAACATGACAATTTATATTACATTAAAAATTTAACTTTAAAACTATTACAATTATCATTCGCGCAAGCGCCCTGCGCTGTCCTACGCTTTTTCGATCAGGTCACGTGTCCTGACGCGCACGTGTCCTGACGCGAGTTTAAGATTTTATACCCATTACAGAAAAAGTGCTCAACGCCGCTAAAGAAGTTTTCACTTCAAAAAAAACCTCTTCTTTGTAAGTGACGTTCACAAGTGCTTTTTAATGGTCTAATTGAAATAAATAATTGACTTTGACTTTAAATACATTAAGAGCCTGTTTCACAATCTTCGAATAAGTTCCGATTAAATTATTTGGCAGATTATTTCATAAATATTCTGTTCCGTTTTTTAAAGTATCTGGTGAATAGCGTTTAATCAAAGGTGGTGAAATAGGCCCTAAGTAATGTTATTTATCAATGAACCAGTCGAACGATAATGTAAAAGGAACGTGTTACCTACTGTTGTAGCGTAAACTCCACATTGGTCCTAAGGCAACATAACATTATCTTAAGTAATTTCGCGGCGGGACCATGCGTGGTCCTCTTGTTTTTCTGTTAGAAAGAGTTACAATTATATGACCCCTGAAACGGAATTGCGCTCGTTAAATGGCAATAGGGCGGTCCCCTATAACATGGGACTCAATCCCGTTATCGAGAACTGTGGGTGTACAACAATACACCACCTAATCCTTACGTAACGATTATGTTTATACTTCGTTGTAACCACGACAAAACCAAATAAATCTTTGCGCGTGTATTTTCACGCTACAATAGAAATTCAATACGTGACATAGGCGGATAATCTTACGTAAATAACTAGGATAAACTAAATAAATAAAACAAACAGAGATCCATTTTTCTCATTTCGAAAGCGAAAATATTGTCGAAGCTCATGTTTCAGACCTTTCACGATAAGAAAAACATTTCGTGATTATATTTTGTATTGTTGCTCGGCTAAGCGAGACAAATTCAGTCACATCTGGCTGACTGGGAACTGAGCTCAACGTAGTAAAGAAAGAGATAGCGATGATAGCGATTTGTGTGATGTGGATATAATCTCCATATTCAACATCAAAGCCCTTAGGCGCGAATAGTAACAAACTATGGAGGCTCTTTCAAATTACGCGTTTGGTGGACTACTGCAGCATTGGATAAATCCGTTTTTTTAAAAACAAAAGTGGCTTAAGTTACTCCTTTTAACATAAGCCATGTAACAGTGAAAGTCCCGTCTAAATCGTAATGGGTCCAGCTGTTTCGTAGGTTAGACGGAACAAACAGACAGACAAAATGTTTTCTTGGTATAAATACCATGTCAACATTTATATACCTACATTGAGTAAAAAGCTGTTATGTTGACATTACAAACAGATACTATTAATTGTATAGATATGACACTGACAGAATCAGTGAGTGTCATATGCACAAACTAGAGCATAAAACCTACAAATTACAACTGAGGTGCAAATAGGACTAAGTCGTAAACTCGATAACTGACGACGGAACCGTGGAACAGTAACACATATCTTAATTGTAAAAGATCAGGAGACGCATTAGACAAGAGATATGACTGCCCTTCAAATGACAACATTAGAGCATAACAAGATATTCAGCAAAATTCAAAACATTGGTGGTAGAACAATTGATTTATGAGCTGCAATTGGTCGGGGCGCGCAGGCTGTGTCATATTGTGAACGGGGACAGATTTATCGCAATGCAGGCTATTGCGTGTACTACCAGGTGTATTGAACTTATTGTTGTTTATATATTTAACGATGATCAGGCGACGAGACTGGGAAAAGTTTAGCTATGCTCAGTATTGATTTCAGTACTTTTGTGGCAGGATTATAATAATACTAGCAAGAATATTCAAGTACACAGTGCACTAGTCTCTGTATCTGTCTCTGTCTATCTTTCGTGCCAGTCTAATACTAAAACATTTTCGCCGTAGTAAGCGGTCTCACTTTGAGTTTAGCAATTCAATTAGCCAGCATTTAGCTCCCTAGTTCTCGCTTCCTAATAGCCATGAATTACCTCATTTTAGACGAGTTATAATTCACTTACGAACTCCGTAATTAGAGCATTATGTAATTAAGTTTCACTGCCTGAAACCAAGTTGTAAGCCAGTTTTCAAATCGTCAACGGTCATTGTCGAATTCCTAAGAAGACATACTCCAAAAGCCTTAACCTTGACCTAAAGCCGCTGGAGCATGTCAGTCAAGATTAGGAAGTTCTTACGAAGTACCGCTCGAGTAGGAAACGCGTGGGTGCGGAACACATCGACATGTTAAGAAGTACAAGTGGAGAAAATAAATTCAAGTCCCGAAAAAGCCTCTTAAACACGCCTGAAGTATTTGAGGGACTCCTCGAAATGACAGGCTTGTCAGTCAAGCCAAGGAAGATACAGTTTTATGAACTCATTGGTTTGAAATTAAATATCATTTGCTTTGGATCCTGCGCTGTTCCAGGAGTGAGAGGTGTGAAATTTTTGTAGTTATAAAAGCATAGGGGATGAGATGGGAAGGGGATGAGATGGGACTAAACCGTTTGTACCTATCGATATATTGACCTCTCTTATAAGTATAACCTATACCAGTCAATATTCCAAATCAACGTTTTGCTAAAATTGTTGTGCGACAAATAAATCTCGACGTATTCAAATATTCCAAATTGAACTTCCACATAATTTTGTCGACTTGCCAATGATATGGACGGCGGCCTCAATTAGACAGATACCCGATCAATTCCGCGCTGATCCAGCTATGACAATAGTCACAGTCCATCTGGCACACATGGCAACTGTACATGTATCCGTGTAGTGGGTGGGGCACGCACTAACCCACATAATAACTGGTGTTTGTACAACCGATTCTATTGTCCAACAGTATTTGTGTTACTGAAGTATGTTCAGCTTGTGTGTTAGTTAGAATTTATGGTGAAGCATAGACTATTTTGCGGTATCGACAGTGTGAGTATTGTGGCGCAATTTGAGAGAGGCTTATGTAGGGGATCAGGTTATTATGGGTTGAAATAGACAAGCGAAATTGGACTTAATTGTATGTTAGCGCAACAGCATCGATAGTCAAAAGTTGGAACTATGTTTCTGCATAATCCCAAAAATATAACATACACACATCAAAAGTGTCTAGGGATCAATATATTATTATTACCAAATACATCTTGATCCCTAGACACTTTTGATGTGTATATTTTCCACTGATTGATAGTTTAGACTCAAAATATGTTTAAACTTAATTCACAAAATAAATAAATCATTAAAAAACTAGATAAATAAAACATTAAAAATCTAGATAAACGGAAAATTATTAAGTATCAGATTCTAAAACTCTAATTATATTACACGTGCAAATATATCCGAGGATGTTAACATACATCGTATGTGGGTAAGTGGTGACGAAGCAATCAATCTGCGGGTAAGGGCTTCGGTACCTATACGACGACAAACATATGTACGTATCGATGTAAAGCTACGAACTAGATTCAATGACACGTTAATTGGATTGCTGTCCCTGAGCACATTAATGTTAATTCATGTTTTAGCTCTCGTATTACCAAGAATCTGGGTTGAAACTAGATTTGAGTAGAGATTAGATTAGTTTCGAATCGAATTTCACGCTTCGGCATCGACGGGTATTTGTTCCTAAGCTGTATTGTTTAATTTCGATGCTATCTATCTATCTATTTAGCTTGTATTTTCCCACTGGTGTACCCGGGTACTGTCAGTTAAGATATATTTTTACTTTTTGAATTGTTTATATTGCTCTTATAATTAAACAACGTTTGTTGAGTTTGAACAACTATCTAGCTGTATATCTAGGACTCAAACTTTTAGCAAAAATAAAAAACGTGGGACTGGGCCCATAACCTATAATGAAACAACGTTTGTTGAGTTTGAACAACGACTGACTATTTAATAGACAAAAATGGAACAATAACCATAGAGAAAGCATGAACAAAGGAAGTTAAACAGTGTTGCCACTACATGGCAGTACATTACATTACAGTTTAGTTTGATACTAAATCACAATAGCTCTTTACCCAAATTGTTTTTAATAGTGTTCATGGAGTTCCCTGTTCGTTAAAATTTCTGACGGACTCCTTGGAAATGCAAAAGGGTCTGTAAATGGTTTAACTAAAATAAATGCTTTGACATTGACTGCTGGGAAAAGCTATACCTCGATGCTATTATAACTTTTTTATTTATTTAGGCATCGAACTAGCAAGTATCATATACCGATATCACAGACCTGCTACTGATCATCAATTCATCACTCAACTGACGTCTTGTGTCAGATATATTTCAATGCTGCCATATTAATTGTATCAGCGCAGTAAGAAGTCACATCTAATAGTAATATATTAGATTGTTGACTCGACAATTGACCTGTCCTGTGTGGGATGTGCAAGCAGTATTCTTGTATTCTCACTAGTTCTACAAATTACACGGTAAGACCTGATATTTACCAGTAACGGTAGCATAGGTGCTATAAATTCAATCATCGTCTCGTTCTCAACTCACATTCAATTACTTCGAGATTCTTAAAATAGCATAGACTCAACATTAAACGGAAGGAAACCTTATTTATCGAATTATTTATCGCCTATCTAATGAGTTGGGATGACAACCGCACACGCCCACAGCGCCGAACGAACTGACCCGAGTACAACGGGAAACGTAACGTTCTAAATTTAAATCGTGAATGAATGAACTCTAAATGCGTGCGCGCATACAAAAATAGTGCCGTGACCCTCAAGCGGTGTGCCAAACGAGTGTTATTGATTTTTTAAATATTTTAAATTGTGTTTACCTTTGTCACGTAGATGTTACGTGCGTTAGACTCGAATTCTTTGATATTTTCTTTGTTTAAACGTTTAAAAGTGATAAATGATTAATGTAAATACTTACTTTGATCTTCGACGTTAGATCTCGATTTTGATTCGTGCAAAATCCGAAAATATAAAAGAAACGTACCTGTAAAAACAAAAAATAAATGGGTTACTTATTTATTTAGCTAGAAAGAAATTACTTCTACTGTAAAATTTAAAGTTTTACATATGTTTATGATTCAAATAAATCTATTACTAATATTTTAAAGCAGAAGAGGTTTTTTTGTTTGTTTAAACGTGTTTATCTCTGGATATACCTACTCGTCGAATAAAAAAAAATCCTTTTGGGAAATTATGATAGCTACATCAATTAGGAATAGTATAGGCTATATCACGCTACGAACCACGGGAGCGGAGAAGTAACCAAAGACCCACGCGGGCAAAGTCGCGAGCAGAAGCTAGGAATACTATATTTTCCAGATTTTTATTTACAACATTACTTTCGTCAGATAGCAGTTTGTTAAAAATATAAGTTGAAGTAGCAAACACTACCAATACCCTACTAAACCCACAACATGGAGACAGTTTAGGTTTAGTTAAAGTGAACAGGCTTCTTCTAGGTAAGCTCACTCCATCGTAGACTTTGTCTGTGTCACTTCTGACTTAGACTAGAGTCAAAGAGCAAACCCATATTTATTTTATAAAAAAAAGCATCATAATACAGAGGCTTATCAACACCCAGTGCGTACCAAACTTAACAAATACCACCCATCTCTTTCCGAGAACAGCTCAATGGAACTTCTGTACAACCACGTGTTCACACTTAACACTCAATAAACGTATGCCCCTCCCCTCCTCTCCATGCATTTCCACGGAAACATTGACAAATAAATATAACATGTCCGCATGATCAGTTTCAGAGAAATCGATTCATTGGTGTTGAATTTTGGATTCAAATATGTGCTTTCATTGGTGTTATTGTTGTTTCTGCTATCAAGTGTATAAAGTGTATCAAGTGGCCAATGCTATGTTCTTGATTTGAAAGGTCGACGATTTTTGACTACTGTATAAACCAAGATTTTATTCAATAAATTACGTGCACGGCTACTGCTATAAATTCATAATACCAGCCCATTATTACTACTATTATTACCAGAGCAAAGGCGTCTCCTCATACAGAGTAGGCACGAGTCATTGGTCACCAAGCTTGCTCAAGGCGGATTGGCGAGTACAGGCTTTCATTAATTATAAGTCCAGATTTTCTCACAATGTTTTCCTTCACCGATTTCAGTGATGTTAAATGCTAAACTTATTGCGATAATATCAGAAAAAAGATTTTACGCCAAGAGAGCCAAGAGCAACCAACAACTAGCGCCATCTAAGAACAAAACTGTAAACTAAACGAAACCACAAACCTATTTGTCTAGACCTCTGTATTCAGCGACACCAAAACCTAATGTTACTCCTCTGACGTCACGTCGCACGCGCCATCTGCCAGCATTGTTTATAATAACCGGCTCGTAAGTGATCGTAACTGCCAATGACGTCATAATTATAATGCAGTTTACGCAGAGCAGGCGATGACGGACGCTCGTAAACATATCTTGGGAACTAATCGCTATTGTATGAGAAATTATGTAATAACGAGAGTAATAGTGAGGAGTTATTGTATGAAGATGCGGCGTGAAAACTGTAGTAAAGAGATTAATTATCAGCTTTTTTAAGCTTGATTGTAAACATGGAAGATTTATTGTAGTCTTACAATCTCGTGTTAAATAATGCGGGTTTGTCGATGATTATCTTATGATACGAGCAAACTTCTTATGATAAAAAGCAACGGAGGTTTTGGAACAAGCTGGCAAACTTATCAGAATTCTAGTTATAAGCCAAGGAATAAAAGTTGAAATGATACAAGTAGCGCCATCTACCGGAGGGTAGTGGAACTATAACGGCGGGGGCGCTGTTCAGAAACGAACAACCCTGTTGCTGAACATACACCCTGTTGCTTCAGTGTTCAGTTCCAACTATGTCCGCTAGGTGGAGGTAGTGTACGCACCTGAGGGCGAGGTGAACCGACTGGAACACGTGGACGCGAACGAAGTCACGTAGAAAATTGTAAAGGAATGTAATAGGAGCCGAGACAACGGTTGATTAGTTTATTACATAGAATATAATATAATGTTCTATAAAACATGAAAGATGTAGAAAATACACGTGCCAGAGAAAATTAATCACGTAAAACAAAGCCGAATATTAACTTTAACAACATTTTCAGAAAGATTTTGCCAGTCTCTAAAATATTCGAAGCTTTATTATCAAATGTGGCATTTTCCCCTTAATTTGGATCTCTGAACTAAAGTATTAAAGAAAATGAATAAGTAATTGATATTAGCAGATCCTGCGCCCAAACTACAAGATAAAGAAAGAATAGCTGCAGTACAGAATCTACAAAAATAACATCTCGAGTCAGATCAGAGTAACTTAGAAGCAGTAAACACACCAACCACCCTGGTCTACAAGAAAAACGGACACCAAAGTAAGATCTAAAAAATGATGACCATGATTGAATAATCGGACTTCCTTCCAGGAAGATTGTCGTCGTCCATTTACTATAACAAATGATCTCTCGTGCACCTCAAGATGTTTGTGATCCCACGAGATAAACCAATTGTGGAGAATGGGTAATTGGGGTGCTCATTGACACAATTGCGATCACAATGCGATATCACGACAAATGGCTTACGGGTTTCGTATCGGCTACAATACGGGACTCGACTGTGTGTGTGTGTGTACGGAGTAAATATTTGATCACAAGAATGAATAGACTGAAAGTATGTACCAACAAAACGTTAACATTATGAATCTTTCCAAGTTTATCTTGGACATCAATGACATCGGTGAAGGAAAACATCTTGAGGAAACCTGGACTTATATTTAATGTAAGTCTGAAATGCCAATCCGCCTTGAGCAAGAATGATGATCAATGCTGGTGCCTTTTCTGAGGAATGAGAGAGGGAATTTTGCCCTGCAGTGGGACAACAGACTGGTATTGTTATTTTCATACGTATTTAATATCGCCAGTTCACAATTTAGAAATAAACCCAGCTTTGAGTTGCCGAATAGACTGGTAAAATGGAAAATTATATTTTTTAGAGGCGTAGAGAAATGGCAGTAGTACAGCACGAGTTATTAGTTAGATCACTACACAGACAGAGAATGGAATAGAAGTTTTCAAGACTTGATTTGGAAGAATTTTCTTTTTCTACCAACGTCGTAAGGAAACTCAATCGCTGATTACTGCAGCTTTAATTACCATCATTATAAAAGATATATCTTGCAATGTCTGGCACAATTGCCGCATAAACTCCTCGCTTCCCAGAACCGGACAGGCGCGAACAAAAATAAAGTCAATTATCCAATAAACCGTATCCCTGTTTACAGTTCGGCGTCGATTGTTAAAAGCCATTTACTTTGGCTGCGATTAACTTAACCGGCGTACAATACATAACAATAGGTTAATAGAGAAGGCCCACTCGGTACAAAACACGGTGGTAAGGTTTAACACAGCAGTCTCCAGCAGTATCCAGAGAAATTAACAAATGGATAACTTGAAACCTTGAAACAGACAATTGATGCGAAATATTAACTAAACAATGCACGTGTCGCAGCTCAGGCGATACGGAAATACATCCATTCATTGCAATTGAAGTTATTTTAATGACTCCATCGAAAAACTAGTCTGGTTCCGATTTATAAAAGCCAGAACGAAATATTGCCAAAAAACGTCATTGTGCCGTTTGTTAATCACCAAACTGTTTCATATCCGTTAATTAAGTTCCTCATTAATATTTAATACCGAAAGTGAGCCTTCTGGGCTTTTCATATAGTGTCCTATATCCGCCGGCCGGATATAACCGGATTACGGCGGATCGCGCCGGATGAAACCAGTTCCGAGTTAGAACAACGGAGTCGCGGAATTGTGAAGACGTTCGTTTGAATAAGATGAGTTTGGTGATTATGACTATTGAAGAGAGAATGGTTTTAGGTAATTGGATCGGGAATACGGCTAAGCTAAGGCTTTGCTATATATAATATAGCAAACTAAGTAACGATTAAGATAAGAATTAATTAAAACTAAAGTTTTCTATAAAACTCTCTCTGCACTTGTATATTTTTTTAGGTTCATCTCTTATTAAAAGACTAAATCAAAAAGAGCAGCTAGGTAAGCCTTAAGTAAACCATGTATAAAACCATTTGACATTAGATCATTTTCAAAACCCGACATCTACAGCAAACATAATCTGTGCTGCATTTAAAAATAACAATATAGTCCAACGCCCCATAACACAACAAACACTCGTTAACCGTGAAAACACGATCAGAACACAAACATTTACAAAACTCCCAAGTTTGTGCATAAAAAGTATAACATGATTCACAAACAAACAAACAGCATAACGAGCTTAACTGCTTTATACAAATTAGCTGATCAGTTGGTCGCGAGGGATTCTATGGGGAAAACTTTGAAGCTAGGATGAAAATTATAGAACTGACTTGGTGCATCGACACACCATTGTCTTTTCATTTCATGACATGATGATAAGTCCTCTTCCCTTGTCTCTGAGCTAATTGTACAGGCTGACTTTTAATTCACTGGCTTTTCAAAGGATAAAATACTTATGAACTTTTACTGTGAGAGTGAAACTAACCCATGTCGTTGTAGTCGTTACGGGTCGTCAGAAGCCCGAAAGTCTGACAGCCAGTCTTACCAAGGGGTATCGTATATTACCCAGTTACTGGGTTGTGGAGGTCAGATAGGCTGTCGCTCCATGTAAAATACTGGTATTCAGCTGCAGCCGGTTAGACTAGAAGCCGATCCCAACATGATTGGGAAAAGGCTAGGCAGATGATGATAGGTTGACCCCATACAAAAAGGTGTTTGTAAGTCATGAATACTTTTACCTCTTGAAAAATGGCCAGTAAGTTGAAAGTCAGCTCGTATGAGAATACCATACCATTGGAGAAATATTTGCGATCCAGGAAGGCTTTGAGATCATCACAATCAATTAATCGTTTTCGCATCTGAGGTTATTTTTGGTAACGATAGATCGCAATAAGGGAAAATCAGTTAATTAACTGCTTCATACCTTTGATGTTAACCCCAATTAGGATGAGTGTACTTGTATCAAGTATGGATTTATCACAGCTGTTGAACACGCTGAGATTATCACTAAAGACCCTCCGAGACATTGTTGCCTCTGGCCAATGTTGAACTTACATTCCAACCAAAATGAGGTTGGACCTTTGTAGTCAAGTCTAACAGGTATTAGGAATTACAATACATGTGGCGTAACACATAAGTAACCCGTTCCTCTCAATTGACTTTCACAACGGTTTGCGAAAGTATATATGGCCGATAAAACCTATACTTTATGGACGGGAAAATTGAACATGTGAGAATTTACTTTAAAGCGGTATTCTTGTATTTTTATGGAGGATTTCTATTCGTATCATTGACAAGTACTAAATATGATAGGTGAAAGATAGGATGAAATTTACCACATCATATTGCATTATCAACTTCATACTTGTACACTATTTAAAAGTGAACTCTACGTTTGCTCAAACTCAAACTGCCAATACATCAAACCTAGCTATAAACGTCATTCCAAATACAGGACACGTCAATATTACTTGTATAATATGACAAGTAGCTCAAGTTATCGCCATTCACAACAACCATACCACTTCAGTATCCAAGCTAACCAGAGACAGTCAAAATATTCATAAATCAGTTTGGCAAACAACGAATATAAATTATCCGTTTATAAATTAATAATTTGGCAAACAGAACGCCAGGAGTGTTCAACTTGGCTAAAAATAGCCTACTTTTAAAGAGAATTAAAGTTAAAATGGGAGTGAAGACATCTGGGTTGAAGTTTAAGGTTGGCCAGAGTTTGTCCATCGAGATTACAATTAACATCTTTTAACAATTTGCATGACCGGCGTTTTGTTTTTCCTTTTTTTAAAATAAGTATTTTGATTAGTCTCAAAATTAAAATTTGCTTGTGCTTTGATGAAGCATAAAAACGTCCCAAAAATAAAACGACAAGGTAAAAAGTGAGAGTTGTAGCTACTTACAACTTCGCTGAAAGCTCCAAGAACTTAAAATTGCCCTTCAGTACGTATAATATAAAACTCGTGTGGGCGCAGACGTACACATGTGCTAGAGCCGAAAGCTGCCCAGACTAGCGTTATCGAGGTTATATTTAACAGCTTTTTTACACTTTGCACGTGGCCTGCCTACCGGCTCTTGATTACCAGTTAATATTAATTTAGACAAAGTTGAGGAATCTTACTACGTTATTTCAGGGATAAAATACAAAAAGAAGAAATCAAAGAATCTAGCAGTACTAAATTTAAGAAAGACTATATTTGAAAGTGGCTAGACGGTAAGTCTGCTACGCAAGCAATTCTTTTGTCAGTCGGCCAAAAACTTACATCGACCACGACTCCATAGAATTACATATAAGTAGGCATATCTTATGTTACTATCCGAATATCCGCATATTTGAGAATCTCTTTGCTCTTACGCCCCCTTAGAAGGGTATTTAAAAAACAAGTTTTGTTTAATTATTTATTTCTGTATTAATTTGTATCTTGTAATTGTTCATTATTTCTTATTTATGGTAAAAAATACCACCGTACCGTGCCTCCGTTCACATTCGTGCCAAGTTTAAAGTTGATTATCACACGAAACCCCTTTCACCCCTTAGGGGATTAATTTCCAAAAATCCTTTCTTGGTGACAGCCTACATCATAAAAGGAAGCCGTGTGCAAAATTTCACGATCCTAGTTCAAATAATTCTGGCTGTGTGCTGATACGTCAGTCAGTCAGGGTCCCGGTTTATGTATTTAGACATTGGCACATAAACCTTGTAGCGAACTAAGCATCAGCGCGCTATTACAAATTCATAAGTAATTAGCCGCTCTAAACGCGGCTAAGTCTCAAATAATCTGTTAACTGTGCCGCCACATGGACGATAAACGCTGGAGGGTAGTTAGAGCTATTCACTTCAATGAGTGATCGTTAAACCAAGCGGGTATATTGATAAAACTTTTAATGTGTAAGCTATTTAAATGATGAGAATATTAATATTTAATTTATTTTTTCTATTGAATATTTTAATGAGCGTCCTTCAGGCATTATCATGTATGGAAATAAAGTATGTGTATAACTTTAAGCTTTTCAATAAAGCTTTGTTAACTAAATGACAAGAATAATCAGGAAAAAAAAAACAAAAACTTTTACTTTTCCAAAAAATAACCTAGCAGCCAAAACGTTACATCAACTGTTCAACAAGCTGAAAATTTTCAACTACCCACTTTCAACACAATTTCGGGTCTCGCCGCCTCTCGTACCGCCATGCCCCATCCTTCAGAGTATACATTAGTTATTTACAACGATACGGTCACTAGATATAACCGCACAGCGGACTGGCAAATGCGTTTAAATTTTCGCTGAGTGCCCGTATACTGGCTAATGGACTCAGTACAATCATGATGTGAAGAGATTCAGAAGGCCTAACATGGAGTTGCAGATGTGACATGTTCATTTCACAGCAAAATTATTGACAACTTTGGTAAGAATCAAAGAGTTTCTGTGAGAGAAAAAGAATTCTTTACTAGATGGTCATCGGAACCTCCACCACATGGTTTACCAGATGCAGTTTATAGTGGCGACATGTATTTATGTCTAGTAGTAATAAAAGACATTGTATTCTGGTAATACACAAAATCGTATAAAATTTGAGATTAGGTTCCAGTGAGTTTACCATCGATAAGAAAAATGTAACAGCCTCGATCGGACTCACTACATTAACTTGCACGATTCGTTAGGCATC
The DNA here is from genome assembly GCA_949316365.1 of Hoplodrina blanda. Taxonomy (NCBI): domain Eukaryota; kingdom Metazoa; phylum Arthropoda; class Insecta; order Lepidoptera; family Noctuidae; genus Hoplodrina; species Hoplodrina blanda. Next base: position 866,173 of record OX438590.1, read on the forward strand.
TTATGTGAGCTTGCTTCGACACTTTGTTCGACAGTTGGCCCTTCTGTTCTATTTATGACAAAGCAATAGGTACTAGTATAAGCTGTCAAGGTAAAGGATTAGGCGAAGCGTAACACACAGGACATATTGCTATCGAACAGAACATGCCAAATATTAATAACTGCGTCTCTGTGGTTCCGTAAGGCAAGAAAAGTTTGTTATACCCCTTTTCTCGTCCGTATGGATATGAACTCAGTATGAAACAAATTCTGGACGATACAAAAGGACTAGACCGAACAGTTCACGGCTGTTAAGACAGAAACCTAGATTTTTCTTTAACTTATCGAGACCATCCGGAGGAACTCACTTCTAAAGGTAAACTTTTTTTGTGCTGTCGGAATATTGACATTAATAACTTGTACATGATCACGATGTCAAAGCTATCTTCACTAATATTACCTGAATATTCAATACCTTTGACCATTCAAGTGGGGCTAATATAGGCCACATACAGTACATTGGGCTCGTATGACGACATTGAAACATGTGTACTTCGAAAATTGAGTTCTCGATGATTCAATCAGTATTTCGGTAGATGTGATGTAAGTGTATTTCGCGGTGCGCTTGTACAAATAAATTGAGTTTGATTTGAATAAGCTATGTTAGTAAATTCAAGCAGACTACCTGATGTACTCCATAATAGTGGCTGCATAGCTAGACGTCATGAATCTCATCAGGCATAAAGCTAATCGCTCCATGTAATAGGCGACTAGGTCAAGACAGTACAGCATGTTTCCCCTAAATCCATTAGCGAGAGTTACTTAATGACCGTGGAACCTTTAAGACCACAGACAGATCAGTGGCCTTAGCATATTTAAACTAATTCATATTCATGAATTTCGTTAGGTTGCAAGGCGTGATTTTGATTACGCCTGCAAATTCTTACTGTTTGTGTTCAGTAATTAAGAACAAAATTGTTTGAATTGTTACGAAATGTAATTTCATGATCATGTACGTTCATAAAGATACAGATCTAGGCCAAGCGTTTTGATACATAAGAATGAGAACCAAGCAAGATTTCGGAGTCTTCCTTTGTGAAATTAAGAAACATACCATTGTAATATTGAAACCAAAGAAAAGAGTTGTGTTCGTTCAGTTAGTGTGATGATGGCTGTAAATATAAAATCTCTAAAACTCAATTAGTGGATTAAAAATGCTAAAAGATGAGCGTTAAAACTTGACAGAATTTTCGCAATTTTATATTTAAACTAGCTTTTGCCCGCGGCTTCGTCCGCGCAAATGTCGGTTATCGCGGACGCAGACGAAGTCGAAGTCGAAGACTAATAAAAAGTAGCCTATGTCCTTCTCCGATTCTTAAACTATCTCCATGCCAAATTTCATCAAAATCGGTTCAGTGGTTTAGGCGTGAAAGCGTGACAGACAGAGTTACTTTCGCATTTATAATCTTAGTAAGGATAAACACCAACTATGTAGCCTACGAAAAATCAAACATAAAAATCGAAAATTTTCCTTCGCATTTTCTAGCAAATTCTCTATTAAAAAGGTACAAATCCCATTAGCCAATCAAAACTACTTAATAGATGAGACAAAACATCTGTGCAATCAGTCCCTTCACTGCTCTAACGTAGGCACCAAATAGAGATGGCTATTAACATTCCTCGGCAAGGTGCGATATGTAACCGGCTCGCCTTGACAAGGTCGCCGCGACCGGTTCAACTCGACACCGTGGGACCAACTCATTCATACTATTGTGACGCTTTTTTACGTTATGGCGCTGGGTTTTTAGGTGACTAGTGTTTTTAGGAGGGTCAGATTAGTAAGCGGGATATCCAAATTTAATTCTTAGGTTTGATAGGTACGCTGTTAAACGAAAAAAAAAATGTATTGTGTTATAAAGATTATTGCAAAGAACTTTTTATTACAGACTTATTACAATAAATTAGATTGTCTTACTGATAAGTAGATACTTACATTTTCCTACATTTTACCCAGCCTACTCTGTAATAATTCCGTGAAAGTTTTACTCCGCGCCCTTCAAACGTTTAAGACAAAATTCTTATTCCTACATATTGCGTAATATCTACAACAAAGCACCTTAAGCACTCCGCACTTAAAACACGCCAAAACAAAACTTCCTCCCAATATTTCACGCTGATGTTCCAGATAATGGTGAACTCGCATCAACGTTAGCCACAGAATGGATGAATACAGTACACTCATATTATACAATCCTTAATTGTAACGCCGCAACAGAATGAAGTCTATAAAAATATACGGGGTGTAAAAGACACATAATTTTTTTTTTTTAAGTTGGTAAAAATCATCAAATGAGTCCTTCCGCCCTGGGTGGGGCAGAAGGGACTGTCGGACTTTTACTGACTGAAAAATCACTCTGTTCCTTGTGTTGCCCTTTAAGTTCCAGGGCCACGGTATCCTGTTAAGACGTCGCGCAACCCCGGACATTAAATTACATACCCGTTAACTAGGCATACTGCTGCACATCAAACTAAGCTAAAAGCATTGCTGAGAAACTACTATTTTTTTGGTGTGAAAAATCACAGTTTGTGCTGTCATGCAATGTAAGACACGCTTATTGTGCTTATAACTTAAGAGACGTGGGGGTATTAATAGTTAAGCTAGAAAATTAAAAAATATTTCGTTAAAAGAACGTCACTAAAATTGTAACGTTGACTAATATCAATATATTCGTTCGTACCCAGGCGGTTCCCAGGGGTCAGGTATGTGACTGAACAAAAATATATTTTTATAATAGTTTAAAAAACTAAAAAACACGCTTTTAGCACGCACTAATCTTTTTCGTATCCCATTCAGCAAATCCTTTCATTTGATACCCATATTATGGGGCTGCATTTCAAATAGCCTGTCCGCCATCTTGGTCGTCCGCCTTATTGGATTTAAGTCACGTGACTATTTTTTTCGTATTCCTGACAGCAAACCCTTTCATTTAATACCCATATCATGGGGGTGGATTTCAAACAGCCAGTCCGCCATCTTGGGGAGGCCGCCATATTGGATTTGTAATGACGTTTCTTAGCTAGTCATGTATTGTCATCAGAACTCAGAGCGTGTGCAAAATTTCATCCTAATCGAAGACCGGGAAGTGGGTCAAATTAAGATTCCAAGATTTTCTTACATACATACTTACAAGTGAAGCTAATATAAGCGTGTTAAAAAAAGATTACAATGAATAGAAGCACGAGTGACTTTCAGCTCCATTAAGCGTCTTTTAACACCAATACAGGTCAAACTGACGACTAATAATTTGTTAGACGGTCAAGACGCACCAAATTGTACCTTTTCGTGATATGCAGGGTCATCCCATAGTAAAAGTTGTTCATAATGATGAGTACAATGACCCCATTTCAGGTTTCGGGTAAATTTTCAATGACCCTGTATATACACTAAACGTTCAATAGTCCATCAGCACCATAAAGGCTACTTTAGCTCGAATATACAAGCGCGACACAGTCAATGAGGGTGCGTGTGCGTGTATGAGTGATGTCTCAACATTCCACAGATAACACACACTAATAAACTGTCGCCACACTACGCGAAATAGCATGATATTTCTGTTGCATTTAGAATACGCGTCTGTTCTTACCATAGCATTGCTAAAATTCGCATCAATCTAATATGTGTTGGTAGCTGTTTAGGCTAAGCAACAGCTTCACGATCAATAAGGTCTGAGTTCGTATCTTAATTACTTCTTGGCTGTTTTTTTGTTTCTTTGAAACCATAATAATGAAAAGTAAAAACTTGTTAGGTTTATGCTTATTAATAATGAATCATGCTTATTATTTATTTTTATACGAAGAAAATGTTAGTTATTGTATTAAGTTTTAACTATTTATGTGATTTTTAATTTACTTTTTTGGTGTTGGAAGGTGGAAATAAAAAAGTCGTGCTTAATAATAACAATAAAGGTTTATTCGTTTTATTTATTTATTTAATTAACTGACAAGAATTGTGAAGTTACATTCCTACTTAGATAAAAGAAATTCACTTGTAACCGTTCATAAGATTTTTTGTGTTTACCCACGTCATATCAATATAACAAGAAAAGAATATTCTAATAACACAAATATGATTGTTAATACCCACTTATTATAGGTAATCGATATTTAGCAGTTTATTGAAAACAAATATAATTATTTCTTTATATTGATTTAGACCCTTTTTAACTTTACGAAATGTGTGAACAAAGCGAACAAGATAAAGAATATTATGCTTATCAAGTAAAAACTTACAAAAAGTCATAGTCTGGATGAGATTCGATCTCACGACTCCTCGATTCAAGCACCTATCTGCAGGCGTTTAGCCGATAGGCCAACTTGACTTATTTTATAATGTTGAAATTATGAACTACAAGCATTTGTCGACGGCAATGATGATACATGTGACTGTTCTCGAAAATAGAAGGTCGTAAGTCAAACTTAACTTGAAGCGAATGTTTTTTGAGAATGTCTATCCACTTATGGACGCCACTGTACATATAGGTACTTTTTAACATGCTAACGATCAAAAGAGTTCTCTACAGTGCGGTAATAATGATCCTTCTAGTGTTATGTGGGAGTCTATGGTACGGCGACATGATTAATTGAAGTAATTAAATCACACTTTGTTGATAACTGTGTACACAATCGTGTCGGACAATTATTAATTTGAGTGTGTTGTTGATACTGTAATAGGTAGTGTAGTTGTGCTGGTTTTATAGGGAAAATGAGGATAAAATTACAAATATACATACATACATTGTAAATATTGTAGACACTCCTGAGATCCAGGCGAGAAAAAGGTTAAATACTAAGGTGCTGTTTTAAATGATCATCAGTGCAGTGGTTGCGTGTTGTCTGCTGCGCTGCGTGTTTTATTTATTTTTATTTATTTGAACAAAAAGTTCAAAGTCGGACTTAATGCCTTAGGCATTCTAACAGTCAACCAAAGGTGGTGAAGAGAGAACATGGCAGGTGCAAAATATTGTACATGAGTAAATAATCAAATAAGAGATTTAAAATCATTGAAAACAATTATCTAAATAAATTTAAACGTACACTAGTACAAAATAATTAAAAACGCACGGAACAAATATTGTTATGGCCTATAAATAGGTAATTGTTCCGGGTCTGGCTGTTTGTTTATGATTTTAGGTTTGTAAACGCACTCACGATACAGAGTATGGGACAGCTTTTTTTAGCGATTAACTAAACTATACTAATATCTTTTGGCCGCGACTTCGTCTGCGTAAATGTCGATTATCGCGGACGCAGACGAAGTCGCGGAATAAAAATTAATGGTAAAAAATCTTTTTAAAACAAGCTTTTTTAGTGTGATGTTAGTAACCTTATCGTTTTTTACTTTTCAAGCCCTTTCATTTGATACCCATATCAATGGGATTGAGATAAAATATGTAATCCGCCATCTTGGACCGGCGGCCATATTGAAATTATTACAATAATGAGTATTGGACATTGTATTGTCATCAGAACTAAAGGTGTATGCAAAATTTCAGCTCAATCGGATACCAACAAATGGTCGAAAAATGGTTTGCAAATTTTGAAAGGACAACTTACATACGAACAGTGCAAGCTAAATAAAAGCTTGTAAAAAGTAGCCAATGTCCTTTCTTGGTGTTCATACTTACACCGTGCCAAATTTCATAAAAATCGGTTCAGTGGTTTAGTCGTAAAAGCGTAACAAACGACAAAGTTACCGTCGCGTTTACTTCTTGCCGGCCATCCACGATCCTTCCTATCGTCCAATCGGCAGGACGCTACCGATTGGATCATGCCGATTGGACCGTGGATGGGAGTGGATTGGCATGACCGTTATAATTGACGGCATAATCGAATTTCGATTCTTTTGGCATGATCCTTCCGATTGGATCATGCCGATTGGACCGTGGATGGCGGTCTGCGCGATCATAGATAATCTTGAGGCGCAGCCCTCAATTCTTTTAATAAATTAGTATGAGAAAACTGTTTTTTTTTTCATTAGCCACTGTTTGCACCACTCTGCTGGAACTTTTCAACTAAACGTCGCTGCCGATTGGACAATTAAACTGATCGTGGGTGGTGTATAAAGACGAACTACAGATTGGATCATGCCTGCAGCGTCCTGCCGATTGGAAGATAGGAAGGATCGTGGATGGCCTGCATTATAGTACCAAAGACAACGTACACACAAAGTTAGTACAAGCAATGAAGTGATTTTGGGAGAATGGGGGCAGAATGTAAGCAAGCCTACAATTAATTCCTAACGAAGTAAAGAATTAACGTTAAACTACCGGCAATTAGTAACTGTTAACAAGTAATTATCTTCCCCTATTACTACCGTAACTAGACTTTAATTATTACTGCCGTTACTACGTGTCATTAGAAATTGAAAACTTTTTCGGATTTCTTTAATTGTTTCTTGTTATAATATGTTATTTTAGAATTATACCTTAGAAATTTCATTTGTGATGGAACAATGGCTTTTCATTTTTAACCGACTTCAAAAAAAGGAGGAGGTTATCAATTCGTTTGTATTTTTTTTTTATGTTTGTTAGCTCCTTACTTGCGACTGGGTGAACCGATTTTCATGATTCTTTTTTTATTTGAAAGCTGGTGCTTCTCGTGTGGTCCCATTGTCACCATTTCAATATCTGATGATGAACTTCGGAGATATGGAATGGAACTCCTCATAGAATCACAGCAGCAATATCGTAACAAGTGAAATTGCTTTGTTTATACGTGTAGTCGATGACTGACTGAAGGAAAAGGGGGGGGGGATACGTCAACCCCCCTCCTACCAGTTTCCAAAATTAAATATATCGTGTGAGGTATTGTTTGAAAGGGCTTTTTGTAAGGATTTCAAACATTAATACACAAGCACTAAAAAGTGAAAAATAAAAAGCTATTTTACAAAAAAAGATGACCGCCTTCAAAAACTACAAAATCAAAATAACTTTAGTTTTGGAAGTCAGTGGCAATACTTACCTACATAACAAAAAAAAAAAACCAAAGCCGCCGACTTCCAAAACTAAAGTTATTTTGATTTTGTAGTTTTTGAAGGCGGTTATCTTTTTTTGTAAAATAGCTTTTATTATATTTTTAGTGCACTATAATCAACCACACGCATAATTGTTCTTAATTTCGTTTCTTATCGTATCTTAGGCCGTACGGCCGTATACAGAAAGAAAGCTGGAAACTTATATAAGCGCTTACCGGCGCTTGACAGCGCTGGTCCGTTCCTACACAAAGGAAGCAGGTTGAAGAATTTTAAGAAGAATTTTAAATGGCAGCGCCCAGCGCTGACCAGCGCGTGTTGAAGCTTGTCGGAACTTGTCGGCACCGTTCAGTGCTTATCGGCGCGCGTTCATATTATGTATATTTTCCTGCGCGGGTTACCAGCGCTGTCAAGCGCCGGTAAGCGCTTATAAGTTTCCAGCTTTCTTTCTGTATACGGCCTTAGACTAGCTTTTGCCTGCGACTACGCGTGGTAATTTTTATGTCTTTGGTTACTGCTTCGCTTCCGTGGGTAGCGTAGCGTACTGTTATATACCCTATACTATCCTAATGAATCTGGCTATCACATACAAAAATAATTTTCCAAACTGACAAGTTGTTCAAGAGATTAGCGAGTTTGAAAGAATATTCAAACATAAAATACGTCTTAGATTTATTTTAATTTAGTATAGATTTAATATAAAATGTCTATACTTAAAATTGTTGGAAAATTTTGGCGAAGCCTGTAATGATCGTTTTAATTATAACATTGACTGATAACGTCAGCCTGTCGAGATTTTGTCTATCAGTTCAAAATATCTCCTAAGATTAGAAACGAAATTAATTAAGCTGCCATGTCAGGATTCAATCCAATAATACACTAATTATAAATCTGAAGAGGTTTTTTTGATTGTTTTTTTGAACACGCTAATCTCCGGAACTATTCGAATGAGCAAGCGAGGTGATCAATGCTCATGCCTTCTCTGTATGAGAAGAGCCCTTTGCCCTGCAGTGGGACACTAATAGGCTTATTATTACAAACATCAACCTACTACTTTCTTTTATCCTGTGGCGTCGCAAAGTATTTATTAGTTTCCAAAGTAACCAGACTGATGTGCACGCATTTAGGTCTGATTTCGAGCATCGAGTCTGGAATGAGTATCGACCAGGCTATTTATATCGCCGACGGCCCTACGGAGAGTCCCACACGATTATAACCGGCGGCACAGAAATATTTTTTATTTAAATACAAATATGGTAAGTTCTAGAAAAGGATTGGGCTTAAAAACTTGATTCTGCAACACTGAAGTTGGTAGCTGGGTTAGAATTAATATACTGACTTGATATGTAAGGATTACTTGTAGATTACATTTGGGTCATTGGTAATTAACTTCGCAGATCATAGGTACATGATCCTCTTAATTAGTCTTAGTAGAACAGAGACATCGTTCGGCTATCTTAACGATGATCATGGGCTTCATCCTTAACTTAACTTCGATTTAAAGATTAAAATTGAGAAACGGTTTGACATGACAAACATAACATTACATCACGACTGTAAACCCCGAAGGGTTAGGCAGCAGAAGTGTACCAATTGGTACACCCACATTGACATGAACAAATTGAATTCTCACTGTGGGTCAAATCGCCAAGTGCTAAGAACCAACTAATACAAGAATTTGATAACACCGGAATAGATAGCCTAGATGAAACTGAGGAGGCAGTTCCGATTATCAAAATGTCTTAAAAAATAACAAGGATTTATAGTCTATTAAGTAAAGACAGCATTAGGGACATACTGTACTAGCATATTATTATCCTCTCCGTTCGACAGACAAAGTAAATGCAATCCACGTTTATTACTATTTCCCCGTACTGTTTGTTTATTGGCCCGGCTATTGACTGTACTGCACTTTATCTCATTTTGATAGTTCTATCTGTATCTAGACATACCGTAATCGTCTCTATCTTATTCATACGTTTATCTAGTCTTTGAATTTACTATCAATGCATCGTAATATTTTCCGACTCGCATTATCTGATAACCTGGATATATTGGATTGGTTGTTTGATATTTGGCTCAGTGAATCGACTGCAGATAAATTTTCGAAATGTTTACAAATAGGTACCAAATGTGACAACTGGAAAAAAATAAGGTCAAGTACAAGGTCGATATGATCAAATACGGTCGAGTTAAGAGCAACGGACGAATGGATTTAAGAGATTAGAAAACCTTTGAGCCTGCTATGAATTCGGTCTAGAAGACTCTTTTTCGACTGATGAGACTTCAATTCAAAAAGCGTAGGAGGGTAACGAACAATACACGCGAGTCACATTATTCAATCATGTGTCACAGAAAATAGCAACAGGAATAACCTATTAGCTCAGCTTCCAACATGGTTTCCTGTTCATCCATTCAGTATCTAGCCCGACACTACATAATTAGGAAAATTGACAACATAACGGTGGCGGTGTAAAAACGCGGCATACGATGGACATGAATAAATCTAAACAAACAGCTTGTAAATACTTCGGGGAGGCCGTGCTGAGTGTTTCCTTTAAATATTACAGCGGCCAGGTTTGTGAAAACTGCCCTCTGCCCTAAACGAGCTCTGGGACCTGCGAATTTGGGCCAAGCCTCTTTGCCGGGTAGTCAGAAAATTTTGTAAATTGACGTATAAAATGATTAGAGGGATTTTTTTATGAAAGGTAAGCGAGACGGTGTAACCGATGAACAATTTATGCAGACGAAGACCTGCGAAATAAATGAACTACCTAACGTTAACGAGGATGAGTTTGTTACGACTGTCGGTCTCAAGGAGGAGAAATGAATAGCTGATCGAGGGATAAGCAACAAGATCTTCACAATTCGCGATCATTTAGAATTCTGAATAACGTGAGCACAATATAACTTGAAAAACAGCGTCTGCCCCGGGCACAGTAGGAACCTACTGGCCACTCATTGTCGTTGATTTTCATAATTAATTTCTGCTTCTGTTCAAAACAACATTTTCCACGAAAATTAACAATTCTTGTTACTACAAAACGTTTTCAAACGCTCAATTTTATTATACAACACAACAGAAATACAACCGTTTTGTTGTAATAAAACATACTTTGCTTTGTTTTTCCGACATAGTCATTGTTAGGTTAAGATAATAAAATTTTAAGGGTTCCACAATTAATGGGGATTTTTATAATAGGTATTTTACTTCATGAGTTCACGAAACTTGGAAGGTGATAACTGTATTGATTCGCAATCAATGGCGTGCCAGTTTTATCTAATCATTATCGGCTCGTGCGGAGGGGTACGAATGGATCCCTATTATTACGTTAACAATTTCCATTCGTTAATGTATATTCAGTCTAGATCAGTTTCCTACTTAAAACGAAGTGGTACCTATCCTAAGAATGATTTGTATGGCCCCAGGCCTTTGATCATTATTAAAACTTAGCTGTATCTTTTACAAACGAATTAAACTCGGCAATGCTGATATCACAAGGCTGAAAAGTGGTGTTTTGACAATAACGACACAGGATTTTTTTCAAAGGCAAAGTTAAATTATTTTTCAATAACACCATTAAAAGGCACTTTTGATTGTCATTTACAAAAGAAAAAAGTAATATATTGAATATCTAGTAAAATTGGACCAGCAGGTCCAATGTGAAAAAAAAAAGCCTTTTGCGTTTTATAACCCGTTTATTGAGGAAAGTTATGGGTTAATATAACACCACACTATGACACACGGAAGCGGAGCAGTAACCTAAGACGTGTAATGTACTTTATTGGGCTACTACAAGAGTAAATTACATGTAACTCATTAATAAATTAAAATATGTACTTTTTTTTAAAAGACTGAGATCCCCAAACTAGGATAGCTGTATCATGGCGATCGGAGAAGCGTTAACACAATTTATTGCATTTAATTGATTGAAAATGCTTTTAGTCATAAAGATGGAAGGAAACCTGACTAATAAACGGTAATATAGTTGAAAGAAATAAGACAGATGGTAAATTAGTTAGAAATAAAATAACACAATGTGACTATTGTGATGATTCAGTATTATATCTTTTTTATGATAGCTTATCAATATTTACCAGAAGCAACAAAAACAAGTTTATACCATAAATAGTGTTATTCTTCAAATAACTAATGCCTTATTCGAAGAGCTGAACCTGCCAAAACCTCCCAAAAATATATTACTGGAGCCCATAAAATCTCGACTCCATTTTTCATATTGGGCTTGTAACAAAAACTTGAGGATTCTGGAGAAAGCCCCTAATTACGGCGGGACGTTCTATAAAACGTTTGATTGATGAAGCTGCGGAACCCTCTATCAATTACAATCACCGTGAATACAGCTTAAGGTTCCGTTCGTGAATCTAATTAGTTACAGTGGAAAATTTGGTGTTTGTGCTTGTGAATAGTTATGCTTGATTTGAATTGAAATGAAGCTTTCACCTGTGAACTTGCGATCATTATTATGGCTGTAGTCATGGCAACCGCCCGACTGCCGAGGTCGTGTTATATACTACCTACTTCGCAGACCTTGCTTCGTGCCGGAAAGTTCGACATCTGCACTCTAATTGGGTAACACAGTAACATTTGTTTCATATTTCTTATTATTTGTTGGACAATGCATAGTATAGGGTCCACCATTAGTGCAAGATTTGAATTAAATAGAAAACACAGTTTTTGTTTACAATTGTATGTTTTTAACTCCAAACAAGAAGTTGATAGGATAGGGTTACACATCCGACTAATGCCCTTCAAGGTTGGCTTATTTGACTCTTTTGTCATAATTTTCCATGACAATTCTGCATAAGTGTGGCTGAAATTCGTTGATGAAGCGTTGAATCTCTTCCTTCAATGCACGGGTGAATGTAGCCTTGTTGTCATAGATTTTTGACTTCATATAACCCCATAGAAAAAAAATGGTCACATGATCTAGAAGGCCAATTCTAATCACCTAAAGCGAGAAAATACACGATCCGGAAACGTCTCATACAATGAAAACGCGTTGTTCTTTCGTGTAGAGCCCCATATTTACCAATCCTAAACTGTCAGCTGAGAACCCCTTTATTTTTTTTTTAGTTGCCAATACTAAGTGCATAAATGGCGATAAATTCAAATCTTGCTTGAATTTTAGGACAGCCTTTATGTTCCACAAATCCATTTTTGATAGCATTATCGTTGTTATTAAAATTGCCATCAAAATTGGGACTGCTTACCAAGACAATGTTTTTAATAAGTAGACGTTTACGAACTACGTACTAAATACCCTATAGCCCTGAAATCGTCCAACTAAACCAATAAGTTTAATCTTCAATACTATTCTAACATAATATGCAAATACCGGCCTAAAAACGTGACCACATTGTTCCCCGAGGAATGCTGTATCTGTTTTATTTATAGCTTCTAGCCGTTTTCTTTTAGAAGAATAGGAGACCTTTTTTTAGAATATTTCTTGTCAAGGCTTTTATTTTTTCTGAAGCTTTTTACTGTCTAGATCCGAAAAGCTGCGGTAATCCAAGTAAGCATTTGAAAACTTTTCAGTTTTATACGGAACTAGGTGCTATCTATACCTCGCTTCAACACTCACTCAAAAAACGAGCCATATATCGCAAAAAGAATGTTTTAAATCGGACCAGGAGCTCCTGAGAAAAGCTCTTTCAAAGAAACAAACGAACCTCAGCTTTATAATATTAAGCATATTATAGTTAAGTAGAATCTCCAGAATACATGGAAACAAAAACATCGATTAATGCCTTGACGATATTTTAAGTTCCTTTCTATACTCGTCTTAAAAAAAGTGAACATCGCTGAACACGAAGAGCCACCACAAACCTTGGCAAACATATTTCTGAACACTGCAAAATTACTTGATTCACTTACGGCTTCAATAAGCCACGAGTACGTTGTGCTCCAGCAAGAGCGTTGCTTCGAGGAAAAATTAAATTAAATCGCCTCACAGTTCAAAGGCATACAATTTTGCATATTATTGATTTTTGCTCACGTAGAATGATGTTGAGCTGGCAATATATTTTGAGTAACTAGTCTGATATCTGATATACTATATTTGTTAAATAAGTTTTGGGTAGTTCACACCATTAACCAATAATTCCAAGACAAAACAACTTAAAAAATACTTTCTTTTAGCCCTGAAATCCCAACAAATTTTCAATTAACACACATTACATTTTTAGTTCCTTCAAAATCAATAATTAATCAATTGCGTTAGAAAATAAAAAAAAAATCTATGGGGGAGTCGCGATTTGACAGCTCATAAAGAGGATATAAATTGATTAGTAATGTCAAGTACCCAATTAGTGCTAATCTAGTCATAATATGCGGAGTAAAGAAATATATTTCAATCATAAAAGGGTAAACCGCCCATTTTGGTGAACTTACTCTTGAGTATCAGGTTTAACTTTCAATTGTTTGTAAAAGTAAAATTAAAGTAGTGTTTTAATTGAAGGTACAAAGAGAAACCAATTGAATTTAATTGATGTTATTTAGTACTTGAAATAACAAAGCGTTTAACTTAGCAACTCGACGTAGCTCAATTACCATCATGGCAACGGGATGACCTTTGCTCTTCTAACTCAGAGGGCGAAAATAAAATTTATCTTACTTAAGTAATCTTTTTCTTGTTACACAAGTAATATTACTTTTTGGCTTTCTAAATGTCTTATATACATTTTCTTCAGTTATTGCCATCATTACATGCAAAATAATGATTTGAAAATGGTCCCAGTTGGGCGCCAAAACGCTAAAATCGTAAATTGACCACCATTTCCCTCGCAATGAAAAAAATTCGCCGTCGTAAATAGTTTTAGTAAATATTCTTACTAATGAAGTAAAATACTTTTGAGGAAGGCGTCCTAATACTGAAAATTGTGAAGAAATTCCTTGAAACGAATTGGAATTTTGTTTATACAATCGATACGGGCGGTAAAATACGTTTTGTGTACATAGTAAACATTTCTAAATTACTGAAAACAATCTCAAGATAAGATAAATAAACAGACAAACTCATAGTAAACATTAGGTGTGTTTTACAATTAGGTAAACCAATTTATGGAAAGTATTAAGCACCTACCTAAAAATGATTTTGCAAATTATCTTATAGATGGTGTACCGATTTAATTTGAGTAATTACATGATGCTGTATAACAAATGTAGCTACATGGCGTTTACAAAGCAACAGGTTACTGAAATAACTCTTACCAGTAATAGAACTAATTGGCTCATTAAACAGCTCCTTTCAGGAGACCTTAGTAGTGGATACAAAATTAGCTCAGTCCCTATCGTCAGAGCATTTTCGTTCTTAAAATAAACCCACTTTAAACTTTTAATTGCGTAAAACCTTGTCCGGTACCGTTACACGTGCAATTTTATCAGTGTTCATGAAAACATCGAGGCGGATACAGTTCATTATTGTTGGGGTAGCAATTCCCTTCAGTGTCGTGTGTCATTACTTATGGTACACATGGCCGGATAATCAGTTACATAATCAATACATGTCCTCCCTGGAGAGGCGTTGGAGGCTGTGATATTGGCGAAGGTTCGTTAATTTTTATGGACACTACAAAATCAGGATCTACCTACTTACAATGTTGAAGCTGAGGGTTTAACTAAAGTTTTTTTATAAAACTAGAAGATTATTGACTTCTGGATAGAGCTTTAGGAATTAGTAGAACAGCAGTTGTAGAATGCTACATGATCTAGCATACAGCCTTTACTTGGCTAAACTAAACAGATCCTTTGAAATTGTCAACAAAAAGTATGGCAAATGGCATCCTATAGAAACATCACAAATCAAGTCTCTGCCACAGGACAATAATAACGAGAAACATTTTCAAGATTAAAAACCTAATCATGAAAAGTAAATTCGAGAGACATCACAGAAAGAGACAGGTTCATCGACCGTCGACATTCCAAAGAACAAGATTCATATAATACCCCATTCATCATCAAAACCATTACGGCATGTAGAAAATGAACAAGACACTGCCAAACAAATCTAATTCTTTTCTTAATGCCTTAAAGTACAAATTGCATTTGAAGTGGTTCGAAGATTTTTGATTACCCTAACGACCTTGCCACATTGCATTGAAGGAGCGATAATCGATATTTGATGTTGTTACGTATTAAAATCAAACAATAAAATATATTTTATAGTATTATCAAGGGTATTTGAGCCAATGATAACAAAGTTGCGGCAAATACATAAAGTGTAGGTTATGAAGTAAGAGATTCATATCTGGCAATTAGTCTCCAAATAGATTGGGGCTCAATTCCAGAGTCTCGTATCGGTAAATTAAGGTAAAGCTGGGAAAGCAATAAATTTTGAAATAGTCTTATTTGGAAAATTTATGGTGTCTGTTTCTTTGCCAACTGCTACCGAGTTTCTAAATTAGGTAGCGTCTAGCTAAGTTTACAGTATGTTTTATAAGCACAAGATGGTATTTACCAAGGTTTGGGGAGCTTTAACGGAATAAAGAAAAGTAGATTTCGCAAGATGTTGCGAAAAAAATCTCGCGAAGTTAAGTATAAAACTTTACATAATACTACTTAGAACCTTTTTGAAGAAACACGTTTATGTGAACACAACTTTCACTATTAATTTTGGCAAAACTACTACTACTGCTATTATCACAATGCATTAAGTAAATTTGACCGGTAACCGTACCAAAATTCACTCAGTAATATTCAAGATAAGTCCCATAGTAGAAACAGGAGCGATCGACAACTTTGTATTCACAGGGCACCCTAAACATTGATTTTGTAATGGGTCAGATCTAATTCATATTTAATGGTGTTCTACAGAGGTGCATTACCCTATATACAGGACATCAATTATTTACCCAGACAAGAATCGCTTTTAACGAATACAATATAGGGTGGATTTTCTTTTGGAGATTTATGAAATATTTTACAACTTTGTTCTAAGTATCTTTGGCCGGGTTTTGGCTTTGCTTACTTTACTTGAAGGTCCGTAATTTTAAACGATGATTATTGTTTCATATAAAACAGTCTGCCTCAATGCAATGCATTGTTCGTAATACAATACAAAGACAGTAATTAAAAGGCCGCAATCATTCAATGGCGAGGAGCATGAAGCAGACTTTTTTATACAAAGTTAAATATCGTTGTAAAATGCAAGTCAAACATTACAACAAAATTTTCTTTAAACGATAAAGAAATAAAGGCCGCTTCAGTCATTGTATAGTTTCCGATAATGCCGTTAAACTGAGACGGCATTTTGTCGGTAGACTTACTAGAGACTGAACGCTCCGGCAGTTTACCGATCGATTAGGTATCTGTGACAGAAAGTTATCAACAGATCTTATAGTTTACCACGAAGATAGCCTAAGAACGTTCTCGGTTCAAACGCTGAAAACCACAAACTTAAAATCTTCGTAACAATAATTAAATTGGCTACAAGTCCAACAGCTCCTTGATGAAATGGCAAAGCTGTGGTAATTAATTAGATTGCTAACGTAGCTACCGTACTTGAGTTCTGCCATTACCTAACACAACACGGCGTTGCTGCGACGACTGAAACGCGTAACAATATCCGAGTGAACGTTTGTATGAAAGGGAACGCCCGTTGCGCACTGATTATCTGCTAGACGCGAATGGTGCAAGGTTTGAGCGACACGGTTTTAGCGTGAATATACTTTACACTGGTCTTATAATTAATCTCAGTCTGATATCGCCTATCCACCTTCAGCAAACGTGGTGATCAATGCTCGTATGAGAAGAGATTTTTGCCCTGCAGTGGGATAACCTGGTATTCTTTATTTATAGTTAATACAAGTGATTTTGCTGCCGAAATAAAAACATTAATTTGTAACAGAACGTTAATCTTCCCTGACATTCTAATCAATAATATAGAATGTACTAAACTACATACATTAATTTCGGCAAGTCAAAATTCGTCAAGACTAATTCGAATACGCAGACAAGTACAACTGGGCGTCTATATTTTATATTGGATGGTTAGGTTCAGCGTCATCACCCATCAATATCTCTAATTAATTTGATTGTATACGCAACAATCCCGGAATTTAAATTTTATCAGCTGCTATTAAGCAGCTGATAAAATTTCCCACATTCTACGGCGTTATAAAATTGCAGCTGTGCATAAAATGTGGGCTACCGTCCAAAAGCTAGAATCTTATTTGGTTTTTAGAGCTCGCGCTAAATATTTTCGGAACAGTTTGTTTTTTAATAACGATATGAATGTCACTTTTACGATAGTGTGGACAGAAATACTAACGGATGTTTTATGGGAACTCCTAATTTCGTAGTTGTATTTCAAAAATGTTTAGTTACCATGAAATCATCTAAATATAACATCTAATTAATCTCGCAAGTACTCTTAGCACTTGATGTTAAAGCAACAATAACCGCCCAGCCCTTACAGATCATAATACAGACACGGCTAGTCTAGGACGTCAGTGGCTATGAAAGAAGCTGTCGCGCCCTGATTAGCTCGCAGCGACATGGGCGCAGCTATGAATTTGGTACAAAACATAAAAGATAGCTGTATCTAGGCAGTAGGTACCGAAAAAAAAAATAGAATTTATCAAGCAAAAAAGTGGCTATTGATAAAAAAACCCCTTAGGAACTGGTGACAAAATGGTAAACTACCCTACAAGCGCTTTCCCAAAATATCTTCGAAACATCTAACTAGTATGTGACATCTAAGGGCATTTGGATTTGCACCTAGATGCGAATTACAGACTAGGTGTGAAATTGAACCCAGAAGCAACTTTTGCATATTACGACAGTCAACAACAAACAATACGAGCATTTCTATGCTCATTCATATTCTGCGGTTTACGATGTTTTCTAAAATGGTTATCCAACAATTACATCATGCATTTACAATAATGTCAACACAGTGCTGCTGAAGCGGCGACCATTGTCCATCGATGCGTGTCTTCTCACGATCATAATACCATTTGTTTGCTATATCAACCGTGACGATAGAAAACGAGATTTCACTTATTCTGGTCAAATCTAGCCTAGATTTATTGCCTAAGTTTGGTTGACGTAATCTCATAAAGCAGATTCAACTCCTAAGAACTTCAGGTTTCTTGGAACAGCCTTAATTATGTGTGTTGGTAAATGGTGAACATGTCAAGCGCGATAAAATCTCTAAAAGCCTATGCCTTATTTCAGAAGCACACCTTTTTACTACAAAAACTTTTGAGTACCGAAACGTTTAATAGCTTGAAAAGTTTAGTTAGAGGACCATTAAATAATTTAGTACATTCGTACCATTTCTGTTGGAGTTTCTCTTATAACGGGCTCACGGCTCACTAATTACTAAAATGGGATCGCTAAACAGAACTCAACACGGTTCTTTATTTGAGTGAAAACACCAATAAAGCTTCACGATCCACAAATATTTTAGTCTTTCAAAACGTTTTTGTTGTAACTCGAGAAGACCATAGTTTGTTCAATATTCACTCTAAACATTATTTTTCGTCGTCCTATCATTCGTCAATTAAAAATATGAGAAGTTACAAATTAGACACAATCTCGCATCATGTTAGTATTCCCGTTAATTGACCAACAGATTTCCATGCGATATCAACCAGAACTAATGCCGATTAGCTCCACTAGAACCATGACCATTTGATTGGGCGATCGTGATGGGATCAAATTATGACAACAGGTTGCTTGAGAACCTACAAAATTGACAACAAAACTCGACGTGTCCAGAGATGTTCTGATTTCACTGGTCTAATAAATGTAGTTTCGTTATCTGGTGCTAAAGACATGTTTTCGTACATATACAGACATTAAACTAAGTCATGCAGAGGTAGAGGATATGCCTGCAAGCAATAACAATAAATCCCCATAATCCACAAAATACACAAGTGCAATTATATAAGGATCAATAATCCCTTATATTATACAGATCCATATTCGTAGAAACATCCTGATGCGCCGTTCATGCGGGCACGGATGAAGTTAAGCGGTATTCAACTTATGATTACGAAATCGAACAAAATGGCAATTGGATTTTGATATCGCTAAACTTGGAAAGACAAAACAAATGGAAATACTACGAAAAAAGCTTTCACGTCGCCCTATGAGGAATGAATTATGTTTTTGGCAATGTTTTTGTACATTTCAGTTTGAGCGCGGTTCATGTCAACGTTCGCTGTACAACATCAGTAGAGCTCAAAACTCTCAGTCACTTCAGTATTTAATCTTCACTTCACAGAAGTGGTCGGCTTTGAAGTCCAAATCCCCAGCAAATATTCGAATGTAGTTGAAGCTACCGTAAAGCCTCTTTCTGGCTAAGAACTCCGGTCGGCTAATCCGCCAGGCTAAAGATTCGTTTTGGTCGACATTACTGATATATTCCTAAGATAAATGCTCGCTCAGAAAGAGCACATAGATCTGCTACTTTAGGATTTTTTAACTATGGCCACATCAGAACAACATGGTCTCCCTAAATCGTCAAGAAAATCTATGGTTATGGTAATCTAGGTAAACATGGTTCTCAGACATCCGTTGTCACAACTTCATGCTTTACGCAATATTAAGATAGTAATGTAATAACTTTGTAGTCGTTCCATTACTCGACTACCATTACTTCAGCGTGTAACTCATTACTCGCAATATGTCGACGTCAATATTTTCTTTTGTTTGCAAATGAGTAACGTGACTAGAAATTGCGTTTGACGTCAAATGCCTCTGTGATGTCCGAATGATGGATTTGGGAACTGCAGCTGCTGTACCTCTGGTAAAGTAGATATCTATTGGCAGCGGTGACTTCTACATGACGCCTGTCAGCTGGTTTGCCATCAATTAAAAACTCAGCAATTTTTGTCTGTACGTAAAAACTGCTTAACATGACTTAGGTATATTCTACAAACCCAGATTCCTCTTAATAATTTGCATTACGTAATATTACTATAACTACGTAGTCTGCACGTCATTTGACTGCCATTACTTTAGCATGTAATTCATTACACGCGTATGCGCCCACGTACCCACTTTCTTTTGTTTGCAAATTAATATGTCCCAGTAAAATATGCGGTAGTGAAGGCTTGCTCAGCTCTTCACTTAGTTTAGGGGACAGATACTTCGGCTACAAAAAAAACCAAGTAAAAAAAATTGCTTCACCAAAACTTAATTTTGGTGGTCAAAACCGCTGCCAAGCTAGACAACTCCTCCTAAGTTACACCTCAAAACGGAGGCCTCCAATTTGCTGGTATGGACATTGAAATCATTACAATAACGACACCACTTCACTACGTCACTACTTCCACTACCAAGCATAGTTCATTACGCGTTCTTGTGTCCGTGTCGCCATTTTACTTTCCTCCTGTTCAAATGTTTGACGTTTGTTTGCAAATCAGGCGCAGCTTGTTGTGTACATACAGAGAGTAAACAGATTTACTTGAGAAAAGATTTAGACGGAATGTTTAGCCGTTTGGTTTGTAGTTTATCGGATGGCGGAAGATAGTATTTTAACCTTACTGGGGTAGAATAAATTATGCATAAATGTTCCGAAGGTGACAAGTTTTCGTCTTATTGCAAGATTCTTAAAATTCATTACAAGTTTCTATTAATATTCTTCGTTTATTTAGTAGACAATTATTAGGAAACACGGTTTCAAAAGAATGGTTCCTTTGTCATTATTGAACGCATGACTACCTCTGAATGGAGATGTTTCTCACATAATAAATAAAAGCATTCTTCCCTCTTTAATTCATTTATGTCTGTCTATTCTCGTAAATGATGGTCACATTCGAAACTATTAATATAATAGGGAGTTTAATTATATTCATGTATCTATTGTCCCACTGCTGGGCAAAGGGCACCCTCTACCTTTTCCACACACCTCAGTCCTCTGCTATTGTGGAACTTAATTACCACGATGAAATAATAACGCTTTAAGCTCTTAACTACTTAACGAGTTAAGCCGGGTCGTGTTGAGCACATAAGGATCTGCGTTTGAATAGTGCTCACCCAAAGCTAGGCTTGACATAATGGCTACTGGCGCAACGAATTCTTGAATTCATCAGGATAATACGAGTATTTACGACGAAGCGTTTACACATACAAACAATCATGGAGACATCTCCAAAATCCCAACAATAACGTGTCTGTTTATCCTAATATCTGCAGCCATAAACTTCACCGTCGTGTAAAAGAGTATGGCGGATTGTGTACAACTTTATGTGCCCGTTCGCGCTCTAACGCTCACTGGCTCGAAGCCAATAGGGATGTTTTCATATCGACTTTGTTACTAGTGTGTTTATTAAATGCCCCAAATAAACAAATGTATAATTGTGATCATGACATTGTTCAAGGGCAGGAAATTGAGACCAATGTCCGGTGTGGGTTCGAAGATGTTGTCGACTCATTATCATGACAATATTGTGTTGTTGCTATAGATGTAATGGTGCTAAAGTACCAGTGTTATTGCTAAATCATCCATTAGAGTGCGATAATGCAAATATCAAAGCCGATTTTCTAGAGATACGCCGGAAACTCTAGTCTGGTAAATAAGTGCTCAAAAAGGGTATGTGGTTGGAAAAGTCGAAAGCAGAAAATCTGACTTATGAACTTTGTTTGGACTATTTAGAAGATAAACATATTAAAAGTCCTGACCCCCCCGAGGTGAGCCCGAGGGAGGGGGGGGGCAAAGAAGGTCCCGTTTTTTGTTTTTTTGCTTATATCTCGAAAACGATGCGTCGTATAAAATTTTGTTGTACTAGAGAATGAAACCTCATAAAATTCTCTACATCTTTGTTTGTCACACTTTTTATCTATCTCCAATATTTGCATAGCTGTGAGCTCCGAAAAATGACCGATTTTCAAAAATGTGTTAAATTTTCTGTCTCGTTCTTTGTTTTCTTGTTTATATCTTGAAAACGGTGCGTCGCATGAAATTTAGGTGTACTAGAGAATGAAACCTGATAAAATCCTCTACAACTTTGCTATTTTTTTTTTATTTATCTCTTATCATTGCAAAGCTATGACCTGTGAAAAAAAAATAGATTTTTCAAAAATGTGTCCAATTGTCTGTACCGGTTTTTGAGTTTTTTTATTACATCTCGAAAACGATGCACCGCATGGAATAATATTGTACTGTATAATAAAAGCTGACAAAACTTTCTACAATTTTGTCTTTCCTACTTTTTATCTATCTTCAATAGTTGCATAGCTGTGAGCTCCGAAAAACGAGCGATTTTTAAAATGTGTTCTATCTCTATAGCACATTGTAACAATTTGAATGCCAAAATTATTTATTTAGCTATTAAAAAATAACATAAGCTGGGAGTACCTCCACGCGGTGAAGGCGGAAACAGTTTACTTTTAAACTGGCTAAAACTCCCAATAATATCTATCAAGATGCCTTCGGGCTTATGTTGCTATTTCGTTCGTGACCTATTGAGTTTTGTGACTGTGCACCCGGTAACGCAGGGAAGCAGTCACAACCAAGTTTTCAAAATGACAGAAATGTGTTTTATTTGTGATGAAGTGCTGGAAGAAGGTGGAGAAAATGTTTCCAAGGTCGGTCAAAAGGGGATAAATTCTCTGATTTCTGCCAGTAAACTCAGAAATGATCAAAAGAGCTCACACCTTGAAGATTTAAAGTCTCTGAGGGTTCACACATCTTGTCGGAAAGAATACACAAGACCTGACAGCATTAAAGCAGATCTAAGGAAACATACTCCGTATGCTGGACCGTCCGGGATTCATACTTTGAGGTCCTCAAAACCAAAAGTTGACGTCAAAACTCGTCTCCTCAATCAGTCCCAATCATCTCCTCTTGCATGCCCAGCCTCAATGCATGAGTCTTTAAAGGCTACGTTCCTAACAGAGTATACTGTCTGTCGTTTTTCTAAAGGTTTTTTCTTTTCATCTTTGAATGGGCATGCACAAAAAAGGCATCGAGTTTTGACGTCAACTTTTGGTTTTGAGGACCTCAAAGTATGAATCCCGGACGGTCCAGCATACGGAGTATGTTTCCTTAGATCTGCTTTAATGCTGTCAGGTCTTGTGTATTCTTTCCGACAAGATGTGTGATCCCTCAGAGACTTTAAATCTTCAAGGTGTGAGCTCTTTTGATCATTTCTGAGTTTACTGGCAGAAATCAGAGAATTTATCCCCTTTTGACCGACCTTGGAAACATTTTCTCCACCTTCTTCCAGCACTTCATCACAAATAAAACACATTTCTGTCATTTTGAAAACTTGGTTGTGACTGCTTCCCTGCGTTACCGGGTGCACAGTCACAAAACTCAATAGGTCACGAACGAAATAGCAACATAAGCCCGAAGGCATCTTGATAGATATTATTGGGAGTTTTAGCCAGTTTAAAAGTAAACTGTTTCCGCCTTCACCGCGTGGAGGTACTCCCAGCTTATGTTATTTTTTAATAGCTAAATAAATAATTTTGGCATTCAAATTGTTACAATGTGCTATAGAGATAGAACACATTTTAAAAATCGCTCGTTTTTCGGAGCTCACAGCTATGCAACTATTGAAGATAGATAAAAAGTAGGAAAGACAAAATTGTAGAAAGTTTTGCCAGCTTTTATTATACAGTACAATATTATTCCATGCGGTGCATCGTTTTCGAGATGTAATAAAAAAACTCAAAAACCGGTACAGACAATTGGACACATTTTTGAAAAATCTATTTTTTTTTCACAGGTCATAGCTTTGCAATGATAAGAGATAAATAAAAAAAATATAGCAAAGTTGTAGAGGATTTTATCAGGTTTCATTCTCTAGTACAACTAAATTTCATGCGACGCACCGTTTTCAAGATATAAACAAGAAAACAAAGAACGAGACAGAAAATTTAACACATTTTTGAAAATCGGTCATTTTTCGGAGCTCACAGCTATGCAAATATTGGAGATAGATAAAAAGTGTGACAAACAAAGATGTAGAGAATTTTATGAGGTTTCATCCTCTAGTACAACAAAATTTTATACGACGCATCGTTTTCGAGATATAAGCAAAAAACCAAAAAACGGGACCTTCTTTGCCCCCCCTCCCTCGGGCTCACCTCGGGGGGGTCAGGACTTTTAATATGTTTATCTTCTAACTAGTCCAAACAAAGTTCATAAGTCAGATTTTCTGCTTTCAACTTTTCCAACCACAATCATTCATTGACCAGGCTACTCAGCTTGACGGTTAAACGTGCACAAGTTATGTAAGCGTAAGCGCTGTTACTACTACAACACTACAGCCGTTTCGCGTTAAAAGTTTAGCAATAAAAGTTACACCAACAAAATCGTCAAACATTCATATTTGCTCGTAAATTGTCCAATGACACAGGTTAGACGAGACAAGTGTACAAGGAGCTGGCTCAAATACTCGGCATACTTCGTGCACAAGCTTCCATTGGGTCAAATTCTGAGCGGTCGAAACGGGTTGAAATCGGGGAATTTTATCATTTACCTAACAACGTGTCGAAGGCTTTGTTTGTTCGAGTTAGTTTGTGGTTACGTCACAACTTCCAACGATTTCACGGGACCTCGCAGAGCTAACAAAGCTTGTGTAATTATTACATTGAATAAATTTGTTGAGTTTTATATTTAATTTACGATAAGCTTATGAAATAGCTACCTGTTCCTGATCAGGTTTACTTTGATTCCTTTAATGTCTACAACTTGATTTGGTTATAAAATTCTTTCGCAAAATGGCTAAACTAAACCTTAGTTTATGTATCCTTTACGTCCGCATGTCACATAATCTGTCTGTCACTTTGTTGTACCTACTTAGTTTTTTTCAAAGATACGCCGATTTTGCTAAAGGAAAGTAATATACTTAGGTACCTACCTAGTTCTATGTAGTGTGAACAAATAAACCATAACTCAATAGTGTAGTAGCGGAATGACCGCTTCTGTACAGGGTCGCCGGTTCGAATGCGGCATCGTGACAAATATTTGTATGGCCTACAGATGTTTGTTCCGAATCCAGATGTTATTCTACATGTGATTCGACTATCGTGTGTTTGTGACTAACGACACAACACGTACCCCACGGCGAAACAATATTTTTTATTATTTCTTAGTCTGCTTTACTAAGTCATTCTTGTACGCAAGATGGATCATGCAGAAAAAACTAATTACGCAAAACAGTCAGGCAGTTGTTGCTTCCTAATTAGTTTCTGAACCGCAAGCTATTAAACGCAAAACGGCACTTGTCCAACTCCGTTAGTTCGACTAGAGGTACCAAGTGTCTTTCAATTATCACTGTTTTTTTTATTCGATTGTTTATGTTAATACAGAAAGGTTATACCAAATTAGGTAACGGTTGTGGGTTTGAATACTAAACTACCTGGCGATTAATAGATCTGACGAGTCGGCCAAACTGAATCGGGAAGTTTTCTATAGCGAAGTGGAGAGATCAAACTGCAATAAACTTTGATTGATTGAACAAACAAAGATGAAAAAATTTATCATTAAGAAACCGAGGATTTTTCAATAATTAAAATACATCTAATCAGAATCTGAACTGGACCCCACTAATAGCTACCGTTTGACGGCACCGACCGACATTAGTAGAAAGTGTTCCAAATTATCTCCGATCTAAATATAGGGGGCATTAGAAGTTCATTGATATTTTGACTCGGCCACGTTGCTAACCGAAATAGATGCTTCCGGAAATGTGTAGTGGCATTCTGGGAAGACATTGATTATCAGGAATGTAGGCGGAGCACTGGACGGATCGTAGGATGCTTGAGAAAATAGTGGAGATTAAACAAACTGTTTAGTTAGGATCGCCGTGAAAGGACGGGGTTAAAATGTTGTTATTTTGCGCTCACGATCTGCTACTATGTTACAATGGCTTAAGTAGTAGATTGTTATGCTGAGAATTTCTAATATTTAATGGCGGAAACTCATTAAGTAACATAAGGGACAAATCACAGCCATGGCATGCATGCCAACAAAACAGCGCTAAGAATAGCGTTCAGAAACCTGTTAAAAAGATTTTATGACACAGCCGAAACTATGCTCATAATCGTAAATATCTTCATTAAACAAAGCTGCTACCGCCTCGACACCTTCTAAAACCTTTTTAAACCATTCCACAGTTAATAACACTCCATTTTGAAACCCCTCACGGCTTTGCAACATTCTTTGCTGAAAAATTCCACTGAATTACCTCTAGGTACTTTAGGCTTGCTTAATTCATGCAAAATCGCTGACAATTCAACCTAATTGCGCTACGGATACAGTCATCATAAATCACAGCCAGGAAAACTCTAGTCATTCCCTAAGCAAATTACTTCGTATAAACTCAACACAATTATTTGGGCGAATATAAAAATACTGAGCGAATTGTTGGGAGTGAGGGTCCCTTCAAATTCTCGGGGTCGTAAGTGATGGATCATTTTACAATGCCGCAAATTGCATTTGAATAAAGGTGATGTGAATTCGTAATTTCAGATTATTTTTTTGGATAATTTATGGACCGTGTCAATTCAAAAATTTGAAGGTCGAGTATGTTGGTAACTGGGTGTAATATTCGGTAGTCGGACCACAACAAAAATAAGTAAGTCTGTTTGAAGGCGATATTCATTGTTTAGCGGAACACGATTTCCTGACAAATGTAACCGACGTCGTTACTCTTCGGGCAGGATCTTTGCAAATCGAAACGTTTCTTTGATTGACATAGAAAAATCCCGGGACACACCACACCTAAGAATTCGCAAGCGGAAACACGCATATCGGTCAGCCAATATTTTTGTAACCCAGGAATTCGAATGATAACCCAATCGAAAAATGTTAAGTTGTTTAATGATAATAAAAGTGTAACGGCACTCCTATTTTTTACCCGACTACGGCAAAGCCAAAAGGAGGGTTATGATTTTAACGGTTTTCTACGGTATGGGAGTGAAATCGATCGGCCTAGCTTTCAGTCTAAACAGTGCTGATCATGGGTCTACCTCATACGGCTTCGTAAACTATCAGGGGAGATGGGGAAGAAGGTGAACTTATCATCACTTAAAGATAAGTTATGTTAGCATAACTTCTAGATTGGCAGATCAACGTGAATTACAGATACCAAATTCAAACAGACATGTTTAGGTTTTAGTGTCCATTATGCTAAATAGATGAAATAAAATAACGCAGCAGACACTCAAGGAGGAGGAAAAAGCTTCTTGCTCCAGGGTTACGTTCTTACAAGATACGGCGTCTCAAACTTGGAACCGAAACTTCGGCGTCTGCCCTTCGACCACCGTACAAAACAACCGACAAGAAGCCTGCGTAATTTGTATCGAAATTGAATCAAAACAAACTGATGCAAATCACAACAGATGTAAAGGGGAAACGTGGGCGAGAAAACATTGTTTTTGGCGATGTTTACGTCATTCTCCTAAAATGTTTAGCAATTTAGTGATTTTAAGTGCTTACCAACTGCTTGAAACCTTTGATAAATAAAAGTCTATACAACCTATTATGTTTTTATAGTCGTGATGACCCAGTGGTTAAGGCGTTCGCCCCATGCACGAAGTTGTGGCCTAACAACAGAACATGGGCAAGTACCAATGTGACTTTTTATATTTCGTTCGTAATTTCTAAGTTTATCATGGACATCATTGATATTGGTGAAGGAAGACATCGTGAAGAAACCTTGACTTTTAATTTATAAGTCTGAAATCGCCAATTCGCCTTAAGCAAGTGTGGTGATCTTCACTTGTGCCTTCCCTGTATGAACAGGCCTATGCCTTACAGTGGGACAAAAATGGGCTTATATGGGCTTATTACACATATTACAGTACTGATTTATTTTAGTGTGCATTGGTAAAAGGATTATTCATATTATGCAAAGCTACATGATTATGACAACACAATAAGCTGGTACAGTCAGCTACAAAAGTCGATTAACAACGTTGCTTTTTTATATCATTTAAACAGACACTAAACACATAATTTACTGGTTTTCTGAATTTCAGGTAATAGCTTAGGGTTTATTACATCTTAATTTTATGTTCATTGAGTTTTATTTTTAATATTGTACTTAATAATTAGGATTTAAAAATCACAAATGTTAATCGACTTTTGTAGCTGACTGTACCTAATTATATTGGAAATCTGTAGGGGGGGCCTATGTTCAGCAATGGACATCCTACAGCTGCTGCTGATATGATGATAAGCTGGTAATACAGAAAACATCCAATATTTAGCCTGTTACAACATAATACTGATTTGATAACAGTGATTAGTTTGAGGCACTGTACAAACGGCATAGTGGGAATAGTGGAATGTTCATTATCACAAACTATACTGTGTGTAACATCATGTTATCAGTGCCATGACAATTTTACATAGTGTTAAGTCTATCACAGATTTTATCTACCTACATGTATGATAGAGCTGACCTTACATCAATATTTGAATACTGCTCTGTAGTTTCACAGCATCTACCTATAATACCAAAGTTTAGTTACAGAGAGTTTTGTTTAGACAGCCTCGTTGGCATAGAGGTCGCAAAGCGCGACTGCTGGGCATGAGGTCTTGGATTCGATTTCCAGGTCGGGCAAAGTGTTATTGTGTTTTTCCATCAGGAATTTCTCAGTAGCAGCAGAATCTGGATTTGTGCATGGATGATGGCAAGAGGTTCGCCCCCTATTACATGGAACTTAAACATAACTGGCGAAATGAGGGTGTACTAATGGGTGCACCTTTGCCTCACCCTTCGGGGATTACAGGCGTGATGTTCTGTTATGTTTAGTTCAACTCTGCATTACCAATGATTTACATAATTTCAAACTTAGCATAAACTTACTTGTTACTAACTTAGGTAGGTATTTATAATTGATTTTTACCTACTGAATATGGAGTATAGTATTGTTCATCAGTATTATAATAACCACATTTGTTGTGGTACCAATTTCTATACAGTAGGTATAATACATGCAACAAAGACTGAATGAATATAATAAAACATTAATATGTTACAGTATTGGTACTACAATAAAACTAGGTAGTACTTAGTATGCAAATACTCTTTTCTAGGCTACAGTGTAGAATGTAAATTGGATTGTAAATACAATCTCATCCAGTCACTTTGTTAAGAAAGATCTAGTAAAATAAGATAGGCCTGTTTTGCTTTTAAGAATAAAAATCTGAAATGATTTTAAAACAGCACCACAAAACAGGAAAACTTAGTCAAATCCAATCATTTTTTCCTTATAATCCTAGGTTTCAAAAGAGCCTTTCTAATACTTATTTCCTCAAGAAATAATTTAAATAGCCTGTACATTTGTTTTAGTTATAGATATAGACTTCACGGGGATGTCAAATTACATCTTTCCATTTGTCTAACAACACCAATATTTCAAAATAATAAACAGCTGAGTAACTCAAATATTTAAAATTACAGTACAAACAAGATCATAATTCTCCATCTCAGTTACAGAATGTACATTTATTTAATTCTGTTCCGTTGGCTGAGCATTATGTCTGCAACTCTCCTTGACACGGTCCGCACAGTAACAATATTCATTGTTACATTGCCACTGCATACAATATTATTTGAGATAAAGAATCAACATAATATGCAATTTGCATTGACTTGAGTAAATAGTTAAGTTGCGATTATGTAGGTATTCAAATAAGTACATCAATATTTTTGGAGCATAAAAATAATGCATCATGTTTGTTGATTTGAATGCATTATTGATTAATGCTTCAGACATTACAAAACAGAGAGGAAAATTAAAGGGCCTACTATGTTGTACAAAACAGCCAAATTTCAAGTAGGTACCTAAGCCACGAACTGATCTTTAAACCGCAAGATGCTTTAAGAAAATACCAATATAAACACTGTATAATAATGGAATTATAAATCTGCTATGATTGAGCACTATCAAGCAGCTACTTAAATAATAATAAAAATAAAGAAAGTAAGAAAAACATTTTATTCAAGACAAACAGAAAATACAACCATAACTTAAAAGAAATAAACAAATCAATCAATTTTAGAATAAATTGACAAGGCGTAAGTAAGGCCCACTAGGCTCTTCGAACTGAATAACATTCTCAACAGCATTACTCCACAACTATAAGCAAAATGAAATAAAACCTTTCAGACCGACTTTACAGCCTTTACAGAATGCAGGAAGCTCACATATGTCAAAACACAATTAAACACACTGATTGGTGATATAATCTTCTAATCAGAAGGCGTAATCACTGTTATGGAGCAATAAAAATAACAATAGCACATCAATAGAGTAATTGGGTAGTGCAGTCACCGCCGTCTGGTTCAATCTGATTATTACAATAGACTAGCACTATTGTTGGATTAGGTAATTAATGGTTTAAGTAAGATTTATTTGTTACTATTTAGGTTTTAGTGTAGTTTTGTTAGAGAAAATCCACTATTTACATGATAAGTTCAAATATATGTAGGAGAATGGCTAAAGAGGCGTTCAAAAAGGCTAGAAAATGTAATACACATTATCTTAAACATAACCCTAAGCATGTGTACATCGTAGCCGTAATTAAACACTACCTGCAGTAGGTACTTAAATGATATCCACTTTTATATAAGCAGCTAAAGCATTAGCATTCATGTCACTGACCTGTGGCAAATTGGCGGCGATCTGTCTATGCAGGGAGTCTCGCTCCTTCTCCACCTCCTTGAGGCGCAGCTCCGAGTCCCCTAGCCGCTCCTGCGTCTCTCGCAGGCTCTCCACCAGCTTATCGCGCTCATCGAGCATAGACACCATCAACTGCTCGAAGTTCGCATCCTCACCGGATAACTGCGAACTCCTTTGACTGATACTGTCCTCCGATATAGTGGGCATCACGTCGCACATCATATTCCACATTTTAATTTAACATCAAACCAGAATACTTATCGTACACGACACACCGAAAAACACAATTTCGATCACCGTTTTATTACATATGTCCCGGCACAAACGTTACCTAAAACTAGCGCACTTAACGCGAGCGAGTTGTTTCACATCGTCAGAACATTCGTATAAGACATTAGTCAAGAATTCGGGAGACATTCTAGTTCGATATTTAGAAAGACACACCTAAAAATCGTAATCCTACGATTCCATACTATCATGGCTCAAGCGGCATGTCTGCCATCTTGGAATGGAACGTCAATCAGAACAAAGAGTAGTACTAAAGATAATATTCAACTCGCAGAGGTGACACAACTCACTTGTAGTTGAAAAAATATTCGTCAATATGTCTGGGTTAAAAAAGTGTTATTGGGTTTTCAATTTTTCATGTTTCCTTAATATGGTTATATGGGTATTGAGGAATTTACAGATATTGCACCGCATGTCAAGTATGTTTTATGATTGTCTTCAGTCGTTCTAGTGGATTTTAAATAACTATTACGATAATCTAAACATCACATGAAAGTAATAGTGTTTAACAATATTTACTATTTTTTTTTTTAAATTAGCTATTAACAATAACAGCTACTGGTACTCACTGAGATAAGGGACCAGTTTTATGCCTAATTTTAAAGTCTCGTCATTTTTTAAATCTTTGCCACCATTTACTCGTAGTGTCCACAGAGGTCGTTACGATACTACATGAATGAAATTTACAAAGCATGTTATGCACAAATTGTAAAACCATTTTTCGTGTTACAAGAATAAACTAATAAAAACAAAAATCGATTTTGTAGTCACAAAAATTTTAATTTATTTGTGATGGAAGTGGTTAACATTACTTGGCCTAAGTTATCAAATAAATAAAATCAGAAACAAAAGAATATTATTTTAATAGTTGTCGTATGTATACATACCATAGAGCAACACGGGTACCTGACGGAAGGGGAGACGCCATAGGCAGGCGTTCCCCTCTGTCGAAACATATGACCAAATGGTCCACTGTTAAGTCACTGTCACCAAGTGCGATAGTGTTGTTATTTTGTAAATTGTTTGTTTGTTATCGATAAAAATATTTACTTACCATCAGTCGATGTGTGACATTTGCATTTGCAAAAACTAAAGACTAAGTTGTAGTTATGTAGTATGTTAAAAGGATTCAAAAGGATTGGTCATCTCTTAACTGCTATGGCTTACATATTTATTTTTATTATTTTTTACTACTGTTTTATATTCATCTTCATTGTTTTCACATGTAGAACCAACAAGAATAATGTAACCAGGATTTTGTAAAAACCTAATTTAAAAGAGTGCCGTGGAGATTCTTGCTCGTTCTTCTCCATAGAGGCCTACCTCCGTTTTGGAACGAGCAACTAGTTTCAGCTTTCGGACTAACTGACCGACTCCTTGACAATTCAAAAGTGCCTGTAAATGGTCTAATTGAAATAAATGTTTTGACTTTGACTTTAAATTATACCTACATGCTTTTAATTATTTTTAAATTATACCTACATGCTTTTAATTATTTTTTAATTGACAACTGTTGAAAAAGTAATAAATAACATAAATAAAGTAAAAAACCTGATTTCCCTAACAGAGTTCTTTAATTTATCGATAATGCGTATCGACAGCTGTTACAGCAATGTTTGTCAATGTAGTTGCATCATGTCGTTACACTGTTATGACACAAAATGTATCTATGTGTGTACGAAATTGTTAGTGTATTGTTATTATTTCTATGTGTGAGTTTCGTAACGACAGACGATTGTTTTTGTGTGGGGCATTGAAAAGTGTGTATGTGTGTGTATTTCCCCCCGCAAAAAATGACAGACTTTTCTGTATTGAAAAAATACGCTATGGCGTCTCCCCTTCCGTCAGGTACCCGTGTTGCTCTATGATACATACGAACCAAAAATATACAAACAAATAATAATCAACTATTTTATGAATTATTTAAAAGGTGGATCTAAATGTTAATACTCCAGGCAGAAAAATAAAAAAAATACAAGAGTTTCCTGTGCAGCTTTTCACAATTTCAATTCAGAGCTTCAGATATTCGTGATGATATTCTCTACCCAATGATGCTAATGACAAAAATAATTATCAGTTATAGCTACAATTTCCTGTAATAAAAATCTAATAAGTTTACGTTTGGAACATTAAAAAATTATAAAAATATCGCGTTTCTTTGATCACTGATAGCCTTGCCAGCGCCATCTCGCGGCTATTTCTTGTAACCAGCAAGCCCACATGAAACAGTAACCCATGTAAAGTTTCACTAGCCGATGATTCAATTGAAAAAGAAGTTCTAAAAAAAATAACCTGTCTATGATTAGATAAAGAATCTATAATTTTTTTATTTCAGAGGCATGAAATCACTGAATACCATGTGTAATTTAAGCGGGTATTACACCTCCCTAAATTTAGGGTCCGATATTTAGGGTCCGATTTAGGGCAAGAAATTCAGTCGCCGAAGCTCGCGATTACACGTTCACTAAATTTAGGGTCCTAATCAGATTTGAAGTGATTTGAAGGACGAGCGACAAGTGACGGACGTGTCGTCGTGTCGAAGTGTGACAAAATGCCCCCATTTCTTTCCAAAAACCAAAAAATTGGTATAGCCGTAGCCCTGGCGGTTGGCTCCATGATGCATATAAATAAAAAAAAAGAAAGAAAATATTTTTTGTTCATATAATTTGGATCACTTTTATTCCATAAATAAGGCATCTCCTTATATAATTCTAGGATATTTTGGATCACCTCCTTTTCTGTCGTCATTTTGTTTTGCGTAGGTAGGTACGCACGTAAATAATAGGGAGCAAAAGACAAACGTGCGCTCTTGACGGTAGGCGAGCGGTGACTGAGCGCCCTGAATTTAGGGAATGTGATTACACCTATCCGATTTAGGGCGATTTAGCCATTTAGGGCGTCGGAAACCATCCTTCTCCCTAAATCGTGCCCTAATTAGGGTGCTATCACCCTAAATGCGATTACACTTCTCTGAATTCAGGGCACCCTAAATATCGGACCCTAAATTTAGGGAGGTGTAATACCCGCTTTAGGTGAAAACCGGGTCAGTAGCAGTACCTACATAGACACGTACCGTACTTCTTTTGTTGGTCATTGCTAAAATTAGGTTCAATCAAGAAACTACAGGTCCAAAAAAATATTGGCTCCAAGATAGACAGATGTAGGTACTCTTTATTGTACCTACGCCGTTTTTACAACAAGAACAAATAAATAAAGAAAGCTCGAACCAAACATCGAACGTTGAACCTTTTAAGACTTTCCTACATTTTGCGTGATATGCCTCGTGCCATGAGATCCGAAAACTGGTTGTTGACTAATAAAATTTGACTAGCACAATCATTGTACGATTCCGACCTCTGACTTGACCTTGCTGATTAACAGCAGTGAGTCAGTGAGCCTGTTTTATTTGTTCTCCAGTCTTCTTAAATCAGCTGACGAGGACGATCGTGCACTTCATTTGTTCAAGATGTTTAAGTTTTGTGTTTTTCTTGCGTTTTGCGTCGCGGTAAGTCCTTGAAATAGATACTTTTGTTTACTATACGGTGTAATAAGTGGTGCGATTTTTATCGAAGAAGAGTTGCCTACAATTACGAAGTATAGCATTAATTATTTATATACAGGAATATAAGATGAGACCTCCCAAATATTCCATCATTACCTATCTAAATTAGGTAATGGTGGCTGTTGGCAACAACTGTTTAATACCTAGTTTGGCGCTATCAAGAAATATTCTGTTGTTTTTATTTAATAGCATAACAAATCGGTTATCTGCGGAACAGAAGATACTAGTGCTACTATTGTAAGAATATTAACGTTAGGTACTGCCCAGGCAACTACTTAGGAAATTATTTAGGTATTCCTAATTATCATTTAATTCAACTAAATACCTACCTAGGAGTATGGAAGGATCGTAGCAGGTGGCGTTCTGTGTTACCCCCATGGGAAAAAGGCGTGAGTTTATGTAGTGTATCTACCTACTTATTATTGTAGGCGTGTGTCCTGTGAGATCAGCCATCGGTGAACTCATCAGTGGTATATACATACCTACCTATTTATGTTTTGTGACTAGTCGCAGCGGTATTCCTTAAAGACATGATGTTTTGATATTTAATCAATGTGTTTTTATTATTTCAGCTATGTTACGCGGCCCCTGGAGGTGGTGGCACTTATTGTGGCGAGATACCAAATGGGGTAAGTTATATTCAAACTTACGCACTTTACATGGTTTTTTCTGCCAACCGTACAGTGCAGTAGCATATATGCTAAGGTTTGAATTAGGTACTGTGAACACGGGGTAAGTACAGGCCATACCTACATCTGTGTTTTTAAGTGATGTATTCAAAGTTAAAGTCAAAGTCAAATCATTTATTTAATTAGGCCATTATAAGGCACTTTTGAACGTAATAACACAGTACCTACGTAAGTTTAATCAAAGTGTCAATCGATTTGCTTTGTAGATTGCTACTCCACTTATGACCGCTACTGTACCTAGGTAGGTACAGGACCTACTTAGAGTATGATATGGAATGTTTTTTTGGACGTAGAACTTTTGTACCTCCTGGTACAGTGCGTAGGTACTTACTTGTACTATACTAATAGCCCTCTATTGAGATTGGACAACATGCCCGAAATTCGGTCAGTGGCATTCTTCTTCTTCGGCCTCAACTTTTCCCGTTTTCCATTTCCAACCACCGTTGTCCATCTCGCACTTGGCCGATTTCAAATAATCGTGACGACAACTTCCTTTTCTTGAGGGCTGGATCCGCGATTGATAAGTTATGCTGATAATAATATTTGCCCTCATACTTGTAGTATAATTAAGTATGTAATTTATTAATTTCGCAGATCTACGAGTGCCTCAACACTCCAAAGGTGATTAGTTCGGACGTGACCGCCAAATGTAAAAAAATTAAATATGATAATGAGGTGAGTTTCAACACTTTGTTTATATACCTACACAGTACACCCTATCTACCGATATAGTATATACCTAAGTACTTACATAATTAAAGCGCTTTGATAGATACTAAATTCATGAAACGTTTTGTCAGTTTTTGAATTTTTTCACACACGCAAAAAAGATCAATTTGAACGATTGACCCGAAATGATGAAAACGAAGAAGTTTTTGTAAATCTACTTTTACTTATTCATTTTACAACTTTTAAAATGATAGTTTACAACATAAATATTATAAATAATAGGTAATAAAATATAATAACATAGTAATAAAATATACAAATTGTACATACCTACTAACTATGTACAATTTGTAAAAAAGAAAGGAAGAAGCTTATAGGGCATCACAAAACTTGTCCGCATCGCTGTCAATGGGCCAAGTGCGCAAAAGGCTGGCAGCATTGCCATACGGTAATGCTGATTCCTTTGGCCTAAGAAATGGTCACACAAAGCCACAACCAGTCGCTTGGCTATGTCCTGAAAAAAATAGGTGAGCGCTCGAACCTCATGGCCCTAGTGTTTGAACTCCAAACTCCTCAAACATATAGCTTTCAAGAAGGGCGCCGCCGTTTCGAAGTTTTCGGTGCCAGTAGCAGCCTGCCCCCGCACAGCAAGTCGTGCTAGGAAGATAGGATGTATATACAGGGAGACTCATATTGTTTTAAATTCTATGCAGTGCGACAGACTGACCTGCATAGTCCGTGAATCCAAATGGCTGGACGGCACAGCAGTAGACAAGGTGAAATTGGCGGCCTACTTCGACCAGTTCGAGAAGGACCACGAGGCGTGGAGCCCAGCCATCCAGCACGTGAAGACCACCTGTCTGGGCTCGGAGCTGAAGGCACAGGGCGTGTACCTCAACTGTCCAGCGTATGACGTCATGCATTGTGTGCTAAGTAGCTTTATTAAGGTAAGTTAAAAATTGACTCTTCTACTTCTATGTTCTTCTCAACAATAAAACAGCTAAAGAAATTTCAGAATCGGGCCAGTTGTTCCGGTCAAACCAAAATAAAACAAACACACTCTTCAACTTTATAATATTGGTAAAGACTTACCTACTTACTTAGCCTCACATGGTCCTCGGTTCGAGTCTCAACCTCGACCTTCCGCAGTTCCGTTCTGCCCAGAGAGGAAAAAGGATCCTCTAAAAAAAAAATTCGTGCCGGTGCACTGTATCAACGGTCACATGAGACATTTTAGCTTTTACTCTGGGCTGGTTAGGCACTGCGAGGATACCTATATATGTCCAGCGCTTTCTGCTAGAGAAAGCGCTGAATTATGTCCTTGTGTAATTACCACCGAATTGAATGTAGCTTTTAAAGGGACCCTCGAGGATTACAGCTATAGCTATAGCTAAAAAGACATATTATAAACACCCGTTAGCTACTCGTACTTATTATTACCCATCAAAATATGGCAGAATCTACACTTTCTTTTGTCTACGACTTCCTTCGCGTAACTGACAGACAAACAACAAAATTAAATAGGTTTGAATCACCATAAACGTATTATGTTCCAGTACGCGACCTTAACTCAATGGACTACTTCGACCTCGTGCACGTATCCCCGCGCCTACGCAGTTTCCTGTCCCATCTGCCCCAACGACTGCTTCAGTCCACAAGTGCCCATCGGATCCTGCAATGCCTGCTATTTGCAGCCACCAGCAGCTTAGACTTAGATTTAAAACAAGTTTATTTTGAAAAAGGAATGGTTGTTTTATTATATTTAAGTAAGTATACATTGCAAAAGAGTTTGGTATGCAGGCAAGAAGACAAGTTTACTGATTCGTAGGTTAAGGTATTATTGTTATTGGTTGTACATAGGTATTCTGTATTCAAGTCTTCAACGCCACTCGTCTGACAGAGAAGTACTTTCTTACTCAGTAGGTCACTATAGGTACCAAAGTTAGATACTTATCTACTTGCATTTTTACATAGCTATATTTCTTGTGGTCGTAAGACTAGAATAGGTACTTACAACTTACTTACTTCTACTACGTACTATCGGACACTAAGACGTGCTAAGACAATTCAGTTCATGACATCACCAAGTTGATGCGCTAAGACAAAACTAATTATGATTACCTACCTATCAAACCGGGAATCGAACTCACGCTTGGAAGCTTGCAAAACCTGGAGCAGTCAATAAGTACTCAAGTTATTTAGAAAGCGTAAACTTGTGAAACCTTATAAAATACAACCTTTGAAATTCAATATACATTTGTAGGTACCTAAGTGGTTTTCCAGGAAAACTGAAAACACGAGGCAAGTGAAATTACAACACGTGATACGATGGCCCATGAGCTCCAGCCTCTAGCTACACAATGGGCCATTTTGGCCGACCCCCGTAGTCACGTTGAAAAAATTCGAAGCTTTGATCTAAAAATAATTTGAGGAAAATCTAAAACTTCACAAGTTTTATCAATAAGGCGATAAAGACCGGTACAAACTATTAGTAAAGCTTTAGTCAAGATGAATTAACTAAATTGAATTAAACTAGTAATTGAATTGTATAATAAACTTGCCATAAACCTAAGTCCTCTGAATGTATTTTATTTAAAACATAAAGTTATCCGACATCAAAGCGACATAATGAAACTAGTAATAGAACACAAATATAAGCTTTCGCAAATAAAACTAAAACTAATTTCCATCGAGGCTTTAATTTCCTGCGCCACGTCATATCCTTTCGTTTATCGAGCGCTTCCCACCCACGGTTTCCCGCCCTCTCCATAATTTTCCACTGTATTCCCGCGCATGCGCCCCGCTGGGTGCGCTCTCTGACACCTGTCAAAATCAGTCTGTCCCTCCCCAGTGCCGTGTACTGTTTGACGTCACTTTATCCATAATTACGGGAAATCCAAGTGCATTTTGGAGAAACATGTAAAATTAGGTAAGTGGAAAACTTAATTCATTTTCCAAGAAAGTAATGTTTTTTATTTTTATTTCAAATTTTATATCGTTTACGTATGAAATATCAACATGTCGGTAATTCGTATCTAAAATGTCGATGGTTTTAATCTCTTTTCGTGATGAATGTAAGCGCACATTTTTATAATTGTTTTTTCTCAAAAATTTCTCAGTTAGTCTGATCGATCGATGAACATACTTGAGACGTAGATTATGACAGCCTTCGGTCTATTAATAGCCCTATGGTTTATGTGATAACAATTCCATATACCTGTAGGTACACGACTGATATTGCGCGTGTCTGGTGACCTTTAGGTACTCTTAACATGTCTGATTTGATAGTAATTGATTATAGACACTTCATTGATCTTCATCAATATTCTATCTAGGTAAGTAATATTTCTACTATTTATAAATATCTATGAATCATTACTGTTTTATTTGTGCTGGGATAGTTCTGATCAGTAAGTACCTACCTGGTACTTACTGGGTTTACTTCGTTAAATATATTTTCCACATTTCATTATTTCTTGAAGAGATTTTTCTTTGACATAATAAGTAAATAAGCTTTTAGATGCGCTAAGTAATCGTAACGCTATTTTTAAAGACTCGACTTAGCTAACTTCTGTGTGTTTCCTCTAGAATAAATGGCATTCATTTGCATTCATCTTAAAAAAGTACACACACATAATAATCGTTAGTACTTAGGTAGGTACCCAAATAAATACCTGCTTCATTTAAGGATCTTAAGGATCGAAACACGGCTATCTACGACGTATCAAGATAAAAAACAAACACTAAACAGCAGTGTACTGTAATGAACAACTTTGATACTCATTAAGTAGGTACCAATAACAAAATTGGGGCGTTCCTTTCGCTAGAACCAATATTGCACCTTAAAAACGTTGAATTTTCAAGAAAATTAAATAGTCCATACATAGTTATTACCTAAGCCATTGAAGTCTTGACATCATTATACTATCTTTGAAGTCTTTGAAGAATCTTCTCTATAATTAACAAACACTACATTGAAATATCCATGGGAAAATGACCACCTGCATTATTACTATATTTGCACTAGGTTGGTTAAGTACATGGTAAGGGAGGCCTTCATTTTGCGTTGGAGGTGGGCAGAAGCAAAGGTAGGTACTGCTATTTTTTCAATTGCGCTCCAGGGTTTTATATACGGTTCTATTAATGTTCACATGTAGGTACACACATGGTGTTTACCTAAAATATAGATTATATTTACAGATATTAATTTTAACTAAAAACTTAGATGTGACTCCGACCCACATCCACACCTTGCAAAGTAGAGGTACCGCGGCGGATCAATTATTGTAGGATGTTAACTTTGTGTGGTATGTCAAGTCTCATCTTTCGTGGCACGTAGCTTAAAAAAACACTATTCCATTTTTTTAAATATTTTTCGGAGTCTTAAGACTATAGTAACCCGCGGACATGGCGAAACTATATAAGGTTCCTTGTTATCCACGGGGCCCTATGTAAGTAACCATCTCGCTTTAAAGGGCGGTAAGTAGACCAATCTACAAGCAAGTTCGCGTCCACTCTTTTCAACCCTGTTTCACTGTAAACGTTTGGGGGTGACACATGGGCGATCAGAAGATCAAACGTCAACCACAGCGTGTTCTTAGGTAACCTTCAACATCTTATATAATTCTTTAGGTTTGGTGGTCTAGGTCTGTTTTACATACTTTTGTTCACATGGAGGACAACATAGATAACAGATGCGCTATATCTTTTGTAAGTATAGGTAGTCTCACGGTGTGTACTTACATTCAAGAAGAAGTGTCAGGCAAAGTTGCACCATCCGAAATTTTAAGACATAAGCACCTAGAAAAATAAATCCGTCCATCCCATTTCGAAAAATTCCATTAACTTTAAAACTAGCCTTAAAGTCCTGTCACCACAGCGACGTAATCCACTTTGATATCTTGATCGCCTCTTCAGGCCTTCAGGGCTTAACAGCGGCGCGCCTTAAATAATCTAAATAAAAATAAAGTTTGCCAACAAAGTCATCAAAACTCATTAATTAATGTTGGCGGCCCCGGCAAGCTTTTAAGACGTGACCTCTATTCCGGATTACTTTGTCCTTAAGGGACTTACAACAGGAACTGGGTACATGGATTGGAGCGATGGCAAACAATAGAGCAATTAAAGTGAAATAAACTCTTTTGTGACAGGAAAATACAATGCAATGCAAACAACAACACACAAGCATCAAAATAAGAATGTTGTGAAGGTTGTCGAAGATTACAGAGGCTTTGCCCCACACATGGAAATGCTCCATCGAGGATGCGTTTACAAACATATGAAGTCACACAAACAACTAAACCGGGAACAATTAGTTGTAGGCAATAATACCTATATCTTCAGTTCGCAAATCATAACCCCGATACGCTGCTAAGCAATCGCCAATCGTCAGCTCTCGGCCAACCTTGCCGTCTAAATCTTGCGTCACATCATGATCAACCGATTGGCCAGCTCCTCTTTCCTCTTCACCTCATAGACCCCTGCCAAGTGCCGTCACAGCTGCCGGGGTAACATTTGAATATTACTATTCCGTAGGTACTTTTCGTTTCCCTACAAATGGGTTTACAATATCCACACACCGGATTACGTTTTCAGGGAATCTATTCAATGATAAAAATATGTTGGATATTCGTTTGGATACGGATGATCCCCTGAACTGTATAATTGATTGGATCAGGACTGAGTCACTTTGGGGCAAATCCATTGTGGATTAGTTGATCCTTTTCGGCTGAATCCAATATTCGTATACTTAGGCACTGACATCATTTTATTGAGTTTTATAATACTTATGGCCACATTATGGGGTAGGATTTGGTAAAACGAAATGGTCCTAAGTATACTTTTACTTAGGTTGTTTCTTAGCTCATGCGATCGGGGGGACGTGTTCAATCGAAGATACTTCACATTCAATACGGGTTTAAGTTCTCCGTCTTCTACAATTTCAAATCCGGCGAGCTTTTAGTTGAAATCGTTGTTTTAAGTAGCTTAGTATGTACCTAGTATTAAGTGAAAGCCGTTTTTTAACCGTCTGATATAGATTTGAGAAAGAATGCGAACTATGATGCTTATCTGCCTACTTGGTAGGACCCTCGAGACCCTTGAGAAAGGGTTTGCCCTTTTTTGTACGTTTGCCGTCAAGTGTCATTACTGTCTTCCAGTTTGAAGAGTTGCGAAATTACAAACACTAGGCGTTCCCCTAGACTCCATGAGGCGGGCTGGCAGCTCGTTTCTTTAATCTTTCTAGAATAAGTAGAACTAAAACCCTGATGATTTGAAAATCCATAGATTTACGCACAAATTTTGTGAGTATCCGAATCCAAGGTAGCATGTTTGTATTTATTTACTTATTTTTATTTTTCATTAGCACATCGCCGGCGGCAAGCATTAGCATTTAAATGAATTTCGGTCTGTCGGTGAGGCGCAAAATTGTGTGATATTACGCGCCCGAGTGTTCTGATAATGGACATTATTTTTTTAAACTGCTTATTGTGTGAGAGAAATGTTTCATAAAACTTGGCAACTGAACTTTTGTGTACGTGCCCTCTACAGTGATATTTTACCTTCGTACGTAGGTACTTACTTATTTCTGGAAAATGGCACGAAAAATTGACTGTTTGGGACTTGCCAATAAATAGATTAGAGTAACGATTGAAATCCGGAAGAGAAGCTTGAAGATTGACAAACTTAATGTTTTTTTTATCATCATAATCATAATATTAATTAGTCAAATAACGCCACTGCTGAACAAGCTGGTTAGGTTAGGCTTCCCCTAATGATAACAACAATGACCGGTCTTGCGCTGCCCAGCGGCTTTCCGCAACCTGTACCAGGTCGGTCAGGTTTTTTTTTGCACCTTTTAATATTATCATAGCCTAGATAAATAGAATAGATAAACGTTGTATAAACAGACTCCCCCTGGGCCCATCCATACAAAATATTCAGTCAATATTTGAACACAATTTCCGTGTGCTATCGGTTAGTTTCCACTTCCCTGCATTAAGGTTGATATTGATCTTTCATTCTATGTGAATAACTACAATGAGTCTTGTGTAAATAACAATAATCCTGAATACACGATCATTTGTTTACATAAACTCATCGAAGTATATATACGTACCTACCTAACAAATAATACAGGGCAATGAATCTGAATTTATTTTGCAGTTCTTTTGTTTCTTTTATCGCACTAAAAACAATGAGCGAACAAGGAAAATAAAAGCACTTAATATGTACTTTGTTTGTTTTTATTGAGGAGTAGGTACCTTTCTACTAAGTTAGGGAGAGGCAACAACCTATATTTTTACACGACTGCCCCAAAAAAAGGAGTGTTATGTGTTCAGGGTTAATGTATGTATGTATGTATGTATGTATGTATGTATGTGAGTTTCTTTATTCCATCACTTTTAAACGCCTGAACCGATTTAGATGTATGGGGTATCGTTACAATCCTTGCATCGTTCCGAGTAACATAGGCTAGTGAAAAATAAAAAGAAACCGGTGTGGTCACTTTAAAACGTAAATTAATACCAGCCTCAATTTTTTTTTTTAATGAATCTGGTCCTGTCTATGTTTATCGTCTAGAATTTGACAAGTAGATTTAAAAAATATATAACACTGTAAATAAAAAAAGGCGTAAAAAAAACTGTCGAGCAAACAAAGTACAAATATGTGCAATTTTTGCAGTCGTGTTTTTTAATTTTTTAATTATAGTAGCTTGTCTATCTACATAATACAGAATAGAAAAGCTATTTGCTAAGTGCCTACCTGTAGCTATAAGTAGGTAGTATAGGTACATCAGTTCATATGATAATTATGATAAAGGCAGGGTCCGTCATCCCGGCATCCCGCTTAATGAGGGCAAATCTACATAATAATAGCCATAGTTGGTCTAAGCTATGTAAGCAGGTATACTACACTTGAAAGATATAGACTATCTATGCTAACCACGAAACAGAAAAAACAGATGCTATAACATTATAATGAGGTAAGTTAGT
Organism: Hoplodrina blanda; assembly: GCA_949316365.1. Classification (NCBI taxonomy): domain Eukaryota; kingdom Metazoa; phylum Arthropoda; class Insecta; order Lepidoptera; family Noctuidae; genus Hoplodrina; species Hoplodrina blanda. The sequence continues at coordinate 910,000 of OX438590.1, forward strand.
AAGAGGTAATCTCTGGAAGTCCTGGTCCGATTACAATAATTTAGATAGAAAGCTATACTATTGCTGAGTGGCATAGGCTGTATGTTTTATGGTATGCCTACTTGACTAGCATGCGGACGAAGGAGCTTTAAAGCTAGGACATCTTTCAAGATCATTATAAAATGGTTTGAACCATAGGTAGTAATACGAAAGTAATCCTGCCTGTCTGTTACGTTTTTGCGACTAAACTTTGATGAAATGAAAAACTACTGCCCGCCGCGGCGTTGCGTGGTGCCGTGTGTTTAATCTCGCCTTGTTTTTTGGGACATCGCCAGGCGACTGGTCGACTCTTCACCAGAGGGCTAGCCTTTTCTTGGGCCAAAGAAACAGCATTGCCATACAACGTAGCAATGCTGCCAGTCTTTTAGGCACTTTCCCTATTGACAGCGATGCGGACGAGTTTCTTTTTCCTTTCTTTTTTTATAAATCGTACATACCTACTTTGTAATTTTATTATTATTTTTAAGTTTTGTTATAAAGTAATGTACAGTTTTGATTGAAATAAAAATAAACTTAGCGTTTAAAACTGACTAGAAATCAGTTTGTAAAGCTCTCGGTGGCTCAGTAAGATAGAATAGAGTCTTTGAAAGAGATTTTCAGTAGCATTTCGTACCCAAGTCCCGTACTCTTCAGATTTGTCCTCATTACTCCGGGACAGCTATTATTCCCGGTACCCGGACACAAGTGTTAGTAGATGTAGCAGGAAAAACGGTTCATTCTTTACAAATAGAAAGTTTTCATGTTTTTCCGTTTCTTAAGAAATTAAGATGCTTTTACAAGGATACAGTTCTATAGTTACCTAAGTATATATGTTATACATAAGTAATGAAATGTTAATAGATGGATTTACTATCAGGATTAACTATCAATAAAAATATGCCAAAAAATGCGACACAAAAAGAGAAAATCTACAAAATCGGATGTAAAGAAGAATATCCCAAAAAATATTAAAATGTCGTCTAGCTCCTAAACCGCAAAAAATCGTAGAACATACATGGGGGGTTTGGATAGCCCAAGAAGAGAGGAGTCCAAAATTTTCGTTTGGACGTCCTTATCTGGGACACCCTGTAGTATACTAATATAATAGGTACTAATACGGCAGAAAAGATTTTAGTATCTGTTTAAACGAGCTAATTTACGCGCATTTAACATAATCTCTTTAAAGTTAGAGTGAAGTTTCTTCTGGGTAGCTCACTCCATCGTAGACTTTGTCTATGTCACTTCTGACCTAGACTAGAGTCAAGAGCGAACCCTTATTACTTATATAAAAAAATTTTTGGAAATATCAGTTGGATTGGAAAAAATCTTTTCTCTTTTGTATTGGTAGCCAGATTTGTGAGGATGACAATAGTGTAAATAGGCTATACAATAGTACGCTACAGGAGCAATAACTAAACACGTACCCAACTGAACGCAAGTGGAACCACGGGCAATAGCTAGTACTTTTATACATGTCCATAACAAGCGTTTTAATTTACCTACTTAATGTTACGAAAAAAGCCAACAGGTACCTACTTAGTACGTACCTAATTTAGTTAGATGAATTGAATAGGTAGGTACTCATAGATAATGAACAGCATGTCGGGAACTTAGTTTACTCGAAGGCCTTACCCTTGGTCTGAAGTAAACAGGTCGCGTACCGGAGGACCAGGCCTGGCATTTAAGGTCAAAATATAGGACGCGTAGGAATTGAGACTACTCATTCTCGAAGACAGATCTCTCCATTAGATTAACGAGTAAAATTTTATTAAAATTAATAGGTATTTGTATATGCAATTACGAAACTACTAGATACCTACTAAAGCCCACTTTCACAGAAGACTTTCTCACATTTAGTTGCTAACATAACGCTTAATGTAAAATTTACTTTCTGGTCAGGTTATCTTGGACATCACTCACATTAATAGTGAAGGAAAACATTTTCTTAATTCGCCAATCCGCAATTTGAGCAAGCGTGGTGACTGGTGATCAATACTCGTGCCTTCTCTGCATGAAAAGGGGCTTTAGCCCTGATGTGGGACGTATTAGTGGGCTGGTATTATTTTATTTATTTATTTATAAGTTCTAAATAAACAGGATCCTTTATTCATACTAAGTCGAAAGCACTTGTGGAACGGATTCCTTACTTTTCGGATCAGACGGTCGACGTTATTCCATTATTATTAGGTAGATACCTACGTATCTAAAGTACCTAGATAAGTAATAATAATTTTACTATTCCACTGAAGTCAGATCAATAACTGTAGTTAAGAAATTAAATTACATTATTACAGCTTGTCACTGAGTTACGAAAATAAAATAGATTTGACTCCTGAACATAGATATGTATATAATAGTTAATTGTAGTAATTTGGACTCGTGGTATAATCTCCAGTAATCACCACGCCTGTTAATGGGGTTGGCGATAGTAATTTGTTTCTATTAGCGGACGGAGGGTTAAGTACTACTGTTGCTCTTATCAGCCTTGCAAAGTCAGACAAGTCAAAATTAAATCATTTATTTCAATTAGACCACTAAAAGGCACTTTTAACGTCATCCGCTGTAAAAAAGATCTAGAATTGAATCTAGTTGCCTCTTCTAAAAAGTATTTTCGTTTGGGCAAGAAACTTACAAAACTTACTCTTTTAAAATAAATGTTTTACAGTAGGTATTTTGTTTATAGGATTACACGTGAATAGGTATGATATACGAAAACCCCCCCGAAAATCTGACAACCAGTCTTACCAAGGGGTATCGTATTACCCAGTCACTGGGTTATGGAGGTCAGATAATATAATATAGATAGTAAAATACTGGTATTCAGCTGCATCCGGTTAGACTGAACGCCGACCCCAACATAATTGGGAAAAGGCTAGGCAGATGATGAGGTATGATATACGGGTAAAATTAAGGGATTTTAAGTTTTTTAAATACCGTTACTATGTATAATAATATATCGCTAGTTGCTATAGGTACATTGTACCCATATCAGCTGGTTTGACAGGTGAGTAACTTATTTCTTAGAAAGAAGGCTCTATTTCTAAGATGTCATGAAACGTACTACTATGTACTTACTTACTGGCAATCAGTGAGCAAAGCTTTTTGATCTTTGCGGAGAAACTTTTGTGAGGTTGTATTATGTTCATCTTATATTTAGAGTTTCGTACCTCAGTCGCACAGTGTTCCAAAAACCCCTCGGACCGGACATTTTTAACTGACCCCGCAGATTGACGTAGTTAGTTATACTGAGCAATTGTCTAGAAGTAACCCCTATTCGAATGTGGATAGTTTTCGAGAAAAAAATACTTAAAGTTCGCCGTTCCGGAGGGACCAAAAAATTAAAAATATTTTGTATTTACTTTGTTATTGTTTTTTTCACAACTATTTATTTTTAGTATGATGTGCCATTCAATTATGAGCTCTTAAGGCTTTTAATAAAATAAAAATTGGTAACAGTTTAGAAGATTTAAAAAAAAAAACGATTTTTGATTTTGATTTTTTTTTTCGAAAAGCACGCAGTTTTCGCACGAACTATTTTATGCTGATAATACTTCAGCTTTATAACTACCTATGAAAAAAAAAGCAGCTCAGGATCTAGTGGATACTTCAAGATATTTTCGATTTTAACTTTTTATAATAGTGCCTGCAGTATTGGTCACAGCAAAGTTGCATTGAAAATTTTGCTTTACAGTTTCTGAATTGGATTTTGTTTAAACTGTCAAAATCTATCTCTCCATATCAGTCTATTGCAGTCCACTAAAAAATATTATGTCTATACCTGCCTGGTATAGTACGTCTATAACTTGGTCTAATGAATAAAGCAAAATATTGACCAAAATAACGAAGCTGGAATTTTTTCCTCTTCTTCACGATTAAAAAGTACATATCTAAGCGATTTGTATTCAGTAACTGTAAAGCAAAATTTTCAATGCAACTTTGCTATGACCAGTATTGCAGGCACTTTAAAAAAGTTAAAATCGCAAATATCTTAAAGTATCCACTAGATCCTGAGCTGCTTTTTTTTTCATAGGTAGTTATAAAGCTGAAGTATTATCAGCATAAAATAGTTCGTGCGAAAACTGCGTGCTTTTCGAAAAAAAAATCAAAATCAAAAATCGGTTTTTTTTTTAAATCTTCTAAACTGTTACCAATTTTTATTTTATTAAAAGCCTTAAGAGCTCATAATTGAATGGTACATCATACTAAAAATAAATAGTTGTAAAAAAAACAATAACAAAGTAAATAAAAAATATTTTTCATTTTTCGGTCCCTCCGGAACGGCGAACTTTAAGTATTTTTTTCTCGAAAACTATCCACATTCGAATAGGGGTTACTTCTAGACAATTGCTCAGTATAACTAACTACGTCAATCTGCGGGGTCAGTTAAAAATGTCCGGTCCGAGGGGTTTTTGGAACACTGTGAGTCGGCAAAAACGAAACCCTTATAGGATCACTTTGCTATTAAGCTGAAATAAATATCAAATACAAGTTACTCAATTCTGCTATTCCTAGAGCAGTGAAAAATTTAAACTCCTAAGTCAACGCAATCTAAATATAAGGTCGTAAGGCACATATTTTGACGTTCGCTAGGGAATCAAAACCTATATAGGAGACTTCCCGTTAACCTAAAACCATGAAACTTGGCAAGAAGCAATGCCATGTAGCACAAGTAAAGGAATAAATCCGAAAACCGTGTAGTTACATCACAAAATATAATTACTTTATTGCGATTTTAAACTTATTTCTTGTGTGTCGGATTAAATATTGTATAAGGTATTGTGCGGAACTTTTCGCGTGCGAGTCCGACTCGTTTTAACAATGGCCCATAGCCGTGAGATTTACCTTTTCATGTTTTGAGAGAAAAAAGGATACTTTCCTACATAACATATTGCTATCTGATTATTTATTATAGGTCTAGGTATAAAGTTTGTTCTTTATATCTATGATTAGGCCAATTTCTGTGAATAAGATATACAAAGCAATCTCATGAATGTCTACTACATAAATCGGTAGCCAAATACCTATTGCGTAACATTGAACTCACATTCGAATATAGCTTTTCGATACAACTCCATATTTTCAAAATAAGCAGTCGACTCCAAAAGCCATAAAAATCAAAGAATTTCCTAAATACTCAGATACTTTATTATAAAACTGAGTCAATTCATTTCTCTCCCTTGTTATACATCGATAAACGGCATTATACACGTCATTCAACGCATCGATAAATCGGAAGATATGTTATCTAGAGATAAAATTTCGATACCGAATTAATATACGTTTACTAGAGCAAGCGTGTCCGCGTTGTTTACTAGCTCAGCGACCAATCGGAGATATCGATTTTGTTATTGTTAGAAACGCGCGAATCGAATCGTACGCCAGACTTCTTCGTGCTAAGACGTATCGACGCACGGATTTGTGGTAAATCTATTGCATATTATTTTCATTTATCTGGGCAAGATCTAGTCTGTCTTTGTATTATTGTTTGGGTTGTTTTTTTTTATCGATTACGGTACTTACTTAAAAACTTGTACTTAGGTACGTACTTTCTAATTACGTTCATTTTTGTTTTGATTAGCTGTCAAAACAATTGCGTCAATATCTTTTTACATATTCCAGAAGGCTTGCAAATGGCACAGTTCATTTATTAATCTCCTGCGTCCTTTGCCATATTAATTTTACATTCTCATCTTGATCTCTCTTGTCTTTAATCCTTTATGAATATAAATAAAACATCTCTGAATATTACAGAACGTGCACGCATTTCCATGTGCATGACTGTATTTATCAATGTCATGTGTAATCGCAAATTGCTCTTGAAACTAGCTTACTTAGTGCAACGTTGCATAAAGTGCAGTCCTGGTCCTTCGGTACGCGTCGTGCTCATCGATATGGTAATCTGAAGTGATGTCTGATGCTTGGGAATTTAATCAAGGCGATAGAGATAGGGAAAGAGGTTTTGGCAGCATCCTTGTAATGTTAGGTTTCCGAGCATGGTTTAGGTTGCCAGTTTTTAGTCGATTTTTGTTGCCAAAAACTTATTGTTGCTCAATGCATGGTACTTATGAATACTTATATACCTAATAATAATACCAGCCTATTACCCTTAAGGCCTCTTCTCATACAGAGAAGTCAAACCATTGATCACCACGCTTGTTAAGGCGAATTGTCAATTTCAGATTATTTATTATATAAGTTCAGGTTTCCTCACGATGTTTTATCAGTGATGCCCAAGATTTACTTAGAAAGTCACAATAGTACTTGCCCGGTATCGAACCAGGAGCATCATGCGTAAGAGGTGGGCCGCCTTATCCACTGAACCACCATGACATTCCGATAACATGTAACCTTGAAATTTTTTCTCAAATGGTTTACACTTTACGAATCAAATAGTTACAATATTTTATGTGTCATAGAATCCACTTCAACCTCTAGTAGTGGTGTATTGGTATCGCTAACCGTTCTTAAAATAGTCGACCGCATCGATTCCGAATAATAAAGTAGATGTTCCGTTGCAACTTACGAGGGAAAGAAGGCAGCTGTTACTTTACATAATAAATGATTATCTAAAGGGCAAACTGAAAAATCAATTGTGATTTAACTGTGATTTCACAAGCTTTATCTTTTATAATGGACGTAGTTGCAGTCGAAGCTTGACTTATCGTTCTACTTTGTGTTCAAGGATATAGGTAGTAACCTATAATATTATTCATACCTCATTTTCTTCGGATAGATCATCACTGTCCTCCACCTTTTATCTCATTTTCTTTGGTGTCTATGAAGTAAATGGCATTTTTTCAATAGATATCCACATCCATCCTTGTCTACCTATTTATTTATTTATTTATTAACTTTATTTTTAATGTGATAACTTAAGATGATGGGAAAGTTTATTGATTGAAAATATACACCGCCTTTCAAGCTGAGAAAACTTCGGCTCTGTGGAGTGTCGTCTCTGTCACTCATAACTCGTCTGTGTGACAGTAACTCCATGTTCCATTAAACAGCCACGTTCTGAACTTTCTCTATAACATCTCGGGAGATTTGATTTGGAGGATATTCTTAAAATATAAAGCCTTGTACAGCTATTCTTTTTACTACTATTATAAATGTGAAAGTTTGGATAAGCAGATGTTTGTTACTCAATCACACCAAAACGGCTGAACGGATCTGGATAAAATTTGACACAAATATAGATTATAGTCTCTTTATACTGGAAAAATTAAACTTTGATGTGGACAAAGTCGCTGGCAGAAGCTAGTATTCCATAAAATAAAGTCAAAGTCAAAACATTTATTTTAGACCATTTACAGGTACTTTTGAATTGTCAAGGAGTCGGTCAGTTAGTCCGAAAGTTGAAGCTACTTTGCTAAGTAAGAAAGTCTTTCTAGAACTGGCTGAATAAGTTATGCATTACCATTACGGAGTATGGTTAGGGGGTAAGGGGTGGGATTGTGGGAAGGGTTAGCAATAATTTATTCATCGATGACATTTTGTGGTCGAAGACATGACTGCAGCTACGATTAAACTTATTGAGGGTAGGTAACAAAGTTCAGGGTCGGTGGCGCATGAGTTTTTATTAGTTGACTGCCAAGACGTCAGTGGGTTTGCATACTAAGTGATTCATGCTTCGTTTATCACTTAATTTTCTGTTAAATATCATTATGTGAATTCGTCCTACTTTCATAATACTGTTTTTTTGCTACTTACTGAATGGGTGACGCTTTTCTTTGATACAGGAATGATTGGGTTTCTTTAGCTGCTATTGCCACAAGATAGTTTAGTACGTATCCTGTGGCAATAGTGATGACAGTGTTGACTTTCTAAACTGGTGATGGGTGGTAGTCCACCAATCATCAATACCTATCGAAAACTGTGATAATTGCTGTAGGTACAGATTTCCTTCCAATCATTTAAGATTCATAGTAATAATTGACAAAAATATCTATAAAGTGTTAAAAACGGTTTCCGATTATCGAAGATGTTTAGGGGAATCCCTACGAATTAAATAAAGTTGGTTATGTGTATAAGGTTAGATGTTTTATTATCTTACTAGCTTCTGCTCGCGACTTCGTCCGCGTAAAAGTCGTATTGGCGATCTAATCTTGTTTCTCCATACAAACTTTGGATACCCGGTTCAACCCCTAAAGGGAAGAATTTTGGAAAATCTTTTCTTAGGCCGCTATCACACGGACTGCACCACTACAACCGCACGCAGTCTCTATATTCAACTGCATGCAGTTGTACGTTCGACTTCGTGCAGTCATGATACCAACTGCACGCGGTCGACTGCAGTCGAGAGAAGTCAATATCGACTGTATGCAGTCGAGCCTTTAACTTCACGCGGTCGGCTTGCAGTCGAGAGAAGTCAATATCAACTGCATGCAGTCGTGCCTTCAACTTCACGCGGTCGGCTGCAGTTGTAGCCGACCGCATGAAGTTGTAGCTGACCGCGTGAAGTTGAAGGCACGACTGCAGCCGACCGCGTGCAGTTGGTATCATGACTGCACGAAGTCGAACGTACAACTGCATGCAGTTGAATATAGAGACTGCGTGCAGTTGTTCTGGTGCGGTCCGTGTGATAGCGGCCTTAGCGGACATCTCTTAACTACAAACTACCTCCCTGCCAAATTGTAGGTTTTCGATATTTCGTGATGAGTGAGTGAGTGAGTGCGTGACCTTTCGCTTAAATTTTAATATTTTAGATTTGACTGTTCTGTCGATACGCGACCCACAATGCGCAGCGCATCTTCCGTCAGATAATAAGCGTCCACCCTTAAGGGACAACGTTTGGTAGAAGATAAAATCAATACAACTTTAATCAACTTATCCTTTGTTAGGATTACATTGTACTTTGTACAATTTCTTTTATGTTCTTTACTTATAAGTATATTATAGAACGATGATAATCGCTTATTCTCTCTCGTTGGGATTACAAATACAAAAACATGGAAGTTGTACCCAAAGTCATAACAAACATAAGATCAGTCTGCATATTATTTAAAGGGACTGAGGGCAGACTATCTTGTCTTGTAGTAGGTATGACAATCGAAAACATTATTTCAGACGTTGAAACGAAAAAAATCAATAACACATACACGTCTCGGTATTGGACATGTTGCGTGTACCTTGCGTCTACTAGTCCTAGGAGGCAGTAAACGTTCTAATACGTAGTCTCCTTCTATCCACAGCTGATCACCAGCCACCGTCACCATGTTCGAGGGCGCGGTTGCCGGCATCCTTAACCGGCTGCTCGGCAAGTACGTCCAGGATCTGGACACAGAGAACCTGAACGTGGGCATCTTCTCCGGAAATGTCAACCTTACCGACTTGAAGCTTAAACCTGAGGCTTTGGTACAGAATGCAATAATTTTGAACATTTGAATAGAGCTCTTTTTTATACGCCTTTTATATAGTTGCCTAACATATACCTATAAGTAGTAGTACTTATGTGATGGGTATGTAGTTTAATTATGTGGAATTCATGTGGAATCACTAAGAACTTGATAGGACGTAACTTAATCTATCCGTTCATCTTTACAGTACGAACTCGACCTACCAATAGATGTCAAAATCGGTACTATTGGCCGCATTGGCCTCCAGATACCATGGTCAGGCCTCTACACCCAGCCTGTCGTAGTCAACATCGAGGATGTACTGGTCCTAGTAGGTCCAGCCATATCCAACAGTCACTTCGACCCTGAACGAGAAAGACGGCTCACTAGAGCTGCCAAACGAAAGATTCTTCAAGACCTGGAAGCCGAAAGCGAAGTCCTCAAAGGTCCTCAGAATTTCTTCGAGCATTTGTTCACAGCGATCGTGAATAATCTCCAGATTTATGTAAGGAATGTCCATGTGAGGTATGAGGACTCCATCAGCTCTAAAGATGGACCTCTCGCATGCGGACTGTGTCTTCAGAGCTTGTCTATTGAGACAACTAACAGGTGAGTCTGTAATAGTGTCTGGAATTCTATTTTCCTTTAATAAGTGGTTTGACAATTGTGTAAATATGCCAAGTTAGTATTATTGATGGTTAAATATTACATAATAAAATAGATTAATAGGCTGCATTGCCTAAAATATTCTTATTGCTAAATGTTATTCTTTGTTTGATAAACCTTCTTCTTCAGTAGCACGACAATGAACGCTTTAATTTATTTTAAACTAAACATCTTCTAGCAAATGGAAGCCTTCAGTGACTCCAGCGAACGCTTCGACCGTCTATCAGATGATGCGCATAGAGTCTATGTCTGCCTACTGGAACCCCACGGCCACCGCCCTGGATGACAACGAAACCGCCCACATCACGCCGATGCAGTATTACAACTGGAAGCATTACATGCTCACTGGATTGGACAAGTTCTCTATGCATCATGAGGACTTTGAATTTTGTGAGTATGAATCTATTTTGGCATAGCGTCCGGTATATAAAGTATTTGGTACAGACCTACCTAACAAGGTTGAAACCGTCAGCAATTTATGTTTTATAATACTCGTAGATTGTGGTAACTGAGTTTGCATGTTTTTTTCCAGTGCTTAAACCAGTAACCTGCAAAGTAAAGGTTCTGATCAATCGTTCCGGCGAGGCACGCGTTCCTCGTTTACTATTAGATGCAGTCCTTCAGGATAGTGCGCTGCAGCTTTCTCGGCGGCAGTATCTATCAATAAATAACTTGCTGGCTTCGTTTGACAGGATCAAACTTAATAGGTAACTGTTTCAATCCTTAGATTTTCGCAAAAACGAAAGATCTAGAAGAATAATGTATAATGTCCATATAGTAGACAATATAAATCTAATCCGGTAATTTCTTTCCAGAAAATACCGTCACCTCCATCCAGGTATTCCTCTGTCTAAAAATATCAAGAAGTGGTGGATATATGCCTTCAACGTGGTAGTGGAACAGAGAGTCAGACCCTACACCTGGGCAGCCATCAAGAAGCACAGAGAGAACTACAATGTATACAAACAGATATACAAGAGTACGCTGAGGAGTCCGAATGATATTGAGCTAAAACTGGACCTTCAGAAGTGTGAGGACAGTCTGCCGATCGTGTCAGTGATTATTGCGAGAGAACAGGCGAAGTTTGAAGTAAGTACAATATATAGGTAATTAAATGGATTAATTAGGGGAAAAAAATCTCATGTGTTAACTAGTGTCTTAAGCTTTCAAAGTTGCCTCGATTCGATCAAATCTAATATTTTTCAGCTACTCGCCCAAGAGCCCGAACGCATAGAAGTAGTGGAAACCGAGTTTGACTGGTGGAAGCCAACCAGCTCTCCAGAAGAGAACGAACCAGAAGAGCTAAAGCACCATGTGGAGCTGTGCGTCAAGACTGAAAGGAGTAAGACTCTGTGGAGCCATCTGTCTAGTCCTGAGAAGAAGAAGGTCTGTGAGCTGATCGGTTATGTGGAAGGGGCGCCGCAAAAGGATAAATCGAAACAGTATATTGGTAGGTAGCATTGCATTTAGTGTAATTACTGGACTACTACTTGATGATGCCTTCAGCCCGATGGATTCTTAATGTGTCATCAACTTTGGAGACAACATCAAAAGGAACTCTTATGTGCTTTTGAATCTAGATATGATAGCATTACATAGTCAGACAATTTTTTTCACAAATCAACTAATTGAATTCTTTCGTGAACACAGTATCCATCAAGATATTTTAAATAATAACTGTTTGAATAATTTCAGAACACAAAATCAACCTGACGCTGGCGAACTGTTCACTGACCCTGATGAATAGAAGCAAGGAGGTTCTAGTAGTGACTCTGACTCAGTTCCTCGCGTCTCTGGAGACAAGACCTTCAGCAAAGGCATACAAGGTACATACGGTATTAATTAGCTGATTAAAAATATTTACATAGTATGGTGAAATCATTGTGCAATTTAATTACTAAACAGCAAGAATTTTATAAGCCGCTATTTTGCGTATCTCCCTGGATTGAGGGGATTACCATTTTCCCATATTTGTATTCTGTGATGATGTGTTTGGTTTTTTTTATCTAGCTAGACATTCAACCGTCGAGGTGGAGTAGCTCTTGGGCAGTCGACCGTAATGACGCACCCGCATGATAACGATATGTCAGTCTACTATGTGGGTGTGTCATTACGGTTAACTGCCCTCTGGCACAGCAACATCGATGAAGACGACAAGTTCTTCGAGTGAAACCATTTCTTTTTTGTCTTAGTCTGATTTATTTTATGCTGTGTGGTTTTTAGGAAATTATGTGTCCTCTTCCGATGTCGATAATGAATGGAATGGTTGGTCTTCCCGTATACTTAGGTTTTTTCAGAAGTTTTAAGTTACTTTCCAAAAAGCCTGCTTATACTGATGAACTAACCAATAGCCACAGGGTGATCATCAGGGACAACACTATATGTCTGAAGAATTACATAATCTGATACTGAAGTCTGCAGATATTGCCTAATTTTATCTGAATTTATATGCCAAATAATTTTACTTAGAGATGATGAAACGACCCATTAGTTGGGCTAATAGATGGACTGATTCATTACAAAAACCACTATTTTGTAACCCTGAGCAAAAACCATAAGCTGATTTCTAATAAATTTCTTACAGTTATCGGCCCGAGCAGAGAGCGTTGTAATTGAAGGAGTGACGTCAGATGGCGACCTAGTTCCACTACTGACTCCTGAGCGAGGAGCCGGAGTAACCAGCTCCAATCTACTTGCGGTAGACCTGGAGAAGAACCCTTGCAGCAACGAAGCTGATTATGGACTGTGTTGTCTGATGGAGCCTGTAGAAGTGGTCTACATCGAGGTGAGATTTTGATTGATTGATTTTTTTTTTTTGCATAAGGTAAAAACGGCCGGCATTTACCTTTAGGTAAATTGAATATGAATAATTATGAGGACGCATTATGAATTAGACATAAAATAGAATGATCCACGTATCTATAAAAACCTTATGAATTCCTTTCCACTTCAGCACTCCTTCACGGAGCTGATCAACTTCTTCCAAACTCATTCGATGACTGCCGAAGAGTTGGCAGTGGAAGTGTCAGGCGCAGTGCTGCGAGCCGGTGCAGTCAGCAAGTCAGTGCTGGCCTACGCCATCAGCAGGAGGAAGGTGTTCCATCTCAACGTGGACGTCAAGGGACCCTGCGTTGTCGTACCGGAACATGGATGCGTGCATAAGTATGAGAATTGACCTATGTAATTGATTTTATAGAGACATTTAAATGTATCGGTCATTGGCTAGAAAGATATGGGAGTAAAGAAAGTTAATAAATAATTGTTGAAGCTGTCAGGAAAATACGAACTTGAATAAAAACCACTTAGCATTCTCAAATTAATTAACAACCAATGTCGTTTCTGTAATCCACCACTTAATTACTTTTTTACAGGTCCGGACGTGTAATGGTTCTGGACATCAGCCGTATCATAGTAAAGTCTGATCTACAACCTTCTAACTTGACACTAGAGGATGCCACATGCATGGAGCTAGAAGAGAGGCTGTATGACAGACTGCACGCCGAATGTTCTTGTCAGGTATAAATAGATTCAAAACTGTTGGACGAAAACGATTTCTATCACTATGATATAGCTCATGAAACAGCTCGTGTGATAGCTGTAAAATTCTAAAACCACAAGTGAGCCAAAATTCACAAAGTTCTGATTAACTCTGCAGATCCTATTCAGCGAGTGGACAGACACATGGCGCGAGGCTCGTCGCCACGCGGATTCGGAGCTGCACCTGGTGCCCAGGATCAAGATGCAGGTGGTTTTCTCCAACAGTATCAAGAAGGATTATAAGCTACTGCCCAAGTTAGTTTTATGTTTGTCTACCATCAAAATAAAGTTGTGGACTGTGGTGCTGTAAGGAAAAGGGAGATACTTAATATTTTATAACTATTTTTTCCTATCGCCAGGTACAAGCTAAACATCTCGCTATCAAGCATAAAATTGAACCTATCAGATCGCATCATCGGCCAGCTCCTCGACTTCTGCGACAACCTACCAGTACCTGTTCCTAATACTGTGCCAGTCTCCTTCATGGACTCGGGAGACTACACCGAGGAGGTAGAGGAACCTGAGCTGGCAGAAATTATGAGTATCGACAGGGTGACGGCTGATCCGGAGTATAAGGATCTTATGAACCTGAGGCAGAAGGTTGTGGCAGCCTATTTGAGTAGGAGCAAGTAAGTTGTGGACGACTTTGTAAAATTTTGCGGGGCAGACGTGGCGTAGTTCAAGACGTCTTTGCAGCTTCATACCAAAATAAAAACGGATCTCGTGCAATATTAGCGTCTTTGATAACTTGTCGCTTTATTATCATAAAAACAATACGCCGTTTTAAGAAGACACAGCTAACTAAAGAAAATATTCCTCTTCAGGGCAGCAGAAACGACATTTGACGTAGCGACAGCCAAGCTCGGCTTCCAAGCCGCACAGCAAGCATCAGCAGCATCCGAGCACAGCGACGAGGACATGGAGGTGTACGCACGGTCTGTGGACTTGCCAGGGTTCGACGACAACGTGTCGCCTAGCAACAACATCAATACGCTGCTTAGGTTCATTGTGGGTAAGTTGATTAGATGCCTTGGGGATTTCATGGAGTTTGGACTTTCCTGTTTCTGAAGGGACTTGACTTTGACTGTATGAGCTTTTCCCGTTTTCAGGTGAAATCGTAATCAACCTATCCCGGTCCTCCGAACAAATGGAGAAGCCGTATGTAATGCTGAGCATCACGAAGGTCTGCCTAGATGTGGCTCTCATGGAGTTCGGGCCAGCTGTCCAGTTGTCCATCAGCCAGGTGCTACTGACAGACAAGCAGCATCACAGCAGCAGTGGGCAATATTTGGAGTTGATCACCAGTTCTGGAGAGCTGTTCAATTTGTTGTATAGGAAGGTAATATTTAAGAAAAAAAATATCTTGTATTTAAATATGTACAACTTTGAACATCGTTAAAACCCTGTAGCAAATAGGTACAAGAATATAAACATGTAAATATTTGTGTAGGTGCGTGCAGACTGCCCGGAGTTCCGCTCTCACTTTCACAGTGTGGAGCAGGCATTAGTAGCAGATGTGGGAAACCTGGCTTTATTGCTGCATGCAGACGCACTGCCTACGCTCCTCAAGTACCTGCAGTACATTGGTGACAAGTAAGTGTCCTACTGCCATACTCCAAGATAACACCTTTCATTGCATCGAAAATTTAGACATGGTTTTTTCTTGTTTCATTTCTGATATAAACAATCTTTGTCCTGCCTCTAGGATTCAGAACCGACACTCGATAAACTTGAAGAGTACAGTCTTGCCAAAGACTAAGTCTCTGTGGGATTATCTGATGCAGCCTGAAGCTGACCCACCTGTGCCTCCTGGCGCCACCAAGTTTAGCTATTCTGTCAGGTAAAAATCTAAAATATTTATCTAATCACTTATGTACACACTGTGGAACGGACAAATACGTCGTGTACAAAGATAATGATTGTTTCTAATGACAGCTCATCTCAAGCTAACTGCAAGCCATTTCTTTAAACTGCTTCTGTGTGTTTTTTACTAAGTACGAGTCTACCTAAACAGTCAAGGTTTTTTATAGTCACTGTATTTATTTCCAGAGCCTCATCAGTATCAATAAGGCTCTGCCACTTAGAGAGCCCCGTCCTAGAGATGCGACTCGGATCCCTGGAGAGTGACTGCGTGTTCAGAGCCAATGACCGCATGATCTTCAAGTTGTACCTCAGCTCTCTGCAGATTGATGACCTGGCTGAGGCCACGCTGTATCCTAAGGTGAGTGAAACTGTGGTACAAAATGGAGAATTGAAGGTTGAAATTTATGTCAAGTAGGTATACCTACTTAAGCTGATGTTAGGGAAATTGCAGGGCCATTAGATTGAATGAAACTTGTTTTTAGTTTCGACGCCTTGAATAAATAATAAGTTGGTAACAAATGTGTCTTTAAAAAGATTTTAATGGCAATACTTACACCCTTCTTTGCAATTTCCAGTTGGTATGGCCCGATGAAGACAAAGTCCTAGAGATAAAGTACGTGCGCGCAGCCGCGCGGGTGTACGGCGCCGGCGCAAGCGCAGAGCCGCACTCTATGAAAGCGCACGGGGAACTGCGCGTGTATGTCGGCAGGCTGCATATCGTCATGTTCTGCTGTGTCATGCATCATTTGCAGGTAGGATTTTGAATGATAACGAGAAATTATTTTCCAAAGTACAGCTTACTGAATCCAAGAAAAACTCGCTTTATTAGAGTTTTTCATTTTGATTTTGACGTTGTTCACGCAGCAACTGCTGGAGCCGCTGGTGCCGAGCGCGGTGCCGGCGGCGGCTGCGCAGGCGGCGGAGCGCGCGGCCGAGCGCCACGCACGCGGCGCGCGCTCCTGCAGCACCAGGCTCAACCTGGTTATTGAGGTACATACACACAAACTCTGTCTATATTCTGATATCATCCGCCATCTTGATCTGTATATTTGTTCATTGTTCACTGATATCATTCATTTTTAGACACTTAGAAACTTATTCAAATTTTAATGTAACATTTCCAGATCCATGCCCCTGTACTGTTGCTGCCGCAAAAACCATCATCACCAAATCTATTAGTTCTCAATATGGGTACGTAAGCGTATTGACAATAATTTCTTTTCCTTTATATTTTCTTACAGCATATTCGTTTCAGAAAACCGAAGTACATAGCAGAAGTCATAATTCAAGGTTTGCTTTATCTTGCAGGTGATCTGCTAATAGAGAACTTCTTCAAGCAGCTGAACGTTGGTCACGACCCTACAAGTCCTATACAGAACCCTATCATAGACAACATTCTGATCAAACTCGTCAACATTACCTTCTCTAGAGCTGTCATGACGCTCGCTGGTACCTTGGAAGTGCAAGTATGTCATGACATTTTTAATTTTACTGTTGATTTTTTATTATAGTATTTTATTTAACATAGGTTTATAAGACGGACCTAAGATTGAACCTTGCGGCACACCTATGATAAAGGAAAGGAGTTTTACAATATCGACAAACAGAATTTAAATAAACAAAAAACTGAGAAAAAACTGTTCGCATCATATTTATTAATAGCTACTTCCTCCATGTTAATATTCCAGAGGCTCCGAATAAAATGACAATGAAAGCAATCAAACGCTTTAGAAAGATCAAAAATTCTCAAACAACCTTTAACGATATTGTTCGTTTTTGCTTACGTAGATTTAAATATTTTTGAGTCAATTTGAAGTAAATGTCTGTCCTACGAAATATAGTAGAGCCTGCCAATGACAATACAGAACTGAGTACTTTAGCCACTTGTTGAGCAGGAGCCAATCCTGGAGCCCGTGTGCGTGCGCTGCGACCTGAAGCGCGCGGTGTCGTACCAGGCGCTGGCCAGCACTCCCGCGCACCGCGCGCTGCTGGCCTGCGACGCGCACGTGGCGCTGGACACCGTGCTGCTCAACGTGGGGCAGAAGGACCTGGCCACCATGCTCGCTGTCTGGACTGATAACTTGAGCGAGGGACATTATATTGGTAGGTTATCATAAAATTGCAGTTTTGGGTGAGAAATGTTGTCGAATGCATGTCATAAAATTTAATTACAAAAAATATATCGATACCTTTAGGCTCAAAGGGCGTTTCCACCAAAACACGACTTTTCAGGAGAGCCAAAAAACACGACCCAAATTTTAAGAAAATCTATGTTTAGCGAACCAAAAATTATGGCTGTATCCACCATTTTTTTTGCGAATATCGATGTTTTAAATATACCAATCGATAGAGGACGAAAAACTAAGTAGGTAAGACTGCATTAAAATCTCATTTTGGCCAAAATGGCGTTTACGCCCTTTGAGCCTAAGGCCTCTTGTCCACGACACGGTTTCTCGCCGTGAAAATCTACGGTTAATTCGCCGCGTGTAGGCACGGTCGTCAGTGTTGTATGGATCACTATGAAAGCTTGTAGACGTGCACGGTGGCGCCACGGCACGGTTACGCCGCCGTATGCACCGTGCGTCCCCCTCGGCGCGCCGCGTCTACGCACGGCGTGATTTTCACCAGTGTTGTATGGCAGTCTATCGGGGTGTGTCGACGGCGCCGGACGTAAGCACGGTTTCGTGACGGTTTACATACCTACGCTGATTCCAGATTTTTTTTTATAAAATGAGCATAAATCAAGAATTATTAATTACATTGATTCAAGAAAGGCTTGTAATATGGGATAATTTTTGGAGCAAGTTGTCGAATGTAGTTTTCTGCATTCTAAAATAATTGTAAATCTTGTCTTCATCTTCTCTCAATTGATTCTTGACAAGTGTATGAAATGCGCCATATTCCTCCTTTTTTTCTAAAATCGGATGTATCCAAAACCTTCTTTCCCTTTTTTTTCTATTTTCCGTTTCCTATAATAAATGTAATAGGTAAGCAACGATAATCTTTTTTTTTTCGTAAGAAAATTCATGACGCAGTGCGTCCTACACAGCCCGCGTAAAAAGCGCTACTAGCCCGTACTTAGCCAATGTCTCGCCCGGTGATTTTGCCGTGTCATGTACAAGCTAGCACGTATTTTCAACCGTACGGTTAACGCGCCGTACGGCTAATAAACCGTGTCGTGGACAAGAGGCCTTAAGGTCTCTCTCAGCATAGCAATACCAATTATTTGTGAACTCGACTTTCCTTGTCGTTCTTCACCAGCCATGAGCAGTAATGTTCTGGGCTGGCGAGAAATCTTGGGCTACTAAATTTTTTCTATTTTTGGGAAATACTTACGAATTTGATACTGTCATGATGGTACTAAAGATGTAATAAATTTATTTGATGCAGGAAGTATAGTTCCAAGTTCTCCAGTAGACACAGCGCCTTCTGACTCAGTCAAGAAGCTGCAAGCTTTCTTTGCTCAAGGAGAACCAATCAGAAAGGAAGTTGTAGTCAGGTAAGGTTTAGAAGAGTTCTTCAAATGAACAAAAAGAAGCAAATGCTTTTGTTGTTTTAGCAAATTAAATTAAACCAATTTTTTATTTGCAGATTTATCCTAGATGGCATTGAGGTAAAACTATTCTCAGACATGGACGAGGTCCTAAGCTCTCCTGTCAGAGACCTGAATCATGGACTAGCTAAGCTGACTGCTGGAGAAGCGATGCTGCAGATGGAGTACAGCTCAGATGGTAGTCTGGAGGTCAAGGCTAGTCTCCAAAGCTTGCTAGTTGAGGATATTAGGCCGGATCCTGATATTGTTATTAAGAGGTGAGTGAGACGTGTTTTAGGTTAAGACAATGTGTGGTGTGACAATGTTTATTATATTCATTCATTCCATAAGAAGAAAACTTTGTTTTTTTTTGTACTATTTGAACTATCTATGTCCTTGTTTTAGTAACTCTGTTTTCCTTTACTTATTTATATTATTTTTTATTTTTTTATATTTCTTACAGGATCTTCCAATCTCAAGGCGGTACAAATGCAGAAGCGGAAGATGCATGCATCTCAGTGCGTCGTCCTCCTCTGATCGACGCCAGCCTCAGGGTCACGGGGGCGAAGGCACGACATGCTGATGTGCGGGTAGACCGCACTAGGTTCAATCTAGCCCTGCCGTTCCTGTTGCAACTGGCTAGGACTTTATTGGATGCTATGCCTGGTAAGTTTTATATGATCTTTCAGGATTTTTAACATCAAGTCTATGCCAGAAAATTACTGCTTCTGTTTATTAATTTCACCAGGTGAGAAGACAATGGAAGGTGGTGTTGTGAACCACGGATACGTGGGTGATGTGCATCCATCGAAGACTGGGAACAATAACCGTGCTGCCAGGCTACCTAGTTCCAGTGATTCTACCAGCGGATATTATTCGACAGGTTGGTTTCTTTTGTCTAGATCTCATTATGGTTTTATGCCGAAGACATTAACGTTAAATATACCTGATTTGATTGCCATTGTTCATGTCTTTTTAGCAACATCATTATCAGAAGAGCAACAAAGCTTATCAATATCAGTACAATTCCGCCAACCAGAGATCATGTTCTTCACCGACCTCACGAAGACCGAAGGGCACGCCCTTCTCCTTAGGACGGAACTCCTCATTGACTACTCCTGTCACTCCAGCAGTGAATCTTTTGTGGTCTCCTTAGCAGGACTTCAGATTATGTCCAAATTGCAGTCAAAGTTGAAGAATCTACCACCACAGCTGGTCTTGAAACCATGTGATGTAGAGTTTTCGAAGGCCTTCAAGAATATTGAGGAAGGTATAAGGGTTAAGATGACGGTGTCGGAGATCGAAGTGCATGTTGCTGCTACTACAGTTCATACTATTATAGGTGAGTAGGTAATTTAGACACATCTATTTTTGTTTAGATAAACTTCGTCCGCGTCAAACTTGCCATGTTATCCCACGGGAATCGTATATTTTTTCGGGATAAAAAGTCTCTGTGCCAAATTTCATCCAGATCTCTTCAGCCGTGACTGAGTAACAAACGTCCATCCAAACTTTTACATATATAATAGTACTTAGTAAGTTTTATAGTCATAGGAAACACTCATGTATGCAACATCACATGATGCATGAACTCCTTTTCTATCTACAGACATCACTGAAGAAATAACTTCAGAACTAACAATTCCTGACGAAAAAGAGCCGTTCAATTTCGCCACATATAATCCTAAAGCCGAAAAGCAGGAGGAAGATCTTTGGTCTCCTAAGAAATTGACTCCTTATGTGATGATAAGCCCTGAAGATGTGTACACCCAACCGAAGTACCCGAGCGTGAGGCCTTCGGAGACGTTCATCATGTCTGTGCCATGCGTCAGGATCATGTTTGAGATGGAGCACACTGTCAGGGTTCCTGTGTTGATGATGAAGGTTAGTTAAGAACAGATCATGATATGTATCACTTTTGGAAAAATATCTACTTAACTTATGTGCCAGATACCTAGTTTAATTTTTTTATTGGGTCTAGTTGTATACTGGAGTTTCCTAAGTATTTCAAGCACTAACTACACATCTTATTAAATATAGCTCTGTTTATTTAATAGATGAAATCCGAGGTGACCCTACACGACTGGTCGCAGCAACTTCACGGCACAGCCTCTCTTAGCCTCATAGCCTCCTGCTACAATGAACGCGTGGACGCCTGGGAGCCTCTTATTGAACCCGTGGTTCAGAATGAGAATGTTTACCGTCCTTGGGAGATAACTGCTACTCTGTTCCAGGTGTGTAGATTTCTATAGTCTTCGCATTTGATGTCCTACTAATCAACTATTTGTCTCATAATAATTTACTGAAAAGTGCAGGCTTATTCAATCTTGATTTTAACTTCTATGAACATTTTCATTAGGCCAAAGCTTATCCAATGTCCTCCCGCCTGGACACATCAAGCCAACAGGAAACTGAAGCGGACTCCTCAATCGCATCGGACCAATCTAAAAGACCCAAAAAGAGAAATGGATTCGAATCCGAAACTTCAGCAGATGAATGTGATACTGACAATGAGATGACGTTTATAAGGAACCCTAATGGGACGGAGAGTAAGCATTATAATGTGGACTTTAGTGCTGGACATATGTCCTTCTTGGGGCTGCTGGATGGTGATGAGTCTGATTCGGAGAATGAAAGCGGGCTCATGGATAAGCTAGCGACTGCTATTGGACATCTGTTTACTGAGTAAGTTGATTTTATATTGTCTCAAGTAAAATGATACCTACACTTATTAAAATTTCTTGAAAAGTCATCTAAATGCGAGAGAGGTCTTAGTAAAAAGTTAGAATTATAGGATGGTAATATTTCGCTTAACCAAGAAAACTCATATATCAATAATAACAGTGACTCAAGTGCAGAAGAGATGAGCAATGAAGAAGATTCTTCAGCACCAGAGCATAGTGAGGAGGAAGCGGGCAGTGATCATGACGAAAACGAGAAGGCTGTCACATTCATAGATGGAGAAGTCAAAGGGAAGAAAGAGACGGAGCACAAAACTGTGACGTTGCAGGTAACCAAAAATTTCTTGTTTTCTTTTTACACATTTGGGAATTGATGACATTGACCTTATGGAAAATTTCTGAAACAACTGTATTTTTTTAATTGTTGAAATCATATTTTGTACCTACTGACAGCTTCAGCCAATAATCCAATTTATATCAATAAACACAGTTTTATTTCCTATTTGTGAAATGAACAAATGTTCTCTCGCAGGACCCAGTCGTCCGCGAAGACAGCGTAGACTCTGGTCTTGAAACAGAGAGCTACATAGACAAGACTTGCACCTACATAGCAGTGGAGGCTAGAGATATGCTCAATGTGACTGTAACTCCTGCCGGTGCAAGAGCATTGCTGGATCTAGCTGCTGCTTGCACTGACAGAACTGCTGTGGTCACTGCTATTGTGACAGGAGAGAGTGGACTGCTACTGGTTAATGATATAGGTGAGTCAGGCCCGGTATCCACCAAAGCGGAGAGGAGAGGGGATGTCTCGTACAACCAATCGGCTTGCGTAATTTTTACATCTCACCGCTTAGCTTCAACACAACACCGTATCCTATTCGTTGTTCACGGGACATCTCTTCTCCTCTCCTCTTTGATGGATTCCGGGCCTCACAGGAACATAGCAAACCAAGAAAGACAGAAAAGCAAAACAAAACGTAAAAACAAAGTATATTTTACTAAATGGTTAACTTATTATAGGTCCTGGATCTACCGTCCATTTGAAAACGAAGGCAGAGACAGATTTGGCGGGTAATGAAAGAATTATAGCCATAGCTGACTATGATGTGGATACTAGCAGGCCTAGCACGCCAGGTAAGAAACTAGCAATTACTGGAACTTGAATAGAAAGATCATTATTTAACTATAAAACCACTGTGGGCAAGGATTTTCTCGACATTCATATACATCGCTATATCTTTTGCTGATAAATATTTGTCGAAAGAAATCTAATAAGTCATCAATTTTTCAATCTAGGATGTGATACATCATCTGCAGAACTTCTAGACGAGCCACCAAAAAAATCAAGACCACTAATGACCGATGTTAGTGATGAATGGGACTGGTAAGTCACGCAAAATCTTGTATTTAGGTATATCTTTATAAAAAAAACCAGAGAAAAGAGGTGGTGCTATACTCTATTCTAATAAATTCTAATTCCTTTTGCGTGTGTTATTATATAGTAGTTTTTATATAAGGTACATTGCATTCACATGTAATTACGTATGACTCTGTATACAAGGATACATATCAGAATATCGAAAATCAAAATATCGAAAATCAAAATATCGAAAATCAAAATATCGAAAATCAAAACATCGAAAATCAAAATATCGAATGTATCATAATATCGAAAATCAAAATATCGAAAATCAAAATTTCGAAAATCAAAATATCGAAACTCAAAATATCGAAAATCAAAATATCGAATGCTCATATGATCGAAAGATCATATAATCGAAAATCAAAATATCAAATGTTCAAAATATCGAAATTTTGTTTTTTGTGATACTTAATATATTTACCGTGGGGCGCCTTTTGCAACTTGCGTCAGTTTCATAGACCCCGGCATAATTTACGCTCAAAAGATGGTCGCTCTGGGCGGTAAAAAAAAAAAGCTGCCGCCCTATCTCCCGTCAGCCATGTCGTTGGAGCTCCGCCGGCCTTCGGCCTACGCTCCTCATGTCCCAAAGTCGGACTTCTGGGACCAAAAGTAAAAAATCACTAACTTTTGTAGCACACATAGTGATTTTTTAAAACAATTTTTTTTTTCTTTATGACTAATAAAATTATTTCTATTGAAATTCTGTGATCTTCGTAGTATGCTAAGTCAAATTATGCCAAATAATCGGCGCTCTAAATAAACGTAAGTTAGTGATTTTTTACTTTTGGTCCCAGAAGTCCGACTTTGGGACATGAGGAGCGTAGGCCGAAGGCCGGCGGAGCTCCGACGACATGGCTGACGGGAGATAGGGCGGCAGCTTTTTTTTTTTACCGCCCAGAGCGACCATCTGTTGAGCGTAAATTATGCCGGGGTTCCGTCGACTACGCCAAAACTAGATTGTCCAGGTATTGGTCTAGTCAACGGAAACCCGGTCTACGGAGCCCCGCTTTGAACATTCGATATTTTGTACTTCGATAATATGATTTTCGACATTTTGATTTTGATTTTCGATATTTTGAACATTCGATATTTTGTACTTCGATAATATGATTTTTGACATTTTGATTTTCGATATTTTGATTTTCGATATTTTGATTTTCGATTATATGATCTTTCGATCATATGAGCATTCGATATTTTGATTTTCGATGTTTTGATCGTTCGATATTTTGATTTTCGATATTTTGATTTTCGATATTTTGATTTTCGATATTCTGATATGTACCCGTATACAAATAATAATATTGTAAAACATTGATTTTAAAAGAGTACGTATGGAGTTCTTGCCCATTCTTCTCCATACAAAACTACCTTTTGGAAGGGGCAACTAGATTCAATTCTATTTTTTCTTGTAATGACGTTCACAAGTGCCTTATAATGGCCTAATTGAAATAAATGATTTGACTTCGATTTTAACTCTAGTTAGATCGTGCCGAGATAATTCACGAGATATTGAGATATTTTACAGAGATTTTTATTAATTACTTAATACTTGAAAAGGGATCCCCAATGTGGTCCTTGCGGACCACCGCAAAGTTCGCGATGAGTTTTTCAAGCGATTTTTATTATGAATAGTTTTTAGTAAGGAATGGTTGACTTCGTCGAATGCTTTACTGCGCTCGTAGTTTTGTGTCTGTTGTTACTTTACTGCTTAATTAGTGATATTTTCCTAGTATTAAAAGGATTTCCTAAAAGAAAGCATTTAGCAGTATATTTTAATTGATGTTGGGTACAGTTTCGAAGGCGGCTTCCCTGGGGGTGCAGTTTCCCCCCCGGCGGCGTGCGCATGGTCCCCCGCACCTCCGCCTCCGCCCCCCGCGCTGCGCACGCGCCTTACCGATCTCACGCTCACTGTGCGGTTACACGACCTTGACCATTTAACTGTAAGTACCATAATAAGATTCTTCAAAGGTGAGGTTTTCTTACTTCCAAAAGGAAACATCACCATTTAATTCAAATTATAAACTACTCGTATTATTTCTGTCATTTTCCTGATCTAAAAACTCTAGTGAGGTAAAGTGCTGCTGAACATTTTCATTATTTGAACCCTATATCCTTCAAATAAAAGTTAAATACTAGTTAATATAATTTATAATAGTTGCTGTGCCCTATCAGGGTTCATAACTGTACTTTAGAACTCTACTAACTCTTCGTCTCTCTCTAATTCGTTTTATTTTTATGCACATTATGGTATGCAAATAAATGAATATGAATAAACTAAATATAAATCCGTTTTTTTTCACAGATTCTATGTCCTCAACGCAGCGTGTCCAAGCTACACGTGTTACATCCCAGTAAGAACTCGACGCGCTACTACATCGCAGTGGAGAGGACGTCCAAGTATAACAACAAGAAGATAGTGGTCAGATCTCCATTACAGGTTGGTAATTGATTATAGACCTAACTGTAGCGAGGTATATCCTTTTTACATTTAACTTTATTAAAATCAATATCATTATCTGTAATTTGAATTGTATTATCATTTCTGTTAACATCTCTAACTTTCTTAAGCTGCAAAACTTAATTTTATATTCTTCATCTCAGTTAAGTCCCAGCCTTAATTTGTACTTATAACGATACTGTACATATTTTTTTCACTCTCAACTAACTGTTTCTTCCAGATTCGCAACGAAACCTCGTACGCCCTCGAGCTCTTTTACAAGAAGACAGATCTCCAAGCAATCGGAGCAGAGCTGATAGGCTCCCTCACCAACCCCTTCGATGACAAGATGCGTTTGGCTGTGATCGCGCCGCAGGAGACGTACAACGTGCCGCTATACATAGCTTACCACTGCAAGCTGTTCCTGCTACCTTCTAACTTTGAGTGAGTCTAGCTTTTATTCTCATTTACCTATGTTTGTATTTCTGATTTTAAGGACTGTTTAGGTATGGATTGGCTCAGTTTTGAATCTGTTCTTTTTTAGAGGTATGAGGAATAAAGTGTAAAGTTCCTCACCCTTCACTGAAAAAGGAGGGTCCTTCGACCAGACAGGTGTTGTGTCTGGTGGGCTACAGCCCGACAGTTGCTGTCGGGATTTTGTATATATGTTAATGTCGCGGAGAGCTGACGTTTCCTATACCGCAATATAGGAATCCTGAGTTGTAGTTCGCATGTGATGGGATAGTTATATCGCCACGTATTCCAAATAAATAAATAACATAGTTCCAAAAAGCTTCCACTTTCATTACTTGTTTGTATGTTCATTATCCAGGAGTTACCAAACGGCTACTCAAGGTATTTGGTGGATGGAGCTGGCAAATGAAGTAGGCACACCAAGAGACATGATCTGTCCAGCCAAGGATGGAGAAGACAAGAGGATATTTGCCATGAGAATACTGCCTGTTGAAGGTAAAAGGATATGCGCCACATAAGAGTATGCAAATCGTGTTGAGCATGTTGTGTCAATGTGTGAAAAGAAAGCAATAAAACAAATGATATAAAACTTCAGTGATTAAATTAACTTCAGTTCAGAATTACTTAAGACATCTTTTTAAGATTCTTTTGGTTACAATATTTTACCTATTACCTATTCTATCTAATCTAGGTTGCCAATCTCACAAGATAACCCGCTCGATCCCCAACTACCTGATCCGCGTGGTGCCCCCGCTGGCCATGTACAACCGGCTGCCGTACGCCACGGAGGTGGCGTGCGCGGGCGCAGGCTGGCGCATGCGCATCGAGGCGGGCGAGCGCGCGCACACCTACACGCTGGCGCTCACGCAGCCGCACAAGATCACCATTAACATGCACTACATGGGACTGCCATGGACTGGCAGCTTTACTTTGTCACCAGGTTAATACGGTTCAATTATATAATTTTTTCTTGAAAATTGAACAGTCGGGTCGCTGAGGATGAGGTTGATTTTGTCAGCGGGTTCATCATCATCCACAGTATTTACGTTCCATTGAACTTGTTTGTCATCCTTCCCGGAATATATAAGAACGTCAATCATAATAAAAACGAGAGTTGGCTTCCTGAGATTATTCCTTCTTCCAGACGTAACAGAGAAGAGCGTAACACTAAGCAGTGAATGCGAGACAGAAGGTGGTAACAAGCAGGTGCAGGTGTGCGTGACAGTAGAACGCAACGACTGCTGGGAGGTGTTCCTGCACGCGCAGCACTGGCTCATCAACAAGACGGGGCTGCCGCTGCAGATGAAGGTATTATTTGCTTATATTACCTTAAAACTTGGTATTAAATACGCGGCCAATGTAAAGAATTTACGACTTATTTTGTGATTTTACTTTTGTAAGGGGCTTAATCAAATCCTAATGAGTCTTCGTACCCAGAGAAACTCAGACTAATAGTTTCCTTTTCAATATTTTTCGTAACTCAGCAATATCCTGATTTTATGCGCAAGCATTTCTCTTTTTTTCTTCATTTTAATTCTTCTTGTAGAACTGTCATTAGTTTTCATATCATCAAATTATTTACTTCATTCTATTCTTTCTTTATTTCTTTTATCTTTTTTTTTTATTTCTTTTTGTATTAGGTTTCGGTTTATAAGAGACTGGGATGTTTTTGCCAGGGTGGTCAGTCGGATACTTGGTACGAGGTGACGGACGAGCCTCTGCTGTGGAGCCCGGGAGCCCGCGGGCGGAGGCGCGGGGCGCGCGTGCGCTTCCGCGCGCACCACTCGGCGTGGTCGCGCGCCGCGCGCCTGGCCGCGGCCGCGCCCGGCCTCGTCGTGTGCCCGCACACCGAGCGACGGACCAACTACAGGCTGCTGCTTAATGTGAGCTTACTCTCTCTTCTCTATTGAGAAGTCATTTTATCACTACGACCAGTGGCATCTCCAATCGTCTTCTTCAGGTCATAAACAAAGTGTAAAGCGACGAATTACAAAGTCGAAAAGAAACTGCATCTACGAAAATTATTACTTTTTACTTTAAAATAGCTTTGACCCATAGGTATCCTAACTAGAAGACGACGAGAAATATAATACGATTTTCATTTTTACAGGTAACCCTATCAGAACTATGTCCTCAGCTCACCAAAATTGTGACGCTCCTCCCATACTTCTTAGTCTACAACGACACAAAGCGTCATCTACGTTTCATGGAGGAGAATGAAGCAGCAGACCTGTGGAACGACCTGTCTCCCCAGCAGTGTACGCCGTTCTGGCCACAGACAGATTCCATGTCGATGCATTGCAAGTACCGGGACTCTACGGTTGTGTCCCAACATTTCCCGATCACTAGGAACCACTATACTGTACTGAGGATGGATAAAGGGGTAAGGTGACATGCGCCTATTTTTACTTTGTAGCCACGGTATCCTTGCAGGACCATTTTCAAGTATCCCAAAAGCATAAATCCTAAGGAGAAATATTGTTTTTGTAGGGCTAAATAAAACTACCAACTACAAAATAAATTAATACTTTACTACAACTTACAATAAAACTACATCATTTACCGTACTTTGGTCTCGGCCACTCTGGCGTCAGAGTTCCATCGTCATGCAACGTGTACGCTGCACCTTTCGATTTATGAGACCAGATCTTGATAGCCTTCAGATGAGCATCGCTTTGTTCTCTAGCAGCTGATGGTGGTGGGGCTGGTTCGAAGGGTGGCGCTTTGATGGAGGCGGCTGCTGGTGATAGTTTTAGATCTGCAGATGATGAGGAGTATGACTGTGATGATGCGAACGATGATGGTGCGGGTTGTGACGGGGCTGACTGTGATTTTGATTGGGTTACCTGAAACAATATGATGGATTGTGAGATACAGATTAAGAAGTTGGCATCTAAAATTAAAGTATAGCTCGTTCTTCGGGACTCGATTAAGATTAATTTTGAAAGGATTGTCTTAATTTTTTTTATTTATTACTTATGAAGTCGTGGTCAATGGCTTATTGGATGGCGTTGTTGCACAGTATATTTAGTGTAAAAACCTAACTTAACAATGATATGAAATTCTTTCTTCTTGTGTAGTTAGAAATGCCATAAAAAATATCTTAATTTACCCAGCCAGACCTCTTTAAATATTTCAAATACTTACAGTATAATGTGGCACATTATATGAACTGACTGAATGTAACTTAGAATTATAGTCCATCAGCGGTAGGTCACCGAAACTCTCCACTTGATACGAATCAGGATCTGCTTTCACTACAGTAGGCACGTTATTCGTGTAAGATATATCAAAGTCTTCCTGCCTCATGTTTGTTGGTGGGGGTAGCTTCTCTTCTTCATTCGTCTCGGTAAAATCTGTATTACCAAAGTCGGAACCTGAGTAATTGCTTGGTTCTTGTGGACTTGTAAATGTCTGACTAGTTGGACTGTCATTGTGTACAGGTTCGTCTTGTGGTCCATAAGCTTTGAATTGAGAGGGTTGATCTTCTTGAAAAGCAAAAGGTTTGTATTGATTAGGTTGACTCTCTTGAGGACCTATATCGTTGAATTGATTAGGGCCGTTATTTTGAGGACCATTGAATTGAGGCGGTTCATCATCTTGAGAAGTATAGGCTTTGAACGGGGGCGGTCCGTCATTTTGAGGCCCATAAAAACTCACTAGATTAGGTGCTACGTCTATTTGGTATGGATTTCTTCTGTCATCTTGTTGCACATAGTTTATAGGGGTAGCTTCAGTCACATAGTTTATGTATTTTTTAAACTCCATTTCATAAGGTTTTTCTGCTTGATTTTTCGCATCGACATTGCCTTTGTAAAAGTCTTTGGTGTAAGTCGGTCTTTGTAAATTTTCTCTCTTTTGTGGTCTGTTGTATTCATAGTCCAGGTCTTTACTTTTATGGAAGTATTTCTCTTTCTCGGAAGCGAATTCGATTATTTTGTCCAAGTCTTGTTTAGATAAGTTTTTAACTAGGTTATTTATGTCATCGGCTCCTAGACCTTCGTTAGTAGGACGTTTACTAACCTTGTAGGGTCTGCTGCCAGGGTACGGTGGTTCATCGTCCTGCATAAACGGCGGAGGCGTGTACGAGAAAGCTCCTCTTATAGGGAACGTTATGGGCGGACGACTGTAGAATCTTATCGGTGGGCCAGGGTATCTTCCTCGTTTTACTCTTGTGTACGATCTTGAATGTCCGCATCCATTATCACTTTGTGTATGCACCACACACAACACAGATAATGTTACAAGTATCACTATTTTGAACATTGTTTCACTGTAGTCTGCTGAAAACTGAGGGAAAGTGTGTTTGTGTACGGGTCTTATAAAAGTTGAGATGAAAGTGGTGCTAATTGAGTTAGTACTCGCGCCCTGGCCGCGGTCGGCGGTCGCTTGTGATGCAACGATTACGTCAAGGCTTTCATGTTTATTTTACTACTTATGATCATTGTAGTATTATGCGGATATGTAAAATGTTTACTGTTATTTTTTCATCCATGTGGGAAGTAGGGTGTCAAATGTATCATCTATTTAGGTTGTGTAAATGTTTGGCGTTGATGATTTTCACGATAAGTACAAATCTTTTACATCGGTTTGCCATGTTCCTTGTACCAAGCATTTTCTTAGGGTGTATAAACACACCACAAGCCGATAGTAACCTACACCATATTTTCTATGATCTTAACTTCTCTTAGAAATAAAACAGAACATTGATCCATCATTGATCATTAATAATCATTATACCTTATTTGCAGACGGCAATCTGTGTGGAAGTAACTGGCGGGACAGACCGACCGTTTACCATCACCTTTAAGCCATACGCCATAGGGGACTCGCCAGTCCGCATCGACAACCTATGTGACGACCTGTTCCTGAAGCTTCATCAGGCTGATTCAGGACAGGTGGCGCTGCTGAGCCCCTACCAGTCTTTGCTTTATACGTGGGATGATCCGGCAAAAGATAGGAAGCTGATGTGGAATATTTATAACAATAAGGGCAAAGGCTTTGATGCTGCTTTTGGACAGGATGGGTGAGTGTTATCTTGAAAACGTTTAAAATTAGATAAGTTTGATAATCTTCACGGCACAATGAAAGGACGAACCAATTTTCTAACAAACATATTTAATAATTACTCGTAAAAAATCCGTGAAGGGTTAATTAAATTTCCTCTGTTAAATGTAAACTTTAACCTATTTTATTTCTCCCAGATATGGCGAAGAAAAAGTAAGCTTCCACTCGGTGAAGCACTCCACGTTGGTAGCCACAAGCTCCGTCACATCCAAACTATCGTCGACCCTCAAGAGGCTGACGCCCAAGTCCCCTGAGCCCTGCTCCTCCAGCAGTGACGACTCCGACAGCTCAGACCTCCCAGAAACACATGCTAAGACCAAGAAAATGAGGAAAGATAAGGTCATAGTATACTGGATATCATACATGGATGGCTACCAGAGAGTCTTCGCTCTAGCTCAAGATGAACGAATAGCTTATCAGTACAGGATGCGAATCAACGCAGAGAGGAGCAATTATGAGGTCTATATGTCGTTGTCAGGTGTCAGCCTGTCTGTCTGCGTGCCAACACACTTAGGAGTGAAGGAATTGGCCTATGTCAGCATGACTGACTCTCTGCCCAGATGGGAGGTCAACGTCAATCATAAATGGAAACAGCTGTCCCTTGACCTCACATCCTGGATCGAAGATAAGTACCAAACAGAGCAGAAGAAGTGTCAGTTAAAGGAATACATCCATCTTGACTTGGAGAAAATGCAGATGACGAAACCGTTCTTCTCAGAACTTCGCAGGACGTACAACCCTGGCGTTTGGATGCAGTTGCGGAAATCTGACACTTACACCTACTGTCACCTGAAATGTCAGAGGTTACAAATCGACAACCAGTTGCACGAGGCTGTGTTCCCGAGTGTTCTGTACCCCGCCCCGATACCTAACGATGTCAGATCAAGTAAAGGCCTAAAGCCTTGCATAGAGCTAGTTGCACTGAAGCAACACCGACCGAGCTTAAACCAGGACATCTACAAATACGTCAAGATCCTAATTCAAGAGTACTGTGTCAACTTGGACCGTGGTTTTGTGAACTACGTCTTCGATATACTGAACCACTGGAAGATTCAGGAGAAGCCAGCTGTTAGGTTGAGGGCAGACCTTGCGCTGGTCCACATGCCGTTACCAATGATCGCTACCAAGAGCCAGATTACTGCTCAGAAAAATGTGCTCTTTGAGTATGTCCACCTGTCTCCTATAAAACTGGTGTTAAGCCTGTCATCTCGAGGGTACTCCGCCGAGACAGCCAACAGCCCTAGCAAGACGAAGTTCGGGAATAAGAAGGAGAATAGGCCTAAGCTGTTCAACAGTGACTTGCTGGAGTATTTGTTCAATTCTTGGGGATCATCTCTGTGCGATATGAAGGATGTCGTGATAAAGTAAGTAGTTTATGTTTCGGTGTCTCAAGCAAATGGGCGTATAATCTATAGACTTCCTAATAATGTCTATGCACCAGATCATAAATTATGTATATTGATTTTATTAGAGCGAAACGGTTGTAATTTGTCTATTACCAATTTAAAAAAAATCATAAGTAGGTAGGTACTAAATAAATAATTTCCCTATTAGCATAGTAAATGTCCTAGTTATTATGATGGAAAGTAATTATCTATACTAATATTATAAACTGCAGTGTTTGTTTGTTTGTTTGTTTGTTCGAACGCGCTAATCTCTGGAACTACTGGTCCGATTTGAAAAATTCTTTCAGTGTTAGATAGATTAGTTATCGAGGAAGTCTATATACCATCACGCTACGACCTACGGGAGCGGAGCAGTAACCAAAGACGCGGGTGTAACCGCGGCGGACAGCTAGTTAATTATAACACTAACACCCCTTTCACACGGCAATCCAGTTTTGCTTACGTACCTACATAATTTATTTCTGAACTAGCGACCCGCTCCGGGTTCGCACGGGTGCATTATAGATATTAACTATACATTTAACCCTTCTCTAGAATCACTTCTATCTATTGATGAAAACCGCATTAAAATCCGTTGCGTTTATAAGATCTAAGCGTGATGACAGACTGATGGCGGAAAGTGATTTTGTTTTATATATACTATGTAGAGATTATACGACTTTATTATTAGGTACACCATACCTACCTACTTACCAATTCTGGGGTAGGTATTAAGTATTGTTACTTCATTATTCGAGACAACTTTCACAAAAATAAAATGTTTATAGTTTTGTCGGCGTCAGTATCCAATCCCTTTCATTTTGTCTGTCTTTAATTGTTAAAAGCGATTTAATCTTGCTTTTATTGACTTTTAAGTAGACCTGCTGCCCTACCATGAACTCTTATTGCGATCCAAAAAACTGAATTGTTCTTCAAATAAGTCAATATAACGCATCAATTTATGCGTTATATTGACGTATTTGAAGAACAGTTCAGTTTTTGGATCGCGATAAGAGAAAATACGTCAATAAATGACATAAATTGATGCGTTATATTGACTTATTTGAAGAACAATTCAGTTTTTTGGATCGCAATAAGAGTTCATGGTAGGGCAGCTGTATTATGTATTTAATGTGACTCTCAATTTAAAATAAAGTCTTGAGCTATGTAATTGATGAACTCACGACATACAGTAAAGGTAAGATGAATTTGGATGAAGGAACCCAACTGCCTACACGTATTACGCTAGCGCATAAAGGGATATCACAAACATCTCGTTTTTTCTTCTGTCTTTCCTATACTAGGGACCGCTTAACAAATCAAATGCATATTTACTATGGTTAACTGTTTTTTCTTACAAATTAAATAAACCCGTTTTTTTCCTATTTTCTTAAGAGAAACTAGGTACACTTATCGTACTTGAAAGTGAAAGGTACCAAAACGACTAAAGTAGTGTTTATAACCTTAGTAATAAAATAAAATTATATGGACATTAGGGCAATTGATTACGAACTGATTTCATCGTTATAATTATTTATAATTCCAGAATGTCCTACCTTGAATTCCGCAACGCGCCCATCTCTGCGTGCACCCTGGTGGACCAGGCTTCCCGTCATTACTGGACGCAGCTGGTGCAGCAGTTCTACGTCCTGGTCCTCGGCCTCAACATCCTGGGGAACCCGTACAGCAATATAGGAGACTTCTCGAAAGGACTGAAACAGTATTATGAGCCCTGTCTGGTGAGTGTACAAGTTATACTAATCCGTTATGATTTTGATGATTCCTCATCAAAAAAAGAATATATAAGGTAAGTCAAACAAGACAACCATTAAGAATTTCTAAACGGAAAAACAGAATTATATCCCCCCCCCCCCGACCCTACACTAAGCACGGGACTGCTTGCATAGTCATATGAGGCAGACAGATAATGTACTCGATATTTGTGTGTAGGTATATGTGTATATTTGTTTCTACCCAGGGCACAGCCCTAGGCCGCAAGGTGATGGACGTGGCATCTCGCCTAGAAGACGGAGCAGCAGCTCTGCTGGGACTGCGCGCGAGTCCCAGCACTAGGACAAGCGCCATGTTTGATGACCTGCCTAAACCGCAGACGCCCAGACGAAAACCAGGTGTGCTATTATTTTGTAATAGAAAAATTAATGATTAAACTATGAGAATTCAACCGGCGGAATTTTTCACGTGAATCTAAGGGCTCTTACAATTTATGCATTTCTTATCGGACTGCAGCCTTGGCAGTTAAAACATGACGTTTGTCGTCCTTTTTTCTTGTGGTTATGTTGACCTCCTACCGACTAAAACCTCACGGTTCCTCCTGCAACCATGAGTCGGTAGCCCGGTATTCGCTCGTCGCGCGTAGTGCATAACGGGTGTCTAATAGCAGCACATATCAACTGTATGAAAAAAGACAATCGTCAGCACACTCGCACTGTTCCAGAACCGAAGCAGCAAACGCATACATTGTAAGAGTTCTTTATAGAAGTCGTTTAGAGCGTAGGTTAGGTTGTCTGTAGGTAAAATAAGAGAGCCTCGAAAAACATTCTAGACTCGTTGACTTTTTCTATAACAGGTGAAGTTCCCCAACTAAGCAACGACATCCCTGAGAGTGTAATTGAAGGGGACAGCAGTAACCAAGCTAGCATCGCTCTGGCCCTCACAGCTCTTGTTGCAAGACCTACATTTGGTGAGTCTAGAATCTATTTTATTATTTTTCGTTCTAGTCATATTGAAGTGTTTTTTCTGTGATCTGTAGAACCAGCTCTTACTGATTCTTTTATTCATGTTTACATCGAGAAGTTGTTTTAACTTTTTTGAATAAATATTTGTTGGACTAATAAGCATGCCATTCTTTCGAAACTTCATCCAGTTTTTTTTAAACTGACTTAAACGTTAATTATTTAAGAACATATTTTACCTGTTACATTTAAAAGCATGATTGTTTTTTTTTTTTAATCTATGGTTCTTTTTTATTAAATGATGTGTTTATCTATATCTATCTACTATCTATTGTAAGTAGTTATTATAAATTAACTGTGTGTTTCTCGTTTGTTTTCGTCTGCGATGCGGACAGATGACGACTGTGTTGTCGTGAGAAGTGAGTATCGTAGTGCATGCGTACATAATCATTTATGAGCATGGCCTATTACTGTATCATACAAGTTCTTAGCTTACCAGCCTTAGTTTTGACAGCATTATATTGCTTGAGAAGTTGAGCTTGAGGAGTGGGTGGCGGCCAGTTTCCTTGCGCAGCCGTTTATTTATGAGAAGAGGTATCTTTATTGTAATGATAGATGGAGTCTATAGGAGTGTGGGTCGAGCAGCATTTCCTAGAAGACTTAAATGGTCTTACAGACGTATCAACCTGCTAATGTAGGTTACAGAGCGATAAGTATACCTACTTATCATCCTGTATAAATGTACCCCAAAAGGAGACGAATATGACTATATCCTTATTCAAAAGTCAAAGTAAACTGCACTGTTGATTTACACCTAGTTACCGAACCGAGTACAGTTCTGTAGAAATCATAAGATTTGTGTTGATATGACCGTTCATTATCCTGTATTGTACCAGACGTGTGTCGCGAGGCGGCGCGCGCGTCGCTGTCGCGGCAGCTGAACGTGAGCAGCGCGGAGAGCGCGCTGAAGGCGTGCGTGGAGCGCAGCGGGGGCCGCCTGCTGGCGCGCCGTCGCCTGCCCCGCCACTGCGCGCCCATCGAGGTGAGTACACAGACTAGGGAGGTTACGGAGGTGGTTATTTTTTATTTTTGGGACAAGCTCGCCACACTGTTCCCACCCACTGCAACTCCTAAACGCCAGAATCAACAGTGGAGGCCACCAGAAAAGCACTGAGGCAAGAAAGCTCGAAGAGTCCCAGAGAAACGATTAACTGTCTTGGGTCCCGCAACAAAATTAATCAGAAAAGAATAGATAGCGGAGGAGTAAGAAAAAATATAATTTCCACTAACCGGAACCAAAGTCGGTAGTAGTCCGAGGGGAAGGTGGACGCAGATTATGAAACAATTAATTACAAACTAAGGCTTTCAGCCCCAGTTGTTATTTTATCAAATGATTTCCATTCCAGGGTGTACGTCCGTACTCTCAGCACGCAGCCTTAGGTCTACAGCTGCTGACGCTACTGGGTCGCGGTCACTACGCCGACACCGACGCGTACATTGCGCACGCGCATCTAGGACCCACCTCTAACTGCACGCTGCTTATTTCCACTCAGTAAGTAATAAAAATAAAACTCATCCGTTCATCGAATTACCATCTCTTATAAATAAAAATTCTGAGGTCAAAATGGAGGATACTTTACGAATTTCTAAGTATCTAAAGACATCAAACCCAAGGTATATTACTGGCCTTATAAAATCCATCAGTTATTGTTAGTTTATAAGACGCTTTTTTTTGTTCGCCTGTTCAATCTCACTCCTGGGTAAATGCCTCCCTCCACTCCTTCGTCTTTCACGATTCCATGCTTCAAAACGATTTACTTATGGAAATATTTTTCCTCCAGACACATATTCATGGTACGAGCGAGCGGCACCAGCGGCTCCTGGCACGTGGAGTGGGCTGTCAAGCTGGATGACGTCATCGGCGCGCCCACAGTGCAAGAAGACAAACTGCTGCTGAATATCAAACAGGTTTGTATGCTTTTAGGTTTCTTCCAGGCAGTACAGTCAGGTCTTGGGATTTTCTTATCTAGACTTTCCATGAGCTTTGATATCTTCTGACGAGATGAGTAGGTACTGCATATTCTGCAGTTTGTATTAACAGTTCCAGTTTGACAGTCAAGAGGTGACCCAGCCTTTCTAGGTTTTCCGCCATAAATGAGGCAAGGATCTTCAAGGTCGTGGGCCATTGTCCACTTGTCCAGGAGTAGGCAAGTCCCAGGAGACCACTCCATTATGGATCCACAAAAAAGCAGTACTATCTGAATTCTAGTCGAAAAATTTTTGCTGAGTTTTGCTGTGCCAAACTTAATTGTATTTTTAACTGCGCCCGCGCCATAGTCGGCGCTAAAGTAGGTACATACATTATCCCACGGGAACCGTACATTTTTCGAAGATAAAAAAGCCTATGTCCTATTCCATACCAACTATAATCTATTTTTGGCAATTCTGTTCAGTCGTTCTGGCGTAATTCAGTAACAAACATTTATCCATCCAAACTGATGTGTGTGATGACTGTTCGCAGGACGAGCTTGTAAACTACTTCTCAACGGACGAAAAAGTAATAGAAGTGTCAGACCCGGAGGTGTTGACCTGGCTGCATTCCAAGATCGAGTGCGCGCTCATACTGGCTCTAGAAGACAAGAGGTGCGCGGTGAACGAATGAACATGATATCTCACTAACTGAACTACACTGATTATAATAATTACACTATACCGATGGTACTATTGTATTAATTATACGATTGTACTTCCTATCTAATAAAGTTTAAGAAAAACTTTTTAATATTGACATTGTATTTTGAAATGGGGGGTTAGTATCTTACTATTAGAAGGTGCATCAAAAAAAAGGTCTGGAATTGCCAGTAGCGCCTCCTAGTGACGCTTCAAGATACTAAGCCCACATTATAATTGTTTAAAACAGAACATAAATGACTAAGGCAAACATTCCCTCTGCCAAATTGAAATAGGTGTTTATATAAATTGTTTAACGCATAGAATAACGTAACAGGGATATTTCTACATTATATAAATATCATCTCATCTATGATGTGTTGTTAAAAATATAATATTTGTTAATTATTCATCACATTTCATTTGGAATAATGCAGGGGACATATCAGAACATTCCTGGGCCTTACATCTGTTTTGTAACGACAATAATTTGAATACTTGTAACTTATATTTTTTGATCTCAAAATCTAGTCAGCTTTTGCGTAGGTACACTTATTATTATGTATTATACTTAATTATATTTTTGCAATAATCACGCCAAATATTTTCCACCTGCAGCCAAAACAAAAAAGATTTTTTTTTGCTGTTATTTTTTTTATATGCTGCCATGATATCAGCCATATTTACTATTTATTGATGAGTACTTAAACAGCGAAAAATACTACAAATTAATTAATAACTAATTGTCGTGAACTGTAACTTGGATGTTGTAAAAACGAATTTGTAGAAATTATCGGCGGCCAAAGTGTCGCCATCTAGCGCAAATTATAATAAACTGTGCAATTTCATTGCCTAATTAATTTAGTACTCACTGATATTGTAATAAATGTTAAATTAAAAGTATTTTCATAATAAATTACATTAATATTTGTATTATTTTATGTATTCGATCTCTAAGCTTTAGGACGTAAGCTTGTTATTTGTTAATAAATAAAATCATATAATCATTTGCCGTTAGTGTAGGTATTTATAAGTTACCTACCAGTATTTCGACAAGTATCCGGAAGTTAATATGGCACGTCGAGTTATGTCGAAAGAGACACAATCACATAAAAGAGACGACGCTCTACACAGGCGAACTTGGGTGTCATAATAACGGCTGTGTACTTTAATCTGTCCACTAGAGTCTGACCGAAACTAATTTAAAGAATGAAACCGAAATTCGGCTTCCGGCTCAGTTTCGGCCGAAACCGAAACTTCCATATAAGGTCATGTTTTCGTGAGAAAAATAAACAAAAAATTAACATAATCCGTCTCAAACTAAACGCAAACAAAACAAGCAAGTCATGAGACGACACAAGACTCGCAGCTCAGTACAGCGAGCATAGCCGATCAGCGCGAAACCTCCCGAAAGTAGTTATGGTTTCGGCCGGATGGCACCGAAACTAAGCCGAAACCTGTTTTTTTGCCGATACTAGGCCGAAACCTAAAGTTCGGTCGGACTCTACTGTCCACCCATAGGGTGACATGATATTGGATGTCTCTTGATTCTTTGGTGTCAATCTATAGATATTTGTTCGTGTCCTGAGTGTTTCAAAGTAGACAGAAATGTTGTCCTTGCACAAAATAATAATATGTTTTAGTTTCCTCCATCAAGCATTTCTCATTTAGTTATCATCTTTAGGACACTTTGGTAATTGTAATTTAGTGTAATTAGGTTGCACTTTCTAATGTTTCCCTACTTTAGTGCAAGTTTGTTGTGTCCTTTATCTTTAAGTAAAAAGTTTACTTTTTAAATTGGGTTTAGTTTTGTCAAAACGAACCAACCCACGATGACTTTTTTTTTGTTTATTATTTTAAAGTATAACTTTGATTCAATTTAAATCTATTCTAATTATATTTTTTTCATTTACATTGATCTGTTTTTGCTGTATAGTAATGTACTTGTATCCAACATTTGGCATATTGAATGCGTTTGACGTAATTAATTAAATTATTAAGAGATTGTGGGTTAGTTCGTTTAGGTAGAATTAGGCTCAACGGTAATATTTTTTAAACCTAATGCAAAGGCACATTATTTAGTAATAAATTGCATATGTAGATTTTCTTAAAATTATTGACGGTCTGAGCGCGGAATTCTTGCCTGATGTGAAGGAAATAAAAATAAGTATTGATTTCTGGTTCGGCTAAGTTATTTAGAAAAACAAAATACTTACACAGTAAGTTTACTTATAAGTACAATGGAACTTTCAATATTTAGGCCCTATGCACACCGCGTTTTTTAAACGCGCCGTCGACGCGCGTTTGTGTCGATACAAACGCGATACGCACACGAGTCAAACGCCGCCCGTTTCATCGATAGAAGCGAAAACGCAGTGTGCATAGGCCCGTACCTCTCGCTTGTAATCGAACCCGAATGAGAGGCGAATAGAGCCAGATTTGGGGCAGTGCCATTTTTTATCTAATTATTTTAGTGAGTAGAGGAATTTAGCTGCATTATAAGCCCACTTTTCTTGTAAGTTAGTTGCATTTCCGTAGACCACTTTATTTAGAGCTATTTGAGAATGCTTGGCGGAGTCTTTTAGATATTTCCTATACCTAATTGAACAGGCAGGCCATATGTAAGAAAGCTTCATCCGACGCAAGGGTACATTGCTTACATCGAACGTTAAATCATAAAACTTGAATGTTTTTTAAATGGGAAAATAAAATGTGATTCTGATGTTTGGTATTTTTATTTTATTTCAGTAAATAAATTTATATATTTTTTGTATACAATTTCATACTTATAGAATTCATCAGGTGCTCTGTTTATACAAATGATAAATTGTAAGTTTAAATTAAGAGTACATGATAAAATCGGGCGGTTGCACAAATACGCGTGAAGCAACTAGCAACATGTTGCGCAGTAAAACGTATTTGTCCAATATACAGGCGCAGCATAAGTTGGCAAACTCTGAGTGGCCTCTGAACCATATTTTAAAACTTCATTCCTAAAGCAATATTTGATATGTTACATAGTAAAGCCACTCCTGTATATTAGGCTATTTTTGGGCCCTACTGTTGTCAAACAAAAAACCATAATCAACAAAATAATAATATAACACTACATCATGTAAATAAATAGTTTCATCTTCTCCTTATTCTTTTAGCCGGTTTTTAGGGTATTTTAAAATAGGCCATAACATTCCTCTTAATGGGTCAAAAGCGGCGAATAGTAGGCTGATCGCGAAAACGCGTAGTTACTTATTTGTTTCTCAAAACTGCTTTCAAATTACATTGAAAAGTTCATCAGCATTTTCAAGTTAGCCATCTGAACCTTCTCCACTTGAGCTGTAGTCACAAACTAAGGATATCCTTTTCGTTTCTTTTTCTTTGATATTGTTGGTATCTTTTGATACAGTGTTTGTTTCATCATTTACAGCGGCCAAAGCATCGGTTTCTTTTTTATCTATTCCAATTTCAACATTTTTAATGTCTTTTAGTACAGGTTCACTTATTGCTGATATTTTGTCACTTACGCGAAAATCTTCTTGGTTCTCATTTTCAATTGCTACATCTTCTTTAGCATCTGCTTTTGCAATAGTACTCTTATCATTAGACACATCCGTTCTCTCATCTTTCGTCTTAATCAAACTACTATTTTCAACCTTATTCCTTTTAAAAGTGATCCCTAAAGTTTGTCTAGTTAGTAAAGTGCTCTTACCCAATGATTCTTCTTTCTTTAACCCTCCAAAGCTGGTCAGGAGTCCACTAGAGCTTGGTAACGCTGGCATATTGAGGATCTTACTTCTTGTGTGGCTCTGGAACTCTTCTATGCTCTTTGAGGGTCTGAGAGACAGGAGAGAGGCCATGTTCCTGTCATCCTCGTTCTCTGGTAGAAGACTTATGCTGAGGGATGACTTGGCTAACAGTAGGCCATCATTGACTGAAGCTTCTTCTAGTTCTTTTCTTCTTTTCTGGAATTATTAATGAAATAAAATTGTTTAATTAGTGTATCAATATTTAAGACTAGCTGACCCGCCGCGACTTCGTTCGCGTGGTATCCTACACTACCAATACTCCTACCCTAACCCTGCATTACCCTACCCCCTACCCTACCCCTACCCCTACCCCACCCCTACCCTACCCTACCCCTACCCTACCCCTACCCTACCCCTACCCTACCCCTGCCCTACCCCTACCCTACCCCTACCCTACCCCTACCCTACCCCTACCCTACCCCTACCCTACCCCTACCCTACCCCTACCCTAACCCTACCCTAACCCTACCATAACGCTACCCTACCACTACCCCTACCCCACCCCTACACTACCTTACCCCTACCGTACCCTACCCCTACCCCCTACCCTACCCTACCCCTACCCTACCCCTGCACTACCCCTACCCTAACGAACGAACATTTCAAAATCAAAATCAGCTAAATCGGCCCAGCCGTTCTCGAGTTTTAGCGAGTTTACACCTTGGGTCCGAAAAACCCAAATATCTTACGGACCCCTATTTTTTCTAAAATAAAATATAGCCTATGTCACTCGCAGATAATGTAGCTTTCTAATGGTGAAAGAATTTTTAAAATCGGTCCAGTAGTTTTTGAGTTTATCCATTACAAACAAACAAACAAACAAAAAAACAAAAATACAAAGTTTTCCTCTTTATAATATTAAGTATAGACAGGGTGTGTTGGTGTGTATGAATGGGGTAGCCTGCCTTTCAAGGTTATGTGTGTTGGTATGATTTTACCATTCATTATTTTATGTTAACTCTAAACAATTCACTTTGAATAATGGTCTAAGTAAGTGTAAACCTATCAATTCTTTCTTACGTCATGAAAAATACTCACTCTAAAATTCCTCCTCAAAGAGCAGTTAGCTTCATAATCATCCTTCCAGACAGACTCGTTCCTCCCCACCAGCCGCCCCAGCCGTGGCTTGTCAAGTTTAGCAGTATCCTCATCTCCCGTCTTGTGTTCCAGCCTGAACATGGCATCATCAAACAGCTTCTTCTGGGTCTCT
Organism: Hoplodrina blanda; assembly: GCA_949316365.1. NCBI lineage: Eukaryota > Metazoa > Arthropoda > Insecta > Lepidoptera > Noctuidae > Hoplodrina > Hoplodrina blanda. The sequence goes on from OX438590.1 coordinate 952,797, forward strand.
TTAGTTTCTGGCACAATCTGGCCGTTCTCTGTAGGGTCCCATCGGTTCTCCTGACGCCTTGCACCCGATACAATGACATAGTCTAAATTCTGAAAAGCATTAAGAGAAATATTATTATTTAGGTTATTTATTCTAATTATAATGGTAATTTCGCCAGTTATGTTTATGTCTCATGTAATAGGGGGCGAGCTCAACCGGGCAAACATTCAGAGTCCAAGGCTATTACTGAGAAATTCCTGATGGAAAAACCGAATAACACTTTGCCCAACTTGGGAATTGAACCCAAGACCTCATGCTCAGCAGTCGCGCTTTGCGACCACTAGACCAACAGGGCAGTCAACCATAGGTAAAGGATTAACAATTTAAGGTAGAAATACTTACACCTGGATCAGTTTTGATTTCAAAATGATTATCACACAAATGGCACTTCATCCGAAACTGGTAGACCGGAGTAGTGTAGTACATTCCAATCTTCGTCTTCTCAGCATTGTACCTCACTCCCATCCCAATGTGGTTGTTGCAGCCATCACACCAGATGTTGTATGGCATCTCGAAACGGATGATTAGGATCCCCAGGTGGATCTTCCTGGCTCTTTCTCGTAGAGCATGGGTACCCATGAACTTATTCAACCCTCCGACCTTAGGGTCATAGTCAGGGGGGTAGTAAAGGTTCTGGCCCTTGCGTTCACCCATCTTTTAGCCTGTGAAGATAAGGTTTAATATGTAATTTAATGAGGGTTATTGTAGCTGTCTTCTGAACAAAAGCTCCTTTTAAGACCCCTGTAGATTGCTCAAATTACAAGGTGTAAAATTTATGTCTTATTTTATTATAATTATATCCAATGCAACTAACCTTTAAAAAACTTCTTGAGTTGTATGGAAAATCTTAATTATTGAGTTTTGTGTACAAATCCCGTAATAGTTTCTTTATAAGATTTTTCTGGCCGCATTACAAATTAAATCAACAAAATGACAAACCAAAATTGTCAGGCAATTGTCAGGTGTTAAACTGTCAACTGTCACAGTTGTCAACTAATCGAGTGATGTCGCAAAAACAACAACCCTTCGACAACCCTTCGAGTTATAAGAGGCATCTTGGGGTTTGGAGACACTCAGTTTAAATTAGCCCCCAATATGTTTCGCAATGTAATATCCAAACTGTATTTTTAAATCATTTTATTTAAACCTAGAGTTAATTTAAAGCAAAATAGCTGTGGAAATTACTGTGAGACCACAAGACAACTTCCATTTTGCCATAGACTAAAAGAAAAGAAAAATAACGAAAAATCCGCTGGCAACTCGGTGACAGCTGTTTGACAGCTCCACTTTTATTTTCGTAAGAACTATCTTCTTTCGAGATTATAGCTTTTTGTTGATTATATTTGTTTGTTCATTGTGTATTTCGCATTGAACTATTAATTATTTTCGTGGATATATTCTCGTGCACCACATAGTAATGTGAAGTACGATGTCTAACACTATTAATAGTTTGATCCGCAGTTAGTTTGATGAATCGTCTGATTGTGATGGTTGATCAGACATATTGACGAATTATTTAGCAAAGATGGGCAGAAGAGAGGAGCCAGCTTGGGCCTGCGGCACCGTGGGGCTGGTGGCGGCCAGGGAGCGCGGGGATCTGGACAGAAAGTTTCAGAATCGGCTTACGGTGACCCGACCTATGATCGACAGATTGGGTCTCGAGAAGGAGCTTCACGGGCATATGGGATGCGTTAATTGCCTGGAATGGAACCACGATGGGTCGTAAGTATTGCAAAATCATCACTCTTAAACTTTTATATTTGCAAATTGGTACAAATATCATGAATATACTTATAGAATACTGGCATCAGCATCTGATGATCTCCACGTTATGCTGTGGGATCCTTTTCGCTACAAAGAGCTAATGAACATAGCTACAGGACACACTGGCAACATATTTTCTGTGAAGGTGAGTCAGTACACAAATACCTACAAATTATCTCTCTATGTAATAACAGCAAAAATATTGTTTTTGTTAATCTATTCAAATGAAAAGAATAGAATAGTATAGAATACTCTTTATTGTTTACTAAACAAATAACACATAAAATCTTGAAAAAAAACTGAATAGGTATCTGAAGAGAGACTGTTTGCCAAAAGTTTTTATACTCAAATCAACATTTCAAAGCAAACAACAACACCTACATATTTATCAGGACAGGTGTGTAACATTTTATTTGATAATATTCAAATCCAATTAGAATCTTTTTTTTTTAATGACTAGGCATTTTTTTAATTTGACCAACAATATTATCACAGCAATGAGTCTTCATGTTTTATTAATCATCCAATGCAATGTTTTTCTTTTGTTACCTTGACTATTAGAATGAAATATTTTCTGCACATCATGGAATAGTAGAGACAGCTAATTCAATCATATTTATGTGGCAAACAAAGGTTGAAGACATGAAAGTAGTTATTGTTGGTAGGTATTAATTAAAAATAATTAATGAAACCCCTTTTGTATTAGGTTTGTGTGGGTATTACAAATTCAATCCATTATATTGAGAGTTAGGAGACTCAGGCACTAACCTAGGTACATATGGATGGAAAACTTAAAATAGTAAAAATAGAAATACATTGGATTTTCATCACAAATCAGATCATAATGAAGATGTGTTCTTCTACTTGAGATTAGTTGGTTGATTATATATGATTATAAGAATTCATAAAATTCAGCCAATGCTCAAAATGTTCTATTTTTAATAACATATGGCTGTTGGAGCAGTGTCTGAATTTTCTGAATGTTTTTAGTCATATAACATCTATCCGGCTTGCCCCTACGCATGCCACTGGAGGTTTGTTGTAGACCATTGATGCATTTCCATTGGCAAAGGTTCTACAAATGGTCTCATAACCTAGTTTTATAACTGTGATAAAGAGAATGTGAGAATGTTGTGTTTACATAATGATAACCCACAATGATTCATGGTGACCTACACATGTCCTCGGCTTGATTTTTTATTTGTTCCATGATGTTCTTACTACTTTACACTCTATTGACAGATTGGGTAACTCTTTCAATGATTTGTTTTCTTTCTGTATGGTAATGTTTTAGACATGTTTTAACAGTGGGACTTTAACATAACTGGGGAAATATGGGTGTAATAATGTATACGTCTCTGCCTAACCCTTCAGGGATTACAGGCGTGATGTTATGTTATGTTTCAACAAATTAATGTCAAGTTATGATGCCTACAGACCTAACTATAGAAGCAACAACAATTAAATAACCAGGAATTTGCAAAAACTGTCAATGAAGTTTCTTACTCATTCTTTTTTATAGAGATCTATATTTTGGAATAGATTTTTAGAATTAGAATTAGAATTGATGACAATAAGCTGTCATCATTCAGCTGCATCCATTATTAGGCTTTATTATATGTTAATGCAGATGTGCTTCAAGAATGATTGTCCTACAATAGCTTGTCAATTATTTAATAGTTCAGTGCCACATCTATTCAAAACCAATTGTGGTCTCGATGCCAGTTGTAGTGATGCTGCATGACACTGATTATTTTGTTTTATGTAAACATAGAATAAGTAAATAATACCTAAATTAATCTTTACTGTATTTGTATATGTTGTGCAATTTGTCTTGTTTTCCATATTTTAACATAATATTTACTGATTGTGTAAAAGATATTTTGTGAGTCATATTGTATTGTTTGGAATTTGAATAGGCTTAGCGAAATTATAGTGCAGAAGTGAATCAAGTCTATTGACAAAAAGTCAATCTATCTAGTTAATATGTCTAATAATTGTTGTTGTTGATTGTTAGCACTGTTGCCATGGTAGAACTCTCACTTCTTTTTTGGTAAATATAATGCAACTAAATGATTATTTTTAGTAATTAGTGATTGTGTTGAATTTTAATCTGATACTGCGATAAAGGATAAAATATAAGAAAATAAAAACTATGTTTCGTAAGCAACAAGATATGTACTGAAAAAAATTTGTTAACAATGTAGAAAATTAAATTAAATGACAAAAGAGTTGAATTACAAATAAATTTATTTTGAAGTTACAAATCTTTAAAGGGTATGTCCTGACTTACTCTTGCAAACAGTTCTTGATCAGACCACTGCCGTTGTTTGCAGTTCATGTCTCCGGATGTGATAGCGACATGCGCGGCGGATGGCACGGTGCGTGCGCGTAGCATTCGCTCCAACTCGCCACTGTTGGAGTGCGTGTGTCATTGCGCCAGAGTCAAGCGGCTTGCCACCGCTCCCGACAACCCGCATCTGCTGTGGTCGGCGGGAGAAGATGGGCTTGTACTGTAAGATCATTATTTATTTCCTTCTGTCTTAAATCAATCACAGAATCGTGAGAAATGCAGTCGTTCCAGTCGCCATGTTTATTATGTGGGTTCCGTCAACTGATGACTGATGGCATTTAAAGTGTACATAAAACTATACCCACTCATCACACTTACATAGTATGTTTGTGGCGATCCAAATGTTCCTCTTTATTAAGCATACAGGATTGGATATTTGAACTTGGTGTCTTTTGGACTAATGACTCTTATCCTCTTCTCCAGCCAACACGACATGCGTACGGCGCACACCTGTAGTCCAGAGTCCGCCAATGTGCTGGTGAACCTCCTCAACCACTTGGGCCGGTATGCCGAAGCCAAGTGCGTGGCTGTGAACCCTCGGCGCCCGTACCAGCTGGCCGTCGGGGCCAACGACTTCTACGTGCGGCTTTATGATACCAGGATGATCAAGTTGGCGAAGTTGCAGGTAACAGCCGTTGATGATGGAAGGGTTTAAGGAGAATATATTCAGGTACACTCTTGCATAAATGCTGCTATGACTTCTGTGATCTCGTGTTAAGCAGAAAGCAAAACAGTTCCCATTTAATAGATGAAATATGTCAGTACAGTACTGCAGTTGCATTCGTGATTTTCCGGAGCATGTAAGAAAAAAATCTTTTTGAAAATCAACCTAAAACATCGCATGGAATGACATCTTGAAGCAATATTCAACTCTATTTCAGTAGATTTAGAATTAATTATCAATTAATCATTAAAAACTGCTTGAGTGGCAAAATTCTGTGGAACTTGTGATAGCCAACTCGTATTCTTTCATAATACGACAGAGATGCCCTGCTATTGTTATTGGTGCTAAACCATAGAGTGCATGAGCAGGTGAACTCGCCGGCGTCGCGCCAGATGTGGGAGCGGCAGAACATGCGCTGCTCACGCGCCGGGCACGGCGACCCCGACAACAACATCCCGCGCGCCGCCGTGCATTACTTCGCGCCGGGTCAGTACGCATTTCTCTATACTTTTGCTGATATCTGTAGATAGTTTTGTCATATCTACCATTTTCTACCAATTTTTTGCAGTTCATGAGTTCATGACAAACCAAAATGTGCCCAGCATGTCACGGTCATGACTACATGACAGACTTTAAATACGTAAATAAAGCTCATAAAACATTGTTTTTTTTTTATTTCCTTTGCTAATTTTGTTCCTTGACTCATCCTAATTTATATTAGTTGAGCTTCTTTCTTTATATTTCATCTATATTACCATAGATTAGAATTCGTAGCTTGGGCGCCGAGGGCACAAAGTCAATGTCGTCACTTTTGAACGTTTTTGCTTTTTTGACATGGAGGTCAGAAGGTTAAAATTACAACGGCAGTGCCATAATTCACTATGTATTTGCTTGCTAAACCTCACTGTTGTTGCAGGCCACCTGTCTATGGAGCCAAATGAACACACGTTCCCCAAGAAGGCGACCACATACGTCACGTTCAGCAACGATGGAAACGAGCTGCTCGTTAATCTGGGCTCCGAACAAGTAACACATCATTAGCTAATTTATACAACATACATATTTAAACTCACGCCTTTTTCCCATGGGGTTAGGCAGAAACAACAAAACGCCACCTGCTATGTTCCTTACATATTTCTTTCGCCTTGTCCACGTTCATATAACAAAACAAATGAAAAAAAAAACCAAACAAAACAAAATAATAATCTAAACAAGTAAATAAAAAATCTGTTTGTAATTTCGAAAAAACAGGTTTAAAAAAATAATATAATAATAATATGAATGTCTACACGGTACTTATACCAAACAACCACTTTCTAAAATCGTTGTCTGTCTGTTTGTTTCGGCTAATCTCAGAAATGGCTGGACCGATTTTGACGGGACTTTCAATGGCAGATAGCTGATATTATAAGGAGTAACTTGGCTTTTATTTTAGAAAAAGAATTAGGGTTTCGTGCAAAATACCTCTTGATAACCGACATTCACGCGGACAAACTTGAATGCATAATCTAGTCAATAATAAATGATTGACATTATTCTGTAGACCCTTGTTCAATATTGACAGCTAAGCTATTCTTGCTTTATTTTATTATATAGCTTGTATTGCTATCCTTTGCTAACAAGCTGAGCGAGAAAGAGACTGTAACTATTTATAGCGATTTTTATATTATTTACAGATGAGAACTATTTCTGTTCTGTTTTCTAAACGACTAAAATATTGTATGACCTAAAGGTGTTTGTTCCGGGTCTGGTTGTATGTGCATGTTTATATTGCATATAAACGAACCCATAACCCTGGAGATATTCCAAGTATTCCTCTTTTTAAGTTAACAAGAAGAGCTATCAAATTACCTTACTTAAAAAAAACTTCAGCATGATTTTAGACAGCTAAATTTATAAGCCCTGAGCCAGTCGTGTCACCGTCAGATCGGCAATGCGGCTTTGTGTGTATTCTGAAAGCAACTCGCTTAGCGCTGTGCATGAACAACAACGTATCGAAAACTATACGCCATGGAATAAAAAACTCCAAACCGTATAATTCAAGCTACATAAATTGTTATCAATATTTCCTCAGGTGTACCTATTCGATATAAACTCAGCCAGGCGGCCAGTACTGGTAGAAAGCTTCATAATTCAGCACAATCACGGCAATCGTGGCGAGAGCAAGCAGCCGGCGCGCAACGGCACCAACGGCACCAACGGCACTAGCGACACTAACGGCACAAACGGCACGCTCGACCCGATGCCTCAGCTGCCGGAGAGAGTGCGGCGGCTTAAAGAGAGGGTGAGATGCTGTGTGATATACTGGGCGTTAGTGACAGGTTGGCAAAAACTGAAACTGTAGTTTCAGACCACGATTTGTGATCGAAAATCGTTGGAAACTTCTCCGGAAAATTCTCAAAATTTTCGACCGATTTTTCACTTGATTCGTGATAATTATATTGATATGTAAGTACCAAGTCCAGGCCTCTAAACATAAATTTAATGAAAAAAACAATAAAAACTTAACTCGGCAATGTAAACACAACAAAAATATTTCACTTGGAAAATATTTACAATATTATTTTTTATTTATATTTTTCGTTTTTGCCAAGCTGTCCCTAACGCCCAGTATATTTAGGGTGACCGAAATTAGTTAAGGAGATTCTAATCTCTATACCAATATTATAAAGCTAAGCTATATATTATATCGAATAAATTTAAGAAATTTTATAAATTCAAGCTGACAAAATCGCGGGTAAAACCTGTTATTGTTACATACATTCTCATTTTCCTGTTCGTTTTTCAGGCGAATGACTTCGTGAATAAAGGCAACTATTCGACCGCGGTGGAGTTCTACAACGAAGCTCTAGCCGCGTGCCCCGACTACGCCATCCTCTACTCGAATAGGGCCGCCGCGCTCATGCGACGCGGCTGGTAAGTCTACGTAGTGTGTAAGGCCCACTTAATTAGTCGGAAGAGCTTTCTTCTTTTTACACAGGTCATCTAGGACTGACCATCTACGACGAAATGCAAATTATGGAAGCTCACCTTCGTGCGAACGTCTTTGGGGTGATAGGGGTAATTCGCTTAAAAAAATAGTTTCTTGGGAAAGTTGTTTGTTATCATGAGTACAATCGTGTCTTTAGTATCGGTGGTTACTTTACCAGTCGCCCTAATAAAGGGTCCGGTTTAGCAACTAACTCGTAGTTAAAAGATAACCCTGATCGCCGCCAGCGTACTTTAACAGAACAAAAAATATGGTTCAAATAAAATCTAACCAATTGTCTGGACAAGCCAGTTTCCCTGTTCTCTGCATCGTTACAGGTCGGGCGACACGTACGCCGCAATCAAAGACTGTTACAAGGCCATAAAGCTGGACTCCTCGCACGTCAAGTCCCACTTCCGGCTGGCCAAGGGGCTCATGGACCTCAAGCGAGCCCGGGAAGCGCACGAGTGTCTCCTCTACTTCAAGGACAAGTTCCCGCGGCACGCCACCAGCCACGCCGTGTTCCTGCTGCAGAAGGATATCAATGTGGCGCTGGAGAGTATGGAGACTACTCCCGATGAAGGTATGCTGCAATAACTTGATGCCTTTTAAGTTTGCATGATTATTTTAAATCCTCCAAGAAGAAATTAGACTAAAAACAATTAGAAGTCCATCTGTTTCCGACTTCAGCAGCCGCGGAAAGCGAAGACAGCCAGCCCACCAGCGTGCTGGAGAGGCAGCTCCGCTCCGCCGCGCTCGACTACTCGCAGCGCTTCCTGGGCCACTGCAACACCACCACCGACATCAAGGAGGCCACCTTCCTGGGGCCCGACGCCAACTACATCGCAGCCGGGTACGTTGCACACATAATAACGACAAAGTCAAAGCATTTATTTCAATTAAAACATTTATAGACACTTTTGAACTGTCAAGTAGACAGTCAGTTACAAAGTTGAAGCTAGTTGCTCGTTCCAAAACGTAGGTAGGTTTATATGGAGAAGAACGAGTACGAAACTCCAGTTGTTGACCCACTGTAGTGCAAAGGCCTCTTCTCATACAGAGAAGACACGAGCATTGATTTGAAGTCGCCAATCCGCCTCGAGCAAGTGTGGCGCATGCTTTAGGCGAATTGGCGTTTATTTATCGTAAGTCCAGGTTTTCTCACGATGTTTTCCTTCAACAACGTCCGTAATGTCCAAGATATTTATTCTAAAAGTCACATTAGTACTTGCCTAGTATCGGATCCGTAACCTTATGCATTTGCGGGCGTCATAATCACTAGGCCATCACGACACTATAGTAAAGAGGGTAGATAGTATGATAATACATAAATCATTATTGCACGTGTTGGTTCCAGTTCGGACGACGGCAGCTTGTTCATCTGGTGCCGTAAGTCCGGCAACATCATCCGCTGTCTGCGCGGAGACGACTCCATCCTCAACTGCATCCAGCTGCATCCCTCCATGTTCCTCCTGGCCACCAGCGGCATCGAGACCGTGGTGCGGCTGTGGAGCCCCAGGCCCGAGGTAACTACAGGCTTTCCCTAAATCGATTATCTAATATATCGGGGCGTCCCGACAGGAATTATTATCATCATGAATATTATGATAAATTAAAGTTCACCGCCACGCTGAGTTTGTGATCGTTCGGGCTAATCCCAGAAACTACTATACGGATTTTTATGTGGTTTAAATCAATAGGAAGAGGAATTATCTGAGAGGGTTATAGGCGATAATTTTTAGTGTACTTAAACCCGTTTTATTCAATTCGCGCAATTTGAACTGAGACGATAATTTTGTTTTATGTCGATTAACCGCTTTAAAAAAAGAGGATGATTTAAATAAAATTCTACCTGTATGTTTTTTTAACATTTCTATTGTTACTAGGACGGCAAGGAAGAGACCCGCATCATCCGCGACTCAGGCTCGGCCGCGCAGGCCAACCAGCAGCGCATGCGCAGTGATCCGTTCGAGGCCATGCTGCTCAACATCAGCTTCGCCGGCGGAGCCGACCGCGACCTGCACTCGCCCGCCTGCAGACCTACCTAGGTACATGTTATGTCATGTTACAATCTTACATCATATTCATCTCTGCCATTTGACTATCTACTTTATTGTTATGTAGTCTAAGTTGGTTTTAGAGTTACCATTTGAAAATACAAAAAAAATGATGCAATGGAATTTGAACTTTTTCATGCTTGACATTGAGCTTATTTTTACATAACTGGATGATAATCGAAATTCTTAGTCTGTTCTATGATGACCACACAATAAGGTCACTTGATTGTTTACCATCCAATAAAAGATTACAAATCGAACCCAGTACGTCACGCTCAGCTGTCGTGCTTGCGACGACAAGATCAGACAGTATTTATAGACTGTCAAAAATAAAAGTAACTAAATCTTGTATGATTGTCATGGAATAAGATTATTTAAAATCCCGATTTTTATTTTCAGGTAACACCAGAAATAAATTATTAAACAATATTTATAGGCGTTATAGGAGCGCGGTCGATAAGAAACATTGTAATCATCACTTCGAGTCATTTGTAAATAGTTACTATTATATACATTATTACATATAATTATTAATACGGCGTTATCATTATTTTCCACCTTTAAGTTATACTCAACTTCGTTTCTGTACTACGTACTAGAGGCGTGTTATACAAATTGTATATTATATTCCATTTGTTTAGGACTTAGGCATACTTATTAATTATTTATTCTAAGGTTTCCTACACGATTGTAGTTCTTATTGCTATGGTATAATAAATAAAATGCCGTGGTATGTTTGTCGAAGTCGCTGGTTCGACTTCCTTAGAATAATAGCCGGTAAAAATCTTGAGCATGCGAAAAATGTTAGAGGTATTATTTAAGGAAGCTAAGTGGTGCGGGGGCGCGTTTTTATACAAGACAGTGGTCAAATTTTACAGTTATATAACTGAAAATTTATCGGGTTTTCAGGGTTAAAATAAAGTGTTTCTCTAGAGAAGTTATGTCTTGGAATTATTAGTTTATGGTGTGTACCCAATCGTATCGTATTACCCAGTTACTGGGTTGTGGAGGTCAGATAGACAGTCGCTCCATGTAAAATACTGGTATTCAGCTGCATCCGGTTAGACTGGAAGCCGACTCCAACATAGTTGGGAAAACTAGCTTATTGTTCATGATATTTGCCGGCTACTGCCATCTTATCAATTTTCTTAGTAAGTATTCACATTTCTAGCTATATCATTCACACATTTTTTTTTAATGTATTTCCATTTTTTCTGAGACAAAACGCACAAAAAGTAGGATGCTGTAGGTACTTGAGAGTCTATTGTCAGGAGGTTGTTGAAATTGGTTTTCTTTTATCGTCATTTGTATCGATTTTATTGATAAAACCTATACCGTTCGACGTCAATCCTGAAATGGGCTTGCGCCATTGACCATTACATGTTTGATGAACACGATTGACTTTTGTTATTCAAACCATACACTTAAAGAAGGTGCAGTTTTTCATTCTCTTCAAATCGTCAGGAGGTGGTCATAAAAGACATAATAATCAAATAAAATTATGACAACTGGTAAATTATTCACAAATACTTGTTTTTATAGTTGTGACAGTATTTCAGAATAAACCTTTTTCAAAGAACAGAATCGCCCTGTCGCGTATGCAGTAGGCAGTATCGCGTGACTATATCACTTTGTGCGTACGCCAGAGTCAAAATGTATAGTCCGAATTAAAAATTTGATTATTTAAAAATAAATCTAATTTATTTACTACTAGCTTCTGCCCGCGACTTCGTACGCGGATCCTATTGCTTATGCCAGCGACAACGGGGTCGTCAAAATCGAAGATCGTCTGATGTAGAATTCTAAGGCCCGGGGACGGGAAAACAACGGGATGAGCGAGACGATTGGAGTCGTTCTAGATCTTTGATTTTTAAACGTCAACAGAGAGTGCTCATCAGGCTGAACAACTCTTGCTAAGACGTCATTCCTATATTTGTTATAGTGTAGCTGGGCTCTTGGAGTTCAACATCAGCTGTTCCCGATCTTCAAATTTTATACGACAACAGAGAGTGCTCATCAGGCTGAACAACTCTTGCTAAGACGTCATTCCTATATTTGTTATTGTGTAGCTGGGCTCTTGGAGTTCCATATCAGCTGTTCCAGATCTTCAAATTTTATACGACAACAGAGAGTGCTCATCAGGCTGAACAACTCTTGCTAAGACGTCATTCCTATATTTGTTATTGTGTAGCTGGGCTCTTGGAGTTCCACATCAGCTGTTCCAGATCTTCAAATTTTATACGACAACAGAGAGTGCTCATCAGGCTGAACAACTCTTGCTAAGACGTCATTCCTATATTTGTTATTGTGTAGCTGGGCTCTTGGAGTTCCACATCAGCTGTTCCAGATCTTCAAATTTTATACGACAACAGAGAGTGCTCAACAGGCTGAACAACTCTGGTTAAGACGTCATTCCCATATGTTATAGTGTAGCTGGGCTCTTGGATTTCCACATCAGCTGTTCCAGATCTTCAAATTTTATACGACAGCAGAGAGTGCTCATCAAGCTGAACAACTCTTGCTAAGACGTTATTCCTATATTTGTTATTGTGTAGCTGGGCTCTTGGAGTTCCACATCAGCTGTTCCAGATCTTCAAATTTTATACGACAACAGAGAGTGCTCATCAGGCTGAACAACTCTTGCTAAGACGTCATTCCTATATTTGTTATAGTGTAGCTGGGCTCTTGGAGTTCCACATCAGCTGTTCCAGATCTTCAAATTTTATACGACAACAGAGAGTGCTCATCAGGCTGAACAACTCTTGCTAAGACGTCATTCCTTTATGTTATAGTGTAGCTGGGCTCTTGGAGTTCCACATCAGCTGTTCCAGACCTTCAAATTTTATACGACAACAGAGAGTGCTCATCAGGCTGAACAACTCTTGCTAAGACGTCATTCCTATATATGTTATAGTGTAGCTGGGCTCTTGGAGTTCCACATCTGCTGTTCCAGATCTTCAAATTTATTCTCTTGGCAGAAAATGCTCATCACGTGAAACAATTTTTGCTATGGTACCATTTTTGTATCTCTTATAGTTTAGCTGGTCTGTTGCGATTCTGCATCAGGTGTTCAAGTTTCCAAGATAAATTATAGCCTATATGTTGCCCAGACTTAATACCTATACAACAAAAAAAAAATCATTCAAATCCGTCCAGTAGTTCCGAAGATTAGCGTGTACAAACAAACAGACAAAAAGACAAACAGACAAACAGACAGAATTTTTTTTTTGGTTTCGTGCTCTGTTACTGTTTCTAAACCCACCCCAATTATTATTTTTTTAATATATTCAATGTACAGACACAGTTTTTTTACTGTTTTATTATATGTATAGATTAATTCGTGTTGAGTATCATTAGCATGGTTACCGTCTTGAATTTGAGCATGCAAAACTACACCTTGTAAATAAGTTATAGTATAATCCCTGATATCATTAAGGCGACTTTTTTTAGCAAAATTAAACTTTATATCCTTGAAATTAAGATAACTATTAGAACCATTCATATAAAACTGCCTGTCAGCCCTCGTGGCGTCAAGCGTCAAGCGTCAAGATGAGCACTGTTTGAAAATAGAACGATGGGATCGTTCTATTTTTAAACAGTGCTCATCTCATAATAATTTAAATTATTAAAAAAAAGTTGAACATGGCCGAACCACAGAGTCTCTAAAGATATGTACACTCTGAAATTTTATGGGTTGTTTTCCCTTTGGCAGAACGATTTGCCCTCATTGCCCCAGCAGTACTATCGAAGCATAGGGTTAAACTGAAAAAATAAAAATGATTTTGATTTTTGAATGAGTCTATTTTTTTTTAAGATTTAAAATACTAGAATCGCTCTCGAGTTTTGTTGTTCATCTGCCGTTATTGATTCCAATAAAAAAAAAAACAATATAAATCGATTGTGTACCAAGACAAAATCATTACGATGCGGGAAAACAACTATTATAATTTTACGGTGTATGTCATGTCGATCAAGTAATATTGTTTGTGTGAATATGTTTTGCTCACTCCGTGTCTAGTACGTAGTACACGGATGTCAATTTAGTTCTCATTAGTGTGCATAGTAACGTCGAGGTGCCAAGTGTGTTTTGTTTTTATTTCCTTTTTTAATGTTTTTATGATGATGTCAATTTGAATGACGAAAAAATTTCAATAAAGAATTTTTTGTTTTGAAATTATAGTTCTTATGTTTTTAAGAAATTGTTGGCTAACGGTCAGCGAGCATAGAACACCAATAGGTATACTTAGCAAGAATTTGATTGATATTGAACTTAAATATATTACAATTGGAGTTGAAAATTGAGTGCAAGATATAATTATGCGCCACATTTTTTATCCTGCAGGCAATTAAGCAATTTACAACTCTATATCTGTTATGTTTTAGTTCCTTATCAATTTTTAAACAAAAACTGCTGCATATTGGTGCGCTGTCAGCTGACCAAGGAGAGGTCGATGTACGGAAATATTTTGTATGTAAAATATTGGAAGACACTAGTGAAACCTATATTGGAAAACAATAAAAACATATTTATAATATATATTTTGACATAGATTTAGTTACAAGAACTGATATATAATCATGAGTCGTAGCCATAATTATAATCTGCTGTATCATAGTAAATACTCGGGTACGCTAAGGCACCCTTTCCACTGTGATGTGACGGCTGAAGATATGAAAAACTACCTTTATACATGTCAGTTATATAATAATATATATCTCTGAACTGGTGGAGCTGTACACTGCCATTAGTAGCGGCCAGAGCAAAGCTACTAGTGGCCCAGTGTGCGGAGGCACTTAAAAATAAGATCCTTCTTACATTATGATACTTGCAGGCGACTGGTATTCTACCAGTCTCGATATTGAGTTGCCACAAAGTATTGTACACTTTACTGATTAATTTCGTTGTGGGATCCAAGTTGATTTGCTTCTCCGGGACTCGTTGAGCTTCATTGCCTCGGCGCTTTGCCACTGTTGATGTTGGCTGTGATTTAGGCTCGCAAGAGTTTCAGTGGCTGGAAACAGTATGGTGGCGTTGACCCAAAAAAAATGGGTTTTGTGCTGAATAGTGACTCGCACATTGCCCTACCAATTGAATACCTCTAGATACCCGATAAGACGGTCGTTCGCTAGTCGCATTTCTCGAATGACATGGAACCTTTTGCAGAAGTGTGTGCTACAGAATAATGACGTTCATGTCGCAAAGGAAAACAAAGTGAAAAGGCACTTTTGAATTTGTCCCAAAGATGAAGCTAATTGCTCGTTCAAAAACGTAGGCAGGTCTATGGAGAAGAACGAGCAAGAAACTCCACTGACATTCATTTCAATTAACTTTTTACAAAATTCTGATAACATTATCCTTGTTGCCTTAATGTGAAAAGGAGGCCTTGGCCTACCTCGTTTTATCATAATAAAACAAGAATGGTTATATCAAATATTTTACTGTATTGAAGTATCGTATCTTGCAAGTATCATGATGTAAGGAGGGCCAAGTACAATGCGGCCGACGAGTCTTGGCGGCCCTGAAGTTAGCCGATTGCTGCGCAGTAAACAATTTCGTTTCTATAAGATCCATTGCGCAGCCAAACAGCTATCTTCAGACCGCCAAGATACGACACATTGAACAGGAGTGTCTGTCGCCACGCCACAGTGGAATCACTCACTAAGTAAGGAGCAACTGACATATGCGGAAGGATTGTGTAGCGGATAATGAGGGCTGTCTATTGGTAGTGAGAATAAATAGAAGTATACTTTTAATAAAAGAACTCATTGAACATGTTTCGTTTATCTACCCCTTTTTTCATGGGCGTACCCAGCTTCTGGCGTAGGAGGGGGCAAGTCAGATTTTTTAGGTCGGATCGTCCGCGGCTGTTTTGTCATACACACTACACAAACACACCTACATGAATCATTAGGTGTATGTAGTGTAGTGTGTAGGGCAAATAGCCGCAAATGATCCTGCTTTATAGGTAGTGAAAAAATAAAAGTAAATTTGACTATGTATGCATTTTTATTTTATTTAAATCGCTTCTACGTTAAAAATAATTTTCGAGGATCTCCAAGCGAGATTTCCAAGGGGGGGCAGCTGCCCTCCCCTGCCCCCCCCTGGGTACGCCTATGCCTTTTTTCTTTTTGACCCTATTCGAATGTTTTAACTAGGAACATGTTGATAAGTCGTAATTAATTACATAACAGTTTTGAGGTAAATACTTATGGTCGACGCTTATTACAACAGGCACCGCTTCGACAAGGCAACGACCCGGGCGACTTCACCTCAAAAAAGCGCGCCGCCCGCGAGCTGTCACCTTTTTATCTTGTCATTATAAAAAATATTTTATCGTACACGATTTAAAGTTCAAACATAAATAGCAATTTGCTATGTCGGACCCGTGCTGCGAGGTAGGTACTCCTCGTGATGACTAATAATATTCATTGATGTTTTATTGTTTTATAATGCATATTAGATAGTCAATACAATTCTTTTGACTTATCACCATATTCCTGCATAAGAAGATGTAGACAGCTAAAATAGACCTGTTTAAGGCTGATTCACACATAAGTGTCCGGCAGTCCTGTATCAGTGATAAAATTATTCTTTCATTCATTCTCTATGAACGCGCCGGCACTGACATAGAGCACTGTGTCGTTACTGGCAGTGATAGGTGTGAATGCGTTCAAATAGAATGTATGCAAGAATAATTTATCACTGATACGGTACAGTACCGGACCTGTGACTTCACGGATGTGTGAATCAAGCTTTAAAGGACAAACTGTCAAATTATTTGAGTCTAAATCCCATCAAATTAATGTTAAAATATCATAAAATTTTCAGAATAAAATTTCTGTGCTCTTAATTGGTAATAAAAAATCAATACTAAAAATAAATAAGTACACAAATAAACAAATTTTAACTAGGAATAATGTGGAAAACAAATTTTGATCAGGCAACATTGTGTAATATGTATAAAATTATAAATGAGGGTAGTTTGATGTCACGCGCGATCTTTGAGTGATCCATTTACTGGTTTAGTGTAAAGTGATTGCAGTGTTCTCAATTACTGTAAAGGTTTCTGCGCCTGCACCGAACTCTTGTTACCACGATGTTGTCGGTTGCGCATAATAATACAATAGTGAAGTGTTCAGTGATTCCTACATACGTTGGTGAAAACCTGCAGTTCCTGTATTTTGAGAACATTTTTGCATTCAAATCTCACGTCTCAAATCAGCCAAAAATATCTGTAGGTACCTAATGTTGTTGAAATGGGATTGTGAGTAGAACTTTTTAAGTTGGGGAACTGCAGGCCTTTTTGTCTCGACGACGTTGGCGCGTGGTGCTGGCTTCGCAGTTTTCCTAGGATATATAGCTACGTAAGTACCCCATCATTACTCTAGCTTTTGTTGATGTACAGTTTGTTTTATAAACTCTTTAGGGCTACGTCCCCTACATTGCTTCTTGCAGATTATGGCAATAGCACGAGCGTTCGATTTTTGAATTGTTTTGAACATAATAGATATTTAAGTAGTTTGAAGGTTTTGTTCATATCAATGGGTAGGTATAATACTAGGTACTTGTTCTCGTCGTATTTATAAAATTAAACCAAAATACTAGGATAGTCTTATTTCCAATTCGAAATTTGACTTGAATGTAGGTAATACCTACCGTTCTCCTACACGACAGCGTACACTTATGCCTGCTCTTCGTGTCGGCCTGTGTGAACGTGTGTGACACTTAGGGACTAGGTAATGGTCACTAATGGAATAGATAGGTTTACAGTAACGAGACATCTATAATAGCTGTTACTAAAATAAAACATTTGTTATTGCGCATTAGTAATTTACTTACCTACTTATTAAATAAAGATGATAGTAAAAGTAAACCCGATTACGACAAATTCAAACTGAAAGGCATGATACAAGAAAATATTTCTGTCTGATGGATATCCAGCTAGGTTATATCCAGGGGCGCCGAGTTTTTAAAATTCCCGTGGGTGGGTGCTCCAGCTTTTTTAATGACATACCTAGCTACTTATATATATATTTTTGTTATTTAATAGACACAAGAAAACACAAGATATGTAGAAAAGATAATTTATTGTATTACACAGCAGTTTGACATGTGCACCTGTTATAAATATCATATTTTTCTTAAAAGATGAGAAAGAGAATTATTTTAGATATTCATAATAGTGGGTGCTCGGCACCCACTATTTACCTCTCGTGGGTGCTGGAGCACCCGAGCACCCACGGAGTCGGCGCCCCTGGCTATATCCTCCTTGTAGGTACAGTCAACCTCACGTCAGTAGTGATAATAAAAACCGTACTTATTGCAACGTTATAAAGGCGATGTCGGTCTTTACCATAGTCGTGCGATTGGCTATACCTACATCATGTAGGTAATCTTGTCGAAAAATGGTCAACATTACACAACGGAGCAGGAGCTACAATAATTATTATTATAATAAAAACAAAACATAATTATTCTCTTACGAAGGTATCTTAACTAAGTTTACATAAGAAAAACCACCAGCAGATATCTATATTATTAATTCATATTATAATAATATTTGGTATTCTTTCTCCATAATTCTGGTTTTATTAATCGCCGGTTAAAATCTCTTAATTAATAAATTTCTCCAAGGTCATGTAGTCAAGCTTATAACGGTTTAAAAAGAAGGAAGGCGAAGTTACATGATTGTTCTTCCTATGACTTTTAGCTGTTTCGGTCCAGGGCTAGTGTGGACCATTGCCTTTTCATGACGAAAAACCTATAAGATAAAATAATATAGGTAAGTTAAAAATTACAAAACTCTAATGAACGATTAAGATAATTATCTACTCGTTGGGTTGTTAATAATCGAACTCAATGGTAATCGCAATTTAACTATCTTAACTCGATACTAGGCACTCAGTCCCGAAAAATACATGCATCAAAAACAGTGTAAACATCAATGAAAGAACAGTATAACTTAAATAACTACAAAGTGAAAAAAAAGCTGTCTATAAATTAAATTCGGTCTTCTCAGTCTTCAGTCTTCTCATTGCTCTGTCTTCTCATGTAGAACCTCGCAACTAGGAATAGGAACTTCGCCCCCGTTGGCGCATGGTCACCGCCAACGGTGGTGGAGTTACCAGGCCCAGGTACGTCTGGAGAACTTCTAGATGCTTCTAGAATACCCCAGAAATTGATGACGAAGTTTTTGAAATTACTGTCTTGATGACGAAGTTGTTGGACTTGGGTTGGTTGTTAGGTAGGTTGTACATTGCTGGACGGTTGGTTTCTCCGCAAAAAGCTGGAAATAAAAAGAAAATTAATTAGAGAATTGAATTACGAGGATATGAAGACAGTATAGTATTATAAGTACTATTTTTCAGGTGACGTAACATTTGACATTACTGTGCCTATATAAATTGCCAGTACGTTTCGCCAGTGTAGTGATCCATGCGCAATATCTGTCTGACTGTCTGTCTGTCTTTTACGCTTTCATGACTAAACCACTGAACCGATTTAGATGAAATTTAGTACGGGGTAAGTTTGAATCCCAAGAAAGGACAGCTATTTTTTATTCCGTGACATCGTCTGCGGCCGCGATAACCGACATTTACGCGGACGAAGTCGAGACGAAGACGAGCAGAAGCTAGATATTAGCATAAACTGATGTCTGAAGATTGTTTATTGGATCCGGGCGTACTTTTATGAGGGTCATGTAAAAGAAGGGACGGTAAATAGGTACTAGCATTTGATTTCAAATAGAACCCATATCGAATAGGTCAAACATTTCAAACCAAACCGTTAATATTCCATTAAATTCAATATTTTTCGTAGAACGCCGGAACCCGCATTTGACTTCAAACAATTTCTCTGAACGATTGGTTAGTGCTTTCCGTTCAGTTGGCAGCATTGCATGGTTGGCTGGCTTTAAGTTACTATCACTCTTGATAACTGCGAGAGATATAGTTTACTTTAACTGGTAGTCTGAACGATGTAAATGTCTAGGCACTTGTAATTTTATTTTATGGAGAGAGATTTTATTCATTTGAGATACGTACCCATCTATTGGATTGAAAGTCATCGAACATAAATCAAGTTTAACAGAGCCCAAAGTTAAAGTATTTATTGGATATAACAGGTATTACTGATGTTTTATAGAAACTCAGAGATTTACCTACCCTTTAAAGCATACCCTATTGATTTTTCGATATTAGGTAGGTATAAATTAAATAAAACTTTTTATTGGAATACAATTTTAATAAATTAAAGGTCTTATGATAGAAAACTTCTAATTAACCAATTGTCGAAAACATAATTATTCCGAAATGACCTCTCTATTGCTCCGATTTTGGGTAAAGTTTTGATCGTTTATACCACTCCAATTTTATTTATTTGGTATTAAGTAACCCGGCATTTAAAATGGTTGCACTAGAAACACCACACTGGCCAATCAACCTAGATCAGTATCGACGATGAAACTACTTAGAGAAAGAGAATTAACAACTAATTACATAAAAGGGGTGTAAAAAGACAAATCACATACCAGTTAACTACGCATAATAATACCAGCCTATTACTGTCCCACTGCAGAGCAAAGGCCTCTTTTTATACAGAGAAGGCACGAGCTTTACATTGAGTCAGTAACTGACGTCAGTCCACTGACGAGTCAGTAACTGACGTCAGTCCACTGACGAGTCAGTGCTGACCTGGCACTGCCATAGTGTAAATTGATTTCAAGTCAGTAGGTACAGTACTGTCGCGTCAGTACTGACTTCAATATTCGCGCTTCAATATTCGCGCTTCAATATTTTCGGCGTCAGTTCGCTCCCCCGCCACCCGCGCCAGTGCAACTGACGGCGTGTAAATACCTATGCCCAAGTCAGTCGCTGCCGCTCTGTTGTATGGTGACCACGCTTCCTCTTATTATTAACTTTGACTTTTTGCTGTTTTCGAGAATTCATTTTTCCGCACTGACTTTATGAACGTGTGTACCTACACCAAAGAAATATCCTCGACTACTGACGAAATACTGACTGCGTATAAATAGTATGCGTCAGTTTTCGGCGCCAGCACTGACGACAGCCACTGACTCAATGTAAATCTGCCTGCTAAAAGCGGCTTAGCGATTTCTGATATTATTTTATTATAAAGTCTACGACTTACTACTACGCATACTTGTCATCAAACTAAGTAATAATAAGCAAAAATTATTGCTGGAAACAACTTCCTTTTTTTGGAGTAAAAGTCACTGTTTAAGGTACCGTGTAATCAAACATACGCAATTAATGATTGTGCTTATAGGTGCATACAACAGTACAGGGGACGTGGGGGTACATAAAGTTTAGTTAAAACATTTGAAATACGTTTTCGTAAAAAAACGTTTAAAAAGCTTTGACTTTCAATATCTCCGTAATTAGGTAGAAGGTTTTCAGCTAAGTATAGTCCAGAAGATAAAAAATATCCTAGTGATGAAAAGAATATTTTAACTTTCGATTCCGTTAATTGCCTTTTTACCTACACTCGATATATTTCAATATTCACCCTACAAGACACTTATGGGCAGTCAGAGGTAAACTTTTCATTACCGGAAACAATGATGGGTAAAACGTTTATTATTTCGCGTAAATTAGGGAAGCGTCAAGTGACCGTAACGAGGTAATGGGGTGTATTGTGGCCTCGTGGCCTAATAGGCCCTTTCACTGCGACAGCCATCATTTATAGTGTGGTGACGGATCGTGGGTCGCTTTAAAGGCACGTATAGACGAGGGACAAACTACTGCAGCATAGCTATTTGTATTTGTTTCGTGAGGAAATTGAAATCGGACAGAAAGTCAGATGTTTTACCATGTGTCATTTGGATCGCGGAGCATTTAAAACTACATAGAGGATGGCAAGGAATTATAAAGCTGCATTTTTACAAATAAATTAGTTTTTACGTGTCTCTTGTGTAAATGTAGGAGGGCCACCTCCTACATTTACACAAGAGACACGTAAAAACACGAATTATAATGTTAAAACGAAATTCAACAATATTTAGAGTAAGTAGGTACAAACACTAAAAAAATAGTTTTTTCCAGTAAAAGAAACTAACGTTCAACTTAGACACTCTGTTATATTTCTAACTAACTGGAATACGATCCGGTCTCTCCCTCACCCCTTCACAACAACCGCCTATTCGAAATTCAAAAAAGGAACGAAAAAGCTGCGCTCGAGTCGGCCGCCATCTTGGATCGGGTTCGTTTGTTTAATTCATGGGACTATTCGGTTTCTATAGGGTATAAAATAATGCCCTAATAATTGTATGCAGCCTTTGTGGAATTATATTAGCTAATTCACGTGGAAACGCCTGAGTAATAAAGATAGCACGTTAATAAATTGCTGAGTGTCGATCTAAATTGATTATGCGAACTATTTATTAGTAGGGTGTTTAATTGTGGTTTATTGGCATGCTGGTACGAAGGGTGGAATACTGGGGGCGATTTAATTATAATGGGAGCAGTAAGTGGGTTAGTAGTAACAACATGGTGTGTACCTATACTCGTTTCCTTTGTGTAAAGGAACAAAGAAAAAATGCTTGACATTCAAGATATTGGAATAATAGACAGTAAAACCGGGGTCAAGGATAAAATGAGGTGTCTGCCCAGTGTTCAGGGTTCCTAGAACTCCAATTAAATAAATAAAAAATAGTAGGGACAAAAGGAATACTTAAACGTATTAAGACGAAGATCTTCAAAGTGTAGCTCGATGATCTTGGAGACCAGCACGATGATGCTAGGGACTGCACATTCTGAAAAGTAAAATAAGTAATTGATATACTTAATGGCATTAAATTGGAACAGGTGGACATTAGGAGAAATAGAAGGCATAACTCGTTGTGGACACTAGCACTAACTAATTATACTAAAGTGATATCGATGAAGTACCCATTCTTCTCCATATAAAACTACCTTTTGGAATGAGCAACTTGATTCAAGTTTTTGTTCTTGTAAGTGACGTTTAATAGTCTACTCTAAACGAAACATATAATTTGTCTTGAGTTTTTTTATCACAACTTTATCAGAAATTCATATAACAAAATGGTTGCAAAAATTATTCGCCAATATGATCAAAATTGTTAAATTACCATTGCTAACCGCTAATTTTAATTAAATAATTTTGCGTACAAACATACGAAAACAAGTGAACCACACCAGCTAATAAGGGCACTTACTCCTCTCTTAGTCCTTTTGTTAAGCAAACAGAACATCTCCACTAGCACGAAGATGAAGAAGTCATTCCACAATTACTATAATTAGAGTACCTAGGTAACTAGGTTCTGTGTGAAGCCTAACTCTTCTAAGAAACATTTACACCGCTTCCCACAGAAAGCAGTAATTCTGAGGTAAAATTCTAACGAGAACTACTTTAATATTATGTGCCGTATTATCTCTCACATGCTGGGGTCTATAACCAAGTAAATTAAATACTCATTCACACATTCTTTTCCCATAAGATTCTTAGGTGATAAGCATTATACATTATAATAATGTAGGAACAGAAATTCTGAGCCTAACTCGAAAGTAGATTTCAAGCCAAGAAAATAAATAGACATAAAATTTTGAGATAAAAAAATAAGGCAAAAAAGGAAGGACCAAGAATTGTACCCTGGGGCACGCCTAGTTGATCTAAAGAAATCGAAAATGTCAGACAGTCAGACAAACCCTATTATGCTGTATTTAAGTGAAATAGAAAAAAGCCGAATTAAAAGCTCTTTTCTGAATTTCAGAATAGAATTAAATAGTACAATTGCTAATATTATCCTTATAGAATGTCTTTGAAAGGTTTTTTACTCTAAGATCTAACGTTCATTCGTTTTGTAAGTACTTTTATTTCTTTGTTCCCAGGCTAATTATATTTTTTTAGCTGATGAGTACATAAGTACTATCACGTTGCACGGTATTGACGTAGGCCGTTAACCGTCTCATGTACTTGAATGCTAACAGTAGGTTAATAATATTAAATAACAATAAGATAAAATTGTAATGCTTGTGCGACTAAATTCATTTCACATTGTGAGTCAACAGTTTTTTAGCGTGGGCGTTTCAACGGCCATTGAATTGTTATAATAAATGAATTGATGACTGATACTTGTTGCTATGAACGTAGGGTTTAGAGTCGTGTGGCAAATTGAATGGTTATGTAGACTGATTAAATTCTTTATTGTTGAAGTTATGTTAAGCACATTATTTCTGGTGGAGTTTATTTGAAATTATGTTTTGAGGTTAATTTCTATAAATAATTATACGTCCATAAAAGTAAATCTAATAATTGATTAATTAAAAATGCCATTCAAAGTCACAAGCAAAATAAAAAATGAAATGAATTCTGTCTTTAATAACAAAAGAATAAGTTAAAAATAAAATTTATTTAAGTAAGTCGGTACTAAATTCAAATTAACTGCCTTTTTTAATTAACCTCATTTCTGAGTACAAGTTTATGATAGCGTGACCTTAAAAAGAAAGAAATAAGAAGGCTCCCCTTACTACGCTACAACGAACAATGAAAATTTAAAAGTTATTGTTGTAATCACCATAATAAGTTCTTTGCAAGCCGATTAGTATTAATGTCTTATTAGTACACTTGTTACTGCCCTCACCTGTGGAGCACTCCCCTCTGATGAGACTCAATGATAAATGACTTTAAAACACCGTTAGCATTACCAAAGAATGTCTATATGTTGAAAATTAACACGTGTTTCCGAGAATTTCTATAATATTCTATACAAATACATCATACGAACAGTTTGTTTAATCAACAAAGGATAATACGGAACGGACGGAATCAAAGGATAATAGATCGGAATTCTTTCGCAGTGACGGAATCAATTTACCTACATTTAGGTATGAATGAGGGAAACAAAGGAATTTCCTTTAAAACAGAGAAAGTTATTATAAACATAAGTGATGTAATACCTGAGAAGGAATTCTAATGTAGGTGCATTAGTATATGTTTTACCTAAGTCGCACACGTGTCGCTTCAGTTACCAAGAAGCCCCACTATCATTCTTTTGAACACTGTTTGTAATTATGGAATCTAAATATTAAACAATCTGAGAGTTAAATCATTACGTAAATCAAATGTTCCATAGCGTATCTAACTTCTAGCATCTGGCTTCAACTTTCTGACTGACTGATTCCTTGACAATTCAAAAGTGCCTGTAAATGGTTTGTTTCGAATGATTTTGATATCAATGAATCTTGCTTTTGGTATTTTCTGTCAAGCCCCGGCTGACTTACTGGTAAGTCAGAACAATAGAAAATCAATTATGTCTCATTACGTGGGACTTGAGTAATTAATCTTCTCTCACTTCGGTCTTCTCATCAAATAACAGTTTTGGAAAGCCTTTTACTGACCCTTCGCTAATCATAAAACTTTCTCCTTGTGGCAACTAAGAAGATGAAGTAACCAATTCTTCGAAATCTTTAACTAAACTGCATCGTACTGCAACCTACTACAATAAAAAGTTGAACCAATCTCTCTAAAACTTCACAAAACCCACACAGATAAGGATCCATTGACCTCAGTTACAAGACCATGGTATCTGCCCACCCCCTGTTTACGTTACTTATCTATTTTTATAGGGAACCGGAATTGGGATAGGTTCTGGCAACGTGTGAAACGAAAGTGTGTGTCGTGTGTGTGTCGTAAGAAACGTTACTTTGGATTTTTCTGTTGTATCACTTATAGTAGTGGGCATAGCAACCGAGTTTTTGATTATCTTGTGTTTAATTTTAGGTACGTGTAATGAGATGTAATATAGTAGACTTCTACCTATTTGAGTAGCAACTTACATAATCTATATCTTTATAAATAAAAATGTATGGCTAAATGTGTTGCTAAGCTCAAAACTCGTGAACGGCTGGACCGATTTCGCTGATTCTTTCTTTTTGTTCGTAATTTCATGGACAAAGTTTGTATGAAGGATTTTTTAACGAAAATCCACCGGTATGGTCGGAAATTTGCAGCCTTGCGAAGGTAGGGTGGTTTACTAGTCAGGAATACATATCACAAGTGAACTGTAATCAGCGAGATTTTTGTAACTTTAATTTTAGAGCTATTACTAAATAGAAACTCTTTCAAAGGGGCCTATCACTAACGTACAACGTAAATTCGATAGATTTTGTAAATTGAAAATACCTGTATCCTAAATCTTGATAAGGTGAGACAAAGAGTGTTGCATTTACTATAATTCTAACAGTTGTCTTGGTAATAAAATATTTGTTAGAAACATAAAAAGAAGTTTAAGTTAGTATCACTTTACAAGCAGCGAATTGGTACCTACACCATCTTTTATACATAAAAGGTAACCGTTACTGACTGATCCATCAAAACATAGCTCAAATTACTGAACGGATTGCGCTGAAATTTGGCACACAGATAGTTAATATGACGTAGGCATGATCTAAGAAAAGATTTTCCAAAATTCATCCCCTAAGGGGATTATACAGCGGTCAAAGTCGGAGAAACAAGATTAGATTGCCAATAACCGACATATTTACGCGGACAAGTCAGAAGGTAGTATAATATAACACGCAATACTTTCCCTACGATGAGTATATTAATAATATCTTTAAATATAAATGCGTCCGTCCCCAATTCGACCTCAAAAGAAAGTAGTGAAGGTCACTTTAGTCAGTATTACAGGCGTTACGATGACATACAACAAAAAAGTTACTTGCCAGTGGCCTTGAAAGGAGTCAATGATCGGAAACCCTCGCATCCGTCGACTGCACTCCGCTGTCCCACTCTCACTACAGCTGAAATGTAACGCCATCTCTTTCGCACGCCCGCCGCAGCGAGTTGCATCGGCCAATGAGAGGGCGGCGCAAGCGCAACGGCGCGCGTCGTTTGTTCAACTGGATCGTTAGGGGTGTCAGCTTTTTCTAAAGCTCTCATGCGAGCTTTTTGTTGTTAATTGAACGAACTAGCTTGCATTAATGTCTGATGGTATTTTAATACATCATTACTACAAGTTTTCTAAGTTTTAAAAATATAGTTTGTCATGTGATATTTAGTTAGGGCTGCCTCTCCCTGCATATTCGATATTAAAAGTAATTAAAGATTTTATTTGACGTTTTGCAATATCGTAATCTTTATGCTACAAAACAACAACGTTTAAACTTTACGTTTTTATAAGTTAATTCGATACTAGAAGCTGTCTCAGTTAAAACTCCATCCATCAATCCATCTGTTTGTTTTATTTGACTTTATTTAACAATTTATTTACTCCCTTTTTGCTATCAAGAATAACTTACTATACTTCCATAAAAGTATCTTTTATTTCAGTGATTTATTTTTTTATTAGTGTCAGCTACCTACTTAATTTAGTCACTCTGGTTCTTCCTAGAGGGACACTACACAGCTCCTAGTGGATTCTACAATAAATTTATCCCAATAGCATCGTTAGAAATTCAAACTATTTTATATTATTTCTTATCTCATAAATGAGTTTCTTGCGGACAGCCCTGCGTCCACCCCGTGCTGCACCATTATTGCTAAGCGGTCGTGGCTCGAATACATAATGATTTATTTTATTAAACTCACTAACAAACACTATCCTATTCTTATTCCTCGCCACACTCCCTTTTGTTTTTCTTTCATCATCTTTTTTTTCCACTTTCCAGACTCTTGTAGTATTTGCTCTTGTCAAGTGGAATGGTGGAACAAATATGGAAGGTATGTCTGTGTTGAGCCGGCTACCCGTTTTTGGTAAAACTTGTTTCTTACCTCTCGTGTTTGACTGTTTTTGAACCAATAGCCTGTGGATTGGTGTTGCTAGGTGACAAGTTGACCAACATAACAAAACGATTGGAAATGATGACGATTTGAAATTGACTGGTAGACGTGTAGGTGTCTACAATTCTGTTGGAGCTCTTGTATATAATGGTCCAATTGAGAGGTGATCTTTTGTTAAATAAGTACTTTATTGTAGTGTGAAGTCTTTGGCTACAAGTGACATTGTAAACTGCACTCATTTTTGTCAGGAAACAATTTATTCTATTCTTAGATATATTAAATATTTTAAACTAGTGACCCGCCCCTGCTTCGCACGCATGCAATGTACATATTTTGCTATTCGTAATGATCTTCCTCTTGAATCACTCTATCTATTGATCCTTTCCTTTATAGTGTGGGCAGTAAGGTCTTACGACCCCGCACACCCTAGTGTCAGAGTTTCTAAACCGCCTCAAGGGCCTCTGACATGGTTTGAGTGGGACAGTAATAGGCTGGTATAAGTCCAGGTTTCACGGGTCGATTGGAAACCGCATTAAAATCCGTTGCGTAATTTTAAAGTCTAAGCGTACTGACGGCGAGCGACTTTATTTTATATTATGTAGAAAAGAAGTCAAGAAGCTAAACACCTTAATAATTATAAAGTACAAATCAACTGTAGAAATCTTCAGGGAATTATAAATCTAGACCCAAGTAAAAGCATGCCTGTTTAGAGTTAGAAACTAATCCAGCGAACAAATCAATCTATCAAGAATGTCTTAAAGATTTAACAGCATGTTCCATTGGAGAAAACGTTGGCACCTTAATGGACGCCTATTGACTAGCAAACAGCTAAGTTCCCAGGAATCACGGAAAATACACGGTTAGGAGTTGAACGAACTGCAGGCCAAACTGACATAATTATATGATGATAGATTCATTTTATTTGGATGATGACGGAGAAACTGCCGAAGAAAGTCTTAAATAGACGCGTCGGGTTTATATTTCTTGATCTTTGATGAAATCTAATAAAAATTAAAAAAGAAGTGAATCATAAAAATCAAAGAATCCGACTCCGTAAAAAAAAATATTTTAATTAAAAACTAAGAAGACTAAAAACAAGTTAGTATTCTAGACTTTAAGTACTGTAGTCTATACTCACAGCCGGAACCCATTATTGGGAAGCCTGCGAATTTTTTATTGGATCCCGACTGTTAAAGTCTATAGTAAACTACAGAACTTAAAGTCTAGAGTTTACTTGTTTTTTTATTTATAACTTAAAGTCGAAAAATGCTTGATGTCCCAAATAGGTACCTACGAGAAATTCTAAAAACTTTTCAAATTACTTTTCGAACATGTCTACACAGACAAAGAGACGCGGTTCGAATTGACACAAAATAATTATTTACATGCACAAAACACATGTCACGTTCACACATCAGTCCTATTTTGACACAAAAAAGTCCTCGCGTGTCACAAAACTTGTACATGTTGACAGCGCAGACACGTGTGAAAAGGGTCATGTGTATCATTATTTTGGACTAATTTTACGTTACAGCTGAAGACTGACATGCAAGTTTAGTTCTGACAAAACGAGCTTAAACACAAACATCAACTCTCCATACCTTATATACGTCAAACTAATTAAATTTCGTGCCAAATATTAGTTAATTACCTACCTGAAATTTATGCTTAGACTAGATATACAAATAGCGTTCAAAAGCAAAAATCATTACAATTACTTCGAAAAAATGGAAAAACTTGACAGAACGAAAGTCAACTACTTAAATATAAACAGGTAGCCATCTTAACTCCTCAAGTGTACGCCTGTGAACCTCTCATTACACTACCTACATGCTCTATTAAGAATTAATATTTGTTGAACGTGACTTTAAA
Source organism: Hoplodrina blanda (assembly GCA_949316365.1). Lineage (NCBI taxonomy): Eukaryota > Metazoa > Arthropoda > Insecta > Lepidoptera > Noctuidae > Hoplodrina > Hoplodrina blanda. Next base: position 982,275 of record OX438590.1, read on the forward strand.
TGATACCTTTTTAAAGTGCTTTGACTTTAGTCAAAGCAATTATTTCAATTAGACCTTTTCAAGAAGTCGGTCTGTTAGTCAGAAAATTGAAGCTAGTAGGCCTCTACGGACAAGAAAAAAGAACGAGCAAGAAACTCCACGGACATATAAGTATTACCATAGACAATACGCAAAGTAACCCGCAAACAGAAGTAGAAGCAAGGATATACTAGATTCCAAAATTGAATGTTTAAATTTCGAATATTGGGAAACGAAGAACAACACAAACAAACAAACACATTAACAAAGACAAACAGGACAAACTTCATACTCATTTGATTTTAAATAAAATATTGTTTTTTTCCCAATCGATACGCCACATAAATTCATAAATTAATTCAAATCTTTCTGTGCAAATGAAGTAATTAAAATTGTTGATAAAAAGCAGCTGAATATATTCAGAAAATTCACAATCACTTTCAAAAAGATAGATGATAAACATTTTTATATTTTTTCTTCAGACTTCATCCGTTTAAAACCAGCTCTAGAAGCGGAACGTTAAGGTTGAAATTCTTATTAAAAACAGCTGTTACACTAGACTGGATTCTAATTACAATGTATATTAGCATAGGGACGGGACAGGTCTCACTATTGTTTTACTTTTCCCATTGGGAACGCGGAATTTGATTCACGTCAATTTAAGATGGCATCTCTCCTTTATAAGGAGATCTGATGTTAAACTACTATTTAGAACAGATTGTATGCAGAATTTAATGAAGTGTTTTAAATTGACTGTATACGTTTTTATCCGACTTCATCGAAGCCCAAAAGGAGGGTTATGTTTTTGACCCGTGTGTATGTATGTCCGCTCGTAACCACTTAACGGCTTAACTGATTTTGAAAAATCTTACGTCATTAATTTCGCATTTTAATTTCGATAACATAAAATTAATTTAAAAAAACAAAAATGGCGCATTTTTAACTAAAAAGTGTAAAATAAAAACTAAATAAAAAATTCGACTGCGTAAAAAAACTTTATTGTAAAACTAAAAAGAAAAACTACAAGTAAGTTCTGTAGAAGTATTGTAGTCTACTTTAACATTCGGACCCATTAAAAATGTAGACTGGGTTCCCAATAATTTTATTTATTTATTTGTGTAAGTTTAATGTGAACAAGTTTAAAGTTATTTGTATTATCCTTTAATTTTTACTTTTTTAAAATGTGCTGCTTAGTACATAGTTTGTAGTGTGCTTAAGTACTTACATCAGATAAGTATTGTAACTGAACCCAATCAGACATAAATGAACTTATTTCCTATTCTGTGAAATCTAATTCAAGAACAAAGCAATATTGGAAATGGTTCCTGTTCTTTGAGACTGAAATTATTCATTTAAATGTCAAAGAACAGGAACATAACACAGGAAAACAATTATATCGAATTAGTATTGCTGTGAATTTCATGTGAATTGAAACTAGGAAGGTTTTTAGTTTGACGGAACTATCGTATTTTGAGGAACAAAGCTTTCAATTTATTGGTTACGGAAATGCAAAATCATTGAGTAGAAGGGAAGAGACGATCGCTTTGGAAATTATCTTGGACCTGTTTCATATGCTAACAACAAATGTTTTTTTTTAATAGTTTTGTAAATGCCTTACAGGCTTGAAGAATCTTTTAATCTAAATAAAAAACGAAAGGTCACTCACTCATTCATCACAAATATCAAAAACCACTTGACGTATAAAGATGAAATTTAGCAGGGAAGTAGTTTATAGTTAACAGACTTCTGCTAAGTCCGAATTTTCCAAAATTCACCCCCTAAGGGGATGACACGGGGGTCCAAAGTTTGTATGGAGAAATCAACTTTGATGCGGACGAAGTCGCGGGCAGAAGCTAGTATCATATAATTTCCGTACACAGTAAGAATGTTAAAAATAAATTAAAATTATAATATTTTAAAACTAAACTTGCACTAACTAAAAATGTTCATTTACATAGAAAATATTTTTACAACTCGGAAATCGATTAGGAATTTCCATTTACTACGCTGCGTTCGAATTTCAAACGTCTATCGCCAAGGAAGGGTTAAAAGCGTGGTAAAACGGTAAACACCGAAATAAAATTCAACACGGTAACGATAATAGGACAGGTCCTGACTGCGTTTCGATTGGGAATATTTTTATTATTAAAAGATTACTTTGTGGGGACTGGTTTTAATACACAGAGTTCTGTAGGAGAATAAATATGCTTTGGGTTTCAATTTTTATTTTGTCGATGAGTATCAGGAACTTTAATGTTTCTCTATTTGTGTTCTCCTTTGCAAAAGCTAGAAAGTTTAGAAGAATAAAAAATCTATAATTTTATCCGATAAAATAACATGTTATTTTTGAAATAGGACACAAATGTAACGTTATTTAGTTTGTATAGAATAAGTAGTGATGCAACTAGTTATCAAACTCTAGTCTCGGTATCGGATATTTCATATTTTGGGTACAGATTGTGGTTTGAATATTTGGGTGTACGTTACTTTTGATTAGGCAATTTCGCTAGAATTGAAATATTAGTACCAGTAAAATGTACAATGCCTATTCGGTTTCAGGTTCCGTACCTACTCATAATAACTGTTTTTGTGAAATCAAGTCACTGTTCTTGCTATTAATGTGGTTGTATTACAAAAGAAGTTCATGTATGTCGAAAAGACAATCTATAGTAATATTATAAAGCTGAAGTTTGTTTTGTTAGTTTATCGTTTATTTCCGGAACTACTGGTCCGATTCTAAAAATTATTTCGCTAATAGGAAACTACGTTATCTTTGAGTGCTATAAGCTATATTTTACTATGAAAAAAATTTGAATCCGTAAGATTCACGCGGGTAAAGTCGCGGCCAGAGGCTATTACTAACATAGGTATACTACCTCATCACTGTTTCACTGCAAGCTTGCTTGCATTAGGTATAGCATAGTCATTGTTCGAATTTATAAATTCCTGCAATAGAAAGTAATCTATTACTACTCTTGCCAACTGATTCGGTAATTATCAAGTAGGATCATGAAAAACCAAATATTAAAAAAAAAAAAAAAGTTTAATGATGTTCAACGGATATTAATATTCTATCCTCCTATTTATAAGAAGGCTGTTAAGATAATACGTAGTGTCATAAACATGGTATCTTTATACTGATACCAGTTCAGTGTGGTCGCCATTTGTATTCATTAATTTTGCATTGGCTAATAGGATTATGCTCTTTTTTAATATGTTTATTTAATAACTTGTTAATTTAATGTTACTTTTGCACGCTAGTTTTTAGTTCCATGTAATATGACTAAGAATAAACAAGCGTAAACATGAAATTATTATGTTTTTATTATATTATTGGTACTTACTTTTAAAATAAAAGGATTACAGTATCTGTACTTCAGTGCAATAATATAGTCATTCAATATGTTGTACCGAATTCGATAATATCAAGTACTTAATACTTTGAGAACATGTCGCAGTAAAACCAGAGCTTTTACATCACTATTAGTGTGATGGTAAGTTCATTACAGAAAAAAAATATCTGACTTTAAAATGGCATATTATCACGTTGATTTTGTAAGTCATACAACATGAAAATACCAGCCTATTATCTCATACAGAGAAGGCACAAGCTTCACGCTTGCTCAAGGTGGATTGACGATTTCAGTTCATTAACTAAAAGTCCAGATTTCCTCACGATGTTTTCCTTCACCGATGTCAGTGATGTCAAATAAATTGTAAGGCTAAATAGTCTAGCTAGATACCTACTCCTGCCATGCAGTATACCGACAGCTCTTCTCACTAAGGACAAGATCCCGTACGTACAATAACAAACGGTCATTTATTCTCAAGTATCCTACTTTTTTGACCCCTTAGACTCGTTTATAGCGCTCTATTTTTTTTTGGTATCGAGTGATACCGGTTTGTGTAACATCCCATCCCTTTCGTGTTGTTATTATCACACTGAGAACCCTGACTGTGCTCTTTGTTGAAAGTTGAATATAAAAATGTAATGTTTAAGGTGTTAGTTTATTTTGAATGTATTTATAAAACGCGTGGTAGGCACAGGGGGACTTTGGGGACCCTTTTTGATTCTAATTTTTTTACGACAGTCGATATAAGGGATTTGTGGCATTAAAAGGGTTAAGATAGATCAGTATAATTATTTTCTGAATAATTTTATTTCGTTTTGAATTGGGATTCGTTCTACCAAAACGAAGCCATCCACCACAAAATTTCTTCTATTTTTCGAAGTAGGCAACTGTAAAGATTTTGAATATTTAACGCAGCCGGTTCATTTTAACTATATATTTTTTGGATGTACATTGAACTGTCATTTTTGGGTAGTAATGTAACACAAATATAACTTATTGAATTAATTTGGCATTATTAATTTAATTTATGAGAGATTGTTGGTTGGCTGGTTTAGTACAATTAAGCATTTTAAGCTGTCTTCTATACTCTAAGCTTAATAACAATTACAAAATTTTAGGCCTGAGTATTACATCGCTGGTGAGCACAATCTTATATATAGAATTATAGACATGCTAACTTCTGCCTACCACTCGGGGAACAGGCACCAACAAACGTGATGAATGTGTTCTTTCTCGCTCATCATATCATCCAAATAAATCAAATCTCATCATCCTTTTTCTTTAAATATAAACCAATCAATACATTCTGCCAACTCTGCAGGTGAAATTCTCTCTCTCATCATCATTAACAGACATAATTTCTAAAACAATGAAGAACCGAAATTAAACTAATAACGTGTTGTATCTACTAATAAACCGACATCTGTTTCCGCCACGTGTTACAAGTCTCAACATACAACAAACACTGTTTATGAGTTGTTTTGGGGTGCGGGGTGGCCCCATGGTAACTATTATCTCCACGTCAACATCACTTTGGGAAGAGAGCTGTTTTTGGGATTTCTAGGGCTTTTTTCAGGTATGGCATCTCGCTAGGAGCTTATCGGCTGCTTAACGGGACTTTCCTGTGGTGCCTTCGAAGCTAAGGCTTCCAGCCAGGGTCTGCAACTTAAACGAGTACAGGCTAAAGGCACCACTGTGGGTTACGGACCTAAATTTAGGGCATCGCTGTGTGAGGACAGCAAGGAGACAGGCTGGATCGGATCTTGATAATTTAGGGACGTATTTAAGGTACAGGGTCAGCGGCGCGGGCTAGCTCGAGCAGGGGTCGGAGTGGAGAATTCTGGGCAGGTACTAGAGGAAATATTAAGACACTAGCTTTTGCCGCTACCGTCGTCTGCATGATTTTTCCTTTCGATCCCTAATTTGTTTGATAATAAAACAGGTATACACACATTTTGTCAATTTAATAAAAACGCCCCAGATAAACATAATGTTTATTTAATAGCCCAACTAAATGAGTTCTTACTTTAGCGACTTTACCTTTCAAATATAACATAAATGTAGGTATAGTGGTACTCTGATAGTACTCAAGTGAAACAATTGTCAGAATCGGGCCAGTAGTTCCGCTTTATAATATTAGTATAGATTAAGTGAACTATTATTAGGTTGAATTGTGTTTACAATAATAACCTTGTCTGAAATCTAACCTTGTTTAGCAAGTGAAATGCAAATGCGGCCGCGCGGCGAGACGGTGGGGTCACAACACCAAAACACAACCGATATTTAAGTGTGGATTTGACAGAATTAGGTTATTATATGATTCTTATTTTGTTTCCACTTTAATGTCCTATCTCTTACTTGTTATAGAAATACAAATAAGCCAGACATAAATAAAAAAAATTTCAGCGCAATCGGAACTCGGGAAGTGGATCAAATTTAGCTTTCAAGTTGTGATGACAAACAAACAAACACAAGTGAAACTAAATAAAAGCTTGTAAAAAGCTTGTAATAAAATAGTGTCCAAACGAAAGTCGATTTCTGGCAGAAGCCAAAGCCTTGAAAGCCAAACGCTTGAAACCTCGTAGCAATTCTGTTCAAGATTGGCTATAAGTAATAATGCTATAAATGATTTTATATTTTCAAAATTAAAGGTTTATATTGACTGTATAAAAGGTAATTTTAATCTTCTATAGAGATTGATATACTTAGAGATGATACAAATTGTCTTGCAACCTGTCAAAAATAATAATATTTCGTAATAGTTCGTTCAATTATGACGTTTACTCGAAACTTTGGACTTGCCAGAAAGCTTCGGTTAAAAAAGCAGGATGAGACAATTTGCACACCATATCCGTACAATTTACAATAATAAAACATAGACAAATATGTCTACCGAAATGCCATCAGCAAAGTAACTTCTTTTAAGTTTCAAAAACAAACGTGCTACTATCAAAACATTAGCCTGACCTTCGTATTTCAATAGGTTGTGGGCATCAAAGGCCATAATAAAATGCTGTAGAATATAATGTTTGTGTTCTATGGAGCATGGGGTGGCGAGACCTTGGCAGTGAAATGGCGGCTGTCGGCATGTGAGCGTAGGGGTGTGCTGATGTCGATAGTCGTGCATTTATGACCAAACGTAGTTTGAATTACTAAAAAATTACAACGAACGATTAATTTCATTTTAAACCATTTAGGTATTTTAATTTAAAAATATTATTTTCTTGATAAAATTGTCGTAAGTTCATAAATAATTACACCTGCTGTAGACGTCAATTAGGTACATTTATTGAAACAGTGATTCATATAAAAATCTTCTTTTTGGAAGGGGCAATCAGATTCAATTTTTTTTTGTCTTGTAATGTAATTAAAATTTTGACTTTCCCTAAACTTGAACAGATATGACATATAATATGAGAATGTACTTCATCTACTAAAATCGATTAAGAAGAAAACGGTCAATAAATTAAGCATCTACATGATCTACAGTAGCATGTTACATCTTCCTTTCAATAATGCCTTTTACATGCTGAAACTTTAGATCGAAACATCGATACTCCAACTCAAACAGCTGACAGTCTCCCCCATCCCTAGAATCGGAAACAAAAAACCTGTCTGGTGGTCACTCATGACCTCACCAGGTAGGGTCCCTCCCCGCTGCGGCCTCCCCGCCCCTCGCAGGGACAAATTGTTATAGTTTATAGTCGCATGTAACCCTTGACTGGCCTTTTGACGTCAGTTTTTTAGGTTAGTTGAATTCAAAATGGCGGCGTAAGTAGGTGGCGAATGTGAAACGGTGGAATTTGAATAAGGTTATTACGATAATTTGGGTTTCCATTTGTGGGTTTATTTTTGTGGTATAGTGTTTTATTTTGGTGGTTTTTAAAAATTTGCTGATTTTCGTTTTGGAATCTTATTTTGAAAAGTATTCGTAATTAGAGTTTCTTATTTTGTAATTTGTAAATGCAGTTAATTAGCGTCTCACCTTACTTTTTGGAACATTTTTTTGTGACTGTTTTGGGGATAAAAGGATTTGGTTGACATGCAAGTATATCAACGTTAAATCCATTTCCTTGTAGGGCTACTGACCAATTTAATCTTTAATTTGAGTGAGTGGTTTGGAATCGTATACTTATGTTACCAAGCCATTTTGCTCTTTATTATTCTTGAAGAATGTTTAATTTATCTCGTTTTATCAAAAAGCTGCGCATGAGTATAGCTACAGTTAGAACGTTGACACACAAAGGTACTATTAGTAAAACAGGTGCTCATTTTCCCAGAAATTGAACACAGAAACTGGTTATTATGAAGCCAAGAACTGGTTTATTGCAGGATACAGAAATGCTACTGTTTTCTTTATTATTACCATATATAGCTTATAGTACTTACTTATAACTAAGATTTTTTCCTGCTTCGAGGAATTGGAATGGTAGGAAAATTCTTTGGAATACCAGTTGGTATTTAATTAGTTGGTTGTTGAATACATATGGGTTACTAAATTGGTAAGCTAAAATAATCTATACTTAATATTATAAAGCTGCAGTGTTTGTTTGTTTGTTTGTTTGTTTGAACGCGCTAATCTCTGGAACTTCTGGTCCGATTTGAAAAATTCTTTCAGTGTTAGATAGATTAGTTATCGCTATATACCATCACGCTATAGGCAGGAAGGCTATAGGCTATATACCATCACGCTACGACCTACGGGAGCGGAGCAGTAACCAAAGACGCGGGTGTAACCGCGGCGGACAGCTAGTAGAGTATATTAGTATTACGTAGCGAAATTTGATCAGAAGATTGGCTTTCTGAAGACTATCATTAATTGCTTGTGGACAAAGAGATGTCTAATCAAGTTGTTTTTACAATTTGAGGTTTTTAAACTTCCAAATGAACGATAAAATTGGACTTTACCACGCACCATGTTTATAGACGGATTTACTGATCATGTTTCTTGTATTATTAGCAGATATGGAGACGATGCAGCTAAATCTTTTCATGTAATCGTCTACTTGGTCTTTCCACCACTGACAACAGGTGATAGAGTCGTTTTTTCTGTGCAGGGAACCACATGATACATGCATTATGGAGTATCTCATCTGTTGAGAACATCAAGTTCTTAGAATTTCTGAGTGTCTAGTCAATGAAACATGAAAGATACGTAGGTGTACGCTAAATACTCTTACGTTCATAGCATTTATTTCAATTAGACCATTTACAGGCACTTTTGAACTGTCAAGGAATCGGTTAGTGATCAGAAAGTCGGTCGGTAGTCAGAAAGTTGAAGATAGATGCTCATTCCAAAGTGTAGGTAGGCCTCTATGGAGAAGAACGAGCAAGAAACGGAGTAGGTAAGCACACCAGCCTATGCCAGTGATAAATAGGCCAAATCGTTAAGAAAAATATCTAAAGTTACCGATGTCGTATCTAAATGAATCCTTACCAAAAAATAATACCCATTCCAAATATCTTCAACAAGTTATGAATGAATTAGTCACCTTACTACGAACACTATCGCACGTCTATCGTTTGACACAGCTCGTCTGCGTTCGGGCGTTGTCGGGCGCCTTCGTCAATGATCGTGAAAGCTCGTGCCAGTGACCTAGGATAACATGCAACTATGAGTGCGCTCGAGTCGACTTAGAAACCGTTTTTAACGCAGCCTAGGGTTGGCAGTACAGGCTTGCATTTCGTTTTGTATGATTGGAATGCTGGGTTAATTTAATTTAATTTTATCTTGATGCTTCAAATATGTAGTTTGAATTTTATATAAAATATAAAAATTAAAAGAACATAAATGACAATGCACTATTTTTTTAGCTGATCTAAGTTTTTTTCATAAAAAATGTTTTAAAGTTGCTTCAAACAGTAATAGAAAAAGCATTTACATTATAGTTCTTTATAGTTTTTTTAATCTCTCGTGTTTTTATTTCTTTTCGTTTCTGTTGAGATTAGCAAAAAACGATCTCATTGTCTTCAAAAATTAAAATAAATATTTAAGAGCTGTTCTACTTTTTTAAGTAGGTTCCTCATTTTTAAATAATTTTTTCTTAATGAGATGATATCAATAAAAACCCGAAATTAACATTTATCTCAACATTAGAATGACATCATGCCTTTCTTTCTAAAAACCCACGCCCACCAAATCAAAATCTAGAATTCCAATACGCTCAAAACAGTTAGTACTTACAATAAAACAGAAGCGATACTCGTACGCAGTCTGCCACGTTCAACGTCTAATTAGAATTCCTACATAAGACTAAACAAGAATAATTCTATTCCCGGGAAAGTGCATGACCATGACCGGGTGTATTGACCTGTGCTTCCTATCGACTATGTTGGCCTAGGTTAGGCCGCGCGTCACCACTGCACCGGTGACGTGGTCTTGCCGCCATTTTCTAATGTTAAAATGCCGGGAAAAATGTTTTTTTTTTCGTGGAGAAAGGAGGTCTGACGGTTTTGAATTTGGAAAGCTTTGGAAACAACTAATGTTTATGGCTACTTTTTAAAATTCAATTTTGAATTTGGAATGATAGTTTCTTTGTCACGTGTGTAGAAATAAAATATGAGAATTTACATGGATGAGTGAAGTCTGGATAATAAAAGTAGTTGGTAAAAGCGGCAATTTTATTGTTGGATATTTTTAGTTTAGTTTGGGTTAGTTAGTTTAGTTTTACGGAGACATGGGATAAAACTAATATTGAAAGAGGTTTCTGTTTCTTATGTAGGAATCTCCTAGGCAATAAAGGTTTGTAAGAAATGAGGTTGAACTATGAAGTTCCTTTTTCTTTTTTTTTGTTTGTTTTATTTACACATGGAAATAACTACACAGAAAAAAATAAGAGATTGGCATCAAGACGTAGGTTTAAAATGTATATAAAAAACTGCAAATATGAATAAAAATTGGAAGAAATTAGGGATGCCTCGATAAGAAAAATTTTACACAACAACCGCCTTACTAGGAACTTATTAGAAAGGGTCTTAGAAATTAAAAAAAATACTTACTTCATTCCCTCCGGGTAGGCCGCTGCTGACGTCATCACACGTGCACCGGCGATGTGCAACACTGTGTGGAGTGATGTGTGGGACTGAAGAAAATATCGACACATCAAAACTTAAAAAAAAATGTCACAAAAAATAGAAAAAAAAATAGATAAGTATATTAAATGTAAAGGTAAAATTATCAATGATCAGCCAATCAGGTGTTATTTGATGTGACGATATTTGTTTCAAGTTGTAAATGTAAGGTTATGTTGGTGCGCAAGCGTCGTCCGGGACGCGCGAGGGCTCGGCGGCCACTGCGCAGGCGCGCTCCCGCCGACAGTGAAATTACGTCAGCGCGCACACTGGTCGAGCACACCCCTTTCTTTTTTTTCTGTAATTAATTTCTTGTAAGATTTTTGGCGATGCGATTTTTTTTTAATAAATGATCTTTGGTGCGATAATGGGAAGCCTTTTTCAAGTGCATATGGTTGGAGTATTTTGTAATTTTGATAAACTGCGCATTTTTTTTAGTAAAAACGCATACATGTATTTTAGGGACAAAAGTATTTTAGTGATTAGTAAAATATATTTTCTGAAAGGAAATAATACGAATATCTTCTTACCTACGGCCTACCTCATGAAATAAAATAGTTGTAATACGGTTACATTCACTTTAGCACTCCACAGCGCATTTTTCGTCTTTGAGCTCAATTAATTTAGTTCTTACCTTGCTTTATTTCATTCTCCCTCCTTTTTACTTTACTTTGAAATTGTAGGCATTCTAACACAAATTCTAAAAGTATCTCAAAATAACCAACCCACTAAGAATCTTCTAAGACTAAAAAAATCTAACAATTTTGTACCGAGTAGTATGAACGCTGCCTATCCCGGCGCACCGCAGACGATCCCGGTTACCTGCGCAAGAGTCGCTCACTCACACAGATGCGCGTACGCACACATGGGAGCGCCGGGAGACGTGACACAGACGCCGCTCCTAATGCCGATGTGAATGTCAAGGGAAAATGGCGTTAGTGAAATTTTTTATGGATTTTTTGTTAGCGACTATTTTCTGTTTAGATTTTTATATTTTTGTAGATTATAAAAATGCGTGTTGCGTAAATAGGTGTGTAACTGTGTAATATAAATACAATTCAAAAATTCCCTATTTAGAAGAGATGGATTTATTCCAATAGGTATTTAAATGCATTTATAAATTCAAGATAGATTTTGTGAATTAAATCAACCAACAACAAAGAATTGTTATTTTAATTAATCACTTTGACATTTTAAAACGTCAAATTAGGAAAAAAATCCCATAAAAACTATAAAAGATTTTTAAGTTGTTATAAATGTTTTACGTGCGTTGTATGTACTTATAAAGTAAAAAGTAGAAAAATACCAAGATAAGAAATACCACCTTGACTACGACAAGAAAACTAATAAAAACGATCCAAAATTCAATTTTTATAAAATAAAACTGCCAACGATTCTATCCAGCACAATTCAAACTCCATTAAATGGACATTGGCACTAAGGAATTCTCAGTCACCGCCGCTTGCTCGTACCCCTAAGCTAAGAAAGTATAAATAAAACATAACTATCACTGGCCGGGTAGGTACACATAGCGAGTTAGGGACGTTGCCCGGCGCGTGTCTGTGTGCGTGGGCCTTTATTATGTTCGCTCACGTAACGCTGCGCGTGTGTGCGCGGCCTAAGTACACACCGCACACAGCTGCGGTGGTGCATGTCACACCGAAGTGTGTTGGTTAGCTTTTTCGCTGTGGAAGAAAGTAATGTTCGGTAGATAAAAATAAACGACTTGACGAAAATTCAGACCATTATTGATTACGATTGTGATCAAAGTCAAATAGTTTGGTGGGTAGTAGAACACACAAAAGGTTTGTAGCTGCCATGAATGGACTATAGTCATCATCATTATTACAATTATTACAACAACGTACAATAACTTGCACATGTTATCTCTTCAACACCTTTGGTTGACTGTTAGAGAATGCCTAATATGGCATTAAGTCCGCCTTTGTACTTTTGTTGCATAAAGTTTACTAGCTTCTATCTGCGACTTCGTCCGCGAGGAAGGCAAGTATACCATTAGAACCTATGGTACTCGACAAAAGAATAGCTTTAAATCTCTAAAAAACCTTTATAAAGGACCAGTACTTCTAGAGATTACCTTTTACACACAAGAAGACGTAAAAACAAACAAACTGTAGGTACCTCTTTATAATATTAGTATAGACAATTTGCTTGGGTTGTGAGCTGCAAACCTTAGTTGACAATAGAGCTTGCTTTTACTCGTAAATATGGTAGGGTAATTAGGGTATACGGGCACCAAAGTACCTAATGCTAAGTTTATATTGTCTATTGTGAGTAATTCCTAATATTATATCATCAGAACATTAACTGAGTCGGTAATATTTATAGCCATAGTAACGGATCAAAATTTAGAAGAACATTAACAAGCATACCTGCCATAGATGTAGGCTGTTCTGTATGAACTTCAATTTATTTTCACTCATAGATACTTTGCATAAAATTCACATAAATATTATTTTTGAAAATAAGACACTTCTGCTTAAATTAATACCTACATTATGTGCACTTATAAAACGCATCCACGAGCGGTAGGTATGATATTTTATAACGTTCACCGTACGCTAGGCAGATAATCAACCAAGACAATTGGTCTATTACCATACAGCTCGTGCGAACATAACAAACGAAGCTTTCATCAACTTTTCCTAAAAACGAAACACCGAACATTCGCCTCTTCCATCCTCGTTACACAACGGTGTAACACGCGCCCTCGCTGTGAGCGTTCGCATCGAACTCAGCTAGTTCAAGACTTCTATGTAAATGACAAATCGTAATTACGTTTACCGAGACGCGGTGTAAACCCCATGGGTTATGACTGAATACTTGACGGATCTTTGCAGCCAGGAAGTGGCGATGGTACTTTGCACAGGTTTGGTACTCTTCGAGAGGTTTGTGAAGGAGTTATGGTAGAATTGTGCAAGTTTATTATGGAGACCCATCAGCAGTCTGTTTTGACTTCGAACGCGGGGTTTTTTTTCACCTGTGTTAAGTACGTCTTTGGTTACTGCTGCGCTCTCGTGGTTCGTAGCGTGATGTTATATAGCCTGTACTGTTCTTCATGAATATGGCTATCATATACAAAATAATTATTCCAATCTGACTGTCAGTTTCAGAGAAAGTCTCTTCAGTCCTTTCATCCGCTTCAAAGTTGATTTCTCCATTTCTCTAATTTTCCAGTGCTAGTATGAAATACATAAATGATTTTGATTTAGGTTCCTAAAATTCCTAAAATATTCTCTAAGTTCTGAAAATGGTAATTGGTCAAATGATTTAATAACTAGCACTCTCCCTTTTTTTTTGAGGTGGTAAAAATCATCAAATGAGTCCTTCCGCCCTGGGTGGGGCGGAAGGGGCGACTTTGTTCGCGTGATTTTCCTTACGATCCCTAACTTTTTTGAAAATATAATATAGCCTCTAAGTCACCCGGAGATAGTGTAGCTTCCCAACAGTGAAAGAATTTTTCGAATCGGTTCAGTAGTTTTGGAGCCTATTCAATGCAAACAAACAATCAAATCTTTTCTCTTTATAATATTAATAGTATAGATTCCCGATTGTGCAATCGTTATATTGTAAAATAGTTACAATACTTACAATAGGTCAAATCTTCTTCGCTGTGTCATCCTGTCTCACTTCTTGTGTGACCTTTTGCCACTCCGTAGGTCTCCAACCTGCATTATTGTGCCGTGACCTTTAGGTCTTTGTAACTTACACATAACACAACATCACGCCTGTAATCCCCGAAGGGTTAGGCAGAGGTGTACCCATAGTACACACACATTTCGCCAGTTACGTTTTTAAGTTCTATGTAATATGGGGCGAGCCTATGGCCATCAACCGGGCTCAAACCCAGACACCGAGGCTGCTACTGAGAAATTCCTGATGGAGAAACCTAATTAACACTTTGCCCGATTTGGGAATCGAACCCAAGACCTCATGCTCAGCAGTCGCGCTTTGCGACTACTAAATCAACGAGGCAGTTAGGTATTGTACATTTAGTAGAAATACCCCTTTTTGCTCGCTTTTCATGCATAAGCGTTCGATACTGGGCTAGTACTAATGACTTTTTCAATTTGTTTTTACTTTCTAAGTTTATTATAGACATCACTGACATCGGTGAAGGAAAACATCGTGAGGAAACCTGGACTTATAATTAATATAAGTCTGAAACCGCCAATCCGCCTTGAGCAAGCGTGGTGATCAATGCTTGTGCCTTCTCTGTATTAGAAGACTCCTTTGTCCTGCAGTAGAACAACAGTAGACTGCCATTATTATTATTATTACCCACTCATTAGTAAAATCATAAAAAGAACCCCCTGTAACGACTAGCAACTAAAACCGGGCGTATTTCTTTGGTCAAGATATAAATTTCCATTTCTATGCCGCCTCGATTGGGATGGTTATTACCTATAAACCATGGTATGCCGTTGCCTTTATCTTTGAAAGATGCCGTATGTACCGTTTATGGTATGAATTATTCTTTAAGGGATATGTGGAATTCCATAATGCTTTGATTCTATGGTGATTATGATCGTTCGCCTTTATACCTGAGGAAGTAAGGATCTACTTGTTCAATTCTCTTTATGCTATGATCGGGGTGCTTCTTCTAAGCTATTATCGAATTCTTTTGTTGAAGATGAATAGTACAATTGACTTTATAATAAACAAACTTCTGCACCCGACTTCGTCTGTGTTTTTTCACCCGTATTAAGTTACGTCTTTGATTGCTGCTCAACTCCCGTGGGTCGTAGCGTGATGTTTTGTAGCGTATACTATTTTTTTATGTATGTGTATGTATGTGTGTATCTGGTTTTGTACATAGGTACTTATACAAAGAATTTACAATGGTTTGTTGAATTTCTCAGTAGCAGCCTCGGAGTCTGGATTTGTGGCCGGTCCAAAACCTATAACCGGCCATGTTTTATCATGCACATTTTTTTTTTCGTAGGGTCATCCTTCTATATACCCTCCGTCTTGAGAGAACGAAGGGTTATGTCGGACTCTTACTGACTAAAACCGCACGGTTCCTCCTGCTACCATGGGTATTGGACCACCATTGGCGAGCCCCTTCACTACACACATAACATTACGCCTGTAATCCCCGAAGGGTTAGGCAGAGATGTACCCATTAGTACACCCACATTTCGCTAGTTATGTTTTTAAGTCCCATGTAACAGGGAGCGAGCTTATTGCCATCAACCGGGTACAAATCCAAACTCCGACGCTGCTACTGAAAAATTCCTGATGGAAAAACCCAATAACACTGCCCGACTTGGGAATTGACCCCAAGACCTCATGCTCAGCAGTCACGCTTTACGACCACTAGACCAACAAAGCAGTCACGATGTACTTTTTAAACCATCATACATACATACTATACATACATAAACTCACGCCTTTTTCCCATGGGGGTAGGCAGAAACCACAGAACGCCACCTGCTACGATCCTTACATACTCCTTTCGCCTCATCTACGTTCATACATCTCGTCATACAAGCACGCCGGTTACGAGTACTCCGCACCTAAGGTCAGTGTAGGTCTTCCTAGGGCGACCCCTCCCTGCGTTGCCACTCACCTCTGCCATATAAATACCTTTTGTTAATCGTCTTTCACTCATCCTCTCAACATGACCGAACCATCTAAGCATACCCTTTTCTATCTTTGTCACTACATCCTCTTTTAATCCGCAACGGTCCCGTATAACCTCATTCCTCACTCTATCGTTCAAAGTTACACCACACATACTCCGCAAGGAACGCATTTCCACAGCATTAATCCTACTCTCATGCCTCGTTTGCCATACCCAACATTCACTTCCATCAAACTATCCAATTCTGACCATCGACAGCGTGCTTACCAAACAAGTTAATGTTTACATGAGGTATAATTAGTAGTGATAACATAATCCATAAGATGGGCGGTCGATGGTCCTGCCACACTGCAGTCACTGGTCGCCGAGTGGTCGCCCGACGACCGGAGAGTTACTCAACAGGTTCATCAACGAAGGTAGGTAATCTTGTAGCGGTTGTCAAAGTTTTACTTTGACTGCCTCGTTGGTCTAGTGGTTAGTGACCCTGACTGCAAAGCCGGAGGTAGTGGGTTCGATTCCCACTCAGGACAAACTTTGTGTGATGAGCATAATTGTTGGTTCTGTGTCTGGGTGTAATTTATCTAAAATATGTATGTATTTATAAATTATATATTGTATGTATATCAGTTGTCTGGTGACCATAACACAAGCTCTGCTTAGCTTGGGATCAGATGGCCGTGTGTGAGTTGTCCCAGGATATTTATTTTATTTATACTGTTAACGATGTTTTTTTTGTAAGAAACTACATACATATTTGTCAATTTACAATTTAGATTCAGAGTCATATTCCGAATTTTATTTATATTTCGCTGTGATAAATATATCCCGCCAAACACTGCTAGAATTTTCATGATGACTATGTAAGTATGTATACAGGGTTATTTTCAAAAAAGAAATCAGCTGTTCCCTACAAAAATGCTATACCTACACAATGTATGAAACAGCTGTTTTTTTTTTCATGATTACAGGGTTTGTCCCATAGAAAAAGTTGTTCATAATGATGAGTAAAATAACCCCTTTTCAGGTTTCTGGTGTTTTAATAATAACCCTGTATAAAAGCGAAAGGTCATTAATTTACTTACTGACAAGCATAAAATCTCTAAAACTACTTGACAATTAATTTATAGCGTGAAGGAGACCTATTTCTTTGACTCAAGACTTAAGGGGGGAAGAAGTCGCAGGAAAATATTAATAGATTATTATTTAGTCAAAAAACATACTGCCGAATTGAAAACCTCCTTCTTTTTGAAGTCGGTTGAAAATTGCTTTTACTTATAAGGCATTTCTTTGAATTATTTATTTCTTATTAATCTTTGTCTTTCTAATAACATTTTAGGTTTTATTACTATAACTTTTTCCTTACTTTCTAAAAAGAAAGGCCATTTTATTTTTCTTATGGGTAATAATGTTGTGAGAGATTTTCTTACTACTCAGGTCAAATAATATTATTTTATAAGTTCATTTATTACACACTAATTAATTTCAGTTTATACCTTTGCACTCAAAAAATACAATCTTAATTGAATGTTCGTCATGCTTTTGATTTAACAGTTTATAGGCCACTTTCACCATAAACTTTACTTAGTTGTTAACTCGAGTTTAAGTTTCTAAATATTTAATTTATTTACTGTGACTGTAATAAAATATGACAATAAAGTTTTTATAATTTAAATTCTTAATTCTATTTTAATTTTATAATGTACCTTTTTAATGTTATTGCTGAAATTGTAATGATTTTACTTTAAATTTGATGTTATATTTAAATTAATTACTTTTTAATAAAAATGTCTGCATGCCTGTAAGTGATGTATTTACACAATAATAAAGATTTGTGATTACTTTAGGTTTATCTTTGTAAATATGTCGTTGATCTGCCTTGTATAGCCAATTACCTGCCTTGTGCAATTAACTTGGAGTTAAAAAATTATCTTTCTGGCGCAAATAGACGAATAAACTTTGCTACTGCTAACCATTAGGTCATGGGTTCGATTCCCAGGTCGGGCAAAGTGTTATTGGGTTTGTCCATCAGGAATTTCTCAGTAGCAGCCTCGGAGTCTGGATTTGTGCTCAGTTGATAGCAATAGGCTCGCCCCCTATTACATGGGACTTAAACATAACTGGCGAAATGTAGGTGTACTAATGGGTACACCTCTGCTTTACCCTTCGGGGATTACAGGCGTGATGTTATGTTACGTAATATTGTACGTTGATACGGAACCATTTATATGCGAGTCCTGCTCGTACCTGGCCGCCTTTTTTTTATAGTTGTATGTAATTAATTACGAATAAAAAATTAGAAAAGTTATTATTCTCATTTAAAAAAATGGGTACTGTGTTTAATACGTGTAATGCTAATACAACTTTGAGCATCCTTGGTCATGTCATTAATAAACGAGAAGCGCCGTGTCGTATATTTCTAATATTTAATCTAGATCATAATAAAATATATCGTACCGTCTGTCTTAACGTAATAAATCCTTAGTTTAGTTATAGTAAACTAAAAACTTAAATAGAACTTGGACTTGAACTTGCTTATTTAATTTACTTTTTATATAAAAAAAAAATCTGAATGCACAGTGTGCGCGGTAATTCTTTATTTTAATTTAATAAACGTTTTATCCTAAAAAAAGTGTAAGAAAAGTTCATTTTTTCCTTTCTGATCTTACAGGTTACCACTAGAACATTTAATTTGTGAAAATCTTGGTTTTGAAGCACTCTTTCTTAATAAAATTTAAATAAATAAAATTTCTAATACTAGCCTATTACTGTCCCACAGCAGGGCAAAGTATTCTTCTCATACAGATTAGGTATGAGCATTGTTCGCCACGCCTGCTTGAGGCAGATTGGCGATATCAAACTCATATTAATTAATTAATTAATTAGAAGTCCAGGTTTCAAGATAAACTAAAAACATACTATACCCACATAAATTGAAAAAAAGTCACATCAGTACTTGCCCGGTATCGAAGCCACAACCTCATGCATGAGAAGCCGGCGTTTTAACAACGCCATCATGACATCATGCTTCATGGGAAAAAATAAAGATTAAGTTTCTAAACGATTCGCGTGAAACAAAAGAATACAATGATACATTTTTTTTTGTTATCTATGCAAAACTAATCTTCCATAGACAAATCCGCGCGTTCAACAGTGTCGTGAACACGGAGCAAAGATTGCGTGAGCTTGCACTTATCTGCTAGTGACGGGAACAGGCGCTGATAACGTCCCAACATGTCTTGCGAACAGGTATCAACAGGGTGCCTACTTGTCTTACATTTCATTATGTTTTTTCTTAAGTTAACTACTAAGACTATGTGCATAATTAGGTTTGAAAACTTAGTTCATTTGTATTTTAAAACCTACGTTAAATAAGTTAGTTTGTATTATTTTTTTTTCAGTTTTTTTTCTATTGGTTAAGGTTCTACCAAAACATACCAAAGCACGTCAATATTTTTCCCTATTTTTCGAAGTAATTGTAATGAGTTTAGATATTTCACAATGGCACGATATTCACAATGGATTAATTAAACCAAGAACATTTCTCCCACCTACCTAATCATTTAATAACATAGAAATAGTCGTTAGGCTATGGATATGCATATTTAGCTATACACTTACCTACATCATGAGAGCCCTCAAGGCGGAGGCCCTCGGCCCTTGAGGTTAGAAACTCTGACACTAGGGTGTGTGGGGTCGTAAGACCTACTGCCCACACACGATAAAGAAGAAGAAGAAGAAGAAGAAGACCTACATCATAGGCGATCGCCTGCCCTAGGCAAATATTATTAATCTTAATTAATTCATTAGCTTCTATCTACAAATCAATTGGATCCACTGGTAGTACTAGATGGAATAAATTCTCCCAATAGAAAAAACATATTTTTAAAATTTGGCTGATCTCCATAACTATCAACTCCTCATGCCTGTAAACAAACCATTCATGAATAAATCTCCTGAAAACTATTCATGGTAAACACTTGGTCTCGTTATTCTCACGCAGCGTGCAATTAGACGCGCAATCTGGTGGCGCGGGCGCAGCGACAGCGGGCAAAAAGTGCGCTCTTTAATAACTTCTAATAACTGCCAGGGGACAGGTTCTAAGGCAGCTTGACCACGTTCCCGGGATGCAGGGGAGACAACACACGCGTTAGGAAAACGCCGCGTTTTAGACGCGTCAAAAAAATTATACAAAAAATATAAATACCAATTAGTATACCCACATTTCGCCAGTTATGTTTAAGTCTCATGTAATAAGGGGCGAGCCTATTGCCATCAACCGGGCATAAATCCAAGCTCCGAGGCTGCTACTGAGAAATTCCTGGTGGATCAACCCCATAGCACTTTGCCCGGCCTAGGAATCGAACCCAAGACCTCATGCTCAGCAGTCGCGCTTTGCGACCAGTAGACTAACGAGGCAGTCGAAAAATATAATTAATAATTTAATTAAACTAGGTACCTATAATAATAAAATCCTTCAAGGCAGCCGATCTTAAAGGAGATTAGCCAAGTACAAAGGATATAAAGTGCACAAATGTGTGCACAAACAAAAGTGCACTTTCTCTTACCACATTTTCATAGCCCGATAGGACCCCGGCACGACCGTTGAGTAATCAAACTCAAAGTTGATATATTATTCCACGGGAACCGTACATTTTATTGGGATAAAAAGTATAAAACTATGTATAAGCCTATGTGCTATTTCAGACTATAATCTATATGTGCTACATCCATATCCGTTCTGGCGTAATTGAGTGACAAACATCCATCCAAATATTCGCATAGATTCCTGGTCAAGAAATTTTAATTACGAGCCATTTGACATAATAATTGTTTTAGTTGTCTCATACATGAACATAACAAGTAATTTACTCCAAGTTTCGGGTCATAGTTTAAACACCTCACAAAGTATAATTAAAGATTAATTTAATGGCATCATTATGCATAAACCCTAAGCAATAAATGTGAAACGGTGCAGATCGTCTTTACTTGTATTTCATTCACACTGGATAATATTAATTAGAAAGTTGCATTTAAATATCTAAATTCAAAAGTGTTTTTGTTATTGGTCATGCCCGCTTTTCTACTCCCAACCTCTGCAACTCTTGAAGACCAGAATCAACAGAAAAGCGCCAATACAATGTTAATGTCTAACGTTTTTAGGAAAGAAAAAGGGTTTGAATTTGCTTTTTAACATAGATCATAGGGCTCCTTGAACTTTTAAGTGTTTCTATCTTTTTAAATGAATAAAATGAAATTGTCTGTTTGTAAATTCAAAATAACAATATCGCGATCCTTTTAAACATTTTTGTCTATCTGTTTGTTCTGTCTAATCTCAGAAACGGCTAGACCGATTTTGACGGGACTTTAACTGGATGATAGGTGATGTTATAATGAGTAACTTAGGCTAGTTTTATTTTAGAAAAAGAATTAGGGTTTTGCGCAAAAAAAATAAAACAGCTGACGGGCATTATCTAATTTTTTATATAATTCTAGACAAAAGTGCGATCAGCATCTCTGTATTTCTTATCTTTAAATCTTATCCAATACATCAAAACCAGAATCCAAGTTCACAAAAAACGCAACGTTTTCCACGCAAACCTGCTGTGTCCTTAACAGGAGCTTATCCATAGATAAGTTTCAAGTTATAGCTGTTTATAAGGATCCTAGATTAATGCATGCATGCGAGCGTTGAGCTTAGGTCTAGACTCGAGCCTGACCGCAGGCTGGCTACCGATCTCGACTCGATTGTAAATATTCTATCAACCTGCTAGAGTTTTTTTTCTCTTTGCCAGGGGAAGGACCAGAAAAAAATGTGTTGTTGTTGTTGTTTATGATTTTGCGTTATTGTGAATGTAAGGATGAAGATAAGTTGGTTTTTGGAAGGATACCAACAGGACCTGGACTAAGATGGACTTGGACTGACAACATAGGCCTAGTAATAATACTAGGCCTATGTTGTCAGTCCATCTGAAGATCAAGTTGTAACTTTTTGTCACGTTTTTTTACGAGAAAAGATGGATGGATTGTGTGATGAATAATATGAAAGAAAAGGGAGGAAAAGGGAGAAGGGAGGGACATAGCTGATGACTAAAAACGTGTTGCGCCGACCCAAAGTAACATAGGACAAGGGCAGGAAGATGATGATGATGACTTCTAAATATTATATTAACTAAATACTTTAAATACTCCTATGACACCAGTAATGCTGCATGAATTCTGCATGAAAGTATAGATCTACAATGTTTTGCGTACTCTACGATAAAGAGTGATTTTTCAACAAAAAAAAAATCCGTTTCCCAGAAATCATTTTTGCTCAAAGTTGCTTAGTTTGATGGGCAGTATTTTTAATTACAACCCGTATATAGGTACAGTTGACACCAAATGTGTTGCTGTTTAACTCATTATTTGCTATAAGATATTCGAATCTTTTACCGACTTCTGCCTACCCTCATAGTTATCTTTTTGCTCGTTCGCTGCCCACAGGTAGCGCAAATACTAACAAAACTAAATCATGTATCAAACAGTGCAAAGACAAGTATAATTTGTAGCCCCTTCAATAATTCATGTGCAATGCGACTGCTGCGCGCGCGCAAGTTGTCGCGACATCTAACAAACGTATGTGGTTCACGCTTGCGGGCAAAATTATTTGTTTTGTTTATTACAATTTTTGAATATTATTTAATTTATGATTGCTTGAAGCGGAAAGTAAAATTATAACTGTGGTGAAGTTTTTATAGATTTCGGGACCATATATTAAGTCCGCCTTTGTACTTTTTTGTTGCATAAAGTTTAAATAAAAAAAATATATTTCAAAGTGAAATTCAAATATTTATTACAATTAGGCACTTTTGAAATTCATATACCTACAAGAGAAAATAATTGAATCAAATTGCCTCTTTCAAAAGGTATGAAGAAGAATGGGCACGCACTTACTGTTTTAAAATCAAGGTTTTACAATTTTATGTCGTACAGGTTTACATTTCATTTTATTAACCGACTTCAAAAAAAGGAGGAGGTTATCAATTCGTCTGTATTTTTTTTTTATGTTTGTTAGCTCCTAACTTGCGACTGGGTGAACCGATTTTCATGATTCTTTTTTTATTTGAAAGCTGGTGCTTCTCGTGTGGTCCCATTGTCACCGATTCAATATCTGATGATGAACTTCGGAGATATGGAATGGAACTCCTCATAGAATCACAGCAGCAATATCGTAACAAGTGAAATTGCTTTGTTTATACGTGTAGTCGATGACTGACTGAAGGAAAAGGGGGGGGGGGGTACGTCAACCCCCCTCCTACCAGTTTCCAAAATTAAATATATCGTGTGAGGTATTGTTTGAAAGGGCTTTTTGTAAGGATTTCAAACATTAATACACAAGCACTAAAAAGTGAAAAATAAAAAGCTATTTTACAAAAAAAGATAACCGCCTTCAAAAACTACAAAATAAAAATAACTTTAATTTTGGAAGTCGGTGGCAATACTTACCTACATAACAAAAAACAAAACCAAAGCCGCCGACTTCCAAAACTAAAGTTATTTTTATTTTGTCGTTTTTGAAGGCGGTTATCTTTTTTTGTAAAATAGCTTTTTATTATCTAAGTCTTTCACACAAATGTCTTCCATTCTGCAGACTGGTTTATGTGTCTGCTGTTACGCGAAGGGCTTCTGTGTCCTGGAGTACTAAGTAGGGGCAGAGGCCAATGTTGTTACGAGGTCCTAACAGGTCCCACGCAGGCTTTAACACCTCATTTGACCCATCAAAACCATTTGATGCAGGAATATGAATATTAGTTCCATAAATTAGACAAAAAAAATCCTCTTTAGGTTTATTATATTAAGTATAGATTCCAGCTATTCCAGCAGTGTTATTAGGTTTTTCCATTAGGAATTTGTCAGTAGCAGCCTCGGAGACTGGATTTGTGCCCGGTTGATGGCAATAGGCTCGCCCCTATTACATGGGACTTAAACATAATTGGCGAAATGTGGGTGTACTAATGGGTACACCTCTGTCTAATCCTTTGGGGATTACAGGCGTAGTTCCATAGATTAGACAAACGAAAAACCTCTTCAGCTTATTAAATATTAGCATAAATTCCAGCTTTTTTTAAGGATGAGAAATCATCAAATGACTCTTTCCCTTTTTGGGCGGAGCGGAAGGGAGTGTCAGACTTTTACTAACTAAAACCCATCCGTGTTCCTTCTACTGCTCTTTGCGTTCCAGGGCCGCGGTAACTCTTTCGAATGAATTCCACAACCCTGGATAAATTCCAACTTGGAGTGCAAATCCTAAAACATTGGGACATCTGTTCTGGCGTGCCCTGATGCCTGCACGCTTCGGGATTTGATGGACGCTACTGATGAAGCCAAACTCCTGGCTAAGATCTGGGCCCACTCAATCAAAACTTATTATTTCGTCAACATCATATCAGCTAAACGACGTTTACTGCTGGACATAGGCCACGTTTAAAGATAGCCGCAATGTCCGGTTCTGCGCTGCCCGCATACAGCGGTTTTCCGCGACCTTCACCAGGTCGTCAGTCCACCTCGTGTGTCCTTCCATAGTTATTTACCTATATCTATTTATTTGAGTGTCATTTTCAGACCATTTTACCTATAGGAGTCTCTTACATATCCGCACATAATATGACCTATCAACTGCCGTGTTTTTGGTCTCGTAATTCGAATCTCGCGTTCCTTCGCAGTACAGTACAGTTACAAATAATACCTTGAATATCGCATAGATTATACGTGGATGAAATGGCAAAAGAAAACGGTAAAGTAGGTAATTTTTGAAATCTACGTTTTTTTCTTTATATTTCTACCGTGAAAATGTACGCTATCTTCGCCTATATAAATCAATGGTTAAAATGCAACAAAGCCTTAAATAGAGAGGTGCTAGCAGTCATATCTTGAACCTTTTTTACGATTTGGCCATTGCCCTCTGCGGTTTTAACGATCCGCGTAGGAAGATAGGCAATTGACACTTTTGATTTCTCTTTAGTATTTTTACTATTGTGATCCTAAGACCCTTAGCTTCAGAAGAACGCCGGTAAACACATTTAAATATCGTTTTGTAGAACTTGTTACATCTCGCTATCCTTTCGTGAGAAATGTGTGGTAAAAAGCAAAGCAAAGCAAAGCATTTATTTCGATCAGATCTTTTAGAGGTACTTACTTCTATTGAACTGTTTAAGAACGACATTCCATGGTTATAGACACAAGTCCCAAAGTTTTTAGACCGACGACTTAATAGCATGGCCGAAATTTAAAGATAGATAGAAGATGTTGCTTAGAAAGTATGTGTATTAAAATTTGCTAGCTCGAATGTTTTGCCCTTTTTCAAGTATCAAATACAAAAGGTACCTTACTTATTTACGTTTCAGTGTGACGACTGGTTTATACGTTTGTTGTACTGGTTATATTTAAAAATCATCCTGGCTTCAAACTAATAAGTAGGTACTATCTATTCTTCAAGTTTCAGCCATGCTACAATGACATGATATTTTAGGATCTTGGACAATTACTCGTTTACCTAATGATTTAGAATCTACAATTTTCTTGAGAAAATAAAAAGTTAACCGAGCTTTAAGTACCAAGCAACTTTCATAGAATGCCATTGATAAGATTTTTATATTTTAACGCAGACCATCGTAACTTTGAATTACTATCAATTTCCAACTAAACACCACAGTCCACACGGATCTAATAATAAACAGAAATATATTAAAACATGATAAAAAGCGTAAAAAAGATGGCCGCCATCGCCATCTTGAATCGAATGCGCGGGAACGAGCGATCGGGTGCGTTCAATAAATTGACATACGCCTTATAAGGTCCTATAGCGTCCCATTCGTCTTGTTGTAGGTCTTAGACCTTAGCTCCGAGTTAGATGGCGTGTTAAATTGGGCCTGTAAGGCTGGATAGCTAAAAAGTAAGCGACTAACATTTATGGGGATATTATAATGGTTAGTTGGCTTCGAGTTAAATGATTCAAATTCATGTGGAAATATAATATGTAGTTTGATGTTACTTTTTATATGATTATTTTAAGTTGTAGCAGAGATTTTAAATAGTTTGGTTATTTTTCTGTTAAATTGACGTGGTTTTTTTGCCATCTAAAGTAATTGAAGGATAATTATAGTTAATACACATCATTAATTGCAAACCATATATATCAATTACTAAGAGTCAGGGAATGATACCCCGAGCCAATTACAATACCATTACAGATTCTAAAAAAGACAAAAAGGCGGTTCTAATTTAAAATACAATTAGAACGTGAAAACATGTCACCTAACATGAGAAACTATCGTCCACGATGGCCAATCAAAAGCAATTGATATAAAATTATATAAAAATGTTCATATACTGCACAAACAACTATGGGCCAGCGTCCTAACCATTTAGATGTCCCTAACGTCTTACAGACTCTTCACAAGAATGTCGTCAGAGTCTGCGGACGTTTTTACATACATTTATTGACCAGCATACTTTGTCCACACAAAAATGTAACCACCACTTGCTTATCATGATGAATCACACCTAAACTCGACGTTTTAAGGTCGGGTTTGCAGTGGGGTAGTTGGTTCATTAGGTGGACGATGGCATGATGTGGTGGTTTGGTACTCAGAGGCCGCAAGTTCTTGTGTTAGCGACGCTGGCCGTCAGGTAGTTTGTTGAACGTGATTATTGTTCGCCGTTTTGATTTGTAATGATTTTCGCATTGTTTTGAACTTGGAGAGGGAAGTGCAGGAATTTTTATTGTAATTAGTTATTCAATTTACTTTTTAGAGTTTTTTTGGGGTAATATATGAATGGAGGAAATATATGGATGAATTTTTGATTCTTTATCTGCTTGACATTTTTATTTCTTGATTTTTGTGGATTTGCCAAAAATATCTACGAATATTAGGGGTCTAATAACAACCACGTGTAACACGGTCTTTTCAATCTTGATGTTTTGTTCAACTGTCGATTTGCTATTGAAAAACACAAGCTCTAACTCGCAAGCTTACTTGCTGAATAGATCCCAACAATAACTCAACAACTGCGCTATCCCTATCTCTGCATTGAATGTGAATATCGTTTTCTCCAGTCTTCATGAGTCTAACAAATCGTCCTTAATTGGATTAATATTGATGTGCCTAGAGCATCGAGACTATGTTTCTCTTTTTAGCCCCAAGCTAGAATTTGTGGGCAATATATTTTATGATCTGCGTAAGAATTTGTCAACTGCTGTCTTGGGGCTGTTTCTGTGCTTCATTTACTTGTAATTTTATTCGTATAAGCTTCAATGATTGAACGTCTAATATCTGTAATGTGTCTATTGCCGTGTGTTCTTTAATTGTAAATTATGTTGGTTTTATATGCGTTTAAGCCCTGATTCGTTCGTGGTTTCGTCCTAGGTTATGGCTGGCGTAATTACTTACAAGAAATACGTTTTTAAATTCATAATGTTGACACAATTAACCAATAATTCCAAGACATAACTTCTCTAAAGAAACACTTTATTTTAGACCTGAAAATCCGATTAATTTTCAATTAACTTAAAAATTTGATTTTTAATTATTTCCTTAAGAAATAGTCAACTGATTCGGCACAAAAGTGACGGCACAGTTGTCAAGTCTCTGCAATACAAAATCTATGGAAGAATCGCGTTTTGACAGGTCATAAAAAGTACGTCAATTGATTGGAGGTGTCAATATCTTATATCCTATCATTTTCTGAACGAATTTTTCGACACCACCGTTTACTTGACTCTTTTGTTTCTATTCAGTTCTCTTGTTCATAAGAACGAATTATGTCTTTGAAAAGTACTTGATACTTCGTAGGTACTTAAAGCGAGATACACTGACCTTTGCTAAATAAGCGACTCATATGAATATGGACATTATTTGCAGATAAGCAAGACTCTTATTCTCTCAGCAAGGGAAGCCACAAGAATCCAGCCTTCAGGCTCTAAAATGATCTAGTCTGTCACATCAAACAGTTCCTAAGTGCCTACCTACAGCTACATCGACTAAGCTGCTCATGCACCGTAAAATTGCAATAACAATCTGGGGATTAGAAATGGCTACGCTGGCCGGATCAATATAATTTAATCACGGATTTATAACTTCCTTAGCAGATTGTTACCTTTCTATAAGATATTTAAACAAATGACTGGTCAATATAGTGGAGAAGTCAAGTCAGTATTTTATGAACTCGATTAAGAATAGTGAGAACTTACTGTAGCCGAGTCATACTCAAAGTGTACTCCGCAAATTCTCGGTGGGGGCACCGCCATCTCTTAAAACAGTATCATTTTAATAATGCATTGTTTTTTCTGTTGTTGGATTTTCAACTTTCGGCGCTGAGTCGAGCGTTGAAAATGCAACAGTGCGCAAGGCAAAGTAATAATATTAAAATAATACTACCCAGGACATCCTTACTAATATTATAATTGCACATGTAACTCTGTCTGTCTGTCTGTTAAACTAAACCATTGAACCAATTTTTATGAAATTTGATACGGGGTAAGTCTGAACCCCAGGAAAGGACACAGGCTACTTTTTTTTCCGCGACTTCGTCTGCGACCGCGATAACCGACATTTATGGGGACGAAGTCGCGGACAAAAGCTAGTAATGAATGAACCTGACATTAGACTTCAATTTTTTTCTTCTATAAAGTCTGACATCAACCAATTGATTTGAAGTAAAAATCAATTTCATACTTCCTTTTAGATGTAATAGTTGGAAATGTCGTGATGGCCTAGCGGTTAAGGCGCCCGCCTCTCATGTATGAGGTTGTGGGTTTGAATACGGGCAAGTACCAATGTGACTTTTTCAATTCATATGTACTTTCTAAAGTTTATCTTAGACATTACTGACATCATTCCGTGCCTCGGAAAGCACGTTAAGCCGTTGGTCCCGGCTGTCATACGTGGATTTTTGACAGTCGTTACGAGTCGTCAGAAGCCAGAAAGTCTGACAAACAGTCTGACCAAGGGGTATCGTATTACCCAGTTACTAGGTTGTGGAGGTCAGATAGGCAGTCGCTCCGTGTAAAATACTGGTACCCAGCTGCATCCGTACATAGAAACATAGTTAAGAAAAGGCTAGGCAGGTGATGATGACTTCCTTTTAGATGCAAATGTATGTATGCAAGTAATATGATTATTAATAACTAGCTTCTGCCTGCTAGTTCGTCCGCTTCTAAGTTAATATATTATCCCACAAGAACCGTACATTTTTTCGGAATAAAAAGTTACGTATGTATGTGCTATTTCAGTTCTGGTGTAATTGAGTTACAAAATTCCGTCAAATATTTCGTTTATCAAAAGGGTTTCGTCGCCAATAAACGTTTGAGGACCGCTGCTCTGGCATGTAATATATACTAGTAGCTCGCAGGAGGTAGTAAAGTAGGTGCTGAGAATTGTTAAAGCTAAATTAAGCACCTGCTTCTATAGAATTGCAGTCTAATCAATTCATCGGATCCATTATCTGTCTATTAGGTACTGCCTCGCCAGAGCTTGTTCATATATAGAAGCAACAAGAATATTGTAACCGAGATATTGTTAAAAACTAATTGAAAAGAGTGTCCGTGGAGTTTCTTACTCGTTCTTCCCCTACCTACGTTTTTGGAACGAGCAACTAGCTTCATCTTTCTAACTGACCGACTCCTTGACAATTTAAAAGTGCCTATAAATGTTCTAATTGAAATAAGTAAATGCTTTGACTTTGTCTTCAGATCTTGAAAACCTGAAATCTTTACTGGTGTATTTTTTTTTAGTTTTTTATATAAGATGGGTTTGCTCTTGAGAGGTAACAGAGACAAAGGCGAGGCAAATGTGTAGGCGATTTGAACATGGCATGAGATCTTAAGACAAAATTAGGCTTACTATTAAACACATCTTAGACTATCACGCTTACATTACTGGATTGATAACAATATGAATTGAGTCTTTAGAAAAACCCAACAGTGGTCTTACAATCGTATATCTTGAAAAATGAATGGCTAAACGTGTTACTAAGCGCAAAACTCGAGAACGGCTGGACCGATTTGGCTGATAATTTTTTTGTTGTGTTCTTTATTTTCCTGACAAGGTTTTCATGAATGGATTTTTTTGCAAAATCTGCCGGAAAGTAAATAATAATATTACCAATAAATTATTCTCTCACTGCAGGGCAAAGGCCTCTTCTCAAACAGGGAAGGCACGAGCACTGATTTCGCTTGCTCAAGGCGGATTGGCGATTTCTGACTGATATTAATATAAGCCCATGTTTGCTCTCCATCCTACTTCCAAAAAATCTTTACAGTTCCTAGGTTGAAATAAACGTGTTTTGTCTAAGCATTATCCCTATCACTGTCGCACTTCTGTCAAACTACAAGTGCAAGATAAAGACGGGAATACATGTCAAGGTATAAGTACGTGCTATAAAGTAATGATCATTTATCTCGACCTCAGTCAAAAGCCCTTTTCAAAAACTCAGCATAATTTAAATAAACAAATAATTTATGATATACTCCTCCATATAGCCTACCTTATGGACAATCTGATCTGTCGGCAGTAGAGACAGGTTCTGGTGTCCTTGGGGAGAAATGCGGCGCTCCCGAGAGCGGGCGAAAGTGCGCGTTGACCATGCGCCCGCGCAGCCACGATTAACTTATAATAACTGATGCTTCTGATTGGCCATTTGAATTTTTATGACCGACAGTTTTGACTGGGTTCGTTTTGTGGAGAATGGTTTTGGGATTGAGTGGTTTTGGTGGGGTGCTTCCAAAAGATGGGGGTATAGAGAAGTTGCTTTCGAAGTCTAATAGCAAAACCTTAGCCTTCTGATTAATAAACCCGGAGTAAAATTACAGTTCGATTATCTTCGGTTTAACCAAATTTTTTTGCAGTCTCACTTCACTATACCTATTACTTAACTACAGGTTCTTCATTATAGGGACAGCAAAACAGCAGGACATAACCTAATGATGGACACCTATGAAAAATGATTTTAGATTAAGAGTAGGTAAGTAGCTCGAAATTGGAGTAAGTCGGTAAATATCTTCTTTTCAAGTCGATGATTTTAGATAATCCTTTTTGTTTTCTATAAACTTTTGGTACGTAAATAAAAAATACCATCACAGAACACCATCTTGGAACCATTCGGTTAACCACCACGTTGGATCATAACAGTTGATCGATGTCTGTGAGTGGCTAGACCGTACAATAGTTCGGTTGCGCAGGTGCATTCCTACGTTTTAGGAATGCTGTACAATGGTCCCAGAGAGTTGCTAGGCAGACCTTTGTTTCTGCCTTAACGTTATTGTGATTTTTGAACAACAGCTATAGCTGTCAGACATTAAACGGCACCTACATACCTCTACTATACCGCAAGATGCATTTACTTTCAAGAATGAAGAACAATAAAGTATTTTCTTCAAACATGTTAGATTTTGAAAGTACAACTTATGATTAAAAATCGAAATAATTCCGGTTGCCAGTGAAAGAGTTAGAACATTTCCATTGAAGTTATTTCAACTTTTTCTCCGAGACACACAAAGCCCGATCGGCGGCGGCGAAATACAACGATTAGAAACCGGTTAGGGAACTGCATGAGCGGCGCATTGCACTCGCTAACTCCTAAACTCGGCTCCAGAATGCGTTCCCGTCTCACCCCTTACCACAAACCCTAATAAACACAACACAAACGCGCGCGTTTACCACAACTACACTTAAAGACTTCATAATTCTATTCAAGTCTGCAAGTCAGCGAAACGTGGTTCCCTAGGGTTTTGCAATAGTTTCTAATATAGTTCGCAGTAGCTGACGCGTGGTTTTGTTGGAATGTTAGTTACAGACTTAGGGGTTAGCGATAAAATAAGTGGGATTCATTGACATCGGTCATGAGGTTCAGATATGCTGCTTAGACTGGATTAGGTGAAGCTAGATGCCTTTTTAAAAGTCTAGGTTTTACACTGAAAAGCTTTTTTACGATGGGAAGAAATAGTATGGTAATTAAACGTCTAAAGATACTGAAATAGTTTTTTTTATTGCTCGTGTAGGCGTTGAAGAACAAAATGGTGATAAAAGATGAGAATATTATTGCAAATCGTTAATGTAGATTTTTATTTGCCAAGTTTTCCATAGAATTAAAGTTTTTTTGTTTTTTATATAAACTTTAAACAATAATACCAGCCTATTACTGTCCCACTATAGGGCAAACGCCTCTTCTAATATAGAGAAGGCACGAGCATTGATCGCCACGCTTGCACACAAATAATAAGCAAGTTTTTACATGGAAATTTAATGTACAAAAATGTTTTAAAATGAAACAAAGGAAATAGTTAGTTTAACTTATTAAAAATAAATCTTATATCTTATAATGTTATAAATGCAAAAGTTTGGATTGATGGGTGTTAATTTGTTACTCTAATGACGCTTCCAGAAAAACAGATCTTGATTAAAGACACAGCGATAGAAAATAGTCTGGAATTGCACATGATCGCTTGGGATAATATAATTATCAACTTTGACTTGGAAAAAGTCACGAGCAAAAGCAACTTAGTAGTCTTTCTTACAATGTCAAGACCTATTGCCTTCTAATTGACATGGTGGCCTTTTTTCTAGCTCTTCCTTAAATGCCCATTTAGTCTTTATTCCGTCGAAGTGACGTATTTTTTTCCGTTACAATTCAAAAAGTTAATTAACAGTCTATGTGCTAGTCGGTGAGCAAAGTTCACGCGACTGACATTTAGATAATAATAACCCCTTATGTTTAATTAGTTGCAGTGACCTTTGCCTACGAGGGGTGGTCTGATGCAAAAACTGACGAAATAACTGACACGCTGACTTAAATACTTACCTAGAGTAAATAGTAGGTAGGGTACAGAAGTACCAGTTGATACAAATGTGCCTATATATCTATACTTAATATTATAAAGCTGCAGAGTTTGTTTGTTTGTTTGTTTATTTGTTTGTTTGTTTGAACGCGCTAATCTCTGGAACTACTGGTCCGATTTGAAAAATTCTTTCAGTGTTAGATAGATTAGTTATCGAGGAAGGCTATAGGCTATATACCATCACGCTACGACCTACGGGAGCGGAGCAGTAACCAAAGACGCGGGTGTAACCGCGGCGGACAGCTAGTTATAACATAAATTATGAAAATGGATCGATAATAATTGGCGGAGAAATCGGTAAGCATACATAAAAAATGTACATACAGTCGAACACACGAACCTCCTCCTTTTTCAACCGACTTCAAAAAGGAGGAGGTTCTCAACTCGGCGCGTATTATGTTTTTTTTTTGTGTAGATGTTCTGCGATTACTCCGTCAATTATGAATCGATTTGGATGATTCTTTTTTTGAATTCGGTAAATAAAACAGTAATAATGGAACATCGGCCAGTGGATAAGGTGCCTGCCTCGCATGGTTGAGGATGAGGTTCGATATCGGGCAAGTAGGTAGGTACCATTGTGATGTTTTCAATACATACGACATATCACACTTTTTAAGTCTATCTTGGACATCATTGATAGAGTGTTCGAGTTCGAGTCATCGAGTGTTATGCTCCATCATAAATTATAGATATTTTCTACATTCTTCTAAATTTTGTGTACGTTTAAATTCTCAGTAGCAGTCTCGGAGTCTGGATTTGTGCCCG
This sequence comes from Hoplodrina blanda, assembly GCA_949316365.1. Classification (NCBI taxonomy): domain Eukaryota; kingdom Metazoa; phylum Arthropoda; class Insecta; order Lepidoptera; family Noctuidae; genus Hoplodrina; species Hoplodrina blanda. Next base: position 1,015,963 of record OX438590.1, read on the forward strand.
GTTGATGGCAATAGGCTCGCCCCCTATTACATGGGACTTAAACATAACTGGCGAAATGTGGGTGTACTAATGGGTACACCTCTGCCTAACCCTTCGGGGAGTACAGGCGTGATGTTATGTTATGTTTAAATGCTTCTCATCGATGACTGTAGCAAGTGGGACTTTTTACTTACTTTCTACCTAGGGTAGGTAGGTAAGTATAGTAGTAAAAAGCTCAAATTAAATAATTGAACCGCTATATTTAAAAAAAACTTACCGGAAATAGTAGTTGAATTAAAAATGTATTCCTCAAATTGATTAAATTAATTAATTACCGAGGACTGAAGAAGTTATTACCGTCATAATTAAAAATGCCATTAGGGTCCCCTTCTGAGTAGCTGCACGCCATGTTATTCCCGTAGGTGTCGGGGAGAAGAGGTAACTACCTAGGTACTTACCTACTAAGTCAGGTGAAGACACGGCAGCTCCATATACATTGTAAACCAGGATTAAAATACCGTCAGGAAGGTAGGCGCAGTGGCTGGTCGATTGGCTGCTGCACTGCATGTCTCGGGTTCAATTCTCACACGGAACAAACATTTCTTTGACCTAGAGGAAGGTAGTGGTCCGGGTCTGGCTGTTTGTGTATGTGAGTTATGTTTGTAGATGCTTCCACGATACAGGAGAATTTTCTAGAACAGTGCAGCATTTAAAAAAAAATATTAAAGGTATTTTTAATTTTCGTATATTTGTGATAACATTATGATAAAGCAAAAACCTTTCTTTTTTCATTTTAGAGAATATTTTGTTTCTTGAAAAAAATGAAGTTAGAACTATGACTCATAAAATTTTATCCGAATATTGAAAATTTTGAAAACTTCGGACATAATTGTAAAACTTATTGAATCAAACTTTTTATCCAACTCAAAGAGAGCCCAAATAAACTGCAATGAATACATCAGCTTGTCAACGAGCTTGACAAGTAAACACGCTATAAATAAATTACAGACAACTTCACATACCTACTAAACGCTATATCATAATAATTATGCATCCCTCGAAATTTACTGTCATTATAATAATTCGAGTAATCCGTCAGGGCTGACTGTTTAATCGGCCAATTAGGGCTTCTGGGGATCTTTTTTAAAGGCCAATCAACAGCAAAGTTTGCTAGCTGAGTGTGTAATATCAGCTGTGCTGTTTGGTTGATCAAAATAACACGTAACTGTAAACATGACAAGCATTGGATGAACAATCATTTGCAAGCATGATTGAGCGTCCGTAGGTACCTATCATGATTTTGTGCGAACGTCTATTCTGTACGGAAGTGTGCTGCAAGCTTGCACAAAATGATTGTTCATGCAGGCTTTTTTTTAGGTGGTAAACATTATCAAATGAGTCCTTCCGCTCTGGGCGGGGCGGAAGGTACTGTCAGACTTTTACTGACTGAAAAACCACCCTGTTCCTTCTGTTGCCCTTTACGTTCCGGGGCCACGGTATCCTGTTAAGGCGTCCCTCAACCCCGGATTGTTCATGCAGGCTTGAGCCGTTGTTACATGTTTATGTAGAAAAGAGTCACTTTTACATACCCTTTGTCTTAATCAGTGTACTGTTATACTTGCATCGTTCTATAGATTATAATTGTTGCATATCGTTTCTCCTGTAACCTAACTTTAGATCACATGTAATTTTACCAAATAATAATCCCTAAATAATACAGATCCAGCAATAACAGAAACGACACTAAAAAAAAGTAGAATTCCGTTTTTTCCCTCCTGAGAAACGCTATTAGATACGTTATGTAAAGGACGTTGTTTTTTCTTGATATGTGTCCTACCATCATTTAAAGGCGCAGCCCTGTAACAAGAGAAATAAGATATAAAACATAGGGTTGAACAAACGGCGGTCGAACGCTCCTTATTTGTAAACATTGGTAGCACCCGATATTTGAACCTTGGAACACAGTGTGCGTGCCATGCTATAGCTGTGATAAGGAGATGAAGTAGCACGAAAATACTTTTCAAAATGGGTACTTAATTTTTAATGTTCGATATTTTTTGAATTCCGAAAGCCATTTTAAATTAACAAAACTGTAATTTTTTAATGCTAACTGCAGCTCGATTATTTTAAATTGTTGCGTAAATTATTGAATTTAACTGGTTCTTTTCATGTGTATTTTTTGTTTAAAAAACAACAAAATGTAAACATGACATATTACAATTCATTTAAGTTCGATTTAGTATAAACTATTTTATTGCTTTAATGACCACAACGCCTTTATCCAATTTCTGATCTTGACCCATTCTAAACGATAGCCACTTCTAAACTCATATTTCATGGGGTAATAAAAAAATATAGCTATAGGTATATCAGTCATAAAACATAGCTTTCACTGTGCAACAGTTTCTGTAGCTGCCATTCGTGGATATCTTTTTGCTAGCGAGCCTAGTCGCAGGCTGATCGGAGATCCGTACGCCGATTACTTTTCTAGTTAACAACATTGTATTTCATTACTTAATGTTACTTTGAACGGTAAATTATAGTGTAACGGTTGATTAAATAAGTGTTGAATCGTTATATTTAATTACTACGTATTTATGATTAAAATATTTACATTAAGAGGAAACGCGGGTGAACTTTTCTCCATACAAACGCTCTCGTCTGTTTTCTTTCTGGTTTATGACTTCAAAGCAATGATTTTTTAGAATAAAGTAAATATCAACTATTTTTATGCCCCTATGTTTTCCTTTTTAATGAGACATTATTTTTATAAGCACTAGAACCCACAGAAAATGCTCAAAATTGCCGCTGTGAATAGCGGCCTAGACATATTTAAAAACCATTAATGATAAAATAAAAATATAGGGGCATAGTATTTATCCTTCTTATTTAGTTTATGAAATATCTTTTATATTGGTTCAATATTAGAGAAGAAAATAGGCGAGAGCTAAACCCCGATTATGAATTTTTTATTAGGCTATTCTGTAGGATCTGCAGTTGTCCTTTTCGCACACCGAAGCTCGCAGAGCGACAGCGATAGTTTCTTCTGATACCTAATTTTCAAAAGTCTCTCCTCTCGCGTTACCTCTTAAAGAACATTACTAGAGGCTTTTCTGATGCATAACCTCTTCCTCTGCGAGCAGCGTAGAACCGGTCATTGTGATTAACGTTAGAGAAGGCCTATGTCCAGCAGTGGATTTCAGTCGGCTGATATGATGATGGTGGTGAGTCTGCTTCTTCCAGATTAAGTTTTACAGTTTAAAGTCACACTGATAGCTGTCCACCACCGCTACCATCTCTGTCTGGACGGCGCAGGCGCTTCGTTGTCGGTAGGCAAAATTAAAGACCAATAATAAAAGCCATTACTTCTTCTTTCTCTCTTTAAAGCAAGGAAACAACATAGGATGTCCACATCAATGTGTTTATGGAACGTTTGCTGATGCATGGAACATGAGAGATGATGCGTGGAACATGAGAGATGTTAAGAAGGATGATTCGAAAAAATGAAAGAGAAGGAAAAAACTAGACGTAAAGACACCAAAGTCAAAGTAAAAGTCAATTGAAAGTCAAATTATTGATACATACTGGATGTACCTAAACGACACATTACATTGATAGCCGGTTTATACGCACACTGCCCATCAAACTAAGTACCTAAGTTTGAGCAAAAAGTATTGCTGGGTAACTACCTACTTTTACCGTTGGTGTGAAAAAACACTTTTTTTTTGTAGTGTGCAAAATATTATTCTTATCGGAGCATGATAAGGAGCCGTGGGTGTATTTAAAATTTAGTTGCATCATTTTTAAAACTTTGTTTCGTAAAAAACGTACCGACAATCATATTGCAACATTGACCTTTAATATCCGTAACCAAAAGGACCAAAAAAAAACTAGAAGGACCAAAAAAAAAATCGAAATATCGGAAGGAGAAGATACTTAATTATCGGCTTTGTTTGTTGTCTTTTTCAACCATTATTTTAAGATGAATAAACTTGTATACTTTCTTGTTCAATTCCCAATATGAACTTTGCAGAACAGGGGTCATTAGGATTTTAGTGTTTAGATTTAAAGGAGCTTAATAATAATACTGTAACCACAAACTTTTGATGACACGGTTGGCATAGTGGTTAAGCGATTGGTTGCGCTGTTTGTCGCGGGTTAGATTCCCGCATGGAACAAATATTTATATGGCCTACAGGTAGTTGTTCCGGGTCTGGTTGCTTGTGTATGTTTATCTTTCTATGCGCACTCACTATATAGGAGAAATTCCTAAGCAAAGCTATTGAGTCCCAACGGATCGGTTTTAGGTTTATTGACAATTAAAGGTCATTCTGGTTCCTACAGATCTGTACTTCATTTATACTTACTCAACGGCAGTTATTGTGTTATGTTATTGAAGTAACTACATTTCATTGCATTTTGTTTATCATGCAAAATCGGTCCAGCTTTTTCTGATTTTTTAAAATTAACAGGAACAGACAGACAAGATTTTTAAAAATTAATTACTTGCTGTAAATACCGTGTAAACATTCATATGGATTTAGTAAAAAGACGTTATTTTTACATAATAGTCAGACACTTCAATTTTATTTTGTTTATATAAAGAAGAAGAAGCAGAAGAAGAAGGTAGCGGAATCTATTCCTACAGAACCCACCCGTCGATCTAGCATCTATTCTATTGAATTTATTTTTCTATATGTGCTATAACCGGTCGTAAGCAATCGTGTGAAAATAATACAGGCTTCGTACGAGTGGCCGTGACAAACGCCTTCCCCGGCCTGTGGAGGCTGCGGAGCGTGGGTTATGTGCCCCGAGTGTGCTTCTAACTGGTCAACCACCTATGAATGATACCCTATATTTTTCAATTAAAGGTGCGAATGTAATGGAGTGCCCATTGAACACTTGAAATAATCTTTTTTTTCAAGACTTTAGCTTGTTATCACCTGGATATCGATTTATTTGTATGTAGGTATATTTTAATTGGGTTGAAAAAAGTTGGATAAGAAAATGAATCGATGTTTTTTGTATTTTGGCGAGACGGTCAGATTAGGAATGCTGGAAACAATGTAATGTACGAAAAATAAAGATTATAGGCGTAAGTACCTTCTAATCTTTTACAAAAATAGTGAGGCCCTAACCACAATATAAAGATATAATCAGTACTCCAACTTCATATAAACGGACGAAATGCGAGCTATACCTACGCGCCTCGATCTTGGGGTGCGCTCGCGGCGCAGACAGTCACGGCTGTACCGCAGTGTCGAACGGACGGTGTGTTGTTTTTTAACCGCGAATAACCGATTTTTTCTCTAAAAATCTTGATTAATATGACGAGTAGAAAATATTGTGCTGTTTTTGGTTGCATGAATTCGCTAGCCGCGTGGCGCGTAGTATAATATGATAATGTTATATGTACTTATAATATTAGTAAGGTTATACTTATAACATTTAACGTTTACACTCGTAATAAATGGTAACCTAGTAATGGTAAAGTTAGATGAATTTGAACCTTCTGCAATTAGCAGTAGATAAAATATTCTATACGTACGAGCTTAATGAGTAAGAACGACTTGTTCAAGGAGGCCAATATTATAGAATACAGTGTGATACAGTTAAGCCAATTTGATCTTTAATACGTAAAGTTAGGGTAGGTAATTTTTTGAATACTGTTTTATCACATAATGGACTTGTTAATTACAACTGTATTTGATGAAACAATTTGGTCTACAAAATGGTTTGAGTTCAAAACTAAATTTACATTTTTTGTGGCTTTTTGTTTACAATATTTATTTACCTATGTTTTTTAAATTTTAACATTATTTGTATTAAATTAAAATAGTTAATTTAAATAAACTAAAAAAATAATATAATATTTACATTCACAAAACTAGAAAGAAACTCAAGTAGGTTGATGAAATTTAAATACTATAGGCGGCGGGCAGCCCTAACGCGTGAGAAAAAGTAGGCATTTAATTCAAGGTTACGGCCGAGTCCATTTACTGGTAGTATATTTATACTGTGCCCTAACTCTTGCGCTAGATATAAGTACCTGTGTTGCAGGAACGTGTGTCTTTCCAAATACATGAATCGAATTAAATGCAATAAGAAACTATATTATTATAAAATAAAAGAAACAGAAAATAAAGAACATTTTTTAAGTGAGCTTTTAATTTCTAGTACCTAGATCACATCAAGCTCATTTCACTTAAAAGATTTTTACAGAATAGATCGCATGTCCTGATAAATAGATTTTGGTAGTAACTCAAATAATAACTTCCAATAAAAAAATTACATGAGACAAATAATTACCGAAAATAAATCTTGATAAAACCAAACACTGGCGACAGAGCCAGACAGATTGGCATCATTACTAACATTTTGCTTCGAACAGCAATGCGCTATTCAAGTCGGTAAATTAAACCCAACCTTCCGATGTAGCGGTATATAGCTCTTCCCCACTTTCATATGAATAAGAACGTTAAGTCATTAATTAATTTGTTACCATAGGCAGGTACAATAAAAGTAATGAAACAGTTGTTATAAGGAATTAATAGCGCTGTAATATAATAATAATAATGTTATAATCTTTATATTGTATATTTAATAGTGTATTCTTCATTTAATAGTGTGTTTTAATTTAAAATTGCACTCCCCGCCATTAAATTGGTATAACACAAGCAGTGGAGGTAAATGCAATTTTAAATTAAACCATCTCTATCTAGGTTACATTGTGTAGTATTATCGATACCATTAAAGTACCGAGACCAATTACTATACCGTATCAAATTGTATAAATTAAAACATCTCTCTTGTACTGCTTTTATTTATTTAGTATCTAGGATGCAGTTTTTGTCGGCCGATGGTACAGTTGCTAATTGGTAGGACGAATACCTACAAGTATGTACATTTTGTCGATTAATCGGTAATTAAAATAAGACAAACGTACATTGTCTGATAAGTTCATTTAATTATAATGGGTATCTGTTTCACGGTATCAGAGCTTTTAATTAAATTAGGACCACAAATGATTAAGTGTTTGGTCCTTGTGTACGAATTTATGTAGGTACGACTATTTTTTTTTTATTGAGGTAGCTTCACATCTTCAATTATTCTTCTTCAATTATTTCGATTTAAAAAATAAGAAATACTTAGGTCCATTGACCTAAGTATTTCTTATTTTTTCGTCGGTCGTCTTAGGGGCGCTTACAATCAAGCAAAAACTATCCCTTGATCCATAATACATTTTGTCGAGTTATAAAAACAGACGTATGTTTCATTTTGTTTTCATTATCTATTTATTTTAACAAACGTTTTAAACAAACAAACGACTAGGAAGGTAGGTACATTTAGATTCTAGACCAGCACGAAGTCCCAATAGATTGCAAACTCAACAACATCAACATCGTGTTTTATCAGAATGAGAAATTAAACAGATATCACTTGCGTATCGTTCTCGCAAATTTAGATTGGCTGTTCTAAACCGTTGAATGACGTTCATTGCTCCTTAACTATCTACTTTAATGGAACTTTTAACAAATAAGTCGAGCGATGGATGTAAGTCCGAGGATTTTATCGTTAAAGTGTCTTGTGTTGTTTTAAAGAGAATTTATTAATTTAATCTTTGAATAGGTACTTGCTCGTTTGCTGTTGTTGGCTGAGTAAGTGTGAGGTAGGGCTGCCATCCGCTGTATCACCCCGAAATTTTCTTAGTTTAAAGGGTACCTACCTATCCGAGGGTCGTCTGGAAGGAGTGTCAGTAGTAGGTAATAAAATAGCAGGGTAAATTAATATTTATATCGTTTATTACATCAAATGCAATGCATTGTTACTTGGGAAACAATAAATAAACGGGTGTGTTATTTTGTATAACGATAAACTATGTTTGCAACCATTTTATACACATAAACTGTTAAAATGATACACATGTAAATATATTGATCGCTTAGAAATGTCGGGAATTGAACTGTTAAATTGATAAAAAAGTTGGTCTTAATAATTTACAAAAGACCAAATATTTAAAACGTTTCGAGGTAATAACATATTGACGAATCACATCAAATAAAACTTAAATAATAAAATAGGAAATCAAATATTTTTTATCAACGTGAAAGAAAAAATAATAATGTATGTAATTGATTAAAATTACACTAATTTCAATTAAACTTTAACAATGCTCATCCCGACATGCTAGACATGTGTATCAATTTAACAAATAAGAGAATCTATTTAACATTTCAGAACTATAGTCTGTGTATACACGTCATAAAGTTTATATCAAGCCAAAAGTGAACGATACTCGTAAACAAAATCAAGAAACAACAAATAATTATATGAAAACTCTCGTCTTTGGTTCCTATAAAAGCTTTGGGATACCAGCAGAGAAAAATAACACAAAATTGTACTGAGCAGGCGAGGAAATAGATACAGATTATTATCAATACATCTTGCGTCAGTTTGCCTTAGTTTAGTTTATTGCGTTGCAAAAACAACCTTACTTGATATTTACATAAAAAATTCAAATCACTGGTGCATTACATAATAATTATTTATGTACTCGCAAATAATCATTACAGTTCAACCGATCACAATACCAAAAAACGTACACTTTTTTTCAAAATAGCACCAATATTTTAATATCAGCACATCGCGTGTACCAAAAAACGATTGCTGGCAACATTGTTGAACAAATTAATAGCTAGCAACACCAAACTTTATGCAAATTCGCGCGATAATATCATTACAACCCTTACTGGAGTATTTCTTAAGTATTTTAGTACATTTAGGTGTAAAACAACGAAGAGAAAATATGCACTCATTAACAGTATACGTATTAGTGGTAGTTTTGATTACAGATGCCTAAAGTATTAAGATATGGTAAGTTAGACACTGAAGGATTACAGAGGTCGCACCTTATATCCAATCACACATCTTACAATAGAAAATATACATTTTATTCTTGTATAAATAGATATGTAATTAAGGTAAAATTAATTAAACTATGGTAACACTTTGTCTACGGAATCATAGTTAATAGAAGTCAGAAAAACGGATTTACTATTCATTTTTCTGCTAGAGAAGATCTTTTTTTAACATGAAGCATAGGTTTTTTTTTTAGTTTATCCCTATTCTTAAAATAGGAATATGATATGAGATTCATAATAGTGCTCGAGTATCTTTTGATATGGTTTAAATAATTTCTAGGAAGAGGATTACCTAGACGCGATATGATATTTTTTAATTAAGAATCATAATCATTTTAGTTATAACAAAGGATCTACTATCAATTGCAAGTTCGGATCTATGCATCAAGTTAAAAGTAAGCGATAATTACAATTAAAATTACTTCACAAAAATTATATCAACAACAAATGTGAACATTAACATTTAAATTTACAATCTACAAACAAAATGGCTCCTAATACAATGACATAACTTTAAAAGTTTCTCTTTGTCATGCGAAGAAATTGTCCAGCACAATAGTATGTTTAAAATCAATGTTTGGAGTATTGGTCATTGTATGCAGAAGCCATAAAACACAAATGTTGCCAACGACAAAAAAACTTTCGAATTATTTAAAAAACGTACCTAAATTTATTTGGTCTCATTTTAGTAACGGTTATTTATTTATCAACAGAAATCAATTAACAAATTAAATCTATACATAGAGTGGATTTACAGTTCATATATTATACGTATTTATTAGCTGCTTTTTTATTTCTTTCAATATTCAACGTCAAATTAGCTTCTTTCAGATGTATTCTCTAATTACTTTCAACTCACTTATATCAAGAGAATTTTGTCATTTTATAATTTAAATGTCATGTTTCAAAAATCGATTTATTTATTTATTTTATTTCGATTAAAATCATATATCTAAAATCGATTTTATTATGAATCGCAGATTGTACGTCATGATGATGCGCTATACAAATATTAGTATCATTCCTATCTAATGCAACACATTCATTTATATTACCACATTGTACTCAAGAGTACTCTTCCATCACTCCCTTCTTAATATTATGCTCATCTTTTTATTTTATTTTTAAAATTCGACTCAAAGGACTGAAATTGGTCCTGCCTCACTTACGGAGAGAATACCCTAAGGCTTCTCAATAAAGTAGCCAGGACATTTGCTAGACATTCAGCTCTTAGTGCCAGTTGACCTTCCAAGGTCGAGTTGTTCTCCTGCCCTTGACCTTGAGACTTCTTGGCGTTGTGTTCGTGAATTATTTGTGCCATTTCAGCGCCAGCCAGTTCTTTGAAGGCCGCTGTTACATCGTGGACTCGAAGGACCAAGTTCCGAGTTTGTAGTGGTGCTGATGTGTGTCTGCCAAGGGCCTGGGAGGAAAAATATAAGTTAATTTTATCGAATGGAGTCGGTACTTTTTGCCTATTCATATTTTATAGTAAACAATTAGTATTGGAGTTTCGGTCCACGCCTACCTGTGCCAAGTCAGACAGTCTTCTCAGCGGCGTGAGGCAGTCGGCCAGCGCAGTGGCAGCCGCGCCCCCCTGCGCGCCCCCCAACGCGCCCACCAGTGCGCGTGACGCCGTCACCAGCGTCACTGCACACGCTGTCAGCTCGCTGCGAGCGCGCTGCACACACAAAACGTTGTAAATATCAATACTTCATTCAACATTTACTTTGCCCTTTACAATAAAAAATTGTATTCAACTCACCTGAAACTTAGCCTCATCAATATCCTCCCCTCCTCCATGTGCGTGCTGGTGTGAGCACTTCTGCGCGACTTGGTGCAGCCGCTGCAGCAGCCCATCCACCGCCACCTCCGTCTTACACAGTAGGTTCTCTATCGACACGTGCCCATTGTTCCCTGACTGGAATTCCGGGAACTTCACCGTAGGAGGTGAGGGCGGCGTCGGAATGTCATCTACAACATCATCCTTGAATCTTACATGGTTTTGCACCTTTGGGGTCGGACTAGCGCTGTCCCGCCGGAAAGACTGCCGCTCTGATAGAGGAGGACTGAACACCCTCTCGCCAGGCGCGCCGTTCAATAAGTCCGGTCGGTTGCTAAACCGCCTGTTCATCTGCGGAGAACACAGAGAAAGTGCCGTATTGTTCTTCAAAATAGTATTCTTCGTCTCAGAGTTCGATCTCACGTGACGGGTCTGTAACGTCATGGAACTGTAGTTTGGTGATGATCGTATGTTCTGAGTTTCTTCATCAGTCAATCTGTTTTCGATTTCAAGGTTCCTATACGTGTTTAGGTTACGCTGGAAGTGCGGGGAGCCGATGCTGGCTAAACGTTGCTCTGGGTTCCTAGTTGGTGAATGCTTTTGAGCATTCTTCAGTCGAAGCACTTCGATGCTCGGGACGGGAGGTAGAGGCGGCTTTTTTGGAGGTAGAAGTATCGGAGGCGGTGGTGACAGAACTTTGTTTTCTAATCTTGGAGGCAACTGTGGAGCGTTTTGCGTACCTTGCTCATTGATGTCGCAAACGACCTTATAGTTCAACTTTCTATTGTTCAGTGTATTGAAATGACTGTATGAGATCTCAACAGATGTGAGTTCATTGTTGAGGCACGTGAACGAGTTCGACCTAGGTCTTGGTGCAGGCGTCGGTGGTGTCTTCGGTGGTCTCTCCGGAGCTTTCCTACAATCTGAGTTTTTTCTCCTCGGTGGTGGTCTAATTTCACACACGTCGGGAATGGAGTCCGAGTTTTGAATTTGACTTTCAACTTTTTCACTGTCGTCTGAGTTTTCTTCAGACTTATTTTTGTCTTTACTGCAGCATGAGAACATCCCTTTTCTTTCAACTGTAGGGTATTCTATTACATGCGCAGTTCCATTCGACTGTTTGTCACCAGACACGCTTTTTCTTTTCCCTTTAGGCGAATCTGTTTTAGTTTGGTTTGAAACTTTGTTTTTGTCTTTGAGTAAAAGGCTATTTCTGGCGTCGCTAAGGCTTTTTGCTGCGAACATATTCCTAATCTCACTGACGCTTAATGTTCCCTTTACGACATCACCGTTGGCAGTTTTTGCTTCGGCGTTTGCTTGTTCGTTTTTTGCTTGTAGTATTTGACTATGATTAGCATAACTAACTTGTTCTCTATCTAACGTTGATGAGTTAGAAGCCGGTGGAGGTGGAATGATATACGACATTATTTCTTCTGGAGTCAACTCAATCGCTGGCGTGACCCTTACAGTCGGTGGTTGTATGGTAACATTTGCTATAAATTCTTCTAAAGCATTCTTTTTTGGTGCATTCGACAAATTTTCTTGTGAATTTGCTTTTTCATCAGCGAACGATGGCGGAACTACGGGTAAAATTTGAGGCACTTGAGTAGCACAGTCTAATTCATCGGGCGTTTGTGGGGGAGGTATCAAAGTTAAATCTATAAGCTCAGCATCATTATCAACTACGCTCTCCTGATACAAGTACGGGTAATCAGGCGCTCTCGTTTCTTCTTTACTACTCTTTTCTCTAAGTTGCTTCAAATATTCCTTTAGGTTTGGCTCCTTATTGTCTTGCGTTGCATCAGGGCTGACAAGACCAAAACTGGTCCTTACCCCTTTGGTCGCAGCGGTTTTGTTCTGATGTTTACGTATAGGACTACTTGTGGGTGTATAAAGCGAATCATTGTCACTCTCAGAGTGGCATATATCATTGTTCAAAGCTATCAATGCATCAGTCAGACCACAATTATTAAGTATAGCACTGAGACCTTGTGATTGTCGCGTGGTTAAGCTATTATTGTCTTTGCCACTCTCCGGTACATTTAAGCCATTCAGCCCTTGGTTTATAGTTTCAGTCAGCAAAAGCAAAGAATCACTATGTCTCAATATACCGGGCGCGTCATCCGTCATTCTACTAGTATTAGACTCTGTATCACTTTCTACGTTATCTACACAAGTTTCTTTACCAACTAGCTCATCTCTTAAATTTTCATGATAAGCATCGAAATCACAATTCTCAGTCAAATATTGTTCGGAGTTTTCAACTAGTTTTTGCATTTCTGCTACTCTTCTTAGCACTTCCTCGTTCTTGGCTTCTACTAGCCTGGGGTTGTTCGACGCATTCTCTAAGAGTTCCATGGACAGAACACTTTGAAGATCGAAGCCCATGCCGTCTTCGAGGTAGCACGTATCGTTTGGATCGAAGAGCCTGAAGTCATCGTTTCTCTTGCATTTCTCGAAATGAACATCGTGACCTAGTAGACCAGATTTGGAGTCATAGCCTATTAGAGGACTGGAGTTGTTGCTGTGGTTCCTGTTGTTGATGTTGGTGTTCATGTTGGTGTCCAGCGACTTGTTCTGGTCGGGGGTGGAGTGGTAGGGGGGAGGCATGCTGAAGATAGCGTAGTGCTTCTTAGACAGCGTGTTCGGATCGTCGTAGTACAGGTAGCTCCATTTAGCTGGCACCACATTGTGTTGAGACAAGTATGGTGGAGCTGGAAAATTAAAAAGGTTTTTGAATTATTAACCTTATGCTTTCTTACTTTTATGGCCAGAAACTAGTTTCTAGTTTAGTGGAAGTAAAGTACACCATATCTCATGACACTCGGCAATAAACTAACTTTTATTGAGTGAAATAAGTTTTGTAATCGGACTAGTACTTTTGGACCTTTCACAATTTATTAGATTAGTTTTGACTTACCTATATCTTCTGTCATTGGCTCTCGTTCTTGTTCGACATTCAAATCTTGGCCAGTTACTAGGCGGTAGTACCTGTAAAAGCATCAAATGGAGACTTTTTATTTATTTTTAATACATTAATATACATAATATCACACCTGTAATCTCCAAAGGGTTAGGCAGAGGTGTGCCCATTACACCCATATTTTACCAGTTATGTTTAGTCACATGTAATAGGGGGCGAGCCTATTGCCATCAACCGGACACAAATCCATTCTCCGAGGCTGCTACTGAGAAATTCCTGATGGAAAAACCAGATAGCACTTCTACCAGATCTAGGGATCGAACCCAAGACCTCATCATGCTCACAGTTCTTTAAGTAAATGTTTGAGCATACCCAGCAATGATGAGCGGCATCTCGGCAGCATCCCGCTCATCCATCAACAGCGCCAGCACACGATCTCTCTGCAAGAAGATCGCGACGTCTGCGCCGCCGCTGGACCAGTCGCGCTTCACTCTGATGCCTTCCACTTCTTCTAGAGAGGCGATGGGTTGAGGCTGGTATGGTAGAAGACGGGATGAGGAATAGTTTGAGAAAATCAATATGAATTCAATATGGGTTAAATGCTGTAGAAAAATTATTTAAATTCAATTGAATAATGCATAACGTCACGCCTGTAATCCCCGAAGGGTTAGGCAGAGGTGTCCCCTTTAGTACACCCACATTTCGCCAGTTACGTTTAAGTCCCATGTAATAAGGGCGAGCCTGTAACAATGCAGTTCTATGTAATTTTCAGTTTTTCAAACAAACCCATGTTCCAGAAACATGGGTTTTGAGACTCAGTTACAGACTTACCACAGAGTTACTTCTACCCACGATCTGGCTGAGTCCAAACCGTGGAGACACGAGCAGCACTCGCTCTGGTCTGCTGCTGCTGAAGCACTTGGCGCCGTAGCTTGGTAGGCCAGCCACGATGTCCAGGTAGTGGAGCTTGGCCTGCAAGGAACATGAAAATGGTCATTAGTACAGTTAGTATCTAACAAAATATGATAAAGGAGAAAAGCTTTTGTCCTATGGTTGATATGCGAAGAATTTTCCCACATTATTTCCTACCGCTAGTAAATAATGTCGGAACGTCAATCAGTAATACAGCAATTCGTGGAAAGTAAAAGAAAATAAGATCAAATATTCATATTATTCATTAAAAATTAAAATTTAACAGTAAAAAAAAATATATGGTGACTTGACTTACAGGTTTAAAAAAAAACATAGTTTAGGCACAAGTCTTCCACAAATAAATAACTGTCTAGTGTACCTGTAACTGCGTCAGCTGCCTCTGACTGCCAGTCATCTGGGAGTTCATCTTGAGGAAGTGCGCGATCAGTCTGCGAAGCTCCTTACGCTTCATACTTTCTAGTAGTCCGCTCGGGACAAACCGCTCTAGACCGAACTCTCTCCTGGAAAGTGCAAAGGACACATATTACCACAATGTCTGCGAAATAATATCTACGTCTGCCATGTTTGTCTGTCAAATATGTATGTCTGCAATGTCCATGGAGCTTTCGGAACAAATAGAAAGAATCTTGATAATTAGGTACCGAAAAAGAATTTTTTTTACAACTTTTTTATTAGTATTTGATTTACTTGTTTACCTACTGAAATACACGTATATGATTTTCCGAAACTAGATTCAAACGATTGCAAACCGTTTGCTTGGCATGCACCCAAAAACGCTCCAAAGTCTTGTCTAACATGGTGCAATTTTAAGTTTAACTTAAATAGTTTTTTCAGCTTCAGCGATTTTAAGTCTTCTATAACTATATAAATCGCTCTTCGCTTTCATTATTTTCCATTATCCATATTAAAATTTGTCATCGATACGCTAATAACATGACTTTCCAAATTTTAGACTTTTTGAGATACCATGCTACATAAACGCTCTAAACAAAATCACGCTCAACTTACTCAACAGCCTTGACAGTGAGCTTAGCAGGCGACATGTTGTTAGCCAGCGCGTGCTGGTGCATGTGCAGCGCCGCCAGCCGCAGCGCCACGTCCGGCTGCAGCTCCGGCGCGAACCGCTCCTGCGCCACGTCGTTGCAGCACTGCATGTACAGATAGTCCAGCGCCGCCAGGTCCCTCTGTGCCAGCTCCGCAGCCGACGTCGGCATGAACACGATGCGGAATAAGCAGCGCATTTTGTAGGAGCCGGGACGGGCTGCGATCTGGAAAGATGTCAGGGTTATTGTAGTAGGTAATACTTGCCTTTTAGCTCCTCGTCATCAGAATATAAATGTCATCAGCATATTGCTACATGGCGCTTATAGCGCCCGCCCGCGCGATATTTGTGTATCCATTTTGCAAAGTAATAAATACTCTAGCTTTGCAGCAATATGGTTCAATTATGAACGAACAAATATTTAAATTCACGTCCCGCACATCCACGCGCATACAGACCTTTCAAACCAAAGATTGGCTAGACCAGAATGTAAATATTTGTTTGTACAACATTGAACTATATTGATCTGTAAATAGAATATTTATTCAATCCATAGCATCCAATCCATTTCCCACCTAGCCGGTGAAAAAGCACCTTGACTGTCAAAGTGAAAGCATTTATTTTAACTATTTACAGGCAGTTTTAAATTGTCATGGAGTCGGTCAGTTAATCAGAAAGATGAAACTAGTTGCTCGTTCTAAAATGTAGGTATGTCTCTGTGAAGTAAAACTCTTCAGTTCAACATAACTAATATTTTATAGGTTTTTCTACTAGCCATTAGTCAGTCCTAGGAGTGGCTACCTTCACCAGATACATCTAATTACGACCCTTAACCAATCGATATACTTATTCTAAGGACTACTAGACTTACCCAACTGATTACCTGGGGACGGAAAAATATATCTCTGTTATACATATCTGCTATTTTAATAGGGTAGATAATAAATCACTTTCGCCCTCAAAAGTTAATACATTAATTATCTTGCAGCATTAGTTCAATTCCCCAAGGCTACTTTAAGCAGAGCTGGTACTGCGACCTTTCTAAAAGCCAATACGTTCACAGTAACTGCAATTTACTCTGAATAAATCATCATCTGCTTAGCCTTTTCCCAACTACATTGGGGTCGGCTTCCAGTCTAACCAGATGCAGCTGAATACCAGTATTTTACATGGAGCCACTGCTATCTGACCTTCACAATCCAATAACTGGGTACCACGATACCCCATGGTAAGACTGGTTGTCAGACTTTCGGACTTCTGACGACCCGTAACAACTGTTAAAGATCTACGTATGACAGCCGAGACCAACGGCTTAACGTGACGGGTCCGAATTGATCTAATGTTTTAAAAATATCTGTTCATATTTACCCTAGCCAAAGACTCCTTCGGATCCAGTAGCGTCAGTTTATTCCTTCTCAAACTCTTGACGTGTTCCACCACCAGGCTGAAGTGTTCCTCCGCCGTGATGCACAGCTTATCCTTCAAGCTCGTCACCACGTCAGCCACTGTGGTTGTGGTATCATACTTGAAAGACTTCGTCTGTCCATTTTCTAGGAATACTTTCAGGACATTCGCCATTGGAGGCAGGCAGAGGTCGCCGAGGGAGAACGCTGATGGCTGGAGTAATGAAGAGTTGCATTAGTTGGATGGAAAAAGAGATCTTGTTGCGTATCAAATAAGGTAGGTTTTTTTCTAGAATATTCTAGACAAGCTGATGAAAATGGAGTACTGTTTTATTTAGCAGTCTTACAAAACTTTGCGGAGGAATATCTCTGTAATTTCATCGGCATTCTACTTATCGAATTGAAATTCAAACTGCAGCAATGCTGCTTCGCACAAGAACTTCCACAAGGTGTGTATATCATAAACAAAGGTCTTTCAACTAGCGAAAGGTGTAAGGTCTTGCAGCAGAGCCTAATAAATACTCCTCTATTTAAGCAACCAAATTCTCAATATCACTCAGGTTCAAATGAATAATGTACAATCTATTAGGAAGAGAATAATTAATAATTGTCAACCGAAATGTATGCCACGTATCAATTAGCAAATGAGTTGATACTTAGTATGTGAGCAAACAACAGTAACTGAATACAGAAAACATAAACAGTTGTAATAGCGTTTGGCTATTTTGAGAATAGTTGTTATTTTCCCATAACTTCACTTCAAATTCCGTCAGTACATAATCATCGATAGAAGCAAAGTATAACGGGTGTTCTAAACTTAACAAAACTGACAGTTACATGTTATACCCATCATCGCGATCATTTTATTGTTCTAGTAGTAGCTGACCATACCTGGTTACTTTCTGGTTATTCAGATAATAAAGGTCAAAGTTCCAACTTAATATACAAAAATAAGTTTTCAATTGTTTTAAATATCCCCCCTTTAACTCCTATACTGTACTATGCACCAGTAAGCACAATAATTAGCATAGTTAACAGCTATGTGATGTGTTCTTAAAGTAAGTCCAAAAACACTTACAGGATACATAGGGGCTCCATTCAACTGCACTGAATCAGCGAACCTGACCCTGGGTGGTCGTGCCCTTAACCTCGCCCTCTTAGCTGCAGACAGCAGAGCTGATCTCCTGGCAGGGTTCCCACTCCTGGCTGGCTGGCAGACGCGTAGCGTGACACGTTCAGAACAAGCTCGCACTGCCGTGATGACGTGTTCCCGAGCGGCTAGGCTGACGTCCTCGCCGTTGACGCAGAGGATCTGGTCTCCAGGTTCCAGCTGGAATTGAAGATTTTATGTTTAAGTAGAGCCTGTTGGTGTCGGAGTTGCAATTTTATTTATGTTTTAAATTGCAAAAATTATTTGTCTTCTTTGAAAAAAGGAGTATAGTAAAGTAGACCACCTGCTAATTTCACGCAGTGTGTGCTCGAAGACAACACCAAATGAAAATGGTGCAAATAGTCTAAGACTTTGTTGAATACCGTCTTAAAAACCGTTACATTTGAAGATTTTGTTTAGTTGAAATCTACTATCTGTTAGAATCGATTAAAAACTTTGCCCCACACTAGCAATTTATTGTGTATTATGGAACTCGGAACAGGTAGTTACTTGTAGGCCATACAAATATTTTTGTTCCATATAGGAATCGAAACCTGCGACATAGCGCAGCAGCCAATCACTGAGTCACTTAGCCGTCTCGTCGCTAAACCGATCAAGAATGCTCCGTAAGTCCTTGTTCTTTAAGTTTTAATTCAAACTAAACGTTTCCTCACCTTCCCCACACTAGGCGAGTTATCAGTCACGAACCGCACCAGCACGGGTCTCTCCGACCCCGCAACGAACCCGAACCCCAGCTCCTGATCCCTCTCCAGCACCACGTCTCTTGGCGCGGGGGGAGACTCGCAGGAACAGCCTTCTGGAGCCACGTATGTCGTGGTCTTATTGACGTGGCTGGAAGATGGAGAGGAGAACTTATTATTAATGATAATTGTTGCTGGTCATGCTAACAAACCAACACAACATGCACGTGGTCTGCACGCGCAGGTGTCATGTGCGCACAGACTTCGTATCGCATCATCACACGTCTCGCTCGCGTCCCTACCCAACTCTCTAGTTTTCAAAGACCGCGACGGACGATGCTCTGAACGATAATTGAAAAAATATTGTTTCTGCGGGACATTTGTAGTTGGAATTAAGAAGACGGTAAGATACGACGCGTCTATTATATTCAGGTCACTTTTCCCAGCTCCATTCAAAACAGCCTTGGTCATTTCATTTTTCCTGTTATTGAATTTACACGATTTGCCACCTTGAAGTATTACTTTGTTCATAGTTTTTGTGGCAAGTCCGTCTCACTCCCTCTCAGTCTCTTACTCCCTTAGACTATTACTGTCCTAACGTCTCCAACAAAAATATTTTTTCATTGCTGACCTCTTTCTTTCTCAATAAATTTCATTAAGACCCACTTAGCAGCCATTTTCAACTAAGTACTTACTTGACATAATAAGGTTTCCCATGGCAGTCGAGCGCCTGCTCCCATCCATAGGGCAGTTCCTCCTCATCATGCTCGCTGCCACTGCCGCTGCCTTCCCTGCCGGTGGGCCAGCACTCCGCAGGTGGAAGCCAGCTAGCCGTCCGTGTGATGTGGCTGGAGGAAAACAAACGAGGAAGTGTTATTATAAAGATGACAATTAAAATCTTTGTAGATATGTTTATGTGCACAGAAATGTAGGTTACACTCTCGGATCGAAAGTAACGATATACCTAAGTTGGACTAATATAAGTATACCTATAATATGAAGCGTGTTTTTTCTTTTTGGATGAGACCTGCAGAGGAACTTTTACCGAGGGATTTTTTACAGATTAGAAAGGCTGATGGCGAAACAATATTATGCAAGTAGTCCGTATTATGTAACTGTTTACATCTATGCTAATACCTACTAATTTCTGCCCAAGACTTCGTCTGCGTCGAAGTTGATGTATTATCCCACGGTAATCGTACATTTTCCGTTTTCGGGACAAATAGCCAATATGCTATTTTAGACTATAAGCTATCTCTTCGCCAAATTTCCTTCAGCCGTTTAGGCGTAATTGAGTAACAGACATCTATTGATACAAACTTTCGCATTTATTATAAGACGAGCCTTCGCACGGGTGCAATGTAGATACTAACTGTACAAAGAAACCTACAACGATCTATTGATCCGGGGTTGCGGGACGTCTTAACAGGATACCGTGGCCCCGGAACTTAAAGGGCAACAGAAGGAACAGGGTGGTTTTTTAGTCAGTAGAAGTCTGACAGTCCCTTCCGCCCCACCCAGGGCGGAAGGAGTCATTTGATGATTTTTACCACCTAAAAAATAAAAAATAAAAGTATCTATTGATGAAAAGCGCATAAATAATACCAGCCTATTACTGTCCCACTGTAGGGCTAAGGCCTCTTCTCATACAGAGAAGGCATGAGCATGATCACCACGCTTGCTCAAGGCGGATTGGCGATTGCAGACTTATATTAATTACAAGTCCAGGTTTCCTCACGATGTTTTCCTTCACCGATGTCAGTGACGTCCAAGATAAACTTAAGAAATTAGCAAAATCCGTTGCGTGGATCAAAAGATCCAAACGTACTGACGGGCGGCGGTAAGTAAGAAATCAGACAATTTATGATTTGATTTGCAGTCGCGACAATGAATAAAGGTAGGTTCACCTTGCGGTTATGCCACATTAGTTAAATAGCGCCATTTGTATGCAAAACAAAGCCTAGCACTCATTTAACAGTAACTATCCTTTTATTCACAGACACGGAACAGCAAACAATAAAATTATCGTGAATCATTTACGAGAAGCTAACCAGCGACTATTATAGCAGCATAAATAGGGGTTATTTTAAATGTACGAGGACGGATCCGTGTGGCTTTGTGCCAGGAAGCCTGACTGCACTTCCTATACTGCATTTGAATTGACCTTTACCATGCGGGGTAACGGAACTCGAGTAGCAATGTTATTATAGAAACAATGGTTTTTGGTTAAAATGTTGGTAAAGGGGACATAAGACTTAAACATAACTGGCGAAATGAGGGTGTACATTAGTACACCCACATTTCGCCAGTAGAGAAGCACCAGAGATGATGGAATGGTGATGCCAGGCAGAGATGTAGCCATTAGGGTACATCTCTGCTTAACCCTACCTTAAAACCCTTCGGGGATTACAGGCGTGATGTTATGTATGTTGGGTTTTTATTTTCGTTTTGTGAAAGCAAAATTTAATTATGTCGTTTATTTTGTTTTATTTCTTCGTTTATGTTTTGTTTTGTTCTATTATTTGTATAATTGTGTTCTTTTGTTTTAATTGTTGTTAATGTAATTGGCTTTTGGAAGCCGTATTAACATAAATAAATAATAATAAATAATGACGTTTTAATAATGGTCTAATTGATAAATGATTTGACTTTTCGGTTTACTTAATAGCTACCTATTACATAATTATTCTCGTATAAACTGGGACATATCAAAGCAACTTGGCAGCAAGTAGGCACTTAAATCCCGACGGTTGCTTCCTACAAGATTCAACGAGGATGTAACAAGACTTATAAAAGTTTGTTTTTCCTGAAATCATTTGATCTTCTCAAAATTTTCATCCCGATTTTACAAAATTTTGCAGCGGTCTCAGCAGGCCACGGCAATAAACAGCTATTGTTTCAAAATGTAGCAAACTCCCAAGTCACCGTGGCATCCATCTTACTTTTTAATTTAGCCAAGATAAATGCTTAAGAGTAGCGCCACGATCGCTTTGTTGTGAGAAACAATACCCTGGGAGCTTTAAATATACATAGACGTACTGTTTTTACGACCTAATGACGGTAAAATAAAGGGTACAGAAGGGAAACTCGTGACTGAAAATAATGCACCGTGTCACATATAATTAATCTAGGTTATTTAGCTTTATCATTGATTTACATTGATTGTGTGTGTATTGTAGTACTACAATACACACACACCCCCATTTGTACCTATTTATTTATTTATAATATTAATAACAATAAACCTTTATTTCAGGCAACTAAGACCCATAAAACACAAATACATAAATAAGTACAATAACTATAAACTAATACATATTTTATATAATAAACTTATAAAAACTACTGCACACGAAGTGTTGGCGTCAAAGAAACAATTTATACTTGCAGTTTGCACCAGTCGTACAAGCTATTGGCTAATAATAATATAATTTAATTACTGACTAAAACCTAATTTAAAAGAGTGCCGTGGAGTTTCTTGCTCGTTCTTCTCCATAGAGGCCTCCTCCTTTTTGGAACGAGCAACTAGCTTCATCTTTCGGACTAACTGACCGACTCCTTGATAATTCAAAAGTGCCTGTAAATGGTCTAATTTAAATAAATGTTTTGACTTTGACTAAACATAAAAAAGAGCAACATAAAACCAGAATTACAGTAGATTAAATGAAATTAGAGAAGTATAATAGTAAGATAAAAATTATTTTAGTACTTGTAGTGGTTTTTATTCTAGTTTTAAGTATATCATCTTTACATTTATACATGTAGGTACCTAATTCACCTAATTATTTGAATAATAAAGCTATACAAAATATTCAAAAACATCGTTTTAAAAGATTACTCTATTAGAAAGTATGTTTATACTCCAAACTTAATCTTAAAAAAAAATATCTCTGTTCGAAACTTTATTTTAGAACGGGCAACTAGATTCATTTCCTTTTTTTTCGGCGCTTGCTCAAGGCGCATTATTCCAAACTTATGTTTGTTATAACTCCAACTTCCCTCACGATATTTTCCTTCACCGATATCAGCAGTGATGTCCAAGATTAGGAAGCAAGCAATAAGCGACTGCGAAAATGGCCACGAATTTCGTGCGCGAGTGAAACTTCTGTATCCCTTTATTTCTCATTACTTCTCCGGGAAGATTACTTTATCAAATATGTATGTACGTTTGTTTGATTGTTTCGTAATAAATGTTATCTCTTTAGTATTGTTGTTTTTGTGTTGGATCTGGATGTAATTAGAACGTGGCGCGACTGTGAATAGAACTAATTACATGAACACGTTAAGGTAAAACCTACAAGCTGGACCGCTGAAAGTAGAACTGAAAATTGTACTTTCACGTAGGTACGGCAACGTAGGTAAGCTCAAGGGTTTACTTCTGGTAAAATGAACCATCCCTTTAAGCCAATTGAACTGTATTACTTGATAGAAATGTAACATGTTTGGCATATTCAATTAGTTGAAGTCATTAATTTAATTATTAAGAGATTAATATTTCTCATAAGTTTGAGATCAGAAGAAACTAAGATACATAAGTAATCAGAAAAGCATTGGACCACTTTTTTTTTTAATTGTAAAATGTTATTATAAAACCAGAAGACTAATTCCCGTTTATGTAATCTTTCAAAACTTTAAAAGTAAGTAATTTGATCTCATTTCCGTGACAATCAGTGTCAAAAATCTGTCAAAAACAAAGATAATGGTATTTCTGACAGATTGATACTAAGGTAACAATGCAAACGTTCATAAAAATACGGGAATTTCTCCTCTCATATTCATAAAGGCCAGGTCAACAAACTAGCTGTTTAAACGTAAACACAAAAAGAAAATTGCTCCAAGAAAAGGGGTCCTTTCTTTCATCTTAAATAAAATAGAAAATTACGTTGATCAAATATCTTGTTACCAAAAAATAAAGATAAAGTTTATTCGTAATAAAATTTATGTGGGTCCGGAGTAAAACGCTCGCGCGTCCGCCAACCTGTAGCGGGGTAACCAGCATGATGAGCTTGTGTGGTCGCAGTGGCGGTGACAAGCGACTGACATTATAACTTTGAGAGATACATGGGGTGATTTAGTGTTAAAGGTGTGTGGTAACCTTACTAGCAAACAACAACAACAGCATTTTTTGTGAATACCACTGTCTTCTACCTTCTTGTACCTGTTTATTGTATTTTATATGTGTGAAGACTTAATTGACCTTAATATTGTTTTTCACATAATCATACTTCTGTACTTAGCAGTAATTATTACGAAAAAAAAAAACTTTCAAAACTATTTAAAAGTAAAAATGATACCATAAACCAACCACAATCAGCCGTTTCGGAGTTATGGTTTAAGAATCTTTAAAGGATGAATAATACCAGTACCATTATAATCTTTTATTCTAAAAAATGCTGTTGGAAATGCTGTAACTGTAGTTAAGTTTAACTGTAAAAATATGTTTAGTTGTATAAATTTTGAAAATAAAGCAAAATCACCCGCTAACACAGGGACCCCACCCTTACCTCAATTACAGACATAGCCGAAACTTTTTTATTTACGTTGCGCGACATAATCTAGCGTAACGACACGCATTACGCGTTTACGCGTTACGCGAGACGCCGCTGTAAGCTGGCCAAATTATTGTGGAAACACAATTCTGGCTTAAGGTGCTTCATATTACCGGGCTGGCTTGCGGTTTATTTTGTAATTTATTTATTACCCGAGGGCGTTACTTGTGATTTTGCAGACTTTTTTCATTATACGGTAGAAAAGAACAGTGAAGATTTCAGTAAGGTATGATAAATTCTAAATGACTTTTGGCTACTTAATTGGTAACTTTCAAGTTATTTTTTGACTACTCTTGCGTGTTATTTCTTTTATTTTATTTTTGTACGTCGTAATGGCCTGGTGGTTTAGGCGCTTGCCTCTTAAGCAAGAGGTTGCGGGATCGACGACTTTTACATTTTCTTTTACTTTTACATATTAGTTGCTGTGCCCGACATAATCCATAATTGTTTCTATTTATAATTAAACAAATATTACCTGTATTTTCACATTATGGATTAGAATAAAGATTAGATCTTTAAATTAAAGTGTACTTTCTAAGTTTATCTTGGAAGTCATCGGTGAAAGAAAACATCATAAGGAAACCTGGACTTATAATAATTGTAAGTCTGAAATCGCCAATCTCCCTTGAACAAGCGTGGTGATCTATGCTTGTGCCTTCTCTGTGCAAGAAGAGGCCTTGCACGTAATATCTTTAGGATATTGACGGTAATTTAATTAAAACTTCTTTAGCCAGCTGGTTAGACATGCTTTAAAAATTTCGATCCTACCCAGGTACATGTCTCTGAACTCCAAATAAATAATCTATGAAGTTTGTTTACATTCAAGAACTTTTAGTACCCTTTTCTCCTCCGAGTCTCCATGAGAACAAAGTTTCCCGGTGATCTGTGACGTACCTCTACCCGGGATGAGGTACATTAGGGTAGCTACACTTCTTTATATTATCTACATTCATTATTCAAAAAGGTTAACGCACATTTTTTTGATGCGCACGTTTCCTTGGAAAATCATGATGCCTATAAATTGTTGTGGCATTTTTTCTTACGTACAAAATGTGTACGTTGTCTATGCTCACTATTTAGAGGCTTTTTTGAAGGTTTCTACAACATATAATAACATATTTTTCTTTCTAAGAATATGGTATATTGATTTATATTGAATCTTCTGTCTCTTTTGCGAATCTATAGTTTCAACAAATTCGTTTTTTTAGAGTAGGTGTTGACGTTTATTGCGGCATCAGTGGCGTTTTTAATGGCCTCCGAAGTGCAGGAGGTGTAGGGACACCTCGGGCAATGCAGAAAGTGGACCTCCTCATTTCTGATTCGTTGTCGCAGAGAGACCCCGAGCATAGCTAAGAAAGTATATTTGTTGTTTTTTAAACCGAACTGGCTTCGGTTTAAGATAACAACAAATAAATCTATACTTTTTCAATATTTTAAAAGACTAGTTTCTAGCAGGTTCTAGTTTTGTGCCCGGTTGATGGAAATAGGCTCGCCCCCTGTTATATGGGACTTAAACATAACTGGCGAAATGGGTACACCTCTGCCTAACCCTTCGAGGATTTCAGGCGTGATATGTGTAGTTTTTAGCAATAACTTCTCATACCGTGCCATAGCTCGATGATATCCACTCATCCATCATATCAACCGCGTTATCTACGCCTATTTCTATGCCACACCTTTCGTCCAACAACTGTCGTTGAAGGTGATACAATCTAGCTGATGGGCTACTGCACCTGTCTAGACTGACTTTATATTACGATCATTAATCTAAATGAAAACCGTGGAGGTTACGGAATTTTCCGAGCAATTTCGAAGAGAGACAAGTCAATGTTAGATTGAGAAAACCAGTCCCGTTTATTTCATTATTACTGGTGTTTAAACGAGGCAAAATTGCCTGTTGATTGCAATAAATTGAACTGTTCTTGGTTCAAACTTGAACCAAAACATAAATCACTACTTTGCTTTTACCATCCAATAATGGCACTAAAAGTAAGAAAAATAAAATCAAACCTGTTTATTCCAATTTCAAATTAGACGATACTTTTGAACGTCATTTACAAGAAAAAAGAATTTAATCTAGTGGCCCCTTTCAAAGAGTATTTTCTTAAGAAGTAGAATGGGCAAGAAACTCCACAATTACTCTTTTATTTTTGTTTTTAATATTTTTCTATAGATTTCCAGTAGGCCTATGTTCAGCAGTTGACGTCCTGCGGCTAATATGTTGATGATAATGAATATTTTTCTGTTTGATATACAACTCAATACAGAATCGTGTCGTCTTAGGGTTAGAGACCAGCTTAGCTCTAATTTTAAAATTTTTGTCTGTCAAACGATTTCCGTTCTTACTCCTTAAGATTTAAGTTTTGAATTGTTTTTTTTTTGTTTTCAGTAATTCTTCGTGTCGTTAATAAAGTACGTTATTTTCTTTTCCCTCTATGAACATTTGCAAATGCGATAGTAGTCAGAAACAGCTAAAAAAAAGCCGTCGTAAGTCCAAAACATTTTAATAAAAAAATCTTTATTCAAAACTTTTCCGTACCTTAGTTTGAGGCTAAAAATAAACAAAGCAAAGTAATCTAAAAAGCGGTTAACACCAAGCGGCTGCGGTAAACGGTTAATAACCGTCCCGCGCCGGAACCGGCCTGGGGGACCGGACAAATTGCAGGTACGGCCAAACGACCGGGGACAGCGGCCATGATGGAATTGTAGTTGGGACTGTCGCGTTTATTTTCATAAAAAACTTTTGTTGTATCGCGAGTCTTGTTTAACACGTTTTTCGTCTGTTTATTTTAAAAAAGAAGGTCACACAGAAACATTTGAATATAGGGCGGAACATAGAGTGGCAATTCTACAAAATTTTAGTAACGATCACAATCTAATCTCAATCTGTCAAAAATGTCTCTCTAACTACATTGAATTGATTGTCGCTGAGATGTCATTGCCACTAGATTTTAAACGTTTTTATTTAGAACTAGTTCTTGCCCGTTAAATTTGCGTTTTTTTATTTATTAATAATTTTCGCGTTAAATTCGGGTAACTTAAAGCTAAAATAAAGTGTATTTTTAGGAGAAATTGTGTCTTAAAATTATTGGTAAGTACCCAATTGTGTAAACTATATGACTTCCCAATGTTCTTAAACAATGGTTTCATATTAATAAATATTTTAATTGACTTTACAAATCATGGACACAGTACATCATCAATTGACCGGACGGTGGACACCGAACGAATACGTAGTTACGCCTGATTGTGCCCCCTCCTCAAATAGGTACCTACACGTGACTGTTATTGTACTCATCTGAGTCCAGTTCAATTGGGGACTGCAGACAAAATAGGGGGCATTAGTAGATTTGTTCAATTTAGGGAAAACGTGCAATGGGCGGGAAATGCAGGTTTTCCTTGTGTCTTTTTGGTGATTTAAGAGTATTAGAACATTGTTTGTAGAAAGAAGAATTAGGATCGTATTTAATATTCAAAGCATTAGAAAAATATTATATCTTCACTAGATTCTGCACGTGACTGCGTCCACATAAATGTCGGTTATTGATGGGCCCCGTTTGATCCCCTTTAGGGGAGAATTTTAGAAAATCCGTACTTAGCGAACGTCTACTAATTAATTAAAAACTACCTCCCTGCTCATCTTTTTACGTCAAGCGATTTTCGATCGGGGTTGCGGGACGTCTTAACAGGATACCGTGGCCCCGGAACGTAAAGGGCAACAGAAGGAACAGGGTGGTTTTTAGTCAGTAAAAGTCTGACAGTCCCTTCCGCCCCACACAGGGCGGAAGACTCATTTGATGATTTTTAGCACCATAAAACAAAACGATTTTCGATATTTCGTGATGACTGTGTTAGTGACCTTTCGGCCTCATCTACGGAGATGCGGGGCGTCGCGCGTCGCGTTGTGCGGCGCGGCCCGCACTGAATTCAAACATATGGCGTTGTATGAGTGCGTTTACGGAGAAGCGATTTTAGATGTACTCATTTTCCCGCCACGAGACGCCACGCTGCACGCGACGCGCGACGTCCCGCGTCTCCGTAAACGAGGCCTTCGCTTTTATATACCTATTAAAAATAACGGCCAAATATCGGCAGATTATGTGTTATATTGCTAAAATGTAATTTTGGTGATATATATATTTTTTTATAAATAGCTAATAGTTTACATTGTTACACGAGTATAATTATAGTGATATAACTGAATTTATACTATAGCTCTAGCTATAAGCTCTGGCATTGTAACGTTATATTGAATATAGCAAAGCATCTATAAATTTTACATCTCAATCATTTTAATATTGATTGTCTATAAGCTTACCAATGGCCAAAATCAATACCGGTTTACCACTGTACTAATTGCTAATACAATTTTCAGTATTGTATTGGTATTAACATTTCAGAGTTGGCTGGTAGTTAGTGGTAGAATGCTAGCAAAACCAAACACCAAATACAAAATACCCCTTCGGGGATTACAGGCGTGATGTTATGCATAAATTCTCGTTAATAGAAAGAGAGAAACAGTCCATTTCTAAAACAAATGCCAAAAAACCACTCCGAAGACGAAAACGCTTCTCCAAAATGTTATACTTTTGCATTTTACTTCATTCTCCATGAAATATTTCCCCAGATTTTTCGTGGTTAAACTTTATTTCATATTTTTCAACATCTCAAGTATAATATTGCGTCGCGTCGACAAGCGTCCCCGGGCGACTATGAAGCTTGCGAAAGTGCACAATGCTAGGAAACTGACCTGAAATTGTTGAGAGAGAAATACTTGGAATGCTCGTGTGAAGTCTAGATAGATGGGACCACTTAGACACATGATATTTTGTGAAAAGTTTCGTGTTTTAAGATTTATTTAGGGTATGGTCTATTTATTTATTTAAACTTTATGCAACAAAAGCACAAAGGCGGACTTAATGCCTTAGGCATTTCTCTAACAGTCGACCAAAGGTGGAGGTGAAGAGATAACATGGTAAATGCAAATTAATGTACGAGCGCTAAACAGCAAAATTAGTTAAAAAAATAAACACACCAAAAGTATTTATCTAAATAAAATAAAGTGTAAATAAGTACAAAATACTTAAAATAGTACATATTTACTATAAAAATACCATAAAATAAACATACATACATACAATGTTGAATACTAGTATGTAATGAAAAAGTAAGACGTACTTGCAGTGATTAAAATGGCTGACAGAATGGGCCGACAGAATCTTTTTCTGTAAAGTATTTTTAATTTTAAACAGAGTTTATCACCAGCCAGAGTCGCTAAATTGATGTGTTAAAGTCTTTTTTTTAACCTATTTACAGAATGTTTACCCCTATTACATGGGACTTAAACATTACTGACTAAATGTACCTCTGCTTAATCTTTCGGGGATTACAAACGTGATGTTATGTTATTTTTGACATAATATTTTTGTGTTGTATCTAGGTCTTACTAGTACTTAAATATAGTGACCAACCTGCCTAATTCCTGCATGAAAACCCAGCTAAAGGTCTACTAAGTCACCTCATTCATATCAACGAACAAATAAAAATAACAACAATACTATTTGCGTATAAAAACGGCCAAGAAACGAAATTGCCCACTTTAAACTTAAGCACAATGATTGCTCTAAACGGGGGAACACTTATATACGAGCGGACTGACTTCTGGGAGCCCCTGTATTCAAAAAGGGGGGATTAGAATATGAAAATAAACGGTATCGTCTGGCCGCGGTCACATTCAGAAGCACAAGAGAGCCTGAACAACAATGCTGGATTAGTTAGATCGTACCGGGCTAGTGTGCAGTACTGAGATTACTTGTAGGGTTGCCACACAGCACACAGCTATCAGACAGATATTTTTATACAACATTGATAAGTAAAGCAACAAACCAAAGAAAACCATTATTGGCGACACCCATTTTGTCGCTCCAAGCATCAATTAAAATTTAGGTTACTTTTATTTTATTTCAAGTATACACTGTAGGCAAACGGCCTCCTTTTTAACCAACTTTAAAAAAGGAGGTTCTCAATTCGGTTGTATTTTTTAAATGTTTGTTTCCGTAGAACTCCGTCATATTTTTTTTAAATGAAAGGTTATCAACAGATTGCCACGATGCAGAGAGAGAGAGAAAAAGAAAAATAGGTACCTACATAATTTCTAGCTAAACAAAAACTGATTTCTCTGCTCAACTACTAATTCTCGTATAAAACAGCTCATACCAAACACGTTACAACATGTAATGAGCTCTAGTTTTGATACTAAACCCAAATATATTACATAATTGCCTAATTTAAACTTCGTAGCCACAGGAGGCATCCCTAAACGAGTCTCTGTTATTACTTTAGCACTTTGGCGCACATTTGCCTGAAAATATAAATATGAATAGGATTTAACAGGTTTAAGGGTAGAATTGCCAAGTTTTGGCTTTAAATACCTTTTTCTTATTGTGAGATATTGTGCTTTAGTGAGAATTGTGGGTAGGATGGCGGGTTTTTTAGGATTTGGAACTGAATAGTTTGTTGTTGAAATAGAAGATTCTGGGGATAATGGATAAGTAACGACGTGCCCCGGCTTCGTATGGATTACAATAATCTATACAAATAAATAAAATTGAAGTTCGTTTGTAATGTAAAAATAATAACTTTTTACTAAGTGCTTGCACGGTACTTAAACAAATATAAAAATCTTTTATTTTTTATTTTTATGTATGTCTGTATGTTTATTCCGGCCAATCCTCAAATGACTGAATGAATTTAAAGTGTAAATACGCCTTTTGCACACATGCATGCGTTGGAAGATTCATTCAAATCGTTTCATTCATTTCGAAAAATAGGACTTGAAAGTTTGTACGAAATGCCGTAGGACGTAAACACTCTTAAAATCGGAAGATTAAACAAAAATTAAATTGCTAAAATTTCTACCTTTAAAGTATTAGAGATATAACGCAACTTTAGGATAAATCCTCCTGACATTTACGTCACCGTATTTCAATAGCGTACCTACTATATTTAGCAATAGTTCCTTACGGTTTTATCGCTCGTAAATTGACCGGATGGCACCGGTTCCGGCAACGTGTTAAATGTAGCGGAACGGGCACGATACGGCGACAGACGATGTAATTAAAGTTTAAACTGTTTCGGCTGGCTCCTGGAGTATACGGCGATTAGGATGAACGGAGCTAATGTGTGGGTATTTAATAAAACTATAAAAGGTGTTTGGGATTCGAATGACCTGATAAATTAGCAAGAGCTTGACATTATACTTAGTTTTACTTTAGCAAATTGTGGGTTATGTACCTTGGGTTCTAAGTACCTAGGTGTCTACAATAAACATTAAGAAGTGTTACTGAGAAAATCTTGATATACAAGGTGTAATTTAATATCAAATCAAATCATTCATTGCAATCATACACTTACAGGTAGTAATCTAAAAATTAGAAATATTAATAGAAACAATCATGGACCCTGTCGGGCACAGCAAATTTTTAAATAAGTACTTAGAGAGAGGAAGAGCGCTTTATTAACTGAAATCCTGAAATGAAAAGCCTGGTTATTGTGAGAACTTATCGTAATGAACAACTTTTACAATGACACCAATCCTGAAATCTTAGTGCTTCGTTCCAAAACGTAAGTCTGGGTAAGCTTACTCCAACGTAGACTTGTCTATGTCACCTTTGACCTACACTAGAGTCAAGAGCAAACCCCATCTATACTTATAATATTATAAAGCTGCAGTGTTTGTTTGTTTGTTTGTTTGAACGCGCTAATCTCTGGAACTACTGGTCCGATTTTAAAAATTCTTTCAGTCTTAGATAGATTAGTTATCGAGGAAGGCTATAGGCTATATACCATCATGCTACGACCTACGGGAGCGGAGCAGTAACCAAAGACGCGGGTGTAACCGCGGCGGACAGCTAGTGACAAGATAAAAAGGTAGATTTTAAGAAGAACGTGAAAAACTCCACGGACACTCTTTTAAATCAAGCAGGTATTTACTATGGCTTTAAAAATAAGCCATTTAACTGGTAACCACTGTGCAAAAGCAGAAGTATCTTGAAGGAACGTCCTAATAATACGTAAACTTTTGCCATGCGAGATCTGCAGCGACAAATTCAGCCACAAGAATAAATGAAACGGTATCTCAAACTAGATGAATTTCTTACAAAGTAAGATTTTCAACAGAACCAAAGATTTTCTTGCCTTCAGCTAACTCGCAAATTAATTAGACACTAAACTCAAAATATGGGAAGGTTTATTAATTAATTAATTTTCGCGATGGCGTCAAAATGTGAGAGAACATTATAATATTAACTGCGCACATATTGCTGTTACATAAGGCAAAATAATAAATGAAGTAAATTGAAGATTCAACGTCGAAAGAAACGACAATGTTGGAAAGTCAAATTATTTATTAGTGTGATTTTTGATGATATAACAGGTTTTACAGAGATTTTATAAAAACTCGTCAGCACACCAAAAAAAAATTACTTGAAAAAATAATGAAATGTAGGTGTACTAACAGGTACACCTCTGCCTTACCCTTCGTGAATTACAGGCGCGATGTTATGGTACTGTTTATAAAATCTCAAAAATCTACCCCTTAAGGCGTCCACTATTAATTTAACAATATTATAAATTAAATAAAACATTATTGCGAGTCAAAAATTAAATAAATCAGCCCATTATTTTTGTGCACAAATAAATGCACTGATTCTATGACTGATTTTTATTGATTGATTTTTGCGGCGCATCGTGCCTTCTTCTTCCATACATTTCTGCTAGATGTCATCTCTGAAATCCACCATTCTGTATCCATATTATATTTTACAAATTCTATCTAACGTTTCTTCAGTCTTCCCCAACTTATAAAGCCATTCACAAAAACATATTCCTCATTTCTCCGTCCATCACAACACGACAACCAGTGTGCGCCGATATCATAATTGCTTCCGGAATTAAAAACATTTAAATTCTGACATCAATATAGGAATTAATATTCACAGTAATCCAT
Organism: Hoplodrina blanda; assembly: GCA_949316365.1. NCBI lineage: Eukaryota > Metazoa > Arthropoda > Insecta > Lepidoptera > Noctuidae > Hoplodrina > Hoplodrina blanda. The sequence goes on from OX438590.1 coordinate 1,049,351, forward strand.
TACTATCTGTCGTGGTGAAGAGTGATATCATTTGCAGAATTAATTTAAAGTAGGTATGTATGATCGTCAGAACGTCAGCTCTTCATGATTCCCATGTGTCACGACCCACGAGTAGGTACAGTTAACAAAAGAGATAGGTATGCAGGGGCGTCAGATATAGTTGAAGTTTTCTTAAAAACCGATGGATGTTTTCAAAAATGTAAGTTAAGTTTCAATAGAAGATATTCATCGGTTTCTAAGAAACCATCAACTCTATATCATTTTCATATTCATTTATTTGCATACCATAATGTGTGTGTGATAGATGGTACATATGGCTTAAAGCTAAGGTACAGTTATGGACCCTGTTAGGGCACAGCAACATTGGGTATAGCTAAAAAATTTGAAAATAAAAATTAAATACCTGACGACCCTTGATACCTTTTTGTTTTATTGACTGTACAAACGAGCATGCATACGAGGTTACATTACATTATTAATATTACATAATTATTTGATATCATAAGCGAAGAAGATCAGATGTACGGAGATTACGTATGCGAACGTTCACACATATCATTTTACATCAATCATTCGAACTAATATTATAAACCCGAAAGTAATTAAGTCTGTTTGTAACTTCATTACAGCAAAACCGCTGAACCGATTGTAATAAAATTTGACCAGAAGGTAGCTTGCATGGGCTCTAGAGAAGGACATATGTTTCTAAGTCTCATGTAATAGGGGGCGACCCTACTGCCATCAACCGGGCACAAATCCAGACTCCGAGGCTGCTACTGAGAAATTCCTGATGGATAAACCCAATAACACTTTGCCCGACCTGGGAATCGAACCCAAGACCCCATACTCAGCAGTCGCTCTTTGCGATCTTTGAGTCCCACGAGGCAGTCAAGTACAATTACTTAACATAGATCATATTGGCACAGAATTATTCATGTGATATTGGCTCGTTACTGCAACGCCAGCATCGAACTCTGACTTCCATCTTAACAGCCCGACGCTATTGCCGTTCAGCTTCAATAATTCCGACCCACAAGAAAGAAATAAGCCCAAAAAGACTACATAATAAAGTATATTTTAAATTACAGAACTTTAATTAAATGTGCGGTAGTCTTTGTGGAAATGTTCTTTGTAAGAAACATGTGCTCGGTTGAGAACAAATAGAATAAAAATGAACTCCGGGACAGAACAAATAGTGTGTCCAAGAAAGAGAAAGATTAATCAGTGCACGTAATAACAGGACTGTGTAGTGTGTGGCGATGTGGGGTGTACTTATGTGAGGGGTCTTCATTGTTAGAACGTTATTAGGTTTAAGTAGAGCAGAATGTAACATTTTATTATTAACAGGCGAGTATAGCAACAATGTTAAAAGACAGTAAACGTTGCACTTTAAATATTAGGTATAATATGAATCGTGTAACGTAACCTATATTTTGAATATACATTTTACAGGAATTACAAACCTTATAGTATTGTAGAAGCTCTCGCTGGCTGGGCCATATACAACCTTATGTAAATAAGATAAAACGCTATTTTAAAATAAGAAAAACTTGACATTCCGTCGTTACAGTTAACAGGCTATCATTTAACTACATGAAAAGATACGATGATAATAATATTTAAGTAAATAAACGTAAATAACAATATTAACCGTTTTCCAATCATCGTAGATTGATCAATCCCGATACCAGTAGTAATCCAGGAGTTGCTATAGTATGGAAGACTTACCTACTTACATCATCAACCTAGCTTTGCCTTCAAATGTAAATGGCATGCATATGTTACTAATCTACCATCAAGCACCTGCAAATAATTTCCCATAGGTACAATCATCATAAAATATAGAAAAAAAATAAGGGACTTAGTTGCTTAAAACGTTTTTCCTATTTCCAAACTGACAAACACAAACCTCGATCACTTCCACATTACATTCAATATAAAAAAACCGCAATTAATTTGAAACAAAATCTAAAACTAAATTAAACCTACTTCATAAAACTCTAGTAAAAAAAATGCACAATTAAAAAACAAAAGAACGTAACGGTCCAGCTAGCGGACACCGGACAGCTGTCCGGGGCGCGAATATCAAATTATCCGGACGCGGACGGATCGGACACCGGCCTGTCCGTCCGTAACTTCGTTATGTAACTGGCACAGTTTATTTCTAACCTTTTTCTTTTATTAAAGAAGTAAGACATATTGTGGTAGCGGTCCACATCTGTGACACCTAAGATATTCCATATTTTGTGACTGTCCTTAAGTATCAAAAAAATCCTTGGTCGAAATTATGCCACAGACCTTTTACCAAGTAATTTAAGCTTAATTATTTTTGGGAAAATTTGTTTATTAAGTTGATTAGTTTGGAACCCACGATATAAGATAAATTCGTAACATAACATTTTCTTTTTAAATTAAATGAAGTGTTGGTTGGAACATGATTAGAATAATCTAATAAAATGCTTTGTCCTGAATGACTGACTGACGAATCAACGCACAGCCTGACCTGAAACTTGGAGGGTGTGTTCTTTGTATGACGTAGGCATCCGATACCTATAAAAACATAAATAAAAAAGGTAAATAAAAGAAAAGAAGAAGTATGTAAAATGTAAATGTCATTTAATTTAATACGTATATTCATTGAGTCAAGTTTCAATCGAAGTCATCGGTTCTAAAAAAACTTCTACTATATCTGATGACCCTGAATACTTATCTATTTTGATGAATGTACACAAAAAACGGGTCCAATTTTGAAATAAGCTATATCGACCTCGGCTCATATCTTCACAACTACTAACATATAAAGATGCCTCTTTATCAGCAATACATAGTACGTTCCTCGCTGCCTCTCAGCACCGCTGACATAGCTATGTAATTAATTTGATAATAATTATTTCAGCGACAGGCACTCGCAATTTGACGCAATTATAATACATTGAATGACGTCAAAATGTGTAGAACATAACGTCTGACGTTAACGTGTGCCTGACGCGTTAAAGTGTCGAACTTTATTAATTTTTGTTTAAAACGGTGCATGTTCAGTTGACACGTGGGTCGGTTGTAACACTTTGTGTTGTATAAATAAACCGTGTTTACTTTTTAAATTAAATTTTTTAACGTTTTAGTGGGAAGTTCAATTAATATTAAAATCACCTTTTTAACAAGGATAGAACCAGATTTTTTATTTTTTGCTTTGCATATCGATTGATGTAGAGTTGGGTTTAAATTATATTTACTGACAGACGGGTTATTCAATCATGTTTCAACAAGATGGCTTGTCATTCAATATGCTTCTTTGATATTGATCAATCCGATAAAATAAAATTTTCTAGTAATATATTACAAGAAAATTTAAAGGAATTTTAAAATTAGCTTATCTTAGAAAATGAGGAAATTGTCTTGTTTAAGAAAATCTATACTAATATTATAAAAAGGAAAAGTTTGTGAGGTTGTAGAGGGTAATCTCTGGATTAACTGAACCAATTTTGAAAATTCTTTCGCAAATTGGAAGCTACGTTATCACTGAGTGCAAAAATTAGGTATCCGTAAGAAAAATCACGCGAACGAAGTAGCTGGGAGAGTATTTTCTATAAAGAAGCTCCCTCCGAATTCCTTTTTCAAAAAACCCAGCCCTCACGTCCACTGCATAAAAATCCGCCAGTCCATAATATATACTCTGTTCAAAACTTTATCAATGCCCTCCGGCTAAGTTTACTGATAAAAAAAAAAACTTACAATAGTCGTATGTTAAAAGGCTCGAGGGTAGTTCCCAGTAAGTTATTAGCTGCTCCAAACTTTGAAGCGAACTCGTTACAGTAACGTGTTGCTCGAGACAGGGGAACTTTTCTCTTATGTGAAGTTCTATTATCCCTTTGGGAAAGGTAAGTGGGACGTTTTAAAACGATGAACAAGATGGCGTAAGCTTTGATTTTTTAGGAAGTTTTACAATTTCTCAATAATGATTATGTAAACTAATTTAATATGCCAAATATGTTATTTTATTATCCAGCAATAATAGTTCAATGTATATTTAAAAGTTATGCTTCGAATAGATTTAAAAGTAAATCAGTGATAAATAAACAAAATCATTACAATTGCTTTGCTCAAAAATTAGAGAATAAATAAATAAAATAAATATCTTGGGACAACTCACACACGGCCATCTGATCCCAAGCTAAGCCAGAGCTTGTGTTATGGTAACCAGACAACTGATATACATACTTATATAATTTATAAACACATACATATTATAGATAAATTACACCCAGACACAGAACAGACAATTATGCTCATCACACAAAGTTTGTCCTGTGTGGGAATCGAACCCACTACCTCCGGCTTTGCAGTCAGGGTCACTAACCACTAGACCAACGAGGCAGTCAAAAGAAAAAAAAAGAAAAGAAAAATTTTATTTATATGTGGATCGGTTCATTTTGGCAATACTAAACCCAATTATAATTAAAGTTTTACCTCCTGCAAATTCCCTGTCTGTCAATTTTAAAAAAGCTCATAATGATAATGACACAGCGAAGGAACCACAATGATAATTGTTATTATCATAAAGAAGGAACGCTTTCGGATCAAAAGACCAAAATATTGGTCCTTCAGCCATCGTTACAGATGGTTGACAAGTTAAATTCCACCTTAATGATATTTTATAAAGCACAATAACCACGTATAATTACGTCAATATAAAGTCTACCATCAACTGTTTCTGAAAAAAAATTACTTCAACACAAAAATCTAAATCCACGGAATAGCAAAATTTTTTGTTACGTTTTAAGTTTGATCTTTCAGTAAAAATTATTCGTATTCGCAAGTGTATTCACCGTCTGATTTTAAAAGTCAGCCCGTATACCTTACTTTATCGTATTCAGTTGTATACATTAGGTATATACGATATTCGTGTGTTGTTGATAAAGCCCGCAATTCGGATGGCTAGCCGCTGAAACGCTCCACAGATATCTATCGAATTGGGACCACACGCATTGCCCACATAGCGACCTATTTGAGATAAGTCGGTACTTGCGTTCCTATGTTCAACAAAAGAGATAGGTATACCGGATCGTCAGAATAGTTGAAGTTTTCTTAGAAACCGCTGGAGGTTTTCGAATGTAATTTAATTTAAAAGTAGATAATAAACATTTCTTTAAGTTAAGTTTCAATCGAATACATCCATCGGTTTCTAAGAAAACTTCAACTATCTCTGACGACCCTGGATTGATTTTGAACATTACCAGTTTAAAAACGAAGGGTACTCTGTGTCTCTCTCTTTGGTGTCACATCACCGCAAAACCACTGAACTGATTATTACGTTTGAAAAGGAAGTAGCTTGAGATCTGGATAAGGGCATAGGTTACTTTTTAATAAACGATTTAACACGCGGACAAAGTCTAAGGTAAAAGCTACGGTCAAACGCAAAATTTCAGCTCAATCGAACATCGGGAAGTGGCTCAAACTGAGCCATAGAGAGTATAGACACCGGGACAGGTGAAAGTAAATAAACGCTTGTAAAAAGGCAACCGAGATAATCAATCACATATGCAGGCACCTTTACACGTACAAAATGAAGATACCTACCTATAAATGTTTATAAAAAGGCGGTATTCCATACATTTCCCCGGACAGAGCTCGTTCACAGTTTATTAAAAGGCCTCAGAGAGCCGCGGGCATAAAACACGACCGGCGATCCTCCATCCAGAAATATTCTATATCATTTATTTTTTATCTCACTCTGCACTGAATGATCGGAATTTAATATCCAATGTGGAGAGAATAGATACCTATCCGATGATACAATAAAAGAAAAGTATAAGCTTTGGGCATGTTTGTATCCCTTCTTTTTTACACTTGACTCGCTTTTTTCGTACGTTTCCATATTTATTTGGCAAACATTCCTATGGATATAGCTGCAAAAGCAATGGAATTATTGATTCGTTACTCAACTCACAGACGAAATTAAAATATCTCAAATGCTTATACTAGCCTTCAAGATTTGCCAGGGTGGCGGATTTTGTTCGAAAGAGTTACCGCTGCCCTGGAACTCAAAAGGCATTGGGAGGAACAAGAATGGGTTTTAGTCAGTAAGAGTATATGACACTCCCTTCCCCTTGCCCAGAGCGGAAGAAGTCACTTGATGATTTCCCATCCTTAAAAAACACCTTCAAGATGGATCTAAAGCAGCGCTGCTTGGCGATGAAATTATGTAACGTATTGATTTTCACAAAAATAAACTACGCTTACAAAAGACACATAATAAACTAGTAAACTCTTCACCAGAGGACTAGCTATGACCAGATAATTAGCATTGACATACAACGTGGCAATGCTACCAGCTTTAGTTTTGACAGGCAATTGCCCCATTGACAGCGATGCGGACGTATTTTTTTGATGCCCTTTGAGCTGAGGAGGACTCCCTTTTTTATATCCTTACTAATATTATAAATGTGAAAGTAACTCTGTCCATCTTTTACGCTTTCACGACTAAAACACTGAACCGATTTTGATGAAATTTGGTACGGGGTAAGTTTACACCCCATGGAAGGACATAGGCTACTTTTTATTTCACGACTTCGTCTGTGTCCACGATAACCAACCGTTGTTAATAATTTTATTATCATTTATTAGTTTTGTATGTTTTCCATTATAGATATAAGTTTTCCTCTTATAAAAAAAGAAAATTATCCATAATTTTTTCTCTTACGGAATCCTAAAATTTGTCGTACCCACCTATATTTTTTATTCGAACATTCTTACAATCGATTCCAATTACATTCCATTACTTACATACTTTTAATTACAGCCGTTTCAGTTGAACATCGAAGCGTTAAAGTTTTTGTCGTAAAATCTGTGTGGTGCGATAAAGTAACATTTATTTACCGTTTACATTACTGAAGCTTTTCAGATTACTGTCGTTGAAAACGTTTTGTTTTTACCGAGATTCAGTAAACATTCATATTAGGGGTTTAAATTACACATAAAAATAACTTTATTCATCTATTTTATAACTTAAATCCATCAAAACTATCTATATACTATATAATAATATTATAAAGCTATGAAGTTTGTTTGTTTTGTATTTTGTATGAACACACTAATCTCCGGAACTGCTGGTCCAATTCTGTTTTTTTTTTAGAATTGGACCAGAAGCGAACTTATAATCTTTCGCTAATAGGAAGCTACGTTATCCCTTAATACTTTAGACTATATTTTATTTTTAAAAAGAATAGGGATCCGTAAGAAAATTCAGATTGATGAAGTCGCGGCCAAAAGCTAGTTTGTTATACAATTCAACTTGACTACAACTAAATAATAAAAAATAATATTATATACAATTCGTAAAAGGGAGGGGGAGGTCATAAAGACAATTCTTCTTGTCGTAAAAGAAGATAAAACACAGAATGATGTTCAAATTTAAACTATTACATATTACAATTCAGATTTAAAAAATCCCCAATCCAAGTTTGTCTTGTAAAACGTTTAATTTAAGCTGACATCTCATAAAATCGAGACGACGCCGGTAACAGGCACCACACTTCAAACTTCATCCATAACATCAATGCGCCATTTTATTCAAACACGTCCGTCTCCACTTCTCATTGTACTCATTAGTTAGGTACAAAACTTTCCTAACAATGCCAATAAAAGATTTGCCTTGTCTGAATTTGATATTCTTATTCAAATATATTAATTTTGTTAAGTAGATTCTAGATACCTCGATTGTCTCGATGGTATAGTGGTCGCAAAGCGCGACTGCAGAACATGAAGTCTTGGGTTCGATTTCCAGGTCGATCAAAGTGTTATTGGGTTCTTCTATCAGAAATTTCTCACTAGCAGCCTCGGAGTCTGGATTTGTGCCCGGGTGATGGCAATCGGCTCGCCCCCTATTAAATAGGACTTAAACATAACTGGAGAAATGTGATTGAACTAATGGGTATATATCTGCCTAACCCTTCGAGGATTACTGGCGTGATGGTATGTTATGTTCAGAGCTGACAGCCAGCTCTGACACAAGACATTAACTGTTTCCTCTACTACAGAACAAAACTGTACAAGATTCTCCTGTATTTCTGAAAACTAAATTGGAGTTCTATTATAATCATGCTCAAAGTTTGTAGTTTTCGGTAAAAGCGAAAAGTGAATAATATTAGCATAATTATTTACGGTTTCAAAGTGTTCGTAATTTCTTACTCGCAGACGTTTGAATATTTGCCGAAGTGGTCGTTTCACTTTGCGTGAGTTTTTTGTTTCGCAAAGTGATTTATGGTAATTGTACACTTATGACAGCGCTTTTTAGCGCAGAATGAAAAATGTTAGCGGCCTGGTAATTATGGTATACTGCTTTTTAGGTACCTATTTTTAGTATTTACTTCTTGAAAAATTGCTTTTCGAATTTTAATTTATTCTGGGTTTTACGAAAAATACCGCAGTTATTATTAAAAGTGTAGTCAAAGTCAAGTCAAAGTCAAAAGATCGTATTACCCAGTTACTGCTGGGTTGTGGAGGTCAGATAGGCAGTCGCTCCATGTAAAATACTGGTATTCAGCTGCATCCGGTTAGACTGGAAGCTGACCTCGTCATAATTGGGAAAAGGCTAAGCAGATGATGAGTCAAAGTCAAGTCAAAGTATTTATTTCAATTACACCATTTACAGACACTCTTGAATTGTCAAGGAGTCGTTTACTTAGTAAGAAAGTTGAAGAAAACGTAACGTAGACTCTATGGAGAAAACGAGCAAGAAACTCCACGTACACTCTTTGCTATTAGGTTTTTACAAAATCCTGGTTACAATATTCTTTTCAGTTTAATTTTACCTGCCATCTGTCCTACTACCACCCGTAGGATATAACCCATTTTTAACTTGACTTGCGGACGCTGTCGCGGGCAAAAACAAGTTTTTATACGACGTTAATTGTAATAATTTTATTAAAAAAATGTTTTTAATTAAAACAAGCTTTAATTTACAATATTGAGATTATTAGACATTGTATTGCCATCAGAACTAAAGGTGCATGCAAAATTTCAGCTGAATCGAATACCAACAAATGGTCGAAAAATGGTTTGTAAAGTTGAAAGGACAATATATTTTACGAACAGTGCAAGCTAAATAAAAGCTTGTGAAAAGTAACAACATCTAAAACAATATAAATATATTAGGTACTTAATTAACTTAGTACTATGATAGATGTTAAATTACAAAGTCCAGTCAGGGCTTTGAGAGTAGGGAACCGTTATAAATCAATTATCTAGAACTCTGAGCTCTTAGCTCGTGAAGTACATGCTTAATTAATTCATTCATTCTACATACACTCACATACATACACATTTCATATATACAAAGCAATTATACAAATGAGAAACTCTGTTTTTGAAGAGCGGCTGGTGATAATACTACTATTGATTTCCACAAAAGGATTTTTTGATAAACCTCTCATCCCACAGTCACACTTGAACGTAGGTAAGTAAGCAAAGTATTTATGGTACCTGAAACCTGAATGCCCAGGACTGTAGTCACTTTTCAGGTGTGTATGTACCTTCATCATCTGCCTAGCCTTTTCCAAACTATGTTAAGATCAGCTTCCAGTGTAACTGGACGCAGCAGAATACCAGTATTTACATGGAGCAACTGCCTATTTGGTCTTCATAACCTAGTTACTGAGCATCACGATATCTTTTAGCAATAGGCTGGGGAATAGGCTCGCCCCCTATGACATGGGACTTAAACATAACTGGCGAAAAGTAGGTGTATAATTGAGTACACCTCTGCCTAATCCTTCGGGGATTACAGGCGTGATGTTATGTTACGATACCCTTTACCATCTCGTTGTCAGACTTTTAGGCTTCTGACTAGTGACCCGTTACGACTGTCAAAGATCTACAAATAGCAGCTGGAACCTGGCTTTACGTGGTTTCCGAGGCACGAAAGTATCACGCCATCAACTTTCAAAATCCGGGCTGCTACTGAGAAATTTCCTAATGGAAAAACCTAATAACAGTCTTTCTGCGACCTGGGAATCCAACACAAGACCCCGCGCTAAACAGTACGTGTAAAATATGGAGGACTGTATTTATAGGATTTAGCTGGTCGGGGAAGATTGGACAAATAAAACAATACTAGTTTAACAATATTAATGTTTACTTACCATTTAAACCAAAACACGTCTACACTATAATATTACTGCCACAACAACGGAAAAAAAAAACAAAAGATGGAAAAAACATAATACTTCAAAAAAATACATTTAAAAAATGAATAAAGAAAAAATATCAATAAGGTTGACCGTCGCCAACAGTACGTATATTATAATTATTAATTATATTATAATTTTGACAATAGGTAGAGAAATATGTAGTTAAGAAGGTCTTAACTACATATTTCTCTATCTATTGTCAAAATTACAGTCATGATAAGATGACATAGGTCTAGCGACAGTGGGTTCTCGGATCATTATTAAAAAGTAGTCAAAGAGCGACTTTCGCCCGTCGTCGTGCATCCCCGAGGGATCTGAAGTGAAATACAATTTCTCTTGGCTATCCAATCACGTTTCAAAATCAATAAGTTTGTGGAAATAAGAAAATCATTTTGTTCTCTCTTATTATTAAACTAGCTTATGTCCGCGACATTGTTCGCAAATCAATGTCGTGAAATCATGTCGTGTATGATTCTGTATGCAAATATTGTAAACATTGATTTTAAAAGAGTACGTATGGAGTTTCTTGCCCATTCTTCTCCATACAAAACTACCTTTTGGAAGGGGCAACTAGATTCAATTCCATTTTTCTTTTTGTATATGACGTTCAAAGTGCCTTATAATGGCCTAATTGAAATAATGATTTGACTTTGAAATGTCGAATGCTTTTGCTCGTACATTAATTCCCTTTCTAAAATAATAGTAAACCTACGTTACTCCTTATAATATTTAGCTTTCTGCCATTCACAGTCCCGTCAAAATCGGTCCAGCAGTTTCGGAGATTAGCCGAAACAAACAGAGACAGACAAACAAAAAAATTTCTACGAAGTTATAGTGAGGACTTTAGCATTAAGAAAAGACGAGTCGACGCAAACGTAGCGATTAAAGATTAAAAAAAATATATATTGATTTCAATTCGTGAAATAATTACTTTAATTTGAGCGCGTTTTTAATTAAAGAGCGGACTCATTAATTGATAAAAAAAATTAGTGCCTGTTTTGTGCCTCTCGTTGCTTGAAATTCAACGTTTTTATTTTTTTTCTTGCCTAATTTCGGGCTTTTGAACCTATAATATTAAATTCGAAAATAGTATTATAAGAGTTAGCTCTTGCCCATGATACCGCGCTGTTTAGTCTTCAAAGTTAAGACTCAAATTAGTGTAATCGTAGTCTTTAGAATTAAACCTAAGTCCTTCCCCTTGGGTATACAAAAATGGGATAGGTATTTTTTTCCAGTTAAACTAGATCAATCCATACTAATATTTTTAATGCGAAAGTAACTCTGTCTGTATGTTACACTTTCACTGATATACAACTGAATCGATTTTGATAAAATTTACTACGGACTAAGATTACTTTTCATTTAATCCTCGGATTCGACTGTGTCCGCGATAACCGACATTGACTCGGGCGAAGCCGTGGGCTAAAGCATCTATATGTGTGTCAAATTTTAGCCAATACTCTTTAGCCGTTTAAGGGTGAAAAAGTATCAAACATCCATACATCCTTCCTCACAAACTTTGTTTATAAAAGAAGTAGGAAATAGGATATTTCCCGTACAGAAAATATTAATAAATACGATAATCAAAAAACCTGTCCACGTATAAGAAACGCACGTAACAATATCCAAACAATTCCATTACGTCTTGTTCCACGCTCACTAACTCGCTACGTAACTCCAAACGCGTGCTACGAATACGTAGCGCTACGGCTACGAGCTACGCCGTAGCGATTAGTTTCACGTTGATTGGATTGTAGTTAAGTTTTATTTTATAAGGAGTTTTTTTTTATTATGTTTTATTTAGTTAAGTAGGTGAAGTAGATTCGGTTAGAATGTGCTATTATGTTTATATCACAGATTACTTCAGGTTCACTTAATCTCAAATCACTTAATCTTAAGGTACATTGCATTCACGTGCCATGTATGATTTTGTATGCAAATATTGTAAACATTGTTTTTAAAAGAGTACATATGGAGTTTCTTGCCCATTCTTCTCCATACAAAACTACCTTTTGAAAGGAGCAACTAGACTCAATTCCTTTTTCTTTTGTATTTGACGTTCAAAAGTGCCTTGTAATGGCCTAATTGATATAAATGATTTGACTTTGACTAAATTTACTAAGGAAAGTAATAATAACATTACCTGTTTATTAGTGTCCCACTGCAGGGCAAAGGCTTCTTCTCATACAGAGAAGCACGAGCATTGATCACAACGCTTGCTCAAGGCGGACAGGCGATTTCAGACTTATGCCAATAAAATTATAAGTCCAGGTTTCCTCACGATGTTTCCTTCACCGATGTCAGTGATGTCCAAGATGACCTTAGAAGGTCACATTAATTGTACTGGCGCGGTTTCGAACTCACAACCTCAAGGCCATTAGGTCTTATTTAAGTATATTAATAACAATCTATCTTCTATATAAATAAAAATCAATCGCTAAATATGTTGCTGCTCAAAACTCACGAACGGCTCGACCAAATATGGCTGATTCTTTTTTCTGTTGTGTTCGTCATTTCCTGGACAAGGTTTTTATGAAAGATTTTCTTTGAAAAATGTATCGGAAAAGTCGCAAATTTGCACCCGAGCGAAGTCGAGGCGGTTTGCTAGTTAATAAACAAGAACCATTCAAGCATGTCACTGCTACATTGCGTTGATCCTTAGAACAACCATTTCTTTTCCATTTTTTTTTTAACCAAGTAAACATAACTGCATCAAAATAGAGATGCAACGCTTTCCTGCGCTCGAGTAGAAGTGCACTTGTGCAATAAAGTAGCGCTACGTTGACGCTTCAGGTTGCGACTAGGGCTATTCAAACTTTTACGGAAATGTCACAATTAGTTGTGTTACATGGTTAAGCTAATTAGGAAAATTTGTAAATCTTTCAGCAGGTGAAAGTACTTATGAATATGAACAACTTTTGTTACGGGCAATAGTATCAAATAAGGAACTTCTCAATAGTAGCCTCGGAGTCTGGATTCTTTGTGCCCGGCGGCAAATAGGCTCGCCCCCTATTACATGGGACCTAAACATAACTGGCAAAATGTGGGTGTGCTAATGGGTACACATCTGCCTAGCCCTTCGCGGGTTATAGGCGTGATGTTATGCTGTGTATGTTAAGATTTTATAATGTTATACTAAGCTAAATAAAGAATAGCTTGTTTCTACATCGCGCACTACCTTATACAGTTTTATTAAGTAGTTTCCTAGCAATCTTTAATTTTGATGCGTAGATGTATAGACATTGGATATAAGTCTATTTCAGCTACTTTCATAGCATTATGTGGTATGGCATTTTACTGTGGGGTCGGGCTGCTGACATGTTTTTATTTTACAGAAGAGAGCTGTCATGTATAAATGTTACGGATACATATTAGAATATCGAACACTAAAACACCTACAGTCAAAAAAGTAACATCGCGAATACATAACCTCCTCTTTTTAAAAGTCGGTTAATCAATAAATTATGATTTAATAAAACACTGGTGCATCTGATTCAAATTATTCTTTTGAGGTAAGCAACTTTGTACTCCCCAGCGTCTCATGATTTTAAACAAATATTTAGAATGAAAAGAACGTACTGTATCTACTCCTGCGGGTTGCCTCTTGCATTTTAATGTGACGCGGAACGGTGGTATACAACAGGTTAACAATATTATAGTCTGAGAGCCTGAAGTCGCCAAACCTACGTCATGTTATCATAGTTCATTGCAAAAATAGATTGATAAATACGTAGTATGTAGTCGAAGTGACTGCCTCGTTTGACTAGTGGTTGCAAAGTGCGACTGCTGAGCATGAGGTCTTGGGTTCGATTCCCAGATCGTTGAGAATTTCTTAGTAGGTTACTCTCACTCCGTATGTATGTTTGTTAATAAGATAGATGAAAATAAACATACAATAGATATCTAAGCAGGAAAATCACTGCTTTCTATAAACGAGTATGACGGGATTTTAACTAGGACATACAAATGAGAGTAAGCACAATAGATTTTCACTAACGAGCGCACGTGCACGCCTTTTTTATATTATAGTTTTTTTTGTACAGGACACGTGTATAGGATATAGATGTAATACACTTTATACACGCGTGCGTTTAACATTTAAATATTATCTTTTAAGGATTATAGACTTCCAGAATTTTACGACCCGTCTTTCAATTTCAATAAATTTTCGCAAAAACAGCTTCATACAAAAGTGTAACACCTACACGGTCAAAATGTATGGAATTGAGAGATTTGTTTTTAAACTGCGCAACGGATTTTAGTGCGGTTTTCATCAATAAATAGAGTGATTCAAGAGGACTGTTTACTTTATTTATTTTCTACATTGGTACCATGCGAAGCCGGGGCGGATCGCTAGTTTAAAATAAAAGCTATTACTGCGCATGTACCGCTACAAGTGCAAGTTTTTCAACTACAGTGGCATCAAATTAATGATAACGTTAGGTTGGTAGTGCAAGAGACTTTAATTAAGTGCTTCTCGATCCATTTTATAACGGGTGGAAGGGACAGCGCAGCGAAAACTTTTGCCATGGATTCTGTACATAATTAAAGATCCCCCCCCACTCCCACGTTAAGAGGAAACGCGGGTGGTCTTTTCTCTACAACCTTAATTTTATTTTGTTACAAATCTTTCAGGGGGTGAATGTACTCATGAATATGAACAACTTTTATTAAGGGACATAGTACGAAATGTGAAAAAAAAAACAGCTGATCCATACAATAATGTACTACATTACGATCAAAATGTATGGATCAGCTGTTTTTTTTTCACATTTCGTACTATGTCCCTTAATAAAAGTTGTTCATATTCATGAGTACATTCACCCCCTGAAAGATTTGTATCAAATTAAAATTAAGGTTGTATACAGCATGTAACAAAAACCCTGTCCGATCCTTAAGGGTATTATTCGGCATCGTACTGCGTACACATTTATGTAACCATTTCATGGATTTGAGATTATTATTTTTCCCCAGTGAAAAAAAAAAGAAGACAGAAGAAGTAATTAAATTAATATAAAAAATAAAAACTGATCAACGGCAACACTGATCGGACAGGGTTTTTGTTACATAGTGTATAAACGCATGGATTTTCTTTTCTTTTTTGCTGACTTTAACTTTTTTAGGGTGAATTAAAAAATAAACAATTATTTCTATGCACACATCTGTATTTCTTTTTAATTATTCAAGTCCCACGTAATGAGACAATTGATTTTCTATTGTTCTGTCATACCGGTATGACAGCCGGGCCTTGACCGGTTAACCTGTCAAGCCCCGGCTGACTTACCAGTAAGTCAGAACAATAAACAATCAATTGTGTCTCATTATGAGGGACTTGAGTAATTAAATTTAGATTATTTTATCTTATATATTCTTTATCTCTCTCTATCGTCGCTTCCCGCCGTCTGTACGCTAGATCTTTTAAATATACTCGTATAAAAGTAAAAGGTCACTCACTCACTCACTCACTCATCGCGAAATATTGCAAACCGCTTGACGTATAAAGATGAAATGTGGCAGGGAGGTAGATTATAATATATGTAGTTAGTAGACGTCCGCTAAGAACGGATTTTCCAAAATTCACCCCCTAAGGGGATGGGTATATAAAAGTCAACATAGAAAAACCACTACACAGCACTCTACAACCAATCTACCTTCCTGACTGTCTCCGTCTGCATTTAATTCACAATTCTCCAACCCCCAAAACAATTAACATCAAAACATCTAAAGCCCTCACAGACTAAACTAACAAGTACGTACAAATGTAAATAAACCCTTAGTTCCGTCGAGTGTGCGCCCGCCCGACCGTATGTATGTGTGTGTTGGGCTCTCAACTCACGAACTGGGTTATTCGCGTGTATGAATGAATTTTTTTAGCACAAGTCTCGCTGTAATTTACTTTTGTCGCTGTTCAGATGTTTTTGTTGGTTTGGACTGAATTTTGAGGACTTTCTGTGTTGTGGGACCGTTGGGGTGTGTTGTGTTGTAAATAATTTGTTTGTACGTAGATGTTTGTGATTCTTTTTTTGGCTGACGGTTTTGTCGCTTTGATTATTTTAGACCTGTTAATTAAAAGTTGTTAGTCTTGTCTAAATGTAGTCTGTAATAAGACAAAACAGACTTTTAAGTGGTAGTCCGGTCAAATTAGACATTCGAAGGTGCATAAAGTCCCATCAAGCTGAAAATCAGTAAAATTGTTCAAAACATAATTATAAATAATATTTAAAAGTTCCCCATCATTCCCGTGTATGGAAAAATTGTTAATCAAGTAAAACGGTAAGTTTTATCATAAAAGTACCTTAGACAAAAATTGTAGATCGTAAAATTATCTATAAAAATGTATCAATACTTTTTTCCTACGAGCCACCGTTTCGGAGATATAACGATTCAAAAATTTAATAAAATTTGTTATTATAGCGTCATAATATGCACACGTTCTTCTTCTTGTTCTTCTTCTTCTCCTGCTTCTTCTTCATCTTCATTTTGAATGCAAGTAAATTGCGTCAATAGCCATGTTTCGCATGACACTTCGTCGGAATCAAACGAACTCTCCATTGTTTGTGATTCAACATTAGAGCACGACCGGCCTTGACAATTTGTGCATGCCAGAGAACAAAACAGTCCGACTTTTTTGCAACCACATTTAGCACTGCATCCCTTTTTGCAGTTGCAAAAAATTGTGTTCGGTGGCTCGCAGGAAAAAAGTATTGATACATTTTTATAGATAATTTTATGATCTACAATTTTTGTCTAAGGTACTTTTATGATAAAACTTACCGTTTTGCTGAAAATCGCGAAAAACTCATTTTTAGGACCTTTGACCTTAAATATTTTTTTTTCCATACACGGGAATGATGGGGAACTTTTAAATATTATTTATAATTATGTTTTGAACAATTTTACTGATTTTCAGCTTGATGGGACTTTATGTAACTTCACTCTAATTTTTTGGTCTAAATTGACCGGACTATGGGATGGTAATTACGTATTCTGGATTGATAAAAATAGGTTGTGGCCGAAATTATTTTATGGTAGGTTAAAAATTTTAGAATTAATGTCACCATGACAAAAAAGACATCACGTCAGCCTTGTTTTAGCGTTAATAATTATAAACGTTCCTCAACAAATAAACAAATGGATCATGATTGAAAGTGTTCCTTAGTATATGTTATTAATATTTTTTTTTTGCAATTAGATAACAAATAACATTTTAATTTATCGCAAATGTCACCATTTTGTTTTTGGTTTGTAAGAGGTTACCTCTTTAAGGCCCCTAGCACACGACGTATTTTAAAAGCGCAGACGACGCGCGTTTCAGGAACGTGCGTTTTCGGCGCCGTAAATGCTGATTGTTGCGTTTGTTTTGATGATGGCTTGCGTTTGTATTGATGATGGCTGTAACTGCGCTCATACGCGCAGTATAGACGGATTTCACGATCGCCCCGTGTGCTTAGGTTACAAGGTTGCGTTCAAATCTCGTTTGAAGTACGTATACGCGCGTCATCTGCGCGTCGTCTGCGCGTTTAAAATACGCCGTGTGCTAGGGGCCTAAGTACTGGTCTGAT
Organism: Hoplodrina blanda; assembly: GCA_949316365.1. NCBI lineage: Eukaryota > Metazoa > Arthropoda > Insecta > Lepidoptera > Noctuidae > Hoplodrina > Hoplodrina blanda. Next base: position 1,067,100 of record OX438590.1, read on the forward strand.
TACAAAAATTCTTTCACTATGAGAAAGCTACACTATTACCAAATGCTATAGGCTATGGCTATGTTACTTCCATGCGATATTGTATGCTTAAACTAGTCTTTTATACATTTCTATCACAACTAACAATCAACCGTTTCACTGCGTGAACATAATCCTCGAATGCAACACATGAGAAAACACAGTACCTCGCATTCATTACGGAAACCAGTTCAAACGTGAATCGACTAATTAGTCGATTTTCATATAATCGAGTCGAATGCTGTTCGTATTCGTTCGCTGAACGTCGAACTCAATAGGCCAGAATTCCTTTGATGTGGGTTACGTTGATATTATTTCGCAGACACTTATGTACGTATTGCAATAATTAGTTCGGGTGATATTGCTAGCTGTAATGGGGACAATTCTTACTACATATACAGGGTAATTGAAAATATACCCGAAACCTTAAAAGGGGTCATTGTACTCATCATTATGAACAACTTTTACTAAGGGACCAAACTTGAAATCATGAAAAAGAAATCAGCTGTTTCATACATTACGATCGTGTTGTGTAGCATTTTAGTAGGGAACAGCATATTTGTTTTTCATGATTTCAGGGTTGGTCCCATAGTAAAAGTTGTTCATAATGATGAGTACAATGACCCCTTTTCAGGTTTCGGGTATATTTTCAATTACCCTGTATAATATTACTGGCATTTGCCCTCGGCTTTGCTCGCGTTAATATAGAATTTAAAAAATCAACTTAATTCAATCATGATTCAAAAGCCACGAGGCACTATCTATATAAAAACGATTTTGTTGTTTTCTTCGGGAAACAGTACTTTTTTTTCGGAATGAAAGGTACTCTATGTCCGTTTCCGTACACCTGACAACGTATATGCAAAATTTCAGGATGATCGGTTCAGGAGTTTAGGCGTGAAAATGTAACAAACAAACTTACTTTTGCTTTTATAATATTGGTTAGGAGAAAGGAATACGCACACATTTATTAGGTACACACATTATGGTATGCATATAAATGAATATGAATATGAATATGAAATGCGACAGTAACCCTGTCTGTCTGTCTGTGACTCTCACGACTAAACCACTGAACCAATTTTAATGAAATTTGGTACGGGGTAAGTTTGAACATCAAGAAAGGACATAGGTCACTTTTTATTTCGCGACTTCGTCTGTGCTCGCTATAACCGACATTCGGACGAAGTCGCGAGCAAAAGCTAGTTATATATAATCAGACCAGTCAGATCAGAACAGTACAGACAACGTGACGTGTAACGTAATCAGTTTTCATTAACAGTGTACTCATCGTTGAAAAGCCTAATAATATATCATAACATCACGCCTGTAATCCCCGTAGGGTTAGGCAGAGGTGTACCCATTAGTACAACATTTCGCCAGTTATGTTAAAGTCCCATGTAATAGGGGGCAAGCCTATTGCCATCAACCCGGCACAAATCCAGACACCGAGGCTGCTACTGAGAAGCCTAATAATAAATAAATAATCCTACATCCAAAACAAAAAAAAAACAAAACAGAAAAACAAAAAACAAACAAACAAACATTAGCAAATAAACATTTGATTTGATTTTTACCCCATGTATAAAGATGCCCTTTCACTTTTCCGCAAATGATCAACAGGCAAAGCGCAGAATTGTAAATAAGGAACATAAAAATAAATACTCTTCTAATCCCAAGAAAGCACACGACAAGTGGCTTCAAAACTTTTTTACAAGCAAAGGTAACACTCATTCAGCCAACTGTCAAGTTTCGGGAACTCCAATAAAAAAGATGGCGGCGGGAGAAATTGGTAGACATTTTGTAACATGTCAACGAGTCGCGGTTCTACAATGTATGGCTTTACATGAGAGATTACTACGGATCTGGCGGGAATTGTGGCGACCATTTATTACATACATACATAAACACACGCCTTTTTCCATTAATTAAAAATTGAGAAATTAATTTTGTTGGTGCTGTTTAGGGTTTCGTACCCAAAAGCCGGTCAAACGGATGTCTATTAAGAAGATATATAATTAAGAGTCAGCTGGTTGTCCGTCCTGTTATTGTTAGGTTATCAGAGATGGAAACACTATTTAGTAATCATAGTTTATTATATTAACCAAGGAAAAACATGGCGTCACACACACCGTACAAGGCAGGAAAGGGAAAGATTCGAAACAAAAAAAAGTCAGTTTTAAACTGAACCATAAACTACTGTACCATAGAGAAACACATTTTTTATTGATGTGCCATTGCACCTCCAACACGTCCGTCTGTTACTAGGTTGTATCTATTGAACCGTAATAGCTAGACTCAGGTACACAAAATATAAATTAAAACGGCGGTTAACTATCATGCTGTCGAATATCTTAATAATTACAGCGATTAGTCGACAAATGTATACCTAATGATCAGAAGATAAATTCTAAAGTCCAATTCAGTCTGGTAACGTAACACAAAAGTGTAAACAATCCTAATCCTAATCCTAACTAATATTATAAATGCGAAAGTAACTCTGTCTGTCTGTCTGTCTGTCTTTTCTTCACGCCTAAACTACTGAACCGATTTGTGTGAAATTTGGTACAGGTTAAGTGTGAACCCCAACAAAGGACATAAGCTCCTTTTTATTCGACTTCGACTTCGTCTGCGTCCGCGATAACCGACATGTACGCGGCAAAAGCTAGTTTTAAATAAACAGAACTTACAATAATTTTCATACATGACATAGGTACCTACGTAACTTATTCTCCAAGACTTCTGTCGTTCTAACATGCCTACCATATTTACCTACCAGTCAGAATCTGAATGACAAAAGCCAACGCGAAGTTGCGACCACGTCTCGTAGGAAGAATTTTAATAAAATGTCACCGCGCACAATAATGAGCTCGGATGTATGAAAGAGGATCGACCGCATAACTTTTTATTTTGTGTGAAAATGTAAAATGTTTTTAATAAAAATATTTTTGTTGAAAAACTTATGTGTTGTGTTGTGTGGATATTTTTAAATAGCTAGTTTTTTGCATAGCCGTAAAGGATGTTGATCTTAAGTAATAATACCAGGCTTTTACTGTCCCACTGTTGGACAAAAGGCTCTTCTCATACAGAGAAGGCACAAGCATTGATCACCACGCTTGCTCAAGGCATATTGGCGATTTTCTGATTTATATTAACTATGAGTCCAGATTTCTTTAAAGTAGGTACATATGAATTAGAAAACGACGCATTGGTAGTTGCTCGGCTTTGAACCCATAACCTAATGTATGGGAAAAGATGTATGAGAGGCGACCGCCTTAACCGTTATGTCATAAAATGTTGATTTTGCTTTGTAAATAAAATAAAATAAAACATAAAACCAGAGTAAAAAAATAAAAGCTTGTAACAAACCCCTAATTACAAGTCAAACTTTTTTAATAGATAACAACAAGGGCTTCTAACATTAAAACTCCGATATAAAAACTTCTTGTGAAGCTGAGAAAAACGGTGACATCTGTCACAATTGAAAAGAATAATGGAACTGTTTCAGAAAGACAGGCATTTTTATTTTTGTCCTTTATTTATGACAATAAGGGCCAGTTTCACCACCGCTCAACGATAATTGTATTCAACAGATATTCAAATTCAAAAATGAAAATAAAGCCAATTAACCAAGCAATGTTCAAAATCTTGTTTCAATTTCATCTTAGCGACAATCAATGTCAAAAACTTGTCAACATTTTGGGACATATTTGACAGTTTAAGACTAAGATTACTAATCGCTGTCATATCGAGATTCCTCCATAGATTTATTATATCAATAGTAAACGGTGACGTCATTTATTTGCCAATTCAATTGATTAACTATTTATTGTACTATACATTTTTGATTTTAAAGCAACTAAAAATCTAGCTACACTTATTGAAAATTGATCGAGTTTTCAGGACTAAAATTAAGTGCTTTTTAAAGATGTTGTGTCTTGAATTTTATTTTATTTATATAAAGTAACATATTACATGTTTATGATAAGGCTTACACACTAAACTGTGATAAAAATGTTACACACTGCATTCTCCACAGATTACTATAAAATATTATTGGTTAATGGTATCACCTACCCAATTCTCGTAATTAAAATTCAAAATCTAGTTCCAATCTTATCTCAGCGATAATCAATGTCAATATCTTGTCAAAAATGATTGTAATTACAAGCATTTTTGACAGATTGAGATTAAGATTAAATTGCGAACGTTCCTAAAAGTTACGAGAATTGTCCCTAGAATGATGTCAAGTAGTGTCTTACTGAAGGGTAGTGAAACAAACCCTTAAAAATATGTCCTTGTAACAGACAAGTCCTGTAATCCATACTCATTGTTTGTTGTTTTTTCGTCACTGAAATACAATGCCTCTTAAACCACTTCTTTTGTTGAACACTAGATACATCATTGTCTCGCAATATTTAACTTTTGCTGGCGACTTTAGTCGAGTGAATTTTCTTACAAATCCCTATATTTTTTTGAAGTGAAAACTTCTTTAGCGGCGTTGAGCACTTTTTCTGTAATGGGTATAAAATCTTAAACTCGCGTCAGGACACGTGCGCGTCAGGACACGTGACCTGATCGAAAAAGCGTAAGACGGATGGAGAGTAGATAGCTATCCCCTCTCTACGGCGCGGCGAAAATGTATGCCTGGGCCTACTGTTTCGTTTAGACAGCGCAGGGCGCTTGCGCGAATGTTCGTGTATGTTAAACGTAAACGTAAACGTTAATAATCAAGTTTTCACTTCTGCCGGCACTCCCGGAGTGCAACCCGTTTTTTTTTATATTAAATACTTTTTGATAAGCCTGAAGCACTCAGGGATAACGTAATTTTCTATTAGCGAAAGATTTTTCAGAATCGGACTAGTATTTCCTGAGATTAGCGCTTCAAACAAACACACTCCTAATACATATTACTAGCAATGCCTCACAGTTTCACTCGCGTTTAGTTACATCTTTCGTTACTGCTCCACTCCCGTGAGTCATAGCGTGAAGTTATATAGCCTATAATCTTCCTCGATAAACGGGCTATATAACGCAGAAATATTTTTTAAATCGGACTAGTAGTTCTTAAGATTAGCGCATTCAAACAAACAAACCAACAAAAAAACTAGATCGGTAGATTATGACAAGGCAGACTTGTCTTGTACCCACAAGTACTGTACAAATATGTTTGTGTAACTCTTCTCACGTTGCAATAAGAGCTTTTTTTGTTTGCTTTTAGCGAAAATCATTGTCTTGTTAAGTGACGTGTAACATACTTATGTCTGGGAAAAGTTTGAAGTTCAGGGTTGTTTGTATTCGTACAAATATACAGGGTGTAACGGAAAGGGTATATACATACAAAGAGTAAGGCTTCTTTGGATGATAACTAACGATATGGCAAGGGTTTCAGCTCAATATAAAATACTCTAAGAATTGATACCAAATTTTCGGTTTCTTAAGTTTCTTTTAAATTCAAATCATAACAAACGTGTCACCGCACTGCGTGGGTCAAAAACTTTCCACGTTACTTGCCTAATATCACGATAAATCTCTTCCGTAATTCTGCACGCCTAGTACCGCGTAGTAGCCTACTGCAGGCGGTGTTCTTTGTTGATCATAATTTCCGAACATGTAGAGATAGGATTAAAAAACCCTTGCCATATCGTTAGTTATCATCCAAAGAAGCCTTGCTCTTGGTATGTATATACCCTTTCCGTTACACCCTGTATATATGTACCGACAGCTTTTTGTAAATCAGTTCCGAAAATTTGCCACATGACATTATTGCAGACAGTCATATTACTGCCTCGTTTGTCTAGTGATCGCAAAGCGCGACTAGTGATCATGAGAGTTTGATTCCCAAGTCGGGCAAAGTGTTATTGGGTTTTTCCATCTGGAATTTGTCAGTAGCAGCCTCGGAGTCTGAATTTGTGCCCGGTTGATGGCAACAGGCTCGCCCCCTATTACATGGGACTTAATATTACTGGCGAAATGTGTGTGTACTCATGATGATTTTGTGTAGGTATTTAACGATGATTAATTATTAACATTACCTATTTTTGCTGGATAGTAGGGAGAGTAAAACATTTGTATTATTAAATTAGCTTGACGTAATTAATTGTAATTGTGACTAATTAATATAAGAATATTAAAATAATCCAAAAACATAAGAAATTCAAGGTAAACATTAAATAGTTCGCTCCCTCTCAGTTCAGATAGCAATACGTTAAGTTAATGTTGTTCCTCGGTTAATTGCCGATTGCCGGCACCCGCGTTATTGCTCAGCAAGCTAATTTATTGCCCCGACAAGAAATATTGCCCTTTTTGTACAGATAAGTCGATGTTTGACTGAAATGTAAGTTATTGCTTAATCTGACGGTAAGTTTGTCAACGCAAATGGGCAATCCAAATTATTAATTAAGGAGTTCATTATATTGTCAACTTGCTAGCAATATTGAGAGCTATTAATCTACAAGTTGATGTTGTTGATCTACAAGTAGATGAGCGCACAGTTGACGCAGTGGTTGAGCGATTGGCACTCGACAACAGTGTATCTTTCTATAAGTGAAAGATTTTTTGTAATCGGAACAGAGAGAAATTATCTCTTACAAATAAATAAACTAATTAAAACAATATTTTTAAATACAAGCTTTAATTTAAAATTATTATATTGAGTATTAGACATTGTACCTATTGTCATCAGAACTAAAGGTGTATGCAAAATTTCGGCTTAATCGGATACCAACAAATGGTCGAAAAATGGTTTGCAAATTTTGAAAGGACAACTTACATACGAACAGTGCAAGCTTAATTAAAGCTTGTAAAAAAAAAGACTTTACCTCTTTATAATATTAGTATACAAGTATAGATTTTATATTTCCCCTAAAACCTCAGATTTTCAGCGCTTTTTGAAATTACCGCTATTAAACAGTTACACATAAAGTACGAAAGCTTATAGTTAACATGTTAATTAATTTATACATCCGTTACACTGAGCTCTCCAAACATCGATATTTGGATGATGCTTGTGCAAATAATATCTGGGTCGTTCGCGACACAACGCAGGAATGTGTGCAGTAAGCCAACTTTACTTTTTTAGATAGTAAGTATTTATCTGTTTGATGATACATACATAGATAGAACCAACTATAAACCACCAATAAACCGATAAACAACATTCAATAAACAAGATCCAATATAATAAAAAATATTTTCTATTGTGAATGGCGTTCAAAAGTGCCTTTTAATGCTCTAATTAAAATAAATTATTTGACTTTAGTAGACGTCTTTTCAGATCCCAGATTTCTTTTAAAATTACAGCGTCATTAGTAAGTATTTTTACAGATTTAGAATAGGACATGCGTCACCTCTTCAGTTGCCCGTCGTGCACAACCACCTGCACCATCCAAGATCTAAACGAGGCCAATCATAGAGCTGTACAGGTTGCATACTGGTCGAACGAAATTTGAGTCAATCGACACGAGAAGAAGAAGTGAGTAAATGGGTGACCTTTCGATTTGCAGCAGCCCTACCATGAACTCTTATCGCGATCCAAAAACTGAACTGTTCTTCAAATACGTCAATATAATGACATAAATTGATGCGTTATATTGACGTATTTGAAGAACAGTTCAGTTTTTGGATCGCGATAAGAGTTCATGGTAAGGCTGCTGTTCTTCTAAGATCGTCAATCCAATTAACCTTGCGAATAATTAATTTTATTATTACCTCGTAATCTGGGAATAGACGGGGTTCACGGAGGGATAAATACGGTGGTTTGACAGCTTTTGTATAGAAAATATTATGTCAAACTGTCATATTTATTCTTTGGCTAAAAGTTATCTGACTATTCAAAAATCAGCTCTAAGTTAAGTTCCTTCTAAGTAACAGTACAACTGAAGCTTCTGCTTTCCCTGTTCAGTGGCTGACAATAAGTGTGTGCACACGAGGCAACGTTTCCGCCGGATATTAAACGTCAAGAGGTGAACAAACATGCATCGCTTCACTCAGCTGTTGGTATTATATTATTTTGATACCGGAGCGTTCGTAGTGTTAACTGTTTAATTTGGAGGGTTAGTTCCGCATTTATTTGTCTAATTAGCTTATGGTTTGTGTTCTAACTACTTTGTACTGTTTTATTTATCATTTTACTATCCATATACAAGGTGTAATTTCATTAAATGAATATCCGGGTTTTTCCATCGGGGATTTCTCAGTAGTAGCCTCGGAGTCTGGATTTGTGCCCGGTTAATATTAAGAGCCCTATTTATTAGGACTTAGACATAACTGGCGAAATGTGGGTGTACTAATGGGTACACCTCAGTCTAACCCTTCGGGGATTACAGGCGAGATGTTATGTATGAATATTCTAATATTCTTGTCGTCGAACTCATGATAATGAACAACTTTTACTATGGGACCAACACTGAAATCACATTAAAAAACATTAAATTTTTTTGGAAAGAAAGAATCTTGCGAATATAAGATATTCGTAATAAGTTTTATGACCTCATTTCAGGTTTCGAATTAGTTCAATTACACCTTGTATATATGCCATTCAGTTTTCATACTATGTTCAAATAACTCAAAAAGCTAAATATATTAAAAATCTCTTTTCCTATAATAATAGCCCATATAATTAAAACAGAGAATAAACAAGCCTTGATGTTTATTCACAAAGGCCATTGAAATACATGCTACATACAATTCCATTCAATAAATTAACAAAACACTCAATTACCGTTTTCACGCCCGCCATATTCAATTTATTGAGTGCATCCTCTATTATTCATGCCTAATTAAATACTAAAACCATCCAAAAACATCACACCTTTCCAAACGCAATACGAAAATTCAATAATCAAATCCCTAACCGTTCACCCGATCCAGTCCGAACCGCCCCAAACTGGTTTACAGCCAGTTCACACCAGATATATCCGGTTTAACGTACGAAAGTGGTTTTATGCAGCGTTATAAAGCTCTTCGTGAAACTTTACTTGCACGAAGTTAAAAATGTACCTAGTTTATGAGCAACTTCAAAACTAAGTTTCAAGAGGGAACTTGGGAATTGAAAAGCTCAGCTTTATACTTAAAAGGGAGTATAATTTATATTGGTACGTTGGTAAGCTGTACTTAACGTTAAGTGAAAGGTAAATTAAAGGAAAAATCGTTTGGAGTGTGTACTGATTAAAAAACAGATGGAAAGTTCTCACGATTTATTTTTGTTGCGTTTTTTTCCTATTGAATGGAACTGGTGTAAGTTTATCTTTTACGTTCAAAATTTCACGTTGTCCCTGTCTTTTTAAGATGTTTTATAGAGACAGAACGACTTTAAGAATGTCATAAAGAGGAAGTTTCGTTTTGCAAGAGTATCAACGCAAAGAAACTTAAGTAATGATGTGTTGCGTGTACATACATGTTCCGATAGAACTTCAGTGTATTTTCTTTCAATTTCTGTTGTTGGATTTTCAACTCTCGGCGCTGAGCCGAACGTTGAAAATCCAACAGTGCGCAAGGCAAAGTAATATTAGAATAATACTGTTTTAGACGGCGGTAGTCCCCCTGAAACCGACTTTTTCATTATGAAAGCTGTAAACGTTCACATGATCTCCCAAAGATCGACCAAAAAGGAAATTGCTATCTTACCTCATTGGAGCATACCTATATGTTGCTAGAAAAAAAAACATCAATCGATCCTTCCAAAATTCAAAACTCTTCTGTCATTTCCAAAAGACATTCTATACCGTTACATTTAAAGTTAATTTTCCTACAAACGAGCACATCACAAGGACACACATTATTTACCCAATCATGCTTATTTCCTTCCCTCTTGAAACTCAAAGAAATATGAACGAAAACGTCTCCTTCCATCAGACTTTCAGACTTTCATGTGACAGCGTGAATTTGTATTAAAATAATATCATTATTTATAACGCGTTTCAGGAAATTACCTACCTTACGTTACTTGTAATATGTTTTTGTATCGCTCATTTGTTTTTTACTAGATTTTACCCGCGGCTTCGCTCGCGTTAACTTAGTTTACAGTCCCCGGCGATAAATATTGCACATCGACCTTTATCGTATTTCGTATTTTATACAAAGAATTATCAAAAGAAGCAAATCATAATTGTTTTAACAGCTCCTAATAGATACGGGACTGTTTGTATTTCGTGCGACAGAGATAACGCTCTACGAAGCCGAAATTAGCCGATTGTCTCTTTTCAAAAGTCAATGTGCAATATTTATCGCCGGGTACTGTACTCTCACGTTTCTCCTAAATTTACATACAAACTTTGGACTCCTGTTTCATCCCCTTAGGGGGTGAATTTTGGAAAATCCTTTCTTAGCATACGTCTACTAACTCCCTACCTCCCTGCCAAATTTCATCTTTACACGACAAGCGGTTTTCGATATTTCGTGATGAGGAAATGAGTAAGTGACCTTTCGCTTTTTTATACGTATATTTAGATTAGATTTAAACATTGAAGGAAGCTGGACTATAAAACATCTTTTTACCTTATTATTGCGGCACTTGAAGAAACTTGGCGGATACTCAAGTATGTCTAAGTGGCATACGGCGGTCGGACCACTTACGGTAATGATTTTCGTGGACACGTGCCATTCTGTACGAATACTTTTTGATTCGTTGTTTATTACCCGACTGCGATGAAGCCAAAGATTAAGGAAGAATCTTTTTCATACTTTTAGTAGTATGAGGTGAGGAAATGAGTGGGAGATTACTCATTCTCTATTGAAAAGAGAGGATCCTCGGACGAGATGGTTGTCGTGTCAGGTTGGTGTCAGAATTTTGTATAATATGCTAATGTTGCGAAGAACTTTGATATTGCGATGTAGGAAATGTCAGTTGGTGTTTATATTCTGTGAAATAGATGTCGCTACATAAAGCTGAAAAAGGATAATTGTACTCATTATTATGAATACTTCTAAATATATCGGAAGAACATAAATCTATGGCTCAACATAACATCACGACGTAATCCCCAATGGGTTCGGCAGAGGCGTACACATTAGAACACCCACATTTCGCCAGTTATGTTTAAGGCCCAAGTAAGAGGGGGCGAGCCTATTGCCATCATCCGGGAACAAATCCAGACTCCGAGGCTGCTCAACTGTTTTTTTTTTTTCGTTATATCAGGGTTGGTGCCATAGTAAAACTTGCTCATAATGACATATACAAAAACCCCTTTTCAGGTTTCTAACAGACAAAACTAAGCTTACATAAATTCGTATGTAACAATCGTGACCTAACATAAGAATCTACATAAGCCCTAAATCCTAGCAATACAGTGGAATCTCCACATAACTCAGTATTCTTGGCCTATGTTAAGATACTCTGTCTTCATGACACGGGTCTGGCTTAGAAAAAGGGTGTCCACTTACATATTGTGTGATTTTAAGTGTATTTATGTTGGTAGTACTGATTTTAGCATTCCTTTTATACGGATTGACTTTTAATATGGTGCCTATTTTCACTAAAGGCTGCATTTTCAATAATCCGATAACTTTTATCCAAAGAATAGATATGATCGAGAATTTGACATATTTTCTACATAAAATCTGTCAAACCGCCATATTTATCCTTCCGTTAAGAGTTATCGGAAGTATAGATTGAAAAATTAGCCCTAAGTATACTAAGTGACAGTATTTAAATGAAATATGAAAAACAGCTGTTCTTTAAATTTTGATCGTGTTGTACTGAATTGTTAAAGAACAAAATGTTATTTTTTCGTTTTTGAAAGTTGATTCCATAACAAAAGTTGTTCACATTTATGAGTTCTTTCACCACCTGAAAGATGAAGAGTGAGTGAAAATTCAGCCTGTATACTTACTATTCTACTTAGGAATATAATTAACCGACTTTAAAAAAAGAAAGTCATTAAGTCTAACCATATGTATGTATGTAATTTTTGGTATCTTATAATATTATAAAGTTTAAGAATTTGTTTGTTAAAACGCACTCAACTCTGGAACTACTGGTCCGATTCCGGAAAATCCTTCGCTAATAGATATATTGGTACATTATTCCGTAGTGCTTTAATTATATCTATTCTTTATTAAAAAAAAAAATAGGAATCCGTAATTCACGCAGGCAAAGCCGCGAGCAAAAGCTACTTTTTATTTAATATGTATGAAGTGCCAAGCTTTTTACAAAAAGGGTAGAATATTTTAGGTTATTTTCTCGGGAATCAGTACGCTTAACCTTACCAAAGTTCACTAATAACAATGTAGGGTTGCTGTAGCTATTTCACGTCCTCACCTAACCAGGTACGAACGTAGCATTCTCATCTGTACCTTAATAAAAGCCTACCCTACAAATGAAAATACCATCCCGCCGGCAACCAGATTTAAATCAAAGCTTACAGTAAAGTGTGGCAACTAGGTGCCGGGTACACAACACAAATGAACGGACACATAATACGACACAACTTAGAAGTTTCATCGGAAAAAATTGTCAAACGCAATCATTTTCGTGTTGTGACGAACCTCTGACGAAATTGACAGAGCAATGACTCGCGAGTTGAACGAAAATAAGCGATAGTTTATACAGGCCGCCTTTTAAATCTCTGCGCATCTTACGAGGGGTGAAATCAGCTGTTCTGATACTTACGGTCGGGGTCATAAGTGCAGTAGCATGCTAAGGTTTGAATTGTTGTGAACACGCGGTACAGGCCGTACCAACATCTGTGTGTATAAGTGATGTATTCAAAGTCAAAGTCAAATCATATTTTTAATTAGGCCATTATAAGGCACTTTTGAACGTAATAACACACTACCTACGTCAAAATTCTCACACGACGTCGAAAGGTCGTAAGTTTAACCAAAGCGTCAATCGATTTGCTTTGTAGATTGCTACTCCACTTATGACCCCGACCGTACATTAAAAAACATTTTCAAGTACAATTTAAAAAAATACATTTTTTTTTAGTACTTATAAGTACTTTCACCCTGTGAAAGATGCTCAGTAAATTAGGAGTCAATCTGTAGACACGGTACTAGTTTTAGTAAGATCAGGGGACAATTCCACTAACTTTTAGGAACGATCTCAATCTAGTATCAGTCTTAATCTGTCAAAAATGCCTCTGATACTTCTACGTTTTGACATTGACTGTCACTGATATGAGATTGCGACTAAATTTTGAAAGTTTATGAAACTACTGCTTAACTGAATAACCTGAACTGTGAACACAGCCATTCAACAAAAGTCCGTGAACACAAAACTGTTGAATTCGCTTTTGATGCAGATTTCTTGGAACATCAACTTTGTCACCGCCTGTACATCGATGGCACCTCTAAGTCGTGTCGTACTATACCGGTCACAAATTCGCCCACTGACACCGAGGCTTAGGGGGGGCACTCCCTCACAAATTACTTAGGAATAGTTCCGTAGGTAGTCGAATTTAAGTCTACATGGAGAGGGTCATCTATGCTAGTATAATTTTGGGTCTAGGTAGGAATGTAAAATGGGAAAATATACTGAACTAAATAATATGCTGTTTATGTTATGCAAATAAATTAATATGAATATGTACTAGTTTTATCAAGAAGTCAAATTTACCAGTACATACGGTCACTCGGTAATAGTGTACCTTTTTATCAGTGGAAGATTTTTTGTGATCGGACTAGTAGTTCCAGAGATTACCTCTTATAAACACAAAACAAAGTGTACTTCTTTATAGTATTATAAAGAAAATAGAATTTTAGATGACTTATGTTAAAGTTTTGGCCATTACTGACATAAAAAGGAAGTAAGTAAGAGAATTAATGAAAGTACGAGCCAGTTTAAAAATCAAAAATGAACTAATATTATAAAGAGAAACGATTTTTATTTTTGTTTTTAATTGATAAACTCAAAAACTACTCAACCGATTTTAAAAATTCTTTCACCTATGGAAAGCTATATTATCAGCAAGTAAATTAGCCTACATTTTTTTTAATGGGATCCTTATGAAACTCAGCGCAGACGAAATCGCGGGCAAAAGGAAGTATGTACAGTAGCGGTCATAAGTGCAGTAGCATACTAAGGTTTGAATTGCTGTGAACACGGGGTACAGGCCATACCTACATCTGTGTGTATAAGTGATGTATTCAAAGTTAAAGTCAAAGTCAAATCATTTACCTATTTAATAAGGCCATTTTAAGGCACTTTTGAACATAATAACACAGTACCTACATACTCCTCAAAATTCGCACACGACGTCGAAAGGTCGTAAGTATAACCAAAGTCAAAATCAATTTGCTTTGTAGATTGCTACTTCACTTATGACCGCTACTGTACCTATGTTTAAAGGTAAAAAACATTCCCATCCCACCTCTACTTTCTTGAAGCGAGGGCGCAACCGAGGCGGTCCTGAGACTGAGTAATTAAGTTGCCCCTCTAATTACTGAGGTAGTGGGCTTAATGAGGCCCCTAGCCGACTACCCACACACGACTAGAAAAACTCACGCTGAATAGATTACAAGTAAATTGACGGCACGGTTGGCGCAGTGACTGAGTGGCTGGCTGCTACACTGCGTGCCGCGGGTTCGATTCCCGCAAGGAACAAAATTGTATGGCATACAGGTTCCGGGGCGTGTATGTGTATGTTTATACAGGAGAAACTCATAGTGTGTAACAACATTAAAAAGTAGTTATAGTGTTTCTAGTAGGTAAAATATAAAAAAAATATATAAGTAATTGCTATTCAAAATACAAGAAAAATCTATGATTTCTTCTAAGTAAGACTTAAATGAATAATTTACATTTAAGCAAAACTGTATTCATTTTATTTCTTGTAAATTTTTGAATATTAATATTGAAAAATAATAATTTAAAATCTAAATCTATATATATAAAACTCAAAGGTGACATAGTGATCTATCAACGCACAGCCCAAACCACTGGACGGATCGGGCTGAAATTTGGCATGCAGGTAGATGTTATGACGTAGGCATCCGCTAAGAAAGGATTTTTTAAAATTTACCCTCTAAGGGGATGAACGGGGGTCTGACATTTACGCGGACGAAGTCGCGGGCAAAAGCTAGTAATCAATAAAATTATTGTTTATTATTAGTTTTTTTAATTTTTTTATTCATATTTCTGGATTGATCCAATAATAAAAGTTGTTCGTATGTATTAGTAATTTCACCCCCCGAAACGCCGTAAATTATAAGTCACCCTGTATAACTAAAGTACTATAAGTAACATCTCACAAAGGTAGCCATGCACAAACCACAATCCCACTCTTGCTCCACTATCTACGCGCATTACACAGATTAAATAAGTTTAATGCGCTGCAACGATGCGCTGACTGCTGAAGCTTTCAGCTCGAATACATTATTTTAGTCTGGATTGCATAAAGCTAGTAGATAAGGAACCTACTAGCCCGTTATGTGAGTGCAAATAACATACATACGGGATATAAAAAGATACTCGTACATAATATTGCCATTAACTACGCATGGGCAGTATAAACCAGGTAACTTTAAGAAACGACTTTTTCATCAAACATAGCTAATGGTGCCGATTCCCTTGTTCACAAACTAGACTAAATTTAGAGAATTGACATCTCTTACTGACATACAGCGAAAGAAAAGGACGGTGACATTTAAGAACTAAGTTAGAGATGTCAAATTAGTTTTGCCTTGAACTTTTCCGTATTTTTAATCTACACGTTATAGGATGTCAACTATAAATGTATGGATGTGTCAGATTGACTAAATTTGACAGCTCTTATTTACATTAGTCTCTTTCTTGTTGGCTCGGAATCGGCACCAATGACACTCCCAAAGTCCCAACCCACGTTTAAAACAACAAAAAAAAAACAAAATCAAAATCGGTTCATCCGTTCAGGAGTTACAATGCCACAGACAGACACACACCCAGACACGTCAAACTACGTCACGTCGTTATGGTGTCATGTAATGGTAGGTACACACGCAAAACATTGTACTTTCAGGTGAATGCAGCAGGGGTCGTGGTAGTATTTAAAGTTTAGTTTTTTTTTTTTTTTCAATTTTGTAAATTTATTTACGAACTCAACCTCAAGCGGCGCAAATATAACAACCTTCTTGGAAGTTATGTTTTGAGCCTTTTGGGGTTGAAACACTGGGGCCATGGGGTCTGACCGCTCACCTTGTTTTTCGGGACATCGCAAAGCGACTGGTCGACTCTTCACATGACCAGAGGGCTGGCCTTTTCTTAGGCCAAAGAATCAGCATTGCTATTTATACAACGTGGCAATGCTGTCAGCCTTTTGGGCACATTGACAGCGACGCGGACGAATTTTTTGATGCCCTATGAGGTCTCCTTTCTATCCTTTTTTTTATAATTTGTACATATTTTACATTTACTTTAAGGTTTTATGTTTAAGTGTAAATAAATTTACAAAATTGAAAAAGTTTGGTTAGAATTAGAAAGATTTCTCGCACCGTCTAAATCAGCTTTAAGCGTCTTTTACACCGGTTATAAAGAGAACTCAATTTGTATTTATGTAACATAACATCACGCCCGTAATTCCCGAAAGGTTTGGCAGACGGGCAGACAGGTGTACCCATTAGTACACCCACATTTCGCCAGTTATGTTTAAGGCCCATGTAATAGAGAGCGAGCCTATTGCCATACCTACAACTCATGTACTTATTAATTACTCTTTTCAAA
This sequence comes from Hoplodrina blanda, assembly GCA_949316365.1. Taxonomy (NCBI): domain Eukaryota; kingdom Metazoa; phylum Arthropoda; class Insecta; order Lepidoptera; family Noctuidae; genus Hoplodrina; species Hoplodrina blanda. The sequence continues at coordinate 1,083,757 of OX438590.1, forward strand.
TTTCAAAATAAACAAACTATTCATTCGCTTTAAAATATTAGTTTAGATTTTGTATTTAAAGCTTGTTACCACCCCATAACTAACAAACAACACTCTGCCTATTAACGCGTAGCCTCTCCGAGGCAATCGTCGATAAACGTCAGAGCCACGTGGCGTATAAATCGAGCAACAATTAGCATAAGTCGGCGTGTGGATGATAAGTATAATTGATTTATAACCAGTTTGCAGCTCATCGGCCGGAAATAGGCGTCGAGATTAACGTTGTTAGATATTTTACCCTTACATTATAGTTTGTGATCACAACGTCGCTAAACCTACGTCATCTTAGCATTTTGAACCATTATAGGAACACCATATAAGTAGAACTGTGTTCTGTACATGAACTTAAAATTTTTGTTTGTCTGTCTATTTGTTCTGGCTTATCTCCGAAACGGCTAGACCGATTTTGACGAGACTTTTACAGACAGATAGCTGATACTATAAGGACCCTGGGATACTTTGATTTTAGAAAAAAAAAAATTGGGATCCGCATTTCCATATTCCTCATAAATTACAAAGCCTTTATTTGCGTCAACTTAAGAACGTAATATTGTGGTTCAGAGAATGAGTCTATCTCATTATTTCCATGTCCATCATTAAGAGTCTCTGAACAGAGGGAACAAAGGCTGGATTGTTTTGAAGACCTCTTTTATAAGACACCTTTGGAAAAACAAGTTCACAGACATCAGAGGGCTAAGAATAGACAAAGTATTTTCTTTCTAAATGGTATTGTTTTCGCACCTCGAGATTTTTTGTTAAGAAATATAATATTCAAGATATTAATATAATGAAAGGATTTTATGTGTTTATATTGAACTACTAAGTTATGCCTGCGACTGCGACCGCGTTAAAGTTAAGTAATTATGATATAGATAAACTACTATAACATGGCGCGCCCCTCCACAAATTCAAAACGTTTGAAAGTATTTGTAAAAGTATTTACAAGACTCACAACGCATGTGTGCGTACTGAGACGGCTACTGAAACAAAAACAAATCAGCGATTTGTTGCTCGACTAGCGGCGTCATTAATTGCTCATTATTATCAGTAAATGGCGCTGCACTGACATACTCTATGAAAATGACACGTGCGTTGTCTTGCGCCAAAATACAATAATCAACAAAACTGATAGCCTGGTAGTGAAGACGAATACTTACAACTACATAGAAACTCTTTCATATGGATATGACTACACACATTGAAATAGTAATATGGAGGGGCGCGCCATGTTATAGTAGTTTAACTTTACACGGCAATAGATTAGTTTTCAAATAATAAAAAAAAAATACAAAAATATTTATATCATCTCAAACATTAAATTGTGTCATACATAAACTGAGGCAGCTCCAGTAAGTTACAATAGTACTTCTACTGTCGGAGCTGTCTCACTCTTCCCTTAAGTCGTATCTTTTTTTTTTTTTTTTAGGTGGTAAAAATCATCAAATGACTCCTTCCGCCCTGGGTGGGGCGGAAGGGACTGTCAGACTTTTACTGACTAAAAAACCACCCTGTTCCTTCTGTTGCCCTTTGCGTTCCGGGGCCACGGTATCCTGTTAAGACGTCCCGCAACCCCGGCAGGCGTTTGGCCCCTATTGGGGCCCCGTCCCTGTGCTGACAGCTCTTTGAGGCGCGCGCGAACAGAACGCGCCGTCGACCCGGGCATGGTCCTTGATCGGACGGCGAGCTACCCAATACTCGCCGTCCGCAAGCCCGCGCCTACGGTGGCCGGACGTCGTCTCTCGACGTCCGACGCCCTGGGCGTCTCCCGCGGCGGCTGGGGCGTGAGGTGGAGGATGTTCTCTCCCTCACGCGGCCCGCCTCCTCCTTCGCTAACATTACTGCTTCGCAGAAGGAGGTGACTGCATCCCATTCCTTCTCGCCCCGGAGCATGGCCTGAACCAGGCCCGGGCAAGTCGTATCTTAACAATGAAAATTATGAAACTAAAAAACCAAAAACCAAATTAAGAAAGAAATAGAATTAAATACTTAATAATAAAGTAAAGTAAGAATTTAAGCAGCTCTCGATGTGTCAGGGAGTGCACGTTTATACGTGCATAGGTGTGGGTTTTGTGTGCGCGTGTCTGTAGGGGTGGGTGAGGGTGTGATTGTGCGGGTGTGTGTAGGAGTGAGTGAGGGTGTGATTGTGTGGGGGGTGAGCGTGTGTGTAGGGGTGAGTGAGGATGTGAATTGTGCGGGGGGTGAGGGTGTGTGTGTATATTTACGTGTGTGGGTATCCAGCATGTTAGCATAACATAATAGTGTTATATTATTGTTGCTCCCAGAGACTTCGACTGCGTGTTTTTTTTTACCCGTGTTAATTTACGTCTTTGGTTGCTGCACCGCTCTCGCGGGTCATAGAGTGATGATATATAGCCTGCCAATACTATTCCTAATGAATCTACTTATCATATAAAAAAAAAATCCAATCGAACTGGCAGTTTCAAAAAATCTCGTCATCTTTCTAGATTTCTTTCTAGATTCAGATACAAATATGAATATCGATCCCTCTTCTAAGCTAGGCAATATTCCCACACACTACCTACATTCCAGTCCTATAATATTATCACAATTATGTATCTCCAATAAATTATCCAAACGTGTCAATGCTATCGCCGTATGTCATCTTGGACATGAATTATAATTGACTGTAAGTACATATCCAATTGACTAATATTTGGTTATTATAGCGTAATATCATTAACATAATTGTGTATGTGTTTCCATATTGTATAGAATAACTGAGTAGGTACTATAAACTAGGTTTTAGACTAAAACAGGCATAGACGTATTGCCTCGTTGGTCTAGTGGTCGCAAAGCGCGACTGCTGAGCGTGAGGTCTTGGGTTCGATTCCCAGGTCGGGCAGTGTAATTGGGTTTTCCCATCAGGAATTTCTCAGTAGCAGCCTCGGAGTGTGGATTTGAGTGTAATTGATGGCAATAGGCTCGCCCCCTATTACCCATCATCTGCCTAGCCTTTTCCCAATTATGTTGGGTTCGGCTTCCAGTCTAACCGGATGCAGCTGAATACCAGTATTTTACATGGAGCAACTGTCCATCTGACCTCCACAACCCAGTAACCGCCCCATATTAAGGGACTTAAATATAACTTATTTTATTTGGCTTTTTCTTATAACTGGAGAAATGTGAGTGTATTAATGATACACCTCTGCCTACCCATTCGGGGATTACAGGCGTGATGTTATGATGAATTGTTATGTTTAAATAAGTAGTTATTTTTTAGAAGTGTTTGTTAATAGTGTCAAACACATTATGCTGCTGGCTCCACAAAGGTGTAGCGCTCCCATTTCCCTCTAAGCCCCAGAAACTCGCCATTTCACGGCTTAAGGAAGTGTACATTGCCACCAAAACTAATTGTTTGCCCCGACTTCGTTCGGTTTGTACGACAAACTTAATTTCCAACTATTCGACGTGTTAATCCTTCGCGGGAAGTTTCTCGTGGGGGAAATTTTGGCACGTCGCAAATTATTAGGGTACTAACTTTCGAATATATCACTACATAGTATAAAACAAAGTCGCTTTCCCTGTCTGTCTGTCCCTATATATGCTTAGATCTTAAAAACTACGCAACGGATAGAGTAATTCAAGAGGAAGGTTTATATGTATAACACATGCATAATATAGTAGAGAAACTCTGATAATTTTAGAGGTTTCTAATGTGATGTCGTAAATAAACACATTTTTTTGCGCTTACATTGTAAACGCTGGCTGAACCCTTCGAGATAGATCAAAATAATGTACTACAGTATTGTACACCTTAAAAAGGTCTACAAAAAAGTCCGCGACGGTATATGTCTATCTCTTAGGGATAACCCACAATAACCATTTTTTATCCTTAACTTTTTACGAAAAATAATGGCTTATTTAAGAAGCAATTTTAGGCAATACAGCATTAATCCTTATCCAATTAAGTACCTTAAAAACATTGTGCATTTCATATAGATCATTATGGCCCTTTACAGCATGCAATTTAAATGAATATTTTCGAAGATATTACAGATTTAAACTGCAGTTACATAGCGTCTGCGGCGGCGGGGAGCCGGCCGGTGGCGCTTGCCTAAAAGCTGTGAACGTTGTATTGAAAGAAATTTTATAGAATACTAGCTGCCCGCCGCGGTTACACCCGCGTCTTTGGTTACTGCTCCGCTCCCGTAGGTCGTAGCGTGATGGTATATAGCCTATAGCCTTCCTCGATAACTAATCTATCTAACACTAAAAGAATTTTTCAAATCGGACCAGTAGTTCCAGAGATTAGCGCGTTCAAACAAACAAACAAACAAACAAACACTGCAGCTTTATAATATTAGTATAGATTTATTATCAGCATTGCACCCGAGCGAAGCCGGGGCGGGTCGCTAGTTTAGGAATATAGCGGTTTTAGATCAGTCTGTATTTGTTGGACCATCTAATAAACGTATTAAATACTGGTTTGAATTAAGAACTGCTTTATTGCTCTAGTGGTCCCAAAGCGCGACTAGTGAGCATGAGGTCTTGGGTTCGATTGCCAGGCCAAAGTGTTATTGGGGTTTTCCAGGAATTTCTCAGTAGCAACCTTAGAGTCTGGATTTATGCCCGGTTGATGGCAATAGGCTCGCCCCCTATTACATGAGACTTAAATAAAACTAATGTGGGTGTACTAATAGGTACACCTCTGCCTAAGTATGTATAAGTGTGTTATTTTTATATAATGTTCTTTTTTATAGTGTAGGTAAAAAAAAGCTTTTGTACCTAACTGTTTTGTACATGCTGTGGTCATCTTTAAGTGAAGGAGTACACTTACGGAATACCTTTTATTGACCTTTGATTAATTTTTTGTATATCTTTTGTTAGAGATTCCAAATAATAATAAAAAACCTAGTTTTTTGTAGACATCATTAAAAATAATCACCCGCTCCACTTCCTTCACAAATTAGTTTGATTTAGCACGCCATTATTTACACTCGTCTAATATCACAGCTTTCTACTCACTGTAATAAATTTTATCGCTGATACTCAATAGATTAAGCTGTCACAGACGGCATGAATTAGTGGCGCGCCGCGACCGATCGATCGACACTTGATTTAGAATCGACATTATTTATGCATAGCTTTGCCCCGAGGTTTTACACACGTTTAGTTTCATTGTTGGTTACTGCTCCGCGAGTGTGGGGTCCTGGGTTCGATTCCCAGGTTGGGCAAAAAGTGTTATTGGTTTTTTATAAGGTATTTCATAGCAGCAACCTGAAGTTTGAAGTTTGTGATGTGATTCCCCGTGCTACGGAAAGCACGTAAAGCCGTTCTGGAGAATACATGTATACTAGGTTTTTAAAACTGTATTTAAAAAAGCTCTGAATAAGCCTCAAAGGCCCACTTGCGGCAAAAATTTTACACAGAGTTAGATAAACTTGGGGTCAATTTACAAAATATCATTCATAAGGCCTGTATCAGCAACTAACTCGACGTTAAAAGACAACCCTGGATGGCGCAATCGCACCTAAAGAAAATTCAAAAAACACAACCAGAGTACCACAAAAATGCCACAGTGTAAAAGTATCAGTATCCACAATCAGTATCGTCATTCGAGCGAGAGGTATTTCGCTAATATTGGTGTGCTTACGTTTGATAGGGTCCCAGGTGACACGAACAGCGTAGGTCAGTGGGTCGCACTTACCTGAAAAGAAAAAAAGAACATTTAAATATTGGGTAAATGTCAGGGGTCTGGAACGTTCCAGCATCAGCGCAAGTAAATATTTTTTGTACGTGACCTTAGCTTGAATAAAGTGTTAGGTAAGAATCTTTTCTTGTTGGGAAAGATGGAGGGTTGGAATTATTCTACAATCTAAATAGAAATCAAGAAGACAGGCGACCTACATAACCAGGTTTTGCCTAAAAAAAATAATGAGTTGGGAAGTTTTCCATCGTGGACGGCTTAAATAAATAATATCGTTTTATTTCGGACAAATTTTAAGATACATATTTTGTTAGCAGTTTTTTGAACATAAAATACTAATTTTTGTAAGGGTGGTATTACACTTATCAAATATCTTTGTGCAATTATGATGTTTAATATTTGATAAAATTTCTTTGAAGGACGCTCATTACACTTGTCCAATATCTGTGTCCAATATTTTGCGTAGTGTTAAGAAAATGGAGGAACATGGAGCATCTTTTTGTTCTGCTATTGCGTCTTTAAGTGGTGCTATTATCATAATGTTATTATTAAAAAAGAAAAAATCAAAACAGATAAGGATTTGGGTGAAGCCAAAAACTTAGTCAATGGAATCGTCCACGGTATCTTGTTTGCAGCCATTTTTAATTAAATGTCATTAATATTTGATCAAATATCGGTGTTGCCAATACATTTGATGAAGTCGTCCAATTTCTTTGATCAAATGTACATTGGACCAAGATATTTGATAAATGTAATACCACCCTTACGTAATAAAGTGACAGATTGTTGCTAAGATGCCTCGACTGCTAGATACAAAGATAGATTAGGCTTAAATGCAGTGGTAACTTTATGGTTGCCGATTTTGTTCGAAAGAGTCACCGCGGCCTGGAACACAAAGGGCATTAGGAGAAACACGGATAGGTTTTAGTCAGTAAGAGAATGACACTCCCTTCCGCTCCACCCAGAGCGGAATAAGTCATTTGATGATTTTCCATCGTTTAAAAAAAGGTTGTAACTTTATAATTAAAATTATTATGGCACAGCAAAAGGCAGCGAATTCTGTTTTGCAGAATTCGATAGTTGACATCATTAACCATTCATTTCAAGACACAACATCTAAAAAAACACTTTATTTCAGCAGAAACCCGATTCACTTTCAATTTACTGTAAAATTAGATTTTTTGTTGCTTTGAAAACTATAAATAGTACCTAATACAATTGAGTTGACTAATAATGAAAGTTTTAGCCTATTTTGTGTCTTAGGCGATTAACCCACGGCACCGCACGCCGCTCCGGCATGCGGTGATGCGGTTCTCACGTCGCACTAGCCTCTATGAAATCCGCTTGAACCTCGCACACGAGCACCGCACGACCGCGCGGTCGAGCGGTGTTCTCGTCACAACCGCATCACCGTGCGGACGTCCGCGCGGTCGTGCGGTGCTTCACACACGGGGCGCCGCATCACCGTGCGGATCATCGTGCAGGGTTCCCAATTTAGGGGTTTTCTCCCCAAATTTAGGGGGTAAATATCGATACTGGAAATATCAAATAACGTAAGGGACATTTGGGCGAAAATCTCTATTCGACCTAATGTCCCTCACATTTGGTCGAAATTAGATTTTCGCCCTAATGTCCCTTACGTTATTTCATATTTCCGGTATCGATATATGTACTAAATGGATTTTTTTTAAGGGCGTTATATGTTATTTGTTTATGACGATGTTCACAACATTCATACAAATTTTCAGCTTGTTGCGAATTTTCACAGTTGCTACGTATTGCGAGAAATGGAACGCACCCATAGCAGTTTGTTCTCTATTCCGCCACCTTCCGCGATGTCAATATTTGCGCACTGCATTAAAAAAATTCATTCACAAATCATTTTTCCCCAAACTTACGCCAAGAAATAATGTGTTCCCCAGAATTTACCCCGCAGTTTTAATTTTAAAAAAAATTTCCCCAAATTTTTTCCCCAAATTGGGGGAAAAAAAACCCCAACCTGGACACCCTGAAAACTGGTCAAAACCGGTAAAAAATAACTGGTTAAAACCAAAACTGGTCAAAATCGATCCGTGCGGTCATGCGGTCGAACCGCATCGCCGTGCGGACAACCGCATTGAAATCCGCTTCACCGCCACCGCATGCCGGAGCGGCGTACGGTGCCGTGGGTTAATCGCCTTAGGGCTAATTTTTCAATCGTCACATAACTCATAACAGAGAAAAAAATATGGCGGTTTGACAGCTTTTGTATAGAAAATCTATTATGTCCAACTGACATTTTATTCTTTGGATAAAAGTTATCTGAGCATTGAAAAATCAGCCCTTAGTCGTATTTTTTTATATTTTATTTCTAAAACTCGACATCAACATTACTCCCAGAAAATAACCTCAAAATCTGGAATTTACAGGTAAAATAAAACTATCTGGATTCAAAACACGAATCTTAATCCTTTAATATCGCAGACGGCATTACGGAGTAACATTTTAGGACCGTCTCGAATTGGTCTACAGGCTTTAAGAGTTCTCGAGATAATTGGACAAGATACTTTTGTAAGGTACGGAATTTTAAAATAGCTCCTTTTTGAGGTAACTTTAGTTTTGGTTTGTATTTGGCATACAGATTTATATTTAAAATACAAGAAGAAAAGTTTTCGTAACTTGAAATGGATGAAAGTAATTATGATTTGAGTTCGTGTCAAACATACAAAAATATTGTGATTTTTAGGGTTTAATACCCAAACGATACCATACCGATCCCTATTACTAAGATTCCGTTGTCTGTCCCTCTGTCACAGGGTTGTATATTTTGAACCATATTAGGTATAAGTAATACACAATTGAAATCTTCACAGAATATGTATTAATTTGTCTGCTATGATAACAAATAAGAAAAATTAAATTAAGTTATAATTAAAGCCCCTCCCCCTTTTAATTTGTGAAGGGGAGGTATACAAGAAACTTGCTTTTTGTATGTAGTGTTACATTTATATTGTTGGTATACTATTTTAAAGTTGGTATTCTATTTTATAGTTTACATTAGCTCAAATGAATTTTTGCCATTCAATTTGTATGATTATATATTGTATACTATTATTTTATAGGCAGGGGCGGATTCAGGATTGTCGTTTGGGGGCTTGGCCCCGTTCTTTTGCACACATTTTAATTGATTACTGGTACCCTTGGTAGGTAAATGATTGCAAAAAAGATTTTATTAGAATAATAATATCAAGTTCACTTTAACATTAGTCACGGAAGAACTCAGATGCTTTTAAATTTGCTTGTATCCCTTAGGTTCCCCCCCCCAACCGCCCCTGTTTGTAGGTATATAATATGTATTTCCATGTACCCTATAATAAATTCAAATAAGGGATTTATCTCGTGACGTGACAGTGAACTATAAACCCGCTGTGAAACGCAGACAGCGTGGTTTATCACGCGCGCCCTTCTCATAAAAAACAAGGCAATGACTTCTCAGTTCGGCAGTTCAGATAGTCATCATCGTCTGTGACTAGGAAGATGTTGGAAGTAGTTGTTTTTTGTTAGTTTAATATACATAACACCACGCCTTTAATCTCCAAAGGGTTAGGCAGAAGTGTACTCATTAGTATACCCATATTTCGCCAGGTGTGTTTAAATTCCATGAAATAAGAGGCCTATAAGTATAGTATAATGTTAATTTTGTGAAATATGATTCCATAAAGAAGTAGGTAATGATTTTGTAATTGGTAGACAGTCTGGTCAGTAAACAGTAAATCTTGGGTCTTCTTAAGAAGGCTACCCCTAGCCCATATACAAAAAATCATGGCAAGATACAAAATGAAATTGTTTATTTAAGTCAAGGAGATTATTCTGGGGGTAATTAGTTTGACGTCATTAATCGAATTGTTGAGATATTCTGGGTTTGTTCGTCTTAACAGAATCTCAACTATAGTTATTTTTAGTGAATAAATCAATCGTATTCAATAAAATGTCCGCGTTATTATCTTTGTCTCCCAATAATATCCCGACCAAGTCTGGGCGGTGTACAGTCAAGAAAAAGATAGGTATTCAGGGTCATCAGATATGTTGAAGTTTTCTTAGAAACCTATGGATGTCTTCGATTGAAACTTAATTTAATTAATGAACTGTTTATCATCACATCCATCGGTTTCTAAGACAGCTTCAACTATAACCGACGACCCTGCAACCTATCTTCTTTGTTGACTGTACATCATACACAATTTGTGTCCTCTTCAATTTGTGTTGTAATTCATCTCGTCACAAATCTTCTTGGTCAGCCTCGCTCGTCCCCGACTCAATTTGTCAAGGCTCTAGTTAGATTTAATTTAGGTCCAGCGCGAGCGTGAGGCAAACGGTCATTCCAATTTTAGTTTTATTTATTTATTTTTACTTAAAGACTACCATTACAGGTCTCATATCCTAATGCGATAGTCTAGCTAGGCTATCGCACGGAATAAAAATATATCACTCATAAAACAAAATCTTAAACGCCAAGAAAAAAAAAATATATGAACAACTTCATATTTTTTTTTATTTTTTTTTATACAACATATAGTATATCTTATTATAGGTACCTACTCGTATCTATTCATTTATTTCAGAACCAGTCCATATTTATATAAAGATAAAGTTATTAAAAAAATAAATTAAATTGTCCAAATTAAATTAAGATATATAACTATAACTAATATAATTTTTCTAAAGAAGTTTATTGTTTGGTTAAACACGCCAATCTCTAGAACTAGCACTCATATTGCAAAATTTTATGTTTGTATCTGATAGTTAGACTCATGAGAAATAGTATAAGCTATATAACATCACGCTACGACCCACGGGATCGAAGCAGTAACTAAAGGTGTAACTTAATGCAGGTGAAAAAAACCACGCGAGCAAAGGCTACGGTCAGAAGTTAGCCTATTAATTATAATTTAAATATTAATTAGGTGTCAGAATTAATAATTATAAACAATTAAGTATCAGAAAATTATAAACGAATAAATAACAAAGACGTTTCTTTACATAAACATAACATCACGCCTGTAATCCCCGAAGGGTTAGGCAGAGATGTACCCATTAGTACACCCACATTTCGCCAGTTATGTTTAAGTCCCATGTAATAGGGGGCGAGCCTATTGCCATCAACCGGGCACAAATCCAGACTCCGAGGCTGCTACTGAGAAATTCCTGATGGGAAAACCCAATAACTCTCTGCCCGATCTGGGAATCGAACCCAAGACCTCATGCTCAGCAGTCACGCTTTGCGACCACTAGACCAATGAGGCAGTCAGAATAATTCAATTCAATTCAATTCAAATTATTTATTTCAGATAAGTTGTTGTTGTTGTTATAGTATAATAACAGAAATAGTCAGAATAACAGAATTAACAATTATGAGAGAATAAATAACACAGACGTTTCTTTACACAAACTTTGGCTGTAATGACGTTAATCCAGTTAATCCGGACAGTCAAACTAGACTAAAGTTTAACTCGATTAAGCAAGTCTAAGATATCCATCGTATTAGCATCGATGGACGAAGTAGCCGTAGTTGTAAGTTCGGACACTAACTTAGCTTAGACCGATCGATGGACACCTCATTAGTCAAATCTGTCCAGCAACGGCTGCAACTATGGCTCTAAGGGCCTCAGCACACGGCGTATTTTAAACGCGCAGACGACTCGCGTTTTAATCGGTATCTACGGCGCAGACAACGCGTGTTGAAATTATCTTGAAACGCGAGTCGTCTGCGCGTTTAAAATACGCCGTGTGCTGAGGCCCTAAGTTTTTTACAAGTATTTTTACAATACAAGTTTTGTTTTTTACCTTAATTACAACGGTACGGCTGTAACCAATAACAATAATTAAAGACACAAAACTTAAAATAGAAGTGTAAAAAAATAGGCTTAAAGTAAAGTAAAGTAAAGTAAAATTTTATTTGCATAGATTGCAGGTATATAAAATAAGGTGTTACAGATAGGGATGGATGAACCTTGTACAATCTATATAAGTACCTCTTTTGTTTTCCAGATTTAATCTTTGCTAAATGTTACATAGTTTGATGAGCAATATGCATAGTAAACAGCCTGAGGTGTCTTTTTACACCACATAAAGACCAGTCAAAGAAAGGAAAGCAAAGTTATTCCCCTGTATATTTTCACGTCTGAGGTAGATTTGCATCCGGAACAAACTGCCTCTTACGCGATCACCTTCCTTCCACAATATGGTAATACACAGTGTAGGAATATTCAGCGGAGCAGCAGCCTAACAAATTGAGACACATGGCTGTGAGCTCGTGGCTATTGCCAGCTTTGTTGTATATTTGTGGGTAGAAGAATTAGATGCTCGAGGATTTCAAGCGGAATTAATGGGATGTTTGGGCTTGTTGACTTTTATAGTGCACTAGCGACTTGCCCCGGCTTCGCACGGGTGCAATGTAGAAACATAAAACTTCCTCTTGAATCACTCTATCTATTGATGAAAACCGCATTAAAATCCATTGCGTAGTTTTAAAGATCTAAGCAAAAAGACGGCGGGAAGCGACTTTGTATTGTCTCGACGTATAACTTTTAAGATTCATCGTTATAAATAACATAAGAAAAAAAGAAACCTGGACTTCATGCTCGTCCCTTCTCTGTAGGAGAAGAGGCCTTTGTCCTGCAGTAGAACAGTAATTAACTGGCATTTTTTACATTTTATTTAAAAAAAAAAATTATTTTTTTTCTTTTTTTTTTAAATAAGTATTTTCATGTTGAGTTTTTTGATTACTATTTATTTCCTTTTGTTTACCCTATCCAGCCATTCATTAATTTTAATACTAAACCTACTTTGTCACCAAAAATGATATCATCGTCATCATTATATCAGCCGAAAGACGTCCAAGCCAGGCCAAGTTCATAGGACCCCTAGAATAAAAAATGTTTAAACCCTTTCCCAAAACTAGAATCTGTAACAAAATAAGCGTAAGCGCCACTAAGCACGTAAGTCCAGCATTGGAGTGGACGGCGGCCATATTTAATTCATGAGTTCCAGTAAGCTTGCTCCTTATATGCGACCCGAGCAGATTTGAGTGGCCTCGGGGATACGATCAAATTGATAGTCCCGCAAACGTAGGATTAAGTATTTACTAAAGATTTGAAATTCAACCGGGATTAGGTAGGTGCTGTGTTCACTTGAGTAGGTGCGTGTGAGTTTCGGAGATGTTATCGTACTCGCTTTTTAGGGTTCTGTACTCAAAGCTAAGCTCCCGCTGTCCGTCCGTCTGTAAGTGAGCTACATCTCATGAACCGTAATAGCCAGAGAGTTATAAGTCTTCGGGACTTTTATTATGACACCACTGACATCAGTGAAGGAAAAACATCGTGAGGAAACCTGGACTTACTGTCCCACTCAAACCATGTCAGAGGCCCTTGAAGCGCTTTAGAAACTCTGACACTAGGGTGTGTGGGGTCGTAAGACCTTACTGCCCACACGATAAAGAAGAAGGAAAATTATGGAAAGTATCATTAAAGTTGTTGTTGTTGGTGACAAAATACATAAATAATCAAATAAAATTACGACACCTGTTCCGTAGAATTTCAGAATACACCTTTTAAAAAAAAACAGAATCGCCCTGTTGCGTATGCGGTAGGCAGTGTCGCATAACTATATTACTGTGTGCGTGCGGATTCATCGCCCCGCCTAACCCAGCGGCAAGATGGCTAGTTTGAATTCGAAAATCAAAAATTAAAAACATTTTTGTTCTATTATTGATTTGTGTTATAAATCACTAGCATAGTTACCTCTTTGAAATTGACGCGGAAGGAAAACTGTACCTTATGCAATGGTGAGACGGTCCCAATTAATAAATCACTTCTCTAATTATTCCGGCATGGTGTAGTAACGGTCGCATGCACCATAATGCGCACTGCGACGCTGAATATCGATCCCATGAACAATAAGTGATCCTTATTGCATTACAACACGCTAACAACACTTTACTAAACACTAAAATTAGGACACTGCAGTTTTTCTTGGCAAGAAAAACTTTTTTTTAGAACGAATAAAGCTTGATTCACACAGTCTGGCACAGTTCGGTAGGGTCCCGGAACTGTGACGTCCCGGATATGTGTGAATCAAGCTTTATTCTTTAACATTCTCAATGAACGCGGAGCACTGTGTCGTCACTGACACTGATAGGTGTGAATGGGTTCATAGAAAATGTTTGAAAGAAAAATTTATCACTGATATTACGGTACGGTGCCGAAACTGTAACTTCACTGATATGTGCGAATCAAGCTTTACCTACCTACTTATACCAATCTTTTATATCCTATACTAATAAAATAAAGCGGATGGATGGATTGTGTAAAGAATGATATGAATGAAAGGGGAGTCAGTGATTGCATGACGGCTGACAGGACAGAGTGGAAGAGGAAAACGTGTTGCGCCGACACCAAGTAACATGGGACAAGGGCAGGAAGATGATGACTAATAAAATAAAGCTATACAGATTTTTGTTTAAACGCGTTTAATTCTCTGGACCTGCCAGTATGATTGGAAAAACCGCGCGGACGAAGTAGCGGGTAGAAGCTAGTATAAAAAAACTAAATATTAAAAGCAAATATTTTATTTTTAATACAAAAATTTATAGACTTAAATTTTCTAGTATTCCCATAAGTAAAGTTTAATAATGTCGTTTCGTATACATTATGTCTGGGGTTATTTATGTACATATCAATGGTCTATAGGGCATTGGTATATAAAAAACTGTCTAGGGCAAAAAACATATAATTTTTTTCAGTAGGTAAAAATTACAGTAAGCTGAAAATATAGTAGTCGTAGCAGGATAAAAACAAAAATAAAATCTAAAGAACTTTTCTGATCTATAAATACCGATTTTTAGACGTGTAAAAAGTTATCTTAATCCATTCAATCTGTCCAAAGTGTTATTTAAATCCCACCTCCGCATTATGCAAGCCACCTAAAGTGTAAAGTCGCGTCCGGCACTTACTCAGTGCAGCCGGACACGTCCCGGACACCCGGACTCGGTTATCTTAAGTGAAACTTTTAATTGCTTGCAAAGCCGTGAACATAAAGACGTTGGATATAATCCTTTTAAAAAGAAAAAGAAAAGATTCAACAGGGATAAGCTAGGAATTTATTATTTGATATTTCATGTTGGAAAGATAAAATCTTAATTTATTTTGTTAGTTAAGCCCTGATAAATAAACAAAGAAATAAATGGAAAAATAATCCTCCTGACCGAATTTCGGTCGACACGGCATGACGACACAGTTGGCGCAGAGGCAGAGCGATTGGCTGCTGCGCTACGTGGCGTAGGTTCGATTATCTCACGGAACAAAATACTTGTATGACCGTCTGGAAGTTTTTTTATTATTATTTATTTTATTTGGGAAAAACAAAAAATTGTACTCGTGTGTTACAATAAAATGTAGGTAAATGTATAAACCACAACGTTTCCACAGAGTACTTGTGTACATTATTAATTAGGTAGGTAAGTACAATTTATACTTAAATTCTAACATAAGCATTTGGCTTTGGTATTAATCAAGTTTTATTTTGTTTTTGCTCATCGCACCAACTATCAATCTTTTTGTTTTTCAAACTGCTTTGAAAGAGGATTTCCAAATAATAAAAGTGGTTATTGTAAATTTTTACTAGTCGAGTTCCAGTTCTGGGTATTTTGTGAGTTCATGTTTGTAAGTTTGAAAATTTGCTGTGTAAAGGTTCCTAAAAACACATATTTTTCAAACCGAAAGATAGCCATGTTACTTAACGATAGCAAAAAAGGAGGTGGCCGGTTCGTATCACAAGAAACTCTACTACTAAGTACTCCTGCCATCATGGGGTGGACTCCATACTTGATTATAATGGCTACATAATTACTGTCTTTAATAATGCAGAGCGCGGCCCCGTTCATTAAACATGAGCGGTCATCCCTCGTCGGTGTGTTGTGTGGACTTGGAAATATAGGGCAATTATAGTGTGGACGTGGTCTTATGTATTTTTGTGATCGAATGTGTCAATTTGACAACTGTGTTTGGCTATATTTTTTTGCCATAACACTTTTATTTTTTGTTATGAAGATATTGTGTTTGTTTAGTTTGGTCTGATTGGTCAATTTGATGCTGGAATGACATGAAATCGACCAAGTTTGAGGATAAAGAAAATAAATAATAATCATCTGAACATATTTTTCTATAAGCATCACTTTTCTTCACTTTAGTAAAGTTTAGTAGCGCTATAACGAAGAATTTTTTAATAACTTAATTTAAAACAGAGCTTCTTGCCTATTATTTTCTCTAAATATAAACATTTTGAAACTAACTTCAACTTTCAGACTAACTAAGTATCTTTGACGATTCAAAAGTTTATGTAAATGGTTTCATTATAATAACTTTGACTTTGACTAAAAACCAGAATATAATTTAAAAATCGACCCGTCGCGCGTCGCCTTGTCAATTAAAACTTTATATTTACGGCTGAAATAAATGTCTAATTAAACCAATTCCAAAACTAACCTCGCTATCCACAACACGCGCCACTACATCAGAAACAAACCTATAAAACAGTGGTACGGTTTCATATAACACAGAAAAAATACGCTCGAGAAAATAAATTCGTTCAACAAAAATCCGTTGCCACTCACTAGCCCGTATATCCCTACTAACAGTGGAGCTGACTGCGTGCTAGGTCGGTGCGTGATTTGCGGGAACTATTCATTACGACGTGACGCGGCGCGTCTGTCGGCCGCGGACCCGCGTCAACGAGACGCGCCGCGGTGATGTGGCCGTGCCTTATTGAAAATAGGGGAGATTTGGAAATTGTAGGCTCTGAATTGATTTATTGGAAATCTATGGGGCGACTTGGTGGCTTGTGGTCAGAATGTTATACTGATGAAATATTGAAGGTTCTTGTAAATAAGCTTAGTCAAAGTCAAAATCAAAGCATTTATTTCAAGGCACTAATTTGATTTAAAAAAAAATCTTCTTTTGAATTCGTTAAAAAAAATTACGACAGTCTAATTAAAGCGCCAAATATGATACACTAGCTTCTGCTCGCGACTTCGTCCGCGTCAAAGTTGATATTTACATTTTTCTGGGATAAACAGAATGTGCCTATGTTCTATACTAGAATTAATCTATATCTGTGCCAAATTTCTAGATCACTACATAGTATAAAACAAAGTCGCTTCCCTGTCTGTCTGTCTGTCTGTCCCTATATATGCATAGATCTTTAAAACTACGCAACGGATTATGATGCGGTTTTTTTTAATAGATAGAGTGATTCAAGAGGAAGGTTTATATGTATAATACAAATGCACCCGTGCGAAGCCGCGGCGGGTCGCTAGTCTAATATAATCTAATCTAGATCCCTTCCTGAAACTTTCACATTTATAATAGATTACTATCTAGCAATAACAGTTCAGTGTAATCCCAAACTTAAGCTAAGAATAGATTCAAAGTAAATCACAATGAAATAGCCAAAATTACTTCGAAAAATCCCAATTATGAACTACCGAATAAAGATCCAGCGATAAGGCTTCACAGCTCGGGCCTAGCCTTAAGTGAGCAGTCCACAGCTAAGTAAGAACAAGTTCCAACAAATAAACTTGTTTGTGTTTTCCTTATTGCGTTGGAAAAGATACTGTTTTTCAATTTGCAAAGTTAAGCTTGAATCTGAACTAACTAAACTTTGCTCGATAAACGTTTGAAGGAGCGTCGGAAACCTCAGCGAAGCTTTGACTTCCGTCGATAATTGAATGAGCTGTTCTGCTGATAAATAAATGGTACGATGGGTAAATAGACTTTGAATATGCCTAGCAGTGTTGTAGATATATTACAGGTGCACTAGTTTCCGCCCACGAATGCGTCCGCATTGTGTTTTTTACGCAAAGGTTTTCTAATCATATTTTGATAATTCCAGAGATTAGCGTGTAAACATATAAACGAACATCTCTTCAGCTTTATTATATTAGTACAGATGGCAATAGGCTCGCACCCTTTTACATGGGACTTAAACATAACTGGCGAAATGTGGGTGTACTAATGGGTACACCTCTGCCTAACCCTTCGGGGATTACAGGCGTGATGTTATGTTACAGATTATATACCGGGAAACCATCATAATAATCTAAGATTATCGGTCATGTTTTATTGTCTATGTATGACCTGATATTATTGTTTATTGATAGGAATGGAACAGAACTAGTTAATAAAAAAATGTTAACAATAATGGACGAATGATAGGATAGGAATCTAAGAAAAAATTGTAACTGAAGACACAAAACCGGGACTGAAAAAAATTTGTACTTTCCCGAATTTGAAACCACAACCTCATGCATGTGAGACGCGCCTTAAGGCGCGTTTCCATTATGCAAGTGATTTGCATACAAGTTGCAAGTTGCATGCAAATTGTATAGTGGAAACAACAACTTGCAAACAAGTTAATTGCATACAAGTTGCAACTTGTTTGCAAGTTGTTGTTTCCACTATACAATTTGCATGCAACTTGCAACTTGTATGCAAATCACTTGCATAATGGAAACGCGCCTTTAACCACTAGGCCATCAAAACATTGCTAAGTTTACAGTTTACCAAGAGCAATACGTGTTGAAAAACATAATAAAGTAAAGGCTACACGACAGCAATCTTCATTGAAGTACACAAGGAAATATGATCGTGCAGGAAGGCCATTCCAAGTGCGCCAAGTTGCGCCAAGTTTTTCCATTTTCTCTCACCTCCGCGTCTGTGTGCGAAGGTGCTAAGTTTCTACTCGAAGATAGAACTTGGTATTTTGTTAATTTGACTTTATATTGTTTGTGGGGTTCTATGTAGAAGAGTTTTTTACACAATCCTAGTTCCTGATAGATCTCTTTACTAATATAACAAAGCGAAAGAGTTTTTTTGAAAAAGATATTGATATATTTATTGAAATATTTATATGATAGTCAGATTCATGAAGAGTAGGCTTAGAAATTAATTTAAAATGCTTTAGAAAAGTTATATATCCATTTCGAAAATGGAATCGAATATGCGAACAAAAGAAAAGACAATTTTTTTTTCTTTCCCTCTCCGCAACTAAAAAGCAGTGATCTAGTTGTTACATGCGCATCTCTTTTGTCACCGCTGGTCCATGAATATTCCTCCCTCCCCTTTACACTATACAGTACGTAAACAACCAGAATGAACCACTATAATCAAGTTCGAAAGTAATTAACCTGCTTGATGCAATACCGTGATGATCCTAAGGGTCGTACGAAGGTTGAGCGTCCCTGATAAATGGACGGGAAGGCAGGGGTGCTAGAACTCTTAATTACGGGGTATATTACAACCCTATTGTACAGTTAGCAGCAAAAAAAGTTTTAAAAAACCTTTTATCTTGACACCAAATCAACTTAAAGCATTGATATGTGATATTTAAATTTTTAAATGATAGTAGTTGATAAGCGTATTGCTGACTTTTGCGATAGCGATAAAACTATAGGTACGAAGATTCAGAAAAGATTTGTGAATTTATCTTGTTATTTTGAAAGTTATTTACAACAAAATTGATTTTATATAGGTACCGTTACAACGCTGTAATATTTTGTACTATGTAAATTTCATTACTACATGTTTGTAATATTTTTTATAGTAGGTATAGGTACTGTAATTTTTATTTATTATAAACAGTTCTCATCTGACGCAATTATAAAATACGATACGACCGATACACAGCCAATTATACGTAAGTATAATAAACTTAAACTTAAAAAAAATACAAAAATAACTTCTGATTGTTGTCGCCGACTGTACTTCAGACGGATCACCGCGGCGCTGCAACACGACCGCGGAGCGAATTAATTAAAAAGAAACTGCTAAATTGTTTTTTTTTGTTCTTGTTTGCGTGGAGGACTTTGAGGATGAAAAATATGAGCCTGCTATACAGTTTACAATATATCGTTATAGTTATTACTAGCTTATGATCGCGATTTTATCCGAGTAAATGTCGATTTTCTGTAGGGTTTAAATGCTTTTTAGCGGTACTCCAATGGAAGTTGAAAATGTTGCATAAGTTACTCTTGATAACATCAGCTATCTGCCAGTGTCAGTCTCGTTAAAATCGGTCCAGCCGTTTCGGAGATTAGTCGAAACAAACACACAGACAAACAGACAGAAAGAAAATTTTTTTTTCTTTGGAAAAAATAAATAAACGTGGCTTCGTCTCTCCTACCCTTTTTGCTGTGCCCTACAGGGTCCATAATGATCTCAATTATTTAAGTTACCACCTAAGTATACTTATGGAGAAACAATAAAGATATTGAGTATTTTAAAAAGCTATTATTTTGACATTACAAACAAATAATCGAACTTAGGATCCCACGCTCAACAGTCGCTCTTGCAACCACGACACCAACGGGGCAGTCATAAAATAGCGGTGAACCATCAACACAACACGCAAAACAACAACAACAATTGAACAAGCGTAATTGGGCCATTAGCCTTACCTAACTACTCGACTAATGCTGTTGTTTGAAGTGTTTACATTGTGTTAGTCCGAAGATCAAGTGCTTTTTCTTCTTTCTGTGTTACAGCTTGTAGTTTCTGCTGTTAGAGGATTATTTTTATCTTTTTTACTGCAAAACCAATTAAGTAAAGTACGCTGTAGCTTTAATATCCGTACTTCTACACCAGTGGTTCCTAACCTTTTCAATGTCACTACCCCTGTGAACAAGTATGGAAATTGAGTTTACCCCTAGCTAATTTAAAATAATTAAAACCACACAAATTTGAACGAAAATATGTTTATTATGTAAGAAATTGCCCGTTTAGGTAACTAGTAAAGTAATATATAAATCTCGGAGTCATATCTAGTGTGAAGGTTGAAATTGCTTTGCATTCACAAGTTTGACAATATTAGGGTTTATTGCTATTTTAATACTATTTCGTGCCATCCCTTGTTACCCCTCTAGAATCTCCGTTTTACCCCTGCGGGGGTAATACCCCCAGGTTAGGAACCACTGGTCTAGACAGTTTAAAAAAAACGGGTTGCACTCCGGGAGTGCCGGCAGAAGTGAAAACTTGATTATTAACGTTTACGTTTACGTTTACGTTTACGTTTAACATACACGAACATTCGCGCAAGCGCCCTGCGCTGTCTAAACGAAACAGTAGGCCCAGGCATACATTTTCACCGCGCCGTAGAGAGGGGATAGCTGTCTACTCTCCATCCGTCTTACGCTTTTTCGATCAGGTCACGTGTCCTGACGCGCACGTGTCCTGACGCGAGTTTAAGATTTTATACCCATTACAGAAAAAGTGCTCAACGCCGCTAAAGAAGTTTTCACTTCAAA
Organism: Hoplodrina blanda; assembly: GCA_949316365.1. NCBI lineage: Eukaryota > Metazoa > Arthropoda > Insecta > Lepidoptera > Noctuidae > Hoplodrina > Hoplodrina blanda. Next base: position 1,104,798 of record OX438590.1, read on the forward strand.
AATTTACGCTTCTCGCCGTCTGTACGCTTCGGTGTTTTAAACTACGCAACGTATTTTAATGCGGTTTTTATAAATAGATACAGTGATTTAAAAGAAAGCTTTATGTAGGTACTTATCTACATTGCGGTCGCTAATCTTAATCTAAATATATAAAAGCGAAACTTCACTCACTCACTCTCTCAATACGAAACATCGAACACCATTTGACATATAAAGATGTAATTTGACAGGGAGGTGTATAGTTACGGCGCGTACACATATAGAACGTCCGATTTACAGGTCCGTTTAAACGTATATGTTAGGTATTAGCGTATGTAGTTGTATGAGCGAGTTCACACAGAATACAGTATTCCGGATCCAGTAATACCAATAATACCAATCCGACATCCAGTAGCGACAAATCAGTTAAAATCGGTCCGGTAAATGCTGTGTGAATATTACCTCCAGTAGCGACGGATCAGTTAAAAAGGATCCTGTAAAATCGGACGTTCTATGTGTACGCGCCCTTAGTAGACGTCCGCTAAGAAAGTATTTTTAAAAATTCACCCCGTAAGGGGATGAAATGGGGATCCAAAGTTTGTATAGAGAAATCAACTTTGACGCGGACGAAGTCGCGGGCAGAAGCTAGTAATATTACAAATGCGAAAGTAACTCTGTCTGTCTATCCTTCTGTTTCACTTAAACGACTAAACCACTGAACCGATTTTGATGCACGGGCTAAGTTGGAACCTTAGGAAAGGATAAATAGACCCTAAAAACTTCTGTAACAGACCTACACTATATTTAAATTAACCCCATCTCACGAAACAGTCACTTGCAAGCCTCGCCAGGCTGATTTTTACCCTATTACCTTACCTGATCCGTGGCATCATGGAACAGCCATTCCATTGAGACGAGGGTCGATTTACACATCACGAAACCTTGACAGGTCGTATCTCTAACGGTAATTTATGTAGTCGTAATTTACCTACGAAGCGGGTGACGGGAATATTTCGGGGATGTCTTTTAGGAATCGCGGTGTGTGGATCGACCTCACAATGGAGGTCGGAGCAGAGATTTTGGTTAAATTGTGGCTAGGATTTAGGGTGTGCTGGAAATTTGGAACTGGATTTCGCGGATATAAAATACTAGCGACCCGCCCCGGCTTCGCACGGGTGCATGTATTATACTTATAAACCTTCCTCTCGAATCATTCTATCTATTAAAAAAAAACCACATCAAAATCCGTTGCGTAGTTTTAAAGATCTAAGCATATATAGGGACAGACAGACAGACAGGGAAAGCGACTTTGTTTTATACTATTTAGTGATTAGTATCCTACTAATATTAATACTTCAAGTCCTACGTAATGAGACACGGATGAAAATGAAATTATATACCATTTTTAACTTTTTTATTCTTATAATTTGTTATGGCGGACTGGCGGTCATAGTAATACACAATTGCATAGGTATATAGGTAGGTATGTATTACAGTTTAAAAGATCCAGCTAAATTAAAGATCAAGCATAAAAACGTCGAAAACAACGCGATTATTGTTTGGGACTCCCCCTTTATTTTTGAAATTATTTTATTGTTATTTTATTTCTTACTAGTGACCCGCCCCGGCTTCGCACGGGTGCATGTATTATACATATAAACCTACTCTTGAATCACTCTATCTATTAAAAAAAAACGCATCAAAATCCGTTGCGTAGTTTTAAAGATCTAAGCATATATAGGGACAGACAGACAGACAGACAGGGAAAGCGACTTTGTTTTATACTATGTAGTGATTGCGGTTTTAAATATACAGCCTTGTGACAGACGGACGGACATATAGACAACAGAGTCTAAGTAATAGGGTACTCTTTAGGTACCGTTCTTTAGGGTAGGGTAGGTACCCTACCCTAAAAAGTACAACCAAACACAAACTACAACAGCCAGAATTTCCATTTTTATCACATGTATAAGGATGGCTTATATCCTTATCTTACCAAGTACTTAACCCTTCTGCACACATGTACTTAGTGTCAGCTTCAACCCTCGCGTGTAGCTTGGGAATCTAATAACCGCCGGGCCGTTTACCGCAAAATATCCGCGGGATTCCGCTTATAAACAGATAATCACTTGGTTGCCGTATTGCGAACCACGACTTTATTTAGAATAGAGAGATAAATGTGGGTACTGTGATTTCTGTAGGCACAAGTGAAGGTACTGGGCTTATGTGTAAGTATGCGCGGATCTCTAACTTATACTCGAATTTAAAGGCACACTTTTAATTAATCATAACATAACATCACGCCTGTTATCTCCGAAGGGTTAGGCAGAGGTGTACCCATTAGCACACCGACATTTCGCCAGTTATGTTTAAGTCCCATGTTATAGGGGGTGAGCGTAGCCTATTGCCATTAACCGGGCACAAATCCAGACTCCGAGGCTGCTACTGAGAAATTCTTGATGGAAAAATTGAATAACAGTTTGCCCGACCTGGAAATCGAACCCAAGGCCTCTGGCTTTGCGACCACTAGACCAACGAGGCAGTTTGTATATACAAATACGTATTTTTTTTAAATGGTAAAAATCATCAATGAGTTCTTCCGCCCTGGGATCTTTACGAATACCTTAAAATTTAAGTGTCTTATTGAATTGTGTAGGTAGTATGGGTAGACATCGATTACGTAAATGTTACGTGTCCTTTTACACGTCGTATACTCTTAAAAGTGTAACAAAACAACTCTTTTACAGCGAACAACTCTTGACGCTGAAAGGACGTACATAATCAAATTTCGCAGCAGCAATTCAGTTAGCTCGCTTCCTCTGTGCACGCAGTCAATGGTGCTTACGATGTAGAATGAAATTATGTTCCCATTCAAGTCACTTTATGCAAAGAGACAATATGACATAAATACTATAATGGAATTATGTATGGAACTATGCGATAATTCTTACATTATATTAAAAAAGACAATATAAGCTAGATGACGCCACCAATCAAATAACGTACTTTTTATATCCTGTCAAAACGCCATTCTTTCATAGTTTTTGCACGGCAATGGTACCGATTCCCTTGTTCACAAACTAAACTAAAATTAGACTATTTCTATCTTTTTCTATCCAATAGAACAAGAAAGAGACGAATGTAAATAAGAGCTGTCAAATTTAGTCAATCTGACACATCCATACATTTATAGTTGACATTCTATAACGTGTAGGTAGATTAAAAATACGGAAAAGTTCAAGGCAAAACTAATTTGACATCTCTAACTTAGTTCTTAAATGTCACCGTCCTTTTCTTTCGCTGTATGACAATTCTCTAAATTTAGTCTAGTTTGTGAACTAGGGAATCGGCACCAATATCTAACTGTGACGTCACTTATTTGCCAACTCAATTGACTAACTATTTATTGATTTCAAAGCCACAAATAATTTTACAATAAATTGAAAAATTAATCGGGTAAGTATTTAGAAAAATACTTGATGGAAAAACCAATAACACTTCGCCCGACCTGAGAATCGAACCGAAGACCTTATAATAATAATAATTATTATTATTTATTTCAGGAGATTATTCCCATATGCATAACCACTAATTTTAAAAATAAAATGAATTAAATAAATTACATTATAGTCATTAATTAGTCTTATGCTCAGCAGTCGCACTTTGCGACTACTAAACAACGAGGCAGTGGCAGAAAAGAGAAAATATCCCTAATTTTATACTTTATTTACATCTGATAAGGATCGTTTTATTTCTGTCCCTCTATTTACGTAGCGTGTCCAAATTTGATGTCGTCAGCCAATTTGGCTGGAATATTGGAAGCATTGGAGCAAACATTGGACGTAACCTTGGGTTCTGATTGATCTCCTGATTCAGTCCCAGAAGACTCTTCCAGAAGGATTTGATAGCCTTTAACAGGGGCGTACCAATTGAAAATGGCGCCTAGGGCACGCATCATAATGGCGTCCCTTCGTAAATTACCTAAATACTCATATAATAAAAAATAGATACCTACACTAAATAAAAGAGTCATAAAGGACCATATGGGCATTTTTGTATGAACCCTGGGTCCATTTTTCAACATTGCCCAAGAGTGATGATACCTGTCACATGAAAGCTAGAATATGTTTCAACTGTGCTTTTTAATGGTCTAATTGAAATAAATGTCAAAGTCAAAGTCAAAGTCAAAATGATTTGACTTTGTAGAGAAGCCATGTCGTCGAATTATGTACTTACCTACGATATAAATATGTATGAACAAGCTCTAAGCTCAAGATCCCCTCACAACCCTAGATTCAGCACAACCCTATAGAATCGTCGCAAAGTATACATTTTTTAATATTTTTTCATCGCCATCTCTTTCTACGAGAATATTAGAATTTTTCCATGCATACACAATCGAGCTCTGATAGATTTTTATTTTAGCTTCTCGCTTGGTTTTAGAGTCGATATTCGTGTTGTGGTCGTTCGGGGAAATTACGTTCCTTTTTTTATGGCATCAAGTGTGATGTGGACTGCATCTTGAGATCCTTTTTTTTATGTGAAGCATCTATTGGCGCGCCTTGACATTAAAACCGACTCGAATGCCGTGACGGCAAACGGCATGACGATGTTATATCTTCTTTATTTTACTCCATATTTCGTTATAGAATTTTAGAACGAGCTTTTGAGCGCGACTTGCTTCGCCTGAATGTCGTTTATCGCGGAAGCAGACGAACTCCCGAAATAAAAAGTAACCTATGTTCTACCTTGGGGTACAAACTCACCTCATACCAAATTTCAACAAAATCGGATCAGTGGTTTAGTCGTGATAGATAAAAAAGCTAAAGAGATTTTTTTTTTGTTTGTGTGTTTGTTTAAACGCGGTAATCTCAAGAACTACCAGACCGATTGGAAAAAATCTTTTATATATGATAGCCAAATTCATGCGGAATAGTATAGGCTATATAACATCACGCTACGACCCACGGGGACGAAGCATAGTAACCAAAGACGGAACTTAACATGATGGATGAAAAAATCCACCTAATATACGAAATCACATGGAGCAGTTTACTTATAAACACATAAACATACTTACCATCAGGCCTGTAATCCCCGAAAGGTTAGGCAGAGGTGTTCCCATTAGTACCTACACCCCGCCAGTTACCTATGTTTTAAGTCCCATGTAAAAGGGGGGCGACTTTTTTGCCATCAACCGAGCACAAATCCAGACTCTGAGGCTGCTACTGAGAAATTCTTGATAGAAAAATCCAATAGTACTTTGCCTCGGAATCGAACCCAAGGCATCATGGTCCGCAGTCACACTTTACGACCACTAGACCAACGAAACTCGTAGCTTATAAAGTTACGAGACAGAAAAGTAGCAGTTTTTCCTTCCTGTAACAAAATAAACTAGAAGCGTGAAAACGTGGTTTCACATATACATTATTCTTGACACGTTATTCGTATTCGTCACTTGAAGGCTCTAATACGTTTCATGTCGACACTCCGCTTGGGATTCTGTTCAACTCTCAGTGAGGCATAAGTAATCAACCGCGTACACATTGAGATTCTTAGAGGCTCGAATAACTTCTTTATAATGTTTACATGAATGATAATAATAATATAATAGGTTTCGACCAACACCTAGTGAAACTATCACTGAAAAGCTAAGCCAGTTTCAGAAGGCGGTTGTCTTGGACACGGCACGCATCGTGAGGAGGTTCCTCTCTCTGGATCCCTAACCGCCATCGCCAGTAGCTTGGGTTTTACCACCTCGTTGCGAGCGGAGTACTATTTTAATACATTTTTTACAAGCTTTTATTTAGTTTCACTTGTGTTTGTTTGTTTGTTTTTATAAACTATATTATTTGTAATTCCTTTTAAAAAAAATGTGTTAAAAATATGTTGTAATAAAGAATGTGGAGAAATATAATTATAATAATATTGTATTATAATAATATTTTATAAGTATGTACAATATTTATAAAAAAGAAAGGAAGGAGGAACCTTATATTAGGGCATCAAAAAATTCGTCCTTATCGCTATCAATGGGGCAAGTGCCCAAAAGGCTGTCAGCATTGCCACGTTGTATATAGCAGTGCTGATTCTTTGGCCTCTTTGGTACACACACTATACCAACGAGGCAGTCTTAGTCTTCAGTAAAGAGTTGTTACAGATTTATCATAACAGCATCGTACCTTCATATTGGAACACCCGAGTGTCTCAGTGTTAAACTGTTGAACAGTTTAGCTTACTTGTTGTTGTTGTTGTTCCGGGCTCCGCAGTTTAGGGTTATGTACATTAATTACGTACTTGAATGTGTGTGAAGGGTTAGGCGATGAGCGCGAGGTTTAGGTGCTTGATAAACAAAGGCAATATAGATAGTATGAATACATCAGTTAAGCGACTCTGGTCTCCCCAATGAGAGTAGTTGTCGAAACAAACGTGTATGTATACTTTTATACTTAATAAACTGTATATTAGGTACTTACTAGATTTTTCCAGCGACTTCGTTTGCGTAAATGTCGGATCCCCTTTTCATCCCCTTAGGGGGTAATTTTCGGAAAATCCATTCTTAGCGCATGTTTACGTCATAATAACAATTTGTGTGCCGAATTTCAGAGCAATCCATTTAGTGCTAGAGAAGACTATAGGTAGTTTAAGTCTGCAACTTAATTTGCGTGAATGTTTCTGAATCTGCAAGGATTTAATATTTACGCGTATAACCCTAATTTTTTTCTAAAAATAATGTTGCACGAGACCCTAATTCTTTTTCTAAAACATAAGTAGCTTAACTTACTCTTTATAACATCAGCTATATGCGTGAAAGTCTCGTCAACATCGGTCCAGCCGTTCGGAGATTAACCGGAAGAGACAGACAGACAAACATTTTCAACATTTATTTTTTTATTAAGTACCGCGTACATATTAACATGCATTTAGAAAAAAAGCTTATATTTCGACACCAGCTTTTGCCCGCGACTTCGTCCGCGTATATGTCGGTTATCGCGGACGCAGACGAAGTCGAAGTCGAATAAAAGTAGCCCTATGTCCTTTGTTGGGGTTCACACTTACCCTGTACCAAATTTCACACAAATCGGTTCAGTAGTTTAGGCGTGAAGAAAAGACAGACCGACAGAGTTACTTTCGCATTTATAATATTAGTTAGGATTACAAACAGACACTTTAATTAAACATATTTGTATAGAAGATAGCACAGATAATATATTTCACTACGAGCTTGGAACAAGAATAACTTGCATTCATCTAAACAGTTTAGCGCAGACTCGCGTAAGTACAAACATTCCGTATCCCCGCTATAAGGATGAGGACACACTACACCGGGGGCTATGGAGGTCGAGAGCACTTCACATGGTATCACTTACAATAACACACTGCTTTCTTTATTATTCATGGGGTAACATCTGTATTTCTACAGTAGAAATTTCTTTAGTGTTTATCTCTTTATTTTCATGACAAATATTGTTAGAAATTAGTGTGATTTTTATAAATTGTATGCTACATGCCTCGTTGATCTAGTGGTCGTAAAGCACGACTGCTGAGCATGACGTATTGGGTTGTTATTGAGTTTTCCCATCAGGAATTTCTCAGTAGCAGTCTCGGAGTCTGAATTTGTGCCCGGTTGATGGCAATAAGCTCGCCCCCTATTACCACGCGATACTCCTTTATTCTACAGTTAATGACTACCCGTAACGACTATCAAATGATCTACGAATGACAGTAGGGACTTTACGTGCTTTCCGACTCACAGGAGTAACGTGTCACTAAGAAATACCTAATAGAGAAACCCAAAAACAATTTGTCCGACCTGGGAATCCAACCTATGGTCAGACTCTGCAGGCATGGCTATGACTAATGTAGGGAGAGAGATTAAAAGTTAAAAAAGAGAGAAGTTAAAAGTTAAAAATCATTTACCCTTGTAATTGCTTTGCTCCCATAACTTTGAAGATATCATTATCTGTATCAGCTTATCAAGACCTATCCACTGACCATTGTTGAAAAAAAAACAAGATACGAAATCACTCATAGTGTGTCCACACCCTTAAATACCCGCGTCCAAGTTGGCCCCTGTCAAGTCGTGAGTTATTAGCGCCGCTAACTTGGACAAGCAACTTGGATTGAAATATAGCGCGGCCAAGCATCCATTGATTACAACATATTACTCAAACTATGAGTTGCACGTAAGTACTTGGCACTTGGCAAATGGCACTGCAGCGTCTGAGCTTATCCTTACATATTACAAAATGCCAAGTCTCTCAGTTTGTTTGTCTGTTAGTACAAATATATCTCGTGAACCACTTAATAAATGTTTTTACGTGTTTTCCTTACACTTTCCTTTTCCTTACGTATCCATTTTTATGGAGAAGAATAAGCAAGAAACTCCACGAACACTCTTTTCGTTCACGAACATGACGCGTCAGTGAAAAATAATACCTTGTAGTCAACATAGCATTATACCGTTAATGGAATTTCGACAGGCATTGATATCTGATAGGTATCGCCCCACCTTGAGGTAGTGTACCTCTACTCTATAGGTCAAATTAGTGAGTACAAACACATTTGGCAGAGAAGAGAGCAAACAATAATACCAGCCTATTATTGCCCACTAGCTGGCAAAGGGCTCTTCTCACACAGAGAAGGCATGAGCATTGATCACCACGCTTGCTCAAGGTGGATTGGCGATTTCAGACTTATATTAATTACAACTCCAGGTTCTCACACGATGCTTTCTTTCACCGCTCTCCGTGTCATCCAAGATAAGCTTAAAAAGTACATAATTACCACCGGAACGCACTAAGACTTAGTGCAACCAAGTGTTACTAACATAGTTTAAAGTTTTATTTACTAACACAATTGTTATTATATAGTATACTTAGATTAAGGTATTTATCCATGGGTCTTCGTAACCTGAAAATAAATGATTTATTATTATTATTATTTTATTATAACATAACATACATAACATCACGCCTGTAATCTCCGAAGGGTTAGGCAGAGCTGTACCCATTAAAACACGCTTATTTCGCCAGTTATGTTTTTAAGGAGGTTATTTTTAATATTAAATACAAGTCCAGGTTTCCCCGCGATATTTTTCTTCACCAATATCAGTGTAAAACTTAGAAAGTACGTATGAATTGAAAATTTCACACTACATCGCACAAGCCATCGTGTTATCAAAAATAAACATGAACGTGAAATAATATCCTCTCGGATACTACTTTTGCTTGCACAGGCCCTACTCTATACCATTATTAGACTATGCTCTAAAGCAAGTCAGGATATTAAAGTCATTAAATTAATAACTTGTTTAATCATCCGACAATCTAACTGCGCGGACATGATACATATTTGAATCACGATGAAAGGAGGACACAGCTGCACACCAGAGTCAAATGTTCTGCGGGCAAAATTATTTACACAGAAAATAATTAAATTAAATAACAAATCTATGGTGACTCCTCTTGCAAGTAAACTTAATGAAACACCGAGTTAGCGTTGCAACTACATAATGCTTTTTCCTTATAATTTTATCTACCAGAATACTATACTTAAAAGTTTGTTTGTTCAAATGCGCTGATCGTCAAAACTGCTGAACCGATTCTGAAAATTGTTTCACTAATAGAGAGCTACGTTATCTTTGAGTGCTATATATACATAATTGGCTATTTTTTAAACTTAAATTTTGGGATCCGTAAGAGTATACTCTAGAATCCTAAACCCAATACACAGAGATCTATCACATCAAATTACTGATATTATAAATGGCTAAACCACTGACCCGATTTTGATTAAATTTGATACGAAGTAAGCTTGAACCCTGAAAGCACATACGCTACTTTTGAACCTCCAATTTTATCTGTGTCTGCGATAACCGACACTAACGTCGACGAAGTATCGAAGGACAGCTAGTAAGGCAATTAATTCCCAAAGATACGAGTATATTTAAGAAAAACATATTCAAAATGAAGTCATATTTTATTGTAATACGTAAAATTTGTATTGTATTGTTTATCTGTCAAGAGCGACTGTCAAGGAGTACACATCTTAGACTAGGATTTATTAATCAATAACCATTGTCTTTTTTACTTTTCCATACACAATAAGATTTGGAAGATCACGGTGTATGTGGAGTTGGGACATTTTTTCTGTTATATCTACGTTTTTGATTCGTTTGGTTCGTTTTATATTTTAGGTTTCACTGTCGCCTTATCTTTCTTTTTTCCATATTATAAGGGTTTCCAAAAAAAAAACTTTGAGCAATAAGGAAATCCTGCAATTGAGAATTAAATTCAAGTAATAGAAATATAAAATATCAGTAAAATCCTTATAAGAACTAATTAAAATGTATATAGCTGGCTGGAGATTTTCTTATTCTGTATAATATTTATCATTGATAATCGAGTATAAAACAGGGTTTTCATTCATTTTATACAATTTAGGATCGCTTAAATATTTATCTAACAACAGATATTTGACCATTCGTCGATCCTCATCACGCATAAATTTTTAAAACTCGAGAGTAAATGTTCATATCTAAAAGGTTCCAGACATACCCTACCTACCCTTCTTTCTATTCTGTCTTCCTTAATCGTTCGTAAGCTGTCAGAATCACAAATTTCTTCAAGTTTCTCGGCACACCCTTTGAATGCGGACCTTGTCCTCCCTTAAGTTACACAATTACGTAAGGGATCGCTATTTACATATATTATGGCGGGAATTTACACTGACATTATTCTCTGAACCCATCTTGTCTGCTTAGTCAGTTAATAGTTACTGTTTAAAGCGTTCTCAAGATAATTTAGATTGAAGTATGTTGAGTGCGAGTGTATGTAAAGTGAACTTTTCTAATAAACAAATAATAGCAACGAAGTCACATTTTGTGTTGCTTGATCGATTTCATAGACAGAGCTTTCACCAATTTCGTTATAGAATTAATTCTGGGAGGCTTATGTAAATTTATCATACATTAATATAGGTATTTAATTTGGATGTAAAACAAAATTATAGTTTTATTGACATATCAATTGTTTGATAATCAAATTCATTAAAGAAATAGTTAATTTAAAAAACAACATCGGTTAATTTTCTCCTCTCTACGTATAAACTTTGGCTGTCACTCAAAAAAAAAAAGTACCTACGTATTCATGAAACAAATAACTCCCCTTTAAAATTGAACACGCAAAAAAATATCAATTAAAGTAAAAAAAAGAAAAGAAAAATAGTGCTTCTTAAAGTTGTTCCTAGGTTCGCAGTCACAGCGGCCGTAGGTTCCATTAGTTTGGAATCTGTTTTTTGCCTTTTATTCACAAACGCCAGGGCGGCGCGGCACGTCAATGTTACATCGTTATTTTTATATAATCTTTATTTATTTTAGTAATTAATTGAGCACAGTATGCGTGTGTGGTTCCTAGTCATCTTGTCAGTCGGATCCTGTGCCCTCAAGCACTACCCAGATAAACTTGGTAAGTAGCCATTTTGATGTTAATATAAAAACAGACTATCTCATTAAATTAGGTTCTAATTATAAAATGTAATGATCGAATAATTCGGTGCAAGTACTAAAAATCACTTTTGCATTTGGTATATTGGTATAGATACATAAAAATATAAAGACATAGTTTTTGGAAGTAGGTACTGGTCCGATTCTAAAAAAAAACTTTTACTAATAGCAAGCAACACTAATTCTGAGGGCCATAGGTTAATGTTTCATGGCATACTTGACATCCGCGCGTATCTACGAAGTTACAGGCAAAAACTAGTAATACTATAAAGCCGTTTTGTGAAATCTGTCAGAAACAAAACTTCAAGTACCAATAGGTAGATTTCAATACCGCGTTTCCATCGCGTTTCTCCCGCGTCTGTACCGCGTCTGTACCGCGTTAGTACCGTAAACCGCAAGACAATCACTTTTAATCCTCACCGGTAGATTATTCCCTGCTCGGCCTGAGCAATGTCGACGCAATTATCTTCTAATACTTCTCAAGGCTATATGTTGAGCTTTGTTGAGCTTCTAGAATAATGAAGGGAGATTGTTATTGTAAGTGAGTGAGAATTTGGTGAGCGTTTGTGATTTAATTAATGACTTTAATGTGACTTTTGTTTTTTTTTATGAATGAATTGAAATTAATGAATAAAATTGTCAATGTCTAGATTTAATACCTACTTGTTTTTTGGCTTAAGCTTTCGGTAACAACAATTTATTATGTTATGTGCGTCACTTTCGCGGGTTTTAGATTTTGTTTCTTTATATTGTAACTTTGGAGCGTGTGTGAGCTTTACTTGATAGTAAATATACCTATAAAAGACGGGGTGATGGGGGGGGGGGGGGCATTGCCGTTAACTATGCATATAATAACCCATCAAACTAGGCAATAATAGGCAAGAATTATAGCTGGAAAAGGACTTTTGATTTTGGAAGCGCGTAACTTAAAACATTGTGCTTATGAGTGCATGCAACGTACAGGCACAGAATAACCAGAATGAAAGATTCCTAACAGTGTTCAAAATTCTTACCTACTTTCATAGGGCTGTCACTATTGAAAATATATAAAATCGGGATACCTACATTTAATTGTTAACATTTAATTTACTTCTATATTTTAAGAAGATTAAGATAATAATAGTGGGTATGTATTATGATTAAATAAATAAATAGGTAGGCAGGTGGTACTTATGTACATAATTAATCATACTATGAAATAGATACACATACATAGATAGGTACATACATTGCTTACTTTCTTGAAGTTGATTAATCAAATTACTTTGACTTACCTACGCACGGACGAACATAGCGAAACTACCTATAATGTATTCTTCCTTGTTTTACTATTTCACGAACGTAAGTTAAATAGGTACCTACTACCTATCTAATAGAAAAGGCTAAATGGAATCTTACTAAGACGACTTACAAATATACTTTGGTACCTACTATTCTACAAACCTACTAAAACAAAAATACGAAACGAATAATACGTCAATATATGTACCTACTTACCTACATAACAAATTATTTCATAAGGGAAAGCCTTATCGCCATCTTAATTGTTCTGGATATTATTACCTACTCGTAAATAAATAGTTACTTCTGTAATAAGCATTAAGCATGTGTTTGCATAAATAAATATAGACAATTACCCGATAAGATAGTTTGGATACACAAAAAAAGAAGTCTCTTTGTTCTTTCGACCATTATTTGTATACACAGTGCAACAGTTAGGCATCTTTAAAAACAATTTAACATCCGCGTCTAAATAAATATTGTAACTATGTCCGCGTCGTACCCGACCGCTGTCGCTAGCACACCTTAAGTTTGACCGCTAGCTGAGCCGACACAAACCGGTTTGCACCCGAGCGGGCGCCGGCGCACTCCCCGCGCGCCTTGTCGGTGATAGGTCACGCACACATAGTTGCGCGCGTAGTAGTGTACCTACGCACGGGCGTTAGTATGAAGTTTTCATTCTGGTTGTTCTGTGGTACAGGGGTCGTAGTGGTATTTAAAACCTGTCTTAGAGCTTTCTTAAAAAATGCTAAAAATAATGAAACACTACGATTTTATCATACATTTCACAACCAGCTCAATTAATTATGACCATATTTTAGGTAGTTATCTAGTTCTGTATTGTCCTAACTGGGATGTGACATGGTCCCTGACACAGTTCGTCCTGACGCTATGGCGTAATTAGATCACAGATGACATAGGACGACACTAGGGTAATTTATACGACGTCCTATCCTTACCTATATTTGTACCTACCTCATAAATACAATAATGGGTGCAAGGCACATCCTAATAAAAACTTTTGTCGTGGATTCAGTAGTCAATGTCTATTGGAATCCAAGGTAACTGTTTTTTTTACTTTTGAAAAAGTTACTTACTGCGGCTTGCTGTAAATCGTCACGTAAGGAAAAGCGTTATGCCCCCTCTAGACGAGCTTTCCTTTCTTTCTCTTCGTCTCTTTCAATTATATACGGGTGTCAAAAACGTCGTTCTTGACCCCCGTCAGTTAGTCGACAATTTTACTTTTGGTGGAAAATTTTCGGCTCTCATAAGTAGATGTAAGGTACTAACATAGTGTAAGCTCTACTAACAATTTATATTATAATTTATTCTGATTTAAAATTATAAATAAATAAATAAAACAAAACGTTATTTCATACAATCGCCTAACACCTATCTATATGGGTAAAATGTATGGAGATTGTTTTCATAAACGACGAAAAATTTTCGTGGCTGGGGCGTCTAGAAGCATTTAGTTACTAAGTCTATGATAAAACTTTTGTATACAGTACATAAACTCATATTATTTCCTCATAAGAGGAGAATTGGATATGTATCATAAGAAAACATAATTTAACTTTTAAAGACGAGATAGTACTTCTAAATTACCAAGCGGTTTTCACAAAACAGTCAAGCCGTAATATAAACATAACTTTTAAGATAAACAAGTAATTACGTAAGTGTTCATGATATCACAATGTTTTTGTTTTCCAAAATTGTGTGACAATATCTTGTAAACATGCTCAACTTTCGACCATTGTCCTTTATTAATGTTAGAATAATAGTAACAACATAAAACATTTTATTAGTTATCTTGTTTTTAAAACAGCTGGTGGCAACACTGGTGCCGATTCCCTTGTTCACAAACTAGACTAAATTTAGAGAATTGACATCTCTTACTGACATACAGCGAAAGAAAAGGTCGGTGACATTTAAGAACTAAGTTAGAGATGTCAAATTAGTTTTGCCTTGAACTTTTCCGTATTTTTAATCTACACGTTATAGGATGTCAACTATAAATGTATAGATGTGTCAGATTGACTAAATTTGACAGCTCTTATTTACATTAGTCTCTTTCTTGTTCTATTGGATAGAAAAAGATAGAAATAGTCTAATTTTAGTTTAGTGTGTGAACAAGGGAATCGGCACCACATTTTTTTATAAAAAAAAAAAAAAAACTGTCTCTATTTTTGTCTACGTTAGTGTGTCTATGGTGGAACTAACTCTCTGTAATTTGTGGTCTGTCGGTTAAAATAAAACAGCAATTATTCTGAAATACAGTTTCATTATTTAATAACTACAATTTTGTAAGCGATGGAGTTATTAGGACGATGCGTATTTTTTTTAATGCATGTGTGTGACTTTGTGACGCAAAACTTCACCGGTTTAGCCCTTATGGAGTACATTACAGGTACTTTTGCACAATTTTTTCCTTGATATTATAAAATATCATAATAATGATTTTACATATAAAAAAAGTCGTTTGTTGGGCAGTATATCTTATCAACAGTGTGATATATCTTGTTCGACCCCGTATGAAAATCAATGAAAGCAATGGATGGAAACTAGCATGATGGGGCATCGTAAAAAAAGGTGCTTTTTATTTAAAACTTTCTAAGTACTATTTAATTAGGTACAGTCAGCAACAAAAGTCGATTAACAATGTTTGTTTTTTATATCATTTAAACAGCCACTAAACACAATAATGTACTGGCTTTCAGAATTTCAGGTAATAGCTAAGGATTTATTATATCTTAATTTTATATTCATTGCGTTTTACTTTTAATATTGTACTTAATAATTAGGATTAAAAAATCATAAATGTTAATCGACTTTTGTTGCTGACTGTACATACTCATCCACGTGGAACGCTTCAGAAAGTTCCATAAGGTCTGTTCAACTGTGGTTCAACTGTGCGAGACATCTGAATTATTCAGAACAACATGCTTATCTACATTGTTATACCTGTTACGGTTAAAGATATATTTTTGTTTTTAAAGAATTACAAATTCAAAACTTAAATAAAAGATTAAAAAAATTGTAAAACCCGACTGCGTAAAAAATAAACTTAATTAAAAGCTAAAAATAAAATAAAAATAAGTAAGCATAGACTTTAAGTACCTACTGTAGTGTAGACTTTTTATAGCCGAAACCTATTATTAAGAATTCGGTCTAAATTCTTAATGGGCTACTTACTACTGACTTCAAAATTAATTCGGCAAAATTATATTTCTTAACATAATTGGAAAGCAAGATATGAAATAAAATCGTTATCGAATAGATAAACTCCAGTTAGAATACTCAGAAAACCTCCTCTTCCGAATTTTTCTGCCTATTTGGTTCATTTCATAACTAAACTAATAACAATTTTTTTTTAAAGACATTAGGTAGACCTTTCGCACCGGAAAATTAAAACTTTCACGTAGGCTTAACTACGGGTTCAGAGACTAGTATTTTTTTTTTCATATCGTGCTATTTTCAGCTCTTTCCATAAATATGAACAACTTTTATTATAACAAACTTTGAAGTTCAGACTTATTACTAAAAAAAACTAATATATTTGTACGTCAATTTCATTGGTAGGACATAGAGCTCGACTAAAATGCTCAAGACCTTTATTGTAATACCTGTGTTCACAAATAAAAATTGACTGATTGATTGATTGAAGTATGGAAAAACATACTTTAGCACTATATCGAGTACAATATGCAAAATTTATGGAATGGCTGATTTTTTTTATTTTTTTTTTATTTGATCCTGTAGAAGTTGTTTATATTAATGAGTACTTTCATTTTTATAAAAATGACAAGTAGGTAAATTAAAAGACAGCCTATATAAATGAGTAATGTCAAAATGAAAGTCAAAGCATTTATTTTAATGAAAGACACTATTGAATTGTCAAGGAGTCGCTCAGTTAGAAAGTTCAAGCTAGTTGCTCGTTCCAAAACGTAGGTTCTACGGAGAAGAACAAGCAAGAAGCTCCACGGATACTTTTTTTCAATCAAGTGTTTACAAAATTCTGGTTAAATTGAGGCACACAGTCTACATTATTATGATTGTTTATTGTTGATGAAAAAACTCTAATGGTCCGTTTAAACTATGACACTATACAATGAGTGTACCGTGTTTTGTGTCGTAGTCTAAACGTACCATAACAAATTTTATTGATGTGACAATAAAAGTATTACCCAACAATCCCAGCATACGAGTATTATATTCTATATCTCATATCTTTAGTATACAACACTGGTCATGAAATGCGTCGTCATGACGATAACATATGTAGTTACGACAATCCTCGGACATAACTTAGTTAGGACTTCATGTGAACATTAAACTAGTTTCCTTGAACAGTTAGCGACCTTCATATTTGCGCAGCGCCTTTTGTTATGGTGATGATAAACTGGAGCATTTACTTGTAATGAGCAATCTAGCGAATGTTACATAACATTATGGAAAAAAAGCGGCCAAGTGCGAGTCGGATTCGCGCACGGTTCCGTACCACTACACAATATTGAATACAACATACAAAAAAAAGTTTATAATCGCATAAAAGTAATTATTTTGTGATGTAACTATAAAACGGGTTTCGGATTTCTTTCTTTACTTGTGCTAAAATGGCATTGCTTCTTGTCAAATTTCATGATTCTAAGTCAACGGAAAGTCCTATAAGGAATCCGTTTTTCTGACTGAGATACGCAACCCTAAAAACAGACTAAATGTGAGTCGGACTCGCAGTTCTGTACCACTATACAATATTTAACACAAATCATCGAAAAGAAGCTATGAAAGTAAAACATTCATATCTACGAAAAACAGGGATCAGCATACTAATCACCATACAAACGTGAACATAAAAATCTACAATAACAATAAAAACGTCGGCCATTTTCAGCGCTCATTACTCCCCCTTTTCACTTTGCCAAAACGTGAATTTTCCAAAACGGGTCAGAATGACACGCCGACAGATAATATCCTATTTAAAAGGGGAAAAACAATCGCCTCACGAATTGAATAGATGCTAACAAAGAGTGAATTTTGTTGAAAAATAAAACAGCTCAGTACCACTCCTGGTACTCCCTCATAAATATTTATTGTTCGGGAATTTTTGATATCGGGACCAACGAGCCGTAGGACCAACTTCGTTTATCATTCCTGCCCGACTCCCTAAAGGGACAGGTTAATAATATATGCCGCCAAATCCTGTCTACCTGTGCGTGCTTAAACTCAGATTAATTTAATTTACTAGTTAACCTTTTTCCTCGGTTTAACGTGTAATATGTTGGACGTGTACGTGTGGCGGGAATACCGTTTTTCTTACAGAATATGAAATTAAAGGAATATGGAAATGGGAATTTGTCGCTGCTTAATTTTGTATAACTTTGTACATATTTTAGTATCGGTACTAAAATATGTACTAAAAGATAACTGTGTAGATAGTAGGTAACTATGATATTCAAAAGTGCTTTTTAAATGGTTCAATTTACATAAACATACATAAACTCACGCCTTTTTCCCATGGGGGTAGGCAGAAACCACAGAACTCCACCTGCTACGATCCTTACACACTCCTTTCGCCTCATCCACGTTCATATATCTCGTCATACAAGCCGGTTACGTGTACTCCGCACCTGACCTTTCCGTAGAACCTCACGAATAAGGTCAGTGTAGGGTCTTCCTAGGGCGACTCCTCCCTGCGTTGCAATTTAATGGGTCAATCAAATAATAATCTTATGTTTCATTAAATTAATAAAATATAACCCCCATTCATGACTTCCAATACCTATAGAGCGATTACATAGGTACGGCTAATTTTCCAACGATACAAACGCGCGACTGTATCGCGAATCACAGCTTCAAAGCGCATTCGTTTTCTGTAACAAAGTCGCACACAACTTCACACTTACATTGCAAATTTGCTACTAACGCACACACACAAAGCCATCCCCTATAATCTCCCCTTCCGTTTCCGGGGTGACAATACGTAAAAATATCTCTATAAACAAAATGTCACAATCATCAGCATTTTTAATACCTACTTTTCCCTGTTACAAGTTCCGTTTGTTTGAGATTTTTTTTTTTTTATATGTGAGTGGTTGACCAAAAAGGGACCTGGAGGGATTGGAAACCGTTATTTTTTTTTGAATTTTTTAATCTGTGGTCTTTTAGCTTTGTTTTGGTCTAACCAGAATATTTTTAGGTGCCGTAGTGTTTTTTTTATGATTTTTTTTGTGAGCCGAGGCCGAGCTTGTTTCTACACGAAATTTCAAACGCGATTTACTCGAAATCAATTATTTTCCCTTGAGGTCCCTTTTTGGTCCCTTTTTGGTCAACCACTCACATATTGTTTCTTCTGTCGGAAGTCATTATCTAAAAATTATTTTTTTCATAGTCACTGCCTCGTTGGTCTAGTGATTTCAAAGTGCGACTGCTAATCATTAGGTCTTGAGTTCGATTCCCAGGTTGTGCAAAGTTTTATTGGGATTTTCCATCAGGAATTTCGCAGTAGAAGCCTCGGAGTCTAGATTTGTGCCCGGTTGATGGCAATAGGCTCGCCACTTATTACATGGGACTTAAACATAACTGGCGAAATGTGGGTGTAGTAATGGGTACTCCTCTGCCTAACCCTTCGGGGATTACAGGCGTAATGATAATATCCAGGCTTTATTCCCAGAGTAAAGAGAACCATTTTATCAACCAACTTCAATAATCGTTTCAGGTGGGTGTCGTCAAATACACGTACAATTTAATTTTAATTTCAAAGTGCTTCAGTCGTTAACCTGATATTCTTCCCACACTCGACACCCACAGGCCAAGTGGGGTCCCCTCTTGGAACCGTCTAGACAACTTAATTTAGTCTAAAATCAGGTGTCCTTAAAATATCTCCGCACTATTAATATACGAGTTCAAGAATCTTATACGACTGCGTATATCTTAATACTCATTAGAAAATGTGATACCGCCATTACTTAGACGCAGAGATATATTTAGGTTTATCTTGGACATCATACAGACTTTGACCTCTGAGTTTGTTTCGGTGTTTCTTCTCAGAGCAGTCGGCTAGGAAACACTGGACTCATCTAGTTAAAAAAAACAAATGTGACATGTAAAAGTGTTATTTATAACCAATTTACTTAATAAACATCATTTCATTTCATTTCATTTCATCATTTCATTTCATTTCATTTCATTGACATCGATGAAGGAGTATATCGTGTCTGTTTATAAATGCAGGGTTCTTTTAACAAACAATCAACTTTTAACATTTTTGTCTGTCTGCTTGTTCCGGCTTATTTACGAAACGGCTGGACCAATATTGACTGGACGTTCACTGGCAGAAAAATGTTGTTATAAGGAGTAATTAAGGCTAGCTTTTATTTTAGAAAAAGAATTATGGTTTGGAAGTCGCGGAGATTAAAAAAAAAGTAATTAATTAAGTCTGAAATCGCCAATCCGCCTTGAGTAAGCGTAGTGATCAATGCTCGTGCTTTCCCTGTATGAGAAGAGATACCTATGCCTTGCATACTCCTCTTATGGACAAACGTAGGTACTTTATAAAAAAAAATACAAAGAAAAAAACAAAGATTATAATACAGTATTTTGGGGGGGGGAATCGTCAAATGAGTCCTTCCGCCCTGGGTGGTCGAAAGGGACTGTCAGACTTTTACTGACTAAAAAAACCACCCTGTTCCTCCTGTTGCCCTTTGCGTTCCGGGGCCACGGTATCCTGTTAAGACGTCCCGCAACCCCGGCACTAATACAGTACTTCTCTTCAATTCCAGACCGCTACATAATCTCCTGCCACACAACCGACTTCGAGTGCTTCAAGCGGCAGTACAAGGCTCTGCGGGACAATGTCCTACTGGGCAACGTCAAGTTCAACATCCCCACGTACGAGCACTACGTGTTCGCTTACGGAGGGGGCACGTGCATCAAGCTGACAGGCTTGCAGGACAGCGAGCTAACTGCCATCACGTAAGTTTCGTCAGGGAGCACTTAACGTTATGAAAATACAGTTCAGATTGGCGTGATGGTCTATGACTTCCTTTGTGTACTTCCCATTTAGCTGTCATCTCAGCATTCACTTCCTTTACCAACTGGCATTCAAGTACTCACCCCCTTTTATTCTCCGTGATCCCAGTAATCATTCCCTTTATCAGCCGTCACCCCTTTTATACGCTGGCATACCAGTATTCATCCCTTTATCCACCGTCATTCTTGTATTCATCCTATTTTATCAGCTGGAATCCTAGTATATACCCCCTTTATTAGCCGCCATTTCAGTATTCACCCCCTTTTTTAGCCGTCTTCACAATATTCACCCCGTTTATCAGACATTATCCAAGTATTTTAGTAGCTTTAAGTTCAATTTCCAGGATGGAGAGTGCGGCGAAGAGATTCACGATAGTGTTAGAACTGCCGTTGAGGATACACCAAGTCAAAGACCCCACCAAGGTTTGCGACAAACCTCAGAGAGGTAAGTTATGTACAGTAAACAAAATATATAATAATATGTAACCAGGGTCGTCAAAGAGTTAGACACCGATAAATGTCCTTCAATGAATTTAATTACGAGTAATATATAGGTATAGTACTCTCGGCGACACATAGATATAGGTTAGTTAGCATAGTAATTGCATCTTACTTACTACTATAAAGCAGAATAATTTTATATATTCGAACGCGCTAATCTCCAAAACTGAAGGTCCTATTCTGAACGTTATCCCTGACTGCTATAGGCTATATCACTACATAGTATAAAACAAAGTCGCTTCCCGCTGTCTGTCCCTATATATGCTTAGATCTTTAAAACTACGCAACAGTCAATTTTGATGCGGTTTTTTTTAATAGATAGAGTGATTCAAGAGGAAGGTTTATGTATCTACGTTGCACCCGTGCGAAGTCGGGACGAGTCGCTAGTTTTATTATAAACAACATAAGGGATCTGTAAGAAAAATCATGTGAACGAAGTCTTGTACAAAAGCTAGTATTAAAATAAATAAGAAAAACTTTCATGTTGTGTAATGTTTAGCATAACAAAATTGACATTGCTTTCAGTGATAATTTAGAAAGTTGTTAGTTGTTTGTTTATATTTTAGTATCTCGTCATATATTCATTTTAGACATGAAAATAAACAAGACTATAAACTAACAACCACAATTTATTTATCAAAGTCAAGTAATTTTGTTGATTTACATATTTAGAATTAATATTATTTAATAATTTACATAATATTTAGAATTAATATCATTTTGTTGTTTCAGCCTTCAAAGCAATAAAAGAACCACATTTTAAGGGTAAGTTTATTATTATTTTGTTTAATTTAAATTAATTTAGACAAATATTTTACAATTGTTTTCGTAAATTATTATTTATTTTATGATTTTATCATAACATAAAACATTCTGAGGAATTTATTTTATATTGTCCTCTCACTGGCTCGCTACACTGTGCGAATGAAATGGCATGAAAAACTCTTTTTCGTACCACTTGCTCAAAAAAGTGACATTCTATGCCACAAAAAGCTAACATAACAATAGTCATTTTTAATCTGTTAAAAACAGGGAAAGAAAATTGTACTGAATTTCATTCATCCCCTAGGGAGAGAATGTGATTTAAATTTGGAATACTTACCGAAATTTATACTGCACTACATCTGTGTTTACACCATTGAGTTTGTATTTAAAGCATTATACATCTTTTTGAAAAAGGAATACGCATTTATTATGATTATTAAATAAAAAAAAAATACAAACATCCGAATTGAGAACCTCCTCCTTTTTTAGAAGTCGGTTAATTACGAAAACCGATGAGGCCGTATGAGCTTGATGCGTTTGCTTTTCCGACAAAAAAATATTAGTCTACGAATTTGCCGCGTTTTTGTTTTCTTCAAATACATAAACGTTAAGTTTATTTTAATTTATTTTTATAAATTACTTAATGTTCTAAAATGCATATCTCATATTATTATTGTGTTAATTTTTTCGCAAATGGTACGAAAAGTAGAGTATTTTCCTCGTTGATAAAGCTGTCTTAGTCTTGGGTGAACTTAGGTAAATCCCTCGCTACACTCAGGACTCGCATTAAATCCCTCGCTTTGCTCGTGATTTAAGTTTTTGACACCCTCGCTACGCTCGGGAGTAAACCTCGAGTCCTTCGTTACGCTCGCGATTTAAATCGTCACCCGCGACAGAAGACACTGCTTTATCCCCTTGGTTAATAATCTACTATTATTTAGCCGCCATTTTTAATTCGTTTGTTTGACAGCGTAAGTTATATTTACAGTTGTCTATCGAATAATACTTGTTTTTTTTTGTAGTATGTCATTATCTCAATGAAAATACCCACAGAATATAACCATATCGTTCAATCATTTTAAAACAACGCACCAAAATTATAAAATTGATTCTTTACCAATTTGTATTTTCAGATCATCTGATGAGGTTCACAGGGAATGGTAAGTGTTTTTATTCAATTCAATTCAATTTCTTTATTTCAGACTAGTGTATCCATATAGTGTTTAGTAAATACAAAAGAGCTTAAGAATCTATGTTAGTACATTATACAAACATTTTATAAATTAAATCTTATTGTAGAGCAGATAAAGTATAAATAGAATAAGCCGGTAGGTACTGCTGAACAATAATATTGTGTAGGTACAGGTGAGTCACAACTAGTGTTGCCAGCTGTCCCGATTTCTGCGGGACGTCCCGATTTTCAGGGGTCTGGTGACCCCGTCCCGATTTTTTTGCAACCTCCTTAGTCTATAAATTCATAATTAAGTCAGGGAAACGAATATTTCTGTAAGCTGTTTCTACATACAAATATTTATTTATTTAGGTAACCAACAGCGATACCTATTTATTTCAGAATAGTGCATTACAGTATTGTATGGCTAATGATGGGTTTCCCAGTTTAGCTAGGGTAAGTATAAAACATGCGAAAGGACTACTGACAATTATTATTAAAAATTCAAAAGGTTACATTATAGTATATCATTAGTTAGTTTTATTATGTATCATTCTTTCATATTTTCGTACCAAACTCACAAGATTACACACAAAAACTTTGTTTTATTTTTGTAGCTGTCCCAATTTGTAAACTAAAATCCCGATTATTTTAACCTTCTTGTACCGAAATTTGACATTGGCAACCCTAGTCACAACGGGGGTCTTAATTTAATCGCGAAAGACGTTTTAGCGAACTCAAGTAAATCAATTACCTACATTATTTCACGTTTCCGAGAGTGAGAACATTTGAAGTTCTCAAAATTAAATTTTATCTTTTGTATATTTAATAAAGTCGGCTGTCACACTGGTCATCACATCTTTTCTTTAAAAAAATATCATAAAAAAATCAATTAAAAAAAATAAATAAAATCTAAAATCAAATAAAAAATAGTAGATTATTAACCAAGGGGATAAAGCAGTGTCTTCTGTCGCGGGTGACGATTTAAATCGCGAGCGTAACGAAGGACTCGAGGTTTACTCCCGAGCGTAGCGAGGGTGTTAAAAACTTAAATCCACGAGCGAAGCGAGGGATTTAAGGCGAGTCCTGAGTGTAGCGAGGGATTTAAGTTCACCCAAGACTAAGACAGCTTTATCACCGAGGAAAATACTCTACTCTTCGTACCATTTGCGAAAAAATTAACACAATAATAATATGAGATATGCATTTTAGAACATTAAGTTATTTATAAAAATAAAATAAAATAAACTTAACGTTTATGTATTTGAAGAAAACAAAAACGCGGCAAATTCCTAGACTAATATTTTTTTGTCGGAAAAGCAAACGCATCAAGCTCATACGGCCTCGTCGGTTTTCGTAATTTTATTTAATAATCATAACTGCATAATAAATGCGTATTCCTTTTTCAAAAAGATGTATAATGCTTTATATACGAACTCAATGGTGTAAACACAGATGTAGTGCAGTATAAATTTCGGTAAGTATTCCAAAGGGGTTTGCGTAATAGTGGCGTCATTTTGAAGTTGGATGGCCACTAATGAAACTTAGATATTTTGAAAGATCAGAATAATGCGATCAAAAGCTAATATGGACACATTTCCCTAAACCTCATCGGAACGGAGATATTTCGTTTTGATAGCTCATTAAACACGAAGAAGTTATTATACCTATATATTCTTATAAACCCTTTTAAGGTTCTGAGGTTTTTTTTAGTAACTACCTACTTACCGCAACCTAAAGATAAACTACTATAACATGGCGCGCCCCTCCACAAATTCAAAACGTTTGAAAGTATTTGTGAAAGTATCAACGTGTGCGTACAAACAAACTCACAATGTGTGCGTACTGAGACGGCTCTCGAAACAAAAACAAATCAGCGATTTGTTGCTCGACTAGCGGCGTCATTAATTACTCATTATTATTAGTATGGCGCTGCACTGACATACTCTATGAAAATGACACGTGCGTTGTCTTGTGCGGTCTTGCTAGTTATGATTAGTTGACCAACAAATCTGCCGGCCTGCTAATGAATACTACAACTACATAGAAACTCTTTCATATGGATATGGCTACACACATTGAAATAGTAATATGGAGGGGCGCGTCATGCTATAGTAGTTTTTTTGTAACTATAAGTGTTAATGTGTTATTTCGAATTAAAAAACAAAAAGTCTCTAAAACACTATTATCTCGAAACTACCTTTTTGCACTTAATGACTTCTTGCTCTACAACGAGGTAATGTGTCTTTATTATTTCCCAAGACCCAAAAGTAACGTAACATTGACACATGGTCGTGAAATAGTAAAGTCAATCTCTAAAAACAACCTTCAAAAACATATCTAAGATTTCTGTACGCAGGACAGTAATTGAAGTTTTTATATTGACGACATTTTTAAAATCTTCAAATGCAAATATCTCAACTTCGATATAACTTAGGATAAAAATAATTGAACATATATTATGTGTACTTAAAAACACAACAAAGTAACATAATAATTATTTGTGGCCACTGAAAAAAAACATGACGCCGCTAGTCCATACTAAGCTAATCAATGCCTTTTAAATCACATTCTCTCCCTAGAGAATAAATGAAATTCAGTACAATTTTCTTTCCCTGTTTTTGACAGATTAATAATGACTATTGTTATGTTCGCTTTTTGTGGCATAGAATGTCACTTTTTTGAGCAAGTGGTACGAAAAATACTTTTATTTCGACTTTTTAATTTTTGCACCCGATTGTACTTAATAAAGTTTATATACCATTGAATTTGTTTACATTTTTTTATGACTGGTCCTTTGGAATGTAGACGATTATTTTTTACCGTCGAATAGCCCGAAATGAATAGCCTTTCTTCTTTCTTGAACCGAATGGCCTTTCTGGAAATGGGTATTAACCCAGTGCCAGAAATTAACGTGCAAACGCACACACAAACAAGCAAACAAAAAATATCTTTAGTTTGATTGTATTAGTATAGATTACCTAGCCCTTCTTCCTTGTCAAAGGGGTCAGATAACGCAGAGCACTGTCTGTACTATAGGAGGTATGCATATACTAAACCAAGCAAACCTCTGTTCGTGTTCAACCACGCACTAATTGGTGCCGGTTCAATGGGTCCCCCTGAATATCTTGCGAGCCCTCCAGGGCTTATTGTTTAGGGCTCCATTGTTAACAAGAGTACACCGGATCCTTGAATAAGTTTGTAAAGATTAACACTTGAAGTAAGAGGTGATACGTAGCTAGCTTTTGTTTAAGATACCTACTTGATCAATATCTTTATTGTTTTTAAATTTCGAATAAACATGTGAGACAAAACAGGCGGCAAACAAAAACAAAAAAAATATTGTATTCAAAATTCAGATTTTTAGGCACAGGTATAAAGTTCATTTCAGACTACGTTTTAATATAATAGCATATAGTTTATAGCACAACGGGCGGCCCGCACTTTTCCCGGTCCCCGATCTCGTCTTACCCCCGCGCCCCTGGTACTCCGCAGGCGAGGACTTAATCAATTGTTTTAGCCATAATTACCAGTAACCTTATATACTTATAAGTAGGTTGTCTATTTGCTTAACAGCCCCCGTCTCTTGATCGAGCCAGCCCACGCCGCTGAGCCTGTAGTTTTAAATTCGTCCCTAAATAATAAGAATCCGATCCAGCCTGTCCCTTTGCTGCCCTCCCCCAGCGACGCCCTAAGCCGAGGCTCGCACCCCACAGGGGATGCCCTTAGCGTGTAGTCGCTTAGTTTTTAAGCCCTGGCTGGAGGCTTAATTTTTAAGAAAAATTTTTAAGGCACTGGCCACAGGATAGTCCGGTTAAGCAGCCGACAACCTCATAGGCTGACCTGCGAGATGCCAATCCGAAGATAAAAAAATGCATAACAATTGGGGGCCTATACCGCCATCTCTTACAACAATATTACTTTGTAATTTCTGTTGTTGGATTTTCAACTTTCGGCGCTGAGCCGATCGTTAAAAATCCAACAGTGCAGAAGGCAAAGTAATATTAAAATAATATTGTTTTAAGAGATGGGGGTAGGCCCCCAGTCCATTCTTGTGCCTGTTCTTTCCCACGACTGACGTTGAAGTGTTCAACCACAAAATTCTTTTTCTTTAATAGCAACTATTGGCATAACGTATCCATATCATCTGATAGAGAAAGAAGGAAACATCTACATGTTCTTGGAAGAGGAGAACTTGGATGTCATCCTGGACATCCCAGACCTCAGCACCTTGGAACTGGACAGCGAAATTGAAGGTAATATAATATAATATAATAATCTTTGGTACACAAGAAATTGGTTACCTACGAAATTGTGTGAAGTCCCTGTCTCTTGTACTATCTAGGTATATCTTCTTATTTAGGTACTTTTTAGGAGAAACTAGCTAGTACTTACCTATCACAGATATGCCATAAAATTATGCCCGACCTCGGAATCGAACCCCAATCGCGCTTTGCGACCACTAGACCAACGAGGCAGTTAAAACGAGGTATTTGAAAAATTACAAACTGTCAATTTTGGAACAAATTTTCTTAACGCGCCTTGCGAACCAGGCGAACTTCCCTCTCTTTCTCTCTCTCTGTCTTTTTCTATTACATACGAGTGTGCGCAAAAACCTAAACCTATTTCTATATCCTCAGTGAAGCTGTACGAGTGGTCGGAGTGGGCCTTCGAAGCGGTCCAACACGTTGATGCTGCAGAAAACTTTGCGCTGCCTTACACCAGCCAGCTACGAACCCTCATGGAGCATCTACCATTGGATAGGTATATACGTGGTGTATAAAGACGAACACATATAATACGCGCCACGAAAGATCCAGTGACCAGTGTCAGTAATGGGGAGCTTGCGCTGTTATGGCGCTATTTCATTAGTCGATAGGGCCCGCATTCGGGGTGCGAGAGATTTCTGGAACGCATGCCACAGGGCCCGCATTCGGGGAACCGTTTTCATTATGGCGCAATTTCATTAGTCGATAGGGCCCGCATGTCGATATCACGGTCGGTATAAAGCATGCGGGGCGTCCCCGCATGCGGTGTAACGACTTGTAACTTTCATTGGTTGTTATCTCGCATGCGGGGAATCCCCGCATGCTGTATACCGAACGAGTTAACGACTAATGAAATTGCGCCATTATGGATGTACGAAATAGTTATCCATAATTTGTGTATATATTCAGGGATATTTCTATGACATTTAGATTAAAATTCTTAACAATATTATAATATTGTTACGAAATAATGAAGTTTGTGTGTTGTGGTCTCATCTTTCGTGGCACGTATTGTACACACGGCTACACATCAAGCTATACTTAACCAGTATAAGCTGACTTCTGATTGTACGAAAAGCATATACAATGCGAGGTCAGCTAAAACTGGTTTTGTATAGCTTGATGTGTAGCCGTGTGTACCCATTAACTACGCGTAGGTACCTAGTACCTGGGAATCTTCTGATTACGAAGATACATTTTTTTATGAATGTTCTAACTAAACTTTAAATAGGTACCCTAATGACCCCTATATTATTGTATGCAATCATAAGCAGAATAATTTGCATGTGTAACATTATATGGCATAATAAATAGTGGTTTCACACCATAAAGAAAGTTGTTTCCCAGGAAAAAAAATTTTTGCTTAATGTTCCTTACTTTGATGGGCAGTATGCCGAAGATATTGATCTAGCTTAACTTAACTTGTTGTAAAAAATATTCTATCTTACGTGTTCCCTTGGGTTAATAAATCAACTCTGACGCAGACAATATCGAGGGCAGAAGCTAGTATTTTATACTCCTTCTCATCTATTTTAATTTAGCCAATTTCAGACCTCTTTTCGATGCTAGACAAAGTTTATCTACTTAAGATTCTTTACAAACCCTTAAACCTTTAAGTAAATTGGGAAAACTAAAATCCAAGTACGAAAGGTCATAACTATAAAATACTTTGGGGTCGAAGCGACCGATGAAAATAGATAACACCGAAATAACAATAGCAAAGTTTTAGAGGTTAACTCGGTCTGACAGAAGCCATATTTCATTACAATAACCGTTAAAATTGAAGAGGTTTCGCTCGTGAAAATTTAACTGAAGGTTACTTGAGGTCAAATTATATTCGTCGTTAAAATTAACGTCTGTGGGAAAGTCTTGGAAATTGTTTTGTTATTTATTGGTTTTGTGTATTTGTTTCTTTTTTGTGGCACAAATATTATTCAAATTAATTGTTAAAAAAGGGTAAAAAACGGTTATTAGTACTTACCTACATAGAGTATACAAAAAGTTTATAGAAAAACTTTCAAAAGTTTTAATGAATTTACTCTAAAGTTTATGAGGACAATAAATGGATAAATGGATTGGATGAAGTCGCAACCAGAGACTAACTAGGTAACAATAACGCGAAATTCTAAGAATTTTAGCTGCATAATACCAAAGTCTTTATGTTTACAATTTTTCTATTAATGACCATCCACGTAAATCGAGGTCTTCCGCGCTGTTTCGGGCCCGATAGTATTATGTAACATTTTATATGAGTATAGTTTTTATTTTATATTTTTTTTACATTTCAGATTTATTCAGCTTTACCCAGACGAGGAGTATGACGACCTGCATTTCACTTTTACAGAACCATCCGCGATAATGACCACTACTTAAGAAGAAACTGAAATTTAATAATTGATAAAATGTTTATGTTTAAGTAAAGTCTAGGAAAATGATTGCTTGTCAAATTCGACTATCAACTTAAATTGTTCGTATATTCAAATCACAACTGCCGTTCTTTGACAGTCGTATGAAATAGCTATAATACGACTTATTCACGTTGTGGGTTAATCTGATAAACAATTCATTTCCTTACTGTATGCTGGTTATCGTTAAGAATACAATAATAATCTAATTTATTGTTAACTTAGTTTTGTAAAAAGATTTGTTAAAAGTTATTTGCTTTTTTACTTTTGTCGTTACTTATTGTTTTGTTTTTGTACAGAAGTTTACTTGTATGTGTAAGTAAATGAGGTTAGAAATATAAATTAATCAAAAGTAAAGTTTGTCAGATGTCAAATATTAACCTAAACCAATTGAGAATTTCTACAAGATAATTTGTTTTAAAAATAAAGCAATATTTTACAATAATTACTACGCTAATTAATAAAGATATATTGCTCATTTTTATTACCTACTCTTACTTAATTATGTTTTGCTATAATGACTTTAAAAAAGATAAAATATTGGCGGCGTTTATATTAAAGGGAATTAAAATTCGTCGTGAGCAAATATGGTCTATTCCTCAGATTACGAAGCAGATTTAATTTAAGGGCCGAAAAAAAAGTTTTCATATTCACGATACGATCACGAAACGACATAAAATACAAAATTAAACGCCATTTATTTTTTGTTTAAGCTGTTTAAGCACCATAAACATTGTCACTGAGTTGTGTTGAGTTTGAAATTTAATTTATTTTTTATGTTGATTAAATTATTGTTTTTTTTTATGTATTTATAAATTGTTGTTTTTTTGTGTTACATATTTCTTTATCTGCAATCAGGGGGGGGGGCAATTCTAATAACTTTTAAGAACAATCGCAAACTAATTCTCACAGTCTTTTTAGAAAACAGTAAATGTGTCGGATGATTTTTTTGGCAGGCTAAATATATTCTCCAATGAGAATAGCTTTTACATTTTTTATTTTATTGCTGTCTATTTCATAATGAAAGTATATCTTTCTTTTTGAGAGGTTTGCCGCAGAATTAATTTACTTAGAAAAAACAGAAATATTTCGTCGATTATTAAAAAACAAAAATGCACCTTTTTTATTACCCTCTAAACATTTTACATCCGTTACGATATTTCACTGTGTATGACGGTCTCATGTTGCTTGACTTTTTGCTAAACGTACAAACGCAAACTTTAGGCAACACGACGCCGTCGCTTACAGACTCGAAAGCTTTTGTTAGAGCTCTCAATAAAACGTTTGCATAGCTTTCGAAGTTTAGAAAACGTTTTAGATGAAGGTTTTAATTTAACTACTTTATAGCCAATGACTATAAAATAGAATAAAATAGATTTTATTTTCTTACCACAAATTACAGTTTAAAGTTAACTTAGTCTATAGATACTTTTTAGAATATAGCTTGTGGAAGACTGGGTGCCTAAACTAAGTTTCTTTTTAAAACCTGTCAGATCGGGGGATGACTTAAAATAAGAAAATAATTTGCCGAGATTTTTTGTTTAGAACGTTAGGTAGACCCTATTTATTAAGGTTACCACATAAGGATGAAAACGAAGTATTATGCTATACTTAAAATAAACTCCTGCTTACATATGTATAATATGACACAAACCTTGTGATGAAAGAGACTGGACCCCACGACACAGGGTATCCTAGTGTGGAGTCCAGTGTTACATGTAAATCAGAATGTATGGTTTTTTGAGATTAAATAAATAAATAAATAAAATGCCTAAGGTAAACGCAGCTATCAACGACCCATCGAAAATCTGCAGGTATTACCGACCTATAAAAGTAATTCGAAATCTTTACGTTTCCAGAACTATTTTAGCTATAGTAGGCAAAGTTACACACGCGTTTATTCCTTGAGCATCGTATACTTTTACGTTTTTGTGAGTAGCTGTGCAAAAAACAGATAAAATACGCTAATTACTGCGGGGCAGCGTGGACGCAGGGCGTGTAGTACTGTTCCCTTGTTCCTTCAAGTAAGTACGTGACTTTTCTATTTAAGACATTTATACAAACAAATGACGTCTATACTTTATCTTATATTACTAAATGTATTCATTTAAGTGTCAACTCTTGATTTCTTACGACATTTTGTTAATAAAAAGTAATTTGAAACGATAAAACTTTAAATTAAAATGGGACGGTGTTAGCTTCATCAGTTTTAGTCGTGGCAGCTATCAACGACCCATAAGTCGGCAATGGCAGCAAAGTAACTTTTCGTTTTATTTTTCTTTTATGTTATTATATCACACTAACACAAGTATTTTTATGGACCAGTTTAAATCTAAGCTATCAGTCTTTATAAAAATCTATTAGCGACTAAACTTTTTTGTCTAGTTTTTACCTTTTAGCGTTGTCAATTTAACCAAAGTTATGATATTTTTCGAGGATCGATATTGAATAGTATCAGTAATAAATCATTGTTTTTGTGTTTAAAACAGTGTGCATTTGTTCATATTTTTGTGACATTAATCAATTATAATCTATTTTATAGTCCGAAGGTCAATTAAATTAAAATAACCATTTTTTTATGAGTCGGTAATACAATTTATGTTTATACTTACATACTTTATTACCGACCCATGAGGGTCGGCAATAGCAACTATAAGAAGCTATTACTGATCGTATATAGATTATTTAGTTTCTCACCTTACTTTTATGATTTAGCTGATTTTGGTTTTGAAATGTTCGTGGAGGTCTAGGGAAGGTTTAAACGGTGAGAAAATATGGGGTAGAGGTAGGGCAGAGGTAGGGCAGAGGTAGGGCAGAGGTAGGGCAGAGATAGGGCAGAGGTAGCGCAGAGTTAGGGTAGAGGTAGGGCAGAGGTAGGGCAGAGGTAGGGCAGAGGTAGGGCAGAGGTAGGGCAGTGGTAGGGTAGAGGTAGGGTAGAGGTAGGTCAGAGGTAGGGCAGAGGTAGGGTAGAGGTAGGGCAGAGGTAGGGCAGAGGTAGGGCAGAGGTAGGGCAGAGGTAGGGCAGAGGTAGGGCAGAGGTAGGGCAGAGGTAGGGCAGAGGTAGGGCAGAGGTAGGGTAGAGGTAGGGCAGAGGTAGGGTAGAGGTAGGGTAGAGGTAGGGTAGGGAGATCATCACTAGCTATACATTCCATTGCTGGAAAAAGGCCTTCTCTCATACACGATCGGGAATAGCTGCATAAAAATCGTTAATAGCTTCACAGCCGTTTTTATGGGTCGGTAATAGCAACAATCGACTAAGTCACTTTGTAAATTATTTTTTACAGGATAATCCTTTATTTTAATGTATTTGATTCAGTAAATACATTATTTAAACATAACACTAGCATATAAAATTAAACTATCAATCTTTAGAGGAACCAATATACTAAAAAAAAATTGTTGATTTTAAAATTGCCTTAGGGGGGTCGTTATTACCTGCGTTTACCTTAATAATTGTTAAAAATAAATAAGAGCTTACTTACCTTTTGACCTATGTTTATAAAAAAAATGTTTAATTCATTTAAAAAATATATTATTTACTGTAGATCATTTTACTCCTTGACACAATGCCATTTAGGTATATAATTTAGGAGCTAGCGCAGATTTATTATGAAAATAATTGTTGTACAGTAATTACGGCAGACCAGAGCGGCCATTCTATATATAGACTGCTCAGTGTTGTATGGTTTGGAACCTTAATTGTACAAGCCCAACCTACTCTTATTTATTTAAAACACCTTAATCGTCGGCACTAAAAGTCCGCAAAATTAGCCATTACAACGCCTTAACGTTATAGGGCTTTCGAAAAAATAATTAAAAGTACCGTTTTAGTACCAGCCAGGGCGAAAATTTATCCGGGTCACTGCTGCCGGTTGGAACCCGGATAAGAATAAAAATGAATGAGAATTAATCCCCTCTCGAAAATTGGGGGTGTCGAAAAAAGTCGAGGAATAGATACATTGTCTGTCTGATTGTTTTTTTTTTTTTTCAAGTAATTTATGGAATTTAATCAAAGAAAGCGTTATTTCATGGAACTGGTAAAGGAGACAAAGATAGAAAAGGGTATGCTTAGATGGTTCGGTCATGTTGAGAGGATGAGTGAAAGACGATTAACAAAAGGTATTTAAGGTGAGTGGCAACGCATGGAGGGGTCGCCCTAGGAAGACCTACACTGACCTTATTGGTGAGGTTCTTCAGAAAGGTCAGGTGCGGAGTACTCGTAACCGGCGTGCTTGTATGACGAGATGTATGAACGTAGATGAGGCAAAAGGAGTATGTAAGGATCGTACCAGGTGGCGTTCTGTGGTTTCTGCCTACCCCCATGGGAAAAAGGCGTGAGTTTATGTATGTATGTATGGTAAAGGAGAGGGCCATTTTTTTTATTTAATAATGGATGTTATTCTAATATCTTTTTATCTATTTATAAATATAACTAGCGACCCGCCCTGGCTTTGCACGGGTGCAATGTGAATACATAAACCTTCCTCTTGAATCACTCTATCTATTAAAAAAAACCGCATCAAAATCTGTTGCGTAGTTTTAAAGATCTAAGCATACATAGGGACAGACAGACGGAAGCGACTTAAATTTGTTTTATACTATGTACCGACAAAGCTGAAGAGATTTTGTTTGTGTGTTTGTTTAAACGCGATAATCTCTGGAACTACAGGCCAGATTAAAAAAAAAATTGATTATGATAGCCCGATTAATAAGAAATAGTAAAGTCTATATAAATATAACGCTATGTCCCATAAAAGCGGAGCAGTAACCAATCGATGTAATAAAACGCTGATAAAAAACACAAAAGATGCGGGTAGAAACATCACTAATAACATTATACATACCTCATGTCACTAGTGCCATTGCCGTTGTAGCTTATAAGTAATCAAATACTTGTCCATACATTATCTTGAAATTTCACTTACCTGAAAGAAAAGAAAAATATCATAGTTAGTACAAAAATTATAAATACTTTTGGAGTATATAGAGGTACCTATAACTTCATACATAAATTATAAAAGCTACCTCTTAAACAAAAACGACGCATTCGTTTGACTTTATGGAGACATAATATTCTACTAATTTAGGGGTCCGTTCTACTAACTTGTAGGGGCGATCGCAGTCTTATTTCAGTGAATATTTGTCAAAACAATTGGTGAGATCAGATTGCGACCAGATTTTCAACGTTTTTATTTTGTAGAATAGGCCTTGAGATTACTAAAAAATGCTTACCTGCAAATTACATCATCCTAACTAATATTATAAATGCGAAAGTAACTCTGTCTGTCTGTCTGTCTGTCTTTTCTTCACGCCTAAACTACTGAACCGATTTGTGTGAAATTTTGTACAGGGTAAGTGTGAACCCCAACAAAGGACATAGGCTACTTTTTATTCGACTTCGACTTCGACTTCGTCTGCGTCCGCGATAACCGACATATGCGCGGACGAAGTCGCGGGCAAATTCCCGAACATTCCCGAACATAGTACCATAATTATCATTTCCATACATAGTATACCCACATTTCGCTAGTTATGTTTTTAAGTCCCATGTAATAGGGGGCGAGCCTATTTCCATCAACCGAGTACAAATCCAGCCTCCAAGGCAGTGGCGTGCCTAGGGGTCATAGCTAGGGCAAGCCCGACTGATTTTCAGGAAAAAAAACCAATACAATTTCACACCGAACTTCCACATAATTAATATAAGAGCCATCTATTAACATTATCGGCGCCACTGAGCTCGTCCAGTTCGACCGCAGATAGTAAAATCACAGACCAATAGATGGCGCAGAAATATGTATGATGTTGATAGAAAATACCTAATGTTTCTTTTTTTAATTAAAATTTTAACTTCAAGTTTAATGCGAGATATAAAAACATCAGCTATAGAATGAATAATATAATTTTGATGTTTATACAAATACTTGGATGGTTTACCGCCTTATTGTTGTTGTGTATGTTCGTCTAAGATAAAATCGTATTAGAATCTTATCGTATTTAGATAGCAAAGATACAGTTAAGAAATTGCCAATTTGCCACTTTTAAGTAGGTAAGTACAAGCTTTTTGATGTTCATGATACGCTAAATGACTCGCACACAATATCAACTAACCTCTGAAAAACGGCTTGAATGTTGTCAATACGTTAATTGTGATTAGAAATAACAACACATATCTAAACAATAACAATCAGGAGTAGGTATAAGTGAAGTAACGAGACGATAATTATCTCTAAAACTCAAAAGTATTTAAGTACCTTCCTGAGTAATGATTGCACACACTTTAATCCTTCACAAGGAACAATTGCATGCGTTTCTGAATGCATGATATAAGAAACGTTAATCACAAGATAATCTAATCACAAACGTTAAAACAAATCTGAAAATGGATAAATAAACATCACAACAAAAATGCTCCGTGTCCGTAAACGACTCAAAACTTTGAACCAAAACAAACCAACCATTCAATTCAAATCAGTCAGCATCTCACTCTCAGCAACTTCATGCTAGATAAAGCCAAAAGCCAGGCTTGCTTCTTCATACAAATCGGCGAAGGAATGAATGAATGATTTTAATATATTTTTCGCAATTTGTACTGGATGAGCAGTAATTCCGACAAGCCACATAAGAAGCCAACGCGTGCGGGCGGGATAGCAATATACACAGCGAGATTATCGATTTGCGAGCGTTATCAGCGTGAGTTTGGCAACGATGCGCGCGCCGTATTACGCGCGAAATTGAAAATGTTTATTCATATGAGACAATAATTTACCTACTATAATACTTCAAAGGTGTTTTTATTAATTATATTAATCTCGAGTTATTGATAGCAAGCCGGGCTTTTCGGCTTCTATGGAAGGCACGCCACTGCTCCAAGGCTGCTACTGAGAAATTCCTGATGGAAAAACCTAATAACACTTCGCCCGACCTGAGAATCGAACCCACGACATCAAGCTCAGCAGTCGCGTTTTGCGAACACTAGAACAACGAAACAGTTAAACTACACACATCAAAAGTGTCTAGGGATCAACATCCCTAATCAATAACATTGTTGTTGATCCCTAGACACTTTTGATGTGTATAATTTCTTTTAATTTTACAACGCTTTCCGAAATGACATTCCAACCTTTTTTTCCGAATTCCAACACCCAAAAAACACTGGCAGCTCCAAAAAATAACCCCATCTTAATGAAACAAACGAAACTCCAAAAAGGGAGTGTTTTCAATGAAAAACAGAAGTTTATGAAGTTGTGCGAATATTTCACAAGTTTAAATGAACTGGTGGCGAAGGGTTCTGAATGACGGCGGTATTTCGCGCCGACAATCGTGGGAGACCCGTACAGCTTCAAGTTTGTTTAAAATATTTTTAGGTGATTTTACACTGGAGTGACGAATTTTAGGGCGAGTTCCAATAAATGTCACTAGTGAAATTTTTGAAATGCCGTTGAACTGATATTGATGCCGATTCAATTTTAACTTTTGCTCTTTGAAAATAGAATTGAAAATGTTGAAGTCGAGGATATCGTTATTTTCTTTTTAGCTCTGCTCAAAGTCACTTAGTCTAGTGCCCAAAGAGTAATATAATATTATCTATTGCCATACGCCCACCTGACAAGTCGTATTGTGTGCTTAAAGAAAAATATTTTCAAAGAAAAATATGTCGGGTTGCGCATTACAATACTGTAAATCTCGAAAAGATAAAACGACTGGACATATACAGTTTATTTTCTTTAATATTTTATATATACATACTTATACAATAAAACTGAAGATTTTTTTGTTTATTTGTATACGCGCTGATCTCTGGAAGTCGGATAGAATTTTTTTTAATATTAAAGTGAGATTCATACGGTATAATATAGGATTGATAGCATCACGCTACGACCTGCCAAAGACGTAACTTAATGCGGATGAAAAAAGCTATAAAGACGAAGTCACGAGCAGTAGCGAGTAATTTATAAGATGACAGTTTGATCTGAATGATCACGATTTTTCTATGTCATTTCTTCTGATAGCCTTTCTATTTCTTCACTTAAACTTAATTCAATAAACAAATTAGCGTACCCAGACCATAAAAGATCTCGTGTAGACTTATCAACACACTTATATACATATTTTTAAATAACTACCTCTCTTAAATTCCACCTAATTTGGTCTGTCTAAGTTAAGTCTGTTTTCATGCGCCAAACAAAAGGCACAGCGCCGTACATAAAGCACATTAATTTGCCCCATCATTAAATACTGAATTCTATTCATTAGAGCATACAGAAAGAAGCCTTTTGCAGCCTTACGGAACGTTTCAGCTACGACAAGTGGGCATAATACACCTCTTTATGAGACTGGAGATGGTGCGAGTTATGAGCGGAGAGCGGAGAGATATTGGAAGCCAATTATAGGGTAGTGTTAGGTATAATAATAAACCGGGGTCGCGGGACGTCTTAACAGGATACCGTGGCCCCGGATCGCAAAGGGCAACAGAAGGTACAGGGTGTTTTTTTAGTCTATAAAAGTCTGACAGTCCCTTCCGCCCCACCCAGGGCGGAAGGACTCATTTGATGATTTTTAACACAAAAAAAGGTGTAATGTAAAATACATACATATATTTTAATGTCTCCATTTTCCTATAAAAATCGCCTAGCTTCCAATGACATCGAAACTTGACACTTCTGATATTAGATTTAGATTCTTAAAGACAATTAAGTACTGTTCGGAAGACACAAAAAATATAAAAAAAAAATATATATAAAATATTCTCGACAGTGCAGCTGGGACTACTAAAAGTAGCCTAGTAAGTAAAGTCACGGCAAATTAAAATAAAAAATATTTTCCATTACGAGTTGTCGAGTTACATTTTGAATTCAGTAATTTAACAGAAACCTGATTAACCACAGGCCTAGATGTTACATATTGAGTTAAACGCACATAAGTGGCGTACTTACCTAGGTGTTGTCAATGCCTTAAAAATAAATTATGATGAAATTTTGTCTAAGCCATGTTTTGCATGGAGCGTGCTGTCGGTAGATCTTCATCATCATCTTCCTGCCCTTGTCCCATGTTACTTGGGGTCGGCACAAGACGTAAGAAAGAAAGAAAATCTTTTTATTCACATGAAGATGACGCACAATACATCATGTTATCTTCTTCCATTCCGTCCTGTCAGCCGTCATGTTATCACTGACTCCCTTTTCTTTCATATAATTCTTCACACAATCCATCCATCTGTCGGTAGATATAGTTCTGTTAATACTATATTTCAAAAGGGCATATCTGCATGCCACATTACCAAACGCTCTTACCTACTCCTTCCTCTCATAACTTGCACCACTTCAAGTAAGGGTTGTACTCAACGGTATTGTGCGGTTTACTTGGCAGCAGCAATAATGTTCGGGAGCCTTCGATTAAGAGCCCCCCAAAGACCATAACATTTTATATTTACAGACCCACTTTATTATTTAGAGCACTTTATGATTAGCAGACTTGCCCCCCGCAAGTCTGCTAATTTGTCATTGTCATTATAATAATAATACCAGCCTATTATAGTCCGACTGCAGGGCAAAAGGCCTCTTCTCATACAGAGGAGGTCTGTACCTCCTTGAGTGATCAATGCGTTTTGGCGATTTCAAACTTACCTATATTAATTATAAGCCCTAGGAAGACCTACACTGATTTTATTGGTGAGGTTCTTCAGAAAGGTCAGGTGCGCAGTACTTACTCGTAACCGGCGTGCTTGTATGACGAGATGTATGAACATGGATGAGTCGAAAGGAGTAGGTATGTAAGGATCGTAGCAGATGGCGTTCTGTGGTTCCTGCCTACCCCCATGGGAAAAAGGTGTGAGTTTATGTATGTTTTAATTTTAAGTCGAGGTTTCCTCACGATGGTTTCCTTCACCGATGTTAGTGATGTCCAAGATAAACTTTAAGTCCATATAAATTGAAAGAGTCACATTGGTTCCTGCTCTTTATCAAATCCTCCACTTGGCCATTATGACATCCCGATTCCATCACTATGATCAGGAAGACATCAAGACTTCCTGATCTATTTTAAACTAGCTTCCGTCCTATACAAGAGGATGCTACAAAGTGCTTAATCTGTGTCCGTCGGTGAGAAAAAGGGAACCCTCGAGGAGTGAAGTGTTTAGTTTATTAGCAGTTTTGTTCTCTGTAGCTTTTTATTATAGACCAGCTGACCCGCCACGACTTCGTTCGCGTGGTATCCTACCCCTATCCTACCGATACCCCTACCTCTACCCTACCCTACCCGTACCCTACCCCTACCCTTGAGACCGACATTTCCGATTTTTTTTTTTTCTTTCATAATAACCTTCTCCTGACAACAACAAACAAAACAAACAAAAAAAAATGAAATCGGTCCAGCCGTTTACGCGTGATGCCCTGACCAAAGGAAACAGGGATTCATTTTTATATATATAGATGTTATGTATATGACTAATTGGTGTATACAGGGCAAGATGATTGTTAATTTACAAAAAACCTAAAAACGGGTACACAATACCTGTTTTTAGATTTTTTTGTCCGCGTGAATGTCGGTTAACGCGGACGCAGACGAAGTCACGGAATAAATATTAGCCTATATCCTTCCAACCTTACCCCGTACCAAATTTCATCAAAATTGGTTCAGTGATTTAAGTGTGAAAGCGTAACAGACAGTCAGACAGACAAGCAGATAGAGTTATTTTCGCATTTATAATAAAAAGTATGGATAATCCATTACTATGAGTACTTCTATACAGTAATTACGTTTCACTCCCGTACTGATAATGCTGACTTCTGTTAGTACTTTTTTGAATAAAAAAACACATAAAAACATTTTTATTACATCTATAAAATCACAGTGAACTTTAAACTCAAGAAGTTAGTAATGAAAACGTAACCGACGCTGTTCCAAAGGATCTATTCATTTTTATAGTCTGTCACTTAAAGATTAAGTTGAATCGTTGAAGCAACAGGTCGAAGTTTCGCTCACATACTATTTAATGGGGCCACGACTGGAGATAGTAGCGGTTTTCTACCAAATAAATGGGTTTGCCTTCAGTACTTTGTGGTGCACTGAAACTTTGTGGAAAAGGAAACTTCCTTTAATTGAATGTCACACTAATTGCTGTAACAGTATGTTATGGAACAACAAACGTTTTATGTTTGAGGCTTGTAGCAGGGTAAAGAACTTTATTGTTGGGCGGGGGGCCTAGCAAGCGGAGTATTTGTAAAGTCTTCCAAATCGATAGTTTCAGTAAACTTTTTTTAGGAGTATTTGGGCCCCAGCAGGTTTTTAGTGACCTAAAAACTAAAGTGCAAGTGTAGGGACACTTTGGGCACTGATGTAAATGAGCCATCGTCTGGTTAGGAGCACCGTACTTGGGTGTAAACGTAAAAAAAAGGCGATTTTTAAATCGTAAATACCTGCCACATTAAATATGTTTAGTTTGAAGAATTTATTCATATCAATAGACGAAACTAATTGTGCTTGTATATA
This sequence comes from Hoplodrina blanda, assembly GCA_949316365.1. Taxonomy (NCBI): domain Eukaryota; kingdom Metazoa; phylum Arthropoda; class Insecta; order Lepidoptera; family Noctuidae; genus Hoplodrina; species Hoplodrina blanda. The sequence goes on from OX438590.1 coordinate 1,146,192, forward strand.
ATTAAAGCAAAATCTATAGGAAAGTCGTATGTCAAATTCAAAAACCCACTATCAAATACAACAACAACAACAACTTTATGACAAAGAACGTCAACTGGATTACGTATTTATTGATTTAAAATATTTACATTATTTACAAGCTTAACAAAAATAAAAAAAAAACAACCAGAATAAGAAAATAAAAAGAGAAACTAAAACTAAATAGCATCAAAAAATTCATCCGCATCGCCGTCCACTGGAAATGTACCCAAAAGACTGGCCGCATTGCCACGTTGGATGGCAATGCTTAACCTCTGGCCAAGGTAATAACCAGCCCTTGGGTCACGGGAAGTGTCAACCAACCTTTTGGCCAACTCCTTAAAAAGGCCATGGGCACACGGACCCCACGACCCGAGAGTTTCTACCCCAAACGGCTCGAAAATATAGTTACCAGAAAGGGTACTATATTTACGCCGCTTGAGGTTTTCTGCAGCCGCGGCAGCAGCGCCAGCACAGCACGCCGAACTAGGAAGATGGGATGGCGCAAGAGTATCGACACACGTAGCGTCCCACACTAAAGGCCTACCCATCTTCCAAGGAAACAGAGACATGCCGTCCGGTCTCTTGCCATCGTCGCGTGCCAAGCCGATTGGTTCTAAAACAGCCGGAACGCCGACGGCGACAAGAGCACGTCGAATGATGTCATTAATATTCGCATGGCGCGCTATACGACCCGCACTTCGGCTGCACGACAAGCCGTGGTGTCCTAGACTGGTGACAACTTCCCCACAGCGACAGCGATGAGGAGAACAACATGATGCCCCTAAACGTAGGGAAGCAGCGAGGCGGAAAGTAGTGTCGTCGAACATAGTACCAATGTTCGACGACGGTAGTGCCAGAAGCCAAAGACCCGACTCCCATTTAGCCACAGCAAGCAGGCGCGCTCGCTCCGCAGAAGAAGCAGAAGTGGTAAATAGGTTTTCTTGTGCTACTCTGCAGAGCGGCTCATCCCACCGTCTCTGGGAAGATGGGTAGTCGGGTAAATCAGTGCTCGGGCAAGCAAGTTTCCAAGCATCAATAGCCTCGGCAAAGCACGGCACATCAAAATTAACCAGTGTAGGAGCTAAAATATTCCTGATTAATTTCTCAGTGCCGTGGACCGAGGATATAAATGAAGGCAAACTAATACTTGAAATTTTGCGGACGCCGAGGCCTCCCATACGTATTGGAAGAGTAGCTTGGGCCCAGGCTCGGTCGTCCATTGCCAAATTTAAAATGGAAGTTAGAGTGTGGCGAATAATTTGGTCCATTTTCTCTAATAGATGATTATGCTTCCACAAATGGGAAGCGCGAAGGAAATAGGTTAATTTAGGGCCGAAACAACAGTACCGAATTATGGTGATGGCCGAATGCATGTTAATTTGGTGTAATCTTTCCGAAACGTCATTAAAATTTTGTATTTTTTCCACAAATCTTGGACAATTGTCAAATTCATGGACATTAATTTATTTAATATTTTAAAATAATAGATTACATTGTTTTGTATTTATCGTAAAATAAAATGTTAGCATGTAACGTGCTTATTAAATGCTAACATTGAAATAACATTGGCGGTATAACGATATTTTTCTAATGTCATAATGAACGGAGTAGAGAGTATTATGCAACAATAGGTATTAACTACGCTACAAGTACGTGCACTAAATAACAGATTTTAGATACGCATACTTTACCCTGGTATGAATACTTAAAGCACGTGCCCACCTCTGTATAGATAAAGGTATGAGACGAAGTGCTTGAAATTCTGACGAGAAGCGATGCGCAGTACTCCACTCCGCTAAATACTTGACTGCCGACACCGATATAGTGATGGGAACGGTCGATATATCGATGATTTTGTTAAAAAGATAAAAGGACGAGTATTTTCTGAGTACCTATAATGCTGGCTTATTCAGAAAGTATTTTTCTCCAAAGAATCGCTTACATTCAGTAAAAATAATGACTCATCATAATTAAATAGTTGTGGCAAATGAATCACTTATTGAATTTATTTATTGTTATTGAGTAAAACCAAATTAACCTACCTACGTTTTAAATTAACTTAAAAATAGTAACTTTTTAGTATTACGCATTTATTAGTAAAAGAATGACAATCTAAGGCAGTTTGCTTATCTGAATGAGTTCTTTAAAAAACTAAGCAGACAACGTAGATAAAAAAGATTTTCTATTCAATATATATCGTAGTCGTAGTTTTCTTTGAATACGTATTTAAAACTTAAAACCATACATTATTCACAAGTGCAGCAGTTTAAATGGCGGTGACTTTCAACGTCAAAACTTTTTCCATAAATCCAAGCGCCTTGCATGTATTGATTCTCGATTAAATGGGCATCGTAGTTAGATATTGGTATACTTGTATATAGACTTAGTAAGCGTTAGTTTAACTAGCAACTTCAATGCCCTTATAGGTTTAAAAACTCTTCTTCTATCGTATCAATGACACATTTATAATAGGTAACATATACAATTTGGGCCCAGTAAGTCGCCTCGTTTGTTGCTGCGTCAGAGGCGTTGCTCAGGCCATCAAGGGTGCAGGTATACGGGCAATTGGGACACTCCAGCATACGGAACATAGTCTGATAAGGAGCTCCACAATCGCATTGGATGTCTGCTGTATCGAATTTCGCCAAATTATATTACAGTGGCCTTCTTAGGTGCGCAGTCGATTCAGTACCTTCCAAATAGACCACTTCAGTTCACGACCGGGAAGCAGGTGTTCTTAGGACTTATCGTGACGTGGTGATTTAAAAACTGAATAACTTTAGTGGCCACATTGAAAACTTACGTACTTAACCCTGTCTTAACTATTGACATAAATATCGATAAAGCATTTCCCATCACTATTACCCGCTGACAGGCTGGATCGCATGCAAAAGTTGTTTTTAAAACAAAATTGGCTCACAGTCGCACAGTGTGCCAACTATTGAATGATCCCTTGAGGACTTGTGTTTAATTTAACACTACAGCAGTTTGTGTAATTACAAAATGTATATACTGGTGCATAGTTACAAATTATGTATGTTTTGTTAACAAGTGTTGTTTATGGAACATGTTTTTTGCATGTTTTATTTAGTTTTTGTCTTGTATACGGGGTGTAAAAGACACATAAATACGCATACTGCTCATTAAAGTAAGTCACATTGAGAAATTAGGTAGTTGGCTGGCATCATTAACCGTTAATTTCCGGTTAACCGGATCCAGCTGAATACCAGTATTTTACATGATGTAACAGGCTAGCTGACCTCCACAACCCAGTAACTGGGTAATACTATACTCCTTGGTAAGACTGGTTGTCAGAGTTTCTGGTTTCTGACGACCCGTAACATCTGTCAAAGATCCACATTATGACAGCTGAGACCGAGGCACTGACGATGTCAGTGATGTCTAATTAAACTATACATATAAAGTAGGTACATATTAATTGAAGGAGTCACATTGGTACTTTGCCCGGATTTGAGCCAACATATACAAAAATAACGGCAAAATATAAATCAAAAAACTTATTATAAATATAAATTCAACTAACTGTTAGAAGTTAAAGTTACAACCTCCAGAGAGTACTTGCACGTGTAAACTGCTTTCGAATGGAATCCTAAGACATACTATGGGCCGTTAGTTCTATCGACCCAAATCCCGACAAACCTGCCGACAGATCCCCTAATCTATCACTTAGGTGCTTTGAGCTCGAATCTCAGTTGAACCTGTAAAGATCGCAGCGATCCATTAGCTGTAGTAGACAATAGACTAACATTCATCTTGAATTGTTTAGCTAGGTAAAAACTATTTAATTAGCTAGTATTTAAAATATCGAAACGATGTTAGGTATAGGTTGGCGTAAAAGAAAAAACTTTTTTACAAAAACGACCACCGCCTTTAAAAACTACAAAGTAAATGACTGTAGTGTTGGAAGTCGGTAGCAACTGGCAGTACAAAACAAAAAACAATACCAAAGCCGCCGACTTTCAAAAGTAAAGTTATTTTTTCACTTTGTAGTTTTTGAATGCGGTTGTCTTTTTTGTGATTTTTAATAATACCTCACACGATATATTTAATTTTGGTTAGGTTAGGTTAGGTCGACATGTGTTGCGACAGTTCTGCTATGATACTATGAGAAGTTCCGTTTCATATCTCCGAAGTTTATTATCAGATTATGACAATATTTCCATGGGCCCACCTGGGAAGTATACCCTTGCAATCAAAAAAAGTATTTCCCAAATCGGTTCACTCAAAGAAAAAAAAAAAAAAAAAAGGCATCTTTGAGTAATCCGGGAACATACATAAAAATAATTTAAAAAAAAGATTCCGACGAATTGAGAACCTCCTCCTTTTTTGAAGTCGGTTAAAAATGGTATTTACAGCTTTAGGATAATGACAGCCCTGCTTTAGTTCTACAAGAGTTTGATGGACATACAACATTAAATACGACATTTGACTATTTGACTGTCATCAAAAAGCCATCAAGATTCTGACCTAAATGTTCGTACGACTGAAGTATATTTATATTGAAATGCATAATGTAGTAGATAATCTGTTATATTATATGCTTGACACGGAATTTATAAAATCGTTATATTTACTAATTAGGTGTGGAATGGACATCGAAAAGAAACAGTTTTTTTTTTCATGTACTGCTGAATCCCATGTTGCACCTCCAAAGTCAATATCATCTGATATAAAATAAAAATTACTTGCTCCATACATCCATACATTTTGATCGTTTAGGACTTTAGGTGTTACATTTTTGTATGGAACAGCAAATTATTTTTTTTGTAACGAGAAATGTTATTGCTGGGTGTCTGTATTATTATTATCTTTTATTTTAAACGTTTTTCCACTCTAAGAATTTCTCCCGTATCGTGAGTCAAACAACATAAACTTACATACACACCCTATCAGAACCAGAACATCTACTATGGCCGTATGGTATACAATGAACGTATGAATATTTGAATGGCCAAACAAATATTTGCTTCGTGCGGGAATTGAACAGGCGACACACAGCGAGCAGTCAATCCCTCAGCTACTTCACCAACCGTGCCGTCAATTGACGAGAGAAGCACGAAAATAAACACGACAGGTAAATGCAAGGCTAAAAGCCTTTGCAAATGCATTCCCCAACCACTGAAACTATCGGACGGAACGAACGAGCCAGCCAACTCGTCTCGACTCCCAACTGTCGCCCTCTATCGGAATCTCAGGTCAAATCTGTAAATATTCCCCACAGTCCATTAGTATTGCAGTTCAGTAAACAGATTGATGCAGTAGTTCCACTCAGCACAATACTTGAAAACAATACCTACGAACTTAAGTTTGCATATTCAAACTCAAAATGTTTGAACGGCAATTTAACCTAACTTTGATACATTTTCACAATGACAATGATATTAATTATTATTATAAATAGCTTAAAAATAACATGCAATTTTTAAACTATTTGAGAATTCATTAGTTTTTTCCCAGGTTCTTCGAAGGCGTTTACCAATTTTATATTCAGCAGGTGAACTAATAGACTGTAGGTATACTGTGGCACCTACACATTAAAATATAAAAGCATATAAAAAAGAAAAATAAAAAAACTAGCTCGTGCTTGTAACTTCATCGTGTAACTCGAGTATACCATGAAGCATATACAATGAAAGCAATAGTGTAGCTTTCTATTAGTAAAAGATTTTTGTAATCGGACTAGAAGTTCCAGAAATTACCTCTTACAAACAAATAAAATATATTTTTAATATTAGTAATAAGGTACCTCTATCTTTCCCTTGAATAATCGTAGGTAAGTAACATAATAATTTACCAGAAGGTGATCGGTAACAGGTTAAAACTATGCAACATAAAGTTTCTACATTGTATGGAACTTCTGCGTTTACTTTACCATGTGCGCGCGCTCCCTGGACGTGTCCCGGACGACCGCCGGACATATTCCGGACGCCGGACAGTCATCCGTCCAGTTGTAATCGTAGTTATCTGGAATTGGGATCAGCTCAACTGCCGACGTTTCACTGCGATGTCTCAATTTCCACATGAATCTCGTTTATTTCCGTACATTTTGGTTCTAGAATCGAATATTTTGTTTTTTTTTTTTATTTTCACTTTTACGCTCGTGTAAAATCAAATGAAATCAGCTGATACAGTATACATTATCGAGTTATAAGAACGTGTACCGGCCTTGTATCAATGTGACTTTTTCAATTCATATGTACTTTCTATGTTAATCTTTGACATCACTGACATCGGTGAAGAAAAACTGGATTTATAATCTTAATATGTATAAAAGCAAACAGTCACTCACTCACTCACTCACTCATCGCGAAATATCGAAAACAGCTTGAACTAATAAAGATGAGCAGAGAAGTAGGTAGTTTATAGTTAGAAGGCGTCCGCTAAAAAAGGATTTTCCTAAATTCAACCCCTAAGGGGACGAAATGGGGGCCAAAGTTTGTATGGAAAAATCAATTTTGACGCGGACGAAGTCGTGTGCCGAAGCTATTATTAATTATAATAATAATAATAATTACATGTGAGTACAGCAATCACTGTGCCGATAGTCGTAACGGCCAATGGCATAATAGCCAAGAGCCTCGACCAACACCTTAGGAGGCTCTCGTTGGGCGGTTGGATCAAGGGCTTGATTCAGAAAGCGGTACTCCTGGACACGGCGCGTATTGTTAGGAGATTCCTTTCTCAGGAGCCCTGACCACCGGTAGCTTGGACCCTGTTCCCGATGCCGGTGGGATACTATTTTTTATATTTTTAAATGTTTTTATTGTTTTATATTAATATTTAAAAATGTAATTATATATGTATATAAAATAAATAAATGTGAATAATAATTAATAAAAATAAAATATTTTAATATAAGTCTGAAATCGCCAATCCGCCTTGAACAAGCATAGGTAATCAATGCTCGTGCCTTTTTCTGTAAAATTGGCAGGTATTATTATTTTGTAAGAACATGAATGTATGAATCAGCTAAATCTTTTCTTCACGATTTCAGCGTAGGACGTTAGTTGTTCATAATGATGAGTTCAACGACCCCTACACAGGTTTCAGTGAATTCAATTATACGTTTTAGAACCAATTTCCCTGGTTCCTAATGTGGATTAGATTAATTAAAATATAATTTACATACACAGGGAGGGTGTGGGAGGGCAATTTAACCCCACTTAAAATTTTGATAGGATTCATAATTGAAATAAGTTTGGAATACGGGACTCTCTCATACATATTCACGTAAATACCCCGTTTTCTATGTGTATGGAACTTTTACATGGGAGAGGAGTTTCATGGAGAATAAACTACCTTTTGTGCAAAGTAGATGTAGTGTTGAGTAGATGGTTCAGTCATGTTGAGAGGACGAGTTAAAGGCGATTAACAGAAGGAATTTATATGGCAGATGTAAGGCAGCGCACGGAGGGGATGCCCCAGAAAGACCTACACTGACCTTATTGGTTAGGTTCTTCAGAGAGGTCAGGTGCGCAGTATGACCAGATGTATGAACGTGGACGAGGCGAAAGGATTGAGGATCGTAGCAGGTGGCGTTCTGTGGTTTCTGCCTACCCCCATGGGAAAAAGGCGTGAGTATACGTATGTATGTGTATCTTGTACAAAGTTATGGTGGTTAGGGTATCACATAAGGATACAGAGTGACTATAAAGTTAAAATCAATTATTTTATTTCAATTAGACCATTAAAAGGACTAAGAACAAAAAATAATTGAATCTAGTTGCTAATTCTAAAAGTTGTTTTCGTATGAAGAAGAATAGGTAAGAAACTCATGGCAGCTCACAATCACACAATGGTTCAACTAATCACTTATGTTAAACTAATTCCAAAAATAATACAATTTCTTGGAAAAATAGGAGTTTAGACTTTGGTTGTTGTTTTAGGAGAACTAACACAAATTGTAATTGAACTAAACTTCAACAAAAATAGAGTGATTAAATCTGTTGGAGCGTCGTATTATTGCTCTGTAGGCGGTGACCCTTATAATAGGTACCCACCAACGTAAAAAGTTTTATTAAAATCTAGCTACTGCCCGCGGCTCCGCCCGCATAAAAAGTAACTTTCCGTAAAGTAAAGTAACTTTCCATAAACTATTATTCCAAGGGAACACATTACCGGAATTAAAAGTGTTCTATACATGTGCTAATCCAGGAAATGGTCTATCTATGGGCCAATTTTAATATAAATCTGTTCAATGGTTTACGCGTAACACAGCGCTAATATTTCACAAAAGCCAAAGTACCACAAACCCTTCAAAGATTCAAATCGCAGTCATATTCATAAGAATTCAATTTGGATCTGCCAGCAACGTGGCATACGTAGCGGTAACACGATAACAGCCCGCCAGACGGCCAGCTATCTGGCATTACGATCGGTCGCGGACTCGTGCGGATTTCACCGATCAGTGACGACGTTCCCGTATCAACGATATTAGAGGACTTGTACGGAGCTTTGCGGACGAGACGCTTAGGAATTTGCTTTAGTATTTTGTGGAGAGAGGTTAGAAATTGAAAGCTTGTACAGTTACCGGCACGTAACTTGGCAAGAGATTTTCGTAGTGGGGGAAGTTCGCGCATATAAAAATGTATGAAATTGTGCGTGCGCAAACTTCCCCCACTACAAAAACTCTTGCCAACTTACGTGCCGGTAACTGTAGTTAAGGTTTGATGTTGACTGATGATGATGATTGGAACAACTTTTAAATATTGTGCATTTCATGATTATGTTAAAGCGACACATAAGTACATATATTAATAATTAGCAGGCCCAGCGAACATCGTACTGCCTCAGAATCAATAAGATATAAAAAAAGCTGTTCCATACAAAATGTATAAGAAAATGAATCACGAAAGGAAAAGCAATCAAGATAATTTAACAACAAACGCAATTAAGAAAAAAATCAGACAGTCAAAAACAAACGAAATTAAAAAACATTTAGATTTTTATTTTTTCGGGCTAGTACCATACCAATGTCACTTTTTCAATTCATATGTACTTTCTAAGTCTGTCTTGGACATCATTGACATCGGTGAAGGGAACTTGGACTCATAATTTAAATAAGTCTGAAATCACCAATCCGCCATGCGTGGTGATCAATCAATGCTCGTGCCTTCTCTGTAAACAGAGGCCTTTGCCATGAGATAATAACTGGCTGGTATCACTACATATTATAAAATAAAGTCGCTTTCCCTGTCTGTCTGTCTGTCTGTCTGTCCCTATATATGCTTAGATCTTTAAAACTACGCAACGGATTTTGATGCGGTTTTTTTTAATAGATAGAGTGATTCAAGAGGAAGGTTTATATGTATAATACATGCACCCGTGCGAAGCCGGGGCGGGTCGCTAGTTATTGATAAGTCAACGTCAAAGTCAAATCATTTATTTCAATTAGGCCATTTTATGGCACTTTTGAACGTCATTACAAGAAAAAAAATAGAATTGAATCTAGTTGCCCCTTCCAAAAGGTAGTTTTGTATGGAGAAGATAATTATATAGAAACCGTTAAATAAAACTTGTTGTAGCCTTTTTTATCAGGTTTTTTGCAATAAATAAGTAAGGTTTAATGGCATACTTACTACATGGCTAAAGGTCCCCAAAGCGGTCTTTTAGAAATACATTCAAGGTTCGAGGTCGTCTTCCAATCAATATCAGGTTTCCATAATATACCTAATGTTATAATTAGGCAGATTGATATAAGAATAGGCGACCTTATTCTCTTGATGAGGATACTAAAGGGAGGTCCCTTTATAACCTCATATTGCGTAGGAAAAATACAAGATAGCCTTTTAAATAATAATTGGGGCAAAGTAGACAGACAAAATATTTTACCAGATATTTTTCTGTGAGCGGCTTCGCTTAATATCGAGAATTATCGCTTGAGAACATATGTAAGTAATCTATTTCATTATTTATTAATATTATAAAGCTGAAAAGCTTGTTTCTTTGAAAACGCTAATCTCCGAAACTACTGGTACGATTCTGAAAGTTCGCTAAGGGTTGGACCACATCTGGCAGCACGGAATCGCCTTTTTCCGTCGCCCTTTCTCTTTCTGTCGCTTAGAACTGCCATTTGCTAGACCGAGACAGAAAGCATAATGCGATAGCACGCGGCGGAATCCTCGAGGCGATCGGCATCACGGACAAAATGCAATGGTCGGCAGGGAGACTCCGGAACGCTGAAGCGCGCGATAGCATGCTAACGCATCCTTTCACCGCCGATCACTTGCTATCGCATGCTGTCTCACTCTATCGTACAATGGCGCACGCGGCCGCTCGTAAGCTCAGTTCAGTTCATTCATGCCGTACGGATGGAAATAACAATGACTGACGAAAATTTGATAGTTTTAGTGCAGAAATATCCTTGTCTTTATGACATGGACTAACGAAAGAACGCGGCAGTATGCCACCCATGCTGCAGCATGCTGACACGTGCGATCGCCTTTTTTGTCCGCGGAATGCGACAGCGCGCGTTTTCATGCGGCAGCATACTGCAGCACGTGGTAGCACAGGCGGAACAAATGCGATTCCGTGCTGCCAGATATGGTCCAACCCTAATATGAAAACTGCCATAACCTGGAGAGCTATACGCTATACTTTACTTTATTTAAAAAAAATTGGGATCGGAAAGCTGGTACCGGGATAAAAAGTACCCAATTTCCTATATCCTGATCATGGTCTACCCGTGTGCCAAATTTTATACAAATAAGTACAGCCGTTGAGGCGTTATGGTTAAACAAAATATACAGTCTTTTACAATATTATAACAGGATAGGAAAATACTTAAGTATTCCGGGTAGGTAACAGGTTGTTACATATTTCCGCCCCATTTTCCGGCTGCATTTTCCTGCTAACACAAAGCTTCGATCTTTAATAAACATTTGACTTCCCCGTTGGTCCTGTGGCCCGCGCGACTGCTGAGCTCAGGGTCTTAGATTCGATTCCCAGGTCCGGCAAAAGTGTTATTGGGTTTTTCCATTAAGGATTTCTTAGTAGCAGCCCGAAGTTTGGAAGTTGATGGTGTGATCCGTCAGTCAGTCATTCAGGACAAAGCATTTTATATGTATAGAAGATTTGTACCCTTTTTTCATTTTCCAAACATAACGCTCGTTCCATACAAACTCTTTGGAGCAACAAGCCAGTTTATCTGATTGAAATAGTTGTGGAACTGGACCGCGCTTAGCACAGAGTTTCAGAGGCATAGTTCTGCGCAATATTGCGCGGAACGTGCGCAGGTAATGTTATGAGCATGTATGTAACAAGCCCGATTTGACAGCTATCAAAATGCTTTGTGTAGTGTTGTCAAAACGTCTTGTCAAAATATAAATCGGCAATTAATTCGTGTTTGTGAGTGTATTTTTTCAAAATTAAGTTAAACTTGATGTTTACAAGTGATACTCGTTGTTATAGTCAAGTGTATGGGTAACATAGTAATTATTCAGGATTATGAATTGGATTTTTCAAATTATTACGTAGGAGAAACGTCAAATCGGGCTTCTTACAAAGCTAGCGGTATAGGTATTGTTTGAAGGTTGGCAAGATATAAACATTATTCATTATTTGTTTGCATACCATAATGTGTATAAAGATGTTACATAGGCTTAAAGCTAAAGTACAATTTTATGGACCCTGTTAGGGCACAGCAACATAGTAATGACTTAAAATTAAAACTAAAATTTTAGAAAAGGTTTGTTAACTAGCTAATTCTCGCGACTTCGCCCGAGTGATTGTATGGTTTACTGCGGAGTTATTTGGAACCCTAATTTTATTGATCTAAAATTAAAAACGGTTGAGAGAATGACTTAAAATACTATAGCTAAAAAAAACGCTAACGCTAAATGCTATAGCTTTATGTAAAACCCTAAGTTACTTCTTAAAACATAAGCTATTCGCTAGAGAAAGTCCTGTCAAAATCGGTCCCGTCGTTTCTGTGATTACCCGGAACAAACACACAAACAAAAATGACTCCGTTTGTTTGCGTACCATGTAAACTTTCATAATAATTATGCATTCTGTAAATAGGTCAGGTGCGCAGTACTCGTAACCGGCGTGCTTGTATGACGAGATGTATGAACGTAGATGAGGCGAAAGGAGTATGTAAGGATCGTAACAGGTGGCGTTCTGTGCTTTCTGCCTACCCCCATGGGAAAATGGCGTGAGTTTATGAATGTATATTATATGTAAGTAAATAGCTGTTATTTTGATATTACGAACAGACACAATAATTTTATTTCTTTGTATAGATAGAATTTGTTCGTGCCTTCTTCTTATAAAAACTTTATTTCAATTTCACGACATTTGAAGGGTTTCAGAGGTTTCAGGCAATCAATTTGGTGAAGGTATTTTGATTTCACAAAAACCAGTTGGATTAGAAAAAATAGTTTTGTATAATATGATAGCCGAATTCATGAGAAATAATAAAGGCTATATGTATATAACATCACGCTACGATCCACCGGAGGAAAGCAGTGACCAAAAACGTAACTTCATGCGGGTGAACAAAATCGCGTAGATAAAGTCGAATTCGACATCCCTCTAGATCGTAATTAGGGTTGCCACCCGTACTTTACAATACAGTATTGTACGTTTTTTCGGGCAAATGCACTTTATACTTTATGAGGGCAATAAAGTACGTGAAAATACTTTATTTTACCTGTTTCGACTTTTGAAGGTTTTTTAAAAGCTAAAAAAAAATAACAAGAAGATGAGCTACTTTTTGCGTGTAAGCAGACGGGTCGCCTCGATAAAGGATGCGTAATTAATCGTACTTTATTTTTATATGTTGTACCTACTTTATTTTATTAACCTTGGAAGGTAAATAAATATAAGTACTCTATTTGCTTAAAAAAAAGGTGGCAACCCTAATCGTAATGTCTAGTTGTGTAGGTATCAGTAACCAAATAATGTTACACAACAAACAACCGGTGTGGTAGCGGAGGCAGTCACGTTGAGACCCGCGTGCGACCCGCGTGCGACCACAACTGAAAGGAACATTGGAGATAGACACGTGAACGGTGAGACTTTCTTAGAAAATTGAGCTAAAAGGCTGATTTAGACGGTGCGAGAAATATCGTGCAAGTTGTGGTACATTTCCGTCAATAATCAGTCACTTTTGACATGACAGCCGCGCGGTCCCGCAATGTACGTCAAATCGCACGATGTTTCTTGCATCGTCTAAATGAGTAAATGAGGCTTTATTCTGCCAAAATGAGGCAACTCATAATCTCTCAATAATTTAATTAATAACGTCTAATTTACATAACATCACGCCTGTAATCCCCGAAGGGTTAGGGCAGAGGTGTACCCATTAGTACACCAAACCAAAACCTAAACCTAATTTAGTATGCCAAATAAGGCAAATATTTGACATTATTCTATAGCGCTTTGGGTGTTTTCGAAAGAAAAACCTATAAAATTCCTGGATTTGCTATGTGTACAAACAGTGGACCTAAGTATTTATTTATTTTTTAGTGTGCTACTATATCGCATTAGGTCTAGCCGGTAAGAATATATTTATAACATAATTTATGTTTGGAGTGAATAAATAAATATTTACGATAAACGCAAAATAATTTTAAAAAAATCCTATTCCGGGCTATTTCCGCGGGACTCGCCCCCTATTACATGGAACTTAAACATAACTGGCGAAATGTGGGTGCACTAATGAGTATACCTCTGCCTAACCCTTCAGAGATTACAGGCGTGATGTTATTTTAGAAAATCCTATTCAAAACTTATTTCTGCATCTTTTAAAGCTATAGTTACTATGTATAAACGCAAATACTTACTGACAACCAACCTTTAATGTTTGCCGACAGTCTCGTCTCTCGCGGAACGCATCCGCTAGTTCAAGATATCTGCTGTTCAAACCGTGCTGTATTGAAGTGTACCTGTGTACCAGCACGGGAAGTACACTCGAGCACAGCGTTGCGAACGTTTATCAATACCAGAGAATGGTGTCGATTCTATTGAACACGAACGAATAGAAATATTGCTATCTTTTATTTACAAATAGAGCGTAAAAGAGATGGAAGAAAACGATAACCGGAAAGTTTTCCTTTGGAAGTATGTGCTTTGCTTAGGGGTCTGACCGTGGGACCAGTGGGGGTTGGAAACTAATAGGGTGAAACCCAAAACTTTTGACATTAGAATTTCCATACTTGAGTAAATTATGACCAATTCATAGCTACTAGCTTCTGCCCGCGACATCGTCCGCGACAAAGTTTATATTATTACTAGCTGACCCGCCACGACTTCGTTCGCGTGGGATCCTACCCCTACCCAACTGATACCCCCACCTCTACACTACCGATACCCTACCCAAACCCTACACTACCCCTACCCTACCACAACCCTACCCTTACCCCATATTTTCTTACCGTTTAAACCTTCCCTGGACTACGAGAAACATTTTAAAACCAGAATCAGCTAAATCGGCCCAGCCGTTCTCGAGTTTTAGCGAGACTAACAAACAGCAATTGATTTTTATATATAAGATTATTATAGTAGATATCCTTCAAGAATCGTATTATTCAGAATAAAAAATAGTCTATGTGCTATTCCAGACTATAATCTATCTCTGTGCCAAATTTCATCCAGGTCCGTTCAGCCGTTCTGGCGTAATTGTGTAACAAACATCCATCCATTCAAACTTTCGCATTTAATAATAGTAGTAACATTAGAGACTATTTATTTAAGTTAACAGCTATAAGTAAGTACCTACATATTTTTAAGCCTTTTAAATATAATAAATAAATAAATATAAAGCCCCGGATACACTAGGGAACATTTTGTCCCGCAACATGACGCGCAACACTCAATCTACTTGACGCTGCAACGTTGCACATTGTCCCGCAACATTGTACGTGACGCGGGGCATGTTGCTTGCTCCCATTTCTATAAACACTGACTAGTGTAGCCAGCAAAATGTTCCATGACAATTATTGTCGCGGGACACTTCACGTAGTTGTTGAGGGACATGTTCCGCAACATGTTTCTTCATTTGCCCCCTAATGTATCCCAGGCTTATAGGTAATCTCATAAATCATACCATTATTATGAAAAGGTAAAATTTTTTGGTTGTTTGGAACCTCTGAAAGTGCTAGACCTATTACAAAAAATCTTTCACTAACAGAAAGCTACACTATTGCCGAGTGTCATAGGCTATATTATACCCATACTTAACTTCCACGCGGACGGAGACACGGACAAAAACTAGTTACAAAAAAAAGAACTTTTAAAGAGTAAAATTACGATCTATCTCTCAAAACTCCCGCCGGCGTTTTGGAGAATAGAGGTTTTGTGTCTCAAAGGTACAAAACTTCGTTGTAGACATATTAGGTCTTTTACAAAAAGGTCTAGAATATCTGGCCCTAGGGTATACACATACCCATTACTTACCCTTCGGACCAAACTATCGTAATTTATTGAGTTTATCTAGAACTAAAGCCTTAAAAGAACTTAACACTTTCAAAAACATGAGTAAATCTTTATACGATAAGGGCAAAATCCTAAAATGATGATACAAAGTGAAAAGTGGAAATATAAACAGTGTTTTCTATATAACTAAAGACAGTTATATACTACTATTTCTTTATATTAATTACTTTGATTTTCTTCTTTCTTTTTTATTTTTCTTTTATTTTTGTTGGCTAAAAATAAATGTACGTACCTACACATTTTGTAAATGTTTTTATTAAAATAAATTAAATTATTATTATTTACTTTATTATTACCTACTAGTGTTTACAGATCCCTAATAACACCTCTATAACTTTATAGGACTCATGGATAACTGAGTTTCTTGTCAGCGAAATAACTTCTAGAATCGGACTAGTAGTTCCGGAGATAGCGTGTACAAACAAAAAGCAAACAAACTCTTTAGCTTAATTATATTACTAGTTGCTCCCTGCGACTTTGGCCGCATGGTTTTTATCAACCGCGTTAAGTTATATTTTTGGTTACCTCTCCCTTAAGAATCTGGCAAAATATTTTTGCCAATCCGATTGTTAGTTTCAAATATTAGCGCCTTCAAAAAAACTATTCAGCTTTAACGTAGACAGATACCTACGACAAATAAAGTCTCAATGTCTTACTAACTTGACTCTTTAAACACTCAATACTCAATTCTTTGTTGCTTCCATATTATTTAACAAAAAAAAAATATTACATGGGACTTAAACATAACTGTGTACAAATGGGTACACCTCTGCCTAACCCTTCGGGGATTACAGACGTTAAGTTATTGATTAACTAAGTCGCACTCAAACCGTTTTAGACTCGGAAAAGTCGAATCATGGAGGAGATCGTTTCCCATGGACATATAAACGAGCCAATATACTTTTCCATTATCTAATATACCCTACAAACCCCTTACCAAATAAAAGATCTGCATTTATTCATCTAGATTTACCTCAAAAGGTCAAATTAATCCCATCAAATACAATCGTCCATCAAGCATTGTTGCTTCAACTTCGGAACGATTCGGGGACCTTCGGGTTCCTTCGGAGCGGAAAATTAATTTCTCTAGACATTGAATTGACCGCGAATCTGCGCTGAAAGCTTCAAGGTTGTTTAATTGTGGGGTAGGGTAGGGTAGGTAGATGGCTGTGTTGTGATTTGATTTATGGTACCCGACTCACTAGTTATGTACCTAATCGGGTGTGTGTTGTTTGTTTATACTACGCAGCATAATTGTCTAATGGTTTTTTAATGGAATTTATCTGTAAACAAAATCAGATAATTTATGTCAAGTATTAAGACCGTAGAAATGCATCTTGTAATCAAAACAACTGCTATGAGAATCCAACCAACAGTAGTATTATAAATAACCAATTTATTGAAACATTTACTAAGTAGTTTGTATAAATTGTTATGAACACAGTTACCTCGAAAAACTAAAACATAATCGCATGAACATACCTCATAATTGTGACCTACCTTTACATACACATGGTAGGCTACCGTGCACATATGTCTGACAACGACCATTACTTATCAAACACAAAGAAAAAACAAGCTACTTACCTAAATAACTAAGTACATTATTACAAAAACAAAATCACAAATCCAAACACCAAAACACAGTATCCCGATTCCCAGCAGACCACACAATGCGACTGTATCATCAACCGCACCTCCATGATACCATCAAACACTGACAGCGCCTTTATCTCATAGCAATAAAGGCTATTTTCAAATTCAAATAACATTTAGTTGAGTATACACAAACCAGGTATTAACCTACATAATAACCACATAAATCTGTTGTATGACTTAATCATACAAATAATAATGTGCTCTGCTTTGTGCCGCGGTTTCCCTTCCAAAGCTGTATAAATAAACGTCGGACGCAAACCCAAACACAACGTTAAGTAGTGGATTTATTGAATACTCATCATAACGTGTTAATGGAAACTTTATGTTGGAGCACACTGCAAGCTATAAGAGATGCGAGGATTTTAAAGCATTGAGTTGCGTGGTAACTTATTTAAAGTTTCGTGTTGCCAAACATATTATTATGTCGTGATAGCACAGCGGGTAACTTAAGGTTAGTGGCTCGATAAAGAGCAATTACCAATATGACTTTTCCAATTCATTAAACTTTGTTAGTTTATCTTAGATATCACTGAAAGGTCATGAATAAGTCACAATCCTCATTACGCAAGCGTGGTGATCAATTTTCGTGCCTTGTCTGTATTATGTGAAGAGTTGCCTTGCAGTAGGAATTAAAGGGAGGTATTATTATTCTATAACACATGTTGCTGTGACATAGGCAGCGGCAATTATCATAAATCTTAATAGCATCTTAATAATTAGACTCATAAATGAATATCTTAAAGTTTCCTTGAAAAGTAATATACATGTCATTACATCTCGAATCACTTCCAATGATTTAACGTTATTCGTAAACAATAACTATAAAGCACACAAAAAATACAGTTAATGTACTTACGTAAATTATTTCCAAAGATATAGCAATCTAAGACAATTTGTGTTTTTGTTGTAAAAAGCATCGCTAAGCTTTCGCTAAGATATCAACTTTACGCCAAAAATATCCCAAAGTAGAAAAATAGGTACAGACGTTTTGTAGTTCATACTTTATTATAAGGGATAAAACTAGATATTTCTCTTAAATTATTCTTACTAACAAAAATATTTATAAACATGTTTTCTACATGAAAGCATGTATAGATTTAATACTGAAACATCGCGTGATAATAACTCCACGGAGTGGATCAAAATGATTCATAGAGGTAAAGTAAAAAAGTAAACTACAGTGTAAGTAAAGTAAATCAAAATACATGAACGATAAATCACAATGAACTTAATCATAAATCAAAAAGAAATATAATAAATATGTTCATAGTAATACCAGCCTATTACCTTCTGCCCCACTGCAGAGCAAAGGCCTCTTCTCATACAGAGAAGGCAACGAGCATTGACCACCACGCAAGTCCAAATCATCACCTACGTCAGTGATATCCAAAATAAACTTAGGAAGGTATGAAAATAGACTAAATGATCACAATGGAATAGGTACCGGCACGAGTCGTGAGCACAAATTTCACCTGCGCATTTGTTAATTTTTTGGTCTCTTTGGCGGAATGAAGAAGGCGGGGGCGCCGATCCTGCAGTCCGCTGCACGCGCCTGTCAATCCTGTCATTCGGCTGTGAAATCCTACAATCTGTGCTCACCACTCGTGCCGGCAATTATACTCGTGCATGCTTAAATAATATAGCCAGTATTTCTACATAGTATAGAAAAGTCGCTTCCCACTGTCTGTATACACTTAGATCTTTTAAACTATACGCAACAGATTTTAATGCGGTTTTCATCAAAAGATAGAGTGATTCAAGAGAAAGGTTTATACGTATAGTTAGTATCTACATTACACCCGTGCGTAGCCGGGGTGAGTCGCTAATTTATATATAAAATTGTTTGACTATGTAAAGTTCCATGATCTAACAAAACAGATCCTAAAAAAACACCACAAAACCAAGCACAAAACTTTAAAGGGGAAAATTACCCTAAAACAGTAAACGTATCTACCTCAAACATGCATGAATTACTGCTCAAACTACAGGGGGTTGCCAAAACGAAAACATGAGCGCGAACAAAATGTTGATTTAATAGAGGTAAAACAAAGATGGCGATACCCGCGACCGCTTGGCCGCAAGCCAAGTCGACGACACTTACGACACAGGCTTGTTTAGGTGAACCTAGGTTTTTATCTAGATTTCTACGTAGTTCTGGCTCAGTTGGAAGTGTAACGGGAGTGGTATGGGCTGCCTAGATTGCTTCATTGCTTGTAAGGCAATCTCCTTTTTCTACAGAACTAATTAACTGTTAATGTGTTTTGTAAAGTGTGCCGGGTGGTGGGTGAACGATTTAGTTGTTTGGAGCACGACCAGTTAACAAATGGATATGTTAAGAGCGTTTATACCTTACGGCGATTCATACAAATTTTCAAGTCTTTATTTTCGAAATTAATGAACCGATTTTAATGAAACTTCCTACACAAAAGCAGGATACATAGGTCTAAAAAGATAGTTGAGAAAATTTCCTAAATATCTTATTTAAAAAAAGATAATTGAAAATCTGTTTCTATAGAAAACTTAAATTCGATCGAAAATAGCTGCAATACAACTTTTTGAAAATATTGTCAACTAATCATCACGTAAGGAAAAAGCGTTATGCCCCTTTCAGGCGACCTTCCCTCTCTGTCCCTTTCTATTATATACGAGTGTCGAGAACCTTAATTTGGTTGGGGGTCCCCGATACGGCGTAAAAAAAAATCGGATTATATATTCGATTCATTTTTCAAAAGCCATTTTTTTTTCAAAGTTCTGCGCTAGTTTCGATTTAATATCAGTAATACCATCTTCAACTGCACCGCAACAACCCAGTGCAGTGTACTGGCACAGCGCCAAACCCCCGCTAATTACTTTACATGCCATACCTTTTACTGTTTTGCAGTTTTAACTTTGAGTTTGATATTTAAATCTACCTAGTAAACTAACATAGGTTAAAATAATAATATTATGTATACAATTTATATAAAAATAGTTTTGATACTGAAGAAAAATATACCTAATAAGCTTATAAATAGATTTATAAAACTAGAGACTTTCCCAAATAATGTCGGTCGAGCTATTCTTAGATGATGGTCTTTTATACGGCAATGGTGTTTTTTTCTCTTATTTATTTGGCACCTCTCTATGCACAAAAAGAGATACGTACAGATTATAAAAAAGCCTCGTCGGTCTAGTAGTCGCAAAGCGCGACTGCTGAGCATGAGGTCTTGGGTTCGATTCCCAGGTCGGGCAAAAGTGTTATTGAGTTTTTCCATCAGGAATTTCTCAGAAGCAACCTCGGAGACTGGACTCGCCCGGTTGATGGCAATAGGCTCGCCCCCTATTACATGGGACTTAAACATAACTAGCTAAATATGGGGCACACCTCTGCCTATCCCTTCGGGGATTACAGGCGTGATGTTATGTTATAATTAAGTAAAATTTTACAAACAACCTAAAGATGGACCGAAATTAATCCTCTTGTTCTAACAATAGGAAATCAAATCGGAAAACCGCTAACTGAATTTTCCTGTACTTTGTGTAATAACTGTAACTGTTACATTTTAAAGTATACACATCAAAAGTGTCTAGGGATCAACATCCCTAACATTGATTAGGGATGTTGATCCCTAGACACTTTTGATGTGTGTAATTAGTAATTATTCCAGAAACACTTCAAACAGATCAGGCTTCCTTATTCCGTCAGCACCCGGCACTTAAATAAATTATTTTGTTTGGCGACCCTAAAGGGTTGAGCGTGCCAGATACCTTTAGGGCAAGAAGAAGGAAAAAATAATTAAGTGTTATTAATAGTAGACTTAAAGGGCGCTGTAATTTAAAACCAAACCAAATAGGGGACAGAATTTTATTTTTGACAAGTCATATACTCAAGGACCCAAGGACATCGCTAAGCGACTGGTCGACTCTTCACATGACCAGAGGGCTGGCCTTTTCTTAGGCCAAAGAATCAGCATTGCCATACAACGTGGTAATGCTGTCAGCCCTTTGGGCACTTGCCCCATTGACAGCGACGAATTTTTTGATGCCCTATGAGTTCTCCTTTCTGCCTTTTTTTATAAATTGTACATATTTTACATTTACTTTAAGGACCCATTCATCATCGTCATACATATCACCCGATAAATGTCCACTGCTTTACATGGGCCTCTCCTAAAGACAGCCACAATGACCGGTTCTGCGCTGTGCATCCAGCAGTATCTCGTTCGTCATGCTACATTGCCTCAGCGCTTTCCTGGTCTGTCTATCTGTTTGTTCCAGCTAATCTCTGAAACGACTTGACCAATTTTTCAATGGCAGATAACTAATGTTATATGGAGTAACTTAGGCTTTTATATAAAAAAAAAATATTAAGAGTAAGTTTAAGCTAGTCTTCCTTATATCACAAAGAATATATTACAGTACTTTAAAGCATTAGCCAGCCCACAACTGTCTCACAAAACCTTAATTTTTCAGTCAGTTAGATAATAATCCTGAAATAAATTAACTTTGTTTATTTATCCAGGGTCCAATAAAAACGTGACATTTGCAAACGATGTAACCAAAGCCGCTCCAATAAAGGTATTTCATATTTTTATTTCATCGTCTGCAGCAATGGTGGTCAAAGTTTTGCTGTTTTTCTATTTTTCTTTTACATTAAAAGAATTTGCCAGAAGTAATAACTTACTACTAATCTACTAATATTATAAAGATGTAAAGTTTGTGAGGTTGTAGGGGGTAATATCTGGATCTACCATACCGATTTTGAACCTTTTTTCGCAAATTGGAAGCTACGTTATCACTGGCTATATTTTGTTATAAAAAAATTAGGGATTCTAGGGAGAGTGCTTGTTCATAATGCACGTTTGGAGTCTTAAAAGCGTTTACGCAGTACGGCATTATCGAAAAATTTAGTTATCTACAGCTAAATTTGACCGATTTTAAGTTTTCCATAGAAATAAATTTCAAATAATCTTTTTTAAATAAGACATTTTGAAAATGATCTCTGATAACTTTTTGATAGAGATACATATTTGTACGCCTCCCGAAATTACATGGAGTCCTACTGTTTAAGCTTAAGAACTGCAAAATAAAATTTTTGTGTACCTACCATTGTCTAACAAAATAATACCTATAAATTTAATGATTTGATTGCTTTTTCATTTGATACTGACATAAAAAACGACAGCTTTGTGTAATGTTATAAACCAATAGATTATAAATAGCTATCAGCAAGTTTTCTCACACATTTCCATTCAATTTCCTTCCGCCAATTTTTCCTAAGGATAACGCAAAGTTTGAGTGCCGCTGGCCAACTCTCAGCGAGTCTGCTTCACTTCCCCCTGTTTGCACAAACGTAACGATCTGCGATTGCGTGAACGATAATAACGAAGCGAACGTATAGACTCCGGGCTTTTTCTAATTTCCCTCAGATTTATTTGAATAAAATATGTTTTTGTAATCGTGGAGAGTATCTGGGGATTGCTCGGGGACATTATTATTTAAAAGCAAAGAAGATAAGAAAGTAAGATGATATTAGAAATGGATAATGTGAGGGAGTATTTTAGATTTGAGAAATTTCAAATCATATTCGAGTGCGCGTTGCTATAAAAAATGACTATTTAGAATACTGAATATTTTGTTTATATTTAATAGTAATATTATAGTTTAGTCATATTTTATTCACATTACATGGGACTTAAACATGACTGACTGACATATGTGGGTGTACTAATGGGTACACCTCTGCCTAACCCTTCGGGGATTACAGGCGTAATATTATGTGTCCATCCAGTTAGTCCCGCCATGTTCTTCGTCTCATTGTCAGTTTATGCATATTTGCCCTAATTCTCCGTATTGTATTAATAAGAACTATGTTAATTCAATTCATGAAAATACATTGAAAGGTGCAAAACTTTAGAGTACTCTTAATTGATTCGTCCCGGAAGTGCCAATCCGCTTAACTTCTGTTTTTCCAAAGTTACTTAAGTGAAGTCTACACGTTCTAAAGAACCCCCTGTACCTTATATACAAATTAAGATTGACTTTCACTTTAACGATTCCCGTGCGATTCCGGGAAAAATGTATCAATGTCAGAAATGGACAAATGAAAATGTAATGAAGTGTAATAAAGTTATCAGTAATAGGGATTTAAAAACTTTAAAAAGAGAGGGAAATAAGTATCGCCATTTTTTAATCAAGCAGTTTAGGAAAATTGGTGGCTATTCTGAGTTATTATTTTGGTGACTAACATAGTTTGTAGATCACTACTACTTACCTACATAATATAGACACACAAATAGTTTGAAATATATGAATTTAATTATTTAATTAATTAGGTACGCGATTTTATACATTTTAATATTGACCTCAACCCTCAAGAAATCAGAACCTACCTATTATCTACGAAAATGAGTGCCCCTTCTTCTAAAGAAGAAGTGCCCCAAAATTAATAATCATTAACAATAATCGTTGGTTCTAAACAGTGTAATTTTAATTTACGGTAACCATCGTTAATACTCAGTATACAACATGGGTACCTTCCGGCAGGAATCCAATACTACTAACCAAAGATTGATAAGCAAATGGAATGCTCACTCGAAAAGGCGAGCTGTGGTTAACCGAAGCCAACCGATGCGCATAACCAATAGCTACAGAGTATGCTGGGTACCTACTTATAAGTAAATTAATGGAGTGGATCGAATATAAATAAGTCGGTAGGTAGCTTAGTATTTATTGTAAAATTCTTGCTGGTTTTTAGCCAAGTCAAACTTTATTAGAATGAGTGATGAGATAAACACTGTTTTGAATAGAAAGAAGAAAACTTAGCAGTCCGCCACGACGGTGGTTTCTACTTGAGTTCCAATACTATCCTTTATTTATTTCAAAAGTGCCTTGTAATGGCCTTATTGAAATAAATGATTTGACTTTGACTTTGAATTATCTGTTTCATTTCTGTAGAAAAAAACTACCTAAAAGCGTGGAGTTCAAAACTCCTACAATAACTACTTAAGTGATCTTCTGCAGTAAATAGGACTCTCCCTGTAGTTACTAAACGCTTCATGCACAGAATAACCTTCATGGTTCAATGAGTAATCCAAAAAAATGGACCATGTCCGTTTTGTATCTTTCCTCGCCTGGCCTCGTTTTCAAGTTAGCAGACTATATGCAAATTCATAGTACTCCATTTGTAAATACTCCGTGCCAATACATTACAGGTAGCACCAAGGGACAGGGACGCAGTTTAAATATTTATTTATGGCAACAGCCGCTGATTACAAGTCCGGATGGCTTTCGCTTCCAATGTGAAATGTACGGCGGCGCGCGGGGGATTTGCGCTGTTTTTAAATAATGTGTACCTACTTTACTTACTTCGAACAGTAGGTGTGCGCTTACTGGGATTGTGTATGGAGTCACTGGATTATAATCTATGTCCGTAAAACAACTTAGACATATTGTTTTAGTGGGACACATAGATTAGAAATATACAACCTGAATTTTATTTCGTTGTAAATCTTTCAGGGGGTGAATGTACTCATGAATATGAACAACTTTTATTAAGGGACATAGTACGAAATGTGAAAAAAAAACCAGCTGATCCATACAATAATGTACTACATTACGATCAAATTGTATGGATCAGCTGTTTTTTTTTTCACATTTCGTCACGCAGGGAGGGGTCGCCCTAGGAAGACCTACACTGACCTTATTGGTGAGGTTCTTCAGAAAGGTCAGGTGCGGAGTACTCGTAACCGGCGTGCTTGTATGACGAGATGTATGAACGTAGATGAGGCGAAAGGAGTATGTAAGGATCGTAGCAGGTGGCGTTCTGTGGTTTCTGCCTACCCCCATGGGAAAAAGGCGTGAGTTTATGTATGTATGTATGTGTTATTATGTGTACAAATTAGTCCTGGTTTAATTCCCGCATGGAACAAATATTTGTGCAGTTTACAGGTAGTTGTTCCGGGTCTGGCTGTTTGTATATGTGAGTTTATATGTTTGTAAACGTATCCACGATTCATGATAAAGTCCTAGGGCGGAGCAACCTTATGCAGTATAGGCGCTTAGCCATTGCGCCAATAGATCGAGTCGTTAATTAAGAAAAACATACATTAAACTACGTCTAGTACTATTATATCATTTCAAGAGAGCTTCTAAATCACTTCAAATCTGTTTTACAAAAATAAATTCAGATAACACAATATACTCTTTCAATCAAATTCCATGTCATTAGACTTTCATTGGTCCCTTTTATTGATAACAATGCTGAGTATCACGCCCTCAGGAATTTTAAAATGGTAGGTAATATAATATCTCACAAAAGAGGTCCATTACTAAAATCAACGAACTGATGATTCTATTATACCACAGTGGCAAAAGAAGCCAAGTAAACGAATTCCTTCAAAAAACAGCTCCATAAATTACATAGAATTATCATAATGCATTAAATCTTCAAAAAAAAACTCGATAACACTCATAAAATAACCTTATTTATCGCCCTCTCAACATGTTTTAAAAACACACCCATATTTAAGCTATCTTATTATTATCCTTAAAGAGAGCTCCGGAAAAATGGAGACATTTACTTTCATCATTTAAAGAGAGCAAACCTCAAACGTCGGAAATTAAACGCGTCAGTGTGGATTTTATTTTTAGGGTTCCGTATAAAGAGAACGGCGACCTTATTATTAAATAAATTAAGTTGAAATTTCGACAGTACGGTTGGTGCAGTGACTGAGCGATTGGTTCCTGCGTTGGTGTCGAGGGTTCGATGCCCGCGCGAACCCAAAAAACGAACAGACTGACTGAAGGTATCTTTGTTTATTCTGAGGAAACAACAAAAAAACGGTTCAATGTCAAGGATAATGTCAAGTTTTGAGCATAATTACATTTTTTCTAAACAGATTTGGAGAAAAAAATTAGAAATAAATTAATAGTAAAAAACATTTTTTTAAAACAAGCTTTTATTTAAAATCGCTAAAAAGATAAAAAATAAACTTTTCCTTTAAAACTTTTACTATCAACTTATAACGTCATTTTACAATTTACATGATATAAAAGCTTGTAAAAATGAGAGATTCAAAATTATGCTTGACTAGCTTAGCAACTGCAAATGGAAATGTCGGTTATCGCAAACGCAGAGAAAGTAGCCTTCTTCCTTTCTTGGGGTTCGAACTTATTCCGTACCAAATGTCATCAAAATCGGTTCAGTGTTTTAGTCGTGAAGGCGTAACAGACAGACAGAGTTACTTTCGCATTTATAATATTAAGAATGGATGAATTAATGATCACAGTTTAAAATCTAAAGGTAAACAACAAATACCGCACACTCAATTCCAGTAAATATTACCAATCATATTAAATTCATACGTAAATAAAAGCTTTTATAACATTCATGGAGTACAGTTGCCAATTACTGTCACTGGAGACAACCACACTGCACATTTCCGCTACCATTATTTCACAATTCGGTTTGAGGTTTTGATTGGTAAAATATTTGATTACGGAACCCGATGTTCCTTTTTGACTCGCGCTTGGCGAGTATTTCGTTATTTTTTCTTTTTATTCTGTCTCTCAAATAAACGTCACAGCTGGGAGTAAATAATATCATCAATCTGGCTCAAAAGAGGTCTAAGCAGAGCTGGGGCCGGGGGATAATCCCTAGTTACAGTAAGAAGTTGTTACGTAAGTAACATACAGCCGACCAATCATGAGCCTCCGGTTATCTTGAGTGTGTGTGTGGTGAGTATTTTTATCCGGTTGATGTCTCGACTATGAAAAATTATGATTTTAGCAGTATATAGGTAGTATGTATGTACATCTGTGTGCACATATCTTTTAACCTATTCGTCGTATATTAACAAATGAGGTATCGATGGAAGCGTCATACAAAGCGTCATAATGTAATTACACTATGCACTATGCTTTTAACCAAAAAAAAAACAAGTATGCTCTTGTTATTTTTTGTATGGTAGCATCTTTTTTTATTATGTTTTTAAGCAGATAAATATTATTCTATTCTATGGAACATAGGTTATATGACGTGACAGAAAATTCAAAATGGCGCTTTACAGCGGTCATAAAAAAAGCTATATAAAAGACTTCAATTTGGTATTTATGTGTTAAAATTTTATAAATCACAAACTACCAATAATAAAATTATTCAAAAAATATTGTTTTTTTTTAAGTCACATGTCATTTTAATTATATGATTGCTAGTAGTGAATAGTACTAGCTTTTGCCCACGACTTCGTCCGCGTATATGTCGGTTATCGCGGACGCAGACGAAGTCGAAGTCGAATAAAAAGTAGCCTATGTCCTTTGTTGGGGTTCACACTTACCCTGTACCAAACACACAAATCGGTTCAGTAGTTTAGGCGTGAAGAAAAGACAGACAGACAGACAGACAGAAAGACAGACAGACAGAGTTACTTTCGCATTTATAATATTAGTTAGGATGTAGTAAGATTGAAATCTCACTTCAAACTCACTTCAAGCTCACTGCATCTGAATTCACCGAGTGTGATGTTTACAGAATAAACCACTGGTCTGTATTTCGTGGTAATTATTCACAGAATCCTTTATCTAACTGGCGAATTGTGGTTAGGTTGTACCCTATACATACATACTAGGTAACACTGCAGCTCACCCCTTTTTAGGAATACAGCGTGATGCGATGTGATGCTATGTTATGTAATTTTAATTTTAATTAAGTAGAACGAGTCGATATCTAAGTACACAAATAATGTATGTTTACATATCTTCAAAATTATATGTGAATACTATAATATTATAAAGCTGAAGGGTTTGTTTGTTTAAACGCAATAATCTCCGGAACAACTGGTCTGGTTTTCAAAATTCTTCCGCTAATAGGAAGCTACAAAAAAAGCAAGCAGCAATTTTTTGATACTAACAACCCTGTCGTGCATATTATGGACTCTTTTGTCTGAATTAAATGGTTTTTTTTTTCGTTTTTTTTTTTATTATCACTGAGTGCTATGTAATAGCTGCTCCCTACGACTATGTATGAAGTAAGATTTGTTAAGTGCGAATTAAGTTACATCTTTGGTTACTGCTCCTCTCCTGTGGATCGTAGCGTGATATTATATAGCCTATACTATTCCTCAACAATATAGCTATCATATACAAAAAGTTTATTCCAATCGAACTAGTAGTTCCAGACATAATCGCGTTTAAAGTGACAGACAAAAAAACTCTTTAGCTTTATTTTTAAGTATGGATTTTAATTTAATGGTGCCGTTTCCCTTTTTCACAAACTAAACTAAAATTAGACTATTTCTATCTTTTTCTATCCAATAGAACAAGAAAGAGACTAATGTAAATAAGAGCTGTCAAATTTAGTCAATCTGACAGATCCATACATTTATAGTTGACATCCTGTAGCATGTAGATTAAAAATACGGAAAAGTTCAAGGCAAAACTAATTTGACATCTCTAACTTAGTTCTTAAATGTCACCGTCCTTTTCTTACGCTGTATGTTAGTAAGAGATGTCAATTCTCTAAATTTAGTCTAGTTTGTGAACAAGGGAATCGGCACCATTATCAAAAAAAATTATGCGAACGAAGTCGTGAAGTCGAGCTAGTAATTAATAAAGCCCGTAGGTAAATGTTGATAATAACTTAATTAAATTCGTACGTAATTATTGTGTGTTCAAAAACAGCATTAATTAAAATGCCAGAGAATTTCTAGAACCCTAGTTTGTTGGTGTGGGTACTCAAAATGTAATTAATATGGCGTCTTTGAGTCCTCGGGACATTCCTAGCGCGGATTACAGCATGATCGATGTTAGGGATAAATGGAAAAATGTTATTGATGTTCTGTAAGTACAAGTTTTGTATTGAAAGAGGTTTTTAGTGAGGAATGTTCGTTATATTGAATAAGAGAGGGTACATTGATGGATTGAAATGGGCTAATTTTATGTGTTCAATTGTTCTTGGGATGAAGACATAAAAACTGTTAAGCAAACAACAGCTGAAGCGCGGTCATTGTCAGACTGTATAGAAAAGAAATAAAAGCTTGATGATCCAATGCTTGTAGTTTCTTATCTACATATACATATATACAATGTGTCGTTTTGCATCCTCGTCAAATTCAAGGGGGTAACTATGCTAGTGATTCTAGACCCGAATCAATAATAAAATAGGTAGGTGTTTTTTTTTTAATGTTTTCTTATTTACGGAAATCAGTAAACCACCCCGGTGAAAATGCGGCCCATCTTAAGACTAGGTTTAGGATCGCTGACCGCGCGCACACACACAAAGAATCGCAAACGATAAAACCACAACACAATAGACGCCGCGCGCGCACCCCTCTTCCCTGTGGTGCCCCACTCCCGCGCCCGGGGGCCCGGCGCGCGGCGGGCGCAAAGCAAAAAAAATTTTAAATTAGTTCAAGTGATTTCGCCGCCGGCCGTGAGTGTATCGCAAATTTCGCTCCTTGGGTGAGCTTGCTTCGTGAATGAAACGTGAATTATGTGATTGTGATGCCATCAGTGGAGACATCCGGATTTTCGCAGAACGGTTTCCCAATAGGGAACCGCCAACGCAGAGCGTTATGCTGTCTGCTACACAGAGACTGCGGGATGCTCAAGCTCGCGGCAGTGAAGGTCTGCCTGTCGCCTTGCAGGAAGATAGGAAGATATCCTGGAGTACTTCCAGCGAGAGCCACAGGCAAGCACACAAAAATACCTACTAAGGTAGGTATTTTTGTCGGTCCTCAGCCCGTTAAAGTAGGAAGGGAAATTTAAAATCAACCAATTTAATCTACAAATAAAAACAAAATCATTACTAATAATTAGGTACTCATAAATCATGAATTTACCTACAATGCGCCAAGAGCGTCCCGCCGCCGCCGCCGGCAGCAAGTAGGTACCTAACCTAAATTCCACGCTCACAACAAATAAATGTGCCACAGCCTAGCAAAACGTCTCCGGTTGTACCTAAATCCTAGTAGGTATGTATTCATAGCAAAATCGGTAGATTTGCAATAAAACAGAATAAAGCAAAATGGCAAAACTAACATTTTATCAATCAGCTGATAACGTGGATAAGTAGATAAATCCTAGTACGTAGGTATTCTTAGATCTTAATAATAAAAACAAGTGTTATTAATTAACATCTAAGGTTAATAAAATCTGCAATTTGCAATAAAACGTAATAAGCAAAACTAACGTTTTATTAATCAGCTGACCGTAGATCATACTCACGACAATAGCACAACAATAGGGCGTGAACTTTTCTTGGACGCGCATAGCATACCTACGCATGTGATACACTCACGCACACAGAGACAATTGGCGCTAAAGCGCAGAGAGTGATTCTCCAATTTCAAGTTATGGATTATTCTGAAATTCGATTAAATTTTAACAACTAATAAAAAAGGGTGTTATTATTATTGTTCAGGTCTCGTAATTTTAATTGATTATTTATGACTTTTATGACAACCTCCTGAATTTTGACGAGGATGCAAAACGACATATTGTATATATAAACAGCATGTAACAAAAACCCTGTCCGATCCTTAAGGGTATTATTCGGCATCGTACTGCGTACACATATAGGTAACCATTTAATGGATTTGAGATTATTATTTTTCCCCAGTGAAAAAAGAAAGAAGAAGTAATTAAATTAAAATAAAACATAAAAACTGATCAACGGCAACACTGATCTGACAGGGTTTTTGTTACATAGTGTATATAAAAGTCAACCGTTACTCTTTGATTAAGCCGTTACTGACTGACTGATCCATTAACACACAGCTCAAACTGAAATTGGTTCAGTAGTTTCTAAGCTAATTCGTTAGAAACATTCAAAAATACAAATTAATCCTCTTTAAAATATTTGTTGAGATATGAAACAATTACCGATATACCCAAAACTAATTAGTCATTAAAAAAATTATACAAATGTTCTATCCGTTATTCTAATATTCTACATTATTTTTGTTACTTTTTCAAGTAAACTAAATGAGAATAAAAGTCATATTATCCAACGCTAAAATACCTACACTAACAGACTATGTATAATGAAAAAATGTTAAGCATGGACGTTTGTGAAAAAAACAAAAGTGATATAAAATGCTTTGAAATGTGTATCTGCGATATATGTTTCATTTAAGTCAATAGTCTTTGAAACAATAATATTCGAAATAAACATACAAGAACCGAATGTTCTAAGTAACATTCTCTGCGAAATGAAATTCTATGAAATTTCTGTCTGCGAAACAAGACGGCAGTAGGTATAGGTTTGAATGGCAGATAGGGGGGCGCCTTAGAAATCTCGCCCAGGGCGCTGGTAGTGCTAAAACCGGCACTGATTGAAGGAATAGACAATATTACCAAAGCAATAGTATCTATTTCTTCTAAACTTATTGCAAAGGTTTTTTAACCTATTTTCAGTGTTTTTATTGAACTCTAACCATCGATCACTAATAAATAAATAAATAAATATCTCGGGACAACTCACACACGGCCATCTGATCCCAAGCTAAGCAGAGCTTGTGTTATGGTAACCAGACAACTGATATACATACTTATGTAATTTATAAATACATACATATTATAGATAAATTACACCCAGACACAGAACCAACAATTATGCTCATCACACAAAGTTTGTCCTGGGTGGGAATCGAACCCACTACCTCCGGCTTTGCAGTCAGGGTCACTAACCACTAGACCAACGAGGCAGTCAAAAAAAACACTCTAACCTATTCCAGGCAGACTGATTATTTCGTAGTCATAATATTAGAGTACGAATGGACCACTTGAAATTCCGTCCTTTTATAACCTCTGCAATAGAGAACAAAAAATAAAAACAATTTTATCTCCATTTTCTCGCACAAACTTGGCCCTTAAAAATGAAATCTTAAGGTCCCTTTTAATCCATTATATCTGAGGGTCCTTCCATTTTCCGAGATCCCTGTAACCGTCCGTAACTGTATTGCGGCTCGCCCTGAAATTCTATTAATCCTATCTCGTCAAGTCGTCACGTAAATTAGTTAGGGGAACTTAAAACGTGGCGTTAGAAGTTACTAGCTACGAGCGGTTGTTGGTTGACGTGGATTGTAGAACTTGTGGTCTTTTTGCTGCTTCAAGGGGATTATGATTTATAAAGAGGTGTTATTAGAATGTGTAGGTAAAGGCTTGTCTACGATATTATTTCTTGATTGTTCTCAAAAGCTCTTAAACTCAATCTCTAAAGTATAAAACCAAGTCGCTTTCCGCCGTCTGTACATCAATAGATAGAGTGATAGCCGGCGCTTGTCGATAGTAAATGATATTTTTTAAAGGATTGCCTCAGGTTACATTTAGGGCCACGTCAACAATGTCGCAAGCACAACTAACAAGTTAAATAAAATTGACTACTTTACCATACCATACCTTGAATGCTGTAGGCATCTAAGGGCGCGTACACATAGAACGTCCGATTTTACAGGATCCTTGTTAACTGATCCGTCGCTACTGGAGGTAATATTCACACAGCATTTACAGGACCGATTTTAACTGATTCGTCGCTACTGGATGTTGATGGGTCGGTATTTTTTACTGGATCCGCAATACTGTATTCTGTGTGAACTCGCTCATACAACTACATACGCATAAAACATGTACGTTTAAACGGACCTGTAAATCGGACGTTCTATGTGTACGCACCGTAACTACTTCAAATCTTGACCAGCACTTACCTGAAAAAAGCAAACAAAAAGTTAACATAAAAGCTTGAATATAAAACTCTATTAAATACACATAACATCACGCCTGTAATCCCCGAAGGGATAGGCGGAGGTGTACCGATTAGTACACACCCACATTTCGCCAATTATGTTTAAGTCCCATGTGATGCGAGCCTATTGCCACCAACCGGTCACAAATCCAAACTCTGAGGCACATACAATACATATTAATATTACATACATACATAAACTCACGCCATTTTCCCATGGGGGTAGGCAGAAACCACAGAACGCCACCTGCTACGATCCTTACATACTCCTTTCGCCTCATCCACGTTCATACATCTCGTCATACAAGCACGCCGGTTACGAGTACTCCGCACCTGACCTTTCTGAAGAACCTCACCAATAAGGTCAGTGCAGGTCTTACTAGGGCGACCGCTCCCTGCGTTGCCACTCACCTCTACCATATGCTACCTCAACCTTTTGTTAATCGTCTTCCACTCATCCTCTCAACATGACCGAACCCTATCTAAGCATACCTTTTTCTATATTTGTCAATATATCCTCTTTTAATCCGCAACGGAACACACAACAACAATACAACACAATATTTTGTTAACGCGTAAGGCAACGCTATCGCTGTAAGCTTATCCTGCATACCAAAGATAAAACATTAAATCCTTTACGACTCCATCAAGTCAGGTAATAGAAATTGATAAATTAATTTGTCAAAAACTTTCTAAATTCATTGAAAATATTTGTTTTCCGCCATTGTTTGGTTGGTATTACCGTAATTATAATCAAGTTTGGAAAAGTTGGCAGGACTGATAGCGTCCACAGATTATAATGAATTTAATT
The DNA here is from genome assembly GCA_949316365.1 of Hoplodrina blanda. Lineage (NCBI taxonomy): Eukaryota > Metazoa > Arthropoda > Insecta > Lepidoptera > Noctuidae > Hoplodrina > Hoplodrina blanda. The sequence continues at coordinate 1,179,863 of OX438590.1, forward strand.
CTGTTTTCGAATTTGGTTTTGTTTGATGATGGTTTAAAAGGGAAAATGGACTGTGAGTTTGTTAAGTTTACGCTTCGGGGAAAAGATAATTTACCTTGTTAAAAGTTAGAAGGATGTTAATTAGGGTGCTGTACTTATTAATTTTAAAGAACATTAACTTTGGATTAATGGTGACTGGTAATCTATTATGGACTAAGATTGTAATTTCAAAACATTTTTTCTAGAAACACGTCAATTTCACTTTTAATAAAAAAGGACTAAGAAAAATATTTCACTTTTAAGGTAAGGTACTAGAAAGTCTATTTCTAATGTTTTCTTCTGTTTCTAACAGTTTTTTACTAAATTCAAGCTAAATTCATATGAGCACTTACAAGGTACCTACTTACCGATTTTTTATTTTATTTAAATTAATAACATTTTTAATAAAACCCCGCAGAAAACCGTGATTCACGCGAACAAGGTCGCGGGCATTAGGTAGTTGTATAATATGTATACAATATATACATATTATCTTTATATGTACCCAACATAATAAAGTATCTTTTCCGTTACTCTGTCTAACTTTACCACACAATCAAAACCAGAAACAAACATTGACACACTTAAATCACACCCACCGAATAACACAGTTAGTACCCCTTTTTCCCAATTTACACCCTTACAACCGGAACTAATACCCCGTACCTTATCCTGTAACATACCTACGTTTCACCCCTATGCCACAGAAGAGATAGATACAGAAGGTTAGCTCCACACAAGGAGCGAAAACGCACGCACACAGACACGCTTCTATGTACAGTAAGTTTAAAGCCCGTCACACACATAGCTATTTTATTTTATTTTTATTTTTATTCAAAAGGAACAACAAACAGCTACAATATACAGTTAAGATATAAAGAAATACACATAACATTTAAACAATATTGTAGCCCACAACGCTGTTCACAGATTGACTGTGGAATACAATAAGGATAAAATTAATTAAACGCTAGAGTAAAATAATACATAATAATATTAAAAGCTAAACTTAACTATTATATCTATCCTACACAAAAATCAAGAGAGCTCCTCAAGTAAAAAACTTTTAAATTGTAGCTGAAAACTGCTCTTACATATTGCTGCTCAATTTACGCTGACCCTTACGTACGCTAGCCATGTGCGTGTGCGCCTGTCACCGCTCGTTTTATGAAACCGGCCTTCTGTATCTCATACGACGTATTCCGTGCTCACAGGTACCGTAGCCTGCAGGCACCATTAGCCACCCTCCTTGCTGACGCGTAAAGATAACCAGCCGATACATGCCGCTGGTCTGTTAGGGGTTAAATGGAATTACGGATACTGCTGCGAGTTCTTATTATTACGGTTTTTAGCAATATGGGGGTGGGCAGATGTCCCGGTCTAATTTGGTTATCGATACACAAACAGAATTTGGGAATATAAAGTGCTGTTTTAAACCCTCAGTCCTGTTAAAATATTGGTTTAAGTAGAGAGGTAAACAGCAGGTAGAAACGTGGCTATCATTGACTTTCATCTATGGACAAGCCCTGACACAATAAAAAGCTACTTACCGCCTTAAAATATTAAATTATATTACATTCAAATATGAACCTTATTTCCATCAAACCACTATGACTGAACATGGAGGACATGCTACGTTCTGACAGGTCTTTCATATACATTTAGGGCTTTTTCAATAGTCAGATAAGTTTTATCCAGAGGATATAATTTGACAGTTTGACATATTTTCCATAAAAAGCTGTCAAATCGCCATACTTATCCCTCTGTTATGAGTTATCTGACTATTGAAAAATTAGCATTCAGAGAAACGTACTTACTTATTAATTTTTCAAATATTAATTTAACGTTGTCAAACGAATCGTCTACTATATTTCCGAGAGACATGGTCAAGCGCCTGATGAAATAGTACCTACTTATTTCATGTACAATTGACACATTGCTAGTTAACGGCAGAGACTCGAAGATGAATCATGATGATTGAGACTGGATGAGATCCCAGTCTCACTGGACCTGTCAACATTATTTTGGTATGGCTAAAATTTTAAGATAGATAGAAAAGCATCTCGTTTATTGATATGCGTATTTGCTAGGTTCAATGCGTTCATTCATTTCATATACAAACTTTCAAGTCTTTACTTACTTTTCGAAATGAATAAATGAACCGACTTTAATGAAATTTTCTAAGCATAAACAGCCAAACAGGATACATGGGTCTAAAAAATGATGACAACATTTCCGAAAAATTGTGTTACAGCTAAATTCGCCTGATTTAAAGTTTTCCATAGAAACGTAAGGCATTTTGAAAATGTTCTCTGATAACTATTTAGACTTGAGTATTCTGCTTATGCGTGGGAAGTTTCATTAAAATCGGTTTATTCATTTCGAAAAATTAGGTCTCCGTCGTACGGCGTAAAAGGTCTTAAAAGGTCATTTAAAGGGCACTCTAGTTTTTCAATAACAAACTAAAATACTTAATTTGATTGCCTGTTCTCTTTGAAAATACAAGACCATTTTCTTTGATAAACTTAAAGTGTGGGCTTGCTTATATTTTGTTTTATGTAACTCAAATAGACTATCTTTTAAAATTAAATACCTGGGTTACTGTTTTAATACGTGAACAAAGGTTATTTAGCCGCAGGCCATGATAACGATTCAGGCAAAATTGACTGTTAATTTACTTAAACCCAAACAAGTTTGCGAAGTGAAAGAAATTCCTTGAATAAATAATCGTGTTGAAGATCTAAAGTTTATGAACGATTTTTAAACAAAGCTGATACAAAGGTCTGGTAATGAAGTTCGAAGATATTGAGGTCATATCAGAACTTCGTTGGTCGACTGCTGAACATGAGGTCTTGGGTTCGATTCTCAAATCGAGCAAAAAGTAAATGACCCATTAGGGATTTTTGACGTGACAACGTCTTATAATTCGATGGAGCCGGCTGCACGCACGAAAAAACATGACTCATGCGGCGTTACCTCCTCATGCGGCGTTCCATTTAAGGCTTGAAGTGCAAGCGAGAGCGCGGAACGAGCTACAAAGAGGCACAATCGGCCTCCGCGTTCGGCAGCGTTCGACATCTGTCTCTCTCCTACTTGAGTGAGCGATGCGTCCGCGTGGACAGCTGCTATACAATATACAATAATACATTTACATGTTTTCGTCAAGTATGAAGTGCAGTGAAAAGTGAATGTGGTAAACTTCGACCGATACTTATTATTCGATATTCGAATATCTATCAAACAAATAAAATTAAAATTTTCTTTTGAAAAATGAAACCATTCTATCAGTATTTTCTTATGACGTTGTCACGTTCAACTATCGTCAGTAAACCGACTTTACAGACAACCGATTTTTTTAGTAGCAGTCCGGAGTTGAAAGTTGGAGGTGTGACAACCCCGTGCCTGGGAAAGCACGTAAAGCCGCTGGTCCTGCGCCTGATCTCTTCCTGACTGTGTCGGATTGCCGTCCCATCGGATTATGAGAGTGAGGGAAGAATTGTGCACCTGTGTTTGCGCACACACCTGTGCACTATAATAGATCCTGTGTACTTAGCTAGGCTCCATTGAGATTGGTCTCCGTGACCGAAATGACAGTCTGTGGAATATTATTACTGCTATGCATTCTGTGGCATGGCCACTATACAGGGTAATTGAAAATATACCCGAAACCTTAAAAGGGGTCATTGTACTCATCATTATGAACAACTTTAACTTTGGGACCAACCCTGAAATCATGAAAAAAAATCAGCTGTTTCGTACTAAAATGCTACACAACACGATCGTAATGTATGAAACAGGTGATTTTTTTTTCATGATTTCAAGTTTGGTCCCATAGTAAAAGTTGTTCATAGTGATGAGTACAATGACCCCTTTTATGGTTTCGGGTATATTTTGAATTACCCTGTATAGTAGCTCAGTGTGCGGCAACACTAACTCAATGAAATCACAAATCCCTCAATAAAGACTAACCCACACATTTCATTGACAGTGCTCCTCTTTGTCTCCTATCGCCATTTTGAATATAAATCATATTACAAATTAAAAAGTTGAAAATAAAGAATATCGCACACTTAATCCGTAACTCGAAAGTGCGACTTAAAAGAGTACAAATGAAAGGCACTCGACTCAACGTACCTTTATCAAATCATTTAAAACTGTGAAAAAAAATCTTTTTGAACGTGAACCAGGTAATTCAAGGGGACGGGGGAAGAGGGTGGTAGACGGGGATAGAGTACGGGATTCACGGGTTAGGAGGATGGGTAACAAATAATTAAGAGTGTCCATGTAGTTTCTTGCTAGTTCTTCTTCATAGAGACCTACCTACGTTTCGGAACGAGCCACTAGCTTCAACTTTCTGACTAACTGATCGACTCCTTGACAACTCCAAAGAGAATAAATGCTTTGAATTTTACTTTTAATATTGTTTATAATAATATTGTAAAAACCTTAATTTAAATTACAGTTTAAGATACTATAATTATCCAACACGGTAGATCTTTTAAAGTTTAGTTATAAAATGTAAAACCTAACTAACAGCTTTCTACTATATTCATAATATACCTATTCACAACAAAAATTTTCCTCAAATCTTTAGATTAAACAAAACATCACGCCTGTATTCCCCGAAGAATTAGGCAAAGGTGTACCTATTAATACACCCACATTTCGCCAGTTATCTTTCATAAGTCTCATGTCAAAGTCAAAGTCAAAACATTTATTTCAATTAGACCATTTACAGGCACGTTTGAATTGTCAAGGAGTCGGAGTCCGAAAGTTGAAGCTAGTTGCTCGTTCCAAAACGGTGTAATATGTAATAGGTATGTATGGTATGTAATAGGGGGCGAGTCTATTGCCACTATTATCTATTTTTTTATTTAGATTTGTAAACACAATAAATGCAACTAGAAACAATACACATGTTTACTTATTCATAAGCTTAAATAAGCTTTATGATCTTCCCTCCCTCCCCTCTAAAACCCTCGCTAACCATCCACAACCACATAATTAGGTAACACACCACCAAGCCACCAGATTCTTCGTCTAACTAACCCGTATGTCTCGAGCGTCAGCCGGCGAACCACTAGCTAATGAATACAAACCACTCGATGTCCTACACTCCTACCTACCTACCTTACTACCTACCTAGTACCATAAGGCCGATTTACACTTACACAAGTAGTAAATATTATTTATACTTTATGCAACAAAAGTAAAAAGGTGGACTTAATGCCATATGCGTTCTCTAACAGTCGACCAAAGGTGGTGAAGAGATAACGTGGTAGGTGGCTAGGTGCAAGTTATTGTACGAGAGTAAAACAACAAAATTAGAGATTAAAAAAATAAAAAAGTACTCAAAATTTTTACATAAAATCAAGTGTACACAAGTACATGTAAGTAGTGCCAAACTCGTTGCAAAATTTTGGGCTAACTCAATATAAACTTTCATCGACACGCTAAGAAGAAGTAACCACATCCACGATACGGAAGAAATTCCTAATGTGAGGCCAATGTCTTCTAGGACACTTACCTAGCTGCTGTGGACGTGTAAACTGGCCTTTACTAGCTAGCTGGCTAGGTATTCCGTCGGCACGTAGGCTACCTGACTAAATACATAGAGATTGTTAGGACTTGAAAGGGTTCATGTTGTTACGCTATTGTGAAGGCGTGCCGCCAATACTGTGAGTGAAATTATTATTAACCTTCATTCATTTTATGGTAGATGGGGTTTGAATAAGTAAAATGTTGTTAAAACATATATTTTAAAAGAGTAAGTATAGAGTTTCTTGCCCTACAGGTAGTTTTTCCGGGTCTGGCTGTGCGGAAACACAATAAGTTTGAAACCGTCTTAAGAGAGATTGGTAATTTTGCTTACTACCCATAGTAAGCAAAATTACCAATCTCTTTTTTATTTTACATGAACAATTCTAGATTTCTAGGCAAATATGGATATTCTAGATTTCTAGGCTAGGAAAATATCATGTAGTTTTCATACATTTGTATTTTAAACAAATGTATGAAAACTACATGATATTTTCGAGGGTTCTCATTGATCAAAAACATAAAATAATAACATTTTCTCGATAGAAAAACATCACGAAGTAGCCTCAAATTTTTTGGTTTTTTCGATTTATACACGATATTATAATGATTAATATGACGGAAATTTGATAATTAGTTATATTTACTTTTATACATGAGTGAGGGTTTTGTCTAGGCATTTTAAGTAATTCCTTTTATTTTCGGAGTTATTACGATAAAACACTTAACACGGGGCGCGCGGGTGAATTATAATATAAGGAACTTCGTGCCAAAAGTTTGCTGGCTTTAGCAAGCGTGGTGATCAATGCTCGTGTTTTCTCTGTATGAGAAGATGCCTTTGCCCAGCAGTGGGACAATAAAAGGCTAGTATTAGTATTTATTCAACTATAGTTTGACATGTGTGTGTGTGTGTGTGTAAATTAAAATAAAAACTAAATAACAGATTCCCTTGATCCAAGGGCTGGTTTTTAGCCAGAGGCTAAGCAGTGCCATCCAACGTGGCAATGCGGCCAGTCTTTTGGACACAGTCATTTCCTATTGACGGCAATGCTTAGGAAATTTTTGATGCTATTTTATTTTAGTTTATTTTTTTATTTTCTATTATTATAGGTTATCTTATTAAGTCTTCCTCTTTCTTTATTGTGTGGGCAGTAAGGTCATACGACCCCACACACCCTAGTGTCAAAGTTTCTAAACCGCCTCAAGGGCCTCTGACATGGTTTGTGTGAAACAGTAATAGGCTGGTATAAGTCCAAGTTTCTTCACGATGTTTTCCTTCACCGATATCAGTGATGTCCAAGATAAACTAAAGAAAGTTTGTAAATATTGTACCTACTAATTTAATATCACTAGATAATCTCATAAATTTCAAAATTCACTGTAATAAACAATTCCCTCTAGGATTTAATTTATGACTCTAATAAAACGAGTATGTTGACAGTAAGCCGACGAAGCTAAGTCACTGTTAAGAACAGTTAGTACGTCGGATTAACACATACGTACGATAGTTAATCCGTAAATTACATTTTCAGTTCAAATACTATTTTACACTTTATAAACATACTATACCCTGCTCGCGACCTTGTCTGTGTAGACTTAATAATTAAGTGAAATCCTAATGTCTTAATATAACATTACATAACATCACGCCTGTAATCCCCGAAGGGTTAGGCAGAGGTGTACACATTTCGCCAGTTATGTTTAAGTCCCATGTAATAGGCCCAAGTCCAGACTCCGAGGCTGTTACTGAGAAATTCCTGATAGAAAAACCCAATAACACTTTACCCGACCTCAGGATACCGTGGCCCCGGAACGTAAAGGGCAGCAGAAGGAACAGGGTGGTTTTTTAGTCACTAAAAGTCTGACAGTCCCTTCCGCCCCACCCAGGGCGGAAGGAGTCAATTGATGACTTTTACCACCTTAAAAAAAAAAAAAAAGGGCCTACCACAACCTCTTAAAACAATATTATTTTAATATTACTTTGCCTTCCGCACTGTTCCACACTGGATTTTCAACGTTTGGATCAGCGCCGAGAGTTGAAAATACAACAACAGAAATTACAAAGTAATATTAAAATAATATTGTTATAAGAGATGGCGGTAGGCGCCCAGGGACTCAAACCCAAGACTTCATGCTCAGCAGTCGAGCTTTACGACTAATAAACCAACGAAGCAGACTACATTGCACATGTGCGAAGCCGCCGCTGTTCGTATAAAATTGTCGTTTATTCAATTCGAAAATCAAATATTTTTAAACTACAGCCGTTCGTACAACTAAACATGGTTCTTCAAATGAATAGTTGTAAAGGAAAATTTTCCTTAGGTACGGTAACCAATAAAGGGTGGCTTTTAACAATGAGCCTATATTTGAATAAAGGTTTATGTTAATACCGCACTCTGTTAATGTTAACACAGCGAGTGCTGAATAAACATGAAATTATCATAATATCAACGAGAACTAATTAACACTGTCTTCATTTAAGAAAAACATTATAACTCTCGTACATATTAACCGATTATTGGTTTTATACGCGTTGATAAGAAAAGCTCTTTGTTCAATTATAGTATAGAAAAAAAAAGAATATTATATCGAATCACACAATATAAAGTAAAGTAAATACATAACATCACGCCTGCAATCCCCGAAGGGTTAGGCAGAGGTGTACCCGTTGGTACACCCACATTTCGCCAGTTATGTTGTCACATAAAGGGGACGAGCCTGTTGCCATCAACCGGGCACAAATCCAGACTCCGAGCTCCGAGGCTGCTACTGAGAAATTCCTGATGGAAAAACCCAATAACGCTTTGCCCGACCTGGGAATCGAACCTAAGACCTCATGCAGTAGGTACCACTAGACCAACGAGGCAGTAAAATAAATACTTACAGAAAATATTGTTCTGTTCTTTTCCGAATAAAAGTAATTGACAACAAGAAAAGTTTCGAAGGTAATTCGCAACTATGAATCAAACTTTCGTATCGAGTTACAAAGTAAGCCCCCTGTCGCGATAGCGTTACCAATTAGCGATCGTCGCTAACTACTGTATTAAGTGTGTGAATTATAAAGGGTTTGTGGAGAGGGAAGGATCGTGGGTTAGAATCAGGGCGCTTCGAATTCTGTATCAATCAGTTTTTATGCGTTAATTCTGATTCGAGTCAGATTTTTCAAAAAAAGTTTTTTATTATTATGTTTTCTAGGTAACTAAAGATTAAAATACCAGCCTATTATTAAGTACGAGCATTGATTACCATGCTTGCTCAAGGCGGATTGGCAATCTGATCATAAACTCCTTCTGGACTTATATCCAGAAGCTTGTGACTAAGGAATAATAGCGTTCGAAAATACAGACGCAGGTAGACAATTTCAATACTAAGCTGTAGTGCGCCATAAAAAAAAATTAAGAACACTTTTTAAGTACACAATGCAACAGGTTTCCCCAACAAACCTTGATATAACTATCAATTCAAACCCACTACTAAATTAACTAATCTCCAAAGAAAGCATTTCAATTAATTAAATTCAATTAAAACACAACAATTAACTTTCAATTTAAACTAAATAACTTTCAATTAAGACGAAGTTTCGTAAACTCAAGACAGTCGGGGAACCGCGTCCATCTGATAACGTCAATTACAAACCGCCGGCTGTTATCTTTGGCTACGGTTACGTCAAATTACAATAGTAAGTAGTTCACTTTACTGTTTATCATTCTGACCTAAAGATGTGATAGAATCTATTGTTTTAAATGAGTTTTGAAAGTGTTAGATAAATTTTGTTAGATTTGTAATCATGATCGAGTAATCTAAGTTAACTTTTACAATTTCTGTCTACCTTTTCATAAGTTGTCTTCTAACTTTGACCACGAAAAGTCTTGGCTGAGAACTACATTAATTGGCACCTTAAATATAGCATCTGTTGATAGTAATACATTATTCTTACGTTCGAATTTCGATTTCGGTGACCAATCAATGGAGACTGGCCAAGATGACTGGCTCAGATGGTTCACAAGTGTGTGGCCAAACACAGATGCACAACACGAGCTCAATTCTTCTGTATTATTCATAGTATCATTTATAAATTTTGCTAATTAAGTTACAGATTGAAGTCCAATAAAGACGTCTAGGAAATCAAGTACCTAAAAAAACATTAATGGTAAAACCACCGTTGACAGACGAATAAATTGTATGTAGTTACTAGCAGACAAGCTCTACAGCATACTAGCGACATAATCCGACCGCCAACTTGAATGACGAGACGAAAAAAAGCTGACACTTAGAAATACTCGGAAAAAGTTTCACAACAAACAACCCACAATCGCCTTACGCATTTTCCTTTACAGGGAAAACACTTTCCCCTCACTAGAGCTAAGAGCCTTCCACATTACTAAAAGATAGTACAACGTAACACGCAGATAGTGGCCGGAACATCTTGAATGGCCAATCAATATGCCCAGAAACATTACAGACCGACTGATAGACGGATTAAGAGGTCTCTGGAGTATTACGTCCAAATAATGTGGAACAGTAGTGCCATTTAATACATTACAAGGTTTTATTGAGGACTACCTTCGAGCCGCGTCTTCGTCTGCGTAACCCTTAGGGGCGTCGCTCACACAGTCGAGGTGCAGTTGAGGCGCGGGCGCATAAGAGGCACGCCGCAACAAGGTTTTCTTTACAAATGAATGGTATGTGAGCACATACAAGAGTTGCGGCGAGGGCGAGGTGAAGGCGGGGCGGAGGCGAGGTGCAGGCGGGGCGGAGGCGAGGTGCAGACGCAGGAGGGGCGCTCAAGTGTGCCCAAGCCACGATCCCACCGCCATTTTGTCATTTTGTCATTCAAAATGTGAAGGAAGCATAGCCGCCTGCGCCTCGACTCTACGCAGAGACCTATCCTCGACCGTGCTGCGACGCCGCACCGCCGCTGACGCGACGTCGCCTCGACTTTACCAGTGAGCGACGCGCCTTAAAATATCATTATAGCAGCTTATTATCGTCCTAAAGCAAAGGTCATACAAAAAAGGCACATGCATTGATCATCACGCTTGCTCAAGGCGGATTGGCGATTTAAGACTTATATTCACAATAAGTCCAGGTTTCCTTACGATGTTTTGCTTCACCATGTCAGTGATGTCCAAGATTAACATTAAAATTAAGCGAAGCACCAAAATTATCCCAAAGAAACACTAAAACAGGATTAAAGTTATCCTATATGTGACGCTAGATCAGTATGTGCCTTTCAGTTCTGCTGTTAAAGCATGATTGAGTAACAAACATACAAACTTTAACATATAATTAGGTTTATTGAGGATTCGAACAAGTAAAATTCTACTGACAAATGTTATAAAATCAATTTGTCATAATATTACGCTTTTCTTTTTTTTTTGGAGTAGCTTTTGACCTGTTTCAAATAGTCCTTCTGCGCATGACTATGGATTGACATACCAGAGGACATCCCCATTTAAGAGGGTAACAGGATATTGGACCTTCAGGCCTTTGAGACGAAATGAGTTTCCGATTACGTTTTTTCTCTCCAGAAAATTTAAAGCTAAAACTGTGTCCCGTCGATACGTTTGTAAGTGCTCTAATGGGTCGTTCGTGTTTGATTTAGTAGAACTAGCAAGTTTAAGCTTAGAATGAATTGTCGTGGTATGAAGTTTATTGCCAGTTCTAGCAGAAGTAATTGTAAAATCGTCTGGTGTATGTTCCATGGGGTACAACAGGGCGATGGGTCTTACTACTAGATATAAATTTTGTATGTCTTGACTTTGAATCACATAAACACACGTACTCAATACAACAGCAGTGGTGGATCCAGATTTGTAGTTTGGGGGGGGGCTTGACACCGTACTTTTTGTGCCCTCTGGTACCTACGGCAAGGTAATGTTTGCAAAAAAGTAATAAAGTATCATTAGAATAATATCAAGTTCACTTTAAGATTTGATGCACACCCATATTTTATTGATTTTAAATAAGTGTTCATGGAGTTTCTTGCTCGTTCTTCTTCATAGAAACCTACAGTTTGGAACGTGCGACTAGCTTTAATTTTTCTAACTGACTGATTCCTTGACAAAAGTAAATGGTCTATTCGAAATAAATGATTTAATTTTGTCATCCATAAATCCATCTATCTTTTTGCGGCCTTAAAAGACAGAGGATCATCTAATCAACCTCTAAGCAAAAATCGGCTCAATTTGAACACAACGTTAAACCTAAAACGCTTGTTCTTAGCCTATGTACATTCCATTAAGGCCAAGTAACTCGGCTCGCCTTACCGAATACCCTGGATTAGGGCCGTAACACACGATCCATTCAACATGTCTATTCACGGATGGGGATGTGCTCAGGGGATGACGGCCTGAGCCATGTTATGACGTGACGAGGAAGGGACGTATCCTTGCTTACAGGCGACATTGACTGTAGTTGTGTTTATTGTTTCAGTTAGCTTTGGCTATTGTTACTATTGGGATCATGATTCTGGTTGTGTTTGAAGTCAATGTTACGTTTTGGGTTGTCTTTTTGTTGGATTTGGAAATAAACGTTTTTTGACTGATTTCAAAAATGGAATGTATTTTTTTCTTTTTATGTATGTTTATTGAAATTTTCGTGACTGTGAACCGATTGAAAAAAACTTTTTGGGGTTTTTTGAACCCAAAAAGTTGTTGTTCGTTCTTTTTTTGAATATTCTTGAGGTGGTCCCATATGTATTCATTGGAACTCCTCATCGTCGAATGGTACATATTATCTACAGTAAACGGGGTACTGTCCGTGAACATATTATTATGTTCTAGTTAGGTAATTTTGTGTTTATGATAGGTACTACAAAGGTTTTTCCATCAGTTTGTGAGAATAGATATTCTCACAAACTTTCTCGTTTATATTATCTAGGAGTATGTCGGATTACCTACTTATTAATAAAGCATAACAATAGCTCATTCCGTATCCGTGAGCCTTAAGAAGGCTTTCAACTAATCCACGCTAGTACCAAAGCATTCACCCTGAAATAACCCTGAAATTCCCAGAAAATGTTCTATTGTTCATTGTTATCACTATGACAATGTGTCTGTCCTCAGTTATGTCATAACCTTATGTTCACATAAGCCGCCCTGCGTGCTCCCATAGATAACCGGGATTAAAGTATTGTCTGGGGGGTGAGTCAAACCCGGCGACCATGAATTATTCAGTACTTTGTCGGCGACAGTGGCTGGGTAGCTGCTTACCAACTTTTTGGTGGTTGAGCGTGATTTTCTTGAAATTTTGTGAATATTTTACTGGTTTTTTTTTTTTGTAGTTTTGTTTGGATTGAATTTATGCCTATTCTCTTAAGGTGAGTATACACTAGAGTGATTGCTAGTAACAGATATTGAGCCTCTCTAATGTGTCACCCTCTTAATCTCTTGAACCGAACATTGAGCTACTTGATTTTTACAAACCAACGAGCAAATTTGTCCAAATATTCTAGGAAAGACTCGTGTCTTTGTTCATCATCATCTCCCTGCCCTTGTCCCATGTTACTTGGGGTCGGCGCAACACGTTTTCCTCTTCCATTCCGTCCTGTCAGCCGTCATGCAATCACTGACTCCTCTTTCATTCATATCATTCTTCAGACAGTCCATCCATCTTTTCTTTGGTCTTCCTCTTGCTCTCCATCCATCCACATTCATATTTATAATTCTCCTGGTCACATGCGTTTCATCCTCCCTCTTCACATGCCCATACCAAGACTCGTGTCTTTGTTAAATAATATTATTGTTATAAGTTTAGGCACCAGCACGCCGTTGTGAACAGCCAGTCAAGACTTTTTCGGACATCGACTGGATGGTTACAACCTTTATTTCTCACTTTTTTTTCATTCCAAACTTTTTTTCCGCATTTTCTCTCCTTTCCACATCTGAATCGATAGATACAAGTACAAAAATATATTTTCTCGTATTTCTCACGTCTAAAAATTACCGATGACGAGTACAAATAAACGGAGCGGTGGGTTGTAAGTTAACGAGCGATCCGTTTGTTGAACTGCTATAAATAACCTCCATTCACGTACGTACTACGTACGTGTGTTAGTACGCACGAGCTGAGTTTATCTTAATCGATATATCAATCAATCTGCCCGGCCTCTCTTATATTTTCAATTGAAAACGAGAAATATCAGAGAGAATGATATAGACCAATGGCCACATGCACAAAATGAAATGCAATTTAGAAATAAAATCATATGAGCGCTAAAGTATCACAAATCTAATTATTCTACTTGAGTCATCATCTGCCTGGCCTTTTCCCAACTATGTTGGGGTCGGCTTCCAGTCTAACTGGATGCAGCTGGGTACCAGTATTTTACATGAAGCGACTGCCCATCTGACCTCCACAACCCAGTAACTGTGTAATACGATACCCTTTGGTCAGACTGGTTGTCAGACTTTCGGGCTTCTGACGACTCGTAACGACTGTCAAAGATCCACGTATGACAGCCGGGACCAACGGCTTAACGTGCTTTCCGAGGCACGGAACGATGATAATGATGTCAGTGTCAGTTATTCTACTTGAGTATAGATTAATTTTTAAGTAAGTGAACCGAGTCACTCAAAAATTCATATTCTATCCTTAATATTATAAAGCTGGAGAGTTTGTTTGTTTGAACACGCTAATCTTCCGAAATCCTGGTACAATTCTAAATTTGCTAATAGGAATCTACGTTATCCAGGAGTTAATAAAAAAAATTGTGATTCAAAAGCTAGTATCATCATCATTATCATATCAGCCGTAGGCCGTCCACTGTTGAACATAGGCCTCCCCTACAGATTTCCAATAAGACCGGTTGGAAGCGGCTTGCATCCAGCGCGATCCCGCGGTCCTTATCAGATCGTCTGTCCACCTTGTGGACAAAAGCTAGTACCTATGTACCTTATAAAATACTACCTTTTTCTAGAGACCTTTTTCGCGTGAATATTCATAAAGATCCCTGGTTTTTTAAATCCTAACTAATATTATAAATGCGAAAGTAACTCTGTCTGTCTGTCTGTCTTTCTGTCTGTCTGTCTGTCTGTCTTTTCTTCACGCCTAAACTACTGAACCGATTTGTGTGAAATTTGGTACAGGGTAAGTGTGAACCCCAACAAAGGACATGGGCTACTTTTTATTCGACTTCGACTTCGACTTCGTCTGCGTCCGCGATAACCGACATATACGCGGACGAAGTCGCGGGCAAAAGCTAGTAATTGAATAAAGCCTATGGCGTAGCACTCAAGCATAACGTAGCTTCATATTTGCAAAAGAATTTTCAAAATCAGACCTGTAGTTCCGGAGATACAACAATCAACAAATAAAAAAAAACAGATAAAATTAATTCTATTAAGTGCTTCCGATTAGCCTTTTTTGAAAACGGAAAACAAGAGGACAACATACAAAAACAAACCCGAACGTTTCCGATGGTAAACGATTCTATTGTTGCCACTATAAATAGTCCCCATTCACAATACGTCGTCATTTCACTCGAGTAACGCAATAGCACAATATAAAGATATAATCAGTACTCCAACTTCATATAAACGGACGAAATGCGAGCTATACCTACGCGCCTCGATCTTGGGGTGCGCTCGCGGCGCAGACAGTCACGGCTGTACCGCAGTGTCGAACGGACGGTGTGTTGTTTTTTAACCGCGAATAACCGATTTTTTCTCTAAAAATCTTGATTAATATGACGAGTAGAAAATATTGTGCTGTTTTTGGTTGCATGAATTCGCTAGCCGCGTGGCGCGTAGTATAATATGATAATGTTATAAGTACTTATAATATTAGTAAGGTTATACTTATAACATTAAACGTTTACACTCGTAATAAATGGTAACCTAGTAATGGTAAAGTTAGATGAATTTGAACCTTCTGCAATTAGCAGTAGATAACATATTCTATACGTACGAGCTTAATGAGTAAGAACGACTTGTTCAAGGAGGCCAATATTATAGAATACAGTGTGATACAGTTAAACCAATTTGATCTTTAATACGTAAAGTTAGGGTAGGTAATTTTTTGAATACTGTTTTATCACATAATGGACTTGTTAATTACAACTGTATTTGATGAAACAATTTGGTCTACAAAATGGTTTGAGTTCAAAACTAAATTTACATTTTTTGTGGCTTTTTGTTTACAATATTTATTTACCTATGTTTTTTAAATTTTAACATTATTTGTATTAAATTAAAATAGTTAATTTAAATAAACTAAAAAAATAATATAATATTTACATTCACAAAACTAGAAAGAAACTCAAGTAGGTTGATGAAATTTAAATACTATAGGCGGCGGGCAGCCCTAACGCGTGAGAAAAAGTAGGCATTTAATTCAAGGTTACGGCCGAGTCCATTTACTGGTAGTATATTTATACTGTGGCAATAGTCAACTATCGTAGTTACGTAGTTTGTACATTCGAACAAGCTATTTGGTATACAGACAACAATAATTATCTTTCTGCTACATTGCCATTTATTGTTATTTTCAACCGACTTCAAAAAGGAGGAGGTTCTCAATTCGGCGCGTATGTTTTTTTTGTATATATTATGTTCTGCGATTACTCCGCCAATTATGAATCGATTTGGATGATTCTTTTTTTGTTTGAAAGAGTATAGTTCCGAATAGTTCCCATAGAAATATTGTCATGATCTGATGATGAACTTCGGAGATATGGAACGGAACTCCTTATAGGATCACAGCAGAACCGTCGTAACAAGAAAAATTGCTTTGTTTATACGTGTAGTCGATGACTGACTGAAGGAAGTGGGGGAGGGGGTACGTCAACCTACCACTACGTCCTACCACTTTCCAAAATTAAATATATCGTGTGAGGTATTGTTTGAAAGGGCTTTTCGTAAGGATTTCAAACATGAAAACTTTTTGTGTTCACTTTTTAAGCTTGTGGTGTCTAAAACCTATTTAGAGTGATTTAAAACAATTGCCACACTCGAAATATTGTTCAAAAGTAGTTGCAAGTTAGCTGCCTGTATACCAAATAGCTTGTTCGATTGTACGTACCTATATCTACTCTTCTGGATACGGGAGTGTCAGCGCGTGAATCAAAACCGCTTGGTACAATGAAAGCTTCCGAAGCGTACGTGTTCATTGTGCCACGGTCTTTTAATTCTGTATACGAGAAAATAACATAGGTAATTTTGAATCGCAATTCTGATGTGATGATTTATTTTAAATTGTCATGCTCACTCAAATGTTACTCTAATGGTGGCTCGTGCGTTGGATCACTCAGCTAAATGCTGCTGATCCACGCGTCATGTTCGTGAACGGGCATTGTCAGTTCAGATTGCTCTTAGATTTTATTGTTTTATATTGCTCTTTACCATCAAAATGCTCACATTTAGAAGTAATGAGACTAATATCACCAGAATTTTATAATTAACGGGATTTGGGATCTGGCAACCATAGTCACAAGTAAAGTACAATACGTGCCACGAAAGATGAGACTTGATAAACCACACAAACTTTGTTATTTCGTAATAAATATTATAATATTGTTATACCTAAATTTTAATCTAAATGTCATCGAAATATCCCTGAATATAACTATTTCGTACATCCATACCTGCGCAAGCTCCCCATTACTGACGCTTGTCAAGTCTTATCTTTCGTGTAACTACTATACTATACTTGTATTTCTTGTATATAACCACATTACATACTTATATACAAGTGTCATCTCAAACCGCAACACAATATTCCAAGACTTCGTTATCAGTTTACAGAATTCCCTTCATTTATAGATCACACGTCATCATTCTGCTAATAACCTCAAAACGATGACGTGCGTCACTGGACACGCTCACTGACACATATGGGTCACCGCTGCTGATAGCGAGATGAAAAGATGTTGTAACACTGGGTTGTGGGTATCAGAGAAGTATCTGTGGTATCGGGAAATAGGTAGGTATATCGTTTACTGTGCCAACCATTTTGTATTGTTGTTCCCAAACTCTCAATTTATATTTTGGCAGAAGAATTTTGTGTCATAATTATTTAGGTAGCTATGCATATTTATTTTTATAGTGATGCAGTGATGCAGCATTCATATACACTAGTATATGATTGCTGACAGGACGGAATGGAAGAAGAAAACTTGTTGCGCCGACTACAAGTAACATGGACAAGGGCAGGAAGATGATGATTTATTTTTGTAGTAAAAGTGCCTTCTCCTCAGCGTGTTAATGATAATTGGCAAATAATTTTGTCACGAGTTTGGCGTAATCAGTAGCGTACATCGTCCATCACTTAAGATGGCCAAAAAAAATGATCAAACACACAAACATACAACTTCTCATCCTATACGTTCGCATACACCTCCGTTCCGTTATGACTAAAAAAAATCTAGTCTGTCGAATTCTGAATTTCATTCCAATACATAAAACATTTTCGAATAGACATCCAGAGGAAGACCAGAGATTATTAGGATAGATGTGGACAAGTAAGACCTTATAGGGGGTAAAACTCCTCCCTTTCAAATCTCGCCACGTTTACCCCAAAAACGTGATCAGATCGTCACACTGCCTTTGAGGTCAGCTTCGACGGCGATGTCCTCTTTCAAGCATCCAATAAGTGACAAACAAAGCCTCCAAATACGAAGTGAAAAGCGGAATCTATCGTGGGACTAAAACTAGGGATGGACAAGGGAGACACAGAGAAAACAGACAACTGCATTGTGGCCACAAAGCCGACATTACCATGATCGTAACACTTATTAGTTTTTGTAGCACTTGGTTGGTATGGTATGGCTTGATACTTTATATTATGACTTTTATTTTAGGTGTCACCGTCTTCATATTCATTTATAATTACGGAATTATTTATTACTTATTGTAAAACATACATATTTTTTTACGAGTCGTCAGAAGCTTGAAAGTCTGACAACCAGTCTTACCAAGGGGTACCGTATTACCCAGTTACTGGGTTGTGGAGGTCAGATAGGCAGTCGCTCTATGTAAAATACTGGTATTCAGCTGCATCCGGTTAGACTGGAAGCCGACCCCAACATAGTTGGGAAAAGGCTAGGCAGATGATGACATATTTTTTTAAAGTGTTATATGTTTGGAGTTTCTTACCCGTTTTCTACATACGAAACTACCTTTTGAAATGGGCCACTAGATTCAATATACTAATTAATTTTCTCCCTCTTGTAAATGACGTTCAAAAGTGCTTTTTAATTGTCTAATTTAAAGAAATGAATTGACTTTGACTTTTACTATTGTTCTAAGAGAATTAACATAAACCCGTAACAATAACGTGGATTTTTTACAAACAAGTTCATTAACCTTCTTACGCCTACATCTAATAATGTTACGAAAGCAAAGCTATTTACGTTGTAATAATAGCAATCATAGATTTAATTAACTGCTCGTAAACAGCCGACCTCCCCCCTTCCCCTCGCCAACTAACACCCCTTTATTCGCCTTTACAATGCGTGAAAATATTAAACAATGCTAGAGTAATTGAGTGAAGTTTGAACATAAAATAGTGATTAAAAACTTTGATTCTGGGCTCTCAATCCCAAGCTACTAAGTGGCAAATAAAATCATGACAAAACAAGATGAAAAAATATGCGTAGGTATTA
This sequence comes from Hoplodrina blanda, assembly GCA_949316365.1. Classification (NCBI taxonomy): domain Eukaryota; kingdom Metazoa; phylum Arthropoda; class Insecta; order Lepidoptera; family Noctuidae; genus Hoplodrina; species Hoplodrina blanda. Next base: position 1,199,022 of record OX438590.1, read on the forward strand.
TTCTAAAGGTAAGTATTTAAAAAATATGGTTAGGTTTCTCGTAACATTTTTTTAGTATTAAGTATAAGGATTAAAGGATTTAAGTCCCGTATTAGTCTGTGAAGAAGAAGAATCTCATGGGCCCAGTTTGCTGTGTTCTGGCTATGTTTACTTGCATAAGCAGCGTTTCCACCGCGAGCGGAGCGGACCCATTTTTACCTCGCTATACAAAACTGCATTGCTAGACAACCATAAATTCCTATTATTACCAAACTTGTAAATGGGTAGTAATAGGAAATACTTAATGATATGCATTACATTTAAGTACTTTAAATAAATATAAAACGTCGAAATCAATATTTAAGGTAAAAGGAGTCATTAATGGGTCCGCTCCGCTCGCGGTGGAAACGCGGCATTAAAGTTGGCTAACAACCATTTTGACTGAAAAAAGTTAAAATAACCCGTCTGCCGTATCCGACTACTGGATCAGTCTTTTTCTTTTTTTTCAAATTCATGTTTTATGCAGTCAGGTTTTTGTTTTTTTTTTATGTAAAAATTATCCTTTGGTGAATTCAGGTAGAGTGAGTTTGAGATGAGCTATCATACCACCTAATGCTAAGAATTGACAGATCACCGAAATTCACCAAGGAAGATTTTCACAGAATATAATAGCATTGTAGTTCTTAGGTACTTTACGAACTGTACTCCATTCGGGTTCTAGGTCATTGACACACAAAACGCTCTAGTACCTAATATATCACCTCCAGTAGGTACTACTAACTCCCGAGATTTGGTAACGACATTGAAACGTCAGCAAAACTTAGCACATAAGCACATTGTGTACGATTGTCGTCTGTTCACGACACTGGTAATTAACTGGCAACACTCCAAATAGAAACTGGTGTTGCCAGATGGAAGAATATTAGGTGCAGATTTAAAAATTCAAGATGGAGTATTTTTATACACATAATAATATTGGAATGATGATTATCATTGATTTATTTAAAACTAGCTTTTGCTCTCGACTTAGTACGACGTAGTTTTTAAGTTTATCTATTAAGTACAAACAAAAATACAAATGATTTCCCTTTATATTTTTTTTCTATATATATTTTTATAAAGAATACGGGACAATAATGAGAATGATGCTCATCAATAGACCGCAGGTATTGAATGATAAATGGGGATGGAATTCACATAAAAACAATGGAATATTTCTCGTCCTTTTTTCTTTTTATTCTAGTGCGTTATGCTACAAACACACAATCAGGATTAAAACGTACAAAATGGCGGCCTATCATATAGAAAAAAAATACCAGCTTATTATTTAATTGTCCTACTGTAGGGCAAAGGCCTCTTTCTATACAGAGAAGGCCCGAGCATTGATCACTACGCTTGCTCAAGGCGGATTGGCGATTGCAGACTGATATCCTACTAATATTATAAATGTGTAAGTTTGTGAAGATGTTTCGATGTTTGTTACTCAATCACACGTAAACCGTTGAACAGATTTGGATGAAAATTGGCTCATAAATAGACCATTTTCTAGACTAATACATAGGATACTTTTTATCCCGGTAATGTGTTCCCTTGGAATAATAATTCAACTTATTCTAGCGACAGTTACGTATTACGCGGGCGAAGCCCCAAACAGAAGGTAATAATTAATATATTTTTTGAAAGCGCAGACCTGTTTGAAAATGGAATCCCAAACAAAACTCCATTAAAACAATAATTTTATCCGTCTGGCAATCATTTTGCAGATTAAAATATTAATAGATATCAACGTTTAGGCTCCGTGTGGTCGAAACATATCGTTTTTCATGGCGAAATGAACATGCCTGCATAATCGAGCGCGGTTTAGTGGCAAAACCGCCTAGATAACAGTTTCAGAGCGTTTTCCAATACCCCACTACATTATAAAGGATTTTGTTCATCTATGAATTGGTGGAGATTTAAAAATAGAATCCCTATTTTTAGTAACCAGTGGAAATAGCAGTCAATGACGCTTTCAAGGAACCGATTTTTGAAGTCATATGAGCGCTTACCTTTTTTCTAAATTGTATCTAATATTATTATTGCAAGATTATACAGAGGGTCCTTCCCGGTTCCCCATGTTCTTCTCATCATAGCGAACAATTTTTTTGTTCTTGGCCATACCTAAAAAATTTTCGGTTTCGGAGATATGAAATTTCCAACTTCTTGTTAACTTTTTTACGAAGACCGGTTTAAATGTTGTAAATAAACTTTAAATAAAACCCTGTACCGTTGCATGCACAATGTTTAGCGAACGTTTCATTGCGCAAAAACCGTGACTCAATTTTTTGCTCAAAGTTACTTATTTTGATGGACAATGGTGCCGATTCCCTTGTTCACAAACTAAACTAAAATTAGACTATTTCTATCTTTTTCTATCCAATAGAACAAGAAAGAGACTTAATGTAAATAAGAGCTGTCAAATTTAGTCAATATAACACATCCATACATTTATAGTTGACGTGTAGATTAAAACTACGAAAAAGTTCAAGGCAAAACTAGTTTGACATCTCTAACTTAGTTCTTAAATGTCACCGTCCTTTTCTTTCGCTGTAGGTATGTCAGTAAGAGATGTCAATTCTCTAAATTTAGTTTAGTTTGTGAACAAGGGAATCGGCACCATTATACGCAGTTAACAACTATGTAATTTATCTTTACACTCTGTTTACATAACTTTAAGTTATGATTTTATATTTCGTTATGAATTTAAGTAGAAGTATTCCATTAAAAAACTCTCCACGTGGCACAAAACCTAAGTGCGTCTGGTACCTACACGGCATTCAGCAGTCAGCTCAGGAACTCGGAACGAAATAAAAAGCGGTGTTCATATTAAAACATGCCTTCCATATTTCCCTTTGAGATTCGCATTAGTGATAATATGAACTGGCGTTCCTCTACCATTGCTTTGTATGCTGCTCTTCAAGTGAGAAAATGATAATAATTTTAACGTAAAAGATTAGAGAGACAGTTTAATATTAAGAAGAAAAAAAAAGAGTAAATGGTTTAATAAGTAATCAGGGAACAATTCCACTAACTTTTAAGAACAATCGCAATGTAATCTGTGTCAATCTGTCAAAATCCTTCTTATTTTCCTACATTTTTTAACATTAATTGTAGCTGAAATAAAATTATAACTAGATAGTGAATGTTTTCAATTCGTTGAAATGATCTTTTGGTATATTTTCAAAATCAAAATGTCATTCAAGTGAATAAACTTAGTTTACTAAGCAGCTTTGTTACTAGAATATAATTTAATATTATAAACCCAATTTAACAAAACGTGAGCTAAAATACAGCGATTTTCCCGCTCACATTACGACACCTGTCAAAGCGTCAACACTATAACATTTCCAACGCATCAGCTAACAAGTTTAAATAACACCTTTTGTTAAAAAATACGCTGGTAACATTTTTAATTTAACAGTGAAAAAATCTGGCCGAACGGCGCCAAAAATTTCCCGCGCAACAGCCATGACAATGAGACATCTGTCATCGCAACAACTTTTTCAACACATCAATTAGCGAGAGTATATCACTATCCTATTGTTTCAAAGCAGGAAAACTATAATCAAAAGTGTATTATTTAGCTATAGGCGGATGTGTGCGTATAATTTACAAGCGGATATCGCGTACATTGTCTCAATTCAATCCGTCTAATGAAGGCGGGAACGAGTGACGCGCGTCCGCCATGATGGCTTAGCATTAGGGTTGGCGTTCTAAACTTATAGAAAATATAAACATAATATCAATCTAGAGGCGAGTTGTCGTGATAGCCAAGTGGTTAAGGCCTCTCATCCTTTCCCAGCCTCTCATGCATGATAGGCAAGTACCAATGTGTTATTTCAATTCAAATTTACTTTCTGAAGGTTATTTAAGACATCATTGACATCGGTGAAGGAAAACATCGTAAGGAAACCTGGACCTACATATGACCGGTGGACCTAGTTGTCCTAAAATAAAGAAATTTGAATTTGAATTTTGAATTTGATATAATTATGATAAATATAAGTCTGAAATCGCCAATCCGCCTTAAACAAGCGTGGTGATCAATTCTCGTGCCTTCTCTGTATGAGAAGAGGCCTTTGCTCTACAGTGGGACAAGAATAGGCTGGTAATATTTGTTATTTTTAATCGAGAATTAAATGACATTCCAAACGCTGAAGCAGATATCGAATTGGTCGACTCTTTACATGACCAGAGGGCTCGCCTTTCCTTAGCGCAAAAACTCAACTGCCAACCTTTTGAGCATTTGCCCCATTAACAGCGATGCGGACGAGTTTTGATGCCCCATAGGTAGGTTTCCTCTTTTCTTTTTTATAAATTGGACAGACTTTGTCATTATCATTTATAAGTTTTGTGTTTAGTTTTGATTACTCACAACAAATAAAACTTGCTTCACAATCTCATCACCTTAACCCTCACAAACTTCCTGGTCCTACAACTGTCAAGGAACCACACCTCACACACTGACAATGAACGTGTGTTTATTTACTCGCAGACACGCGTATTTGCATGCAAATTGAATGAAATAGCCCGCTTCGAACGTTCGTGCAATCACATTCAAATCTTGTACCAACACTTGGCTTGTTGTGTACTGAACTAACACTGGTTGACGGATTTCTGTTTATTGTCTTTGTGATAATGTACGTTATTGTTGTGGTGTGTGAGAAGTTCATTTATGTAGCACCTACCTGTTCAAGGGCTACTATAGGCTCGCTCCGTATTACATGGGACTTAAACATAACTGGCGAAATGTGGGTGTACTAATGGGTACACCTCTGCCTAACCCTTCGGAGATTACAGGCGTGATGTTATGCTACCTATTCAAATCTTTGGAAATATTGTAACTGAAGAGCTACGGAATACTCAATAATCTGCCTAGCCATTTCTAAACGGGTGCCGCTAAATACCTACCAGTATTCCACATGGAGCGACTACCTATCTGACCTCAACTGTGTGACCGTAATTGGGTAATACGATACTTCTTGATAAGATTGGTTGTCAGACTTTCCCGTACCGACCCGTACCCGAGGACCCGTAACGACGACTGCCAACGATCCACGTATGTCAGCCGGGACCAACGGCCTATCATGCTTTCCGAGGCACGGAGGAGTCTCGGTGTGTAAAGATGCTCACCCATCCACAGACCAACCCTGACAGGCGCACCTTAACCTAATAGATCGACCCGTGCGGCTGTTATTACTTAGCCGCGACCACCTAAAGACCAATCTAAGCAAAAAAAAATGATCAAGATCATAACGACAATTCGCCGCCTTTTCCCTTCAGATTTGTCCTTTCTGTTTTTGTAACTTTAAGGAAGGCCTTTTTCTTGTTATGAACTGCGTTCAACTTAGTGATACTTAATCAAAAATAAGCCCTATTATGTTCACTTACGAGACCATCAGAATCTCATATTCATATTCATATTCATATTCATTTATTTGCATACCATAATGTGTGAAATAGATGTTACATAAGGCTTAAAGCTAAGGTACAATTATGGACCCTGTAAGGGCACAGCAACATAGGGTATTATTAGAATTAAGAATTAAAAATTAGAAAATAAAAACAAAACAAAAATTAAAATTTAAATACAAAAATAAGAATAAGAATATTTTTATGTAAATAAGCAAATTATTATACTGTAGTCTAAATAAAGTGGAATATTTATTATGTTTTATTATATTATTTATATTATTATTTAATTTCTTTCTAATATTAATATTAATCATCTTATTAATATTAATCTGATAGACTGATAGCTGGATCAGCTAATTGCTATTGAAGTTTTTTCGAAAAAACATTCGATTTAAATTAAATTAACTTTAATTTTAAGGTACAGCAACCCTACCAGCTGACAATGGCGGGAAAATATTGACGTCACAAGCGCGTGTTCACAGCCGACGACGACGCAGTTGCGCCATTTGTAGTGGTGCGCTCCGCCTCCCTGCGAGCGAGTCGTGCCGTCCAACGCACTCGATTATTATAAACTGGTGGTGCGTAATCGATCGTCGAATGTCACTGTTGTAGCAAGGAATGTTGTTTGTTTTTTTTTATAAGACGAACAAATTGTTAGAAGTTATGGACAATGTCCAATATCCTTGCTTGTGAGATGTGAGGAGATGGATGGATAACGATCCTAAACTACTCTCATGTTTCTTAAACAGTGATGTCTTGGCTCTCTGATCAGAGAAGTATCATAATGAATGGCTGATCATCATCTTACTTTTTCTTGAGAATGGGTAATTATCAAATGTCTTATTCCGCTCTGGGTGGAGCGGAAGGGAGTGTAGACTCTTGCTGACTAAAACCCGGGCCATCTGTGTTCCTCCTAATACTTTTTGCGTTCCAGGGCAGCGGTAACTTTTTCGATCAAAATCCGCAATCGCAGGGAGTGAATTTTGAAAATCATTTCTTAGCGCATGCCTACGTCATAATAACTATCTATGTGTGCTACTATCTATCCGTTCAGTGGTTTGAGCTGTGGGTTGATTGATCAGTCAATCAGTAACGGTTGCCTTTTACATTATAGAAGAAGATGACAAGATGGAACCCGATTTATATATCCAGAAACGTAATCTAGACAATTCGAAAAACGGATAAAAATATCGTCTCGAACAACATATAAATCGATTTGATATTGCTATCATAAGCAAGCGCCATACGATATTGGTGACACGTTCGACCTCTTATTGCGATCAAATCATCCCGGAGCATCGATACACGGGTAATAACCAATAAATTCTGGTCCTTCGACCTCCATTTACTGCCGTCTCCGAATAAATATTGGTGTCTTTTGTTAGAAAGATAATAAAGGATGAAACTAGAAATAGTTTTGCCAAAATATTGGCAAAGATATACTTTTGTTGTAGAAGGAAATATTCATAATTATACTGTTCGTCAAAATGTAGATAGATTATCACAGGGTCCTATTTCTTGTCTAAAATAAAAGTAGCCTAAGTTTTTTCTTATAACATCCGGTCCAGCCATTTAGGAGATTAGCCCCAACAAATAAGCAGGTGGACAAACAAAAATGGTAGTTTAATGTGTAAACATTTATATGCATTTAGTAAAATCTTTTATTTTAACATTATACAAACAGACACATTAATTTCGTATTTTTATAAATGTATAGATTAGGTAGGTATGTACTTAATTAAAAATCAAGTGTCTGTATGTCAAAGATAGATAGGAAAAATAGATAGTTTTCTACAAGTTGTTTTTACTATATTTACCAAATCAGTTTCTAAGGAAGAATATGCATCCATCAGTGCACTGCACATTATGTGCATACTTCATCAAAATTCTTAGACAGACTACCGAATGAAGAGCAAGTTAAATTGCACAGAGTTGCAGATCACAGAATACAACTTTCAGAAGTTCCATCCATCCATCTAATCTATCACAGAAACAAAAGCTCCCTTACCTACTTAATCTAAAGCAACCTACTTTAGTAATTGCTTGTAAGAAACTTAGGAATTTCTCAGTAGCAGCGCTGGGACTGAATTGGTGTCTGGTAATGGCAATAGGCTCTCATAACATGAGCTTCGATCATAACTAAAGAAATATTGGGTCTACACCAGGGTTCCTCAACCTGTGTTCCATGGCGAACTAAGAGGTCCGTATAATGAACGCCGGTGGTCAATAACTACCGTACCTACCTTGAAATAAAATATGACATGCGCCTTCAGCCGCAACTGTCACACTAACTATCTCATATATAAAGTTTAATCGTAAAAAAAGCTGGTAAAAGCTAAACAACGTTTTTTTTATGTTTTTCAGAAAATGTTTGTCGGTTTTTTGACATTTTGAGACATGACTAGAAAAAAGTTAAGGACCCCTGGTCTATATATTTCTAGCCTAGCCCTTAGGACAATACAGACATGATGAATATGCTTTACCTGTGTCTTATGGCATGTTATTAGTAAATAAATTACTCTCGTCGACCTAGACTCTAGACGGTCCCTTATATTTAAGGGTCTACTTTAAGTCTGACCAGATGCTACCGATGTTGCCAAGTCAGATTACTTAGTATATCCTTATGTATCATTTTTCTGCGGGGTTTAAAATTTTTGGGTGGAATTCTAATTCTTTTTTTAAATAAAGGTGGCCTCAGTTACTATTACCAGGTACTAATGATGAAACATTAGCTATTTGTGAAAATCGCTTCAAAATCGGTTTAGCCGTTTGGATATTAGCCGGTACAAACTGACAAACAGATAATAATTTTTTGTGAATTCCGCTGCTGTTATTTCGATATTACAGACAGACACTTCAATTTCATTATAGATTATTCTACTGCCATCTTTTTAATGGTAGTGGGCCTTCTAGCCCTAGCTACGTTGTGGTTCAACTTTGAAAGTTGAGTGCGGTTGCATTCGCTTCGATAATTGGATCTCTTGTTCAGCTTTGAACACTGTCACTGTTCAAACTGAAATCTGTTCTAGCACTAGACATGCGGTTTTATCTGTAATCGAACATGAAACGAAAATATCTTCTAGCTAATAGCTATAGGATATTTTAGAAATAAATGCAAAACGGGTGTAAAAAATTACTTATTAAAGCTGAAAGTTCTTCTCATCATTCTCCGCATCACCTATTATGGATTACAGGCGTAATGTTATGTTATCAGACCAAAAATATAAGTTGTTTAGATTACTCAATTTTACATACTTTGATGGGTAGTTAAAGGCTATATTAGTATCTTGTTACTCTATGTATATGGGATATTTCTACAAAAATTGAGACTATTAAAAAGCATATTACATTTCAAACATGCATCCGACCATCGTTTAGATACTCGTAAGAACGGCTAATGGAATCGATGTAAAAACAGTTTTTAAATAGCCATACCGTCCTCTACTTCACTAACCCCGGGAATAATTGAATTTGTTCTTAACACAAAAATCCAATCACTTTTTTGCTATACTTCATAGTCTCGATACCCTAGCCGATATTATTCTCAAATATCGCTTGTTTAATTTAGAAGACAATTTTATGTTTTATTGCAATATAATATGGTAGTAAATTTTACGTTACAGCAGTTAGGTATATTAATCTTTTACGAACAACGCAGCAATAAGTTTCGTACTTAAAATTTTACGTAAATACCCTTGTATCAACATCAACCAAATGAATGCAAAGGATTTTATAGACCGCCATAAAATAATTCCGCACATAAAAATGTTTTGTTTGATAAAATGTTTTCAAAAATGGCCCTTGTAAAATTGTTGCTGTAATTGTATACTTTGTAAAATTCTGTAATTTCATTGAGTTTCACTACAGACATGATTTTAAATATAAGTATTTATTTTTCAACGCGAAATGAAAATACTGATTACTTTGTGTATTATTTTGTAAGGTCTACTTACTTGCAATAATACAGTCTGCCATCTCTCCCCGTGTGCACCGTCCAGCCCTCCTTCAGTTCGGCCTGCAGCCTCTCCAGCGCGGCCTCGTCTTCCAGCGCCGCACGTCCCAGTTTCGGACTCCCAGTCCCCAACCTCGGACTGCCATACTTTGGACTGGCGCCCAACTTGGGACTGTTGGCGCCCAGCTTGGGACTGTTTGAACTCGAAGCTCCATCGCTCAAACTGGGGCTACCAGTCGCCCTACTATTAAAACTTGGACTTGGGTTAGGTCTAGGACTGGGAGCTAGTTTGGGACTCGCCGTGCCGCTGGGACCAGGCGACGACGACGCCTGCTGCAGCAGCATCGCTTTCACGTCATCGTATCATATTTAAGGTTATGTTCATCTGAAAAGAAAGAAAAAACAGATTAAGCGAAAACATTAATTAAAAATATTCTGCAGCAGGTAGGCATCCGAGACATTCAAACAACAACGCTTCAAAAAAGGACAGACAAATGAAACGCCCTCGTCGGCGAGCTCTCTAAAATGGCAACACCGATTAAAACTGGCCACAAAAAGTCCACTGGAAATACCGCCCAAATTGCCGCGAAAAAAGAACCCGACCGTTGCCTCGCAAACCGTAATCGTTGGAACGCGACGGACGAAATATGAATGAAAATGGACGCCATTTTCGCGATGGCATTTTGTTTACGCGCGCTTTTTTGCCCACTCGATAAAGTGGGGATTAGGTTATTTTGGAAAGTAGGGTAAGATAACCTTTAGCGGGCACAGTGTCGGTTTGAATAAATGGGTCGGATATAATACCAGACTGTTGAACCAGAAACTTGGTAATTCAATATTATTTCTTGTGTGTAAAGCTGTATTTAATTTATAACACTGTTTGAAATAGGTTAAGCCTGATTTAGAACACACAATTGACAAGAGCTAGTTTCTAGCTTGTTCCTTTTCCATAGATAAGTTTCTACCTAAAATATTTTTTGGGATAAGCTCGTCATGCTATACCCATCTAAAAATTAACAGTAGCAACAACCAAAAACGCACCGAGGCAATAAAACTCAACGAGTCCCGGAGAAACAATTTAACTGTTTTGGATATAAATCAGAATATAAAAGCGAAGGTGTAAGAAAAACACACCCAGTTCCCTCCATATCAAGCACAAATCTAGACTAATAGGCCTAAAGTGACGTCTACAACTAGAGACAGGCAGTTCATACCTAAATAGCTATGATGGTTGACAAATAAACTTCAAATCATTGACGCTAAATACAAAGAGAAGTAAACATCAAAAGGATTTAATCTGAATAATATCTGAAACATTAAATATTAATTAACTGTGCTTATTTCAATAAAACAACATTTATGTGAGGAAGGATTACGGGCAAGCGCTCCGCTCGACGCGGCATCCGTAAATTGTTTCAATAAAAACTCCCGCCAGAACCATTGTCTCTGGTACGACGTGGACGGATTAAACGACGCCATATTGCCGATACGCGCCAATCTATTTTTTATTATGAAATAATTTATGTCACATTTGACGTTTTTATGTCTATTTTGATTTGATGATTTAAACGATAGATAAATAAAATACAATAACTGTGACTACGGCCTGTGCTCATTGTATTTTAAATCCATTTTTATTGGTAAAATGTATGAAGGTTACTTAAAATTATAACCTTTGTTAAAAATCCCTATTTGCTACATAAAAGCGACAACGTACCACAACGTACGGATATTTTCCAACGCGAACTTTACACTGGCACCTCTTTGAATTCATTATTTATCTTATCTATGTATACTAATATAACAAAATCGAAAAGATTTTTTGTTTGTTTGTTTTTAAAGGCGCTAATCTCTGAAACTACCATTCGAATTGGAAAAAACTTTTTGTGTGCGATAGCCAGATTCATAAGAAATAATATAGGCTATAATAATATACCATCACGTTACGACCCACGGGAGAGGAGCAGAAAACTTAACTTAAAAAACCACCTGTACAAAGTCGCAGGAAGCAGCTAGTTTTAGAGCCTACAGCCTGCACTGCCACACCTCTTTAGCTGTTCATTATCAACGTAATTATAATATAAGGTGTTTAAACGAACAGCTAATCGTGTGTCTATCACGATAATTCACTTGTCACTTGCGTATTACCGTGGCACATTAATTTATGCACCGCTACTAGATGGCGCCACTTGTCTCGACCGCACACGACATCCGCCACAGCTTAAACGGATCTAAGCTTGTTATGTTTTACTAAACAATAATCACATCAGTGTCTTTTCCTTTGACCTTTACAAATGACCTTTGAAATAAGATTTGCTATAAGTAACGCAATTTCAACTTTACGACGAATTTCCCTTTTCCGAAATGGAGACGCTTCTGGTTGCTGCCATACAAGGAAAGGTCTTATTCATTGAAATTTGGTCCGAATCGTGAAGTTCTGTTTGTATTACCTACCTACTTATAATATAATAATACCATCAAAGGCCTCATCTCATGAATGAATGAATGAATGAATGAATGAATGATTTATTCAATTTACATTTTTCTTAATGCTAGGTACAATGCCCCACAAAACTGCTTACGCAGTTTAACTGTGAGATCATTGAGTCTCTATTACAGTTACATATTACTATAATACATATTATAGTAATATGTAACTGTATGATACATATTACTATAACCTATATATAATACTTAATATTTACGCTTAAATAGAATCTAATAAGTATTTTTTAAGTTTACGAGCAAATTTTACTTTATTATCTTCTTGTCTGATGTCAGCAGGCAAAGTGTTCAATAAGTAGGGAACGCGTTTTTTTAAGGTTCTATCGCCATAGTAATTACTAACTCTGGGTACATTATATTTACCTGCTGTCATCGACCTGGTAGTATATCTGTTAGAAACTAGTGAGTCACTATCCCGACTGCCATGGTTATTAACCAATAATAGGTATTTATGTTTAAGGCTAACTGGTAGAATTTTACATATTTTGAATAACTTACTATATTCTCCTTTACAACTGTTTTTAGTTTTCTTGTTTACTAACAATTTTAAAAATCTAGTTTGAATTGATTCTAATTTCTGTATATTACTTTTAAAAGTCAAACCATAGCAATCAAGAGAATAACTCAGTATTGAGTCAACCAAGGACATATATAAACATTTTAATGTGCTGGTGGGAACTTTAAAGCTTAAGTGATAAAATTTACTTAGCAATATTCTAAGCTTACTACAAATGTAATCAGTATGTGAAGACCATGAAAAACTTTCATCGACTTTCATTCCAAGATATGTGACACTTTCTACTTGTTCTATTGGTTTACATTTACAGTTTAAATTATTATTATGCAAACACTCATAGCTATGTGTAACAATGATAGGGCATGTTTTAGTCAGATGTATATAAGGGGAATGTATCACTAACAGCTTAGTTTTATCGGCATTGAGAACGATACCGTTGTCGTGAGACCACTTTACCACTGCGTCTACGTCCTGTTGTACGAGTCGACAGGTACCAGCGAGGTCGGTGCCGGCGCGCAGCGCACACAGGTCGTCCGCGAACATGTGCGCCGAGCAGTGGCGCAGTACGCTGCACAAGCTGTTCGCATACAGAGAAGGCACGAACATTGGCGGATTGGCGATTTTAGACTTTTAATGTTTTCTTTCTTTCATTCAGCCGTCAGCATTTAAAACAAACTTAGAAAGTGCATTAGAAAAAGTCACTTTGGAAATTGCCCGAGTCCAGTTGCGAACCCAAAGCCTCATACAAAAGAGGCGGTCGCCTTAATCACTGGGCCCTTAGGACTCACTAATAATATGTATTTATATCTTTAATTCCAGTTTTATAATTTTACATTGGTAAGTATACTCTACATGGTTTTCAATACATTCATACTATAAATTGTAATTTCACACAGAGTAATATATCTCTGACACCAAACTAAGATTAAATATTATAATCATGACTAAACCATCAAAAACTTTATTATAGTATAGTGTACGGTCCACCCGTACAATTAAACCTATCATTTTACATAATTATTATAAACGATTGTGTACCGCGTGCGCCTTTAACTTCAGTTAGTTCACGGTCAGCATTCGCCGCGAGTACTCATTACCTATGTAACAATAACATAAGTATTATCATTTAATAAACATATCAGTATCGAACTATCAGTTTATCATTTAAGAGGTGTCCCGTACATCTTTTTGGTCCTTCGAGCCACCGAATTGGCGGGCCTTATCGCGTGTGATAAACAGCGTGGGACCAGTCCGCCAAAATAGTGAGTGGATTTACCTAACACTATCAGAAGCAGCCATCAGGTAATAAAGCAGCAAATAATTCTTTAATCACCGAGGCTACATCACCATCACCAAGATGGAGGATCTACTCGAAAATCAAAATCAGATTATGCAAGGCATGGAGCAGCTTTTGCGTAATTTCAAAAAGGATGGAGCAGAAAGAAAAACGACCAGTTACATCAAGGCTCGTTTAGAGCTTCTCGATAAATATTGGGAAGAGTTCCAGTCCAATCACATTAAGTTATCAGAATCGAAAGAACGTGGCTACAGCTACTTTTCAGAGAACTTTTATTATCGAACTAGGAACTTCTATAACGAGGCACGTGCACTGATTCAGCAGTGCAAGGTGACCATGATCAACCCCACGATTGTCGAAGCACCGACTACTCCACAGCCATCATTGCAAGCAGCTGAAGTGGAGAAGAGTCAAGGTGGGGGAAGCGGATCAACAGATCTAGATGCAGAAGATAAACAGCAATCAACCGGCAAGATTAGTGCCAAGTCTCCGGTTTTTTACACTTCGCAAGGTAACAGCAGCAAGCTGGAAGAGATGCTGCGTAAACAGAAAAGCAATTTTAAAGCATTCTCGCGTACCATTGCCATCATAGACTTGGATAAAATATCTGAGAAATGGGAGTTCGAAGATATATTGCAATCTGTTCAATCAAGATGGGCAACAATTGACTCATTGCATTGGGAGATTGATAGCGAGATGTTCGAAGCAAATGAAGAATACGAAGAGTCGTTCAGCAAATACGAACAACTTTATCAAAATATCAAGAAAAATATCAACCGTAAGATGTGGTCTGTCTCTCACCGTGAAAAAAGTACCCCAACGATGGATATCCCAACATTTAACGGGAACTATCATCAATGGGTAGCATTTAAGGACTTGTTCACGGAATCAATACACAGCAATCGTTCTATCTCCGAAGCACAAAAAATGCAGTTTTTAAAATCAAAGCTTAGGGGGGAACCGGAGAGGCTTATCCAGCACTTACATATCAGCACCGAGAACTATAAGGTCAGTTGGGACATATTAAACCACAGATACAATAACACCAAGTTAATATTTAGTTCTCATATCAATATACTTTTATCAATACCAAATATGCAACAACAGTCAGCTTCACAAATCAAGAAACTGTATGACACCACTAATGAGTGTCTGAATGCGGTCAAAAGCCTTGGAGTTGACATAGCAACGTGGGATCCATTTATAGTACATATACTATCATTGAAACTGGATCAGCAGACCCACCAAGACTACACGGATTCTCTAAAAAACCCACGAGATTTGCCAACATTAATTGAATTTATGGGATATCTAGAGAACAAGTTTACGTCATTAGAAGCATCACGTCGCAAGCAAGATGGGCCAAAACAAGACAACAAGTCTCAGCAAGAGTCCAACAGCAAGAAGCATTTCCATAAATCCAATAAATCATTCTCTAACAATTCAGCGACTAAAAATCAATGGAAATGTCCTCTTTGCGATGAAAATCACCGCATATTTAGTTGCAAAACTTTTTTGAATTCAACATCGGATTCAAAATGCAAGACAATCAATAAGCTGAATATATGCAAAAACTGTCTTTATGACCACAAAGGTAAAGCATGCATTTCCGAGAAAAGATGTCGTGAATGTCAAGGCGATCACAACACTTTGTTACACGATTCCTACTCGGGTTGCAACTCGAAGTCTGACGCTAGCGCTTCGACATCAAAGGAACGCAAAAATGTCACACACGTATCGAATCCAGAGATATCTGAAACCTTGTTGGCAACAGCGCAAGTCAAGGTTATGGGAAATAATGGAATATATTACCCTATGCGTGCCTTAATAGATCAGGGATCCCAAGTATCACTGATCAAAGAAGACGCTGCACAAAGATTGGGACTTCCTCGACGAGCATGCAAGGGAGTTGTGTTGGGAGTCGGTGCCAAGGAAAATAACTGCAAGGGTGTATTGCAAATTGAAGCATCAGCAGTGTACACAGACCACATTTTTTCCACTGAGGTACTAATCATGAAAACTCTGCTATACAATCTGCCCAATCGTTCATTCCAAAAGCCATCATGGGCTTGTTTAGAGCATGTAAATTTAGCGGACCCTGAATACAACCTTAGTCGTCCAGTCGACATACTGCTTGGAGCTGATGTTTACTCATCGATCATCATGAATGGCCTTATCAAGGAAGGCGATTCACAGGTAGTGGCGCAGCAAACCCGCCTTGGCTGGATTCTAAGCGGGAACGTTATATCATATCAATGCAGTGTTGTCCTAAACAACATAGATGATATTCAGAGGTTTTGGGCAATCGAAGACGTTGCTGATGACGATCAAAATAAGTTGACAGAAGAAGAAAATCAGCATACAGCGTTACAAAGCAGATACATCAAGAACAGAAGAGGGTCGATACGTCGTCAGATTACCTCTGAAAGCAAACATTGAAGAAAAATTAGGGGAGTCCAAACACAAGGCCATTGGACAATTTTATCAACTTGAGAAGAAATTATCAAAAGACAACAATATTCAAACATCCTATAAATCATTCATACATGAATACCTCGCATTAGGCCACATGCAAGAAAGTACATACGACAAAAATCAAGCCAGTTGCTATTTACCACATCATTGTGTAATGAAATCAGATTCCATGACAACTGCGTTGCGGGTCGTGTTCAACGCTTCGGCGAAAACGTCCTCGGGACTGAGCTTAAACGATTTAATGTACAGTGGACCTAACTTACAAAAAGATTTGTTTTCATTGATTTTAAAATGGAGGCAATACGAATTCGCATATACTGCTGACCTGGAAAAAATGTTTCGGCAGATATTGTGCCACAAGGATGATTTGAAGTATCAAAAAATTGTATGGCGAGACTCTCCAAAGCAAGTCCTTCGTGAATACGAACTAATGACCGTCACATACGGTACAAAAGCAGCGCCATTTTTAGCAATAATGACGCTTAAGCAGTTAGCTAATGATGAACGCCACAGGTACCCAGCTGCAGCGAGGGTCTTAGAAGAAGACTTTTACATGGACGATCTTCTAAGTGGTCATCATACCCTGCAAGAAGCAAAGCAGTTGCAGAAAGATTTAATAGATCTTTTGAAATCAGGCGGTTTCAACCTCCGCAAATGGTCATCGAATAAAATAGAGTTACTCGATGACGTCAGCAAAACAGATGAAGTATTTGACTTTCGTCACCAAGAGTCGACCAAGACACTCGGGTTGCGTTGGCACCCTACTGAAGATCAATTCACATTCCAAAGCAAAATCAACGTGTCATCATCAAAAAATGTGACGAAAAGATCTCTCCTATCAGATATATCAAAAATCTTCGATCCCTTGGGGTGGCTGTCTCCAATTACAACCAAACTTAAGCTACTATTCCAAGCAGTCTGGCAGTTACAACTTCAATGGGACGATCAAGTTCCGGAAGAGATTACTAAGCAATGGTCACTAATGACACAAGATTTAATACATATCAACGAATTTAAGCTACCAAGATGGCTCCAAAGTCACAAGAACGGAACTATCAAGCTTCACGGGTTCTGTGACGCATCAATAAAAGCCTACGCTTGTGTGATTTATTGTATATACGAAAATAAAGATACCAACCAAAGATCATCAGTATCATTAGTAACTGGAAAGGCGCGGCTTGTTCCTACTAACAAAAGTATCACATTACCGAGATTGGAATTAAACGCAGCCGTATTATTATCAAAATTAATACACACAGTTACACAATGCCTCGTTGGGCACGACATTCAAATATTCGCATGGTCGGACTCAACAGCTGTATTGGGATGGCTTCAAGGTGACCCAAGTCGCTGGAAGTGTTTCGTTGCCAATAGAGTCAAGCAAGTGACCGATAGCATACCAGCAAACAGCTGGCGTTATGTTAAGTCCACAGATAACCCCGCTGATTGCGCCAGTAGAGGCATGTCTGTAGAACAACTTAAACACCATACTCTATGGTGGCACGGACCCTCATGGTTACCTACATACGATGAAAATCAGTCAAAGGAAAAATCAATCTATATCACATGCGAAGAAATGAGAGAAATATCAAAACAAGTCACGTCCTCGCAAAAACACTCATATGACGTCGTCGACACATTACTAAGCAAGTATAGCAACTTTGCGAAAACGACGCGCGTACTTGCATGGATGACACGTATATATTTAAAACCACAACGAAAGCCGTCTTTTCTTACAATCAATGAGCTAAGAAGAGCGAAGCACATTTTAATCAAGCATGTACAGCAACATGAGTTCATGGAGGAGATCAAAGACCTTCAAAAGAATAACAATATAGACTCCAAAAGCAAGCTACTTAACCTGAATCCGTATATAGACGAAAACGGATTACTCAGAGTTGGTGGCAGGATAAGCAATGCAAAGATAAGCAACAACATGCAACACCCACTTATCATTCCTCACAGCGGATTACTTACCGATAGATTGATTGATCAAGGCCATCAGATGACCTTCCACGGTGGAGCGCGCCTAACATTGGCGTGGTTAAGACAGGAGTACTGGATAATTGGTGGTAATCGTGCTGTCAAAAAACGCATACGTACCTGTGTCACCTGCAGAAGGCATAATCCTGTAAAAAACACACAAATAATGGGAGACTTACCTGAGTCACGAAGTAATCCGTCGCGACCTTTCAATCATACTGGGGTCGACTTCACCGGCCATGTGGACGTCAAAGCAAATAAAGGCCGTGGCATCAAGACGACCAAAGGCTACATAGCGGTTTTTGTGTGCATGGCTACCAAGGCCGTACACCTAGAACTCGTTTCCGACCTCAGCTCAGCTGCCTTCCTAGCAGCATTAAGGAGGATGGCAGCCCGCAGAGGGGCCCCTACACACATTTACAGTGATAATGGGACGAACTTTGTCGGAGCCAACAAGGCATTACGTGAAGAGTACATCAACTTACAAAACACTCTTGACGACGAGTTCTACAGAGCAATCACAGATATGCAAATACAATGGCACTTTAACGCGCCTTCCTGGCCGAGTGCTGGGGGGCTCTGGGAAGCGGCTGTCAAAAGTCTCAAACACCATATCAGGAGAGTTGTGGGCGAGCAGAAATTAACTTATGAGGAGTATTCCACATTATTAGCACAGTTAGAAGCCTGCCTTAACACGAGACCTCTTTGCGCCATCAGCGAAGATCCGGAGGACATGAATTACCTTACTCCGTCGCACTTTTTATCGAGTGGTCCCACACTTACCATAATTGAGACTGAAAGAGACGCACGAACACGTTGGCAGCTTACTCAGAAGATTTTTGACGACATTTGGAAACGATGGAAAACCGAGTACCTATGTCAGTTATCAGCACGCAGCAAGTGGCGGCAGCAGCGATCAAACGTACAGGTCGACGACATAGTTATCATACATGACACTAACTTACCACCTGGGAAGTGGGCTCTTGGCAGAATCATCGAGCTGCACCCCGGCAAGGACAGCTATGTTCGTGTAGTATCAGTAAAGACTAAAAATGGGGTAATCAAGAGGCCTATCACAAAACTTTCCTTGTTGCCAGTCCACGAACTACAACAACCTGAGAACAATGTAGAGCAAAATAATATTACAACAGAACAGAACAATGAACCCTCCAAATCCAATGAAAATGAGTATCTGAAAAATAGATCAACCCGTCGGAGGGGAAAAATCGGTAATTTTATTTACATCGCTCTCATGTTTCTTATTTTAATTACAACACCAGCTAGTTGTGATTACAAAACAGCACCTTTGAATAGCAATCAGAGCATTTATTTTGACAAGATTTTCAACATGCGCCTCGAACGAGACGAGTGGAAACTGATTGTATACTACGATATGCAGCCCTATTGGCAAGGTCTAGATCTGCTCAAGAAATACGCCAATCATCTGGGCGACATATGTGCTAATACAACAAAGATATCACAGTGTGACGCAATCCTCATGCAATTACGTCACGGTAGCAATGAACTTGACCACTACAATGGCATGTTGCTCGGTCAGCAGTTCACGGAAAACGTCCGACGTAAGCGCGGACTTATCAATCCTATAGGAAGCTTAGCACGAAGTTTGTTTGGTGTCTTAGATGACGAGTTTGCTCAACAATATGCCCGAGACATCCATCAAATCAAACGTAATCAAAAACATTTGGCTTCTTTATGGAAAAACAACACATCAATTGTTGAAGCAGAGAACAACATCATCAAAAGAGTCGAAAATGCTATGGATAGACATCACAAAGTGTTTAATCAGCACCTTATCAGTTTGGAGAAAGGATTTAACTCAATTCAAGTAGGTGTTCAAGAATCACTAATGTCTAGCAGCTTTAGTGTATCATCTATCATCGCTAACAGTATCCTGACAAACTTGAAAACAATCCAAGAAACCATCGTGGATACAATAATGAACCTGCACCATACAGGGTTTAATATTCACCTTTTAACACCTAAACAGCTGACGGATGAACTTAATGTGATAATAGGACAGTTAGCAAAAGAATTGACTCTCCCAATAGATAATATTCAATCAGATTTATCAAAACTATATCATTTGCTGAAGACTAAAGCCAGAGTTATGCAGCAGTTTATTATCTTCGAAGTTAAAATACCGTTAGTAAGCAGAGATTGCTACGACATCTACAGAATCATAACAATTCCGCAGCAGATTGGAAGTGATATGATCAACTTAATTCCTATCGCACATCTTCTCGCAATCAATTTACAAAAGGATGCTTATATTCCAATGACGGAAAACGAAGTCCAAACTTGTATGTTTTACGACACAGAAACATACATCTGTCCTTTGAAGGGTCCAGTTCATCAAATGAGATCGGATGAAAACCTCTGCATTAGAGATCAACAGTCCAATCGTTGCAGAACAGCATCTACTATCTGTACAAACAGTTGGACAGAACTTAATAAATTAAATACATATTTATATTTTTGTTGCGGACCGTGCTCCATAAGGATCATATGCGAGAATCAAGTTACGGCCGTACAACTAAACAATGCCGGTGTTATCATGCTCGGCAATGGATGCGTCATCAAAGGGGATACTTACACAATTTATTCACATAAACAGCTATCCAATACTCTAAAGACTACAGCTGACGTTCTGAGAATAGATATCCCGCCCATCAACAATATAATCAATTTATCGATACCTATTGGTGCAATCGATGAACAGTCTGACCATACTCACGACGAGACACAAGGTCTTGTAAAGGAACTCCATGAGAAGTTGGATCAGTTGAGAGAGGCAACGAGCATTGATGAAGACTACGACGACGGGTTCTCTTATCACGACTTGCACCACTATACAGTGATATACTTATTGGCGTTCGCCCTGTGCGTGGCAGGAGCCGTGCACGTGTGGCGGCGCCTTCGGCGTGTGCGCAGCATGGCTCTGCCCGCGCGCTCGCCTCAGCAGCAGCATCAGAGTGCTAGTGTAATCAATTTTAATGAGCAATCGAGACCTAGTGAAATTGGGCTCAATACAGTTTCAAGTGTTATCAGTGCACGTAAACAAAACACGGCTACGTCGCCAGTGTTCCGCGAAACTAGTTTCAGTGAAATTAAATAACATGTCATTGTGCTAGAGACTTATTAAGCTTTTTGCTGTATTAACCTAGAATGTACTTTCGATTATCATTGTCCTTTTTGAGTACTTTCATTAGTGTTTATGTTTTGATTTTGACTTTTATATTTTCACTTATCATTTTTATCTTAGTCTCCTGCCTGGGAGCATGTACGGTCCACCCGTACAATTAAACCTATCATTTTACATAATTATTATAAACGATTGTGTACCGCGTGCGCCTTTAACTTCAGTTAGTTCACGGTCAGCATTCGCCGCGAGTACTCATTACCTATGTAACAATAACATAAGTTTTATCATTTAATAAACATATCAGTATCGAACTATCAGTTTATCATTTAAGAGGTGTCCCGTACATATAGTAAAATAATTTTAAACATATCAGATACATTCTCTATCACCTATCTCCTTTAGATCCCCCTTCCGTTTAAATCTACATAATACATTCATAAATTACAATGTTTGATCAACGCATTATTAACTAACTACCCTACTTCCGTGTATACCATCGCGGTACTAAAATATCCCATCTCTTAGATAGAACATCCTAAACAAATAGGTTGGTTTATTGTTTGAGTTGTTATGTATCCTAAGAGAATATATTGTTGTTAAAAAGTTCATGTTCTATATTAATTTTTATGTTCCAAACTGCCCACAGAAAATTCTATAAAAGTAACTATGCAGGTAGTCAAAGTCAAAGTCAAAACATTTAATTATATAAATAATATAATATATAATCGCGTCGCCTCGTAGCGGACTGTCAAGTCTTTATTATTTTAAACAGAGTGTTTCTAAATAATAGAGTAATTAAATAAGGTTCGTTAATTCTAAACCAGCCAGTCTCAACGGTACTTTGTCTGTTTACATTAAATTAATAATGAAGACAATTTCCGATCGTCTAGTCAAAACGTCAAATAAAATAAATTGACATCTGACAGGTGTCATAGATGTTATAGACGTTTAAAAAATCCTACGGAAAACTGTCATCTTTTTTTTTGCAATTACGGCACAATAAAATCTGCTTAATGAAAAATGTTTTATGATTACTTTTCTACAATTTTGATAGTCTAATTTTACGTTAAAACAATGTCTACCTAATAATAAAATGGCTGCCCGTTAGCTACCTACTGCGCAGCCAGCTAAACTAATTCATTAACTTCAGTAAGATATTACGGTTTGCTGTCAGAAGCCATTACGGGCCCTTATATTGTTTTACGACAAGAAAATTTGGTTTGACGGAGAAATTATGATGATCTTCTGCTGAAATAAGAGAATACAAATTAAGGTTTTAATTTATAATACAATTTTAAGTCAAAGATTTCGAAGATAATAGTAGTATCGGTCTTTTTGTCCCATAGCTGGGCAAAACCCTCTGTTCATACAACAGGCTCGAGCATTATTCACCACGCTTGCTCAAGGCGGATTGGTGATTTTATGTTTATTGGTGATATTATAAGCACATAAGTCTAGGTTTCCCCACGATGTTTTCCTAAATCATTGTCAGTAATTTTCAAGATAAACTTTAAAAAGTACAAATATGAAATGAAAATGTTACACTGGATTTTTCCCGGATAAATCATACTTAATTTAAATGCACATTCAAAGTGCATAAATACACTGTCGAAGCACAATATTTTCTCAACATTTTAGGCCCAGGTTGTGAATTTATACGTCTCCAAACAAGACCAAGTGGACTTAACTAATAATAAGTCCGTCACATACTGTCGTCATTGTAATATACAGTTGAACGTTGATAGCTAAGTATAAGACGTCGTCGTCGTGGGGTAAATTACTATAATTTTCTTAAAAATCGCTATCGGTTGACATCATCACAAAATTACTGTTCATTTAACAACACCTCATGGCTAACATGGTCACTGATTATATCTCTCTAGAATCTTCTCTTTTTAACAGCACTAAGCTTACCAAATATTTTCCAACTACGTAATCAAACTCAAATTCCAATCCTCACATTGTATGTAAAGTGCCATACGGTACCAAAACATACGTTAGTAGGTACCGCACGGTACCGCTATAAGAAACATTACAGTAACAATGCTGTCACAAGTTTAACCATAACTAATGTAATTCGTACTACAAAACCCGTTTTTAAATCACTTCAAACCACAGACAACGCAGATTCTCTTTCAAATTCAGAATAGCATGAAATAACAAAGAAATAATTAGACTACAAAATTACGCAAAGGACAAACCAAACTTGTAAAAAGAAAAGCGATCAATCCTAGGCTTACGACTAATACACACAATACGAACCACACAGTGTCCGATATTAAATTGACACGGTGCCAATTCTCACACAGACACCGAATAAACCGCCAACTAAGCATGAAACTAAGTATCTTGTTGGAAAACAACGATTAAGAACTCTTAACAATGCCTGTCAGTTACACGTTCTACGTCAAGGAAAGAGGGGGATAGGCGATGGAGAAATTAACATGCTAGAGGAGGATAAGCATAGTTTTATGTGACAGGTAGCCGGTCGTTGACCTGCATTGTAAGTGTATGAACAGATTTTGTGAACGCAACCCAGTTGGTTTATTGTTTTAATAAAAAATACAACAGACGTTTTATAGACTAAACATGTTAGAAGAATATACTCGCAACCCAACCCAATTACTGTGATGTTTCACGCAGTAACTGAAGCCGAATATAAATAAGATTAAGGAAGTACAATATTAGAGAAGGAAATGATTTGGGTTGTGAGTGAAGTCAATATCGATTTTGCACCTTTCTTCTCCTGTAGAGACGGTTTTTTCAAATAGATCAAGTAATAACGTTAAAGGCTAGTTTATGGTTCACATAAATCATACATATCTTCGTATAAGTTCTAATACCACGTAGGTAAGTCAATTTGGGTATTAAAATAAGACTTCTTCTTCTTTATCGTCTGGGCAGCAATAAGGAAAAAAACATCACAGCAAACAACATAACGTAAGTCAAAAAGTCGGGTGTATTACTTTTTACTAAATATGTAACAATAATCTTATAGATCTAATTTGAAGTGTACACAAATTATATATCAATATAATATAATTATTGACTGTCTCGTTGGTCTGCTGAGTGTGAGGTCTTGAGTTCGATTCACAAGTCGGGAAAATTTTTATTGGGTTTTTCCATCAGGAATTTCTTAGTAAGTATTTATGCCCGGTTGATGGAAATAGGCTAGCCCCTTATTACATGGGACTTGAACATAACTGGCAAAATGTGGGTGTGCTAATGGGTAAACCTCTGCCATTCGGGAGTTACGAGTAATGTTTTATAAATAAATTATAAAATGGTATTGTAATATGTAAAATTATGCAGTTTTTTATTCTGCTGTTAAGTTACTATTTGTGACTAACGTGGTTTTATGGGTCCTTATTTGATTATCTTAGAGACGAGTTAACTCAATATTATCGTTACGAAAGCATTAGTTGCATTAATGATGTTTGTAACTTTCAATCTATCGTATTAGAGTTGGGTGGGTGCCAATGAGTTACGAGTAGGTTGTTCTTTGATAGTTTCTCATTGCACATGTTTACTTTATAAGTTAGAGATGAAGAGAAAGATGTATCAAAGACAAATGAAGTGGTCCTTACAAAAAACAAACTTACTACTATTATAAAAAAGAAGAGAGAGAGAGAGAGAGAGAGAGATTATATTAAAGATAGTGTGTTTATAATAATAATAAATAAATAAATAATAAATGCGAAAGTTTCCCTGAATAGATGTTTGACGTTTGTTGCTCAATCACGCCAGAATGGCTAAACGGATCTAGATGAAATTTGGCACAGAGATAGATTATATAATCTGTAATAGCACAAAGGTTACTTTTAACTCAGAAAAATTGTACTGTTCCCGTGGGATTATTTAGAATTTTTGACTTAATTTTGAAATCTCCAGTTACTGGGTTGTGGAGGTCAGATAGGCAGTCACTCCATGTAAAATACTGGTGTTCAGCTGCATCCGGTTAGACTGGAAGCCGACCCCAACATAATTGGGAAAAGGCTAGGCAGATGATGACTTAATTCTGAAATCTAGGCAGACAAAGTCTGGGGCAGATAAAATAAACCCTATTTCAAACAAACAACATTTCTTAGTGTTGATTTGATCCGAGATAGCTCGAATGCCATACGTCCAAGTTGGAATGATCCAATCAGAAGCTTATGTTGGGTCGGCCTTTAGAGTGAAAAGTTGAAACAACTCAAAGGGCAGTAAATGTCAGCTGATTAGACGGGAGTCGGCCCGATCTAGACTAGGTACGTTGTTCAGATAATGTGGGAAACGAACTTTGACCTTTACAGCGTTTAATGTCTGGGTCTAAATTCAAGTGTTAAGTGTCTGATTGTGGACCTTATTTCAAGTGGTCTAGATTTATTTTCATAGTCCACGTGAGACTCATTTTAAATAAACTGAAAATAAACTCTGTTGTGATATTTTGCTTAATTGCCTATCTCGACTCTCGAGTTTTCTTTATTTACACAGACATTTAATAAAACCTAAAATACAATAAACATTTTTTTCCTTTGTTTCGAGTATATATTTTTTTCTAACACCTAAATATTAATACTAAACATTTAAATAATATAGTTGAGGTTGTGAGGTTATTGTGACTAATGTGACTTTTTTAATTCATATCTACGTTTAATGATTATCTTGGAAGTGACAGATATCGGTGAAGGAAAAACATCGTGAGTAAACCTGAACTTATAATTAATAATGTCTATAATCGCCAATCCGTCTTGTGCGACTATGGCGATTTATAATCTTGCCTTCTTTATATAATTTCTATTTTACTTGAACAACATTATAAAAACTGTAAAACAGAGGAAAATCCTTTCACATAATCCGAGGATGCATCATAAAACCGGACCGGACCGATAAATGGACTAACATTTTCCGGCACTCCGTCAGGGCCCATGATAGTCCCCTGCGGAACACGCTACACAGTACCGACAACTTTACAGAAAAGCCTCGGTCTGCCTTTGACGTGTGTGACGTGCTTTACCTAAAGCCTTCGTAAAGTCGCTTTGAAAACATTAAAGCTGTGAGCTGCAGCGACGTGCCAACTTTGTCATAGGCTGCCATGCCAAACGCTACAGCAAAAATATTACCATAAGTTTCACTTGGCAGCCATGCTGATTACTGCTCATGTTAATTTATGTACGCAATGTATTTGCTGTTGTCTTGTAAACACAATTATTTTTAATGAAAAAAACCATACATTATCTACATACCTAAATTTTTTTGGTTTTGTTTTGTTTATCTAGGTATGTATAGAGTGTGTATGCGGCATAAAACATTGTCATATCCCTCCCTAAATTTTAATTTAACTCTACTTTGGAATGACTTCGAAATCGAGGCTGTAGTACCAAATAAATAGACAGTGACAGGAAAAGCAAGGTGGGTTTAAAAAGAAAAAGTTGGCCCACACTTGGAATTTATCCTGTGTTGTAGGAATGTGCGTGGTGCGTTTACAAACAAACACAAACAACCAGACCCAGAACCTATTGGCCATACAAATATTTGTATCGTGCGGGAATCGTACCCGCGACACGCAGTACAGCAGCCAACCGCTTGGCCACTATTCCAACAGTGTCATATAACTTACCTGTCATCACTACATAGTATAAAACAAAGTCGCTTTTTCTGTCTGTCTGTCCCTATATATGCTTAGATCTTTAAAACTACGCAACAGATTTTGATGCGGTTTTTTTTAATAGATAGAGTGATTTAAGAGGAAGCTTTATATGTATAATACATGCACCCGTGCGAAGCCGGGGCGGGTCGCTAGTATGTTATAATCGTTTTCATAAAGATAGGTAGGTTACAACAAAGTTATGACCAAGGGTTAAATGGCGGTTATATTATACTTAATTTATAGTCACCTCAAAGTTAACTATTCCACCAGTAAACCACACAACAACTTACTAGAAACACTTCGCAATAAACAGGTAACATTAGGAGTTAGTTTGATCCACAGGTCGGCGCGGTTAACCCCCATAGTCCGAAACTTGTTCCGTTTCCTTTACGGGTTTAACCTTTTAGAACTTGCTTCCACGCCTTCGGAAGCGGCGACAAATTAATTTTGACGTATCGCGGTTGTGAGGAAATTCTCCATTTACGTGGTGACGTCATATATAATGTGCTTCGTGAGTTGAAATGTTTGGGAGTATGTGTTTGTGTGACGTGCATTTCATTAAGGATTACTGAACAGTTTTAGGGCCTGGAACTGTGAGCTGGTCACACGACAAAGTTCCGAATATTGCGGTCAAATGTACGAAAATAAAGCTGTATAATTATAAACCTTGATATACTGTTTGCTCGAAGTCTAACAAGTCTAAAAAACCATATGGACTGACAATGCGCTCTTGATAAAACACCATACTTCATCAGTCATTTCTTCCTCTACCACGTATGGTAAATCAATACCCACAGAATGTACTCTTTGCCCTAGGACCCAGTTACCCCTAAACTCTTATCAGTACACAGATGGCTGCATCCTATTGCTGAGGTACAACTCTCCACTGTTACAATACTTAATAAGGATTTATTTATTTAAACTTTATGTACATAATGCCTTGGGCATGTTCTACCACCTTAGGGGGATGCAGAGACAAAACATAATAGGCACCTATTACGGTAATTTCCAAGAATGAAATACATAATTTATACACATACAAACAAAAATACAAAGTTGAGAGAGATAAAAATACATAGATGGAGAAATACAACAAATTAATTATGGGACGAGTCTGTCAACTTCTTAAGTAAGTGTTCGTGAGCTTATACCTTAAATGTATCTACCTTGGATTTCCGTAACAACCCCTCAATCAATCGACATCGACTCCTCGAAGATCCCATTGAAACTGTAGATGTTATATAAACTCAATGACCTGATTCGCAATTGAATAAGTTAGATAAGCAGTTGGAAGTTCTGGAGGTAATAAGAAACCTAATTTAATTTAGTTCACTGGATTATGGAAAGTACCCACCTACATCTTATTATGAAAATAATACATATTTTCTGGTATTTTTTACGTGCCTAAGTTTGTTATCTGTGTAGGTACATTTTAATTCAAATACACAGGTAAAGCCTTTAGGGGAGGCCTGTGTCCAGCAGTGATATGATGATGATGATACAGGTAAGTACTGTAGACTGGCTGGCTGAGCCATATACAAACTTATTTAATTTAGGTACTTTATTCGTATGTGATAAACGCTATTGATAAGACAGATTTGTCGGGCATATTGAGCTAGATAAAAATATATATAAATAAGTTAATTCATGCAATATACGAAACAATAATGAAAAAGACTTTCCCGATACCACAATACTTACTATTCACACGGAGAGTTTCAAAAACGCAGACGAACTTGGACATAAGTTTACAAAAGAAACCGAAAAAGACTCAGATTTTTTGTGTCAAAAAGCTGAGGCGTTTATTTGTTTAAACTCACCAATCTATGGAAGTACCAGTCGTATTGGAAGAAATGTTGTTGTATGTGACAGCCAGATTCATGAGCAATAGTATAGGCTATAAAACATCACGCTACGACCCAAGGAAGCGGAGCAGTAACCAAAGATGAACTTAAAACAAGTGGAAAAACCCACGCAACCAAAATCAGGAGCAGAAACCAGTGTAATACAATCCACATCACTTCCAAACACAACAAAAAGCGGTCTCACCAAAACACAGCGGTAACAAAATAACAATTACTTGTTCATTGTTTATGCTCACTATGAGTCACTGCGCCATTGCGTGGGCTAAGGTCGACCTGTTGCTAATGTACCATCTTTATATTATGTGTTACAAGTAGGTACCTACATAACGTAGTTACATCACCGTGGCGACTCTTTTAACGCTGTCATGAGCTTGGTCGATGGATATTTTAATTATTTCTAATGGTTTCAGACAGTTTGGTTGATAAGCAAATAGGCAATAGAACATTCTTGAACGAGCTACAATTACCTAAGTGTAATTTTATGATCTTGAACTAGAGAATAATCATAAATAAATCTTTGGCACTGGATAATAAAATCCACGATCTTATATTAGAGACAGATGTAGGATAGTCTTGAATTACAGTTCAGCTCTGATAAATAGAATATGTTATTTAAGTCAAAGGTCAAGAAGGAACACCAAATTAATGGTAGGTAAAAAATAGTACGCTTTGAATACCTACATGACGTAAGTACCTACTCAGATTCATCAAAGTCAAATCAGTTATTTAAAAAACACCATTAAAAGTAAAAGGCACTTCTAAACTTGATATACAAAAATAAAGAATTAAACTTAGCTGCCCATGGCAAGAAACTCTATACATACTCTTTTAAAATAAATGTTTTACAATATTTGTATAACCTGATATGAATCTGAAGACCTAAGGACAGAGATAGAAGTAGTGAACATAATACTAAATAAAAAGAAGATGGAAGATTTCTAACTAGACCAGCCGAATAATGTTCCACTGCAGAGCGAAGGCCTCTTCTCGTACAGAGAAGGCACGAGCATTGATCACAATGCTCGCTTTAGTGATATCAGACTTTCATAAATAAGTCCAGATTCCTTCACGATGTTTCCCACGCCAATATCCGTAGTGATTAACTTAGAAAGTCCATACGAAACGAGATGATAATGATCATTGTCCCTAATGACCATTGTGATAGCAATCCAGGGCCCATGTCCAACAGTAAACCGTTTACCGGCTCCGAGTTAGTCCGTCCTCATAATCCGAATTATCATTTATTGCGGACAGAAAGGGTCCTAAAACGTTTTGTGTAACCGAATCCAGGATATAATGGAGTTTGATAATTGAATTTTATAATTAACAGACTGTTGGGACGGGCGATTTTGTTTTATATCGAGAACAATACAACGTTTGAAGGGGATTTAGGTATTTGTTCAGTATTAATTGTCTGATTGGATTATTTATTTTTAGAATTGTAAGGTAACACCCCCAATAATCGACACTTTAACGTGCGCAAACAAGCATTTTTTCAAATATTTTCTTACTTTATGATATTATAAGGTATTTTGGAGTATTGGGTAACGCTTCAGACTTCGTTGCGTAATATTTGAAAGCAAACATAAGTTTCATATAAACAAATAAAGTAGTAATATATCGAAATAAATTAACGTTTTTTGGTCTAGTGATCGACAGTAGAATTCTATTTTTCGACACCCGGTAATCGACATGTTCCAGTAATCGACATCCAATAATCGACATATTCCTAACACTTCTAAACAATAAATCCCAATAGAAAAGCCGAGATAATCTAGTATTATATGTGACGAAATAAAAATTTAGTCTTAATCAGTATTTTGATCATTTTAATCAACAAACAATCTTATAATAAACAAATAGTGGCTAGTAATTCGTAGGTTTCTAAAAAAATACACTTTTGCAATATAATACATCTCTTAAATGTTAAACAATAAATGTAGAAGATGTGTCATTTGGTTTCGGTTTAGTATCCACCTTTTCTTGTTTTTTTATTGTTTTTATCTGTTTTTTGTTTTTCTATCTTCCTCAATTTTAATCGTTTTCTTTTTTCTCTTTCCTTGGATTTAATTTCTAATTTTTTCACCTTTCTGACAACTTCTATTGCCTGTATTATTTGAAAAAGTGCGGAATTTTTTTTTGGTGCCATAAAAAACATTTATGTCGATTATAGGAACATGCGAAAAAAAAAACTCCAGTCATCGACAAGCGTGTTTTCATATTATATTATAAACTTACAATTGCAAAGACATTACTAAAAACTAAAGAATTTGGGTTCTAACTTAATAAATAATTTACATGCTCGGTCAAGCAAAACAATTAAAAGTTATGGGCATTATATCTTGCTCACCTCCTTAGCGATTTCGCTAATGAAACGGGAGTTAATTTAGAGATCTCTGCCGGTTGGTATGTTCAGCTACGCCATTTTCTTTAAAACAGCCGAATCTATGAAATATCTTTCGCAAAGATAGCTAGATAATCCTCAACTATGTTTATGGTTCAAATACGTTTCGAAGCGAGACTCAACTCTTGTTTTTTTTCGTTAACTTTTTAAGTGTCGAACACTGGGGCTCTGTCGAACACTGGGTGTTTTACCTTACATTCGTGATTTGTGTCTGGGAGCCGGCAGTGAGAGGGATTTAATTTTGAACGGTGAATAGCGAATGAAATCACTAATTGATTTGCTTAATTTACGTGTAGCGTTTTTTATATCTAGGAAGTTTATTGATTTGACTGCCTCGTTGGTCTAGTGATCGCAAAGCGTGACTGCTGAGCATGTGATCTTGAGTTCAATTCCCAGGTCGGACAAAGTGTTATTGGGTTTTTCCATTAGAAATTTCCCAGTAGCAGCTTCGGAGTCTTGATTTGTGCCTGTTTGATGGCATAAGGCTGGCCCCCCATTACATGGGACTTAAAAACATCTGGCGAAATGCGGGTATACATCTGCCTAACCGTTCGGGGATTACAAGCGTGATATTATGTGATATTTTTATTTCTCTTCCAACTTCCTCCTTCCTATTAGCATGGAAGGCACGTACCAGGTATGATTCAATTCTTGACGCTAGAAAGTGACAGGTCTGCCGTCTGTTGTATGGAAAGCGGTCAGTCAGGTCGGCGGCGCGGTAGATCGGAATACAATCCGCTAACCGCATCTGTGCTGTACTTGTTACGTGGTGTGTGGTCTTGGCAATATCGTTATATTACATTATAGACTACTAGCGACCCGCCCCGGCTTCGCACGGGTGCATGTATTATACATATAAACCTTCCTCTTGAATCACTCTATCTATTAAAAAAAAACCGCATCAAAATCCGTTGCGTAGTTTTAAAGATCTAAGCATATATAGGGACAGACAGAAAAAGCGACTTTGTTTTATACTATGTAGCGATTTGGGGTACAAATTTTAATGTACTTAATATCTTTCTGAAAACGATCATAACAATATTTATGGCAAGTAAGTTTGATCGGCTGCTACAGATCGACAAGATTAAATACATGCTTACGCCCGCGCCTATATGTCCTCATTAAATTATCCCAGGGGAACCAAACATTTTTCTGGAATACAAAGTAGCCTATTCCAGACCATAATCTATCTCTGTGCCAAATGTCATCCAGGTCCGTTCAGCCGTAATGGCCTCATCGAGTAACATCTATCCAAACTTTTACATTTATAATAATAAGTAAGATAATAACAAGCCTTTGAGCACTTTATAAAAGTGTGTCTTCAAAGCTGCTCTAACAGGCGTAAAAAAACGCTACAAGCCATATCAATACACCTGCTATCTCCTAAAAGAGGAAACTCCGTAAAATTCAGTCTATCACACCATGAAAGCAGGTGATAAACCTCACATCTCAACTTCATAATCCGGAATCTATCCGCAATAAAAACACCATAAAACATTTTAGTGGGAAAATAAAAACGCCGCCATATTTTGCATGTATGACGGAGTTTTTGCTACGTTCTGTAATAAAGTGACTCTTTACGACAATATCGGAGTTTTGATGGGCCCCGACCTTTTTATCGAAGGGTTTCCACTTGACACTAAGTTTTCGTGAGTGATTTTCGGTAACTTCGTTATGTGAGAGTGGATTTAGTAGGTGTAAGTTATAAGTCCGCTGGGTTGAGGTGGTCGAGGAAATGGCGAGGAAACGAATGTTTTCAAATTGGCCAAATGCATTTGGTCATGTTTGTGAATAGGCTCTGTTGGTTGGGATTGGTCATCTCTTAACTGCCATGGCTTAAGTACATCTTTATTATTACTTGTCAAGCCCTGAATTACCCGGCTCTGTGAAGATAGGCTTGGTAAAAAGTCTTGCAATAGCAAAGTGTATTACATGTTCCGTTGACACAGTTCTGTACAAAAGGGGGCAATTCTACTAACTTTTACGAACGATCAAAGTCTAATCTCATTCTGAATGTATCAAAGATACCTCTAATTTTCTTAAATTTATTTAACATTGATTGTTGCTGAGATGAAATTACGACTACTTTTTGAATGTTGACCAACAGGACTCTCTTAATACAAAAGTAATCACTGTCCTTCACAAACTGCTCTTTATATCATACAAGTTGTAAGTCTGTTGTTACGACTTACTAAGAAGTAGCTGATGTAGTAAGTTTCTTTCAAGTTATTACAAGTTTTCTTCTCAGCAACGGATTGGAGGGGTTCATCCCTAAATAAAGCCAAGCAAATAAAGTATGTCATGTACTAAAGTTTTGTATGATTTAGAAATAAGTAACTTGTTTTTCTTGGAAACAAGTTCCAGGTGCTACGAGAGAATGAACATTTAAGGGAACTTCCTGCTGTCAGAAGATATAACAAAGGAGCTGTCGAGCTGATGGTTTCAGCAATTAGGATGATTGTGGACTGATATGGTGATGATAGCGAAACCGGTGGAATAATCTCCTTAGAGAGGTTTTCTCAAGGGAGTACAGTTTGAGATTCTTCATGTACCTTAATTACGTTCTTAAACGGTTGGCAACACGTGTGTGATGCTCCCGGCGTTCATTTATTTATTTACTTATTAAAAATGGCATGTTAACAATATAAACACAGACAGGACATCACGTTACAGACATGCACAACATTTGCTTATCGCAGTGTCTGTTCTGGAAAATTGGTGTTGCAGGCGTCCATAGGCTCCGGGACTATTTCCCATCAGACGGGCCGCATGCCTGTATGCCCCCATACGTGGTATAATAAGAAGAAATTAAGGCAATATGTAAAAGAAAATAGATTGAGAAAGAAAAATCGAATCTCTCATGGCCCCTTTCTGTCCCAAATATCCATTACATTGGAAACCATAAGACCAAAGTGGTCAAAAACTACTGGACCCCGGACACTCATAACTCCAACATCCCCAATTCCGTCCTATACTATAAATAAGACAAATGTTTTATTTCGACGTGCGCAAATATAAAAGAGCAATATACGGGTCGGGGGGCAGAGAAAGGAGTACATATGAATGTGGGCCGCGGCATTGAATGCTTGGCATCCGCAATATCCACCTTTGTCCGTTTTTATTGTCCCGACGTGACAGGTGGCACTCGGAGACACTTTTAATGTTCCCTCGGATGCCTCCGAAGTCTGCCGAAGATACCCGAAGACCAGAATGTTTGTATTAAAATAGAGCATGTAAAAACGTCAGGTATTTTTTGTAGATCGCTTTATTTAGCCGGATTCCACGATATTTGTTTGAAGGTGGGAAAAGTTTTGCTGTAGATCCAAATTCTCTGATCCCTTTTTTATTCGTGGAACGTGCTGGTGAAAGGAAAATTCTCAGTTTACGTAAGTTTTTTCTGGGTTCCTTTTTTCAAGTATGAATTGTTAAATCCTTGGGTGTCAAGAGCGGGTCTTTGTAGAGATTTGCATATTATTAAGGTAGGTAGGCAAATTGGATGGGACAGGCTAAGGGCGAACGTTGCGGTGCAAAGACGATAAGTATGTACCAACAAACTGTGATAGAATTGATTATACATTGAAGTGTATTTTAAGCTATGAGAATTTCGTTTACGCGTTAATTTTCCAAGGACATACAAACCGATAAAGTTTTACTAGCTTCTGCCCGCGACTTTGTTCGCGTTAAAGTTAATAATGTCGGGATAAAAAGTATAAGCCCACATGCCTTTATAAACTATAACGTATCTCTGTGTCAAACTTCATCCAGATCTGTTCAGCCGTTCTGGCGTCATTAAGTAACAAACACACATCCAAACTTTCGTATTTATAATAGTAATAAGATAGTAAGGTCAGATATTATATCATAAAACATATTTTTAGCAAAAATGGCGACAAAGCTTTGCAAATATTATTGTATCGTGACCAAATGTCATTGAAACTGATTCAAATGTTAATGAATACAGTAAATAGTATTGAATGGGATTCAATTAACAAAATAACGATCTAAGGTTAATCGTTATGTTAAACTTATTTGTTTTAGTCACGCTTAGCTTTATGCAAGGTGAATGAAGTCAACATAGCCTTATTAATATTTTAATTCTAGCTTCTGGCGGCCTACCGCCACCTCTTAAAACAATATTATTTTAATAATACTTTGTAATTTGGTCTTGGGTTCGATTCCCAGGTCGGGCAAAGTGTTATTCGGTTTTTCCATCAGGAATTTCTAAGTAGCAGCCTCGGAGTCTGGATTTGTGCCCGGTTAACGGCAATATGCTCGCCCCTTATTACATGGGACTTAAACATACTAGCGAAATGTGGGTAAACTAATGGGTACACCTCTACCTAACCCTTTGGGGATTACAGGCGTGATGTTATACTATTGAAAGCTTATTAATGTTTTAATACTAGCTTTTGTTCTTGACTTCATCTGTGTAGACTTCAGATTTAAGCCAACGTCCTAAATTATCCCAGGGGATCACAAAACCGGGATAAAAGTTCTAAAGATTCTGGGTTAAGCTAGAATATTTATATGTAGACCAACGTTCAGGTAATTCCGTTCAAACGTGAAAGAGTAACTCCATCACATCCATCCATCCATACTTGCAAACTTCCGCGCGTGTGTGTAGTAAGACAAGATTAGTGTCTGTCTTTCTGATCGCTACGTATCTAAAAGAAGAGTAGATTCTGATTAAAACCAGATAATTTCTTCAGTCGCCAAACTCAAATGTACCAATACAGTTACATAAAACCAACTTTATTATAATAAAAGTGTATGATGTATGGAATTTTTTGCCCATTCTTCTCCATACGAAACTACCTTTTGGAAAGAGACAACTATATTTAACTCCTTTTTCTTGTAAATGACGTCCAAAAGTGCCTTTCAATGGTCTTATTAAATAAATAAATAAATAAATATCTTGGGACAACTCACACACGGCCATCTGATCCCAAGCTAAGCAGAGCTTGTGTTATGGTAACCAGACAACTGATATACATACTTATATAATTTATAAATACATACATATTATAGATAAATTACACCCAGACACAGAACCAACAATTATGCTCATCACACAAAGTTTGTCCTGGGTGGGAATCGAACCCACTACCTCCGGCTTTGCAGTCAGGGTCACTAACCACTAGACCAACGAGGCAGTCAGTGGCAGGCAGTCAGTATTAAAATGAATAATTTGACTTTGATTTTAGTGTGGCCATGTGTAAATGCCTTTAATAAGTTTGTTGGTTTGCCCTGTCTAAACGGTTCAATTTCATCCCTTATCTTGGTGAACTAGGGGTGACGGGAAAGCAATTAATTGACCCAAATCTTGTGATAGATACCGTACAGGGATTGCTTACTGACTGCAAATTTGAAGTTCCGTTACAGGACACTGGTAAAGCAAACTGAAGGAATATTAACAACTAAACTTTATCTCGTTATACGAATACTATAATGAGGCTTGATTGTTTATTGTTTGTCCAGAAAAAGAGGACCAGTAGTCAAAGTCAAAGTCAAAGTCAAAATATTTATTTCAATTAGACCATTTACAGGCACTTTTGAATTATCAAGGAGTCGGTCAGTCAGTCAGAAAGTTGAAGCTAACGTCCGTTTTGCTCGTTCCAAAACGGAGGTAGGTAGGAGAAGAACGAGCAAGAAACTCTACTGACACTCTACTACTTTCAGAGATTACCTCTGAAAAAACAGATCCGATCTCAGTCTTTCACTGATAGAAACAAATTGAATATTTTTATTGTACAGGTACTTGAGTTCCACGCGGACGAGGTAGCGGGCAGACTAGTATTATAATATAATTCTGGCGGATTTATTACATCCTACTTCTTCATCATAAACGCGATAGTTTTTGAGGATAAATGGATGTTTGTTGCTCTTTCACGCTTAAACGGCTAAACACAATGACATATAGATATTGGTTTTGCTTATTGAACGCAGTCAAAGTCGGGGGCAGAAGTAAGTTTGTGATATATGTATTTTGTAGATAGGACTCTCTACTAAACATTTAGACTATATTCCATTAAATAGCTCTAGAAATACTGGTAAACAAAAACACAACATTATTTTCTAAGAACTGAGAAAAAACAGTCATATTTTCCAGCTTATTTTATAAGTGACTACTTACTGAGAGATGGGAGAGTCTCAAAAACTGTTTAATTAAATTAAAATATGAATTGAAACAGGAAATGGAACGTGAATAAAGTCCGGCTTAGTCGGTGCCAATCATGGCGTGGCGTGTTGAGGAGATGATCCTAATTATACGCAGCGG
The DNA here is from genome assembly GCA_949316365.1 of Hoplodrina blanda. NCBI lineage: Eukaryota > Metazoa > Arthropoda > Insecta > Lepidoptera > Noctuidae > Hoplodrina > Hoplodrina blanda. The sequence continues at coordinate 1,236,522 of OX438590.1, forward strand.
TTGACCTGACCACTTGAGGCACTTGCCTGGCTTCAGACTGACAGACACAGGCGACACAGAAGGTCTACACTAGCCTGCTTCTGACAATAGATGTGATGTGAACTGAGGATTTTATAGTAGGTACATTATGTTACTAGTGAGGTAAGTTTGCCATAACTGTCGAGGCTGGATTAGCCCGAGCCGTAGGCGAGAGCGTCGTGGAGCCGAGAGTGTAAAGATAAAATGCTCACGCGTTTCATACAATGTTTTTCGACACACTCGTGAGAAATAAACATTGTTATAATAACAATAAAATATTCATTGATACTAAAATAAAATTACAATCAAATACATAATACACACTGCCTCGTTAGTCTAGTGGTCACAAAGCGCGACTGTTGCGCATGAGGTCTTGGGTTCGAATCCCAGGCAAAGTGTTATTGGGTTTTTGCATCAGGAAATTATTATTTTCTGAAACGCGTTATTTTCCTTTTCCAGCAAGAGCAGAGAGAACAGAGTTGGTTTTCTGTCCTTCGTTCTCTCGCGGCACGACAGGCGATTGGATCAAGACTCGGTTCTGCATTAAAATGAATTTACAACTATGCGATGTGCCGCATGTTGTGTGGATTCAAGAGTGTTCACCGTGCAAATATTTCAGCGACTCGAAATAGATTTACATAGATGATGTGCTGATGAAGTTAGCAATTTGGGCAGTAGGATTAACCAATTCTGAGATTCGATACCGTATGTTAGTAATCTGAATGTGTGCTTATCCAATTAGGTATTAGTATTTCCTAGTATTTGCGTTGCATAGATCACATCGCAGTCCTTCCGGATAAATTTTTTGGTATCATCAGACGCCATTTTTTATTCTCGGCGTCAATAAAGAGGTGATACGTTTAACGTGTACAATATCTGTGTCTGCCTGTGACATCTTAGCTCTTAAACGGCTGAACCGATTTTGATGAAGTATCTTTTTACTTGAAATCACTAGGTAGGTTTAATTTCACCAACAATAGTACGAAATTTTTGCATAATAAATAACAGAGAATATTTAAATACACTTTCGCTCTCCAGACTCTAAAAAATATTTCTGATATGTTTAAGATTGGAAGCTTAAACCTATGCCACGAATGGCCAGGGTTGCCAGGTAAACGACTTTTACATTTAAAACAACCTAAATAACCCACGTTTCCATAGCAAAATCGTACATACCTGGTGATTTAATTATTCAAATAATATTAATGTCGACTTTTTATCTGGCAACCCTGAGTGTTTATACATAATATCATTTTGCTAATGTGTTCTTACCGAAATTGAGTGTCAAGTTGTATTAGAATTCGTATAAAGTTATTCGTAATTTTGTTGTGTTAAGCATGTGTAATGAAATACATTAGAGCTTAGTACACACTGAACGGAGTTAATGCTTTGAGGTTTCATATCAAGATATACGATTATACTCGTATTTTCATAATTACGTTTCTATATAGATATTACATAATTTAGTGAGGTAAAGTGTGGATAATCAAACATTATACATATTTTGCTATGATAACATGATAGCCTACCTCTATCTCTTAAAATGGTATTATTTTATTATTACTTTGCCTTGCGCACTGCTGGCATTTTCAAGGCTCGGCTCAGCGCCGAGAGTTGACAATCCAATAACAGAAATTACAAAGTAATATTATCTAAAATGGTACTGTTTTAAGGGATGTTGGTAGGCCCCCTTGTAGATATTATAGGCCCTTTTTGAGTCTTCTTCTTATGTTTTTTTTTGTTCTGGTATGGTGACTCTGGAACCTCTGGGCCTATATGCAATATCTACCATTTCAAGTTTGGATACAAACCTTTATCAACAATGAAAGCTACGCAAAAAAGAAATATTATGAACAGTGAAAAAATACAACAAAAATCTGTAAACAACCCACAACACCCACTCATAAATCACCATTTCACCTGCTTATCCACAAAAACACCGTCGAAAAATCCGCACCATGGACTGCATATTGTTTAATTCATGTAACGATACCGTCCGCCATAACCCTTACATTTAATTAGCTGCCCCTTCAGCATACAAACGAACCGAAGGACCCTCCCACACAATTACTGTATTAATAGCATTGCTTGCTCAACTTTTGGAAAGACCCCGTTGTTTTAGAATAGGTTTATGCTTGGGTAAGCTGGATTTTTGGGTAGACGAAGGATGTTTGGACTGTAAAGGATTATACAAAGATAGAAAGATAAATGTTTATTGACACAGACCATGTGCACACAAAAACATTATTACCTATTTATTTATTTAAACAGGCCCAGTTTAAAATGCCACACCACTTGTGCCTGACACTGGACCTTTGTGTGTGACGTATCGGGTGTAAATCAGTTTTATTATCATACTAGCCCTATCCCCGCGACTTCGTTCGCGTGATTTTTCTTACGGATTCCTAATTTTTTGTAAATAAAATATAGCCTATAACACTCAGTGATAACGTAGCTTCCAATTTGTGAAAGAATTTTCAAAATCGGTTCAGGAGATCCAGACATTACCCTACAAACAAATGTTACCTCTTTATAATATTAGTATAGATATACACTATGTAACAAAAACCCTGTCAGATCAGTGTTGCCGTTGATCAGTTTTTATGTTTTATTTTAATTTAATTACTTCTTCTTTCTTCTTTTTTTTTTACTGGGGAAAAATAATAATCTCAAATCCATTAAATGGTTACGTATATGTGTACGCAGTACGATGCCGAATAATACCCTTAAGGATCGGACAGGGTTTTTGTTACATGCTGTAGATAGATATATAAACCATTTATTTGGTGCACACATAAGACAGCAGGTCTCACAAAAAGACAGTTAAAAGATAACGAATTTTATTCTAGTCCACACATAACATCACGCCTGTAATCCCCGAAGGGTTAGGCAGAGGTGTACCCATTTATTCTATTTCATTCAATCACTAAATCAAGATTCTTTGATGATACGTCATAGTCACATTATTATTTTGTTCCTAAGAAATGGCACGATCACCAATGATTCGCCATCACTCTGGTGTAAGTCATCACCAAGCCAGTACGCGATGTCCAGCCAGCTATAATTATTCACCAAGAAATCTATCTAGGTAGATATTAATTAATATCTCCATACGTTTAGCCAAATAGTTGAGCAGTTACGCGGTATCCTTCAAAGCGAATAACTTGGCGCATAATGAAATTCCACTTGTCAAGCCGAACTGAAGTCTTGGCACAAAATAATTCAGACTAGTTCTAGTCTAAAGCTGTATTATATTTTGGGATAGTTCATAATCTTCGCGTCAGTTCGTATGTATGGCATACTGTGGTGGAAACTTCAAGTTCTCAAGGCGATTGTTATTGAAAACAAACGATTAGCGAATTTGATACTGTTTGGCATACAAAATGGTGATACCCCGAATTTTCTCACAGAACTATTTTCATCCTGAGGTAGAATTACATTCTGTGTAGGTAAGGGTAAATGGTAAGTATAATAGCATTATAGTTAATGCTATACACCTTAGTTTTTATTTGCCATAAATCTGAAATATAGAATGAATGGCTAAACTTATTTAAAAAAAAAGTTAAAGTTAAAGCATTTATAATTTCAATTAGACCATTTACAGAGACTTTAGAATTGTCAATTAGTCGGTCAGTTAGTCAGAGAGTTAGTCAGTTAATCTGAAAAGGGGACATCGTTCGATCATTGTTCTTTTAATGAAAATTAAAAGAACAATGGTTCCCTTTTCAGATTTATTGTAAACAAAAACTAAACTTGTAAATTTTGTTTCTGACAGAAGAAAAATAAATTCAATAACCTACTTAACGTTGAACCAAATAAACGTAAAAACAACACTCGATCGATCAAAACCGAAACTGATTCAAAAGTAGAACAAAACAATATCAATAAATAAATCTTTAACAAACTCAAACTTTTAACAAGAAAACAATACAATACCTATCAGAAACAAACATGGTAGCACGCCTCAACCAGACTAGCCTTATTAAGACGATGCGAGAAATATAGTGCGATTTGCCGTACATTGCAGGACCGTGCGGCTGTCGTGTCATAAAAGACCGATCATCATCATCATCTGCGTAGCCTTTTCCCAACTAAGTTGGGGTCGGCTTTCAGTCTAACCAGATGCAGCTGAATACCAGTATTTTACATGGAGCGACTGCCTATCTGACCTCCACAACCCAGTAATTGGGTAATACGATATCCCTTGGTAAAACTGGTTGTCAGACTTTCGGGCCTTCTGACGACCCGTAACGACTGTCAATGTGACCGATCATTGACGGAAATGTAACACAACTTGCACGATATTTCTCGTCTAAATAAGCTTTAATAAACCAACTTCATGTAACACCGCATGCATTGTCAATGAAGCCATCTTATTAACAAACTTTAATTAAAATGTTTTCATTAAAAACAGGAAGTTGAAAACAATCGGAGCTCATAAGCCAAAACCCCCAACTTTCCGACTGAGTATAATCTGTCTAAACCTGTCAATGGAGATGTGGATGAAGAGATTAGTAGGGGGGTGGAGGGGATGGTTATTGAAATGTGGAAATTGTGCGTAGGAGTAGCTTAAACGGTGCGGTTACACGAATTGAATGATGGTCTGAAACGAAATGTGTGTCGGTTATTTTTTTTATATTGTGCCGGTATTTTCTGTATTTTTTTATTCTCGTACCTATAGTACCTATACGATGTTCAAAAGCGCTCTTTGGCCCTGATGATGATGAATGAATGAATTGTCTTTGACTTTGAAATCTTCCCCGGTGAATTTAAGTGATCATGAGATGAACTGTCAATTCCTAGCATCAGTATAAAAGCTCACTTCACTGGTATTAATAGAGGCAAATCTTACTCGTCACTAATAACACTAGATTTTGCCAGCGATTTCGGCCGCGTAATTTTTCTTGCAGATCTCAATTTTTTTTAATTATGGAGTATAACCTAAAGTACTCAGTGATAACGTAATTTCTATTAATGAAAGAATTTTCAGTTTTCGACCAGTAGTTTTGGAGATTTCGCAAGTAAAATAAAAAACGAACAATCTACCTATATTCAGCTTTATAATATTGGTATAGCATTAACGTATTTTATAATAATCGACACAACCGTAACTTGGTACCCGAAGAAAAACAAAAACATACTTTTTACTACAGATTTAGCTATGTTAATGGGAAACTTAAACCCATATAACTTCTCACACCCCTCAAAACTATAACAAGAACTATTCCAACAAAACACAACCACAACCAAAATCCATTCTAATTTAGTCCCAATTAAAGTGGAAACTCGATTGAAAAAACAAATTAACGACACCACAGCCATCAATGAACGTGTCGACTTGTCGGCGGATTAGTTTGGTCAGACTTAGTACGCGTGCGACTGGAACAGTGAGTGTGAATAAAGAGATAGAGTGACAGCTTTACGAATCATTTCGTTAATTGCAGTCAAGCGAGAATCGTATAATACATCAAGGAGTAACAAGAATATTTTAACCAGGATTTGGTAAAAACCTAATTGAAAAGAGTGTCCGTGGAGTTTCATGCTCGTTCTTATTCTTGGAACGAGAATTCAGCTTTAACTTTCTGGCTAACTGACTGCGATTTCGAATTCCGAATGAAAAGTAATAGTCACATTGGCGTGAACATTAAGTACAGCAGATATTTTATAAATGTCGCTACTCTTCTGTTGTTGTATTGATGCTTCAAAACCTCATAAGCCCTAACCATTTTTAACTGCCAAGCAATACAAAAGGTGAATGAATTCACCGCGGTGACAGACCGTAGCATTGATATTTCACAGTCATATTTTACTGTTAAATAACATCTACGTTTTGAAGCAAAAATCTATTGGTAATAATATAAAAAAATGGATGGTTTATGTGTAAGAGGTGCAAAAATAGAAGGTGGAGGAGGATGGTGGGTGGTGGTGGTGGTGGGTGGAGGTGTAATAGTCCGATAAAAAAAGTTCTTTCACTTGTAGAAAGCTACGCTTTTGCTAAGTGTCATACCTATACCTTGCCTACTACGCGTACAGACACTAGTCTATACTTAATTACTCAAGTCCCACGTAATGAGACACCATTGGTTTTCTATTGTTCTGTCATACCGGTATGACAAACAGGATTTGAGCGGTTAATATTATAAAGCTGAACAACTAAAACTACCGGCCCGATTCTAAAAATTATTTTGCTGCTAAAAAACCACCTTTAACCCCTTAAAAATTAAAAAATCCCTAAATGATCAGTGATCCATAAGAAAATTCACGTGGATGAAGTCGCGGACAAAACCTATGTCACATCAAAAGTGTCTCGGGATCAAGATGTATTTGGTAATAATAATATATTGATCCCTAGACACTTTTGATGTGTGTAGTATATTATATGGCGAGTTGTTCAGATTATAATCTCATATGCACATGTAAGGCTCGTCTCATTAATACTCAGCCAGCAGTGACTGGTTCAGTTAATCCAGGATTAAGCCGCTATCCCGGCTGTAGGGACGGTTTTTCTCCAGCGCACAGGATTAAGGAATGTTTCCTCACAAATTGTTGGCCAGACTTACGAGTGATGCGGTAGGTAAACAGGATTGTATAAGAGTTATACAATACAATGTATGGTAATGAGAATGGCTGCTGAAAACAATTTATGGAGAGATATGTTGATGATTTTAATTGTATAAATGCATCGATATAACTATACATGATATATTATTTTTTTCGCCTCGTTAGTCCAGTGATCGCAAAGCGCGACTGCTGAGCATGAGGTCTTGGGTTCGATTCCCAGGTCGGGCAGTGTTATTGGCTTTTTCCATCAGGAATTTCTTAGTAGCAGCCTCGGAGTCTGGATTTGTGCCCGGTTGATGGCAATAGGCTCGCCCCCTATTACATGGGACTTAAACATAACTGGCGAAATGTGGGTGTACTAATGTGTACCTCTGCCTAACCCTTTAGGAATTACAGGCGTGATGTTATGTACTTTTAACATTATCAATTTTGTACCCTGTGACAACAAGATCATTATAAAATGAACATGGTATGAAAGTTCTGTTTCCCCAAAACTATTTACAACTATAAGCGAAAACCCAATTTTAACTAACCCTGTTAGTCTTTCATTACATTTCGAACCCTCCACATATTGGCAACAGCGAAAAGTTTTCAACACAGATGTGAGGAGAATGGATATCGCACGTTCAACAACTCTATACCTAAAGCCCCTGCACACGGCGTATTTTAAACGCGCAGACGACGCGCGTTTCAAGAACACGCGTTTTCTGCGCCGTAGATACCGATTTTTGCGTTTTTATAAAATCAAACGCGCGTAAAGCGCGATACAAACGTGCGTGTGAAGCGCGTTCGAAACTCGTTTGAAGCGTGTACAAGGGGTCGGAGTAGGGGTAGAGGAGGGGCAACTGACGAGGGGTCTCTGACCAAAACGCGGAAGCTACGAGCGACTACAGCGCGTCTGTACCGCTGTATCTGCGCGTATACGCGCAGTTGACGCGCGTTTCACGATCGCCCCGTGTGCTTAGGTTACAAGGTTGCGTTCAAATCTCGTTTGAAGCGCGTATACGCGCGTCATTTGCGCGTCGTCTGCGCGTTTAAAATACGCCGTGTGCTAGGGGCCTAATGTTATAAAGAGGTAGCTTGTTTGTTTTTATGATTTGTAAGAGGTAATCTCTGGAAATACTGGTCCTATTACAAAAATTGCGGATTGAGGTTTGCCAAGGAGTGGAACAGTTAAGGCAAGTTAAAATTTGAAAAGAAAAATCACAGCGACTTAACGCTTAACATAAACATAACTTCACGCCTGTGATCTCCGGAGGGTTAGGCAGAGGTGTACCTACCCATTAGTACACTCACATTTCGCCAGTTATATTTAAGTCCCATGTAATAGGGGGCGAGCCTATTGCCAACGCTTAACAATGTGGCTCATACATTTTTCATTCAAGATATCAGGCGATTCTATCTTTATTTAGTGTTAAAAAGAAGCTGCTCCAGTGATATGAGAAGACAGCTTGTGTTTTCCAGGTATCTCTACATCTGTGTATTATCAGTGCATGTAATACAATAGTGGGTATCGCAAAGTTTGCGGTCTCCAGCGCAGTGCGATGTCCCCGGACAACACGTATTGCATTTACAATATACTGCTGGTAAGGACGAGGACTAATCCTTTAGGGATGTTTTCAGGCTTCACTGTCGCTTCTTTCTACATACAATATGTACGGTCGGGGTCATAAGTGGAGTAGCAATCTACAAAGCAAATCGATTGACGCTTTGGTTAAACTTACGACCATTCGACGTCGTGTGCGAATTTTTAGGTGTACGTAGGTAGTGTGTTATTACGTTCAAAAGTGCCTTATAATGGCCTAATTAAATATATGATTTGACTTTGACTTTAACTTTGAATACATCACTTATACACACAGACGTAGGTACGGCCTGTACCGCGTGTTCACAGCAATTCAAACCTTAGCATGCTATTGCACTTATGACCCCTACCGTACATTACTTACCTACCGCAAAGTTCTATTTTTCCCTATAATATTTATTATTTAGGAGCAGTTTCAAATATCCTGGTTACATAACTATAAAAGGCAACCATTACTGACTGACTGATCTATCAACACACAGCTCAAGCCACTGAACGGATTACTCTGAAAGGCATGCAGATAGATATTATGACGAAGGCATGCGCTAAGAAAGGGTTTTACAAAATTCACTCCCTTATGGGGATAAAAAGTAATTTAACGCTGATGAAAAGACAAGCGGACGGAGTCTCGAACAAAAGCTAGTTCCATTATATTTGTGGACATCCCGAAACTTGTGAAAGTATTCTCCAGACACCTATTTTTAAACTATCAACAGGGGTACGTCAATACTCCCAAGTTTTAACAGGATCGATTGGTCTTTTTATACGGTTTTCTCAAAGAAAATGGCGTGAGGAAATGAATTTGCTAAAATTAAGCGTGAGCTAAAAGCTGATGGCAATATTCCCCATATCCTCTGAGTTCATATTCCTTTTGTAAATCGCGGAGTACTTAATAGCATGTCAATCATCTGCGTGGATGTTTGACGTGCGATTTAAAATATTTCATACGGATAATATCCGCTTTGCGAAAGATTTTTTTCGTTACTTTAAATTACGTTCTAATGGATGTTTTACGATTAGTAGGCCTTACATACATACATACATAAACTCACGTTTTTTCCCATGGGGGTAGGCAGAAACCACAGAACGAGTACTCGTAACCGGCGTGCTTATATGACGAGATGTTTGAACGTAGATGAGGCGAAAGGAGTATGTAAGAATCGTAGCAGGTGGTGGTTTCTGCCTACCCCCATGGGAAAAAGGCGTGAGTTTATGTATGTATGTACACTCAGTAATTTACCATGCTAAAAACTATCACTATCTACTTATTTACGAATCTTTTAAAATACCTAAAACGTTGTGATATAAATCCACTTTGATACACATTGAAAATTAACACAGTACTCATAAACGAAACAAACAAGAGTTTTATAATTATTAAAACCCTTCACATTGGTGAAAAGTGTAATGCGCAATCGACGCTAATTGGTTCTCTGCTGATCCCCTCCGGGTTCCATGAATATGTATAGCATGGCAAACCATGGCATAATTACTTATACAGGCAGTGTTACCACCCTTTACTCTGTATCACGGTGGATGGGCCGTGTCTATGGGTAGTTATCATTTAGCAGACCCTATAGAGGTGTGTTGTTGTATTGGGAACTGCGGTAGAACAGTGTATATTCTTCTTCTATAAAGTATATGGTTACTTGCTGTTTGTTTCAGAATATAATGTTTTGGAAATGGTATTCTGTGCCGAAGCTGCTTCTGATTGAAAGGACTGCAACTGCTTTTTAGACCTACTAAAGGACAAAAACATAACTCTAAGTTAGTTGCTGACACGAGGCCAAATTATAAATTATATCTCATACCATAATGGGCTCGTATTAGGAACTAACTCAGATTTAAGATAACCATGGCTGGTGCAAGCGGGCCTAAGTTACGTTTTTTATAATCCACAGCGCATCCTGATTAAAAAAGGTCGTCTTATTTTATTCAGAATTAAGACCATGGTTACTTAGTAGGTAGAGGTACTTTCCTACTTCTCGCTTACTATTAACCGTTTACTACTTATAAGTAGGTACAAAGACAGAAAACAAAAGAAACACCAACACCTCATTATCGCCTATTTAAATACCCAAATATTCCCCACAACAAAGAGCAACTTTCAAAATATTCCCCAAGTTTTAAATGGCGTAAAGTTTTAAGCTGGCAACCCCGATTTGAGCGTAGTAGTAAAGTCAACGGAGGCAAGATCAGAGATGCTTCGCGACAGTTTAACAGCCTCCATTTTAACACTAGTTATTGAAATTCTTGAGTCTTTGAGCACAAAGTTATTACTTAATATGCCTCTACTTGGTAGTTTGCCTACCTCGTAAAGACACGTCGTAATAATATCACGGCTTCTACGTCCTAAGTTAGGTAAGATGGGAATTTAACAGCCTCTGCTTGTGTTCAAAATCGTTTAGTTTTAACGAGCAATATCACTCAGTATTCTAATTAGTATTTAATTGAAAATCTAATAAGTTTGTTAGTACCGGGTAACATGTAAGTTCACTTAGCCCTTTTATTTGGGTAATGATTAACTACCCAAAAAAACGTACTTAGCTATGGTATTATAGTCGATTTTATTATAAATTTCCAATAACGTAAACAATATTATTAAAATAATATGTCAGTAAGTAATTCAATTATAAATAAATTAATGTTAAAGCATAGTTCGTGTTAAAAGTAATAATTAATAATGTAATAAAACCGCAACTCTATTTTCAAAAAGAGGTATCATAATGTCATGTGATATCAATCATTTGAAAATGACAGACGACCTGGTTTAAAAAAAATAAAACGTCAAACGTCAATTGTACTTTCTTGGACGCAAAGGAATGCACGCATAAGTTGTGTGTCAATGCATCGAGGTATGTTTATATTCCGAACACATGGTTACATTTAGTGAAAACAATTAGTTTGAGAAAGTAACTGTCGGGTGAAGAAATTGGGGAATTAGTTGTGATTAATTAAGATAGTAAGTTAAAGTTAAGGCCGTTTTTTTTTTAATCTTTTGTAACTTGATGTTGGGTGTGTTTAGCATTCAATTGAAGTCTGTCTTCTTTGGAACAAATACTACCCATAATCACCTTAAAAGCAGGATCGAAATTAAGACTACTTTGATTAAAATAAAAGTAAAAGTGGCAGGTATATCTAATATAAATATCTTTGTTTTGTCTTATACAAAATTGGCTACGACCAAAGAAAACAAAAATCTGCTAAAATACACACCACACGATTTGCATTTCAGGCTCAAATCCTAAATTCGGTTCACAATCCGCCAAAAAACAAATTATAAAATACAAATTGAGCTCTCATTTACATTTAATTTCGTTCAGAATGGCTACAACGAACATAATCCTTCCGAAACTCATTGTCCCTTTATTCTTATTAAAATATTCAAGGCATTTCTGAAACTATTTGAAATTATATCCCTAACAGCTGTTCCCAGTGCTCATTTGAGTGGAAAAGACGAAAATTAGACATTTGGGTGATTCTACGATAAGAGGTCATGTGTACGGCAATCACTATAAAATAACTTTTTTATTCTACGTCTTGCTATTTTACGCAATTAATCACATTACCTAAATGTATTTTATTAATTGCATCATGATTAAATGCCCAATTAAAGCCCATTTTCCTGAAATTCCCTAGGAAAGTGTGAAAACGTCTCTACCCTGGCCTGTCCCCTTACCGTTTTTCGTTAAACATGCAGGCAGTACATACCTTAAAAATCACTGTTGACAAATTAAAGTATGTTTAGCATGAATTTAAACAGGTATACTTAAGTATCATAAAGATAAAATAGAACAATAGTTGTTTATTTTCAATAATTTTCGAACTTCATTTTTGTCCCTCTTTTTTTGCGTATCTACCCTGGCCAATTTTGATATGCTAATTACAAACAGAAATATTAGACGGCCATGTTCGCTATTAGGGCTCAAGGATGCGTATCAACGTGAATTAGTTATACTAAAAAAACAAGCCCTTAGATCCCTGTCATTTGTTAGTTGGCGCGACACGAATGTGCAATGCAGTAGCTTCGCGATGTGAAAGTGTCTCTACCCTGGTAAGTCGTAAAATTGTTAAAATTCACTTAATTTATTTGCATTTTCTGCCTAAAGTCAACAATACCTTGTTGGTTGAGGTGAGATATATTATTTACCCAATATTAACTTCTGACAGAATAAAATATTAAATTTATCACGAAAACGTCTCTCCCCTGCCGTATTTCCCCTGGAAAAATAACTGCCAGGGTAGATATTAACCAACCAGGGGAGATAATGTGGATCATGAGATGTTTGGTATAATGATTCAGATACACCTAGCTTCTATCAACATCCTCAAAAATTGTTATAAACGATCGTAACACGAAAAGGAGTATCGTAAGCAGAGAGATAACATTATAAAACTATTAAAAATGATTTAGAAAAGTATGAATTGCGAAACAAAAAGAAGACGAAAAATATTTAAAAAAAGGAAGAGAAAAGGATAATAAAAACTGTATAAGTGTAGGTAATATGAACATTCTTTTAATTATCACTAGCAAGGCGCTAGTCTACTTAATTAGTATTGATAAAATAATATTTTATTATTTCTTGAAAGTACGATGTCATGTTATTTTCTCATATTTTTGTCAAAAACACTAAAGAAGCAGGAAGAAGAAAGGCTGTAATATAAAATGTTACTGTGATTATAAATTAAGTGCAATGTTTAATAAAAGTTGATTTTATTCATTGTTTTATTACGTCAAAGTCTCTCCCCTGCTCGATGTCTTTACCCTGGCCTTCTAAAAAGTAACTAAATATGAATAAATTGACTTGCCCTTACATGAATGTGTACATAAAGGGGGCTAAAATCGCAATATATGTGTTTGATCAAAAAACTCAAATTTTTCCCCTTGGCCGAATCTTCTATGGACGCGGAACCTCTTATCGTAGAATCACCCATTTACTGAACCTCCGCCGTCTCAAGTACGTCAGGGACTACATTACACTCCGCGAAATTCCGCTTCACGTCCATAATCGTTCGCAGCTTTTGTGTCACCGCGGATGGAGGCACTGGCGCGGAAAATGGCGAACCGAGTAAGACGAGCATTTTATAAAATCAGAATAAAAGAACGCCTCCACTTCCTTTCTCCTCACTATTACACTAAATTAAATCGACTGACTCGGTTACTTCGCAGCGTTAAGTGCTGGACCTACGTTCCATGAAAGTAACGCGCAAATCGTATTAGGGCACAATAAAATCTATTTTGGGCAAACCCATACACAGCGCACAAAGCGACTCACATACGATAGAATTTCTCTACGCTGAACCGAACGCGACAACCGCGCGCATTTTAAAAAAGGAACGTGACCTGATTACTGACGGAAGCTGTCAGTTGTCTATGGAGTGCCTTAAACGTCACAGGTGCTCTGAAGCGGTCGGTTTGACTCTCGACCCTATTTTAAATTGCAGAAGTTTAAAAATTGTTCGGTTTATTTTTGCCGCCATCTCGTAATTTGCTCTATGAACAGTTTATTGTTCGCACTGAGGACGCCATTCCTTCACACTCCTTAGTAATAGAACGAGTTAAACGGGTCGACTTTATTATTCCAGTTCAATTGAATTGTTTCTTTCTCAATTGTAATGTTCGTTAAAACAAATCCCTTAAAATTGGAGGGCGTCTGGCCCAAGGGGGCTGTTAAACACGATCCTGAAAGGTACCTAATGGCTTCTTATTTAAAATCACGAAAATCGTTTTTGTGACGCTTCTCAGATAACCTTTTCTGTTTTTCTGTTATTGAACAAATTAAGAATTCTTCCCGATCTGTATTCTTTTTGTAACACGATTTTTACAGAGATGACATTTAAAAACACTTTGAAAGCGGAAATAATAAAATTAGAAGAAGTGCCCTACTTTTTTGAATTGTACGAAACACGGACGAGTACTTGTTCAAAATACGAACGAGTCCTAAACTCGGTTTATTTCGTAGCTCTATGGTTAATGCTATCTTTGAAAGTTGTAAAGCGAGCGTTGAAAAAAACCCTAGTGAATTCTAAGAAAATTCACGAAAGATCTGGAGAAACCAAACCGGTAAAAAAAAGAAAAAATGCCAGTGTAAAAAAACCTCTGCATACATTTTCGTTTCTGTGTGATTTTGAACGCCGGGCCGTGTCTATTTTTTTTATTATTACTCGACTACGGCGAAGCAAAATGACCCTCCATTTTATGATTTTGACCACTATGTCTATGTATCATGTTATTATGTATGTTCATCTGTTACCTCATGACAAATGAGGTATTGTTGGAAGCGTCTTGATCGTCCACTGGTAGCTTTCTGACTTCACATCAAAATATCGGCTGACACCGGACATAAAACACGTACCTCTATGGAAAATCAAATTAAAGTAGTTAAGTTAAGTATACTATTAGTTATTATCGGTGAGGTTCTTCTGAAAGGTAATCTTATATAACCTGATGTATGAACGTGGACGAGCCGAAAGGAGTACCTATGTAAGGATCGTAGCAGGTGGCGTTCTGTGGATTCTGCCTACCCCCATGGAAAAAGTTATTAGTTTTATTAGTTTTTACAAAATTATGGCGACAAATAAAGCTTATTAAATCCAAACAATTACATAAAAACTATATTCAACAGTTTGACATTGATACAAAAATACAAACCTACTTTCATACCAATATAGGTAACTAGTACATCAGCCTTCACATTATGTATGCATTATTTTTAACGAACATAAAAAAAATGCATTACAACACGAATTCACGGAACAAACACCACATTCGACATTACAATTTCAAATAATACTTAATTGTTGTTAAGACTTCTTATGTAGCGTGTTTAAATTCTCAAACAGTAATAAAACGCGAAGTATTCGCGGCAACGGTTAATGTTACCGTTTCAGTTAAACTATCGATCAATGTTGCAAGTAACTGCGCGGTAATGGTACAATATGAACGACTGCAGAAGATCAATATTGTTTGAAGTAAATTGTGTGATTTGAGACTGTTGTTAGGGTTCTGTAGTCAAGAAGGAAGCCAAATAAAAACAAAACACAAATCCAGACTGAGAAACCGACGTTACTTGTTCCAATAAGGGTCAGTTCACACCGAGACGCGACGCAACGCGACGCAACGTGAAGATACTTGAAGAGGCCAGTGACTTCGCGCTGCGCCGCGCTGCGCCGCGAGACGCATCGCAACGTCGCCGCTCTTGCACGTCATTCTGTGCGCGCGTACCGGCGATTTACCGCTGCGTCGCGATGCGTCTCGCGGCGCCGCGCGGCGCAGCGCGGCGTAGAGCGACGCATCGCGACGTAGTGCTGCGTGGTGTAACGTATTCTAAATTCTTACAATGAAATGTGTATCTTTTCGTGTAGAAAATAAAGTTATATTTTGAGTCGCTCTTTTAAAGTGTGCACGCAGCGTCGCGTCGCGTCGCGTCTCGGTGTGAACTGACCCTAACACTATGCCCGACTTGGGAATCGAATTATCGAACCCTCTATCTCCTCTACACGTAATCTGCTTTTCTTTTCTCTTCTACCCCATGATATGTGGTGTCGTTAGAAAGGTCTTTCAATATTGCAGGTTTATGAAAAAAAAAATTCGATAGAGGGATCCTTTTGTGAAAAATTAAGCTTTAAAGTGATATTTTTTGTTAAAATTAAGTGTGTAAAGTTTTATTAAAATCAGTTTAGTAGTTTAAGAGTCTAGAAGTGATATTGTGATAGGCGTGATTGAGGTAACCACAACCTTCTTTGAGAGCTGGATCCACGCCTGACTTAACGAGGGTAAGCCGCGGGTTTAGCTAGTATTAGTATAGTAGGACTTGTACCAAGAAATGATTGAGTTAAATTAAATGTTTGTACTTACTATATTAGCATATAAACACTATGTATACAACCTCAAATCCGTTTTTAATGTAATTAGTCGCGTATCGCGTGTGAAGATTGATTATTATGTAATTGGATTAATTGGATTTCTTCACATTAATAATTACATGTGACATTACGATATACAAGATTTACGATTGCCTTTTATGTAATAAACAGTGTTATTGGGTAGTTGAAACCACCGATCAATTGACATATCTACTTTATATGAGAATTAAAAACGCGATTCCCTCAACGATTTTGTATTGCAATAGCAACCTGTGACGTCACTATTTGTCAACTGAATTGACAGACTATTGAAATTTTTTATTTATTTTACATAACAAACATCACGCCTGTAATCCCCGAAGGGTGAGGCAGAGGTGTACCCATTATTACACCCACATTTCGCCAGTTATGTTTAAGATCCAGTAATTATTTTTTTTTGTGGCAACAAAAAATCTAATTTTACATAGAAAAATTATCAGGTTAAAAAGTAGTCTAACTATTCCAGACTATAATCAATCTCTGTGCGAAATTTCATCCAGATCCATTCAGCTGTTCTGGTGTGATTGAGTTACAAACAGCCATCCATCCATCCAAACATAAAGTAGTAAGATAAGATGGTATCAACTACCCAATTTTCCTTAAATGTCTTATTTAATAAAGAAACACGGCACTTAAAATTATATTTACCTAGTTTAAAAAATAACAATTAATATGTCATCATCAATTTATCTTAATCTAGGTTCTATTTTAAGACAGACTAATAAGCGGCTCGTTTATCGTTTAGCCCCCGACCAAATATAGAAATAAAACCGACGACTCATCAAACTCATACAAAAAGGTGTTCCATTTATAAGTTTGACGAAAACTGGGGAATAAAAACATGACATCATGTCCATCAGAACACTTCGTCTATTAGAGTGTTAAACTAAACATGATGGGCTATATCCAAGGATATTTTTAGGCTTGAGACACTTTATCTCTTGTATCGGCACGAACCGTAGAGAATACATATTTGGTAGTCAGCATAAGCATCCCGATATTATCGGGATTGACTGCTCTGAGTGTGCAGGACGTTTATTTACAGTACCTTTTGCTACTTAATTGTGTGGGCTTTTTTGCTTTTAATTACCATATAATAAAATAATAATATTAATCATCATCATATCAGCATAATGAATAAGTTTTGGTACAATAAGATATGTAACATAAACTTTAGTACATTATGGTAATATAAGCATACGAGATAACTTTTTTTCAATAAAAACATTAGGTTATCTGTTAGTTATTTCTGAACTTTCGCTTACATCTCGCAAACTGTGCGGCAAATTGTGATGCGGCGCACGCTTCGGGTGAAACTTTTTGTGAATAAAAGCTTTTCGAACTAAACGTATACAAAATGGTATAACTATTGCAGGCTGATTTGTGAATGGTATACTTACTTAAAATTGAAAAACAATATTAGACATAAATAAAAATAATTTCCAAAAAAAAAATTAGACAAAAATACAAATATTTCACAAAAAATATATTAGACATCATGACACAGAAGTTTTCCATGGATTTAGACCATGTTTCTCTATTTACCTCCTCTCCTCTATTTCTCTATGGTATGTACTTCCTGAAGCAAACTAATTTTTGTTCTACGGTCATTTAAGTTATCCTTAGGCACGTATTTCTTTGACAATAAACATTTTTTCTGTCTTTCTTATCCCAATGGATTCCATTCAACAATCCTTAATGACGTCCTATATGTAGGTATCTGAATACACCTAGGTAGTTACGACGTGCCTTAGGCATGCAGACAGTTTCTTTCAGTTTTCTACAGTTTTTCTTTATTTTTCCGACACAAGCAAAACCGCAGGCGAAAACCTAACTCGACTAAAACAAGCAAACCTTGTTATTTTCCCCACACTATCGGAAGTTTCGCAACTCGATAGCAGCATTAATGGACGCCGGTTCGATTACCTAGGGCGCTAAAAATGCGTGAAAATCAATTAAATTTTGTTGCGCAAGCAATTACCCGATACTAATCATCTGCTTGGATAACAGCTACATTGTATAAGTAGAGTAGTGTGGTTAGTTGAAATTGTAATAGTAATTAATCTACAATCTACAGTGCATTAGACCATATTCACCACACTGATCGCCCCTACTGACTGCATCGCTGATTCTCGTGGTCGAAACTACGACTGCTGAACGTCCGTCCTTGGTTTCATTTCCAAGTTAGACATAGTGTTATTGAAATTTCCCATTAGGAATATATCAGGTCGTATGACACCCCCGTAGGCACGGAAGCACGTAAAGCCGTTGGTCCAGCTGATCTCTCCCCAGTCGTGCCAGATTGCTTCCCATCGAAATATAACAGTGAGGAAAGAGTGCACTTGTGTTTGCACAATAATATCTTCTGCGCAAAAAAGAACAGCTGTTTCCTACAAAAATGCACTACAACATGATTAAAATATACGGAACAGCAGATTCTTTTTTACATTTCCGGGTTGGTCCCGTAATAAAAGCTGATCGTATTCATGAAAACTTTAACCCCTCGAACGATGCGCAGTAAATGTTTACTCAGCCTGTATATTCCTTTAGGTACACTGCGTTATGTTAAGTTTTATTAAGACTGCCTCGTTGGACTAATGGTCGCAAAGCGCGACTGCTAAGCATGAGATCTTAGGTCCGATTCTCAGGTCAGGCAAAGTGTTATTGGGTTTTTTCATCAGAAATTTCTGAGTATCTGCCTCAGCGTCTGGAATTGTGCCCGGTTGATGGCAATAGACTTGCACCCTATTACATGGGACTTAAACATGACTGGCGAAATGTGGGTGTACTAAAGGGTAAACCTCTGCCTAACCCTACGGGGATTACAGGCGTGATGTTATGATAAGTTTTGTTTTCTAAACTTCCCATACAGTACCAGATTGCCTCATTGTTTCATTTCCATTTGTCCTAATTTCAACAGCCTATAAAAGTTTAAAGCTTTTTCCGGATTACGATTTACGATGTTACGAAGTGGGTCACGACGTTCAATTTTAAACTGAAAGAACATTCTTTACTGCTTTGATTTGTGATTGACTCCGTAGGTGTATCTAATTCTTCTGGAATGAGTAGATAGTGGCGAAGACTGACTGTTTTAAAAGGAATATGTCGAACTTTCCGTATATGAAAATATTTTAGCCACATCTATCATTACTGTTCCATTCAAACCATGTCAGAGGCCCTTGAGGCGGTTTAGAAACTCTGACACTAGGGTGTGTGGAGTCGTAAGACCTTACTGCCCACACGATAAAGAAGAAGAAGCCACATCTATCATCTATCCATTGCAGGGAATTGTTCACTGATCCTAAGAAATTTTTGCTCACCGTTATTTCTATAGTCATTTAATAAAAGGATCGTTTCGAATCGGAAATACTATTCGCCTATATTTTTTGTTTTTCAACTACTTACTTCTGCCCACTGCTGGGCAGAGGCTTCCCCCATAACCTTTCCTGTACGTTGCCTTCTCTAATCAATCTCCCATAAACGTCTTCAAGTCACTGTTCTATATAGCATTTCGTTTATAAATAGGACAAGCTCATAAGATGATTTTCATTTTTCATAAGGTGATTACCCATTGATACAGCTTTCAAACCTAACAAATATTATGTGACAATCGAGTATTCCCAATTTTAAAATCGACCGAATTTCCATTAACTCGTGATAGGCTCTCTGTTCAATATAATCGTTCTGTTTGACCAGAACATGACTACTGTGTATCAGGCACACACATATCACAACCATAAAGGATTGCAAGTTATTAAAAGTTAGCTCCACAAAGCCTAACCCGACATTGTACGTTGATAGTTCGCTGTTTGAGTACGTGCTGATGGCCCGATCAGTCGGATTAAATGACGGTCAGTTCGGACCGATCGCAGCGATTTTAGGATCTGACTATGTGTCAGTTGCTTTTGTGTTTGTTTATGGAAATTTTAGTTGCTATTTTATAGGGCAACACATGTGTAATTAATGGTAAATTATAGTTGTATTAGGCAAGTTAAAATACAGGCGCTTGCGTGGGATATTTCTACTTTGCTTTAGCAGTTGAAGATGCAATAAGAAACTCCTTGGTGTTTCAGATCTATATATTTATATTTATATTTTTATAAGCCTCTTTGCCGATCGATCATATACAAACAATGGTTGAAAAACGTTACATAATTGAAGCTGTAAATATTAGCTGTAAATTCCAACAAATTATAACTTTTTGGTAATACAACGAAGAAGAAGTAGGTTCAATATTCCAAAGTCAAACTCAAATCATTTACCTATTTCAAATAGCCAAATATTTCAAAACTCAAATCATTTATTTCAAGTGTGAGTGCGGTGCTCCTGATCAGACAATGGCCCACTTACTAGTGTCCAAAGTGTCCCTACATCTGCACTTAGAGGACGTTAACAACGCTACTGATGCTGCAATAAACGTGGCCACCTACTGGGCCCAAAAATTATAGAGAAAAAAGGGATACATAGTCTTTAAGACTATGTATCCCTTTTTTCTCTATTTTTTCTTTTTGCTCTATTTCGAGTCGATGATTTAATCATCGACTCGAAATAGAGCATTATTGAACCACTATTGAACATCATTAACAAGTTGATTCTAGCTGCACCTTCCAAAAGGTAGATTCATATGGGACGCATTAATGTCCGAGAAAGGTTTTGCAACGTTTTGCCGACTGTTTACCTGCAATCAAAGTCCCATACCCAACAAAACTTTTGAGCAAAATATAAATCACATCAAAAATGACGTTTCATTTAAATTCAATGTGCAACTTCACTTATTCCACGCTAGCGAGACTTTCGAACTGAAACCCGAGTCGCGCACAATTACGGAGGGAGCTCAAAGACCTCCTACCTCACTCTGTTATGTACCTAGACTTCCTTTTTATTCCCCCCTCCTCGCTCAAGCCTGCAATTATAATTTCAAGGTAATTT
The DNA here is from genome assembly GCA_949316365.1 of Hoplodrina blanda. Lineage (NCBI taxonomy): Eukaryota > Metazoa > Arthropoda > Insecta > Lepidoptera > Noctuidae > Hoplodrina > Hoplodrina blanda. The sequence continues at coordinate 1,257,520 of OX438590.1, forward strand.
CTTACAAGAACTGACGTTGAACTAGGTTTATTTGAAATGTAAATTGTGACTTTGAGTTCTTTGTGAGGGCTCTGGATCTAATTGGGCAATTGGAGTTTTATGATATGGATCCTTATTACTGAATAAGAAATTGTTTTTGCTGAATACAGCAATGTGCAGAAATATGTCAGGTTTTCTAGTACGATTTCTTAATATTTGAAGAGAAAGTTCTCACAAATTAAACTGACATTTCAGTCAAAATAAAACCATTTACAGGCACTTTTGAATTGTCAAGGAGTCAGTTAATCAGAAAATTGAAGCTAGTTGCTCATACCAAAACGTAGGCAGGTCTTTATGGAGAAGAACGACCAAGAAACTCTACGGACATTCTTTTCAATTAAGTTTTTACAAAACCCTGGTTACATTATTCTTGTTGCTTCTATTCAAGTATGATAAATATGTAATGTACCTTAAATGCGAGCTATAAAAGCAGGTTTTAATTTATAATATCTACACTTGAAAACTTTGAACTAAAATTAAATTAAATGACGCACTCTCTCCATACTCGCTTCCATTCCATTCTCTGCACCAGTGTGAAGGGATTAAACATGCACCAACCATTTTAAATCATCATTGAAAAGTTAATGAAAATAATCTCTTTCGTTTTGCTCAACAACGTGAAACTTTTAATTTAAAAAAATACCAAAAAAAAAGGTTAGTACTACGTGCATACCTATGAAGTTTTCCGTGTTGAAACCGAGCGCGTTAAAAATTTATTCCTACCATCATTCTAGTCTAAAATTAGAAAAGAGGGGTCCCCCTCTACTCTACTACAGTTAAGCACATCACTATACCGATTTTCATTAATTCAAATCGACGGATCAACGTGCTTCCGTTGTGTAATCTTAAAAAGTTTTTATTGTCTGTGGCGCAAGAATCGCTGGTTTAAAATTTAAGGGGCTCCCTCACCGCGAGCATTCGCGTGTAATGTAACGTTACAGAGTCGAGCATTACATCAGTGAGGGAGGAGAACTGAGCATTACAGCGCGCACTTTGTAATGATACAAAACGACGTTACATCAGTGAAGGAGGAGAACCGAGCATTACAATGCGCACCTTGTAATGATACAATGTGTAATATTTTGATACAACTTGTAACATCAATGCGCTTTCCTAATTCAAATCTATACTAAATGTTACATTACACGCGAATGCTCGTCAGTCAGGGAGGTAGTATTGTAATGTAATGCTCAAAGTCGAATCTATAATGTTACATTACACACAAACGCTCGTCGGTCAGGGAGGTAGTATTGTAATGTAATGCTCAAAGTCGAATCTATAATGTTACATTACACGCGAATGCTCCCGGTGAGGGAGCACCTTTAGAAGCAAAGGTTTAGAAACCGTACAGCCTAGTTCAGAGATGGCGAACATTTATTTGAAATGCGCCATTTTTTTTTTAAATATTAAAATGACTATGACGTGCCATCAAAGAATCTTGACTTATTGATACAATGGAGAAAAATAAACTAAATGCTATAACTATTTGTTTGCAATTCGAAATGTTTACTATTTTATGATTATTTAAATAAAATGTTAGTGTGATTTCTGCTGTCGCAAATTATTTTCGATCAACTAAGTACATAGATTTGTCAATTATTTTGTCGCGTGCCATTAGTTTGTGATCCCTGGATTTAAAATAAAAATAATTATTCACATTAAGGAATTTTTGATTGTTTTATAAACTGTGTCATTAAGTATTGTTGTTTTTAAACCGGAGTTTACGTTCATGTTACTTACGGCTGCATGTCGACACACAGGAAGATGTGCATTCAAGTCTTTATCGATTCACAATCGCTCATATTACTGCAAATGACTTCATACTCTTCATAGATATCTACTTTTTACTGATAAAGACATTCTTATAAGGTATTCAATAATCTTCTAGGTCTAGTAGTCGCAAACCGCGACTGCTGAGTATGAGGTCTTGGGTTCGATTCCCAAGTCGGGCAAAAGTACAATGAACTGTAATTTCTGGATAGTAAGTAATATAACACATTTGGTAAATTTAATTAATTTGCCGTAATTATCTTAATCATTGAGATCGTGGGTTAAACTCAATTTACATAATTAAATATCTGATAGGCTAATTTGCTTGTTTGCCTTGTAATATGAGCTGTGTAATTCTAAAATTTTGCTGTCATTTAGTATCTTAATAACAACAGGATTTTCTGTCCGACTGCTTAAATGGTTTGAACCTTTTTAAATATACTTTAATAGAATAGGATTACTGCTATAAATAAAATACAGCTTTAGCAACTAATACTCTGAATTAACTTAATTACTTATATTCTTGAAATAAATGAAACCTGACTGTTCTCTTAAGGACATTAGTCATTATAATTCTCAGTGTAAGCCCTCCGGTGTAATCTTTTGTTCAATAAATCTATTCCCGACCGAATTTCGGTCACGGTGGCAGTCAATGACACTAGCCACTCAGGAGATATTGTAGTGCCCAAGAGTGTGCGAAAGCACAGGTGCATTCCCTCCTCCCTCACTCTCATAGTCCATGGGACGGCAATCCGATGAACAGGGACCAGACATAAGACCAACGGTCTTACCTGCTTTCCGAGTCCTGGTGGTGTCATACTACCAATTTCCAAGCTTCAGGCTGCAACTGAAAAAATCACAACTTCTTCCACAACGTTCAATTAAGGGGAAACCTGACATCGGATTACACCGGATCCCTGGATCCTGGATTTACATCGTGAGGAAACTTGGACTTATGCCAGCCAATTACTGTAACACTCAAACCATGTCAGAGGCCCTTGAGGGGGTTTAGAAACTCTGACAATAGGGTGTGTGGGGTCGTAAGACCTTACTGCCCAAGGAAAGGAATTAACATAAGTAGCAGGTAGGTAAGCTAAGCTAAACAAACTCATTATTAGATTACAGTTTGGGGTTATTCTGTGGTTTGGGTGTGCTCATCTGAAGTTACATCAATAAACCAAACATAACGGACCTTACAATGAAGCTACAAACATTAATTTACATAATAATTATGTAACTTTATCTCCTTATTATCTCAAATTACCATCAAAACAACAGGCCACAAAACGCCAGTATTACAAGTGCTAAAAAAATCACGCTCTTTTTCTGATGTTTTAATTAAAAAAGTTGCCAGAGCACATAAAATCGCTCGGTTAGATATCTCGGTGTACTTCTGACAGACGTACTCCTGTTTATATTTCGAGGATCGTTCTGATCTGACCGCTTCGTTGAAAGATTAGCTATCTAACACTTAGTTTGATTGCTTTTTGGGTATGTTTATAGTTTGAACTGGCAACTTTAATCTTATGTTACTTTTGGATAGAGTGGATTAGCTGCTGTTTGTCTTGTTAATTCGTGTACTATTCTCGTGGGTCTGTTAAGGGTTTCCGTGTTCGTATGCTGTTTGAATAATAATGTGTAGCAACTGCGTATTTGTAACTCTGCCCACTCGCCTCTGTGAATATGGATTGTAATGAATCGACTCTAGCTGTCTTTGCTAGATGTGTTTCGGTACTTTTTGCTGACAAATTAGATGGTTATTATGCCGTCTGGCGGTTGTCGGAGGGCATCGATTTTGAGGAAATAACAAAATGCCTATAATACCCATTGAGATAATGTACTACGTACTAGAGAAGCTATCTCAAACAAAAGATGGGCGCACTTGATGACAGCGGGGCATGCGCGGGACAAGCGGGGAGGTGTTATGTTCTCATAGATAACAATCAATGCGTGCAGATGCGACATAATTTTATTATTCTGCCTACTTGTGTACTTACTCAAAGAATAAATAAAAAAGTATTTATGCTGTAATAATATTTTAATTTCCTTTAAGTAATATAAGTTTAGTTAGTTTCTGCCGTTTTGTGAATAATCTGAAGGTAACCACGTTTCTTCGCTGCGATTATTCTGAACATCCATGATTCTCTTGTTTCATGACACCGCCGAGGAAACCTTTAAATCCAAATAATAATAAAAAAATATTAATGTTATTGCATAAACATAATTATCGTGATTTAAAATTAATATTTTACTGCCCTTAATTATGTAAACTAAGTGTCGATAGTGTCAAGTCTGCGCATACAAATGTTTTACTCTTTGACATTCACGTAAACATGGCCGCCGCGCCGCCGCGGTGACGCGTTGCAATTGAAAAATTATAATTAAAAATTAAGCGTGTTTTAAACATAATTAATGAACTTACTGGTGAAAAGTCACTCCTTGACTTTTATTTATGTTTCTGGAGTTATTTGTACAGTATCTCAATACGCACGAAGGCATAATATAAAAAACAAAACTTCACTCAAATGTGTCACGTTGCAGCAAACGCTCGGCATAGACTAAGTGAGTTGGAGTGCACGCGCTCTAACTCGTGTTACAAACAATCGAGTTGAGGTGTCTTCTCTAGTACGTAGTACATTATAACTCAATGATAATACCGGTGGAGACCAATCAAATGACATAATTATATGGGCTGTCAAAACGTGATTCCACCGATTGATTTGTATGAAAATAGAGTGCTTTATTGATTTTAAAGTTACTAAAATTTAATTTTACAGCTAATTGAAAATTATTTTGGTTTTCATGGCTAAAATAAAGGATATTTAAAAAAAAAAGTGTATCTTAGGATTACTTACTATTGAATGGTGACTCACTATACCCGTATTTGTGCAGCTCAAATACAACATTCAATCGTTGTTAGGTAATTTAGTCATTCAAGTATAAAAAAGAAAAACGAAGACACCGAATAAATTAAAAATGCAGCACATTTCATATCTTCCGCGACTTTTAATAGAATACGTTACATTACACTAATAAAACATCAAAACCCAGTTTTCTTAACATTAAAAGAAGCAAGACAAATTGCAACCAGCATGACGCACAAAGCAAATGGAGCAAGTTGTTTACATAACTTTAATTAATCATTATTATTAACAGACTGCTCGTAAGACATGTTACCACATATTTTACACAAACATATTAACGTGCTGAAACAATTTCGACGGGACCTTTCACTCAACGGGGAAATAACAAATCGTCTAAGGAGCTCAGACGCCATGACAGTTTTTTCCCGCCTTTTCTTTTCTTTTTTTGTGATGTTCTGATTTATTGCGTGTACAGCCAAAGTATTGGTGCTCGCAACAGATGTAGGGTATATTTCTGTACATTATTCGCCAAATTATAATTCCCTTTTGCCAGGTGTTGCTTCGCTCCATTAGTTTAATACTTCCTTCAGTATTACCAACCGCGATATTGTATTTTTTTTCCGGCAAAGGAGGTCTTGCTCGCAGCCTTTTCTAAAATTCAAATGCGATTACTGAAAGGGAAATTCTGAAACTTGTTACATAATCCGTATCTTGAGATAATAAATATTTATGTTCGGACTCTTTTGAAACAGCTGATAAAACCGTCTTCAGAATCGTAACAGTGAAAGTAAGTACTATTAAAATTCGTCGGGTAATTATTGCGTGGTGTGCATACTGAACATAGGTAATAAATATTTGTATGCACATATAAAAATGCAAATTCAGGAAAAGTAAATTACTGTTTCTGAGTTTTGAAAGTGAAATCACTGCTGTTATACAAGGTGCAGTTTTTAATCCTTGTCAAATTATATGCTAGAGGTTTATAACACGAATCAATAATAAAATAAATAGGCTTTTGTTTTGGCGATGTTCGAATTCGCACTAGCAATCAGGCAAACCAGGGGCAACCTGGATTTAGACAGGCGGGCGGGACGATAAACTCCAATGCACACATTGATATAGTCACGCGACACAGCCTACCGCATATGCAACAGGGCGATTCTGTTCTTTGAAACAAGTGTATTCTGAAATACTATCAAACATAAACAACTAAAAAAACAAGTATTTATTTATTAATGATTGACCAGGCGGCGTAATTTTAATTAGTATTTTATGACAACCTCCTGAAATAAAATGAAAAACGAACTGCCCAAGAACCATGGGGTAATCCCTCTCTTCTTGCATTCGAAACATCACTCCTGTAATCCCCAAAGGTTTAGGCAGAGGTGTACCCATTAGTACCTAGGTACACCCACATTTCGCCAGTTATGTTTAAGTCCTATGTAATAGGACCTATTGCCACGGACTGCTTATTTTCTTCCTATTTCTATAAACGACTTACAGGATCAATGTCTGTGCCTTTACAAGTTCAGGCAAAATACATTTGGTCTGATTCTTCCTTTACATAGTCTCTACACCGTATCACATCTACAGAAAATCCATTACAGAAAATGGCAACACATTACCAATACCTCGAAACGACGCCGCCACTTACAGAAAGAACCGAGAAAGAAAACATAAAAATACAAAGCATACAGAATTTACTACCCAATTCTAATAAAAACGTATTACTATGTGTAACCGAACATCAATCTTGGAAGACAATCGCAGGCGACATAACAACCACTATAAAATTATATTAGCAACATTGTGACTAGACGTCCCCGTAAAATTTTGTGATGGCAACCCAGAACCAGTGTTGTGAAAAATTGATAGAGCGAGCGCTAGTCGATCGATTGTAATGCTATTTTAGTCGAGCACGACGCGTACAATCGAGTTATGTTGAAATTGTGGATATCAAGTGAATGGTGATCACGGGATATGGATTGCTCCTGTTGAATTTGCTGTCGACAAGGGTTTCGTCCTTTTATAAGTAGCAGCTTTGTTTACATAACATAACGTCACGCCTGTAATCCTCGAAGGGTTAGGCAGAGGTGTACCAGTTCGTACACCCCACATTTCGCCAGTTTTGTTTGATACCCATGTAATAGGGGGCGAGCCTATTGCCATCAACCGGGCAAAAATCCAGACTCTGAGGCTGCTACTGAGAAATTCCTGATGGAAAAACCCAATAACACTTTGCCCGACCTAGGAATCGAACCCAAGACCTCATGGCTTGCTTGGCAGTCGAGCTTTGCGACCACTAGACCAACGAGGCAGCTTTGTTTACTAATGACATTTTTAAGCAAGATGGTTGACTTCCTTACTCTGTAATTTATTGTATCCCTATTTAAAATGCTTCCTTCATACACGTATAAATACATGTGCTGCATGCATTACACGTCGTGCTTACCCCATAACACAAAAAGATCATAAACTTATAGCAATTAAAACCCACGGAAACGTCCTGACATAACGCGAGCCACGACAAAATCCCCGCTTCACACGAAACTTCAAAAATAAACAGTCCGTATTCAAATAATGGAACATGCATAAAAACTCCTTATTACCGTCGTCACTTCCTGCCCAAGAACCATGGGGTAACCCCTCTCTTGTTGCATTCTAAAAAGAACCATGCAAGACGGCAGCAAGGTGCAAAGTCGCATGGGGGTCGTTAATCACGCCTTTTAGTCTCACCACGTTAGTTCGTTCGTTGAAATACTTGACTAAGAAAAATGTTCAGGATTTTGTTGGTGGCTTAGCGATATCTTATCGTACGTCAATCTTATTTCTTAGTAGTTAGCACACCAGCTCTTTCATTCATGAAGGAAGCAAGGAGTTTTAAATTACTGGCAAGTTCTTTTTCTATCTTTTTTAACTAAAAGGTAACCTTTACTTGAATCAGAATCCCTCAAAAATCCTCCTTCTACATTAAATGCTCGTAATTTGTAATTTGAATTAATAACGCTTGCTTATTTACAGCCAGTCTTTGAAGTTTTAAGGCCCAAAGCACAATAACGTAAAAAAAGTTTTTATTATTGTTCGTAATTGTATCAGTTTCAAGTTGAACAAGGTTTAAGAAGTGTAATTACTTTCTATTTAATTGGTTTTTTGTCGTCTAGACAGGTTTCAAGAACGCTCCTAAGCAGCGGCGTAGCTTGCCCTAGACAGGTCTCGTATCAAAATTTGTAGAAGGGGGCGTCCCTTCTACCTAACTGCGGCGATGTCCAAATGGGAGGTAAAGGGAAACTAATATGTTTATTTTGTCCCGGCAAGTTTAACGTACGGTCTAAGAGTTTGAGTGAGATAGTGGATAATATTATATGTGTTTTCGCTTACATTACACCGATTCAGGGCAATCAGGGCCCCTGCAAAGGGATGCAGCGGTAGCTACGCCCCTGTTCTTAATTTAAAATGTGAAGTAATATGAGTAGCTTCGAATATGCAGCCTATCACATCGCATTTTCGTCTTTAAATTAAATTACGTAAATTCCAATCTACAATCAAACAAAAATTAAAGAAGATCAATTCTACTAATTGAAAACGTTCGAAATCTAATCGCAATCTCATCTCAGCGACTATCACTAAAGAACTTATGTAAATTAGAGGTATTTTATTTTGACAGATTAAAACAGATTACATTGCGATCGTTCCTAAAAGTTAATAGAATTGCCCATCCGATGTTTGAAGCTTTTTTCACTTGGGTCTCTGTTTTATTTTTATGCTGCATAATACCCAATAATTTAATGCTATTTTGTAAAAATCTCTTAGTTTTAGGTGAACTGAGCTGACAAAGGCACATTTATGTAGATAGTGGATATAGTGCGATATCTAATTTATTTTTCCGATTGTGGTAGCATTGTAATCGGAAGTCTCCGCCGCAGTTCTCGGGTTTCCATTTCTTATTGCCGTCTGAATGAACCAATCTTTAGCCAAGCTAGAATCAAAGTCCTTATTGTTTGCAAAACGACGGTCGGCTGACAAAACGAAAGAGAAAGATTTTTTTATAATAGTCATGTAACAGTTCAAAATACGGCCTTTGTAAAAATGTAAAATAAAAACATTAGGTACATATACCTATATTTTTTTTCTTTACTCTGTTCTTGTCTTGGGTGGATAGGTACCTATTACGGGATAACAAAAATTAACGACACGGTCGCACATGGTCCAAAACGCTAAATTAGCGCTATAAATTAACAAAAAAATCTGGTAATCTTTATTGTAACCAACACATAATTAATTACAAGCATAAGTTATTCAAGCCACGTCATAATAAGCATAAATAACCAATAAATCTCAGCTCAGTAACTGGGTCGCGTCTGCACGCAAGCAATATTTTTGTGCGACTGTCGAAAACTGAGGTCTGGCGGGCCGGCGCGCGGCGCGCTGCGGGTTGGTCCAAAGAATACAAAATGGACCCTCCGTTTTCAATACACAGAATAATCCCGACTCACTTCGTATGTATACAGAATATGATAAATGCCATTTCTATGGACGAAAACATGATCGATGCCTTTTCTATAGTGCGTTTGGGATGAAGGGAAAATATGTTATCCATGCGGGGAAAACATTCTGTTATAAGGTCCTGTTGGGAAATTTTGAATGCCGCTTTATTTGTTTAGGTACGAAAATTCGTAATTTATCCGTCAATCAACTGTAAAATAATCCAATGTTGTTTATAAACAACTATACATGATTGTATACTTCACTCCACTGCGGCTGTTTTTTTTTTTGTATTTACTTACTAAGTTGGCTATCTTTGTAAATGTTTATAAAAAAAATACTTAGTTTAAGTTACGTAAACTAATTAAATGTGCAACAAATACTTTTCATTATATTTTTTTATTTATAAAATAATTATGTAAAAATAAAACGAAATTCTAAAAAAAATTGTTTTGTACGTAAAATAAAGAATGGTACGCCATCATTGGTTTGTCCTTGTAGGAACAAAGAGCAATCCATAGAGGTATACCTACAAATTGCCTCCAGCGTTCGCGTGGAAAGACTTAAGGAAATACCTACGTAGAAGGCGTTACTACAAAATCAACATCAAAATAATGAACTTTATCAAGCGTAGGCGATGTTGTGGGGGATGTGAAGGCCACACTTCGCTATATAAGCCCACTCTGAGCATAAGGGATTAAGCCCACTCACTCACTTTCACTCGTAAAGTCAACGTCAAAGTTCAAACGAGACCGCATGTTCAATTGTGTTCCATACTAAAAAAAAAAAAAGGATATAGTTTTATAAATATTTTAATATCATAAAAAAATACGTATGGGGTACTTACGAGATAACGTGAAAATATTGATATTCCTGTCGCAAACGATGCGTAAAAATTTTAGAATATATTATGACGTTTTCCTGCTGTAAGTAAGTACCTACTTTGAATAGGTTTAGGACCTACCTATACGGAATTTTTTACAGATATTTTTCCTTTGAACCACCCGCTTCCTTTTAAACGACGATAACTGGGTAACCTATCATACTGAATTATTATTGCAGACGATTAGGGAAATGTGGTGGGAAATATTATATTTTGCTTCTAAGTCATGTACTACAATTGAAACGTTCGAGTTTTTGCGTAACACGGAAAATTGATGTTCCGAATTTTGAATTTAGAAGCTAAATATTACCGCTCGAAGAGTCGAAGATTCCACAATTCAAATACCACAAACAATAAAATTGTTGTTTAAGATCACACATGTACAAAATTATGCGAATTTCTAACAATACATTTATTGCGAAATACTTGTATACCATGACAGTTTTTGGATAAAGAATGGTCTATGTTTTTACCATGGTGTTAAAGAATTTATTACAGAGATTGTTCTCGCTCAATTTACATCAACTGACCCGTGACGGTTGCGTTCTGTCGTTTTATTTTTTCCGCCATTGTTTATGTTTCGTAATGACGCTATAATATTATGCCACCGCGGGCACACTTTCTTTTATAGCTGCGAATACCTATTGCTTTGTACTTTCGATGACTTGCTTTCTTTGGTTTTATTACTGTTAGATAAGAATGATATTCATTTCAGCATAAAAAAGCAAGTGGTTGTAGAATTGCGAGTGTTAACAAAATGGTAACATCTTAAAATTTCACAACTAAAGAATAAAAATAAACCGAGGCCTGTTATCGTCACAAATTTCAAAAACGAAAATAAGACGACGGGTATTTAAAAGATCTCCAAAAGCCCCAGCAACATATTAAATAATATTTCCGATTAAAACCTCCTCCAGCTTGAGCTAACCTCATTTTATTTTGACATAACTATTTGTAAGGAAAAACGGACTTTTAATCTTCGAACACTATGAGCATTTTTTCCTTTGCCTGCGTTAGTCAAAAGGAAAAGCGAGGGAAAAGAGCGAGGCAGTATTGGAAGCGGTCGTGCATGCAAGCCGTGTCGTGTCGGCATCGTGTCGTGTTGTGTAGATAGCGACTGATTGATCGTCACTCGGCGCGCTTCGGGTCCACCCGTGTGAAACACCCGATTGATTACTGAACCTGCCTACCAACAAAAAATGGCGGATTTTGTATCAGATTGTGAGCTTTGAAAATATACGAAATTCCTCGGTTAATGAAAGCTTGTTTAAGCTTGATTGCTTTAGAATATTTTCTTGAATAGATAAAGTATACAGTAATTATATCTACATTTTCCCGTTATGTGTAGAAATAATACAGGTACTCATACAAGTCGATTGTGTAGGTGCCTAGTGCCTACATAATTATGTAGGTATTGCATCTCTACATAGTATGAAACAAAGTCTAATTATTTAATTATTTTATATCTTAAAGATCAAGTTGTACTTGTGCTTATAGTTAAAATATAAACTACAAACTGGCTAATAACTTGTTAATGTATTGACAATGGACAATGCTAAAAAATTAAAAAAGTTACTTTAAGTTCAATCGAAGAACCACCACATCCACAAAGGAAAGGAATTGAAGTAAAACTAAGTGTTAAAGCTTCGACCCATTCATACTATCTTTCTAAAGATTCCCTTGCTAATCTTTCTTTCAATGGATCCTTGGTACTCGCTGATAAATTTAAAGCTCTTTATCTTTCTGATAAGTGCAACTACGATTCCCAGTGGTCATTAGTACAAGGCTTTTATTTAAAATGGTCCTTGGTATTTCTCTTTGATCTGTAAGACCAGCTTTTTTAAACCGTTAATTAAATCATTGGCCTGTACTACTAGTTGTCTTTTGTAACTGTATCTTGTTCGCTATTTGAAATAAAAGCTTCTGAATTTAAAAATGGCTGCTAGTGTTCCTTTTTTAAAGGACCAACTTTTGCAAACGTGCATCTTAATTCCTAGCCTTACATTAATAAATACCTATAAGTACTAAGAAAAGAAAAAGAAAAACGAATTTAAATAAATTTTTTACCTAAATTGCAACTTCAAATGTTAAACGATTTATTTTTGTGTTTAATATGTCTGTATAATATTCCGAAATTCAAATACTTAAATCAGTAATTTATATTGGAAAAAAAATACTTTGTAACTAAAATTAATATTTTGAATTTTACGCTGACAACACTCAAAGTTTATGGTAAATGTTAAAAGCTACGTCATTTTAATAAGCGTTGCCTAAATTTTAACAAAAGTCAGCCATTTTGAAAAACAAACAGGAACCATTAATTAGCAACCTTTTGTAAATTGTATCCCAAGTAAATATTGAAGATAACTTTTTTAATTGTTTCTATTGCTATAATTACGCCCATCTTCTTCAAAAAGCACCTAACACTTATCTTTATATAGCACTTTTATAGCAGTTTACAAAAGAAAATAATTACTTTTCATTTTGTTTGGTTCTGAAAAAGTTATCTTAACTAAATTAAGTTAATTTCGCTTAAAAATACAAAGTACTATTAAGTACTTAAGCGGCCAGAGTTTAGTTTCGCTAATTAAGGACCAGAATATAAGCTTCAGCGTTGAGCAGAGTTTTAATAACTTCGGTTTTGCTGGCTTGGTAAATAATAACTATAGAATTTAAACTACAGCTGGGCAGAATTATATGCTTTGATTTAAATACATAAAAAAAATTTTTGAACATGCACCAGTTTTTCTTTTCGACATTAACCAACCGTACCTTATGAACCAGCCACCTGCGTCCATACACACAACCCTGCGGTTACAAATACCCCGCAGTATGCTCAGTCAATCAGTTGAGTCACTCAACTCGCGTAGAATACCAAGCAGCTGATATTCTCCATATTTTATGTCGCATACCGTCAACGGGACTATGTTTTTGTCATAAATATTTACAGTTCGTATAATATAATGTTGCAAACACTGCTGTTTACTATTCACAGCACCACAGCATAAGCCATTGGAGATCCTGAAGCAACGCCATATTTATTTTCATCCATCACTCATTGGCTCACGGCTTTTGGGGTCGTATGATGGCTCTCGAGTGGCGACGCCGCCGCCGTACCAGAAAGCACAATCTGGAAGGAAACCACGACTGACGACCTGGTAAAGGTTGCGGAAAACCGCTGGATACAAGCAGCGCAGGACCAGTCACTGCGATCTTTTTTTCAGCTGATATGATGATGATGATGATCACTCATATTTTGTCTTCTCATCTCATCTGTCAAGCGCGTGTGCTGTGGTTGGTTGCCTGAATTATCAACTACCAATCACAGCACAGCAGCTTACACACAAATGACAATTTGACACATTAATTCTGCGTTGATTGTCGTTTGAGAAACCGGGGGTTCGACTCTTGGACTCAAGTTACCTCGACCATAATGACACATAAGTGGATTTCCATTCCAAAATCCACAGTCAACACCTCCTAGATTCCCCAATTATCTCTAAATCACTGTGGCCTTCCTCAGGCACTGAGGTTTGGGGATGTCCAATAACCCATGTCCCATATTATGAGAGATTACGTCGATCACCAGCTATTTATGAAACTACAGGCTAGTGTAGGTAAACAGCGCGTGACGTAGGTAGCATACACGCGGCCGTTACGACACCCATGGAAAAGGGATAGGGTCTATTCTTAGTCGCAATCTCATCATCAACGTTATATTAACCGCTTTGGGTTATAATAGCATGTTATAACGAATATAACGTATCTGTGCTCGAGGCTCCGCCCTTGTTCGAAATTTGAAATGTTTCGGCCCAAGAATTTTTTTTTTTTTTTTATTTTTGGGATAATAATAAATGTTAATGAACTTAAATTATGTAAAGGAGCTGATAAATGGTGGGTGTTTATTACACAAATCTCTGCTTGACCCTTAAAAAAAAAACAGAATGACATAGCATCCAATAAATGCGAAAGTTTTTGAGGATACTTATATGGATATTTGTTAGTCTTTCACACTTAAACGGGTGAACGGAATTATTAAAATTTACCACACATACATAATATTGATCTAGCTTAACACATAGGATAATTTTTATCCGGTTTTTGTGATCTCGTGAGATAATTTGGGACTTAATTATGAAGTATACTCCGAAAAAGTCGCGCTAAGCAAGAGCTAATATTCATATAGCGTGAATCATAAGCGTGAATAACTTTTCTTTTGGAAGTCGGTGGCAAAAGTCGATAAAGATGAAAAACAGCCACCGACTTCCGAAAGAAAAGTTATTTCACGCTTTTTTGTTGGATTTTGAAGTCGGTTTCTTTTTTCATAAAAGATTTTATTTTTATTTTACCCTTTTTATTTTTAATATTCTAAATATTCTAATTCTAGGGCACGTGTTAGAAAATTAGGTATTTGAGTCAACTAGAATCAAAAACCGCAATGTCCTTTGTAACTACAATTAAAAACCATTGTAGTTACAAAGGACATTGCGGTTTTTGATTCTAGTTGACTCATTTGACAAGAATTTGAGTTAAATTTTTAAACTAAAAAGATTAAAATAAAAACATTTTGTTTTTAATTCATTCACGAAAGAAAGTTACTTTACACTTTTGTCTGATGGTTTATGAAGGCGATTTTTTTTTGTAATAAGAAAAAAAAATGTAATTTGTATTTTGTATTTTGTATTTCAATTAAAAATAGCTAAAATACTGTATTTTGTATTTTATATTTCAAATACCTTACTTAAAGATATTTTGTATTTTGTATTTTAATTACTTGCGATTACTGTATTTTGTAATTTGTATTTCAATTAAAGCAAAGCATGTATTTTGCCCAGCCCTGTCTATACACCCGATGAGGCGGCGGTTTTAGAAGTTAAGATCATTTAAGAAGATTAACTGTCCTGGTTGCCAGGACATCGATTCTTTTATATGAAGTAAGATTTGAAGAGCGAAGAGTTACAGGAATTAACTAAGAAAAATATGTTTTATTTCTACATAGAATATGGAATACAATCGTTTGTAGAAATGTAACACATAAATAATTAAGTGAAGTTGAAGTTCCTTTAACGGAAAAAATACTGAAAGAAATGAGTGAAGTACTAATTCCACGGGGGCGAAGCTGTGGGCGGCAGCTAGTTTATTTATCCAGTAGAACCTAACTGAAGACAAAGGTACCTTTGACCTTTGAGTGTTAGGATCTACGGCGAGAATTTTTACGCCCCCCACACGCCGACTAAAAATAGCATGATTGATCAAACGGATGCTATGAAAGAAATCTACTTCAAGTGAGTAAGTATGCTAGTACACACAAAAGACTAACACCCAACACTTATCCCCACACTAACTAATGCCTGCGACTTCGTCCGCCCTTTTTTCAACCGACTTCAAAAAGGAGGAGGTTCTCAATTCGGCGCGTATGTTTTTTTTTTTCTTTTTTTTTGTATCATGTAGGTATGTTACCCGATTACTCCGCCAATTATTATGAATTGATTTGGATGATTCTTTTTAAAAGAGTACATACTTCCGAATAGGTCCCATAGAAATATTATCATTATCTGACGATGAACTTCGGAGATATGGAACGGAACTCCTCATAGGATCACAGCAGAACTGTCGTAACAAGTAAAATTGCTTTAAGTATTTATACGTGTAGTCGATGACTGACCGAAGAAAGAGGGGGAGCGCAGCGTGATGTTATACATATAGCCTATATCTCATGAACTTGAAACAAAAGATTTTTTTCAATCCGACTGGTAGTGCCATAGATTAGCACGTTTCAACAAAAAACTCTTTAGCATTATTACCTATATTAAGTTATTAAGTATAGACTATGTCATCAAATAGACTAGTCACAAGAAACAACTCGACGAAATGTAAATCAGACAGCCTGCCGCCGCCACTAAAAACTAAGCTTTGGGCAAAAACCATGCAATAACACTCCATGTACCCAACACATATGTCGACCACACGTCCCTTTGAAGAAATATCAGAGAATATTTCTCTTTTCCAATCTGGCAAGGGAATAAAATCGGTATTGGCATCTGGGTATCATTCAATTCAAGTGAAAAGCTAAAAAGATTGTGTTACTATGATTTTTGAAGTCGTGTTGCTCTTATGCTTTTTATTGTAACTCTATTTTACTAGGTTTTCACCTGTCTTTGGCGGTCAAAATCTTACAAGTTTAATTTGAACCACTTCCCAATGTTCGATAATGCTGCAATTTTGCGTAAATGTGCAATTTGCATGACAATGCAATATTATGATGTCACAGTGCTGGTCTGTTGATGGACCCGGAAAGTGGCAATAGGAACTTAATCAAATCTTACAAGTTTTTGACCCACTTCCCGGTGTACGATTGTGCTGGAATTTTGAATACATAATGCACATCGGCGACAATGCAATAAAAGCTTGTTTTATAAAAATACTAACTTTTGCCCGCGACTTCGTCCGCGCAAATGTCGGTTATCGCGGACGCAGACGAAGTCGAAGTCTAATAAAAAGTAGCCTATGTCTTTCCCCGGGTCTTAAACTATCTCCATGCCAAATTTCATCAAAATCGGTTCAGTGGTTTAGGCGTGAAAGCGAGACAGGCAGACAGACAGACAGGCAGAGTTACTTTCGCATTTATAATATTAGTAAGGAAGTAAGGATTTTTAAATAGTCTAGTCCTTAGGCTATTTTAGGTATCTTTAGGTACCGTACTTAATATTTAATTATAAACCAAGGGACCCGACAGACGTCCTGCCTGAACGTTGGCTTGTAGAGCCACTTACTCAGTCCAATTGTAAATTAAAATCTGTCCAGCCTTTAACGAGGAGTTTAGTAACAAACACACGTACAGAAGAATTTTATATACTTACGTATAAAGATTAACAATACAGGCAGGCATTATTATTATGAGGTCTCTCTTTTTGGATGTATTTAAGTGTATTGTATGACACCACTTCATAATCAATACAGTTAAACGCTTCTTCAACAGCGCTATTAATGAATTATTGATTACAAAATTAAGGGCACGGCCATTAAATAAGCAGAGGTACAGTCGCGTGGTCGGGTCGTACGGTCGTACCGATAGCGTGTCGGCCGTCAGCGGACGTCAGGACATCAATCAGCCGATCGAGTGATTGATGTACTCGACGATACACCCGCACGCAAGTATATGCGAGGCTGTACGTAGACGTACATGTACGTGTTGAATTGATTAATGAAATTAATGAAGCGCCGTGTAGTAACAATTGATTGTATAAGCCTAATGTGTCGTTAGTTTGTCCTCGAGCGGGGTTAACGCACCTCGTGAGGGCTTGTAAATATTAGAGGTAGGTTGAAGGTGAAACTTGGTGTTATTTTTTCGCTGTTAATATTTTTACCGTTTTACTATTCACAGGAACTATTCACTGGCAGGAAATTATCAATTGTAATCTTGGCAGACAGGTCAAGATTTCCTGTAATATTAAGATGAAAATCTCGCTAGCTAACACACCTGACGAATACTGAATACTAAAACAGTCCTAACTTACTCCTTAACATGAAAAACAGGGTCCATTTTACACGTCCACATTTACCCCTAGGCGACGGGTAATCTTCAATCTCTGATTACAGTACGTGATCGCCATCATCCACGCCCCATCATCCGCGCCGACTCGACACATTACCCCGAATACTAAAACATGTTACCTTTATGATTATGAATGCGTCGTTCATTCAAATTCACGTCACATTTAGTCACAATTGTTCTTCCCTTCTCCCCTCCAGGTCGTGCACGTGACATAATATATGGACGATCCTTCACTTCGTGCAGAACAATGTTGTTAGCACCTCATATTTTTTCTTAATCGCGCAGATTTGCATCTAATGCTTTTGTTTAATAAAACATGGCGTGTCTTGGCGGAAATGATTTGGAAAAGATTGTGGAAACGGGTCTAGAGATGGACATATTTGCAGACAGATAGAAGAGCCTGAGTGCGGTGCTGTGGAAGACGTATATCACTTGTTGGTGGAATATGTCAAAAGTAATGCAGGCCATCCACCATCCAATCTATCGTCCAATCGGCAGGACGCTACCGATTGGATCATGTCGATTGGACCGTGGATGGGAGTGGATTGGCATGACAATTATAACTATCATGCCAATCCACTCCCATCCACGGTCCAATCGGCATGATCCAATCGGTAGCGTCCTGCCGATTGGACGATAGATTGGATGGTGGATGGCCGGCATAAGGGTCGGAGAGAGGCTCTCATGAATCATACAAGTTTGATAGATGTAGGTTTTTTCAAAGTATTTTGTGAGCGCCTTTGTCGGAAGCAGCCATTTTAGTTTGTATTTAGCAGCCATTAAATTAGTTGATAGTTTAGAATAAGGAGAGAGGAGGAGGGAGGCTGGCATAGTCTTATTAATAAGACAACATACCCCAAAATAAAATCAGATTAAAAAAGAATGAGAGGGCAATGCCTCTTGACTCCAGGAAATCTAGTTCTACGTTCACCTGAAGATAGATTGGAAGTCGATTTTCGGAACCTCGCAACTGCAACGTATTGTTAAATCTATTTTCGAGCCCTAATCTTTTAAACCGTGGAAATCCGGCTTAATCCGATTAAAACTTAGAGCATTCCAACTAGAACTTAGGAAAGTACTTTTATATTTAGAAGGGAATCTCGTCAGGTAATTTTCTTTACCTTGCCATGGTATCGCTATCAACACAATAATATACATAAGTAAGTTGACACAAATCATATAGGGCTGGAGTTCCCAAACTGTGAGTCGCGACACCCTGGGGGGTGTCGTGGAGTTATCCCGAGAGCGTCGCGCGACGGTATGCACTACTCACCGGCACGCGACGTCCTACTCGCCGATTGTAGTACAATCATTAAACTGTTATATCCTACTAATTTACAAATGTGAAAGTTTATGAAGATGTTTAGATTTTTAGATGTTGTTTACTCAGTCATGCGTGAACCTTTAGACAGATTTAGATGAAAATTGGCATATAGATAAACCATTTCCTGGATTAATACATAGGATATATATTTTTTTTTTAATGTGTTTCCTAGGGATAATAGGTAGTTCAACTTATTTTACGTAAAGTTACTTTTTACGCGGGCGAACCTGCAGGCAGAAGCTAGTAAATAAATAAAGTATTAATGTCTGTTAGCGCTACATACAAATATCTTCATCTAGAAAGGCGTCAAAAAAATTACAACCAGTAAAGGGAGTCACGGTATAAAAAAGATTGAGAAACCCTGGTATAGGGTAACATGACATATCATACACCTCTACAGAGGGTAGGGTAAGTTGACATATCGATCACAATCTCCCCTCAGCATTTAGTTTACGACCCATCAAAATCAGAACGTTGATATAGCAAGAATAACAACCCATAACATTTGTAGAAATTGCTCCGGAGACTAACTTGTGTAGCATAGTGTGAGCAACTAAATGAGCAATATAAATCATGTGTTCATGCTCTAGTTAAGTTGGTTAGTGATCTTAGTGCTAGGCGATAAGTGGTGGACATGAAGTGCTCGGAAAACTGCATCAGATTTATAGATTTTAGAAAACGATTGTATAATTGCGAAGTGTCAATTTAATAAGAACATTCACCGTGTTTTGGACTGCAGTCCCAAAGTTAATATTATCCCTCAAAAGTAGCCTATGGGCTATTTCAGACTATAATATAATTGACTTTGACTTTGAAAAATATCTCTGTGCCAAATTTTATCCAGATCCGTTCAGCCGTTCTGGCGTAATTGAATAACAAACGTCCATCCATCAAAACTTTCACATTTATATAGTAAAATGACTTGTATCTATGGACTCTCTGTATCTATGCCATATAGGTACATGAGTCTTTGTATCTCGGCATGACTAGGTATCAAATACTCTCCCCACTGTCCCAAACTATTCATAGCTCCATACACGGTGTAAGTCGTAACCTTGGGAGATAAACGAGAACACAGGAAGTGGAATATCCGCTGTTTATATCCCGCGTGAGTTTTAAACCCAACTGATGAGTTGGCATCTCTTTACTGGTTGTTCCTCTGACCTGATACGTAGAAACTTATCTACTGTTTACCGTATCCGTATCGTATATCACGCCTCTATTTCTTGGCGGTAGGCAGGGTTCTGCTGTACAGTCGCCAGCACAGACTGATACCTTTTTGTTGTAAAATCGCTCCTACTACAACCGCATAAGATATCGCAGTGTTTACCATAAAGCGCTGTCTTTATTTAATCTTGATGTTAACTTTCTTTGCTTGTTTAGTTTATAGGCAGCTTTTGTGCTCTGAATCTTTTTGTGGATGTTTTGTATACAGCATGTAACAAAAACCCTGTCCGATCCTTAAGGGTATCATTCGGCATCGTACTGCGTACACATATACACGCGTAACCATTTAATGGATTTGAGATTATTATTTTTCCCCAGTGAAAAAAAAAAGAAGAAAGAAGAAGTAATTAAATTAAAATAAAACATAAAAACTGATCAACGGCAACACTGATCTTTGATTTTAAAATTTAAAATTATTACTATATTGAGTATTGGACATTGTATTGTCATCAGAACTAAAGGTGTATGCAAAATTTCAGCTCAATCGGATACCAACAAATGGTCGAAAAATGGTTTGCAAAATTTGAAAGGACAACTTATTTACATACTTAATACGAACAGTGCAAGCTAAATAAAAGCTTGTAAAAATCAATTACCGTGTAAGTACCGTATGTTTCTGTATCTCGCAAAAACTCAAAAACTGCTCAATTCAATTTATTTATTCAATGTATTCTTTTTTGTATTATTTTCCTCAATGCTGGGGTGATAGAGGAAAAAAAAGATAAATTGGTAATTTTCTAAATTGTAATATAATTTTGGCATTACCGACTAGCCTAGGAGCTCGCCAACGTAAAAAAAAGTATTCGATTTGAATTTCGAATACGAAATAGGTACCACTATCCCAAAGCATTTTAGTTTAATTTTATACGTCAAGCACAATTTTTGTATTAAGTACCTATTGTTATAAATAAGGAGGAGAGTGCCGTGGAGTTTCTTGCTCGTTCTTCTCCATAGAGGCCCTTACCTCCGTTTTGGAACGAGCAATTAGCTTCAACTTTCGGACTAACTGACCGACTCCTTGACAATTCAAAAGTGCCTGTAAATGGTCTAATTGAAATAAATGTTTAGACTTTGAAGGCCAATTTGAAAATCGATCGATTTTCTCCTCTTAAGGAAAATAGTCACAGACCACAATTTATACACCGAAATTTGGAAATACATGTAAGCCAGACATGTAAGACAACATCACAGCACCATAATACTTCTGCTATAAGCTTCAAAAGGATTTGTTTTACTCCTATCTCCGTCGCCTCCCGGTCTAATAATAGTGATCTTAGATCACAGGTGGCTGATCCCTGTCTATATTCAGCATTAGAAGTCCTAAAATAACCATCTTGCCTACTAGAGGCTTAAAATAATGATAGAAAACAACATTGAGAAAATCGTAGGACGACTCGGTTGTCTGCTACGCTGCTTGTTGCGGGTTTCCGCAAGGAGCAAATATTTGTATTGCCTGCAGATAGTTGTTCCGGGGATGGTTGTTTGTGTATGTGAGTTTATATTTTGTACGGTACGGTCGGGGTTATAAGTGCAGTAGCATGCTAAGGTTTGAATTGCTGTGAACACGCGGTACAGGCCGTACCTACATCTGTGTTTAAGTGATGTATTCAAAGTTAAAGTCAAAGTCAAATCATATATTTAATTAGGCCATTATAAGGCACTTTTGAACGTAATAACACACTACCTACGTACATCTCAAAATTCGCACACGACGTCGAAAGGTCGTAAGTTTAACCAAAGCGTCAATCGATTTGCTTTGTAGATTGCTACTCCACTTATGACCCCGACCGTACAAGAGAAACACATAGTGTAGAGTTACGTTTCTTTTGGCTCGGATCTTTAGGGTTTCTTATAGGTTAAACGATTACCATCGCTTTCCCTAGTAAAGATGTATAATAACATGAGTGAAGTATTTTACTCACCTGAGAGAAGCACGAGTGCGTAAAGTAAACATTTGTTTCGTATTAATTTAGTTTGAAGACTTTATTCATTACACTAAGTAATACTAATTATGTTTGTATTTAAACCAATATGCTTCATTGCGAAACCTGGGAAGTAAAATTACCCATTCTACTAACTTAAAAAAACGATAGCAATCCAATCTATCAAAAATATCTCAAAACGACATTATATAATCTAAGCTCAAAACCTACATTTCTCTAAAATTATCGTTGAGATGAAATTGCCTCCTAGTTTAATTTTTGACAAACACCAGCTAGAGCTAACGTAGGTAATGTAGACCTCTACTAATTAAGTAGAAATAAAGGAGATATCACAAGCAACAAGAGGCTTCCATAGAGTTAGGTACCCAATGAAGTCCAAAAGTCCCAAAATACGGTTGGGTTTACATCTACAGACATCACTAGTAAGGATGTTGAGTCGCACATTGCTGCAGACACTCAGTTCTCCTCTCGTTTGTAACGAGCAAGATATTAAAGCCTCCAGCACAAAATTACGCACTTGGTTGGTTGGACTTCCATTTTTCAATTCCGTGCACAGATTTTAAGAGCACCGTTCTAGTTAGGGATGGTTCACTAATGGAAATGACACAAAATTATTAAATTAAAATATAAAATTGTTTTGATATATTTTTACACGACTGCCCCAAAAAAAGGAGTGTTATGTGTTCAGGGTTAATGTATGGAAGTATGTATGTGAGCAGTGATGCCATATCTACCAACTTTTTGGTAGATCTACCATTTTTCACTTCAGTCTACCTATCTACCACCCTAGATCTAAAATCTACCTATTTTTTAATTAGTTTAACATATCACCACTATGAATTATTTTATATCGACGAGCGACGTTGCGATGTGTTGCGTGCGCCATGCGACGATGCGTCCAGCAACGCTGGACGCATGGTCTATGGTCCAGCAATGCTAGACTAATATATGATAGAGTCCAGGACATAAACCACAAAAAAAAAACGTCAGCAACAGTTCGCCGTTCGCGCCATTTCGCGCCCATAGACATTGTTATACTGTTCCGTGTTCTGTGGCCCATTCCCGGTTGGTTTGTTGCAGAATCAATAGTGAATCTTAGCTCCTGTTTTAGTTGTTTTATTGTTAAAACTAAATAACTACGTATTAACGGTGTCAATCCATATTCAATGTTTCCCCTGCTATGCGAATTCGTGAGAAAATTACTGGCACTTTCACATAGTAGCGCCAACGTTGAGAGATTGTTTTCTGCAATAAATAATATGAAAACCTTTCAGAGAAATAGAATTTTCACGGAGACTCTAGAGGGATTGTTGCGTACTAAAAGATTCATAGCAAACAACGGGCAGCCTATTGCAGAACATTTCAATAAAAATATGTAGGTATAATTTCCAAAAATGAACATTTTAAGAACAGTTCATGCATTTTTTTAATCTTAAAAAAATCTTCTAAATTGAGGTGGTAGATCTACCAATTTTGTATTTTACATTCTACCAACTTCTACCAACATCTGGCACATAATCTACTAATTTTCAAAAATTCGGGTTGGCAACACTGTATGTGAGTTTCTTTATTCCACCATAACTTTTAAACGCCTGAACCGATTTAGATGTATGGGGTATCATTACAATCCTTGCATCGTTCCGAGTAACATAGGTGTGGTCATTTTAAAACGTAAATTAATACCAGCCTCAATTTATTTTTTTAATGAATTTTGTCGTGTCTATGTTTATCGTCTAGAATTTGACAAGTAGATTTAAAAAATATAACACTGTAAGTAAAAAACGTCGAAAAAAAATACTGACGAGTAAACAAAGTACAAATACTTATGTGCAATTTTTGCAGTCGTGTTTTTTAATTTTTTAATTATAGTAGCTTGTTAGCCATGGACAGCATTTCCCAAACTATGGGTCAGGACTCACTCACAGGTTGCGAGGGAATATTGGATAAACCCTGAAAAAATACATGACAATGACAAAACGAAATACTCACTTTCGTCTCATTGAAATACGAGTAGCACTCCTTGGCATACGTAATTAAGTATTAAAGTTTGCGATTGTAACTGTACAGCAGCCCTACCATGAACTCTTATCGCGATCCAAAAACTGAATTGTTCTTCAAATATGTCAATATAACGCATCAATTTATGCGTTATATTGACGTATTTGAAGAACAGTTCAGTTTTTGGATCGCGATAAGAGAAAATACGTCAATATAATGACATATATTGATGCGTTTTAATGACTTATTTAAAGAACAATTCAGTTTTTGGATCGCGATAAGAGTTCATGGTAGGACCCCTGGACCTTCTTATTTTATAGTTTATTCTAAAAGTTATTCAATATCTTTCTTCATGATAGCCAAGAGTTCCGAATTTGGCAGTCCTTGTTAGATGGGTTGTGGTCCAATTAGCTTTAGGAACGACTTTGTAAGGTGCAGGTAGGTACTGCTTTTAGGATTTGTATTTCGACCGATTATTACTTAGTTTGGAATCATAATATCAAAAAAGAGTCCACAATATTGCTTTATCATAATAAAAATTGTTAAAAAAGTTTATCATGCAGTATAATTTCAAAAAGTCGGTCAACCCTGAACTAAATGTTGGATGGTTGTAACGGTAGCCGCGGAACCAATTACCGAAGTTGGACAAGTCTCAACTGTTTCAGACATTTAACTGTGAACTAAACGATGGAAAGGAAAAGTTTTCAGCGCAATATTATTAATTCCCTGCTTCCTTGTTATTATTTTATTTGTACCTATTTTCAGAGTCAAAATGTTCCCTCGACAGTCAATTTAAGGGAACACAAATTTATTTGGCCTGTCGCCATATTGTGACGTAGACAAAAAACTATCAAACAAATGTCAGTTAAATTCTCCGCTTATGTCAATTTGAGTCCTCCAAATCCAATCAAATCATTTATTAGGTAGTACTTACAAATAAACCTTATCATGTCTTAATAAAATCCATTGAGCACCACAATAATTGTACGTTCTCCAAAATGCGAGGACTTTAAAGTGCATCAATGTTTAAAATGAAGTCGTAAAAGTAATCTACAAAAGGCTTTATTCTGCGTAAATATAAATCGAGTCCAGTTGGTAGAGGATGTTGGTAAGTAGATACATTTTTTAATGTTTTCAACTTAAATTATCTTTAATTCTGTGAATGTGCTATCGCAGGAAATCGCGGTTTAAGTAACTGTTATGTTGATGATAATGTGAACTTATCCGCGTGTAAAGAGGATACTTAGATAGTATCGGTTTTTGAAGTGAAAACTTCTTTAGCGGCGTTGAGCACTTTTTCTGTAATGGGTATAAAATCTTAAACTCGCGTCAGGACACGTGCGCGTCAGGATACGTGACCTGATCGAAAAAGCGTAAGACGGATGGAGAGTAGACAGCTATCCCCTCTCTACGGCGCGGCGAAAATGTATGCCTGGGCCTACTGTTTCGTTTAGACAGCGCAGGGCGCTTGCGCGAATGTTCGTGTATGTTAAACGTAAACGTAAACGTTAATAATCAAGTTTTCACTTCTGCCGGAACTCCCGGAGTGCAACCCGTTTTTTTTTTCGAAGAATGGAAGGTTGTATAGAAACCTTAAGGAGACCTTTATGCAGCAGTGTTGATTGTAAATTTCGCCTTAGTTTTATTCAAATATTTTTTAAATGCGTTTTAATTTGCATTTACACCCTTATAAAAAAAATTTATAAGGGTGTAAATGCAAATTTTATTTTATTTAAAACCTTAAACCTTATGATTATGATAGGTATTACGCCTTAATTTTTTTCTATTAGGTGTATTTATTCAAGTGAAAAATTATTTCGACGTCTTAGAGCTTTACAAATGTAATCGACCCTACTCGAGATAATATTCTCAGAAAACTGGAAATACACTCACAAAAAGAATTACTTTCTCAGACCTATAAATGATAGGTATTTCGCCATATTTTTTTTTCTATTAGGTATGTATTTATATGTGTTAATAATACTAGTCCTAAAACCTTCACTTTACCCTACTCGAGATAAAATTCTCAGAAAACTGCAACTAGGTAGGCTAGGTTTACAAAAATATTCACGCGTAGGTTTTCCTTACAACCGCTTCTCACACCTCCTTAAGAAAGTAACACGATTATGTCTACACGTTTAATATTTATAACACAAGACAAGCGCCGCGTAACTGCGTTAACCTTTTATTGCCCTCCAGTGTAAGTAAGTCAGCCATTAATTCAATGCGCTGGGGTGGGTTGATTTATTGGCGGGAAGTGAACGTCTTGCGAGATGTAATTTGCGAGAAAACTACTCGTGTGCCGACTGTTGCTTGCGGTTGACAATCGCCGATTGGCGGGGATTGGAGCGCTTTGTGATGAGACTTGCCTGGTACCAAATGGATGCAGTTATCTAATATATTACCTACACTGACCTTATTGGTGAGGCTCTTCAGAAAGGTCAGGTGCGGAGTACTTATAACCGGCGTGCTTGATATATGACGAGATGTATGAACGTAGATGAGGCGAAAGGAGTATGTAAGGATCGTAGCAGGTGGCGTTCTGTGGTTTCTGCCTACCTCCATGGGATAAAGGCGTGAGTTTATGTACCTATTTATATCCTTATAAATTACTACCTTCCGCCCGCGACTTCGTCCGCGTCAAAGTTAATCCCACGGAAAGAGAAGGTTCCCATGGGAACCGTATATTACACATGATACACATGTACATGACATAGATCTTTCGATGTTTTGATCCAACATTCATAGCTAGAATTCTAGGTAATAGAGACTAGCACGATCCCCTGCTAGTCTGCATCTGGCTAGAAATAAATGGGCGTGTGACTAGCTCTTCAAAGTTCAAATAGATAACAGCATGTTTCCGTTCCGTTCATAAAAATCAGTTAACACATTAAACGCTTAGAACAATTTTCTGAGCAAAGAAATACCAGCCAATAACATTCTCATACAGAGAAGGCACGAGCATTGATCACTGCGCTTGCTCAAGGCGGATTGGCGATTTCAAACTTACACTTTTGTAAGTCCATGTTTCTTCACGATGTTTTCCTTCACCAATATCAGTGATGTTCAAGATAAACATAAAAAGTACGTATGGTATAGAAAAAGTCATATTAGTCTGTGCTCCGTTGCGAACCCTCGACCTCATACATGAGAGGCGGGCGTCTTAACTACTGGGCTATCTTAAGTTTAATAACCATCACGCCTGTAATCCCCGAAGGGTTAGGCAACCAGGCACAAATCCAGACTCCGAGGCTGCTACTGAGAAATTCCTGATGGAAAAACCCAATAACACTTTGCCCGACCTGGGAATTCAACCCAGGACCTCATGCTTTTTGTGTTCACTAGACCAACGAGGAAGTAAGGCTTTAGTTTAATAGAAGAAGAAAATGACCATCCCTTCAACAAGGAAAAATATTAATAACTAAGCCTTTACTTATTCTTTGATATCAAATGACAAATTATTGTGACCCAAGGACAGAAAAATAAGGTCTAATGACCTTTGACCCAGTCTGTCCATGTCACTTCTGTAGATCGGACATTATCTTGACGATTTTCCTCGTTCTATCTCTATGGTTAACCCGTATACGTATGTCGATATGGTGGCATAATCTTTGTGGGTACAAAAAAATGGCTGTAACGTCAAAGGGGAAACAACTAAATGGGCATTATAGTGATACCTAACTTTCTCAAAGATTTTAAGAAGCTTTAAAGTACCTAGGTAGATTAGTTTTTAAAATTAAAAAAAAATTGAGCGTTCAGGGGACCACCGTCAGGAACCAAGTTTTGGACACGCGTAAATTACTTTCATATGAAAGAGACAGAGAACATGGGAGGGAAGTTCGCCTGGAAGGGTCATAACGCTTTCTGCAACAATACAATCTAATTATCAAATCCTAAACCTTAGAAGCTCAGACAGATTCACCTCATTCTAAAGATCAAAACCAGACTTACAACCTAACAATGTGTGTTACATAACACATAGAACTCTTTCTTTATCCATGTGAATATCCAGTTATTCCGTAACGACCATATTTCGTCTGCTTTCGACCATTTATTTTGCAAACATCACCTTAATATGAAAACATCTCAACTTCAGAAATGGCTCTGTTTATATTCTCATCATTGTTCAACATATAGTTGGAATGCTTATCACTGTAATTTATCACAAAGTTATGAGCTTCAAACTGGCTGCTGATTGGATGATTACTTAAGTAGTGTGATAAAAAATCATAGGTGACTACAATAAAAATAACTAGCATGCTAGAATAGTCTGGGTCGGGCATGTTATGTAATCGCATAAGTTTACATGAAATAAGTACGTACGGTCAGCAAGAAAAAACTATTGAAAATTCACATAACACTATTGGCTCATGTTATTTAAATATTCCCAGTTTAAACGCGTAGCTGTCGCAGGAAAGGGACATTTCGAGAAAGGGACATTCTGGGAAATGGACGTTTCGGGAAAGGGATATTCTGGGAAATGGACATTATGGGGAAGGAACATTATGGGGAAGGAACATTTTGGGAAAGGGACGTTCTGAACCTACTACATACCTACTTACTAGTGCACTAATGAACGTGAGAATCGACAGAAACCACAATAACTTTTTCTAATATTCCCATATCAGCATAAAAATAACTACTTATGTGTTACACAATACTCGTACCTAAATACTACGACTAAAAACTACTTTAAATATTCATAAGTTTACTCTCCTTATACGCAAACTTTTTTGCTGACTTGCGTATCTAGCGAAACGCGGTCCCATGCGCAGCGCCATTAGCACAGCAGTAGAGTGTTTCGGTACCTAGTTAATATCTTAATTGATAGCCCATCTACGATCGAAGATAGCCTGGTCTGCGCCTGTCCGGGGCCGTGCACAGATTTAGGTACAAACTAATTAAGTAATTACCGCCCGTTACCGGACAGCACCGGTGAGCGCTGGTTAAAACTAGATTGAACCGGTTTTCTGCCGCCATTACACCGATTAGTACTTGAAATATTGTTTGAGATGGATAGGTTGATAAGGAAAGGTATTAATTGATATTTTGATATTTTAATTAGACAAAAGGGCTCGTCTCGAAGAAAATAAAAAAAAAAAACAAGAGCAAATATATGACTTAAGTTTGAGCATAAAAGATACATAATCGAGGGAAGCAATAACACACCCTGTAGACTTTAAGTGTCTACCTATTACGTTTCAAAAGGTACAGCCCTATGACAGGGGAACAGACGGATGGAACATCGTGAGGAAACTTTACTAATTAAGTCTGAAATCGCCAATCCTTAAATAAGCATAGTAAACATTGCTCGTGCCTTTTCTGTATGAAAAGTCGCCTTTGCCTTGCAATTGCAGTGGGACAATACGAGGCTAGTATTATTATTAAGTAGAAGTTCTATTAAGTTTTACTTTTAAAAAGAGTCTCTGAACGAGCTCCTCCTCAAGTTATCACCCAATAGACAATATAGAATACGTAATGTATAAATCCCCTTGATTTGCTCTGTGGTACACTTGGCACACAATATATACGGTTTGTTTCTAGAGCCAGTGAGGCGTGCTACAAGACTTGTTTATGGTAATTCTGGCTCGCACTCGGTTACACAACAGGTACTATTGTATGGTAACATTTATCTGTGAACTTGGTGGGTAGGTCGAGAAAAAAACATCTTAAATTGGTTTCCTTGCAGAGAGATGAGCAAGAATCACAAAAAATGCTTCGAATTACGTATTTCTAAGTTAATTTAGTTTCGTCAAAGCGAATTAACAATAAACTCAAGTCAAAATGATGTCCCAACTGAACTTGACCAACCGATTGATGCAGTTCCCATTCACATAGCAGTGTTTGTAAATGCTATTAGTAATCTTGAATATGGCAAAAAGGACTAGAATAACCAAAATTAAACTTTGACATTTAGCAAGTCGTATGACAAAACATGTTTCTAAAACAGACCACAGTAACTACAACAACTCTTTTTTAAATCTTATTAAACACTAGCTTTTGCCTGCGACTTTATCCGCGGTAATTTTCTAAAGCACCCAGGGATAACGTTGCTTCTTATAACCGAAAGAATTTTTAGAATCGGATCAGCAGATCCGGAGCTTAGCGTGTCGAAACAAAAACAACCCTTCAGCTTTATAATATACTTAAGCTGCAATTCCCACATCAGCAAATGTTTACTTCACCCACCCTCTTTGGCGCCAATCTGTACATATCCGAAAAACACTCCAGCTTCCCCCAGCCACAGCTTCTCCTTAATCGACCACCGTTCACTCCAGAAAAAGCGATACCTTTGGGACATAGCGAAATCTTAATTTTACGTGAGCGAAGCGAGAAAAAAATCCCTCAGGAACGTTATTTAGCTTGCAAATAGCCCGGTAACGATGTATCGATTTACTTCTAACGTTTGATTAAGGTGAAAGCGGTAAGGTAGCCGCGAAATACAAGTTTTCTTAAGTTTTTTGCAATTTGCAGCTCAGTGCTAGGTGCTATTATTAAAAAAAAATCACTGGCAGATTACTGGTGTTAGTTACTTCAGCTTACTATTTTCATTTTACAAAAATTGCAAAAGTTCCATGCAAAAATAGTGTAAAACCTTGATACGATACACTCCCGAGTTTTTCCGGATCTGTTTATTTGTCTATGTGAGTTAATATGTTTATTAACTCACCCACGATTCAAGACTGACCTAGTGTGAGACGTATAAAAAATTGATAAAATTAAGGTTTTCGTACCACTTGCTCAAAAAAGTGACATTCTATGCCACAAAAAGCGAACATAACAATAGGCATTTTTAATCTATTAAAAACAGGGAAAGAAAATAATTGTACTGAATTTCATTTATCCTCTAGGGAGAGAATGTGATTTAAATTTGGAATACTTACCGAAATTTATACTGCACTACATCTGTGTTTACACCATTGAGTTTGTATATAAAGCATTATACATCTTTTTGAAAAAGGAATACGCATTTAATATGCAGTTATGATTATTAAATAAAATTACGAAAACCGACGAGGCCGTATGAGCTTGATGCGTTTGCTTTTCCGATTAGTCTAGGAATTTGCCGCGTTTTTGTTTCCTTCAAATACATAAACGTTAAGTTTATTTTAATTTATTTTTATAAATACCTAACTTAATGTTCTAAAATGCATATCTCATATTATTATTGTGTTAATTTTTTCGCAAATGGTACGAAAAGTAGAGTATTTTCCTCGGTGATAAAGCTGTCTTAGTCTTGGGTGAACTTAAATCCCTCGCTACACTCAGGACTCGCCTTATATCCCTCGCTTCGCTCGTGATTTAAGTTTTTAACACCCTCGCTACGCTCGGGAGTAAACCTCGAGTCCTTCGTTACGCTCGCGATTTAAATCGTCACCCGCGACAGAAGACACTGCTTTATCCCCTTGGTTAATAATCTACTATTATTCTTTTTGCGTGGTGGTAAAGCGTGCTGATCAATGCTCCTGTCTTCTTCGTAAGGGAAAAAGCCTTTAATGAGACAATAATAAGCCGGTATTACTTCATAATATTTAAGACTTATAAAAAATACTCAGTTAAATTAAAGTTTTACCCTAGTTAATAAAACCAGTACTCATTGACTTCAAATTAAACACCTAAACTTTAACATGACATGCCTAAATCGTTAGCCTTCTAGGCAAAACTACTACATTTTCTAGCACGCACCACAGCCTAACGTAATTAAGTACAACACGTGCCCAGCCGTCGGTTATCGGCCTATCTAGATTGACCTACGTGTACCTATGTACAATAAATGTTAGTACACTGTGGACCTAATTTTATAATTACGTAAGTAATGTACATTAATTTTGCTTACAAATACATTTATTTAGTAGGCAATTTTGTAACATGTAATATAAGTACTTACCTGCCTACCTGAATAATTACCTGTATTAGAAATCATTAAGGTGGTTTTGTAGGACTTACATGTTTGTTGATATACTCCATATAGAATACTAGCTTCTGCCCGTGACTCCATCCACATCAAAGTTGATTTATCCCACGGACTGCATTTTTTTCCGGGACACAAACCCGATGTGCTATTCCAGACTATTATCTCTGTGCCAAGTTCAATACTGAATACTCAATATCTTTATTGCTTCCAGGGCCCGATCTAGCTATTTAGCCGCTCCGGGCAAAAATAATATTCGCCGCCCTTTACACTAATACCTACCATACAGGATGTCCCAGACAAGGGTGTCCAAACAAAAATTTTGGAAGTCTTGGGCTACCTAAAATTTTTTGTGGTTTAGGAGCTAGACGATTTTTAGTATTTTTTTGGGATATTCTTTCTTGCTTCAGATTTTGTTGATTTTCTCTTTTTATGTCGCGTTTTTTGGAAATATTTTTATTGATAATTAATCCTGAAAGTATGGTCTTCGATCGATAAAAACAAATGTCTGTCTTATCGTCACCCGAAATTACCAAAACTTAGTTCAAAGGGAAAAATGTTGTTTTGCAAAATTCGTTGCAGATTTTCGGCCTTTAAAGAAAAATCACAATAAGTGCCCAAATGACCTTAAAATAATTTCAAAAACTTTCACGGACCCTCAGCTCTTTTTAAACAATACAAAAAGCTAGTATTTTACAGGACATTATTCGGTGCAATTGAAGCTCGAACATGGTAACGCAATTAACACCCTACCCTGGAGCTGTATTCGGAAGGCATTGCGCTATCATCGGCTACCTCCCTACCTCCGCCACATCGTTGGGGCTAATCCGTCATAGAGGTCACCTAAGTGGGACGGAATGGACCTACCATTCCGTCCAGCATCAAATGTCGTGCGGTGTTCCGCAGGGCTCGGTTCTGGGCCTGCTCCTGTGAAACATCGGATACGACATACGACTGGGTGCTGAGGGGTGAGCTCAGACCGGGGATAGACCTGACGTCTTATGTCGACGACATGCTGGTCGCTGCACGGGGGAGCTCGTACAGGGAGGCAGCGTTGCTGGCAACGACTGCGGTCTCACAGGTGGTGGGCCGCATACGTCGCCTAGACCTAGAGGTGACCCTCGACAAGTAGGATGCCATGGGGTTTCATGGCCCCCGGCGGGCGCCGCCACCCGGCTCACACATCGTGGTCGGGGGGGCTCGGATCGTTGTCAAATCTACCATGAGTACTTGGGATTGGTGCTCAACAGCCGGTGGGACTTCGAGCCCCACTTTCAGCGGCTGGCGCCCAAGTTTTTGAGCGCGGCTTCCCAATTAGGGGGGTCCGAGCACCGCCTGTAGGCGTCTGTATGTGAGGGTTGTGCGATCTATGGCCTTGAATGGGGTTCCGATATGGGCGGCTGACCTAACGGCCGGCAGTATCGTCGTTCTGCGTAAACCGCAGAGGGCGATGGCCATCAGAGTCGTAAAGGGTTATCGTACGATCTCCTACGAGGCGGCCTGCGTACTAGCCCTGGGACTTTGAGGCGAAGGTACTCGCGTCACTGTACCGGTGGCTTGAGGCTAGCGGCCAATGCAGCGCGAGTTTGAGTTGCGTCAGTCGCAGCTTCGCGAGGTCCTGATGGCGGAATGGCGGAACAGGCTGTCGCGCCCTACCATCTGTCACGGCCTCATCACCATCGAGGCGATGGTGATGAGGCCGCTGGCGGACTGGTTCGAAAGAAGGCATGGCTCCCTGACGTTTCGGTCAACGCAGGTACTCTCGGGGCATGGCTGCTTCGGAAAGTACCTGTGTCGCATAAACAGGGAGCTGGACGCCCGGTGTCACCAATGCATGGACAGCCTGGAGGACACGCCGCGGCATACGCTGTCAAAATGTACAGCTTGGGAGGAGCCGCGCCGTGCCCTCATCTCTGAAGTAGGCAGTGAGCAGTGACCTGTCGCTGCCGGCCGTCGTCGCTTCGATGGTCGGCAGCGAGGGGTCCTGGAACGCGGTGGTCTCCTTCTGCGAAACGGTTATCTCGTAGAAGGAGGCTGCGGAAAGAGAGAGAGAAATTACGACCTCTCTCCCGGCCCGCAGCAAGCGCACCGGGCGTCGGCGGAGGGCGGACAAAGCCTTCTTCGGGCCCCCCTAAATGGGCCCAGGGACCCGAGGTGGCGGCGCGTAGTGTTTCACGCGCGCCCCTCTTTGACGTCGTTTTGGGAGTTAAACACCTCACTCCCCCCCTGACCTGAGGAGGCCCGCGGTGGCGAGTCAGCACCAGTCGGGGATCGCGGAAGGCGAGTACGATCCCGTGATCCCCGGCGTAAGTGTGGGAAGGGAACACCGGGGCGGTTTTTAGACAGAAAGAGTGACAGACCCCTCCTTGAAACTAAAATATTGCTTTTTTGCCTTACCATGTTCGAGCTTCAATTGCACTGAAAATGTCCTGTAAAATGCCAGTTTTATGGTTGTATTGTTTTAAAGAGCTGAGAGTCCGTGGAAGTTTTTGAAATTACTTTAAGGTCTTACTTTGAGCTCTATTGTGATTTTTCTTTAAGGGCCGAAAATCTGCAACGACTTTTACAAAATAACATTTTTCCCTTTCAACTAAGTTTTGGTGATTTCGGGTGTCGATAAGATAAACATTTGTTTTTATCGATCAAAGATCATACTTTTAGTGATTATCAATGAAAATATTTCGAAAAAAGAAAAAATCAACAAAATCTGATGCAAGGAAGAATATCCCAAAAAAATATTAAAAATCGTCTAGCTACTAAATCACAAAAAATCGTAGAACCATGGGGGTGGTTTAGATAGCTCAAGAAGAGAGGCTTCCAAAATTTCGTTTGGACGTCCTTGTCTGAGACATCCTGTATAAAATATAAGTCATGAGCTTGCTATTCCAAAGATGGAATGATTAATATGTGATATTGTTTTAATTGTATAATATTAATTTAAATACGTTAGTCTACTACGACTTCTGAACAAGTAGATATACAAAAATTCATGAGAGTATGTTGGACTTTGTGCCACCGTCCGGCACCCTCAATTTTGCCGCCCCTCAGATTTGCCGCTCCGGGCAATTGCCCGGCTCGCCCCCCCCTAGATCGGGCCCTGATTGCTTCTCCATAAGTGTGGAGAAGCAATAAAGATATTGAGTATTGAGCCTAAGTCTTACTTAGGTGGTAACTTAAATAATTACTTAAATAATTATTAGAGATCGTTATGGACCTTGTAGGGCACAGCAAAAAGGGTAGGGTAGGAGAGGAAGCCCCGTTTGAGAAGAGATCATTAATAGCGTGATTGAGGAATAAACATCCATCCATACAAACTTTAGCCATAATCATCATCATCATGAGCCTACAACAGTCCACTACTGGACATAGGCTTCTCCAATCGCACGCCACCTATCTCGATTTTCGGCAACTCTCATTCAGTTGCAGCTACCCATGGCAGAAAAAATATTGACGTGGACACAACTAAACCCCGTTTAGTTCTAGTCTCATGTAGTCTACATTTACTTACTTTCAAATTATACAGAGTTCGTATAGTGTCCTGCTGACCTAGTCAAACGGCAATAAATACCTAGATATTCAGGTGTAGTGCGTAGGCACATACAAACTGTGTAAGTAGGTGAATAGTGTACGTATTACAATGCAACTATAGGATTATTTATTAAAACTGCTTTGCGTTAATTAATCTTTTTTTTTATTTAGAAACTAGCTTAAACCCGCGGTTTTGTCCGCTTGGGGGATCTGCGGGGTTCTAAAACGGTTCCCTACATCTTCAAAAAAAAAAATGTACCTAGTCTATGTTAGTCCTCATCGCTGCAGCCACATCAGCTATCTGCCACTGACAGTTCCGTCAAAATCTGTCCAACCATTTAGGAGTTTAGCAGGAACAAACAGATAGACAGACAAAAATGTTTGAAATTGTTTTTGTGGTATGAGTACCGAAAACACTCTGCATTTAGTAAAAAAAAGCTATTATTTTGACATATTATAAACAAACAGACACTTCAATTTTATTTATTTGCATAGATTGCTTTACGTTAATCAATCACTTTTTTATTTAACCATGACGCCATGTTTTAATTATTCCTATTGCATCATTCCATACATCTGATTTGTTCAATTCTTCCGATGAGCGATACAAAGAGAGGCTTTGTCATTTGTCTGAAATTGACCTCCCAGAAGGTCATATTGACTGACCTTTTGATGACGTCCTTATTAAAGGTCAACGCATGAATGTAGAACAAGCAGCTGAGAGCGACATAAAAATATGACATAAAGATTATAAAGACATCTGAGTCGATGGGGATAAGTAGACTAAGTAAGTAATAGCTTGTGTCATATGAAACAAACTGCTCATGCGACTTCGTAGGTTTGTTGGTTCCAGCTTCGCTACCGTAGGTCATAGCGTGATGTTTGTATAGCCTATAATACCAGGGGTCACCAATTACTTTTATTGGAGGTCCGTATTTAAAAATTATGAGACTGTCGCGGTCCATTGGTGATAACAAATAAAATACATGTTTTTACTAAGGAACACTGGGCTAAGCTAAAATGCCACAAGTTTTTATTTTGTTATTCACATAATTATATTCAGACATGTTCAAATATAATTTTAAGTAGGTAGGTATAAAGTTGACTGTTTTCTTAAGGTACAACATACATCGGCGGTCCGGATACGAACCCCGGTCCGCCATTTGGTGATCCCTGGCCGATACTACCACATGAATCTGGCTATCAATCTATCATGTACAAAAATAATATTTCCAATCCAACTGGCAGTTTCAGAGATTAGCGTGTTTAAACAAACCAAACATCTCTTCAGCTTTATTATATTATGTAGTAGCTTGTTTGTCCCCTCGGGATGAGCAAGAGAGCTTTACAATAACATGTCAAGTGTTACTTTGTTACTTTACATAACCTCATACATACATACATAAACTCACGCCTTTTTCCCATGGGGGTAGGCAGAAACCATAGAACGCCACCTGCTACGATCCTTACATACTCCTTTCGCCTCATCTACGTTCATACATCTCGTCATACAAGCACGCCGGTTACGAGTACTCCGCACCTGACCTTTCTGAAGAACCTCACCAATAAGGTCAGTATAGGTCTTCCTAGGGCGACCCCTCCCTGCGTTGCCACTCACCTCTGCCATATATGTAAATACCTTTTGTTAATCGTCTTTCACTCATCCTCTCAACATGACCGAACCATCTAAGCATACCCTTTTCTATCTTTGTCACTACATCCTCTTTTAATCCGTAACTTCCAAACACAATCCTCATTAAGTATTATGCTAATAAAGCTGCAAACAATCTCTTTCCCAGATGAGACCCACACAATTTGCCAAAGCAACTACTCAACTACCCACCTAATAATCATAAATCTTGACAGTAGTAATAAATATTATTACACATTTCAACAGGAGTCTGACACCGTACCATACCATGACCGTGCTAGGAACGTGTCAGGCAAAAAAAGTTTTGTAATAATCATAAAATAGTTTTAAAAAACTAAAAAAAAACACGCTTTTAGCACGCACTAAAAATTACAAATGGAGCGTTATTTTTTCGTATTCCTGACAGCAAACCCTTTCATTTGATACCCATATCATGGGGGTGGATTTCAAACAGCCAGTCCGCCATCTTGGGGAGGCCGCCATATTGGATTTGTAATGACATTTCTTAGCTAGTCATGTATTGTCATCAGAATTCAGAGCGAGTGCAAAATTTCATCCTAATCGAAGACCGGGAAGTGGGTCAAATTAAGATTCCAAGATTTTCTTACATACATGATACTTACAAGTGAAGCTAATAAAAGCGTGTTAAAAAGTAGGTACGTTTATGAGACTATGCCCACTAGACCGTTCCGTCACCGACCAACACCGCCACGTGTTATGCACGGAGAGCCAATTGTCGGTTGATACGCAAACTTTCGCAATCAATACTAATCCATACTAATATTATAAATGGGAAAGTGTGCTTGTCTGTCTGTCTGTTACCTCTTCACGCTTAAACCGCTGAACCGATTTAGGTGAATTTTTGTATAGAGATAGATTAAGACCTGGGGAAGGACATAAAATAGTTTTTATCCCGGAAATCACGCCTAAGGCGGTGAAAAGGGGGGTGGAAGTTTGTATGCAAGAACGATAAAACCAAGTTTCACGCGGACGTACCTAGTCGCAAGCAAAAGCTACCTAGTTATTTGTAAAGGTTAAAACCAAATTACCCAATTGTTTCCAGATTTGTCCAAACCGAAATAGACCCTCAAATTACGATAGCGCGTAACAAGTGGCCAGTTAGGCCAGTTATGGATGTTGCGCAAACCTGCGATTTCTATCACTGACCGACCGGAGACGTGATGCAGCCGGCTCACGCTTTTGTTTATTAATCGTAAACATCGTAATTACTTAGTGATATATATTATTTTCAAATCAATAACTAAGTAAGTAATTTGTTTACAATAATTTATTAATCTTAACACAAAACTTAATAATAAAAATAAAATTACAAAGTCTGTACAATTTATAAAACAGTTATCTTAGAAACCGATGGACGTTTTCAAATGTAATATCGCCAGATTATGTAATATCGCCAAATCAAATTGCATCAATAAATGAGTAGAGGAGTAGAGATATTCTAAGGATCACAGCCATTCATGGGTCTTGTGGGAGCTTGGATTGACACACAACCACGGATATCTAAATTATAATCTCTGTGGATTCATGAGACATCAAACATTAACGGTCTTTGGAGATTTAATAGAATAGGGCGGATATGAATAGAGTCTCAGAGGAGACTGTTATGAATGCTGCCACAACTATTAAAATAATCTTATCTTATTACTATTTTAAATGCGAAAGCTTGGATGGATCATAGATGGATGATTGTTTCTCTATCACGCCAAAACGACTCAGCGGATTTAAATAAAATTTGGCACAGAGATTGATTATTCTGGAATAGCACATACTTAGGTTACTTTAATCCCGGAAAGATGCACGGTTCCCGTTTGATATTACCTATATTAATTTGACACGGACGTAATCGTGGGCAATTAATAGCTAAGTAAACAAAATGCATCTCGATTTATAGGTATTAATTATTATTATGCACGTTGAATTGCAAATTAGATAATAAATAAAATAAAAAACGTAGCACGTTGTAGAATTACCATAAACGTAAGGCAAGTTTGAATGACTCATCTTTGGGATAACGGATAAATAAAATAGTGGGCGCGATGGATACCTAACAAGGTACCTAATAATCTGACTCCTTTTGCTTAATATTCTCAACGATAGCAAAATAGTACTAAATAAGTACCTACGATAAATTTCGAAGCAAATAACCACATTTTACATCAAGCTTAGAAGTGATTGCCAAAGTTGCGTCCATGTTTGACATAGGCACCATTTTGAGGTAAATTCGATTCCTTCGATAGTTGATGTCAGCCGCTTAGGTCAGCCGTAATTATGTCCAGTGGTCAGGGGGCTCCTAATCGAGCACTACAATGAACGTTCGGAGTGAAATATGGTCATCATCATTGCCCTTTACAACCGTTATGGTAGGCATAAGTAAGTAAGTAAGTATCTATTTCATGGTGTTTTTAACCTGTGTGGAGGGAAACGTGTTCTATTTTTAAACAGACGATAAAAATCTGAATCCCATAGATTATTATTAATGATTTGTTTATTTGCATTAGATACCTCTCTACTCTACTATCTCCCTGGTCCAACAATTTACTTTCATAATGCAAGTAAAATTAGGTCAATCAGAAAAAATTTTGATTTTGTCAGTGCTGCCAAATATTTCCGTTCCAATCGTCACCCACATGGGATGATTTCCGAGAAATCGAAAATATGTTAAGTAGGTACATACTCAAATACTCACATCATTTCACAATTTTCACGGAAATCCATTTTTTAAATGCTCGACTAATGAAAACAGCTGTTTCCGAAATTAAAAAATTCCGGATAGTGGGTTGACCGCAATCCTTGTTACGGAATTCAATCCGAAATAGATGAAGTGCAGAGGGATGTGGAAACATGCAATGCTTCCGATACGGGATACGGATGTCGAAGAGCAGAGGGAGGGAGAACACAACGAGGGCTAATCCCCCATGTAAGATTAACAAGCGAGGCATTCCAAACACTTAAAGATGTAACGAATCGAAAGCTGTAATTTAATATTTCATTGAGTACTGAAACGTTTCAGAGGGTTAACTTAATTCAACGCAATTCCGCGAGGATTAACTTCAATGTACCTATACAGTAAGTACCTACAACAAGTGTACCTGCTGCTTTTGTTCCCGACAATTTCTTTTAACAGGTCTGTTACCACAATGTACTAAATATGGAAGTGAAGGAAACAAATGTAAATACTACAAGTCATTCGTGTTTTGTACCCGGAAATGACTTAGCGTGAAGATATGTTCTCCACTTGAAACCAGTTAAGCGCAAAATAACATTAGAATTACTGCATCGAAAAAAAGCAAAACTTCAAACAACAATACATTAATTAAATGTAGGTACACAAAAGAAATCAGCAACGGATACTTTCAATTGGCGTTACAAGTAGAAAATCACTTCCAGGCCATAAAAAGTGAGGAGAAATTTATTAGACACATGATTTGAATGTGACATTAACGTTTTATTATATTTATAATTGCTTATAGCAGCATAATGGTGAACATTAAAAATATTACACGTATGTGAAGCGCGTACGACCGCTGCTCTTATGGCGTTGGGCCGACGTTTAAGGTATGGAATCACGCATAAGGAATAAATATTGCGAAAGTCCAGTTACTGGCGACCCGCTTCACTCGGAATCTAGCCAATTCAGACGTCCAATTCACCTTGTTTTAGCTAAAATATACAGATACACCACCGACCAATCCTAGAAAACGAAAATAACCAAAATAGAACGAAGATTTTTAAAGAAAAACGTACCTTATGAGGCGTCCTTCCTCATAATCGGGTTTATAAATCCATTCACAATACGAAACAAAAACCACTCGAACACTTTGCGAACACAAAAATAATACGAAACTTAGGGCCTCTTACGTAGTAACATATGGCGGAACTTAAAACACACACATCCTTTTACGTACGTTTTTGTGGAAACAATAAAAAAAAACTTGCACAATATTTGAACAGATGGGATATTTATTTTGGTTTGACGCGCGACGTAAGATCGTGTGGAGTGCCACAACGCCGTACCGCCGTCCGCGAGGAGGGAATCTCGCCACTGACTCGGAACACCGCGTTTGTTTGGTTCAGACTTCGCCTTCCCTTTCTAATAAGTATTTAACGGCAGCTCCACCTAGCGGATACTTGGTGAACCACGAGCCATACTGGCTCGCGAGCCTACTACCACCTACTACCTACGCGCGGTTCTTAATGAAGTTAACATTTTTCTACAGATGTCAGACAGAACAGCAATTTTTTTTTTCAGTATCCTATCATAAAAGTTTATCACATCCACGAGTTTTACGAGAGTGAGAAGTACGAACAAATGACAATTAACTCAGCCTGAAATCAAAACTAAATCGAACTTTGAATCAAACCCCCCCCCCCCCCCCCTGGTGTGAACGCTCAGGGTTTTATTTATTTATGTATTTAATGCACACAATATATATAAACTTGCACGAATACAGAACAAATGAGAAAATTATAAAAAAAAGAGGGGTGCCTCAGGGAAGTGTCCTAGGTCCTAAGGAATTCATGTTTCGAATACAAACAAAATGCCACAAAAACGCGTTTCAGAAAAATAGGTGCCATTCAGATTCAAATGGGATGCCAATTGCTACAGGGATGCCTGTTAATAGGCACTTGTTAATGGTATCACCAAATAAATAGTGAGAATTCATAAGAACGTGCGCTGCGCCCATCTAAAAAAGAAGCGGTCTTGTAATACTCAAAGAAATATGGGAAGCTAGAGGTAAACCAAAATATAAAGTTTTCATAAAAACAAGCACCAACTGGAAAAATTCCAAGTTTATTTAAAATCAATATTTCCGTGATTTACACTTATTATCCTATCTTAACTTTACACGACAGTTGCGTCTCAGTTTGTTCGGCTACCACTTTGATCATGTTGCTATTGGCTAACACGTTTCTCGGTTGGTAGCCTGCCGTGATCCAAGAGTCCAATATTTCCGTACTTGGCAACATCGTTCTTAACGTGTTTCTAATATAAATATACGCTTGCGGCGAGAACTTGTAGATGCTAAGCGCGAAATTTTTCAAGTCCTCTGTCTGTCTCATTGGCATAGCCAACACCAGTCCTGTTGAATCCTCTTTTATTTTATCTTGCAATGACAGAAGGATTCTGCATTTTTTCTTGCGTTTTTGATTCAACACCCTTTTCTTCATTTCCATGATTTCCTTTATTCTCTTTAGAAATCTATTTTGTCTGTTGTGTACTTTCATGTTGTATTTCAGTTTGTCTTTAAGTCCAACGGCTTGTCTCTGTAGTCTCTGGACTTGAGAGAACAGTTTGAGCAGTTCAATACTTTCTAGTTCTTTTTGAGGTATGTTCAGGTCTAGTGACGTATTATTGGTGGCCTTCTGCTCGTCATCATCGGTGGTCATGAAATCTTCGTCCTCTTCAATGTCCAGAGTTTCTTCGTCTATGTATTCGACCTGATATAATAATAGATTTGTAAGGTTTTGTACAATAATAAAATTGACATGATGAATGATTGAAAATAAACTATGTAATATTAAAACTTGGAACCAAATCGGCATCAAGAAAAGGCTAACAATATAATTTACTTTTATTTAGAACTTGTTTGTTTAATTAACAGATAGGTTTTCAATGATTAACGTAAAAGAAACGGATCAATAAAACAGAATATGCAAGAACTGAAAACCAGCAACAAAATGAAACTACCCACCTCTAAAACGTGCCTCGGTAACTTAAGTGAAGGTACTGCCTTATCAACAAGAACCATTTGGTCATGCTCATTACATTTAAAGCAGTCAATGGAGAAGTGTTGCATGCAGATGTAGGAGAAGTCTGTAGGGGTCCAGTTGTTGCGGCCCGTCAGGTCCGTCCATATCTGTCGGAGGCTGGGGTCTTCCGGAAATCTAAATACAGATCAAATAGTAAGATAATTATTAAATGTAACAAATAACTTTTTTAGCTTTTGTTCAAGTACTTGTTTCTGATCTTCTGCATGTTATATAGCCAATTTATAGTATACTATTCCTTTTGCATCTGGCTATCAGATACCAAAAGAATTTTTCCAATTCGATTGGTACATCTTGAGAATAGTGCGTTTTAAACAAACATAGGTGCATACAAATAAAACATACTGCCGAATTGAGAACCTCCTCCTTTTTGAAGTTGGTTAAAAAAAACTTGAGAGGTGTCAAGGGAACGAAGTTCCTTTCGATTAATTAGTGTAGGAATTGTAACGCACGGCTTACAACTATAGCAAAAAGTGTCGTTACAACTTTTGGTCTTAATTTTTTCCGTCTAGCTCCCTTTCGCAACGCACGATAAGGAACTTCGTTCCAATAACTCTTATACTTTTGTATAAAATAGATTATTTTTCATCACCAACAAAGTCTTAAACTGTTTACCTAAAGAAGGACTCCGCCACTAAATTCTTGAAGTCTTCACACCCCAACACCGCACAAGTTTTCGTTATTTCTGTATCATTCTCTGCACACT
This sequence comes from Hoplodrina blanda, assembly GCA_949316365.1. Lineage (NCBI taxonomy): Eukaryota > Metazoa > Arthropoda > Insecta > Lepidoptera > Noctuidae > Hoplodrina > Hoplodrina blanda. The sequence continues at coordinate 1,301,192 of OX438590.1, forward strand.
GCTTCAATTCTGGTGCCACCATAGCTGTAGAAAAATTCCAAGAATAATTCAATTTCTACAAAAGCTTGTTCAATTTCATGATCTAGTGTTGGGTGACACAACTTGTAAAAAGGTTTTAAGAGCGTCTTCTCTTTTTTTAACTGAAGTATAATAGTGCCTCAATTCAAATTAGGCAAGGCGTAATGAAGTTCAGCAGTACATTTTTAACGTAACAAGTATGTATATATGACATTTGAAGTAATGAGTAAATATGACATCTGATGTTACTGTGTTTGTAACATGCTATTGTAGCATGTACTCCAATAGAGTGCACCCTCACTCTCTCACCCTACAAAGAGTAACACAACAACTGCTTCCTATTGTAATAATTTGAAGTTGTACAATATTAAATGTCAAACCACTCTTGCATTTTGATGTCTTGTACGAGACAAAAAATAAGTACATTATTTAACCGCCACTCATGTATGTATAGATGACAGACTTAATATGTACAATTACGATTTCATACGTAAAAAAGCATATTATTTATAAAACAACATAGTTTTTTTTATTTCTTTGCTAATTATGTTCCTTGCTTGACTCATCCTAATTTATATTAGTTGAACTTCTATCTTTATATAATTATATTCCTTCTATATTTATATAACATGACAAAAACTAATATCAATTATAAATTTCTGCTGGAGTGGTGGTCAAAAGGTAAATATACTGCCTCTTGCATGTCCTTCTCAACATTATCATGATCAGTATATCTGTAGGATGATAGATGTTATGAATGGCTGTTGGTATAATGATCAATCAATCGTGAGATATGTGAGATTTGATCACCATTACAGTGTTTGTTAATCAGAAATCTGTTCAGGTGTTTAAGAAATGATGATTAATTTGACATTTATCAATGTGATTCAGTTGCTTATAAAGTGCCACCAATGTATCAGGTTTGTTCCATTCTTCACGGCTGAGATAGAACTTTCCAGCTGGTTGTATGTTGTACACATTATCTTCATTGTTCATTTTATTATTATAATAACGGCAAGTTTATTTATTTATTCATTAGGGTTTAGATACATAGTTTAAAATGCTCACTGTGCTAGAAAGAAAACACTAAACATTTTCTGTTGGTTTGGTTATTTGGAATGCCTAATTGCAGTCATACAGTCATACTTACTTATATTAAATTCAAAATACATGTAGCAGGTTGAACATTCATACCTATATCTGCTAAATATTTCCCTAACGTTGCTAGTCTAGAAGTAAATAGAAGTAATTATTATTTTATGAGTAAACAAACCTGACGCCAAATGACACTAGTTTTATTTTTAAATACTAAACAACCTACCAATAGGTGTGGATTTCGCTTTACTATCGCCGTGCTCTGTATTATTCTCCTTCATTCTATAATTCTGGCTTGTATTCATCTTATTTTTGTAGCTGAAAAATATGTCAAAAAGTATTTCAATGAGAATAGAGTTTAGTTCCCTTAATCAAATGTCAAAAAGATTAGTTATGTTGAAAGTAAGCAAATATTAATGAGGAGTCGACTAGAAGCGGGCCACTGTGTACACACATGGAAACTTACGTACGATATTACTCTGCCCAACTATCGGGGCTGGAATGGCCGGCAGCGAACACCATATGAAAACGCATCTAAATCATTAACACTGTGTTATCATTAGATCAATACAACTGGTAAAGTATTGGAATCACAACAATTATTGCTTTTAATAACACAGTTGTAGATTACAGTCACACATAAATGCGTAATTGAAATTTTATAATACACTCCCCCATTGAAAAATTGTGGCATGAATGATTAAGTTTGAACATTGAATTTTGAATGAATGATATAAACAATGAAATTGTTCCAAATCAGACAAAAATTCATTCATGGTGAACGATTTTTAAATTACGGAAATGAATAGGGATGTTCTTGCTCCAGATAGTTACGGTTTTTTGGGATAGTAATCATAATCACAAAATATTATCGTGATATAAATGCGCGAATATTTCCTTCTAGTACCTACTTTAATTCAGCTTGTGTAGTTTTTCAAATAATTATGGAGAAATATTATCCATAAAGAAACTAGAAAGTCGTGCGTGCTCTGATTTACACTATGGTAGGACTTAACTTGACTGATGTTTCTTGTTTGTCTTGTCACTTTTTCTAAAATACCTACGTAATTTTTGACGAGACCTTTGTTGCTATCAATTGATGTTATTGCAAGTGCACCTAAAAAATGGTTGATCCAATATTCGATTACCAATTTAGGCTCATCCTAATTGGTGATAGTACAGTGGGCAAGAGTTCTCTCTTGAAATATTTTACAGATGGAAAATTCGCTGAGGTAAGTACATAGGTACAATCGCCTTTGTTTTGATGTTATTTATAAGATTTGTGATGTAAATTGCGCGTTAAATTTTAGCTGTCGGACCCTACAGTCGGTGTGGATTTCTTCGCGAGGATTATAGAAGTGCAAGATGGCACAAGAATTAAACTGCAGTTATGGGATACAGCAGGTCAGGAGAGGTTTAGATCTATAACGAAATCGTACTATAGGAACTCAGTTGGTGCGTTACTAGTTTACGATGTGTGTAATAGATCTAGTTTTGAACATATACCGCTGTGGATGATGGAAGCAAAGAGGCACATAGAGCCTCACCGGCCAGTGTTTGCTTTGGTGGGCTGCAAAGTGGACCTGGTGGGCACAGATAATAAGAACGGAGCCAGAAGGGAAGTCACATGTGAGGAGGCTCGAATGTTTGCAGAAGAAAATGGTGAGTTGCTCAACTATTTCATAATCTTAATTATTATAGTTTGTTTGATGCCATTATGTTATCTATCACTGTTTTCAAATATGTAGGTCAATAGTAAATATGCTAATTTATCCTGATAGTATTTTGTAATTCAAAATTTTAAACTTGTGCATTGTGTATTGTATTCCTTTTTTTAAAAAAGGTTCTTTTATTTAATCTCCTTTTTTCATGGCCTTTTAATATTTCTTGTTTACACAGGTGTTATTATACACATAAGTAGGTACATAATAGAAACACGTTTATTTTCAAGGACTAAAAACCAATTTTTTTATAAGCAGTACTGATGGCACAGATAAATAATAATGTGGATAAAGTATTCATTTATAAATTCCTAATTATATTATCATCAAACTGCTTAATACTCTTGATAAGAATTTGTAAACGGATCTCATGCATAAAACATTTACACTCAAGATCTTTTATTGGCTGTGAAAGGTCAACAGGAAATGGTCATTTATGTTCATTTGCAGTGTTTAAGATGATAATAGAGACTTCAATTTGATAATAAGGATATAATAAATTACTTATGACGATGTAACATTACCGTTATTTATCAATAATGAGATTGATAGTAAAAATCACTGAAAGAAAAACAATCACAGACTATAAAAATACATTCCTTATTTTTTAGGTTTACATCATGTAGAAACATCAGCAAAAACAGGTTTAAATGTAGAAGAAGCATTTGTGCTAGTCGCTCAAGAAGTTTACAACCGCATCCAAACTGGTGAATATAAAGTAGAAGACGGGTGGGACGGAATTAAGACTGGCTTCAACCGTCCAAATGGCATGGACTTTAACCTCCTTGAAGCTGAGACGGTCCAGTCTACATGTTGCTAGGAGAGTAAGAAATAAGTTTGTATATATTTGACTCACAATAGTTTATATACAATGTATAAGCATAATTTTATATATATATTGTGTAGATAAGGTGTGGCGAGTGCTATAAAAATTCATTTGGTTTATAGTTGAACTTTACTTATAAACAATTATTTTTTTGTTTGTTTGGTGGTCATAGTATATTATTTATTGGTAAAAAAAACTTGGATTACATCTAAACATTTAAGTACAATTGGTTGGATTTGGTTTTTTAAATATTCTCTTACAAATAAAAATAGCATATTTTCCTGTTTATCAAACTTTTTATCACTCATTAATAGTTGACATTATGACCATCATTCTATTTTTAGACCTGAAATAACTACTTCTTAACATGTGGCGTAGTTGAATACGTAGAATAATTATACTAACAGAAATATATGGCAACTTAGCAACAGCAACTAAAAATATTAAAAAAATAGGATACTTTATAGACCTCATACTAATGAGTAGAAATCGAAAAATGACTCTCGAGTTTTTTAAGCTGTGGTTAATGCTGCTACTGTGTCTGCAATGCTTCTATAAATTATTTATTTTATTAGTAGGTAGGTAGAAGCGTATCATGTGAACACAGTTGTAGCATAGACAAGCAGAACTTGCATTCAGACCTCAAACAGATTGTTCCATAGACTCCAACAGTATCCATAGAATTACTCAGCAAATTTTTAAAAAAAATGTGTTATCTTATCAAGTCAATTTCAAATGATAATGTTTATAAGCAAATATCCAACAGCCTATATACACATCAAGTACAGCCATCAACAAAAAAAATATATTAAAATTTGCTCAAAGGAAATGATAACAAATAGCACTAAATATAACATTGAAAAAAATATGTATTTGAATTGCAAATATGCCTTTGTAATAACAGATTTCATTTATGGTAATGCATAAGAGATATGTGTTCTCACTTTGTAAACACATAAAACAGTCGTTTTTCACGTCAATGTAAAAATTTGCAATTCAAAACGATAAAATGTAAAAGTGAAAGAGTGGATTAGTTTTCAGACACAACTGAAAGTAGTCTTGACCTAGTATGCTCTGAAAAGTTACAATTTTAGTCACATTTTTAATCTAGGTTTGGTTTTGAGAGAACTACATTAATTTGTAACATTGCAATGCAAAATTATACACTTTTCTCTAAAAACTTAAATGTTATCCATGTTCTGGGAAATCGTTTTAATTAAAAAAAATATAAATTGTAGCTTTCGCTATAAATGACTCGTTTACGAGACGATGTAAATATTGTAATATAATATGCCCATAAAGTATATTTATGATCCAAATGCCACAGATTTGTACAAAGTTCAGAACCTATCCTTTGTTCAAAGTCAGAACTAATTAAGAAAAAAAATTGACTGCTCTCTTAGGCGGGTAGAGGAGTAACAATACTCTATAATCGTTCTTTTTGTAAAGAATTGGTTGTGGTTTGGCCGGGACTCGTCGAGCTCTATTGCCTCGGCGATTTACTGGTGGTCGCCATCGTTGATTCTGGCCTTCAGCAAAAGCATGGTTTGGGAACAATATGTTGGGCTTGTCCCGAAAAAATAAAGATGAATGGCTACCAAGTGCAGCTGCAGTGGCATTTGGACCGCTTTATACATTACGCGTGTAATATGAACCAAAGAATTCGAAAATTATCCCTACGATTTTGTTTTCTTTCAAAATGTATTTAATATACTCTTGTTTCATTTAACCTTTACTAACTTTAAGTTAAAGATATTGTACCTGCGACACCATGTATAATCGTTAGATAAACATTTGTAATTTTTTAAGACTAACCCATTTTTAGAATGGACCATGTACTCCACCTTAGAGTAGGTAGGTATCTACTCTATAAATGTAAAGTTAAGATGGATATAGAAACCTTTGAAAGGATTATCCATTGCGTTTAACAATGAAACCATAAAATGAAATGCACAATAGCCACTTAATACTAAGTACATAGGCGGTTAGGCCCCAAAATATTGTCACGCAAGATAAACTCAACGTTTATTTTAGTCTCAACAAGATAATTCTAAAACTAAAATAATTGAGCCGTCCATTAGTACGGACATTTTTAAAATATCGAACTAGAATTTGTTTTAGGATGCGTAATACATTAAAATATGCGCGCTGAACTGTTGACCTACAAGATAATATTGTGTTTTGTCTGTACAGAAAGTGCGAGTAGGACGCATTTCCACGAATGTGTCATGTGCGTTCTCTGTATTTTAACGAAAAGTGTTCATATGGTGCATTATCACATAATTATGTGTATGTACGCTAAGTATGAAGTAAAGTACATTTATTAATGTGTACGCACCCTAATTTTCAACCTAAATGACAAGAGTTTTACGCTCATAAACACCCAGTCATATAATGTAATATTTGTCTTAAATCTTTGCAATTAAAAGTGATGGTAATATTAAGTTTTGAATTATTAATTATGACTAAATATTAATGATAGTCTTATAACGCCTAGATTATTCGAGTAATGAAATAAAGAATATTATATAAAAACCTGACAGTTTTGCGCGGCACAAATATTTTCCTCACATAATAATGGCGGGTTTTATTTAAAAAAAAAAGTTTTTTTTTGTCTTGACATTCTAATATTGTGCCCTGTATGGCCGGTTTGAGGTAGGCATGGTACCTAAAATGTTGTAATACGTTTGAACACAAGTTAATGTAATTTAAATAATTTTAAGGTCACCGCATAAGACTAAAAGATAACAAGAAACAAAAATTGTAGTCGTTTGACAATATTTAGCATTGTCTTAACGATATTGTAACTACTTTTGGACGAATGATTTAAATGTTATTTTTTAATCTTATGTTAACAATTTGTTCTATTCGAGTAGCTTATAATACGCTGTTATAATAATGCTTTTTACGAAGTAAAGTTTTTTTTGTTAATTACTTATCGTTTTATTTTGATACTGCGCGTTAGTCCATTGCGGTCATACTAGACACTAGGTCAAGTAAATGACCTAATTTCTATTAAATGCATGTAATTAGGTCTCATTCGAAGATTATAAATCAACCACGGATATAATTCATAGTTAAGTAGATAATTACAGTCAGTTGTACCTACAAAATTGCATGTTCGGGCTTATCGTATTGTTTACATAGTTTAAGCTAATAAGTATAGGTATATTTGTAGGTAGTTGCAGCCTATGCGTACCTACCGTGTACGAGAATCTGGTAATAGTTACTTCAACTGCAGTTGCGAGTTGCGACTGCTGAGTTTGGGGTCCTGGGTTCGACTCCCAACTCGTACAAAGTGTTATTGGATATTTCTACTCTTATTAGAAATTGAATTTGTCAGTAGCAACCTGAAATTTGAAAGTTAGTGGTGTGACACCCATTGAGAAGCACGTGAAGCCGTTGGTCCTGCGCCTAATCTCCCTGGTCGTGTCGTGTTGCTACCATATCGGACTTTGACAGGGACGAAAGATCTAGGGCACCTGATTTGCGTACACACCTGTATATTTACCATGATGTCTCGTCTCGCAGTTTCGGCCCTCAGGGCCGTAGCTAGGGGGGGGCATTGTGGGGCAATGCCCTACCTTGAAATCACAATGCCCTACCTTAAAAATACCAAAAATAAAATAAATTAATATAATTAAATTGTTTGTTCATAGTTTCAGAGTCATCATAAGATGTCAGATAATACATGGTGATTGTTTAGGAGCCCGTGTTTCGAGGGCAGATCAAATAGCAATTATGAGATTTTTTTTACTTCCGACCTACCTGTAACCAATACTGCCCTACCTCAAATTCGACTCTAGCTACAGCCCTGTGTCTCCTGCCTGCGTACTTAGTCTACATTGAGATCAGCCGCCGTGACAGAAATTCCGTGCGGGAATTGAACCCGCGACACGCAGCGCCGCAGCCAATCGCTCAGCCACTGCGCCAACCGCGTCGTCGAATTGATAGTGTTACATAACTCCATCCTTCCGTCAAGAACAATACTAAATGAAATAATAAAAAACAATAATACGCGGCCTTCCGTAATCTAATTCACTCGTCCGTTCTCGCTGCTAACTCACCATGACGAGAAGTTACGTACTATGATATCATATTACATGATTAAAAAGTAGGGTTTATAACAGTAGTAACGTTTTGAATTATTCAATGATGCCTAATTACTTACCTAACAATTTAAGAGAATGTGCACAACCGGCGAGCATACAAGAGGTACAGTCGCGGTCATAAGTGCAGTAGCATGCTAAAGTTTAAATTGCTGTGAACACGGGGTACAGGCCATACTTACATCTGTGTGTATAATAGTGATGTATTCAAAGTTAAAGTCAAATTCAAATAATTTATTTAATTAGGTCATTATATGTATGTATAAGGCACTTTTGAACGTACACCGTACCTACGTACACCTCAAAATTGGCACACGACGTTGAAAAGTCGTAAGTATAACCAAAGTGACAATCGATTTGCTTTGTAAATTGCTACTCCACTTATGACCGCGACTGTACGCGATTTAGATTTGTATCATGTTCCGAGGGTTCCTACCCTTCATCTTCATCATCATATCAGCCGAAAGACGTCCACTGCTGGCACTGACGTATAAAGAGTAGACTGCTGGACATAGGCCTCCCCTAAAGATAGCTACAATGGCCGGTCTTGCGATGCCCGCATTTAGCGGTTTCCCGCTACCTTTACCAGATTGTCGGTCTTCCTTGCCTTCCCAAGTTCCCACACTGCGCCTTCAGATACGTACCTACGTGGATTTTTAACCTTACCATGCTGTAAAAAGGCGTGATTTTTTGTTTGTATGATTGAATTATATCTTAGGATACTAGGGTTCGACGGTTCAAGAAGACTTTTGCAGAATAGCACTGCTGGTTGAAGATTCATAAACGAGATCGCTTTACAAAGTATGAATAGGTAAGTAACGCCACAACGTAGACGGATTTAACAACCGGTAATCCTATGGCGAAAAAGGCCGTCGTCGGTCCAGTTCAAATCCAGGTTTCTGGTGATTTTCAACAATAATACCAGACCCAAGTTACCAACAAATGGCGTCCAAGGCCGCTACTTGTTGTGTGTTGCGTCACCACGTCCAACTCGCTGCCGGACGTCAAGTATTATTTTCGGTGAGTTAGACAACAACATTGTTGCTAACTTGCTATCACGGGTAGAACCTGGATCGGTCCAACATAGGAGCATTCGTAAGAATAGGCAAAAGCTAAGAATTTGTATATCAAGACAGACTGTGGACGATGATGAGTTCAACAACATAATGACAAAAACTGTACTATGCAAAAAGCTTAGTAGTCGCCTTTTCATTAAAAAGTCCTTTTCTGTCAGTATGACTTGTAATTGTGACAGTTGACAGTCAGTCAAGACAATGAATTGATTGACAGTTAACAAGGACGACGTTGATTGTTGACCATGCTGTGCGTTCGGTGTTCGGTACCATAGAATGATTAATTTATTGCATTGCATCGGTTAGAAAGTGATAGGCCAGATATGTTTCGCTACGGGTGTAACTGAAACGGCAATAGATTGAAGTTCTACATTTTGTTACCCACAATATATTGTTCAAAACTTCAAATGTTCAATCAGTATGCGATGCGTTAAGTTCAGTAAAAGAAGTCGTTTCCTTGGGTGGTTACTTTTTCTAGTGAAATTATAGGTAAATAAAGTGAAGTAGCCATTTATTATAGAATATAGTGTTAGTCAAAACGTGGAAACTATGTCTTCCAGTCGATCCAAGTCGTCGATCCTCGACAAACCTCTCAGCAAAGGCAAAGGAGAGGTTTCATTAGCATTTTATGCACTTTTATTCTCAGAAATAGTCCAATATTGTCAGAATCGTTCACATTCTATTCACGAGCTCCAAACCAAGTAAGTTGTGATCCATTTTTGCTAAAGATGTAAAAGAAAAAATACAAAACCAGTGCACATAATACAAATTTTCTAATTTTCCAGATTATCAGACATTGGTCATGATGTAGGTACTAGACTCTTGGATTTATACTTTGTAAGAGAAAGAAATAGCAAGAGAGAAATTAAGCTACTCAACATGCTTTTATTTGTGAAATCTACTTTATGGAAGGTAAGATAATCTAGCATTTTTTATTTCTCTCCTACACTGTCTTGCTTGGCAAAGGTCTCCCCCAATTTAGCCTTACAGACTATGTCACAATCATTCAGTTGTTAGACGACACTCTAGTAGTAAAAAGTATAAAGACTAATTTCCTTCTCTCAAGCTATGCATGCCTCGTACCTGAACACCCATTAAATATCCTCTACTATCTTCTGCTTGTTTAACTGAGTGTAGTGTGTGAACTAGCTTCTGCCAGCTACTTTATCCGCATGGTAGTCAAGTATACTATAAAACATATCCTTTAGCACTCAGCAATACTGTAGCTTGCTAGCTAGAAAACTTCTTACAAACAAACAACCTGGTTCTAATTAGTTCAGATCAGTGAATCTCAAAGTTGACTGGACTGTGACCTACCTAACAAAAAATTCAAATTTGAAGCTCATAGGGGAAATACTATATGAATGAAGGAGTGTACAATCGAAAATTTGTATACATAATTGTTATTTCTATGAGAATGATATAAATATTTAATTCCTATTTCCATCATAGTCATGTCATTTTTCAGGGCCTAATAAATTTTTGCTTCCAATCTATCTTTGAGAAGTGTTGATTTAGATAAATAATAACAATAATTGTGTAAATTCCAGGTCCTGTTTGGCAAAGAAGCTGATAAGCTGGAGCATGCTAATGATGATGAAAGAACTTACTATATCATAGAGAAGGATGCACTTGTAAGTGTCAAGGCACTCTCATCATCCTCCTGCCCTTGTCCCATGTTACTTGGGGTCAGCGCAACACGTTTTCCTCTTCCACTCAGTCCTGTCAGCCGTCATGCAATCACTGACTCCCCTTTCATTCATATCATTCTTCACACAATCCATCCATCTTTTCTTTGGCCTTCCTCTTGCTCTTCATCCATCCACATTCATATTCATAACTCTCCTGGTCACATCCGTTTCATCCCTCCTCTTCACATGCCCATACCAAGACAAACGATTCCCTTTCAACTTTTCTGTCACTGGCGCCACTTTCAGACTTCCTCCTATGTACTCATTCCTGACCTTATCCATTCTGGTCACTCCGCACATCCATCTCACTCTGTTACTGTCAAATTGAAGCATTTTTGCATTAACAATTAATTTTCATAAGTTTGTTTATTTTAAATAATTATGTAATCATCATATCAGCCGAACGACTTCCATTGCTGGACATAAGCCTCCACTAATGATAGCCACCGGTTCTGTGCTGCCTACATTCAGTGGTTTCCCTGGACCTTTAGCAGGTCATCAGTCCACCTCATGGGGGGCCTTCCAGAGTAGCCCAACTATCGATAGTTTCCTTATCGATAGATGACCTCGAAAACTAGTAACAATATCGATAGTGCTATCGATAGTATCGATAGTATCGATACCATCCCAAGTAGCACATTAGCGATGAATTAGGCCACAAACAAGCTACATTACAGTCTACAGCTTTTATGCAGATGTACTAAAGGATAGGGCGAGTCTTTAGACTGTATTATGGAAAGATTATACACTATTAAACAGCATAGCTGACTAATGACTTGATAATGGCGAAAAAGTATACTAAAAACATTTAAGTAGAATTTTAAAATGATCTAGTCCAGCTTTTGGCTGCATGAGATACTACTAGCTGGTTTAGAAGTCCAAAGCTTGTTAACGACTGGTTAATAGAAAAATTCAACTCTCTTGTAATGGTGCGGGCTGCATTAAAGTTTCGAATAATGCCACTGACTTTTAATTGGTATACACTAATTCTATTATAAAGCTACTTCAACGAGCTTGTTAATGGCTGATTAAAAGTGAATTATGAATGCCGTTACACTTATAAGAGAATCATTAAACACCCTGAGTTGTAAATTGGAGTAGGCGTACTCCATCGTAATGCCAATGCATAAAGTGTAGCTGACAGTTATTATACAGCTTTCGGCGTTATTTAAGAGTAAATCTAGATTATTGGTGTTTAAATCCCAGAAAGGAGCATACAGTAGCTACTGTATGCTTCTTTTTCCAGCCAGCATAATGCTAGAAGCTGGTACATTGATTTGATAACACCACTATACAGTAAATAACTTTTCAAAAGAATTTATGGAGAATTTGTACTGGATAACAAATTAACGCCATTTTATCATTACAGAAACGATTTGTTATTAAATATCCAAATGACTTCTTAGTTTTCAAGGATATTTGATAGCTTTTAATTTAAACAATATATTTTCCGCTTATTTCCTAGTAGAATACATTAAGTTAGAAAGCAATAATTCGAGTGATAAATCTATTAAGTATTCGTACACCATATAATCTTGTGAAATATTTTCGTTAAAGCGATATTATTCTGATGGCGCGTGAAATATTTGATGTAATTACCTATACACATTTACAGTAAAATTGTACTCGCAACTCAATTTACATACAGGACACTCAAAACCAACGTGAAAGCTATTAATATATATAATATTTTAATTTAAATATGTCCGCCCGTGCACTTTAATAAACAATAAATGTCATCTGTCACATAAATACACAAAAGAAATAGAAATAAAAAAATATTTTTTGTTTGGTTATTTATACTTTAATAAAAGCTGTTGCCAAGCCTCGAAACATCTAAAAGCTGTTGAAGAGAATTAAAGTAGCTGAATCTTAGGCTGCAATGACTGTTGTATAGCTGTATAAGCCATTGTACAGGCCTCGTACAGCTGTTTCAATTATTATACTGCCGTTAACCAGTCACTGTAATGCTCAAGGCTGTTTAATTTGGGGCCCAAATTAGAATTACAAGGGTTGTGTAGCTAACTAAACAGCCCTTAAGCAGGAAACTAAAACAGCCTTGAGTAGTCACAAATTCTATAATCAAGTCACTATGCGGCTGTCATGTGCTACTTGGGATCGATACTATCGATAGCACTATCGATATTGTAAGCATAAATTAACTAATACTATTGTTTGGAAGCAATAGTATCGATAGAATCGATACTATTACATTATAATACTATCAATAGTTACAATTTTTTTAAAGTAATACTATCGATATTATCGATAGTATTACTTTGTGTGAGCTATCGATACTATCAATACTATCGATAGTATTGCTCCTAAACATTATGCTGGTCTTCGATAGTATCAATACTATCGATACTATTTTTGTATATCAATACTATTGCCCTGTAGTATCGATAATATTGATAGACTATCGATACTATTGATATGACGTCAACTATCGATAGTTTAGCGATAGTCGACTATCGATAAGCAACACTAGGGCCTTCCCACACTGTGCCTTCCAATTCATGGTTGCCCCTCGAGAGTGTTACGACCCCAACGGCCGTCTGCTTTATGAGAACATTATGTAATGAATGATAGTTTTATATTGATGATTACAGATCAACAAATTCATAAGTGTGCCGAAGGACAAGGGCTCTCTCAACTGTGCCACATTCAATGCTGGGATCATAGAGGCAGTGCTTACTAAGAGTGGATTTGTGAGTATCTTTTAATAACATAACATCACTCCTCTAATCCCTGAACGGTTAAGGAAAGGTGTACCCATTAGCAAACCCACATTTCGCCAGTGTTTAAGTCCCATGTAATAGGGGGTGAGCCTATTGCCATTAACCGGTCACAAATTCAGACTCCGAGGCTGCTACTGAGAAATTCCTGATTGAAAAACCCAATAACACTTTGCCCGACTTGGGAATCCAACCAAAACCTCATGCTGAACAGTCGCGCTTTGCGACCACTAGACCAACGAGGCAGTCGTATATCTTTTAATACTTTTTTATCAATCAGGAGCTTACGTACCGATACCATTAATCAGAGTAGCAAGAAATTCAGTAGTGGTGGTGGTGGTGGTCAGATAATCAGTCGCTCCATGTAAAATACTGATATTCAGCTGCATCTGGTTAGACTGGAAGCCGACCCCAACATAATTGGGAAAAGGCTAGGCAGATGATGATGAAACTCAGTGTATAATTAAATAATATAAAAATCAATTGCTGTGCGTTAGTCTTCCAATAACTCGAAAATGCTTCGACAGATTTGAATATTCTTTGACGGCACGTCATAGTTGCATTTACGTTTTGGTTCGCCATCCGTAGTCTAACTACTATGGTAAAGCCAAATAATAATATACCCATTACTGTTTCAGCCCGCTAAGGTAACAGCCCACTGGCACAAGGGAACTACATACATGGTGAAGTTCGACGACACAGTCATAGCCCGGGACAAGTCACTGGATGACCGCTAACTATACACTTAATTACCTATACTAGTATTGTAACCCACACGCTAACATTAATAAATAAGGTACGCTATGTTTTATGATGAAGTCTTTCAATAGAGTATTAATTAATAAATAATACGACTTAAAATTTACATAACGTTTTATTTGCATAATATTATGTTTCCTATTTGCTTGTCATGTAACAATGGCGCTCAACAAAAACAGATAACGTAACGTAGTATAAAAGTACTAGTAAGCTAACCACAACATAATTATGTCACTCAAAATTAATGGTTGAAAGCTGAGTAAAATTAAACAGCTTAAGTATTTTGGTAAATTATGATAGTTTAAAACGCCGATCTCCAGGTTTAATTACGCCGCAGCGTATTTGGCGCTCACGGTGAGTTCGTACTTTCCACATCGCATAGCCTACCGAAGACATCGGCAGTACAATACCGAATAATCCGAAACTGATCGTCCTCATGTTGCAGGGGAAGTAGTTGATAGTGGTCTCCTTCATCGACAAGAAGTGTTGGATCGCCTTGTCGAACTGAAACATTAGGTATTATAGACTTAAAAAGAAAATCTGGAAACAATTTGAAGATTTCTTAATAATATGTATGGATGATACAAAATACCTACGTATCACTGAATATAACCACCCCTTTAACGCAGGCGCTAGGTGCCTATCGTTGAATATAATCACCCCTATAATGTAGGTGTTAAGGTTCTTATTGCTGAATATAATGACCCCTTCAATGCAGGCGCTTAAGTGCGTATCGTTGAATATAATCATCTCTATAATGCAGGCGCTTATGTGCCTATCGCTGAATATAATCATCTCTATAATGCAGGCGCTTATGTGCCTATCGCTGAATATAATCACCTCTATAATGCAGGCGCTTATGTGCCTATCGCTGAATATAATCATCTCAATAATGCAGGCGCTTATGTGCCTATCGCTGAATATAATCATCTCTATAATGCAGGCGCTTAAGTGCGTATCGTTGAATATAATCATCTCTATAATGCAGGCGCTTAATGTGCCTATCGCTGAAGAGAATCATCTCTATAATGCAGGTGCTTATGTGCCTATCGCTGAAGAGAATCATCTCTATAATGCAGGTGCTTATGTGCCTATCGCTGAATAGAATCATCTCTATAATGCAGGTGCTTATGTGCCTATCGCTAAATATAATCACCCCTATAAATAATATATAGGTACGCGTTTGTGTACCCATCACTGAATATAATCACCCCTATATTTCAGGTTCTTATTGCTGAATATAATAGATTCTATATTGCAGGCGTTAAGGTTCTTAAGCAGTATGGGTAGTTTTCGCTGTTTTACTGCTACTGCGACGTGTGCAGTGGCTCACCATATCTATTTGTGAAAGTATAGATCTACATATATGCTTTCTGATTAGATTGAGCAGGCATGTACACTATTAACACAAGTGCACATGCAGATAAAAGGCACTGCTAAAGATAGAGGTGCATGGATGGCTGTACCTACCTCTTCTGTTATTCAAGCATGCAAAAATGTTCACCTTCAGACAAGATTTAGAATAATCTACGACCTAGATAATGGGAAAAGTAAATGAAAATTACTTACCACATACCCAGCCTCCATAG
Source organism: Hoplodrina blanda (assembly GCA_949316365.1). Taxonomy (NCBI): domain Eukaryota; kingdom Metazoa; phylum Arthropoda; class Insecta; order Lepidoptera; family Noctuidae; genus Hoplodrina; species Hoplodrina blanda. The sequence continues at coordinate 1,316,811 of OX438590.1, forward strand.
AATGTTTACATGGATCAGTCCTTTGTTTCAAAAACTCTTTTCTATATCTCGCTCGTCTCTCAATTTGTTCCAACAAAATTTTGCACTCCAGATCAGAAAATCCATATTTATCAGCCATTTCAAAGTATTTAAGTTAAAATACAAATAAAGATCAAACCTCAAGAATCAAATGCTGATATTATTATTAATACTGACATGACTCTAGATTGTTTTTAATTTAGTTGTTGGAAAATACAACTGCCAGCAACATTGTAATGAGGTAAATCCTACAATCACAAATAAAAAGCAAATTAATAAAAAACCTAAGGTGCGTTAATGTTTATGTGCTTTCTGTTACAAATAAGAATAAATAAAGAGCAATAACAATAAATAAAAGCGATTTAACAGTTAAACTTGATTTTTATTTAATTAATTTCTACACATTCATTTTTCTTCTTTTATATTACACTGAATTCAATTATTACTGCAATTTGAAATTTCTATCTTTGTAACGCAGTTCTCCACTTCTTATTTTTGCTTCACGTGTTGTCCTGTGCTTCCAGAGAACGTATCCGTAGGTAAACATGGGAAGGATAATAGTGCAGATTCCAAACAGGCTTGTACGTGTGTTAGCAGGGAAGTGCTCCAACTGGGTAACTTTCATTGATAGAAACTTCTGAATAGCTGGATCGAACTGAAAATTCAAACATACAGGTTTATTGAACTGATCATTAAGACCTTAATAGAGTTACCGTTTGTTTATTTAAACTCTCAACAATACAATAATTACGTAATTTAACACTCACGACATATCCAGCTTCGGAGGCATGTTTGAACGGGTTAAATCTCTGTTTTAAGAATTCATTCCTGAGACCAGCACGCCTTTCGGCCTGCTGCTTGATGAGGTTGAACTCTGCATCAGATACACCGTAAGGGTTTGTCATTTTTGTGACCAAATATTTCCAACTTTCAGTGGTTTGATTGACTTTTGGTTTCGGAGTAATTCAGAGATAGATTGGTGTAAGGTGGAAAACAAAATTGTCATTTTGACAGATTACATAACTGTCATTTGATTCTGACACTAGTGACATTCGAGTGAAAATGCTACACGCTATTATTTTTGTAAGCTAGAACAAACAGACCAAACCAAAGACAATTTAGACTTATTGCCGGTTTTTTCCCAGCTCAACACTAGTGAACGAAGAACGACCATAGAGTATCAAGATCGAGTATTGAATGATTGACCGCTTTCCGGCAACCATCTTTTCGTGTTCTCTTGTTGTCGTTGTCAGTTCGGCGATTTTTAATAAAAGCCGCAGCCATGGGTCGTATGCACGCACCTGGGTAATTTTATATGTAATTTATAGTGTAAAAGATCATACTAATGATTCAGCATAGATTTTTCATTGTAGAAAGTTTTTGTGACAGTAACATAACCTACCGATTGAGTGGTCACCACATGGCGTTACAGCGAAGTGTGAATTTTATGTTTTCAGTAAGGGTATCTCCCAATCAGCGCTGCCATACCGGCGCAGTGTGCCGACCTGGTTAAAACTGACTGCTGATGATGTAAAGGAACAGATTTTCAAACTTGGCAAGAAAGGCCTCACTCCCTCTCAAATCGGTAAGTGCCAAATTTTATCATAATTTCAATAAATGTGGCTCAAATGGCTACTCAATTTCAAGATTACTTGGTTTTGTGTGGTGATAATAAATCATGTAGTAGGTACTGTAGTCCAAAGACGATAATCTTAGTTAAAAGCATTTAAATGATCAAAACCAGGGTTTTAGGTGATTCAGTTTGATCATTCAGCTACATAAAGTTTATAAACTTAAATAAAATTGTATTGGAATTTAGAGATTGCACAGTCTAACCAACATCAGTGCTGCATGTCCTGGCAGTTATATGCAAGATAACAGACAGCTAAACAGCATCCTGTTAGTGTGTATAGAGTTATCTACATCATCATCTTTAGAAGCAGTCTGTCAAAGCTGCCAGTGTGACATTATTGATGAAGAAACATTTGGCACAATTTTTTATAATTTGAACAAGTGGATGATGTAAAACCTACCAACCAGTTGCCCATAGATTCACCGTTGGGTATGTAGGTTCAAATGTAAACAAAGTAATTGGATGGGTCATATTATAGGGGTGCTGTTCACCTAATCTCCACCGGTAGCCCTGATAACAATAATTTAAGGTCTATGAACTTCTTATCCTTACTGGGTTCACAGTAAACTTTGTATAAGACCCGGCACTGGTATTCATTTTGACAGCAAAACTGTTTCAATGTTTGCAGAATAAGACAAAGAAAGGACTTGGATTGAGATTATAAATGGATGTTACTGTGAGCTGCTGGAATGTAGATTAGTGTGATTTTTGAGGTTTCTAATTATATAAATGGTGTAAAAAGATACTTAAAGAAAAGAGTGACATGTTCTTCCCATTATCATGATCATTTTATGTACTGGAACGTCCCTAGTTTTGGAGATATTGAAGGAAAAAGTTTTTTTTTTTTTTCAGGAAAATATGTTTGAATGTAGATTTCAAATTACTTAGTTTGTGATGTGTCTTTTACACTGTAGTATGTAGAGTGTCAATCTTGACAACTAGATTTAACTTCTCATTCCAAACACTGAACTAGAATGTTTTGATTCCTGTCCATTTGAACAATATAAATTCATCATCATTTCGCCAGAAGCTCTTCTACTGCTGAACATAGTGTACGCTTAAACATAGCCACAATGACCAGTCCCAGTAAAATTATGCAATGTAAACTCATAAGATCCTTTTCTTGCATTCCAGGCGTCATGCTCAGGGATTCCCATGGAGTTGCACAAGTCAGATTCGTTACTGGCAAAAAGATCCTGCGTATCATGAAAGCCATGGGTCTCGCTCCTGACCTACCAGAGGACCTGTACTACCTGATCAAGAAAGCCGTTGCGATGAGGAAGCATTTGGAACGCAACAGGAAGGACAAGGACAGCAAATTCAGGCTGATTCTTGTCGAGTCCAGAATTCACAGGCTAGCACGTTACTACAAGACAAAGAGCGTGCTCCCACCTAACTGGAAGTATGAGTCAAGCACTGCTTCAGCTCTGGTAGCTTAAGTTACAATAAACTAAATAATTTCCAAATTTGTTTTTTTATTTTACAAAAATAAGGCACCTGAACTCACTTAACCCGTTGACTGCGGGAAAACACACTCGTTGTGTTTCTACTAAAAAAAGCACACAACCGTATGTACTTTTCTATAGCACTTTGGGTTTGGCGTAGCGAATGTTCACTCGCAGTCAACATGTTAACACTTTTAATGCCAAGCACCCAGTGTTTGCTGGTTTTCGCACCAACATGCTAGGTGCTAGACACTGAAACTAAAGCATTAAGCTGAAAAAGTGGCAGTGAAAAGTGCACTAAAATAAAGTTGCAAGTAAAAAAAAAACATTGTATAATAGTTAATATTTATTTACACTTTCATCTCACCTACTATTTACACACTAACAAAATAGTTATCAGTTATCACAACTTACAACAGATACTCTTAAAATTGGTTATCTTAATGCTTAGGTTTTCTAGTGCATGTAACATATTCAAAGGAAATTATATGACAAGAACGACACTGAACAAAATACCTAATACAATATTATTATTGACTGTATAGCATAACACAGCAACGATAAGCTTGATTAGTTTTCGTTAATGAACTAATAAGTAACAAAAATAGAGTTGAAAATTGTGTGCAAGATAATTGCACATAGGATTTATTATCGTACACATTTATGCAATTGTCTTGATCAAAAACTGCATATTACTGCTGTTGGTAAATTAAAAAATTAGGTTGCTGTGCAATGTATTAATCATTCAGTAGAAAATATTGTTTAATTCACCTTAATCTTAAATACTCTCTTCTGTTTCCATGATTGTGATTCATTTTCAAATAATTAACACGTTCACTGCCGGGCCAAAAATGTTGAAGGTCAAACCGCCATGTCAGGCACATGTGCCTGACGTGGCAGTTAAGGTGTTAAAGTCTTATACATAAGGATTCCAATTGCTTCCGTCCTCTGGATGCAAGCTGTTTGTTATAAGCAACACAACATCAACTATCCACCATATTCCTAGACCTCCTAATGTAAGGAGCTTCCCCACTGCGGTCCCTGTTTGTCCGAGGCAAAATCTGTCCATTCCTAAGAATCCTAACAATATACTGTAGATTAAGGTGGTCGTGAAATAGTGGCCGGAGTACCTCACGCAAGGGAAACCGTCTCTTAGGAAGCTCCTGCTGCCGAAACACTCGATACCATCCAAAGCTTTGCACTGAACCCTCGTTTTCTCCACTTGATCGTATCTAACGCCTCCAAATTTTACGCAGCCATGACCAGTCGCTTCTCTGGCGGTGTGGTTCCCTTTATGGTCGATTGGTTCGTCACAATCCAAGAATTCCAGCGGTAAAAAGTTACATTTTACCAGCGGACCAAGAGGTCGATATGGTTCTTTTGAATATGGGTCGCTTTCTGATAATATGGTTGGTATGATTGCAAGGAATATTGATAGTACGATAATGGAACGACTTGGCCACATTTTTCGTTAGTTTCTTTTCTTACATGAGAATTATTTTTACTGATTCATTTACAAAAACAAATCGTATGTACTCGTAAACATTTCGTAGACTCGTAGTGATGAATTGACACTGACAATGACAATGACAATCGACACGACTGACTTGACGTTTCGTCAATTTTAGTCGTTTATAAAAATAGTTATAAAATGTAAAAGAATTTCAAACAAAATTATATTCTCTGTACTCTCATACTTTTTGTATCTCTCAGTACCTTCTCAGCAGAAGATTAGATGAAAATAGTTTGGATAATTATAATTTAATATAGATTTCAATTTTATTAAATACTAGCATTATTTGTAAATGCACTGCAATAAACTCCGTTCTGAAATTTATGTACCTACTTGTAAATTCCCAATCGTAATTTATCTTATTCATTTAGTGAAAAAGTATATAAAATTAGTATATTTATTTATTTGTCTTCCTTTTTTCTAACTAATAATACATTTTCAACTTTCAACATAACCTCAACTCGACAGCCAGGCGCGGTTGGCCTAAAAATATAACACAATTTCCGAACTAAAATTTTATTGCCAAACTGACATGTCGTGACATTTTTGTCTGGTCCCGTCTGGCTCCGTAATGATTTTTATTTTTACAATACAATAAAAAGTTAAAAGTGTAACTCGAACATGGAGGTGTTTAACAAGTTTTATTCGTCTGTCAGCAACACAGTTTCGCATTTATCTGGTGTTTTACCCGGAAATCCTGTGACAAGAGAGTTTGAGGCAACTCAGTTTATTGCAAGCGCTGGTCCAGGTAACAAACAGATTGATGTATCTATAATTTGCATACAGACACAGGTGCTGTCTATTGTGCACCTTATTTGCTCTAACACTGAATACTTTGATTACTCAGTTCCGTACTATAACGAGCTGGGAGTGCTATACGTATATTTGGTCTAATTTGTTTTTGTGTACATTTAAGTACAATTAAATGTAAACATTTAATTGTACTTAAGTACAATTAAATGTTTAATCCGTTGTCGGTTTTAAGAATTGATTAAATTTGCCTAAAAGATAGTTGACTTCCAGTAATAACTGTAAATAAGTTGTTATAGGTAAGTAATTTACATTTAAGATTTAAATTCTTTAATGTATTCTTTTTTTTTTTTTTTTTTTTTTAATGTATTCTGTATAAAGTACTTAAATCACTTACATTCTATGTCATATAATACAGGATAGCTACAGGATGTGCTTATCTCCCTTAACAATTACTTAAATACCAGTAACAACTACCAGACATTTGAGTGAATTATCTTAACATAACCAAATAAACATTGTTTTGTTATTCATAAATGTTATATTGAATTTGTGCTTTATTTACTTTACTATCTACTCCATAAAATAATATTATGATGTAATTATCTTTTGAGATTTCATAGTGACAGGTACAATAAAATTCAGATTGTATTGTTTTAAATTTATTGAAATAATAAATAAACCCATTCTTTAGCGACATTGCTGTGAAGATAACAATTAAAGCCCAATACTATATTATAACCAGACTGTAAAAAATCTCCTCTCAATTAGATAAGATTAAAAAGCAAAACAATTAATGCCGGAAGGCATTCCCCACTTTTCCTAACATTTATATGTATTTTAATTCCGCCAGCATTATAATATAAACATGTAATACTAGCTGTCCGCCGCGGTTACACCCGGGTCTTTGGTTACTGCTCCGCTCCCGTAGGTCGTAGCGTGATGGTATATAGCCTATAGCCTTCCTCGATAACTAATCTATCTAACACTGAAAGAATTTTTCAAATCGGACCAGTAGGTCCAGAGATTAGCGCGTTCAAACAAACAAACAAACAAACACTGCAGCTTTATAATATTAGTATAGATTATTTTTTATATCTTTCGTCTATGCCATTAATGTGTACTAGAAAAACATAATTTTTAATGATTTCTGTATATTCTTCTAAGCTGTCTTTTAATTTAAACCATGTTAAATAAAATGCATTTTGTTTACCTTTTCATTTCTGTTTTTGTAAAAAAAGTGGGAAGGGGGGGAGGGTTTTAGGTTACCCTAAGAAACATTTTAACAGTATTTGAAACTCTTTTATTATCTTCGTCCGAGTATGTTTTGGTGAGTTGATCCACTACATTATTTTTTTATAGGTCTGCTATGGAAAGTTTACAAAGGCTACAAGAAATCAACGAAACAAGAGGCATCAATATTCGTCTTGGAAAAGAAACAATTAGATAGATGGACAAAAGCAGACAGGGATATTATGTTAGAGACTCTGAAACGTGGCATTGTACAGTTGACGAAGTTGAGGCATCCGCAAATACTCACGGTGCAACACAGTCTCGAAGAAAGCAGAGAGAGTCTCGCGTTTGCTACAGAACCTGTCTTCGCCAGCTTAGCCAATATATTAGGCAACCTGGAAAACATATCACAGCCTTTACCAAACCATTTCAAAAACTACAAGTTGTATGAGCTTGAAATTAAATATGGTCTGATGCAGATTGCGGAAGGGCTCACATTCCTACATAACGATGTAAAACTCCTACATCATAATCTATGCCCAGAGTCCATTATAGTGAACCAACAAGGTGCCTGGAAGATATTTGGGTTTGACTTCTGTATTGCCAACCAAAGAGGACCAGGGTCAGCTCCGTATTGGCCATTTCAGGAGTATTGTCCAGCTATGCATGCCTTGACTCAACCAGTGCTTGATTACTTAGCTCCAGAGTATGTTCTTTCGGCTTCTCACTCTACGGCCAGTGACATTTATTCCTTAGGGATGGTGATATATGCTTTACATAGTACGGGGCATCACACTTTAGGTAATGTAGGGACTGATTACACGCAGTACAAACGATTTGTAAATGAGATCAGAAACTTGCCGCATTCGAGGTTGTGCTGTGTCACGGAAGGTTTGAGAGAATATGTGAAGCTGATGTTGAATGCTACTCCGGAATTGAGGCCTGATCCACATCAGTTCTTGAAGGTTAGCGAGATGACATACATTTTCGTCATCGTTTTTTAAATTACCTACTAAAATAAGTTTATAATCGGGCTAGGTATGTCAGAAACTTTCAAGTCTATTAATTTAATCAGTATAGAAATAATATGCGTTCTGTGGTTTCTGCCTACCCCCATGGGAAAAAGGCGTGAGTTTATGTATGTATGTATGTATGTATAGAAATAATATGGAAAAAAAACCAGATTAGTAACGGTTAATAAGTTTGATAGCCAATTCAAATCTTCCCTTAAAAATACAAACCATACTGCTTATCAAATAAAACAAAAAAAAATTAATTATGCATAATGTTTGTATGAGATACCATGAAACATTTTCAACCAAATCTTTTAACATATGTTTTATTCTTCCCATAGATACCATATTTCGAGGATGTCGGCGTTAAAACCCTGAACTACTTAGACTCTTTATTCCAATGGGACAACCTACAAAAGTCTCAATTCTACAAAGGTTTACCGCAGATCCTCTTAAAAATGCCGCATCGTATTTGCTTCTACCGCATTCTGCCTTGCCTAACGAAAGAATTCGTAAACCCTCCAATGGTTCCATTCGTTCTACCAAACGTATTACTAATAGCTGAGAATTCTTCTAAAGAAGAATATGTCAAATACATACTCCCAGCCCTAAAACCAATCATGACGATACAGGATCCTATACAAATCTTGCTCATATTTATGCAAAAAATGGAATTGTTGCTAAAATTTACTCCAGCTGAAGAAATAAAGTCTGATATCCTGCCAATGTTGTATAAAGCGTTAGAATCTGACGCCCAACAAATTCAGGAGCTATGCTTATCCGTGATACCAACGTTTGCATCTTTGATAGACTACCCAGCAATGAAAAACGCACTCCTACCACGAATAAAAAAGTTATGTTTAAATACGAATTACTTATCAGTGCGAGTGAATTGTTTGTTGTGTTTGGGCAAACTGTTGGAGCATTTGGACAAATGGTTGGTGCTGGACGAAATTATACCGTTCTTACCACAGATATCATCGCGGGAACCGGCTGTGCTGATGGGGATTTTAGGTAAGTATTAACCAAAATAAGTTTTTAAACATTTTCGTTACATACCTTTTGATGCTTCAATGCAGGTAGGCCCTGTGAGTCAATAACAATAATTAATACCAATCTGTTATTGTCCAACCTCAGAGCAAAGCCCTCTTGCCATACAGAGAAGGCATGTGCATTGATCACCGCGCTTGCTCAAGCCGGATTCGTGATTTCAAACTTATATTAAACTAGCTGTCCGCCGCGGTTACACCCGCGTCTTTGGTTACTGCTCCGCTCCCGTAGGTCGTAGCGTGATGGTATATGGCCTATAGCCTTCCTCGATAACTAATCTATCTAACACTGAAAGAATTTTTCAAATCGGACCAGTAGTTCCAGAGATTAGCGCGTTCAAACAAACAAACAAACAAACTCTGCAGCTTTATATTATTAGTATTAAATATAAAGTCCAAGATTCCTCACAATTTTTTCCTTCACCTTGAATTGAAAATGTCACATTGGTTTTTGTGGTTGGTATTTCAAAAATAATTCTTACTTCTTATTTTGCGTCATACATACGAAGTCTAAGTAATTGAAATCGGGTTATACATTTCTAAGATTTTGGGCTTGTAACCTTGTCTGATTTCTTGCCCTTTCTTCTCCATACGAAACTACCTTTTGGCAGAGGCAATTAATTGAAATTGTGCCTTTTAATGGTCTATTTAAATTATTGATTTGGCTATGACTTTGCCTTTGACTTTGACTCTGACTTAAACTTTGACAACATCCGCACCAACACTGGGCATAGGATATATAACATTCAAAGAACTTCAGTATTTCAACTCTTCTTTTCAGGCATATACAAGCTAGCTCTAAGCCACTCGAAGCTCGGCATCACCAAGGAGGTGTTGGCCACCAAGGTCCTCCCATACCTCATCACTCTATGCATTGACAACGGTCTGACCCTGAACCAGTTCAACTCACTGATCAGCGTGGTCAAGCAAATGATATCAAAGGTGGAGACGGAGCATAGAGCCAAGTTGGAGCAGCTGAATACTATTAATAATGATTCTAAGTATGTGCACAGACACAGAGGCAAGTTATGATTTTTTCCTCAAATTTGAATGGCAAACAAGGCGACGGACCACCTGACGTTAAGCGTTCACTATCGCTTATATACCAGAGGCCTACCAGATCTGTTGACAGTGTTGACACCCCAGAGACAGCTGGAATGTCTCGCGTGCCTGTAATAACGCTGGCACCTACACCCTTCACATTGAAGCATTGATCTGGTGCCTATAATGCGCTGCTAACCAGCTCAGCGGATAATTTGTAGCCATTCGTTCTCGTTTAGCCTTCATTTTTGAGTCTATGGGGGGCTTTGCCCGAAACTGTATGTTATTACTGTGGTTATCGTGAACACAGACGCAAGTGCAGATTAAAAAGAAGCCTATGTTCTTTTTTGATTTTCAAACTTACCCCATGTAAAAATTTATGAAAATTGTTTTAGTGGTGGAAACGTAACAGACATACAGACTGAGTTAGTCTCGCATTTATAATCTATAATAGTATAAGTATTGTCCGCTCTTCATTCTCCAATTCTTCTCACCTCTTCAGGTTAATGGAGAACGCGCTCACATCATCAAACGTAACTCTGGTGAACGCGCCGCTCCCACAGTCAGACCTGGACAGGATGTTCTCAGGTCTCGGCATAGAGTCGTACTCCTTCAACGAGCATCAAGATAAGCAAACCACCACACCGACCATCACTGATAACGACAGACCACTTACTATGGAGGATAAGCAAAGGTATGGGACGTTCTGTGGACTTAGGCTCAGCTTGATAATAGTCAGATGACTGGTAATTAATGATCGATACTTATGCACATGATTGTACTTATGAAAACTAACAACTTTCCCAAAGAAACATTTTTTTTTTTGCAAAGGGAGTGGCCCCCGACACTTCAAAACAATATTAACCGCTCTAAGCCCGCGCACGTGTCCTTTTAAACAAATAAACTTAAGTCTAGAAATTGAAATAAAAACATAAAATTCAAACGAATTTTTAAATTTTTCCAGAATAGCGCATCAGCAAGACGTCGTGCGAAAACTCGCGAACAAGCAGTATCCAAAAGCAATTACCGCATCTCGATCCGCAACGAATCCGCTAGACCTGACCACCTCGCTGCTACAGTCCAACCTGAGCCAGTTGACCAAACCGCTCCCCTCATCAGCATCACACCCGACCAACCAATCGGGGCCAGCGCTTGCAACCCCTGCTTACAGTATCTCATCCATGTCCCCTAACTACTCGTATCAGAGCCAATTCGCTGGGTTTGACAGTGTGTCAGCGTCATCGGCTTCTGGTAACTTCAACAACAAATGGGCGACGAACAACCAAAATCAAAGCAAAATGAAACAGGATTGGTCAGCATTCGAATCTCTACTGCCCACTGCAAACAATAACCCTCCTGCTACAGACGTTAAGAAACTAACAGATAACGAAATGATGGATTTATTGAGCTAAGTAACACCGTGAAGTAGGTACTAGTTATTCATTCGGGACTGCCAGACAAAAATGTTCTAAAACAAAATTGTGGATTGTGAATGCGAGAAAGTGACCAATTCAAAAAAAAATAAAAAAACCTAATTGTAAGGCAAAAAATTTTAGTTTCACGTCATGCATTTAATTTTAATTGCTTTTAATCTTTACACAAAGTGTTTTTAATTAATCACATGCTACATTCCTATAATTTATGTATTAAATTGAAATAAGTTTTAATTTAGGTGCAAACAAGTGAGGGTACACATTAATTTAATTGAAATGACATCTTTTGAATTAAAATTATTATTTATTCGAATTATAAATAACAATAAAAATAGAATAGTCTTTAAAATTATTTATTATTTACGAATATATCATAAGTATTTATTTACTCAATGTCTTATTGTCGACCTGTAAGTGATTCTAAGAGAAAAACAACTAAATACAATTTGGTCTTTTGAATAGCATACTGCTCATCATGCTAAGTAACATTGAACCAAAACTATTTCTAGGAAACGACTTTTACTTTTGGTGTGTAAAAATTGTAATATCTTTGTTTATAGAAGTGCGCAATATAATTTATGTAACGCATGCAAAATATTATGCTTACAGGTGTAACCTGCAGTACGTGTCGTGGGGATTTTCAAGTTTAGTAGATAATGTTTGAAAACTAGTTTTCGTAAATAAACGTTAAAAATAACTAGAAGGTTTCCACAGAACGGAAAATCATGTAACTTTCGGTTTAGTTAAGTGTCTTTTTATACACGAAATATTATTTTATGATTTTTTTGTCCTAACTGCCAAATTGATATTAAACTTTATCCTAAAAAATACCTGCTAAGTCGTATAATTTGTACTTATTGTATTATTATAATTACATTGGCAACGTTTCCTAAGACTAAGCCGTTTTTAAGACCAAAAATTATTATGTTATCTCTAATCATGAGATCAAACTGTTAGTCATATTTTAACTTTAATAGATGTCATGAACTCAATTAAAACCACTTACAAGTCACAATAATAGGCGTAGCGAAGATTCGGTTTTCGAGCCGTCAAATAAGTGCATAAAAATGGTGTTAAAAAATTTACTCTTAAGAAATTTAAAGAATTGTTTAAAATAATATTTAATAAATAATCAGGAAGAAAAAAATTAAAAAAAGAACTAGCGTTGTAAATTATTTAATATGCGCGCTGTACATTGTATTCAGGCCACCGTAGGCTCGGTTGCGTGTGCGCGATATGTACTTACGATGCCTAGGCACGTACACTTCGATGCCTTTTGCTAACTGATAGATAAAAACTGCAAAGTAAAAAAATAAAGGTTCAACCATGTGTTATCAAACGGCATGCAAAAATCAGACATTAAAAATAAAAACAAACTGCTAGGTTTTCCCTCACAGAATCGAAGCCGTTATGAGTAACTTGCAGGGATTATTTACGTGGCTTATTCCTAAGTATAAAAATCAAAAGTGCTTAATTTTTTTTTTATTTGGTCCCAGAATTTTTAGAGTTAATTTTTTAACACCTTATACATTTCTGAGCAATATAGAAATTGAGTAGAATAGTAATGGGTTGACTGGTATAGGCTTGAGTGGGGGACAGAGGGGTGGGGTGACTTCAAAACTCTTGGCTACGCCCTTACACCTACTTATCTCTGTACTTATAAATATCCGTTATTCTAATATACAACTTATCTTTTTGTCTTTGGTTCCGAGTTTTTTTTTTGGACAACAATAAGAACCTTGTCTCTTTTCTATAGAGTTCATATTTGAAAACATTCTTATATTTGAAAGCAGAATTTCGCGAATATGTACGTTTATTTCTATGCATTGAAAAGTCAATCTTATGTTTATATAAAAATATATTAAATCTTATAATTTCCTTTGTCACATGATATTCTGTAGCAAGAGGTACTTAAGTAGCGCACTAGGCAGGAGTCTACATTAGGCACATTGTCTTTGGCGTACGTCGCTACGCTGCCTAGTGCGTCTTGTACCATAGATGTGATACATTTACATATTTTATTTACAGACTGTAACAGGTGTGATCTCTTAAAAATAAACAACTTACTAAATATGTTATGGTTTTTATAATTAATTACTATTTTATTTTACTATGAAGTTGTGTTATATTATTATGAATGGCAAGATACACTTATTATTATTTACATAAAATACAATATGTCGTTTTGCATCCTCGTCAAAATTTAGGAGGTTGTCATAAAAGTCATAAATAATCAATTAAAATTACGAGACCTGAATAATAATAATAACACCCTTTTTTATTAGTTGTTAAAATTTAATCGTATTTCAGAATAATCCTTAACTTGAAATTGGAGAATCACTCTCTGCGCTTTAGCGCCAATTGTCTCTGTGTGCGTGAGTGTATGTGAGTCCCGATTGTCGTGAGTATCTACGGTCAGCTGATTAATAAAACGTTAGTTTTGCTTATTACGTTTTATTGCAAATTGCAGATTTTATTAACCTTAGATGTTAATTAATAACACTTGTTTTTATTATTAAGATCTAAGAATACGTACTAGGATTTATCTACTTATCTACGTTATCAGTTGATTGATAAAATGTTAGTTTTGCCATTTTGCTTTATTCTGTTTTATTGCAAATCTACCGATTTTGCTAAGAATACATACCTACTAGGATTTAGGTACAACCTGAGACGTTTTGCTAGGCTGTGGCACATTTATTTGTTGTGAGCGCGGGATTTAGTTTAGGTAGGTACTTGCTGCCGGCGGCGGCGCGGCTGCGGCGGCGGGACGCTCTTGGCGCATTGTAGGTAAATTCATGATTTATGAGTACCTAATTATTAGTAATGATTTTGTTTTTATTTGTAGATTAAATTGGTTGATTTTAAATTTCCCTTCCTACTTTAACGGGCTGAGGACCGACAAAAATACCTACCTTAGTAGTTAGTACTTAGGTATTTTTGTGTGCTTGCTGCCGTGGCTCTCGCTGGAAGTACTCCAGGATATCTTCCTGCAAGGCGACAGGCAGACCTTCACTGCCGCGAGCTTGAGCATGTCGGGGTACGTCAAACTGCCGAAAATCCCGCAGTCTCTGTGTAGCAGACAGCATAACGCTCTGCGTTGGCGGTTCCCTATTGGGAAACCGTTCTGCGAACATCCGGATGGCTCCACTGATGGCATCACAATCACATAATTCACGTATACGACCGAAGCACACTTATGGAGCGAAATTTGCGATACACTCACGGCCGGCGGCGAAATCACTTGAACTAATTTAATAATTTTTTTGCATTGCGCCGGGCGCCCGGTCGCGGGAGTGGGGCACCACAGGGAGAGGGGTGCGCGGGCGGCGTCTATTGTGTTGTGGTTTTATCGTTTGCGATTCTTTGTGTGTGTGCGCGCGGTCAGCGATCCTAAACCTAGTCTTAAGATGGGCCGCATTTTCACCGGGGTGGTTTACTGATTTCCGTAAATAAGAAAACATTAAAAAAAAAACACCTACCTATTTTATTATTGATTCGGGTCTAGAATCACTAGCATAGTTACCTCCTTGAATTTGACGAGGATGCAAAACGACACATTGTATAAAAGACTAGGTTTTAGAAACAAAACAAGTCCTTATATTACTTAGGTAAAATTAATTAGGTTTTATAAAAAAAATCTCTTAAAATATAGTTAATACAAATTTTAATATGGTAACCGTGTTTAAAAATATATTCTACTTAATCATAATAAACCCTTAAGGGCAGTTTTACCACCTCCGGGATAAAGTACCATTTAAATTGGATAGTACCAATCAGTTGACATACTTTTTATAACTGACAAAACGCAATTCCTCCATAGATAAAAGCAAACTGACGTCACTCATTTAATAACTCAATTGACTAACTATTTATTGATTTAAAAGCAACTAAAATTCTAATTTTACAACTAACTAAAAATAATCGGATTTTCAGAGATAAAATGGCCGCGGGTTTAAAAAAGTTGTGTTTTAGATTAACGGTGTTTACTATCGTATTAAAAAAAATATATTCCATTTTCGAATTTTTCACGACATTAATCCGGAAACTGTCGTTCAATACAAAATTACCGCCTCCTTCTAAAAGACAAAGCGAAAAACAAACAAGCAGTCACAGTTTGCAAAACACTGGCTGTCAAAAAGCAAGTTCTATATTCAAAGTTACAAACTAGAGACCACGTCATGATAAAGATGGCGACGATCGTGTTCGAAGCTGTCATGGTTGCCGTAGTGTCAAACTCGTTGAGTGTACTGTTGTATAGCGGCTGCTGGAGAATGCTGGAGGCGGCGGTCGCGAAACTGGCTAGCATGCACCATACGACTAGTAGACTTTTGTTGCTTGTTAAGGTTATACCTGTAAAAAAGGGTAGTTGCTTAGTGCTGATGTTGCTTAATTATAAGAACTTAATCAAATCCTTGTATCGTAAATCTTTCTTTTCAGATGGCAGTGTTTCCGCAGGAACAGTAACAGATCTGGTGAAGGTCGCGGAACACCGCTGGATCAGAAGAGCTCAGGACTGGTCATTGTGGCTATCTTTAGGGGATGCCTATGTCCAGTAATGGACGTCAATCGGCTGATATGATGATGTAACAACACAACTACTCCGCTGTAACATTCAGGCGAAAACTTGGATTTGGCAAGAGGTTGCCTTCAATGAAAATGTTTTGCCGAGACCAATCAATCCGCATCAGTGTTCCGATCCTCATTCTATCAAGTATCGACTTGAAGTGTGAAGAGGTTTGCCTATCTGAAGGACATCGTCCAATAGAGTCTAGCACTTACCATAAAAGCCCATTGCACCAGCGATGCAGAACGCGGTGCACAATCTTGCCTTCTCGTTGATGGACTTCGGTAGCACCACACACAGCATTATAAAGCATAAAGCTGAGCCGTGAGCCACTGCTATCAGCGTTGCTACCTGGAAGATGTAATAGATGATTATATAGTTAGTTTATGTGATCAAACATGACGAGTAAAACAGAAAGAAGAATAAGAAAAGATAATTTTATCAAAAATTGATAAAATGCTGGTGGTTAAGTAGATTGGTCCTAGGTTACGAGGGGAAAGAAACCCCATTTACCGAATACCCTATATCTCATTTGCCCAATGCAGCGAATTTTAAGAAGAGCTGTGATATGTCCTTATCTCGTTCTGGCTATGCAGTCATTGAGGACAATGACTGCAAGTAATGCAGGAGCATTACTGACCTCTTCTTGAGCAGAAAAAGAGGGGAAGAGGGGTCAGGTAATGGAGGTCATTGACTGTACTTAGTCGAAAATATGGCATTGCAAAAAAGGTACTTACCGACCAGATGTTCATTGAGGGATTCTGCTCCCAAATCAAAGGAGGAAAGACTACACCTAGCACCAGAATGGAGAAGGTTGTACAGAGATGCAGCAATGCGTACAGATAGAAATTGATATCCATCAGCATATTTGTAATCGTGATGAAATTCTTCTTCATTGAGGCGGTTCTTCGAGCCGTGCCAGGAGATACTTCAGCTGCAAAGACCACACTGTTCGGTGGAGCGTTTACCGTTGTCTCCCTGTATAAGGGTTGAGGAACCTGTCTGTCAATATTCTCCAATTCCTGGTACCCATTGACTCCTCGAGAATAACTGGTAATGTCCAGAGTTCCGAAATCTGATGAAAACCTATTGGAAGTTGTATCATAAATTGAGCTGAAGTCCGACGAAAACCTGGACTCTTTAGCTGAAACTGATCTACTCTCTCTATACTGTACAGCAGGATCCAGAATCTCCTTGGCATTCTTCTTAGAATTGAAGACTACTACATCAGTACCGTCTTCTTCTTGAGCTGTGCTTGCAGATGGTTCTTCTTGGGGGTTATTCTTTGGAGTGTTTTTGTTTTCATGTAGACGTGCTTGATTCGAGAAAATGACTTCATCTTCGTCTTCGACAGCATCCCTCAGCATATTGTATGTGTGACGTATGACCTTTTCGATGTAAATAGGACGTGTGTATGAGGCTAGGAAGATGCAATTTTGCATGACGATGGCCCCGTAAATCATGACGACCACGTCTCCGGTGTATATGGTGCATAAGTAGCCGATGAGGATGGGGACTAGGCAGTTTCCGACAGAGGGCGCCATGCGCACGATTCTCTGGGCCATGGTCAGCTTCTCCCTGAAGTAGTGGGTTATGATGACTTCTGTCTGCTGACCAGTTAAAGCACAGCCGATACCTGAAATAAAAAAATAACTAAAACCCGACTACGACAAAATCGCGCACTGAAAAGTATAAAACAAGAACAATATTCATTTGACCGATATTTTCGAAATTTTTAAGTAATAGCCGTGGTCGAATGCCACCTAGCCAATAAAGATTGTGTGAAACAACCACAGGTGGCATACGACCACGGCTATTACTTAAAAATTTCGAAAATATCGGTCAAATGAATATTGTTCTTGTTTTATACTTTTCAGTGCGCGATTTTGTCGTAGTCGGGTTTTAGTTATATTTAACTTATTTTTTATTTACACTATTTTGGGGGCTAAATTATTTGAAGGAATAACTCTATTTAATTATTTGATATAATAATAAAAACAAAGTAGCGAGTGAATTTCAAATGTACTCATTAAGCCTTTTCATTTGATATCCATGTTGACACTGTTAAAAACAGACAAAGTAGCTAGTAAAAGCTATATAATGTATATATATTTCAAATGTGCTCATCAAGCCCTTTAATTTGATACCCATGTCGATACTGTGCGAAATTTTTTTTTTTTTCGATAACGACTTCACATTCCCTGGAGGGCGCCATATTGAATTTGGTGACACTTCACCTACCCTATAACCAGCGGACAACTGAGACGCTTCTAACGACACCTCATTTGTCATGTAATGATAAGTAGTTTAAAAGTTACGAGGGAACAAACAAACTTACATACATACAAACATACATACATACCGGTCAAAATCATAACCCTCCTTTTGGCTTTGCCGTAGTCGGGTAAAAATACTTTTTTTTAGCATTGCGGAATGTACGTGGTGTAAAATAACTCATCATAAAGCCGTTAATTACCTACGCATACTGACTGCCTGACCATTAACTAAGTAACTTCGAGAAAAAAAAATATATTGCTGGAAAGCGATTTTTATTTTTGGTGTGAAAAATCATTGTTTGGTACCGCGCACAATACTAAACATTCTGCTTTCGGAGTCTGCAACAGGTCGTGTCGTGGGGGTATTAAACTTTAGTTAAGGCATATTAAAACTGGGTCACGGGAAGAAACCCAAAAAATAAATGCAATTTTGACCTTCAATATCTCCGTTATAAGACCCTTCCCAGGTATGGTCCAAAATAAATTATCACAATGATGGGAAAAATAAATAACTTTCGGTTTCGTTACCTAAGCTTTCTTTTTAGGTACACCCGTTGCATAATTCAGGCGCGACTGCCAACCACGTAATATTATTTGGAGCATTACCCTCGGCTTGGTAAATAAAAAAAATATTTATTTATCTTATGTTATGAACCGGTTAATTGAAACAAACGAAACACGGAACCGTGATAGTATTTATAGTTAAAATATTTTCTTTCAACAATATTACCTACAGTTGGTATGATCTTACATGTAATCGGTCATTGTAAAGTGTTTACTTTTAAAGAAAATCTGATACCCCCCCCTTCCCTCTTCGGGCTATTTTCTTAGGATTTTGAGACAGCCTTAGGGATTTAGTTGAGATCGAAATTCGAGGTCAAGTTAATCACCTTCGTTAATTCAATTTTTTTTATCTAAACCACTATTAATTATATACCGCGGTTTTACCCGCGTTACGGGTGACTGCTCCGATCCCGTGAGCTGTAGCGTGATGTTATGGTTATCCACAACCTTCCTCGATATATTAACTATTTAGCGAACTATTTAACTATGTGACCTAAGTAATTTCATTCTATTTTTAGCAGGATTAAGATTTGGATATAAGATAACATTAACAAAAACAAAAAAAAAACTCCTATCTCTTTAATTAACAGTGTCAATACATTTATGTCGAGGTTGGTACTTACTTCCGTCGCTTATGTAAACAACAAGAAACAATTACGTAGGATAATATTATAAGGATATATTCTAAGGTGATAAATTGCAGTACGTGTATAGGTAGGTACCTATATTCTAATTTTGCTAATCAATTATCATTTACAGTTGCCGGCACGTAACTTCGCAAGAGATTTTCGTAGTGGGGGAAGTTCGCGCATATAAAAATGTATGAAATTGTGCGTGCGCAACTTTATTCCATAGTCTAAGGTGCGCAAACTTCCCCCACTACAAAAACTCTTGCCAACTTACGTGCCGGTAACCTAGCTTTGCCAGCGACTTCGTCCGCGTAAATGTCGGACCCCCGTTCATCCCCTTAGAGGGTAAATTTTAAAAAATCCTTTCTTAGCGGATGCCTACGTCATAACATCTACCTTCATGCCAAATTTCAGCCCGATCCGTCCAGTGGTTTGGGCTGTGCGTTGATAGATCACTATGTCACCTTTGAGTTATATATATTTAGATTAACATTTTGACGATTTGTAAGTACCTAGTACCTAGTTACTTGCGTTACTTGCGTAGGTAGTGATTTTTACAATAAACACAGAACTGTTAATATTTTTTGAAAAAGGCAATACTACTAACTTTAAGGAACTTTTACTAAACGCCTGTCTAAACAAAACATCGCCTTATATTAGATGCATAATAAAAACCTCATAGGTAATTAAATTATATTACATCAACGACAAAGTTAAACCCACGTAATTTGAAAGACATTAATTTAATGGATGCTTCTCGTTTGGATTAATGATTTTATCAATTATGTGCGACAAAACAACAATGTGATTCACTAACCTCTACGTTGTTTTGGCACCTTAGGTAATAATTATGGAGATTATACCTAAGGTGCCAAACAAAAAATAGTTTTATCTCTATAAAACTGTTAGTTAAAACGATTGGGTTTTAAAATAAGATAAAACTATTTTTTGTTTGCGTATTACGTATATAAAAACTGGCATCTTTAGTAATTTTATCGTTTTGGTGAGTAATCAAGTGTAATTAAGTAATTTCAAATATGTAGGTACTTCCGGTACTTTTCACAGCCCCCTTTTATGTCCCAGGACTAGACCTGGCGATCATCGAGCCTGTTTACAAAAACAGGCTCGATGATACAAAAATAATACAAATTAGGAATTTTGCAGAAGTCAAAATAAGGTTCGAAATTCAAATAATTGGCACCGAAACCAAAGACAAACCTTGTTTTGTAATGTTGGTTAAGAGTTTTCTTTGTAATGCGATAAGTCGATGACTAATAAAACTGTTGATGACTTCTAGGATTAGTACTTATTCTTGATTACTTACTGAAATATTTTTAATTTCTCGCTAACTAACTATACTCGTAGATAAGATCAATCAATTCATTCAATGTTTCCAAGAAAGAACGATAGAAGGAACCTATAGTACTTCAAGTAGTTTACATTCATTACCACGTTCTGTCTTTAAGTATGCACTAAACTATATAAAGACGTTTTTATTATTCTATTGATTCTATTCAACAGTAACCTTGAAAACAAAGCGGAAAATCGAGAGTAATTACCTACCTGTAAGTATACCGGAGAATATGTTCACGATGTGGTCATTACTTGACGCCTGTGTCGAGTAACTGGACAGCAGGACTCCGGCCACCGTCAGGCAGAGTCCTGATAAAGCCATGAACCTCGGCATGTGGAAGATCTTCACCACGGCTCTGCACCAAGACTCCAGTAACAGTCTTATCACCACAGCTATAACCGGCACCAAGGCTATATCCACGTCCCATATCTTCAAAGCCTCGTCCTCCTCATGACCTTCCTCCCGAATCGCCTTCAGGATGATGAGCCCGTACATCGACAGCAACGCTGGCACAGTGATATGATATATCACGGCGGACACAACAATCAGCCAGCCATATCCGCCGTCTGGTGGCGTAGGTCCAATCTCAGGTTGTGAGGCCACTATCCTGTCCAAATGCAAGTCGTCATTTCTGCTTTCACCTCTCTCCAATCGATTCACGGTCGGATTTTGCTGAACCTCCATGATTATTTTCACAAAAACAATAACTTCATGGCAAAAATACGTGTAGCCAGTAAGTTATCTATATGGAATGGGTGTGTTATCTTATCATTATCATTGTAATCACTTGCTCTATATTTTTAAAATCAGCGCCAATATAATCCAACACGTTACACAACCGAAGCACATTCTAATATTTTTGTTACTGACTTACTGACTGTGCAAGCTACAAAATAATACTGTAATTAAAACAGCTGCTTTATTTATCGAAGGATTAATTAAGAAAAAAATTATATCTTTAAAAACTGTGTCTTGCACTATCATTCGTTTCTGAACGAAAGCAAAAGAAATAAATTGTAATGCTACCAAATTAGGAACGTCACGCCAAGTTGAATGGATGAGACAGATAGATAGCACCAGATACGAGATCGAAAGAGATATTCGATATTTGATTACTGTACAAAGTCGTTTCAAATAGTTTGGCTTGTACAAAATGAATGAATCCGTTTGATCGACATTTGTAAAAGACGCTCTAATAAGAATTTTCCCGTTTATTTCGATAATGCAAAGGTATATTCAATGAAAACTTAGTTAAAACTTGTGTTACTTAATTTACGGCGATATTTTACTTGTGTAACAAAACGTTTTCTGTGTGACAACTTGTTTTACATCGTGTTCATACTCCGTGAAGCATTTTAATTGCTTGTAATTTTGGTGGTTTCATTGTTGTGTGTTGGTGCAGGTGTTTCTGGTGCAGTGCTGATGGGTAGGGTCCAGGAGTGGAGGCTGTACCATGGAAACGGAGTCTGTGAGGTCTGAGCTGAGCAGCCGGTCGCGGAGAAGCTCTAGGCACCGGCAGCACACGCATCGCAGCACCCGGTATGATAGGCCTCCGGGCTTGATTGTTAAGTCTTTAGATGCTAAGATAAAAATCATCGTCACAGTTCAATGTTCTCCATATAAAACTGAGAAAGTTTGCTACAATTCCAATGGGAAATTCCCCTAAGTTAATTATAGTGTGATATGATCAAATAATTACAAGTCTTCAACCAAATTACTGTTACTACATTGTCAGTATGTAGTTTCATCACTAGATGAGCCCTCTAGCCGTCCAAGTTTAACCAAAAAGTTTAAAGACCCAAGTACAAAATTATCCTCATTAATATTCTCAAGTTGTTTTGGGATGATTGTGAGGTATAAAGTATGCATGGCAGGTGTATGTAAATGTTGTTAACTAATAACTCCTGTTTCTAGATCAAGTCAAGGTCAAGTAACAGGATGTTTTTGTGTGTAACATCTCCTGTATGGAATCTGTATGATGAATAAATAAGTAGATAAATAATATAATATAGGTTCTTGTTGATCTGGTTGTAAGTCGTGAGAAGGGAATTGTATTAGGACTCTTTATTTGATTAAAATATAGGATTAATGTAGATAATTAGACAATAAAAGTAACTAATTCTTCATTGTGTAATGCTGCATGTTTATAAGTCTGTTTGAATTAAATTTTTGAGTGAAATGACATAGTTACATAAAATCTTTAGTTTTTATAAAAGTTTATTAACTTTATTCTGCATTTGAACAACAAAAACAAGGATATTTCTTGTTTCTTTGCAAACTAAATAACAAACGTAAGACATCCTGAATTGTGTTCAATTTCAGGAGCACCAAGTCACAGCGAAAAGAATCTTCAGAGAATACAATGGCACCATTCCAGACCAGTGTAAATATTAACCCAGAGATGGGTAGAGACGGCCAGGAGGTCATTGAGGTCCAAATCTTGCCACAAGACGAGAACTGGGGAGAAAATACTACTGCGGTCACAGGAAATACGTCTGAAGGCTCACAGTCTATGGAGGATGTGAGCAACTGGCCCATAGAGCCCGACAACGGAATAGGTTTTGTCTGTACAAGATATTTTGGCACGACAATAGCTCTTGGATTATCATTTGTTTCCTTTGTCAGTCCATTAGCAATGGTAGTGTTGCCAAAGATTGGATTCTTCCCAGGGTTGTCAGACAACATAGCAATACAGCCAAGTCAAAGGATACAGTTGCTTTCATGCACAGCTGAGTGTAAAGGAATACTCCTTTCTTTAGCTTTTAAACTGGTATTACTTGCAATTGGAGTTTGGGCCGTATTCCTTAGGCCAAGAAATGCAATCCTGCCAAGAATATTCGTATTCAGAGCGACAACACTCGTCATTTTAGCTGTCTGTATATTTTCATACTGGTTGTTCTACATTGTTCAGATAACAGAAGCAACAAAAGCCCTCGCAGTAGGTGAGGAAGCAATGGATTACAATGCCTTAGTTTCTTACGTATCCAGTTTTGCGGATACTTTACTGTTTATACATTATATAGCTGTTATTTTAATGGAGATAAGGCATCTAGAGCCTGTGTATTACGTAAAGATAGTTCGGAGTCCTGATGGTGAAAGCAGGTCATATGCTATTGGGCAGTTGAGCATACAAAGAGCAGCGGTGTGGGTACTACAGAAGTATTACACGGAGTTCCCAATATACAATCCGTATCTGGAAAAGATACCCATATCAAAATCGCAAAGGAAAGCGCAGTCTAGTATAAAGTTCTATGAAGTTGATGGATCTACTAATGTGCAGCCAGGACAAGCAAGGTGAGTTATTTAAATTAGTCTCACTAAGCCAGTATATCAATGTAACATTCAAAATAAAGATAGGTTAGATACTCATAATAGGTTTGTAATTTCGGGATTTAAACTCCCAAACAAATGAAACTTTTCTTAGATGAGCTGAGGAAAATAGAAATCTATGCCAAGTTGTAGTGAAACACCCAAGTTTTTGCCTTCAACATCCATCCAGTCTCCATTTTAATATATTATTTTATTTTACTGGTATATTAATTAGGCTTAGGTGTGTGGGACCAACCATGGTGATGACAAAAATATACAAGCTGATTAGTTATATTGATACATTCCCCAAAAGAGGATAAAGTGAACAGCTAGATCTAATTTGTTTTGACACCATAAACTTGGGGTTGACAGAGATTTTTTTTTTAATTTATATTCTTTATCAACCAGGAATTCTATATTAATTTATAAATTCATTTTCAAAAGGTTCACTTATTCATGAGTTTCCAGAAAAGTGAGACTTTTATATATTTACTAATTATTATTAATTTATTTTTAGTAAAATGAAAAAGTAGGTACAACTCCATATTATACTAATTTCGACCTCAAGTTTTCGGGGTCAAATTCGTTGGAAAGAAGCTCTATTTTATCCCTTATCGAGGAATGTATCAAATGTACGATCTTTTAACGAATAAAGAAAGACCCAATAGTCACATTTTATCGTAATTATCTCTGAACCCCAGAGGTCACAGTGACTGGGCATTGTTCAAAATAAAACAGTTAGGAAGTCAATATTAATTGGTATCCCGTCATGGCGTAATCGATTAGCCATGACTGCCTCGTCAAAAGAACTGCGTCGAATCGAATTTTAAAGAGCGAAGCGGATTGCCGATTCTCGGCCGGTAGATAATTATTGTAATGCTTCTGCCACGGAGTCGACTTCCGAGTAATTACGAGTTCACTCTTAATAGTCAAGGTTTTATTAAATGAAACTTGGAAACTTTTCTTAAAAACTTTTGCTCGTAAAGTGGCTCTTACTGCATCGCTTTAAGAGTCATAATGCAGCTTATTAAGCACGCGTGCTTTTTTTTTTATAAATCTTTGTCCAAAATATTATTTAATTTTACTTTCGGCTCCTTTACACCCTCGCCTTATACTCGACCGAAATGACAATCTTACCTCACTTGTGTCATAATGTACTATTGTGGTTCTGGATATAAACCTCTTTCCTTTTTCTACAGCATAAGCTTTAAACCTTAATCTATCATTACCATGTTACAGATCAACAACAGGGTCATGTGGCGGCGGCAGCACCCGTCGGCGCGACTCGGGCTCCGCCCACAACGAGCGATACTACGAGGAGGCTGAGCGAGAGCGACGAGTGCGCAAGCGACGCGCGAGGCTACTCAGCGCGGCCGAGGATGCCTTTGCGCATGTCCGGCGAGTGAGAGTGTCTACTAACGGTGAGTTACAAGCGACACCCGAATATGCTTAGTAAGATTATTTAAATTTTGGCTCACCATCATATCCCAAGCCTTTGCTAAAAACTGATCAACTCAATTTTGATTGTTTTCTCATAATTTCGGCAACAAATAAGGTAAAAGCAAGCCATCAGTAACCAAGGTGTTCTTGACTACTGGTTATTACCATTTGTCATAATATGTACAAACCTACCTAATTACCTACTGTTATTATTATGTTGCTATGCCCTTATCAGGTTTTATGTTGGAACTTTCTTTTAATATAACAAGTATGTAACACTGATGCTGCTCCCCCAGGAGGCGCGCTGGGCCCGCGCGAGGCTGCGCAGGCGGTGTTCCCGTCGCTGGCGCGCGCGCTGCAGAAGTACCTGCGCGCCACGCGCCAGCAGCCGCGACACTCCGCAGACTCGGTAGTGTGCACACGCACATTTTATAACTTATTGACATATCGATGACTGCCATGGCCGACAGACAAGTTCTTGGACAACACAAAAATACATGACTTCAATATTTCGAACTTTGTACTATAGCATTTGTAATGACCTGATGGTTCAGTAATTCAGGTACCCGCCTCTATTGCATAAGGTTGTAAGTTCGATGCCGAGCAAGTACCAAATGTGACTTACAATTCATATGTACTTTCTAAGTTTATCTCGGACATCGGTAAAGGAAAACATCGTGAGGAAATCTGGACTAGATAATATGTCTGAAATCGCCAATCCGCCTTGAAAAAGCGTGGCAATCAATGCTCGTGCCTTTGCCCTGCAGTGAAACAATACTACTACTGATATGTTTTATTTTAATTATGTCATGTATGAAGCTTTAAATTAAAAATATTCTCTCTCTTTCAGGTCCTCGCCCACTTAGCCCGCTGCCTCTCACAAGACGCGTCTCCCCGCGCTTTTCTCGAACCGTTCCTCGTCGAAGGTCCCGTACTCTCCGCAGACCAGGAAACCAGGCCCATACAGCGATGGTCCCTGATCTCCGACGAGCTGCTAGCTCGGCCCTTAGCTGACAACGTGGAGTTCCAGCTGAGGCAAGGTGACATATCCCTTATTTGTACCATAAAGCAGCTGCCTAAGTTCTCGTTGTCAGAAGAGGTCGTTGACCCTAAGAGCAACAGGTTCATTCTCCGGCTGAACTCGGAGACGTCAGTTTGACAGGAGGAGTATTGTAGCAGGGAGGATTTTAGACTCGTATGACATACGGAGTTCTTTTAGGTTAGGTAATGGACAGATGTTTAGTTTTCGGCACTATTCGGCCACTTGTAAGGTCGATTATTGCATGATATTAAAGTCCAGTCGTTGCATATTGCGAGTACGCGTCATGTGACTTAAGGTCTTCGCAGCACTGCAAATAATTTGCCATTCAACTTAGGGCTTTAAATTGTGTGCATTTAAAACAGTTTTTGTAATGACAAGATAAAAAAAAGTGACGGTTCGCGGGCGGCGCCCTGGCAGCTAAAATGTAACGACTATAACAAAACCTAGAAATTCAGTGTTTCAAGCATTCTAATGGCAGCTTTTGTTTGTTAGAGAGTAATTATGTAAATATAACATTTCGCTAATTAATCTACAAATATTTGTCAACGCTTGTGTTCAATTTGGTGCGATGTTAAGCTTCTGTTCATTGTCTATTCTTATGAGACTGTTTATTTGGCGACCGATAAGAGTTAAAATATTGCTTAGGCAAAATTGTATAGTTCTGTATTTAACTTTAATAAAATATCTTCAAGAGTTATGCTGTGCATGACATTTTATTGCTATTTTTAGTGAAGCGGTATTCAAAAAAGTACACTGTGGTGTCTTAGATTCGTATAATAGGATTAAGGTTTGATAGATAATTTTGCTATGGAATTCTCATGATAATGAACCCATTGTGAGCTTACAAACTGTACAAGAGAATACTCTCATTGGCAGCGGTAATGCGCCAATAACAGACTTATTATAGTTTGGTCAATGAAAGCTGACCATATGAAAGGGCGGTAATCAGTGGAAACTTCAGACCGAAACTTCCATAGAAGTTCATAATTTCGTGGGGAAAAAAACAATACAAGTAAAGCAAGTCATGAGATGACAAACTGTGCGCGCGGACACGGCAAAATGACACTTTGTGGCTCGCAGCTCAGTACAACGAACATAGCCGATCGTAGCGCGAAACCTCCCGAAAGTAATTACAAAAAAACGAAAGTCGTTTAAAAATCGACATTATCCATAGAAAAATAAAGTTTAAAGTCGATATTTTAGCTGCGATTTTTTATTGCCACCCTTTCATTTGGTCAACTTTCGTTGGCCAAACCAAACTATACCATTAGACTTAGACTTAAAAATAAAATATAATACTCCATTTTTTAAATAACAACCTGAATAATATTAAAAACTGAAAAGAATCTCAATTTACGTGAATCTCAAGTATTTTAAGTACCTATAACAAGATATTTGTCGCCATTTTGTTAAATTATAAAAGACTAGACTGCATTTAATGTTTTATGACTAGGTTATAGATATAATTTGTACATTGTGTCATATTTTAACAAATGTATTAAGCACAATTTGTAGTAGAAGTAAATATAGATAACAATGATTGGGGCGGGTCTACACGATGCGATTTTGCACTATCTAAACAACCTGAATTTTAATCCGTTGCAAATCTTTCAGGGGGTGAATGTACTCATGAATATGAACAACTTTTATTAAGGGACATAGTACGAAATGTGAAAAAAAAAAACAGCTGATCCATACAATTTGATCGTAATGTTTGTCATTATTGTATGGATCAGCTGTTTTTTTTTTCTGATTAAAATTCACGGTGTATAAGTTGATTATCGTCGGTTATTGGCGATCTAATCTTGTTTCTCCATACAAACTTTGCCCCCCTTTTTCACCCCCTAAGAGGTAGAATTTCGAAAAATCCTTTCTTATCGGATGCTAACGTCATAGAAATAACACCCTTCAAGTTTCAAGTCTACGATCAGCGGTTAAGGCTGTGCCTTGATCCAGTCAGACATTCAGGTCAAAGCATTGTATATGTATGTATAGATATGCTTTTCCAAAAGGACTTGCCTAATGGTTAATAGGCGAAGCATTTTGTTACATAGGTATGTGGTCAAAATACTCGTTGTGTACAGTCAGCAAAACAGATAGGTATGCAGGGTTGTCAGATATAGTTGTAGTTTTCTAAGAAACCGATGGATGTCTTTGACTGAAACTTGACCTAAATAAAGAACTATTTACTATCTACGTTTTAAATTAAATTACATTTGAACCATCAGTTTCTAAGAAAACTTCAACTATATCTGACGAACCTGCATACCTATCTCTTTTGCTGACTGTACATTCATCTTTAGCCCAGTGGATCTAAATGAATCTCGAATATGTATTGTATAATATTTTATTTAAAAAAATATATTTCGTCTATTAAATCTAATTATACCATATCATAGGATTATATTATATTTATTGTGTAATAAAATAAGTATCAAGGCAGCTATTTAATTGTAGGTTTTAATATAAGGTGATATATTTTGAAATGTTTATTTGTTACTTATATGAAAGTAAATGTTCTTGTTAAACGATTTATCTATTTATCAAGAGCATTCACTTTGTTACTATTTATTTATACAAAATATTGCTTTTTTATAAACATTTTAAAATATATTAAAAGTCAGTTGTAAGACTGGATTTTATAAAATTTTTGAACTTTTTACACAATGCAAATGAATGCGGTTGTGTTTAGGACAATTATGAATGTGTTTATGTATGGGTGTCGCTGAATTGACCAAAGAGCGCTTGGAATTTGTAGCTAATTGTAACATATCGTAAGGTTTACAATCGTTTGGCACGTAATCGTGATAGCTTTTA
Source organism: Hoplodrina blanda (assembly GCA_949316365.1). Classification (NCBI taxonomy): domain Eukaryota; kingdom Metazoa; phylum Arthropoda; class Insecta; order Lepidoptera; family Noctuidae; genus Hoplodrina; species Hoplodrina blanda. The sequence continues at coordinate 1,345,937 of OX438590.1, forward strand.
ATGTGCTACGAGAAAAATTACATAAAGGTTTGAATAGTTCATAAAGAAATGTTAGTATATCTTGCCAATATTTCTTTGTTTTAAAACCGTTTACGCCGTACGGCATTTCATACAAACATTCAAGTCCTTGTTTTTCGAAATGAATGAACCGATTTTAATGAAACTTCCTACGCATATGCAGGATACATAGGTCTAAAACGTAATCGGAGAATATTTTCGAAATGTCTTGTTTAAAAAAAAAAGATAAATAAATAAATAAATAAATATCTCGGGACAACTCACACACGGCCATCTGATCCCAAGCTAAGCAGAGCTTGTGTTATGGTAACCAGACAACTGATATACATACTTATATAATTTATAAATACATACATATTATAGACCATAATTGTAAATCTCTGTTTCTATGAAAAATCGGTTGAATTTAGGTTTAACACAATTTTTCTAAGGCCGCTATCACACGGACTGCACCACAACAACCGCACGCAGTCTCTATATTCAACTGCATGCAGTTGTACGTTCGACTTCGTGCAGTCATGATACCAACTGCACGCGGTCGGCTGCAGTCGAGAGAAGTCAATATCAATTGTATGCAGTCGTGCCTTCAACTGCACGAAGTCGAACGTACAACTGCACGCAGTTGAATATAGAGACTGCGTGAGGTTGTTGTGGTGCAGTCCGTGTGATAGCGGCCTAAAATGTTCTCTTATAACATTTTAGACCTATGTATCTTGCCTATGCATATGAAGTTTTATATTTCAACTTGGAAAGTTATGTTGCACAGGCAACTATAGCACTTCCGAATTGTTTCATCCGGAGCAACTAGGAACTTAAGGGCAATTAATTCTTTACTGTCTTATACAGCCTGATATAAACTTAAATTTTTGATATTAGGCCTCCAGAGGCCATACAGCCTTTGCTGTAGACTGCAATGCTCAAACAGCAGCCTTCTGTAAAATGCTTGTGCCTGCTTAGTGTTAAGTATTGTAGTAATGTGAAGTAATTCCATTAAATATGTTAGTGTAATAGGACATTTTTTTAATGATTTTATTGTTTGTACGATATGTTTTTATTGGATGAGAACTGAATGAATTGTTAGGCCAGTTTATAATGCTGATGACAAAAAAAGTCTGCCATAGTAAAATTAAGGCGGAAACAGACTTATAACACGCTACGCCACGCCACGTCAGTAAAACGCACTCACAGGCTACATTTCATATCGTGAAACTACTCTTTGTGGCTAATAAGTACGCGTGGGATTGTGTAGCGTGTTATAAGTCTGTTTTCGCCGCTCACACGTGACAGCGTTATTGATTATCCGTCAGCATTTTAAAAATAATTATTTTGATATATCAACAAAAGACTAATTTTGTTATATTTTGGAAACAGACTCAATACAATGCACAAAGTATTTGCCTATAGATGTAATTATGCACAATATTGTAATCGTTGTAAAACAATTTGTACACTTTTGTATTTTTTAAATAATATAAAGTGAATTTTGTATTTCGGATTTTTATTGATACAAGCTTTGTAGGGAGCTTATAATAGACATAAAAAATTTGAGAAGAGGAATATTTATTTGAAAAAATATCATTAAAATCTATTTTTCATATTGCCAGACACTACCAGACGCGCCGACCTTTAAAGTGACTGGCTGAAGTTATGAGGCTAGCCAGTACGAATACATTGTGAACTCTTCTAAAATTTCAGCCATGCTTATTTATATGACATAGGCCTGGCGACTGAGATCGCACCTTTGAGATTTTATTCTTATCCATAGACAAACATTTTCCTTTATCTAAACTAAGCAGGCTTCATCAACATCTCAGGGGTATTATAAAGTGTTAATACCATCATTTTCTCAGTGCAAGAGAGGGAGGCAGCTATGCATGACCCATAGCGCTATCCCTTTCTTGCAAGACGTTGTATTGTATGCTGCCGCCATCGTTAGTTCATTGTTTACCAGAAATTATAGATTCCTTCATACTGATAACTGCGTCATTGGATTTGTCATCGAGATTTGTGTTATCTGTACTTGCTTACCGATAAACAGTACCTAGCTACATTGTTTTGAAATGATGAAACATAAAAGGACGGAATAAATCATCAAAAAGCAATCTTAAATAAAAAGAAAAGACACCAGAAATACCAAAGTAACAAATTCATTTATTAATATCAACACTTACAATAACAAAACAGACTCGAACATATCTTCCGTACCACAGTAACAGCCGCTATAACTCTTATTATTACCGATATAAGGTTCAAATTAAATCGATTACGGTCTCGTTAACGAAACCCAACATTGACTTACTACCTTAAATGTTCATTATGCAAACTGGCAGCCATTGGAAGCATACTGTACGCCGTAGATGGTCCATACATACTTTTCAGGAAGTTGCATCTAGATTGTCGTTTAGGTAGACATATGAACATCCACATGGCGACGAAGGCTAGTATAGTGCATAGAGAGACTATCGCCACTGTTATCCCGACGTGCTGTTTTACGTTGCATGTGAAGTATTTTGACTTCAGGTCGAATATTCGTGCGTTGAATAAATTCGATGGGGTTGCGCATCTGAAAATAATTGAAGTTTTAGGATTTTGTGTAGATTTCAAAAATTGTCGTCTGTGACCACTGTAGGTAGACGAATTAAAACTCCAAACTGTTGATTAACTGAACTCGTATATTAAAAATATTCCAGACTACCTATACTATCGGCGGTAACGAAACCATAGCTTGCATTTAAACAGGGCAACGCCATCTAGGGAGCTATGGTGTACTAAATAAATAAAATATTAAAATGAATTTCTTTTTGAGGTAGATTTCAATTAGACACGTCTGACAAGAAAATTTTGGAACGCTGTACTTTGCTTTGCTCAATTGACTTACTATTTATTGATATAAAGCAACTAAAAATCTAATATTTCTTAATTGAAAAATTAATCGGGTTTTCAGATTAAAATAAAGTTTTTTTAAAGAAGTTGTGTCTTGGAATTATGGGCTAATGCTGTCAACTACTTAAATGTCCTCTTCAAGATATTTTTTCCGCAACCACGTGTTGTTTGCAAACATAAACAAAATCTGATTTATACAAATATTGATCTCATTTTTCTCTACTGAAATAAAGTTATTTGCACCTGATAAGGTCGATCAACGTGCGACCATGACTAAGAGCACCGTAAACAATTTAATCTATCGTTAAATGCATTGTGGCGGATCGTTACAAGGTCATCTGGCGCATAAATTACGTGCCAGATGGAGTGTCGATGTTATTGAGCTATTTTTTTACTCATTTGTTTTAGAAACTAGAAATGGACGTAGATTCTTATTATCTAAGACCTAGTTGAGCTTGTTTGTTTAGATTGAGTTGTTCTTTAAAAACATAATATCACGCCTGTAATACCTGAAGGGTTAAGCAGAGGTGTACCCATTAGTACACCCACATTGTATTGCATTGTGTTGTTGTATGTATATGCATCTTGTAGCCTGAAACACAGGTTCAACCTAGTTTAGGCAAATAAGCAAGTGTGCTCTATTTTAATTGTTAAGATATTTTTATCGTAAATGTGCCCTTTTTTATAAATAAACGGCTATTATTATTGTTCTTTATTATCGCTTAGAAGTTTATCATGTGCATTTCTGGTGCTGTTAAATAAAAATATTATTATGTTGCTGAATTATTACTTTTATATTCCGGGTTTATTATCTTTTAATGTATTTTTATTTATATTTATGCGTCATAATCATAAGATTGTTCTAGTAGGGCTGCCAACTGTCTGGGATTTCCTGGATTTGTCCTAGTTTAGAAGTTTAGTCCGGGGTAGTAAGGAAAGGGTTATCAAAAAGTAGGACACTTTATTTTGACACGGTAATTTAGGTGATACCAGCCCTATTCTAGGAGAAAGTTCATAGTTTAATTTATTATTTTACAAATCTAGTGAACTTACCTCAAATGGTCGTAATACTCCTCGGGTATCTGTAGCTGCTTGACCCACACGATCTCACAATCACATTTCCAAGGATTGCCTTGCAAGTCCAACTCCATCAGAACTCCAAGCGGCGTTGCCAGAGACTCGTCTAATTTGGATAATCTTGATCCTTTTAGCGACAATCTTTCCAGTACAAAATTATCCGGATCTGATAGAACTTCTCGTCCAAATGCCAACTTACTGAAACTAGTTAGGTTTTCATTTCTCTCCAATTCCAAAGTCTTCAACGCTGGAAGGTACTTAAATGCGGCTTCAGGGATTGTTTTTATTTGCAGATTGTTCAGTTTTAACACCTTCAACGCTACCAGGTCGTTGAAATCTTCGCTAAATATATCAGTAATAGGATTGTCTGATAGATCTAAGTACTGCAAAGTGTACGGTATCTCAAACATTTCTCTAATGCCGTTGTTCGATATTATTAGTTTTCGTAAATCGTAAGCGTCAACAAAGAAATTGTCGGGCACTGCTCTAAGATTGATTCCACTTATGCTTAAGTTTTTTATCTTGTCTGTAAGGCCGAAACCACTTCTATCAAACAGATTCGCGTTCCTCAAAGCAGGTCCCAAGTTGTTATTGTCCAAAACTATCTCATTTAAGCTGCTCAAGCGATGGAACATTAATTTTGTGAATGAGGTGAATCTGTTATTTGATAGATTCAAATATTCCAAGTTTTTAACACCTCTAAATGTCTCCTTGTCTATGAACTCCAGTTGATTATTACTTAAATCCAGCCTCTTTAGCTGCGGTAACTGAAAACTGTCGACATCAATACTTACTATAACATTGTCGTTTAATATCAATTCTATTAATGTGTTCGACGTTAGTAATGGTGACGAATGTACCACAGATATGTTAATAAATGATAAGTCTAATGAGTGCACTATATCGGGGAGTGTGTAATTGTTTTGTAGAATATCCGAGTCTTTGTACGCACACACAATTTGTTCACCTTCAAATTCTTCATTTTGTTTACTTTGGTATCGTTTGCACAAACACACATCATTGTCACATATCGACGAACAGTTGATTTGTACAACAAGAGCGAGTATTAACAAGTTTACGAGCATTTTCTTCGTGTGTAGCTCAGGTACTGTGCGGTAAGTATGAAAACTTATCGTGGCTAGATAATTCTTATCGATATTTATTTGGTCATTTCACTGCTCGACGTGTTGGCACAATGAAAAGTTATCAGCTGATAGACATGTAGGACATTCGTTCGAACACTGCGTGCTATCGTAACGAGACATTTTTTTTTATAAACTAGCTTATACCCTTGACTTCGTCTGCTTGAATTTTCTTACAGATCTCTATTTTTTTTTATAAATTAATACTCCTATAGCACTCAGGGATAACGTAGCTTTATATTAACGAAAGAATTTTCAGAATCGGACCAGTAGTTCTGGAGATTAGCGCCGATCAAACAAACAAAAAAAAAAATAAACAGACTTCAGCTTTTATAATATTAGTTTAGATTATGAGATGACCAATGTATATTTGCAGAAATTAGTGTAACTGGAAACCTAGGACTCAAATGCGGGGCGTTTCATAGCTATTTTTCCTGTTTGTTGTGTCGCCATATTGTTATTGTAGTCAGGGTTATTGCCCCAACCTCCTTTGTCTTTATCGCACGCAAAAAATGATATCAGTATGATGGATTTAAAAAAAAACGAATGTTGTTCATCTCTATTTTAATATAATTACGTTCGTAAATTACTTACAAATAAAAGAAACATTTTTACAGAATAATCAGATAAGTTCTGCACGTAAGTTTTGGTAGTATGACAATGTTTAGCGTTGCCAGAAGTCGAGATTTTGGCGGAAAGTCCCGATTTTTTAATTAAACCACCCGTTGTGCCTCTTTTTGTGGTTTTTCGACGAAGCAGCGGGGATTTAGAGGTTTCGTGTGATGCGATTAATCCACTGAACCGATATTGATGAAATTTGGTACGGAGTAAGTTTGAACCCCAGAAAGGATATAGGCTACTTTTTATTCGACTTCGTCTGCGTCCGCGATTGCTTTAACTTTAAGAAACGAAGGAACCATTAGAAGCAGTTAAATGTACAAGTAGAAATAAATAATGATAAGAACAAAAAATTCCTGCTTCTATAGAATAAATCTCGAATTTTGTACAAGTATTTCAAAATCCCGATTTTCACAAAAATAAAAAAAAAACACTAGGCTGATGCATAGAAATGATACTACCATTCCGAGACTAATGCAAAGTCAACGCGCAACATTAGAGGTCACCGAGTTGATACGGAGGTTGACCTTTACAGATATTTACTTAAACTACATAACATAATAAATAAGAGATATACTTAAAATCTAGCGCGTGCCGTTTGCACGCTACCCTTTGTGCTGGGGTCTTCATGAGCCTGAAACAAACATTGCAATATATAGAATAGTTCTGTGGTTTCTGTCTACCCCCATAGGAAAAAGGCGTGAGTTTATGTATGCATGTATGTATGCAATAGAATAGAATATATCTTCAAAGTCAAGTCATTTAGACCAGTAAAAGGGCAATTTTGAATACGAGAAAAAAATAATTGAATCTAGTTGCCCTACCCAAAAGGTAGATTCGTATGGGAAAGAAACTCCATGCTTTACTCTTTTAAAATACATCTTTTCTTAGAAAATTAGTAAACAAAATATGGTTCACAACATTTTTGGCCCTTATAAAAGGGACAATAACAAGCTTATAGCATAGGTATGAGCACACATGACACATCCGATCAACGCGTCATATTCGTGAACGGGCGCTGTCAGTTGGGATTGGTCATCTCTTAATCACCACTTAAATCTTTATTGTAATTTTTTTATTGCTTTATATTCACCTTCATGATTTCACACAGTTAGAAGCAACAATAATAATATTGAATTTTCTGCTCATTCTTCTCCATAGAGGCCTACTTACGTTTTGGAACGAGCATCAACTTTCTAACTGACCGACTCCTTGACAATTCAAAAGTGCCTGAAAATGGTCTAATTAAAATTAATGCTTTGATTTTGACATCAATTTTCCTTCTCACCTTAATAACAATGGCGGTCCTAGGCCCAGTGTTCCACAGCTGGGCAGCATGGTCCACGAAGGCGGCCTCCACGGCCACTGTGTACAGGCCTGGCGTGCTAACCGACACCAGCTGCTGCGCCGAGAAGAAGTCGCGCACCGGCGTCACTGTCTGCACCGCGGTCAGAACTGGCGGGATGTTTGTTAGCTCTACCGTCTGGTAAAGAGGGATAATAATAAATAATAATAATAATATAATAATAATAATAAATATAATAATAGGCCCGACGGAAAAAATTAAGACCAAAAGTTGTAACGACACTTCTTTAAGACCAAAAGTTGTAACGACACTTTTTGCTATAGTTGTAAGCCGTGTGGCGTGCGCGTGTTTCTCTGTCCCCTCTCTCTCTCTCTCATATAACTTCGTTCCATCCAGGTGTCCCTTGACACCTCTCAAGTTTTTCTTCACCGATGTCAGTGACGTCCAAGATAAACTTTTTTGTTTTTGGAAAAAGGCTATGCAGATAATGATTAGATACTTACTTTCTCATTGGTGCGAGGATGCGGCGTGGCAGTAACTGTGATTTGTACGCCTTTGACTTGACGCAGCTTTTGGCGTTTGCTGTTGCACAAACAAAGGAGGTAAATAATCGAATATTATAAAGAAGTATAATGTAAAGATCTCGACTTTATTGGAGATTATTTCTACAAGGCACACTAACTACATATTTACAAAGAAGATAAACGTAAAGTAATGACAAATCTTCAATATTTTGTAAATATTCGTCCAAGGCATGCATAGCATTTTTATTAAAAGATATAGGTAATTATTATTTTATTTAAAAAATAAAGTTGCCTTGCTTTAGGATATTTTCCTGTATCGTGGGTGTGTTTACAAACATATAAACTCATATACACAAACAGCTAAACCCGAAACAACTATCTGTTGTTCATACCAATATGTGTTATGTACGAGAATCTAAACCGCAACATGCAGCGTCGCAGCCAATCGTGTCGTACAATTAGTAAGAGACTACTTATTACTGTTTCGTATTGAGATATTGAGTGTCATATTATTTTGGTTACTTCAACGTATTATAGGAAGTGAAAAGAGTTGTGCTGATCCATGCGTCATGCTCGTGAACGAGTGCTGTCAGTTGGGATTGGTCATCTCTTAACTGTTATGGCTTACATCTTTATTTTTATTATTATTTTTTACTACTGTTTTATATTCATCTTCATTGTGATCACATGTAGAATCAACAAGAATAATGTAACCAGGATTTTGTAAAAACCTAATTTAAAAGAGTGCCGTGGAGTTTCTTGCTCGTTCTTCTCCATAGAGGCCTACCTCCGTTTTGGAACGAGCAACTAGCTTCAACTTTCGGACTAACTGACCGACTCCTTGACAATTCAAAAGTGCCTGTAAATGGTCTAATTGAAATAAATGTTTTGACTTTGACTTTGTGGAGCTGACCTCAGCGGCAGCGGCGGCAGCACAACGCCCTCCAGCTTGAGCGCGAGGCGGTGCGACAGCGGCAGCGTGGCCGCGTGGTCGGGCGGCGCGCCCGCGCCCACCGACACGCGCCACGCGGGGCTCAGCGACACGCGGCACAGCGCGCCCCCCGACCGCCCCGCCACCGCGCCGCGAGGCCACGGCACGCCGCCCGAGCATGCGCGAACTGCGGCTAGGACTGCCTCCATGTGCTAACAACACCAGAAACGATAAACATTCGGAATTTGGAAAGAAAGAGTGTAAAAAGACACTTGACAAAACCGAAAGTTAGTCGGTAATGTTTTCCCATCTTTGTGATCATTTTTTTTTCTTCTGGACTTTGATTATACCTGGGAAACCTTCAGGTTACGGAGATATTAAAGGTCAAAGTAATTTTTTCTTTCTACTTTTTCTTTTTGCGTAAACACGTTTTAAATACTATAACTAAACTTTAAATACCAAAAAACGGCCACAATTCGCAAAAAAACGGCTTTTTTGCTGCAGCGTCTGCAGGCTGCTAGAAATAGCATTCTGAAAGTCATTGCTGCTCTATTTGACTGCCCCATTCAAAAACACTGGGTGAGGGTAGTGAATGGTTATATTATATAGCTTAGTAATCATAAAGTTAAGTACTAACAATACAACAAAAAATCGTTTCCCAGCAATTTTTTTTTTTTGCTAGAACTTTCTAAGTTATATAAGCAGTATGCGTAGTTAAAGGCTTTTGATGTTGTGTTTTTACACCTCATATGACTTCTATAAAATTTGTCCACATTTAGATAAGAATAATATACAATAAAAGAACACTCACTCTATGTGTAATCCCTGGGTTAGTAGTAGGGTTATCAAACAACTTGCTGGATATGTCAGTAAGCGCGATGCTGGGCGACAGGGCTATCATCTCCTCCAGGGTGGCAGGCTTCAGATCCGTGTGATCCAGTTCCTGTGGACGCTCCTGGGTCGTGGAAGTGATTCGGTCTAAGAACTGAGCTAGTTGGCTGTATGTGTGCTGAGAACTGATGACTTTGTTAAGGAATTTTGGACTCTAATGGTAAGTCTTACAGTTGATATTATAAAGTCGTTTACCCCGGTTTTCTAATTCTCGCTCTGAAAAGTAGGAGTTTCTGTAAACTTTAATGTCAACTCATTAATTATTCTTTCGTTTCGACAAGAAAGTACTCAGATCATATTTATTGATATGCAATTAGTTTGTTTATCTAGTATCTTATGAGTATTTTATGTGCAGATTAATTTATTGGACAATTACCAAAAGGTAATATGGCAAAGGAGGGGTCGCCCTAGGAAGACCTACACTGACCTTATTGGTGAGGTTCTTCAGAAAGGTCAGGTGCGAAGTACTCGTAACCGGCGTGCTTGTATGCCGAGATGTATGAACGTGGAAGAGGCTAAAGGAGTATGTAAGGATCGTAGCAGGTGGCGTTCTGTGGTTTCTGCCTACCCCCATGGGAAAAAGGTATTATCAAAGGTATGTATTAATGAATGAATGAATGTTTGGTATGGCAAACGAGGCATGAGAGTAGGATTAATGCTGTGGAAATGCGTTCCTTGCTGAGTATGTGTGGTGTAACTTTGAACGATAGAGTGAGGAATGAGGTTATACGGGAACGTTGTGGATTAAAAGAGGATGTAGTGACAAAGATAGAAAAGGGTATGCTTAGATGGTTCGGTCATGTTGAGAGGATGAGTGAATGACGATTAACAAAAGGTATTAATATGGCAAAGGTGAGTGGCAACGCAGGGAGGGGTCGCCCTAGGAAGACCTACACTGATCTTATTGGTGAGGTTCATCAGAAAGGTCAGGTGCGCAGTACTCGTAACCGGCGTGCTTGTATGACGAGATGTATGAACGTGGAAGAGGCGAAAGGAGTATGTAAGGATCGTAGCAGGTGGCGTTTTGTGGTTTCTGCCTACCCTCATGGGAAAAAGGTATTAACAAAGGTATGTATTAATTTATTGTTTTTATCGTGTGGACTGTACATAGAAATAATTAGTAATAGATAGGCAGGCACATAATTATTTAAAATATAGTAAAGGATACATATTGAGATGCCTGAGCGTGGAGTCGTCAGCGTGGAAGGCGGTGCGTGCGATGGCCGCGTACTTCTGCGACACCGCCGCTACCGCACGCGACGCCGCGCGTATTGCCGCAGGGAACGCGCCCGCCTTCAGCGCGGGGTCGCGCGAGCTCTGCGCATGGAGGGACATAGCTTTACAAGACTGCCCAAAAACAATTGGCTGGTTGATGGACCCCGCCAGGGAGCAAGTTATAAAATTGCCATTACCACACAATTTAAATCCCATATGAATTAAAACAAATAATAAGTTTAAATAAAGTTTACGCGTATTTAGAATTGATGTTTTACAGCTGGCCGCGCACAATGCTTGCTGCTCGAATCTCGATACACGCACACACTCACAGAGAAAGAAAAAGACAGAGGGAAAAATGAAAGAGAAGGTCGCTTAGAGCCCATAACGCTTTTTCCTTACGTGACACTTTCTGCCAGTTAACTGCAATCGCAAACCGCGGTAAGAAACTTCTTCCGAAAGATTAAAAACTAGTTTTGTAAGTTTAAATAGTAGTTGTATTACTCTTATACCTGCGAGTGAGTATGCGCTATAGCCGGCGGCGGCTGCGTGCACAGCGTGCGCGCGGCGTGCGCAGTGCGAGCGAGCGCGTTGAGTGCCTGAGCACGCGCGCGCATCCACGCGGGGGGCAGCGGCGAGCACGCGCCGCATCCGGGGCAGTTGCCCCCGCAGCCCCCCGTGCCCGCGCCCCCCGCACCTCCAGCTCCGCCCCAGCCGCTAGACACTTCCCAGCCCGAGCTTGCTTCTTCCAAACCAGCAATTCCTAAAGAATTGTATGTTCTTACACATTTCATGCCGTAGACTGCCGAACGGCACCTTTATTACAACAACAGTAAAGGTCGTCGAGCAACTAGCTTTTTCTTTCTAACTGACTGGCTGCTTGACAATTTAAAAGTGCCTGTAAATAGTTTATTTTACATACAAATAAATAAAATTGAAGGGTCTGTTTGTAATGCCAAAATTACAGCTTTTTACAAAAATGGCTGGACCGATTTTGACGGAACTTTCAGTAGCAGGTAGCTGAAGTCATAAGGACTAACTTAGATTTTTATTTTGGAAAAAGAAGTAGGGTACCAAGGGTGAAATAAATAATTAGATTTGGGTTTCATCGCAGCCGGATAAAATCTAAACTTACCGTCTTCAATAAGCTTGGCATCAGCAGCTGCAGCGCGGTACAGCGCGGTGAGCCAGCGCTGCGCCGCCTCGCTGGGCGCTTCTTGTGACAGACGCTTCAGTATAGTAGCGGCCAGGCTGTGGTGGCCGTAGCTAAGTGAACAATCTTCTGTTAATTTTGTGAATAAAGGTAGTTCAAACGTCTGTGATATCTCGGACAGTCTTGAATAACACCTAAATCCATTCTTTTCCGTCGTTTTTTTCATTCAACTTTCATAAGGCATCGAAAATAATAAAATACCAAAATGGAATTAAATATAAAATTTCAAACGACCTTGAAACGTGAAATTGAGCAGTCGGGGGATCCCGGCGAAGTGAAAATAAAATTGACGTGTTTAGAATTGAGGTTATACAACGATTCCGAACGTTACTCCTTCAACAAGTTGCGTTAAGGAAATTAGTCCATCAAAACAAAATGCAACTCACCGTAGCGCCGCCCTAGCAACTCGATACCGCACCCAGCCATCCGCCTTATCAATAGTGGTGAGTATGGTGTCCTGCCAGCGCGTGCCGAGGCTGCGCGTGCGCGCGGCCCACGCGCGCTCCTGGAACAGCACGGTGCACAGCAGCACCAGCGCCGTGCCCGCGTCCGGGGGGCTCGCTACCGCGTTGTCGCTGGGGACATGGCGACCCGTTAGGACGATGATAGTGCGTTGAGAGCATTTTCGTACTCACTCAAATGTCTCGCTGATGGTGGCGCATGTATTTGATTATTTGGTTCCCTTTTCGGGTCGAGCTAAATTGTGCTGATCCATTTGTCGTTGTCAGTTGGGATTGATTAACTGCCACGGCTTCTAACTTTTATCCAAGGAATAAATATCACAGTTTGTAATTTTTTCTATAAGCGTCAAACTGCCATATTTATCCCTCCATTAAGAGTTATCTGCCGATTGAAAATTAGCCCTTAAATGATTTGTGGTCAGAGCGCACGGAAATTGTATGTGAACGTCTTCTGTTATACGTACCGATGCATTTGATGTAACGCGTGATGCAGCGCTGGCATGGCGGGCGCGAGGTGCGCAGGCGCATGCGGGGCCCCGCCCAGTGCCGCCAGGGCCTCTAGTAGTGCGGCCGTGCGGGGCCCGGCAGTACTGCCGCACGCTTGTAGTTGTGTGCCCACGACGTTGGCGGTGCGAGACGCGTATACCGAAGCCTCGGCGCGGCTAAGTTGTACCTACCCACATTTATTACAAGATCAGTGAAAGCCGGGCTTTCTATTGCGTATAGCCTAAATGCGTGTGTATACGCATGCCCGCACGTATGTACAATCAACAAAAGAGATAGGTATGCAGGGTCGTGCTACATAGTTGAACACATAACATAACATAAACTCACGCCTTTTTCCCATGGGGGTAGGCAGAAACCACAGAACGCCACCTGTTACGATCCTTACATACTCCTTTCGCCTCATAGTTGAAGTTTTCTTAGAAACCGATGGATGTTTACAAATGTAATTTAATTTAAAAAGTAGATAATAAACAGTTCATTAACTAAGTTAAGTTTCAATCGAAAACATTTATAGGTTTTTAAGAAAACTTCAACTATATCTGACGACCCTGGAAACCTATCTTTTTTGTTGACTGTACATGTTCAAATGACTAAAGACATTAATTTTCAGTGTTATTCCAATGCTTATTGACACTTAACTGATTATGTAATCTCATTTTGTTTAATATTATAAACTTACCAAGCATCGGAGTGCCACTCGCAGTGGCTTGATGCTGTTTTGGTTATTGTTGTCACCTGTCGCTATGACCAACGTTTCCAGAGCTAGCATTAAGTCCCCACCCTCCACTGGAAGACATTCTTCATAGCTAAAACAAGAATAGATAATTTGTATAATGTAACAAGTGGTCTCCAAGGTTTGCAGGGAAGTCCTGGAGCCGTATCAGGAACAAACTACACTCATTCAGCTTTTGTCCATAGAAAATACCAGTTTAGTAAGGAGATGTGTATGTATGTTTTCATAAAAGTGTTTTCTATCATTGTTCCTTTCTGAACAAGGGATGGCGATATCAGTCATGCGTATAGCTTCGTCTCGTGCTCGCATGAGAAAAAATTTAATACTTCATCATTTAAGCTTAAAATCAGTGCTTAGACTTATAGTTCTGTATATGTCTGGAGACACTATGCGTTTATTCTATAGATTCTTAATTCTGAAAAAATAAAAAAAACTTTTTTCAAAAATGGAATGTAAAAATCTTACCAGTGTACAACTAGACGTGTGAGTACATCAGCAGCAGTAGCGGCGCGCGTGAGGTCCACGGACAGCGTGGCCTCGCTGCAGTAGCGCCGCAGGGCCGCGCAGCCGCCCGTGGGGGACGCTGCGGCCGCGCATACTGCTGGACACGCTACCAGTTTCTGCACATAAGACACACAAGATGAATTTGTACATCTTCTTTACCAATATTATAAAGAGGTAAAATTTGAACGTACTGTTCCGATTTAATTTTTATTTATTGATAGAGAGCTACTTTGTCCTTGAATGCCATAAAGCTATGTTTTATTGAACACTAGTTTTTACAGACGAAGTCGTGTGCAGAAGCCAGTAAAAAGGAAAAGCCGAAGGTAACAGGTAGTCTCACATTAAGTCCGGAGCATACTAACTACAAATATCTATACATGTAGACAGCTTTCATTGGGCCATAGACAAGCTTTCTTTGCAATTCTGCTCTCTTACCTGCATCACTTGCAAGCACAGCATGGTATGCTCCATCTCCTGACTGTCGGTGGCAGCCCTCACTAGCTTTTCCACACAGTCTGCCGGCCACAAGGCTGCATGCTCAGCTAGCTTGCGAAGGCCTAGGAGTGCGGCGCGCCGGACGGAGGAACGGGCATCGTTCATTGAAATGCTTAGGAGTAGCTCCACCTTAAATGGAAATCAAATATCAGGCAGGTGTAATTTTCTTTAAAACAGATTAAAAATTAAATTTACAATTACATACCTACATCCACAAATTATGATTTTTAATTGTTTTTACTCAGTGCAATAAGTATGCAACATGTTACTTGTGTCATTGACATAAGGCTCAAAGTGCAATGATAATAGGAATACACTGATTGAGCTATGAAAAAGGCTATTGAAATGTCAGATAAAAAAACAATTTCCTCAAAAGTTTTATAATTTTTACAGTATAAGTCTTGTACAACTTACTTGGTCAGGCACATGCACGACTGTATCCGCGGCGATATGCGTAAGCGCAGTGATAGCGGCGCGTACGGAGCTGGATGATGGGAACCGCTCCAGCAAGGAACGGAGTAGCTTCAATACACCTTGAGCTCTGACAGCTAGGAAATACATAGGGATAGTTCTATTATAAAGACATGTTATATACACTTGCTTTGTATTGCTCTTGTTATTGTTATTATATTTTGATTTTATTGTAATTTGGATAATAATGTAATGATTTAAATATGGATTGCATGCATGATGTTTCTTATATATTTAGTTATAGAAATTCAGACACGATGTAAAAATCGTTATTGAATAAATGAATTGAATTGAATTGACTTATTATATTTTACAAGATAAATATGTTTCTTATGAACAGCAATGTGTGATGCTGAAGTCTTTGAGTTAACTTTCAAGAATATCATAGCATACAGTTTTGTCTATAATTTTTACTTCTAAGTAAAACACAAATAAAGCTCCTTCCTTCCTGCTCCTCTTCCTATTTGGTTTAAATAGTTTTTAAGTGAGCGGGAAAGTCGATAATGATTAATTAAAATCATCTCATTTTCTAGCGACTTATTAAGTATTATAGAGACTGGCTGGTTTAGCCATATACAACCTTATATTGTAATAATTTTAATTTAAGATAAACTCTAATATAAAATAAGAAGACTTTGCAGTTATAACTCACCTCCGCCATGCACAGTCCTGAGAGCCCTCACAAGCTTAGCCCTGCGCTCAGCAGCTGTGCTCTCACAGTCTACCATGTCCCAGAGCTTATTGCACATGGCTACAGCAAATGCACTGTAAACAAAGGTATCGTTTTGATAAACTTAGGGACAAAACGAAAACTATCTATAAAAAGTTAAATTAATCTATTTTGCATATGAATGTAATTCATTAATGAAAGGTTGAAGAATTAATCCAGGAATAGGCATTAGATTCAGTAATTTCATAGCAGTTTGTTGTGAAAATAGAAAAAAAAACTCACTTGGAATGTTCAGCAAATCGAGTAGTAGCATAAATTGCAGCATCAACCTCCACATTGTCGTGACTGTCCAGTCCTCTACGTATAGCATGGTGCACATTCTGCCTCTCTGGTATGATGCCAGCCACCGCACCAAGGGTCCGCAGAGCTAATGCCCTCGCTACTGGATCATTTGAATGTAGCACACTGAAAACTCTCCTTAAAAACTCGTCGACGTTCAGAATCTTGTCTAAATGCTTCTCACTTTGTTGGCAGACGCGAAGCACCCAGAGACGAAGGAAATTGTTGCCCATACGAAACACATCAGCAAGTTTTAGAAATGAAGAGTTGATAAGTATGGGAAAGGGATATTTTTCGAATAAACGCGGGAAACGGACGATTGCTTCGCATTGTTCACCTACTTTACCGGACCTGAGACCTAGAAAAAACGGTATGTTTTGTTAGAATACGAAGAAATGGTGTATTTAGCATTTAAAGTAAGGTTAGGTTTTACCTTTGTCTAACTCAGTTAACGCGGAGTTGGCATCCTGTTCTGGCTCACCAGAAGAGTCATTAAAAGTGTTTAATCGCACACCGATCATTGTGATTATATTATTTTTGTTTATTTTTTAACAGTACAAACAAATAATTACGAAGCCAAAAACAACTTTGAGTTTGACATTGACAGAAGAAATGACACTCATGACAGACAGTAGCAGTACTGACACTATTGCTGTTGCCAGAAAATTAAAATAATTTGAGATTGATTGATATTTTAATATTATATTTTATTTGACAATCAACACCTATCAAATTTTTAATCAAATAACAAGTTACATAATAAACAACAGTTATTTAATTGTTACAGTAATTTATCATTTTTGTTTCTACACCGCCATCTGTTATCGAACATTGTCAACACCAATTGGATTGTTGCTACTAGTTTATCAAAGAGGTCACTACTAGTCTTGAACAAGCTCTTTTGTGTGCCGTCATTCAATTTTACATTTTATTTAACCTTTTTTTTATTTATTTTTGCATGTATTTATTTTCACTGCCTCGTTGGTCTAGTGGTCGCAAAGCGCGACTGCTGAGCATGATCTTGGGTTCGATTCCCAGGTCGGGCAAAGTGTTATTGGGTTTTTCATCAGGAATTTCTCAGTAGCAACCTCAGAGTCTGGATTTGTGCCCGGTTGATGGCAATAGGCTCGCCCTTATTACATGGGACTTAAACATAACTGGCGAAATGTGGGTGTACTAATGAGTACCTACACCTATGCCTTTCCCTTCGGGGATTACAGGCATGGTGTTATGTTTTATTTATTTTGTATACACATTAATTACATTTTTAATATGTCAACATAAAAACATTTAAAAATATAAAAAGTAGTATCCCACCGGCAACGGGAACAGGGTCCAAGCTATGGGTGGTCAGGAATCTCATAAGTCCTCTCTCCTCCTCTATTTTAATTATTATTTATTTTATTGTTTTTCTGCATCATCGATCACTTATAAAAAACTAGATACACAATCAGCGACAAAAAATGTCCTCACCGAATAACTACCAAACTGAACGTTTGGGTAGTTATTTCATTTAGAAACATTCGAGCGCTCCGACGGTAAACACGCCTCAGTGCTCGATAAAAACCTGCAAAAATCACTCATTTAAGACGCTAAAAAATTATGGAGGTTTTTATTTTCGCTAAGTATTAATATTTATAAATTTTATATTATAAATATTTTTTTATTAGTGATCGATGTTCTGCATTTATCAATTATTAGATATTTTTTCTCTGTTCCTGTTTATCATTGTATAAAACAAAGTCGCTTTTTCTGTCTCTCTGTCCCTATATATGCTTAGATCTTTAAAACTACGCAACGGATTTTGATGCGGTTTTTTTTAATAGATAGAGTGATTCAAGAGGAAGGTTTATATGTATAATACATGCACCCGTGCGAAGCCGGGGCGGGTCGCTAGTTATTTATATTTTTTTGTACCTGATATTTTTAGCTGCTATAAAATAAAAAAATAACCCACAATCTTTTCAAAATAGTTGGTCGTAAAAATAAGTGTACAAACTGTAAACTCGACACCTAACCAGAACACCCCTATTAAAAGTAAAACTAACCTTTGGAAAACTATCGGCAAAGCGGTGTTTCCCGGCAATGCTCGGCTCAGCTCTCAAAGGGATGTAATTACTCTGTAACGGGAGTGCATGACGCCATTACTGCGAAAATGGCGCGAAAGGTACCCACTCACTAATCATGGCGGATCGCTCGACTAAATGATGGAGTTTTGTTACATGAGTTCGTTAGACGTAATTTGTTATTTAAATGGAGCTTGGGTTAGCTCGGGTTTGCTCGTATTATCCAAATTGCAGGCTAATCATGTTGATTCGTGTTTCAAATGGGGACATATGGTTTATTGAAGAGGTAGGTATGTTAGGGGCCACTTGGTAGATAGTTGCTAAGTAACATAATATGTTGCTAAAGAGAAGCCCTGGGGCTGAGTGCCCCGTTAGTCTAGTGATGCTGACCTTGTGATTCTGGGTTCTGTTCCCAGGCCGGCCAAAGTGTTATTGGGTTTTTCCATTTTGACTTTTTCAGTAGCAGCCTGGAGTTCGGAGTAGCAGTGTGATATCCTCATGGGTGCCTCGGTAAGCATGTAAAGCTGTTGGTCCTGCGCTTGAGTTCATCAGCTCTCCTCGGTCGCGATTGCCAATTAAAACAGTGAGCAAATATTAGGTTTAAGGAATAATATATCACGTTCGGCAAAACATATCCTTACCAATATTATAAATGCGAAAGTAACTCTAGTCTGTCTGTTACGCTTTCACGACGAAACCACTGAACCGAAGTTGATGAAATTTGGAACGGGGTAAGTTTGAAACCCAAGGAAGGACATAGGCTACTTTTTTTTCCGCGACTTCGCCTGTGTCCGCGATAGCCGACACTTATGCGGATGTAGTCGCGGGCAAAATCTAGTGTAATTATAAGCGTACTAGCTTTTGCCCGCGACTTCGTCCGCGCATATGTCCGATGTCGGTTATCGCGGACGCAGACGAAGTCGAAGTCGAAGTCGAATAAAAAGTAGCCTATGTCCTTTGTTGGGGTTCACACTTACCCTGTACCAAATTTCACACAAATCGGTTTAGTAGTTTAGGCGTGAAGAAAAGACAGACAGACAGACAGAAAGACAGACAGACAGACAGAAAGACAGACAGACAGACAGAGTTACTTTCGCATTTATAATATTAGTTAGGATTAAGTAAGAGATGTCAGAAGATAAATATCTGATCTTTTGAGATGCAGGACGTTAACTCAGCTCGTTTCCTTGTCAGGAACGACAGTGTCACTGGCCCAAGATATAGAGTGAGGCTAGTCCTTGGTCTAATAACTTTTTCCGTCCGGTTACCGCGCAAGGCTGCGCGTGATCATCATGCCTAATGCGCCGGAGCAGGATATTT
This sequence comes from Hoplodrina blanda, assembly GCA_949316365.1. Lineage (NCBI taxonomy): Eukaryota > Metazoa > Arthropoda > Insecta > Lepidoptera > Noctuidae > Hoplodrina > Hoplodrina blanda. Next base: position 1,365,321 of record OX438590.1, read on the forward strand.
GGGCAGTTTATCCGCTTGCACTACCGTGTAGTAGGCACGTACTTATCTACTTAATTGATGATATATAAAGGGAGATCTATTGTGTTATCAATCATTATACATCGGTGCTTGTGGCCTTATCGTCTCCTACATCTCGGTAAAGAAAAACCAACGAAACGTCAAGATGTTTAAAATCGTAAGTACTTACAATATTATTTATTTTTTATGACTCCCTTTTTCATTGTTAATCGTATTATATTGATATTTTTTTTTTGTTTTGAATCTATTTTTATTGTATTTAATATATTATTGTATCTTGTAACGGTACCTACTTACTTTGTTGGAATTTTTCTCAAAATATTGTTGAAGGAAAATAGATGGATAAAAAGATCTTCATGAAAGAGTGAAAATATATTTGTATATTCGGTAATTTTTAAACTATGTATTTACGTAATAAAGTTATTTATTATAATTGAGCTTAGTTCTGCTAAACTGAGCTAAGCCACAATCTCTTAATTTATTTAATTATTTAAACTTAAACAAAAAAGTACAAAGGCGAAATGAACGCCTAAATAAATAAATAAATTACTTACGTCAAACTACTAAAAACTTTGAAAACAACAAAATACTTTTGTTACATTACTATGCAGCAGTACATTTTGATGTCTTTATATATTTTACTAAAATACTTATCACCTTTCCAGGTACTGTTCGCCGCTCTCCTGGCTTTCGCCTCAGCTAAGCCAAAGCCTCTGGTACTGGAATACGAGTACCCAGTAGCCTACAGTGCACCACTGGCCGCCTACTCCGCTCCCGTCGCCTACTCCTACAGCGCCTACGACTACGCGCTCCCCTACTCCGCCTACACCTACGCTCCATATTCCTACTACGAGTACCTGCGTAGATAGAGGAATCGAATGAACTGACCTACGGCTACAAATGTACCTTATCTAATTTATTTTAGTTCAAAGCAATCATTGGAATTAAATATTCGATACGATTTTTTGTTTCATTCTTTTGTCTTACAATGTGAAAGTTTGGATGGATGGATGTGTGTTAGGTACTCAATCACGCCGAATGGTTGAACGGAGATCCGTTCAGCCATTCGGATGAAATCCACAGAGATAGATTATAGTCTCTCAATCCCTAACATCATGGAATGAAAGGACATCTCAAGCTCCCTTCACCTTAATTCACTGTCGAAAAATTTTACAGCAGGTACAAGTTAATGTTTTTACTTTTAAAACCTCGGCATAAAATTATGCAGTTAAAATAACTATACATAATATGTTTGGTTCGATTCAGGTTTCTGGTTCATAACAAGCATAATACATATCTATAAGTTCCCACAAAACTGACTATGTGATCATGCCACAAGAATTAAAGATAACCATCTTCTCTACTTAAACACTCGCAGGAATTTAAGAGACAAAAACTAAGCAACCAGAAAAAAAACAGTCTTTCTTCGAAAGTTGCACCTTACCTTATCACTTTCTTATCAAACGATTAACGTTATGCAAAAACTGAGAATAATGGTTAATTAAAAACGTTATCTAACTATTTCTAAGTTTTAATCCTTCCGGATTTAACAAAGCATTATTTTGACATATTTTTTCCACAATGGAGGATTATTCATTGTGTTGTGCACGCAAGTAATCGATGCCGGACGTCGGTCGTGAGGATTACTGCCGGACGGCCAGGCCTACTTTGGTAGAAGGAATTCTTGGAACGTCCAGAATTGCAGTGTATACCTATGTATTTCCCTTTGTGCAGACCAAAAGAGATTCTTTATAAGGCAGAATGTGTGTCTTCGTCCAGTACAGTGGCAAGTTTATTACAATTTACTAGCAGGCAGAGTAGGCTTGAGCCTAGGGCAGTATGCTCTGACATCTGCACACGTGAGGAACTAATAACTGCGTCAGCAGATGGTGTTGTCGTAGCGGAATACTAACAAAATTGTGTTATTTAGTAGTATCCATATTTGCCGTCGATTATACGCTGAGAAGAAAATAAAAAAAGGGACGCTTATAGACACTTTGCTTATGTGTAGAAAGAAGTCATCTTTTCGATGACTCTTCCCTCTTCCCTTTCATTTCTGGATGTTTTAAACTTGACGATTAAATAAAGAAAGTAGGTCCGTTAATGTACATTACATTAACGGACCTACTTTCTTTATTTAATCGTCAAGTTTAAAACATCCAGTTTACGGTCCCATTTAACTAGTAATAGGCCTCCCTTTTGTAAGAAACTTTCATGACTTGGAACTGACAATTGTAGAGGTAAGGGGGCAAAGCATATAATATGTACTTACTTGGGAAATGTGTAAATCCGCCACTGGTCCAGTTTATGATGTTGTCCAGTTACAAAGGGCACTGGCAACATTCAATAGTTAGGTTGTGAGCCCCTGGCCCCTGGCTATCATTTCAGGTTTTACTCCTTTGAGCTCAACAATACAGTACCTATCTATTGTCATCCGAGTTATTATGCAACATTTTCAAATCATTAGGACATTTTTGCTAAAAGTTATTTCATTGGTATTCTGAATAGCGTGGCACAGTAAATTTTAGAGGGTGGAAAAGTAGATACACATGATTTTAGACCCCTAGAAATGAAATATTTTGTCGATTACTTATTTAAAAAAAAGTCAGCTGTACCATATAAAAGTGCAATAACTACACGGTCAAAATTTATGGTACAGTTGATTTTTTCCGACGAAAAAAGTTAACACGATACCTAATGTATTCAGTATAATTTTTGAACGCCTGTTTACATTTTTCTTGGTAGAAGTTTTGTCCTACTTCTAAGCCTTGACCTATAGATACTAATCAATATTCTCACATGACATAAGGATAGGTACTTAAAAATCCCGATGACTGCAACAAACTCCAAAATTTCAACTTAGTTCGTCTTCCTGTCCTATTTTCATTCAAATGAATTGTTCAGAGGATTATACACGATTATCGCCATCTTTCGTTGAAGGATTACCTCTCTAATGATAAGATTTAGGGTAGCATAGGGTACCATTGTTGGTAATACGCATGACTTTTGCATAGCTCTTTTGTGAAAGTTGGTATTAGCTAAGTACTGTTTGGACAAGCCTTTGTCTTGGACTCGTTTTCTCACACGATGGGAGATTTTTACGTTTTATGAGTTATATTTTTTGGGTGAGATTTTGTTTGTCTGAAGCATGCGTAGGGATAATGGTAAAAAAGTTTGCAATGAAGAAGAGTTATCCAATCGTGGCTGTTTAGAAGTACCTAAGATGCCAGAAATTATAGCTTAGATACTTCTAAGCTTTTGGACTTTTGGACTTTCTATTCTTTATTATATCTATCTATATAAATAAAAAAGAATGGCTTAGAATGTGTTGATTGTTTTTTTGTTATGTTTGTAATTACCCGGACAAGGTTTATATGAAATATTTTTTTTGGGAAATCCATCGAAAAAGTAGGAAATATGCGTGCGAAACCAGGGCGGTTCGCTAGTTCTGTATCAATTTGCTGAGGAATATTTATGAGATTCTGTAGTCTCAATTTTTATTTTGTAGATGTAGCTAGTTGATAGTTCAAGTTTACTGTTAATTAGTAACAGTTTTATCCATACATACAGTGCTACAAAATCTGTCAAATATAACCCGACTCACGCGCAACCACACACCTTTAGCAGGCGTCACTTAAATCTCCACTTACTCCAAAAAAGTGTTACATTCGGTCAGTGGATACGAAACGGGGCACTATGAAAAAAAGACCCAAAAACAACGCCTAATCAAGCCTTCGGGATCCGGTGGGATGTGGGAGTTCTAGGGTGGGGAAACACCAGGGGACGACCTTAAGGTCAATGAACTTGACCCCAAGGTCAAGGTCAAATTTAAAAAAGACGCAGTTACGGGGTACACTCGAGGTCAGTGACCTTGACGCCAAGGTCACTGATCTCGAGCGTACCCCGTGTCTGCGTCTGTGTCCTGGCACCACTCTCATGTAAAGGCAATGCCCAAATCACTGATTACTACCTATCAAAGTGGCTCGACGGAGCCCCGCTTCGCGGGGCTCCTATTTCTGCGTTCAAGGTTTAAAGTAACCTAACACGAAGGGGATGGCGGGGTCTTTCAGACCCCGCCATCCCCTTCGAACCTAACCTGTCCATGTCGGGGTGCCCCAAGTCCCGAGCTCTAACTAACTTTATATGAAATTAAGGGGATAGCGGGGTCAAGGTCACTGGCCTTGGCGTCAAAGTCACTGACCTCGAGCGTACCCTGTGTCTGCGTCTTCGTTAATTTGACCTTGACCTTAGGGTCAAGGTCACTGACCTTGGGGTCAAGGTCACTGACCTTGGCGTCAAGGTCACTGACCTTGGCGTCAAGGTCACTGATCTCGAGCGTACCCCGTGTCTGCGTCTTTTGACCTTGACCTTGGGGTCTTTTTCATTGCTTTTTCCTCAAAATTTTCTAAGTCCCAGACGCCTTCACAATGAGAGTTAAATTTTGCCTCCTAGCTCAGCGGTCATTGACGTCACAAAAAAAATCCCGGGGAAAAGTTGTTCCTTTTGATGTCCTCCATACGATAAAACCATAAAAAGTAAGTATTATTATGTTTGAAAAATTCATCAAAAATTTTCAAGTGTTTTTTCCTCAGTGCCCCGTTACGTACACTCCAACCTTACATTCACATGTTAAATCTTATCGCCTGTCCCTGTGTTCAGTGTCTCAAACCTCAAAGTAGCCAAAACACCATACACAAGCTGCCACAAAGATCTTAAATAATCTTCTCAGAAGTGTTGAGTCGTTAAAACATTACGCTCCGTCAAATTCCACAAAGTTATCATCCAGAAACTTATCACCTTAATTTCTTAAGACGTAAGGTGTAAATTGCTGTATTTTTAGGGGTATTAATAAGTTTGTAATGTGTAATATCACACGTTCGGGCTTTGGAGCAATCAAAACATCGTGAAGTAATCCTCCTTTGTGTCTTGGTAGCGTACAAATGGCGATGTTTGGCACCGCTGATCGGGCAAGATCGATATCTTTGGAGTAATCCCACAGCTTACAGTGACACCTTTTGCTTTGGATTTTTTTGGGACATACCTAAAGATATATGAGTTATATTTAATTCTACCCAGGGACTATGTGAGTAGCGAAAGGAGAGAGCTAGAAATTGTAACTCTTGTATGTTTTAAAGTTTTGTTAATAAAAATAAATCTTGAAGGTACGGTGGAACAAGCTATTTGGTTTACAGACAACAATAATCTTTCTGCCACATTGCTATTCATTGATATTTAGTGTTCACTTTTTAAGCTTGTGACGTCTAACAATTTTGTTAACCTACTTAGAGTGATATAAAAGAATTGACACTGCACTCGAAACATTGTTTACAAGTAGTTGCAAGTTAGTTGCCTGTATACTAAATGGCTTGTTCCACTGTATTTTGTGATGATTAACAGCAGAATGCTGAAAATCATAACTATTTTATGATTCATAGTTTTGTTAAGATAGATCTTAAAGTTATGTAAGTACAGTTTTAGTGTAATATTAAAACTTTTAACTATAAAAGTAGTGTCTAGGTATGTTAATCTTCAGATGAACACTATTTGGTAATTATAATTAACGAATTGTTATACAATGCAAATTAATCACAAGCAAGTAATCACAAGTAATTGTATGGACTTTAAAAGAGACTTTGACCTCTGAGTTTGTTTCGGTGTTTCTTCTCAGAGCAGTCGGCTAGGAAACACTGGACTCATCTAGTTAAAAAAAAACAAATGTGACGTGTAAAAGTGTTATTTATAACCAATTAAAAAAAAATATATATTACATTTAAATTACCGGATTCATACATTGTATAACTTGAGTCAATAAAATGCGAATTAACACTTTATAATAAAGTAAATACAAAGTTGTGTGTAATAAAAATAAATTAAGCTTTATCCTGATATAACACCATCGAATTTGGTGACACCAACCCACGATGCGACAGGCGTCAATTCTGACACCAACGGCTGCGTTCACGAATAAAAAAAAAACACTATTTATTATCTGTATATTATTCACTGTAAATAAATATAGTGCGAGAGTGTAGGGATGAATGGCTTTGTCCCTTCACCATTGTCCCATCATTGTATGGGGTTTGCGATAATGTTTTTATGGTGTCTGTCGCGTCGCATCGGATTAGGAACAAATCGGCTCGATGATGGCTGACGACAAATATTTGCGGGACACTTGGTGTTGCTATCATGTCGGGATGCTCACGATCGCACCTATTATGCGTTTGTGTCAATATGTGGATGTAGGGAGAAGGCTAGTGGCATGTTTGAATTTCGTTCTAATGGTTACTGTAGTGGCCAGTGTGAACACACTCATATAGTACCTATTTATACCAGCATGATCTTCAGCTGTTTTTAAACCTACTTCCAACAGGAGGAAGTTCTCAATTCCACTGTATGTTTTTTTTTGTATGTTTGTTACGCGATTTCTCAGTAAATTGTCGACCGTTTTTGAAAATTATTATTTTGTTAGAAAAAGTATATTCCCGAATTGGTCCTTCAGAAATATTGACATGATCTGATAATGAACTTCGGAGATATGGAGCAAAACAGCCGTAACAAGAAAAACTGCTTTGTTTATACGTATAGTCGATGACTGACTGAAGAAAGAGAGGGAGGGGGGAGGAGGTACGTTCTACCACTTTCATTTGAAAGGATATTAAAAAATCGAACCACAATGGTAGAAATTAATGTGACATAATGCGTCATTGGGTGATGAAGGGTCGTGAACGAATGTCTTAAAAAATCAATTGATTTCAATATTAAGCATTAATAGAGGTTAAAGTTCAAACTCAAAGTTCCTTAACATCTGTGTAGTTGTTTATCTAAAGTATCCTAGTAAAACTAATTAGTTTTCTTATCTTAATAGTGGACGTGTTTATTGAGCTTTGGACAGATAAGACAGGTGCCAGTTTTACTATTAGATCACGATTCTATTTTCGATGAAAGGAGCTAGAGTTTTTCCATCAGGAATTTCTCAGTAGCAGCCGCGGAGTCTGGATTTGTGTCTGGTTGAGGGCAATAGGCTTGCCCCCTATTACGTACATGGGACTTTATATTCATAAAAACTGTAAATATTTTCATATTTCGTTACATAAGTATGTATGTGTATTATGATCTACCTTTTCTTTATTAAATTGTAGCACAAGAATTTTAACAAGTTACTTTTCTCAAAATCTTACCCTGATTTTGAATCGTGGAAAACGACTGGTAATCCGAGACCGGTTTAAGAAAACAAAAAACGCGCGAAAGCTCAACAATTTTTCACGCAAGATATGAATCTTGTAGAAATATTATCAGATTGTTAAAACAATATGAAATACTCACAAAAATTCTATTACTTGATAACCACAAGCACTCGACAGACTATAATACTTACAACTTTATCAGATCTTAAAGTTTTAATTAACAAAATATAAGTACATGAAGTAAAATGGAACAAAATGAGAACATTCGTTTCGGTTCTCAGGGCGCAATTATAAGAAATAATTTGTTTAACTGTTATACCTGAGTACTGAAGAAATGTATCTAGGCATGATATGGCAGAAGTTGCGAATAAAGAATACTTATATCCTGTATTTTTTGTTATATTATTTTTAAGTGCTAATTAAATTCGTTGTACTCAATGATTGAATATCTATATTGCTATGTCCACACCAATGCAATAAGGCAAGTGCTAAAACTAGTTCAAAACAGTGCATGTCCGTAGAGCACGCCGATGACGATGATGACCCATGCGCTTGATGCGGGAGGATTTAATGTTGAAGACGCAAGATGATCATGAAAGGGCACTGGTGTGGACATAGCTTGTCTTATCTACAACCGACAAGCATTAACTAACTTAAAAAAAAAATAAGAATCAAAAAGAATACCAGCCTACTATAATTATTGTCCCATCAGGCTTACCTAAGGCGATTTCAGACTCATATTAATTAGTCCAGGTTTCCTCGAGATGTTTTCCTTTACCCATGTCAGTGATGTCCAAGATAAACTTAGAAAGTACATATGAATTGGACAAGCCATATAATAGTGCCCGTGCCCGGTTGTGAACCCACAACCTCATGCATGAGAGGCGCCGCCTTAACCACCAGGCTATCACGACATTTACCATAATATTAAAATATTCATTTCCCTCCAAATGTAACAGTAGATTAACGCGCATTAACGTTTACAAATATGCGCATAATTTTCGCGGGGAGGACTAAATCGTTTCGGGTCGCAGCTCGCAGCCGCGTATCAGAATAATAATATCCGATTTATTATCTAAAAATAAGTACATAGTAACAATTTACCCTTGTAAAGGAGGTTTAGATTGTTGCGTTTTGATTTTTGGAAAGAAAATATCACAAACGCATTTCCTGAAAAATACTAAACAGTAACTGCGCGGAAAATTTTGATCACTTTAAATTTTCTTGTAGCATTGATTTTCTTGTTTAGATCAATAATCTAGCTATAATTTTTTATTTAAAATATATAAACCATACACCAAGTTTATTTAAATTATTGGTATTGGTCTGTTACTGAGGCTGCCAACACCTAAATTGCCGACGGCAGACGTAAACATAACCCCGGACGTTTAGATGGAATAAAATTTAGATTTTTATCCCGGAGGTCCCAGAGATATTTTTACAATAAAAATAAAAAACATCATTTACATTAGAATAATTTTGTTTTTATTTTTATTTATTAGTTATATTATCTTTCAATTAATTGGGATTCTCTGGACACTCTAGAAAATCCCTCCAGGACGACTCTCGACACCCTCTAAACTAGGAGCAGTCGGCCAAATAGTTCTGCCTCTAAGGTATTGGCAAAATAATATCAATGTACTTATTTCATATTACGAGTATCAATCTTCGAATCAGCGCAAATAGAACAGTACTTAATATCCTCCAGTTTTTATTGATAAATGAAAATGCATTAAAAATTGTTGAAAATTGCGTGCAATACAAATATTCGAGCGGCATTATTATTATATTTTGCACGCAATTTTTAAGTCAATTTCTCTTCTCTTTTAGTTAATTATCAAATTAAACAATGAAATCTGTCTGACACTAACACTAACATATCTTCTCGAGCTGATATTATGAACGTTGAATTTTTTTCCGTTTCACAATGATCACGGAAGAAACACAAAAAGACTCGTGTTTAGCAGATGTATCCGAACGATTACGAGTGTTAAAAGCAGTGGATACATACTCAGTACCTAATGATTTCATTCCGTCATGGCTGATGATTTACGAGGGCAACGCGTTCTTATGTCCGTAGATTAGAATAATAATAATGAGTCTTATATGTAGGTATTGCTTTTGTTACCTACATCTTTTTAATTTATTGTGTGGCTTGTTTTAAAAACTACTTACCAAAATATTTCTAAAAAATAGTTAAAGGATATATTTTAAGTAGATACTATATGTATGGAGTTTCTTGTCCATTCTTCTCCATGCAAAATTACCTTTTGGAAGGGGCAAATAGATTCAATTCTTCTTTTCTTTGTATATGACATTCAAAAGCGCCTTTTAATGGCCTAGTTCAAATACTTTGACTTTGACTTAAAGACACGAAAACCAATTTTTCTCTTTGTTATTGGGAGCAAAAAAAAATCAAAACGGACCAAACTTCAACCTTAAAAATGTCTCCGACGTCATTGGATGAATTTGTGTTCATGTAGAATAAAAAAAACATCGATAATTCGTGAAAAAATATTAATTATAACATATGCTCTAGCAAATAAACATTAATGATTTGATTCGATTTTGATTAACGAAAAACAATAATCTCAGTAACAGATATTATGCCTTTAGATGTGTATCTGCCTGCACAGAGTACTTAGGAAAAATATCCAAAATATTTATACTGGTTCACAGTCACACATCTTATGTATATTGGTCTGTAATAATATTGTATTAAATTAACTTGTTAATTTTTATAAAAAACCGAACCTATGTATTCTTTTACAATTTGGCTCTACTCCTCAACGTTTCGGCTTTTATCAGGACAATTCCATATCAAAATTCACCTGGGTTTCTATATATCATTTGCCTACATCATGATATATTCCGGATGTAATTTAACGATCACGCTGAGCCACCGTGAGCTGATGGGAGCATTTGTAATGATACATAATATTAATACTCCAGCGATGTGAAGCGCTGTACACCTATTGTGGTGGCAATTATTGTTTAAAACACTTGTATGAAGGCTGATTACGACTTGGATGTATGAAATGGAAATGTAGTATGAATGTCGTTTTTATGGTGAATTTAGAATACTTGAATGTACATTTTTTTGTTACGCCTTTTTTGTATCTTATATTCCTTATGTAATTTTAGTTATAAATCTTATAAATAATTGATGCAACTAGCTATATCAAAAGACAGGTCTCAGATCCATACTAATATTATAAATACGAAAGTGTGTCTGTCTGTTTGTCTGTTACCTCTTCACGCTTAAACCGCTGAATCGATTTTGATAAAATTTGGCATGGAGATATTTTAAGATCCGAGGTAGGACGTAGGATAGTTTTTATCCCGGAAATCACCCCCTAAGGCGGTAAAAAGGGGGGTGGAAGTTTGTATGCAAGTACGATTAAACAAGTTCCACGCGGACGTAGTTGCGGACAAAAGCTATATAGTACTTTATATTTAAGCTTAGTCTTCGTTTTTACCGACGTCAGAAGTAGGAAGGTTCTCAATTCGACTTGTATTTTTTCAGTTATCTCATGTTTCCTATATTCCAATTTAACTAAATCGAATTGAATGATTCTTAACAACTACTTACCACACTAAACAACAAACAAAACTGAAAACTCTTTGTAGTTTTTTAACGCAGTTCTCATTTATTTATTTATTTAATGCACATAGTTTACACGCTAGGTTTAAAACTAGTGAGTACATGACCTTAGAGCGCAGCAAGATAACTTTAAACTAATAATATTGTATTGAGTATCTATTATCTAATATCACGTAATGGAATAATATCACACAAGGAACTTTTACAAAGAGATATTATATTTTTAAACATAAAAAATATTTTAATTTATGTTTTCAGATTATAGTACGTCGCGTTTCAGTAACAAGCAGTATAACCTACTACTGACCCGCCAAAGGTTGAAAGCGTGACGGTCATCAATCGGTCAGTGTAAGCTTCACTATTTCAATCCTCAATGATTGATGATGGATTGATGAAACAGCAAAATTACGGAGCTAATAACAGTGTTAATTATTATTAACCTTCAATGTAGGGGTGACTTGAAGTACCTGAAACGAATGGAAAAAATGCCCTTCAATGTAATTATGTTTTAATCTATATCTATATTTAACATTATAAAGCTGAAGAGTTTGTTTGAACGTGGTAATCTCTAAAACTACTGGACCGAATCTGAAAATTATTTCGCTAATAGGAAGCTATGTTATCCCTGAGTGCTATATAAGCTGTATTTTATTATTAAAAAATTAGGGATCAGTAAAAAGATTTATGGAGACGAAGTCCTAGGCAAAAACTAGTTAATCTGTATTAACTAGATAATCGCTTATCTTATTATAAAAGCCATCATTGCTTAAATTATTCTGTTCTCTAACCAGAAAAATAATCCGTAATAACTTAAAACTTTTATCAGATTCCCTAAACGTTGTAATTCCTCTAGACACGTCCTATTGTGAACGAATCAAGAGCACCCGGTAGTGTCTGGTTACTGTAACACGACACATCCAAAATTGTTGGATCTGTACAAAAATGTTCAATTATCTGTGGCCATGCGCGGCCGCACGGTGTATGGTTTCATTGCTTTGTCGAATTTAAAAAGTTTTAATTTGACGTTTAGAGATTTTTTTTCCAGTATAATTTGAGTTTGGAATGCTGATTGTTTTTTTTTTGTCTGTGGGTGTATTATCCTTAACTGTTTAAGATCATTTGCGCTTGGTTATATTTACTATGGCGTATACGTTACTTTGGGTAACCGTACCTACCTATAACTTTTTATCCGACGGCATTGGTTACATATAAATATTTGAATAGATAGTGTGTGTAAATGTATTACAATAAAATAATTTTCTATTGGTTTTTCAAAATGGTCTTTTGAATAACGATGCTGGTGAATGAATGAATGAATGAATGAATTATTTATTTGCTAGAATATAGGTACATTAACATGGTACAATAATTATTAGAGTATCACTATATTCGACTTAATAGCCGTGCAAATATTTCAGTTTCATGCAGAACGAAATCAATAAAATTAATCAAGTATAAGACACTCGTGTATATAATGCTAATGCTTAATTTACTTAGTCAAAGTTTACAGTCATGCTTTGCTTTGCTACTATTAAATTAATTACATTAAATTAGTTAATAATAAGTACATGAGTTTATTAGATTTGTCACAGTCTAGATAGTCAATATATTATTATAAAACAATGTCAATGATTACATTTTGAATGTGTTACGTCAATTTGGAGTTTAGATAGTCATCTATTGAATAAAAACATCTGTCGCAAGCCCAATTGTAAAGTGTTCTACTAAATTCTAAATTACTCATTTTTCTTAATTTTTCGGGTAGTTTATTGTAAATTTTTACCGCCATAGTGTAGCAATTTCTTTCACACAGCTTTAATCTGCTTCGAGGCACTATTAAGGGTTTTTGCACTATTTTCCTTTTAAGAGGAGCCTTATTGTCCTGCTCAAAAAGCGATATGTGGTTTCTGACGAATTTGCACATTTCAAATACATATATGGATGGAAGTGTTAATAAACGTTTTTCTTTAAATATGGGTCGACATGAATCTGTCCATTTAAGACCGTAAATAGACCTAATGCATTTTTTCTGGGCTATAAATGCTCTCTGGGCGTCTGTAGAGTTTCCCCATATGATTATCCCATACCTCAGTACTGAGCATACATGACTGTGATATACCATTAGTGCTGTTTCTGTATTAGTAATGGTTTTTATTTTGCGAAGTGCATATACAAATTTGTGTATTTTTTTACATACAATATCAACATGAGATTTCCAATTACAGAAACTGTCAATACTTATTCCTAGAAATTTTATGTCATTTACTTCATCAATAACATTATTATTATATTCGATTGGCAAGTCTATTTTGTCCTTTTTATTTATTTTATTGTTATATGTCAGGTATCTCATAAATTTAGTTTTGTCAGTATTTATTTCTAGATTATTTACAATAAGCCAGTCATGTATGTCCTTTAAGGCTTTATTGGTGACTTGCACTGCCTGTTCAATAGTGGCCTCTTTAGTTAAAACAGTTGTGTCGTCTGCGAATAATACAGTGTACTGGTACGTTGATTTGGGCAATTCATTAATGTATGCTATAAACAATATCGGGGCAAGCACGGTCCCTTGCGGTACGCCATATTGATTTATTAAATACGGAGACCTATAGGTTACCTGAGTGTTAGTCTCAGGGCACATTTTTACAACTTCTGTGCATTGTTTTCGACCCTTTAGGTAGCTTTCAAACCAATTGTAGGCAGGGCCTCTTATACCGTATTGTTCTAATTTATTTAGTAATTTATTATGGCATACCATGTCGAAGGCTTTGCTCATATCTAGAAATACAGCTATAGGAATTCCTTTTTTGTCTACTGAACTTAATATTTCTGTTATCAAATTAAAGCATGCTAACGTAGTGGATTTGTTTTTCATAAAACCGTTTTGTTGTTTACTTATTATTTCATTTTTATCAAAAAATTGCATAAGCCTTATACTCATCACTTTCTCAAATATCTTGGATAAAATCGGTACCAAAGTAATTGGTCTGTAATTACCCGCTTCAGTTTTTGACCCTTTTTTATGTAGTGGTTTTACGACGGAGAATTTTAGCGCATCAGGAAAAATACCGTTTTCCAAAGACAGGTTTATTAAGTAAGTTAATGGCCTTAGTATTGCAAATATGTTATGCTTTATTATTTTAGTTGTAATACCATCATACCCAGCTGAATTCGTGTTTCGTAACCCCATTGTTATTTTATAAACGTCAACATTATCAACTGGTTCCAGATAGATGGAATTTGCTAACCTTCTTCCCGTTACTTGATTGTTTTTTGGCTGTTCGTTAGTTTTCGGTTTTGCAATGTTTATAAAAAAATTATTGAAGTATGTTGCAATGTCATCGCCCCTATTTATTATACATGTTCCATCCGAAATTTTTTTGATTTCATTGATTGTATTATTTTGTTTTATGCGTTCATTTACAATTTTCCATGTGGCTTTACATTTATTTGTAGCTTTTTCTATAATTTGTTTATTTTTACTGCTTTGAGTACTTGCTACGCATTTTCTTAATATCTTACTATATGTAGTGTATTTTACCTTATTTTGTTTACTTTTGTTTTTATAGTATTCGTTTTGTAATTTCCTCTTAGTAACAAAAGATTTTTTCAGGCCCTTTGTGATCCATTTTGGGTTTGTTGAATTTTGATGCATTTTTACTTTTATACGTGGGAAACATAGATTAAAGAAAAGACATATATCTTCATGAAACAGGGAAAACGCTTTAATAATGTCTGTTTCATGGAAAATCTCTGAGAAAGACAGATTAGGTAATAATTAAATTTGTCCAAATTATCTTTACAAAAATCTCTTTTGTATGCAAACCAATGTGTTTTAATGATATTATTTGCTTTAGTTTTGATTGATAAAGTTTGTCCTGTGTTGTGATCAGATAATCCCAATTCATGTACCTCCCCCTTAGCATCTTTTATATCACTAATTATATTGTCAATACATGTTTTATGTCGAGTTGGTTCATTTACATGGAATGTCATATTATAATTGTATAAAATATTGATAAATTCATTTTTATTTTTAGTTTCACTTAAAATGTCAATATTAAAATCCCCGCATATTATACTATTATATTTATGGTCTATGTCATGTATCCTATCTAATAATATTTGTAGTTTCCTAAAAAATATGTTCAAATCAGAGTTAGGTGTTCTATACACACAGAAAAGATTAATGCCATATTTATGTAGCCGTATACCGCATATTTCAAAATGTTTTTCTACAGTAATATTGTCTAGCCATTTTATGTTTTCGTGTTCAATATCTTGCCTTATTAGTATGCAGACACCGCCACGTCTCTGGTCTTTCCTAGAGTAACTACTTGCTAATTTAAAGAATTTTAATTTCATGTTATCTTCGTCTCCCAGTTTAATGAAAGTTTCAGTTAAACATATGAAATCAACTACACATTGTTTTTCACGCAGTAAATTTAGTGCTATTTCAATATCATCGGACTTATTTATAGCACCAGCAATATTTTGATGAAAGACGACATGATTCGCAAGGGCTGTTTTAGGCACGAAAAAGCACTTTACCTGCATTATTACCTAAATTTCTCTAAGATAATGTTCTCCATTTCATGTTGTGTGCTTTCTAAACGGGCTTTTAATTCTTTAATTTCGTTCTTTAACTCCGACATAAATGTAGAAGCCATATTTGTTGAAAGGTCTAGGCTCCTTCCTAATGGTTCATCGCAGGACATTAAACTTGTATTAAAAGTACGGTTTAGTGACTCCGTAGATCTTGATTTAGTTCCAGATTGATGTCTTCGTAATGTAACATTATTTTCCGGATCCATTTTTATTTTTCATTAATTACGAAGTATTGCTGTTATACTTGTTTTCAAACAATATCAACTTCAGTAGTGTCACAAAATTTTATATATTTGAAAATAGAATTATAAGAAACAAATATAATTCGACAAACGTGTTATTTGTATCTTCTCTGAATATAAACAATAAATTAAACATCAAAAAGTTTAATGTTCCGGTCAGATTTGAACTCGAACTATTCGATGCAACGAGCGGCCCACACAGCCTCGAGACCGATTACTATTTACAGATAAGCCATAAAATAAGGGATTACTTGAAGTGTTGTGCTTTGAGTTTTTTGCTAGTCATTATACACAGTCCAAAGGTCAGTTTTCGAACAAAGCTAACGTAGTCTTGTGTTTGTAGTTTAACGGTTTAGCTTTTGTCCAATATTTAAAAATTCACTCACTTGGTAGCACAGAATCCTTTGGTTTTTTGATGAGTTTTCCTTCACTAGTTAATAAATATTTTGTGGTGTACTTAAATTTCCGGAAACTTCACTGATTTTAATGATATTATTCCAGTTAATGTTTTGAAGGTTATATTGTGTTAGTGACTGACTTGATGGTGAGTAAACTGGCTAGAGGAGGCATAATATAGAGGGAAATGGAAGAAAAAGGGGGAGGCCTTTGCCCAGGAGAAAGCCAGAAAATGCTGTCAAAAAAAATAATAGCGTTTTTTCTTAATTTTTTTTTTATTATTTTATGGTAAGTACGGCCTACAACATAATATATTGTCAAACTTGTCTATTGTCAATAGTAACATTTGGCGGGAAACTGCTCGAAGTTTAGCAACAATGGCGCCTCAGCAGGCATAGAGCGAAGTGTTCGTGTACGAGGCCTCATGGGGATAATAATTGATTAATTAAATTATTATTATAGTCGTTACGTTACGACCACGCGTGGCAGATGTCCGTATGTATTATTGTGGGGATTAGGTGTAGGTATATGTAAAAATTATGTAGGGCAAGCTCACAGAAATCTTATGTGGGCAAGCTACATTCAACTTTTTATCCAAGTATTGACTTTTTATTGCGTAATTTAAACTATATAGTATTATAAAGAGAAAAGATTTGTATTTTTGTTTATAATGGATAACTCAAAAACTAATCGATTATAAAAATTCTTTCACCTATGGAAGGCTGCATTTCCAGCGAATAACATCTAGGTTATATTTTATTTAAAAACAATAAGGGATCCGTAAAGAAAATCCACGCGGGGAAAGACGGGGATAAAAGCTAGTTTACGATCTAGGTGGATCTGTTCTTTCTATTACTTTTGAGTAGAAAGGTATACAGGACCTACTTAGTAGAATATTCATGTTATTTTTTCCTAGGCATAATCCTATCCTATATTCAACCAGGACTTCAAGGCGACCCAGCCATCACACCTAATCGAACGGGAATATCACACATTCGCCATATTTACTTTTGAACCAACACCCGGACCCCAAAGCCGACGACGACATCTCAATACCCCCATTGTGCTGGGCCATTGTGTGAACACGTAATAATTATGTAGCCATGTACCATGAATGGAGGGGCGGCAGCCATATTGTAGCCGATGGGGTGTGAAAGTTACTTGTTAAAAATGATTTTTGTAATGCGATTCGTGGTGCTATTATTATTTTATGGAGTCGGTTTTGCTACTGGTGTTATTTTTTTTGAGAGGGATTGAATTTGTCATGTTGCGATGATTTTGATGGAGAGTTGGAGGAGTCATTTTTATTAAAAGGATAATTTGTAGACAGATTTGAATTTGGAAAAAAAAAATTATTGGAATGTAAAATTGAGTAACGATACGTTTTGTGAATAATTTTGAAATCAGAGAAATTCTACCTATCCTGATACCTAACGACATGGTTCAGAAGGCCAATTCTACTAATTGAAAACGTTCAAAATCTAGAAGTAATCTCATCACAGCGACTGTGGAATGTAGGTAAATTAGAGGCATTTTGAGAAATAGATTATATTGCGATTGATCATAAAATAGTTAGTTAGTAGAATTGCGCCCAGAACTGTAACACTACGAACTATATACTGAAATTGTATTTGTGAAACAAAATTCCTAGTTTAAAACCATCCATGTTTAAAACTAGGCAATTTGTTTCTAACGGATTCTCAAAACAAATAATGTACCTATTATACCATTGTTTCCAAGCTCTTCGTTAACATAGTCCACCCACATGGTAATTCGTGATTGTAAATCGATGCTTGATGGTTAGCTAAACAAGGCGGTGTGTCTGGTTACAGTTTAACGTGGTTATTCCGGCCAATTGCTCGCCATTACCGGATAATTCCGGTACTGGTTTTCTGGTTACTTACAAGTTGCTAGCTTAAAACCATGCTTGTTGTAATATTACTGCTGTTTTGTAAGTTAAAATGTTCAAAATATAGTTCAATCAACAGTTAGTAAGTAGGTACAATCTTATTTCAGCGACAATATCAAAAATGCAGGCAAAATCAATGTATTTTTGACAGGTTAACAGAAGGCGAACATCTTAAAAACGGGAATTGCCTCTCTGATATTTTAATAAAACTACATAGAACAACATACTAAGAATTGCATCACGGAAATAGCTGATGAAAATTAAAATCTTATTACCCGTATATAATTAATTTACTATATTCTACAACTATTAAAAAAAAAAACCCTAAACCATGCGCTATGTCAAAAAAGAGGAGAATTACTATTAAAGTATTCTAAAAGCAATAAAGACAAAATTACTTTAGAAAATATTATGGAGAGATATTCACGAACAACTTATTTTATGAACACTTCTGTCTATTTCACAATGGATCGGACGAGCGCCATTTCCGATTGTCGTATGAATTTGTATACCTCATACAACATTTACGATGTGCTCAGGAAAATACAATTGTATATTTGTATAAAATAAAAGTTAACTTAGTGACAAGCCTTTTGTGGGTAAAAGATGTCAGTGTTTATAAACGATGCCTTTTCAAATTGACGATTGTTTTATCTATAGAAGAATAACAAACTTAACATTAAGTAAGCTGTGAAACTGATAGATTTTCTCGAATCTCCCAAACAAAATCTTAAAACCAGCTGTCTGAATATAGTGTCAAGTTGTAATAATGCTGACAAAAAAGCAGAAAGATATTACAAATAAGTAATCTATTTTTTCAACACGTATTAAAATAGTACTCCGCCCTAAGCCAGGTGGTAAGATCCAAGTTGACAGTCGTTAGGAGTCTAGAGTGAGAAACCTCTTCACAATGCGTGCCTTGTCCAAGACGACCCCCTTTTGCATCTGACTCTAGACCGAGCTATTGAGCGATAGTTTCTAAAAATATTGTTTATAAAAATAAAAATATATTTAAATGTTTAGTACCTACATAATTTTAATACGTTACCAGGTGCGTTCGCGTATACGTTACGAGTACAATATTGATATTAATACGGTCCGACAATAGAGGCGTCGGCCTCGCGTCGGTCAGATAATGGACAACAGACAAGCTTACGCGGATAATGTCCGCACCCACGCATCGGAGGGTTAAGCTACTGATATTTTATTATATATAATATAGTGTTGTTTATTTAAAAGAAGCAGATGTTGGAATGGACTGAAAAAAGGTATGGGCAGTGTACCTAATATTAAAAAACAAATACAAATAAAAACTATGTGATCAAAGAATGTTGATGAGTGAAAAATGACGTTGTTTGGTTTAAGCTACAGAAAGGGATTATTATCGATGATTTATTCATGACTTATTTGTGTGTTTAAGAGTCGCGAGCCAATACCGCATTAACACTGGCAATATTTTATAATTTTTTATTTTATTTTATTGGTTCCAGGTTTCAAATTTAACAATTAAACTGCACTAAGAGTCGCCAGTCAAATCCAAAAATATCCTAAGCATCTTTGACATTTCTTTAATAAATCCTAATCAAAGGTATCCAGCGTTGTTCCCTACGCATGGCTTGCTAGATATTTTATCAAACACCACCGTGGTACAACGCGAAACACCTAAACACGTAAGTGTTTTAGAGAGGTGAGCCAATCCCAGAATAATACTGGCAATCTTTTATCATTTTTATTTTTTATTTTATTGTTTCCAGGTTTAAATTTTTACGGTGACAGTTGAACTACGCTAAAAGACCAGTCCCAGGGCCACCTTCATCCAAAAATATCCTAAACATCTTTGACATTTTCTCAATAAATCCTAATCAAAGGTGTCCAGCGTTGGTCCCTACACATGCCTTGCTAGATATTTTATCTACCACCATCATGGAACAACGCCTATTCTTCTAAATATCTCAGTAATCCCGCATAATGCGTCGCGGACACTGCGCCATTGTGACCGACACAGATACCTGCGATGTTTGACACATTTCAGCGGATTATCCGCATTTAAGTTTATCCGCGTATACGCATTGTTGATAAACGCATTTTAGCATAAAAGGAATTGTGAAGAAATGTGTATAAGAGTTTTTGGAAGCCGAAAATACCTAATTGTTTTTTTTACGTGTTAAGCGCTTTTGATGTCAGTATAGATTTTGGTGTGTATATAAATCTCATTATGATCAACCTAGCTTCTGTCTGCGAATTCGTCCGCGTCAAAAATTGATATAATTATTATCTCTTAGGAAATGTACGTTTTTCCGGGATAAAAAGCAGCTTATGTGCTATTCCAGATTATAATTTACCTCTGTGCTAAATTTCATTCAGATCCGTTCAGTCGTTCTGGTGTGATTGAGTTACAAACATCCATCCATCCAAACATTTATAACTTTTATAGTACTTAAGATTATTGTCAAAGATAGGTACCTAACTACCTACTTACAAAATCGGGATCATAAAACAAGCTACTATAATTAAAAAAAATTAAAAAACACGACTGCAAAAATTACACATATTTGTACTTTGTTTACTCGTCAGTTTTTTTTACGACGTTTTTTATTAACAGTGTTATATATTTTTTAAATCTACTTGTCAAATTCTAGACGATAAACATAGACACGACCAGATTCATTTAAAAAATAAATTGAGGCTGGTATTAATTTTCGTTTTTAAGTAACCACACCGCGTTTCTTTTTATTTTTTACTAGCCTATGTTACTCGAAACGATGCAAGTATTGTAACGATACCCCATACATCTAAATCGGTTCAGGCGTTTAAAAATTATGGTGGAATAAAGAAACTCACATACATACATACATTAACCCTGAACACATAACACTTCTTTTTTTGGGGCAGTCATGTAATAACACTCCTTTTTTTGGGGCAGTCGTGTAAAAACGGCGTTTTTGAGTTATCCATAGGCGACTTGCACAATTTTCTTAAGTACAACGATTTTATATCATCTGTGGTAAATATAACAATAAAATTATGTGTGTAATACAGTACTTAAGTAATTTTTTGTTACAGATTCGTTAAAGGAAATGATCCATGATGATTTATTGGTTATTTTATTGTGCTAAAGATTTGTTGAAAACATTCACATATTTACAACTGTTTTAATTTAACACAATCTATTAGTAAAGTTTACCAAAATGGATTTGCGTTGAGCTGTGAGCTAGGGGAGTTACCATGGGGTTGTATGTGAATCGTATGGGTTTATGGTTTTAATGGCTACCCTATGGCAAATATAAGCTTAGAGTAAACATAAACATTATTTTAGTAACCCGATGAGCTTAGTAAAGTCCCACAACCGATTAGCTAGCACCCTGCGTTTTATCTCTGGGGAAAAGTTATTTCTACCCTTTTATTCTTGCTGTTTTAATCGATTCTGACCCTTACACCTATCATATTAAGGATGCTGCATGTTATTATGTATATGTACATTTAAGTTTGTTTTATTGAATCGATAGTACGATGAGCTATGTCTGTATTGCAATGGATTGAAGTTCAAATTCCTCTAACATACACAATCAGTTCAATGGTGGTAATTTATAAAATGTTGAAAAATCAATCTTGTTTCTAAATTGTTAAGGTTTTAATTAGAAGGCATGATTAAAAGTGTATGTGCTTAACACTAGTTAAGCCACCCTCGTTTTGATATACAGTACAATCTCTTTATTAATTTGTAAAAACTTGTGGAGATTAGCAAATCGATTGTTGTACTTTCTATGTTATTTTGTTACTGGGCAAAACTGGGCTATATTCATTCTCAGGCTTTCCATATTCCCAAACCGAAGGGCAACAGAGAGGGGCTTTTTAGAAATATAGAAATAATACTAGTAGGTACCTATAATACTTAGTAATAATTAGAAAACAAAAGTCATATTTTAATACAACATTATTTATAGGTACAGTCAGCAAAACAGATAGGTATGCAGGGTCGTCAGATATAGTTATAGTTTTCTTAGAAACCGATGGATGTTTTCGATTGAAACTTAGTATAATTAATGAACTGTTTATTATATACTTTATAAATTAATTACCGAAATTCGGTCGAGAGACTATCAACCCGACAGTCGCTCGGTAAAACTGACGGTCCGACCTAATGTGAACCAGCTCTTAGAGCTGGTCGGGTGTTGCTGTACACACTCTAGATGCTTCCAATCTGACCTAATGTAAACACCACCATCGTTACCGTCGTTTTACTACAGCCAACTCACAACTGGTCTGTGACAACCCACACGCACACGCCACAAAGCAGTTGTAAGTTGTTTGTCGGTCCGATAAAACTGTCGGTCCGACCAAATGTGAACCAGGCCTAAAGTAACCATTATCTCATGAGAAATAGCCACGGTCACAGTGTTACAAACAACAAAAAAAAGAATGCAAAACAGCTTTTGACTCTGCTCTATTATTTCAGTGTTGCTACAGTAATTACACAGTGACATCACCAGAAAATTGTCAGTAGCAGTACGACAGTGAAAGTAATTGTGTGCCCGACATACAAAGAAAGTCTGCAAAACGTAACGACACACTACTCTTGTGATATATGTTTATAGTGAGGGGTAAGTTGTGAGTGGCAGCGGTGAGCGATAAGCGGAACTTTTTTGAAAACGTTAAAATTCAGAACCAGAGGTATTTTTGACAGATTTTGACATTGATTGCGGCTACTTGATGTGCCTCTTCATTTGGCCATTGTGTTGATCTATCGTTATCGATATGTTTAATATGATTTGTATTGTAACATAACATAACATCACGCCTGTAATCCCCGAAGAATTAGGCAGAGGTGTACCCTACATTTCGGCAGTTATGTTTAAGTCCCACGTAATAAATTCCTGATGGAAAAACTCAATAAGTAACACTTTGCCCGACCTGATAATCGAACCCAAGACCTCATGCTCAGCAGTCGCGCTTTGCGACCACTAGACCAACGAGGCATTTGTATTGTGTTCATTGAATACTATAATTGTTTCTATTATTAATTTTTAATGTATTTGTATGCCGCTGTGTTGGCGAAACTTGCGGGAACCAAACATTTTAAATAATATTATTTAAAATGTTTGGTTCCCGCAAGTTTATTGCCTTATGTTTCTGGCAAATAAAGACATTTATTCATTCACTCAAAAAACCTGCCAACGACAAAGTTGTACGTTCCCTCAACCCGCTATACTGTCATAACTTGTACCACACAAGAAGGTGGAGTACAAATCCGCTTACTGGTATGACAGACAGCTGACAGCGGTGGGGTGACTGTGGGCCTACGGGCCTACCATATTATATTGTTGGGTTAGTATTATACATATCGCGAATTGAGGATTGTGTGAAGTAAAATGATAAAAGTTGATGATTGATTCCATCATTTACTCTTTTCTGTTCCTTTAGTGATATGCTTACCAGAGGGGCAATTCTCGTACTTTTGATAACGATTGCATTATAATCTTAGTTCCGACCTGTCAACTTTAATTTACGTACATTTTTGACAAGTTATTGACATTAAAAAAATCGGTTAAGATGTAGCGATATAGAAAGGTCATGTTATGCGGATGCAGATACATAATTAGGCACCTACAACCATTCCACCCCCACTTGGGATATCACCAGCTGTTCCAGCTAACTCCTTCTCCACAAAATATTCAAATACATCCCCGAGATATACAGTAATAAGAGTTAATTCGGCGTTGTTGATGTTATGTTCAAATCCTTACGCGGTGTTGGTACAACGCATTATGGCTTATTGAATGTTAATGCGAACGGGGCTCGGATCTGCGCGGGAAAATTATTGCGGTGGTGCGTGTGCGTTGTTATGCACGACACGATTATACTTCATAGATATTGTTTTTTAAGAAAAACGTTGCCTCACACTAGGACTTTCTTCTGTGTCATAGTTGCGTTAACAAACATGAACTCACATACATAGACGGCATATTGATGGTATGATTAGTAACAAAGTCTATCAACACTGTTACTTCTACTTATGATCTAAATAGGTAGACAAACTCAGTAGCATTCGAGCTAGGTGTTTGTTTTATCTTGATTTAACATTCATCCCGTATTTTATTTAATATTGTGCTTACCTATGATTAAAAAATCCGAAGTTTTAAACGACTTTTGTTACTATGCCATAATTTTCAGATGGAGCACATGTGACAGAAAAGGAAATTGTAAACCGTAAACCATTAAATGTTCAAAAATCATACTAGTTTTTTTGTTCACTGATTTTAACTTTCTATAATTCTAATCTGCGAGGAATTCGTAGAGAACACAGTAACCTGACTATTAATCTACGCAAGAACTTCAAGCTTTTTCCGAGTTTTCCCGTATCGTACCGCAAGTGACAGTGCACCCACGCTCCCGGGATTAACCGAGCGAGCGTCAGGCCGCATGTGCGTTGGTTTGTTTTTCGCATGCTAATGCACTTAGCTAATGCGATCACCCCGAAGAATACTAGATGTAATCACTGTTCTAATGCTTACATAACCGATGTGAGTGGCGCTCTTGGCTGGGTACGTGAACTGACACTATTGGGTTTAGTTAAAGTAGTACATATAGAAGCAACAAGAATAATGTTGTCAGGATTTTGTAGCGTCCGTGGAGTTTCTTGCTCGATCTTCTTCATAGAGATCTGCCGTTTTGGAACGAGCAATTATATTTCGACTTCGAATGAACGAAATTGAATGAACTTAAATAATGTACTTAACTTGGTATTACTTAAACCATTCTTATCATTCGTTCCTTACGCAAAATCGTTCACTACCCCAACACTATTAGTTGTAGTATGGTAACATTATTTTTCTTTGAACTGTCAAGTTACTGAATAGAATTAAAAGTCGAAATGTAGCTTCCACTTTCTGTCTAACTGACCGATTCCTTGACAATTCAAAAGGTTCTGAATGGTTAAATTGAATTAAATGCCCGAAAATCAGACTATGAGAGTTAGGGTAGAGCCTCCCGAGTACTTGGAGTCCGAAATCGGTCTGGAGAATATTATTTAATTTTTTAAGGCACTTACAATTTCCTTTGATTTTGGTAAGCCTTTGACTACTAAGAAGAATTATTTGAAGATTAATAAGAAGATTAAGATAGAGCTGCCCCAAAGGTACAAATAACATTCAGGGCTTCTTTGAAACCGTCAATAATTCCAGTAACCTCGGTGAGAGCCCATTGACATTAGTGTGGCAATCGCCCGGAGGAGTGTCGTGAGAGTGACCGCGGAGTCTGATCGCGACCACAGAGTTAACGGATGATTCATGAGCGTCTCAAATGTTATCTTGTAACTTTTGTGGAGCTGCTTCAGTATTAGGGTTGACAGGGTTTGACCTGGTGGATATGCCTCAGACGGATTGACGAATTAGCTGTTTTACAAAACAGTTGAACGACGTTTAGCGATTTTTCATAATTATTGAACTTTAATACGCCAAATTGTATAAACTTTTTGGATTAATGAATTCTGCGGGTCAAGATTAGTGGCTATGTAAAACAGCGTGGAGTTAAACATCATATTTTAGATTTGAAATACCTATCCTTTTGCGACAGATATGAGATTACTGTAGTTGCACCTTGTAGAAATTGGTTTTGGTACAGTGCCCAAAGGTTTCTTAAACTTTTTGGGTATCTACTTATCTTTTACTGTATATTCATATCAATCAGTTTTGACAGCACGTGTCCAACACAAAGAAGTAAATAAATCCTCTTTTATATTTTTGTTAATTTCAGATTAGCTGCAGCCTTACGCGTCAGACTGAGCAGTGAAGAGGCGGTGACCCTCATCCCACCATCACTTACAATACTTCAAAACTTTTTCTTTAAACACGTAATAACTCCAAAACCGCAACTCTTGCGCACCGGCTCACAACGTCACATAAACTAATCACAAGCTGATATATGACGACGCTTCTCTAATAGGTGTGGCGGCGCGGGCGCAACTAAATCACCCTTTGTTCGGGGACTGGTGATCGCATAAATACCGATCATTAGTGGCAGACTGACATACAAATCTTAAGGACTGATTAGTGAAGAGTAGCGCTGCTTTTCATCTTGCGAAGGTGACAATAAAGATGTAAGGGTGCAACATTGAAGGTGACTTGAATTAGTGTCATTATACATGAGTGTCACTAAGAGAAAACCCTCTCTCTTGACAAAGGCCTGTCACTCTTACAGTAGGACCGTTGCAGTCTACTTCGTTCATTGTAGGCTCATGGATAATATACATAGAGGGAGGCCTAGGAAACGCTGGCGTGATGACTTAGAGATTTATGGGGGATTGGCCAGAGAAGGCAATACACAGGGAAGAGAGGAAGGGAAGGGAAGGGGACCTCTGCCTAGAAGTGGGACAGTCAGGTTGAATAAAAAAAAAGTTGCACAGACCAGCCAAACGGTCTGTTACTGTCAGAGTGGTTGTTTTGCTGACTCAGTGGCGTAGCTACCAAGTGGCTAGAGGGTCTTGGAAGCCACTCTGACCAGCAAACCTCGCATTGAACAAACTAAACATTCTCTCACCTTCGGAATGTAAATAAAAAGGTTGCAACAAGTCTTTAATCATGGCAACTCATTTGAATGAATACAGGAGAATTATCAACAAGTTTCGACTTCTGGGTGCATCCTCCATCTCTGAAAACAGTACGATTTTAATATTACTTTTAATTTCGGTTGTTGAATTATCAACTCTTGGCGCTGGGTCGAGCGTTGAAAATTTAATAGTGCGCAAGGCAGAGTAATATCAAAATAATACTGTTTTAAGAGATGGGGGGTAGGCCCCCTGTTCGAAATAAATCTAAACAGTTTAGTTAGGGTTCCAGTTATTTTTTGCACCAGGGTTTTGGCTACCTAGCAACACCTCTATGCTACTTGGTTGGTTACTTAGACATGTTCAAAATCCATTCCATCCAAACTCATCCAAAAACAATCCTCTTCTAGCTTCCCTAGTTCAGTGTATCGCCAGGTATTCACATCTCGTATGTCGCCGCGTTGTATCTGCTGGTTGCGCATAAAACACGAAATTGCTTTCGCTAAACTGCAGCTTGAACAAAGGACGCTTGCGGAATGTATGGGGTTGAGCGGTGGTCTAGTGGATGGGAGGCAGCGATTGGAAAACATACGGTGGTGATGGTAAGGAAATATAACTTGGAATTCCTAGTCTTTCGCTCATCAATGCTCGTTCAGGACAATGCAAGAGAAATCAAATAAATAAAGACTAGTGATGCATTTTATTGTTAAGTAATTATGCTTATATGATTAGAGTGGTATATACCTAGCATGTTCTTACTCAAATTCTATTGCACTACTGTGGTACATAACCGAATACTCTTTCTCCTTGAATTGAAAGACTTTATTCTTTATTATTCTCGTATAATTATTGTAACCAGTAAGTACTATATTTTTTATATAATGAACTGGACTATCGAGTATCTCTCCTATTTTAATTAGCGTTAATTATCTCACATGAGTATGATATAATATATCAAATTAGGTTGTATAAATCAGTCGAAGCCTTCAATGAACGCAAACCCTGAATCATAACCCTCTAAAAACCCATTGTCTTTTCTCCTCATCTATTCTCCTATGTGTCGTCCGCTTCATCTGCTATCCCAGGCCACAGGCTAGCCGATAACAAAACAGTGCGTAACGACGGAAGGCTGGTCGCCATCGGCCGAATGTCCCTTTGTGGGTGTTCCGGCACCACTCACAGTATTTCTATTCGCGACCCGTGCCGACTTTACATTGTCATGGTAATAAATATGCTGTGGACGTCTATCATGGTCTGTGCTCGTCTGTCTTTGAACTTGAAGTGTTTTGGAGAATTCACTTGGGAGTGTGGGTATCTATAGGAATTTTACATCTGTCTACTAAAACATGTCGGATTAATAATACTATTGTTATCTACTCTAAATGACTCTAAATGACTCTAAAGATCTAATGTAAAACATACGTTATTGGCTTATAGCAATAGGTACAGATGGAAATGATTTTCGAGCCATTCATTGTCATGTACAATCCTGGAATAAGGAGACAAAAATGTCTATTACTTATTTCAATTTCAACATTTCAAATGTCTCTCCAAACAAACAACAAAATTCCTTTAGATTCGTAACGTTTTTTCAAAACTCATCAAAAACTCTATTACAATCATAAATTCAACTTTGATGTCGATTGCATCGCATTTAACTGCACTCCGGGTGATTTCATGTGCCATTACGCTTAACCCTGCGCTCGCCTAACTAACCGTGGCCAAGGGTTACGCTCTCTGTGATCACACTAGTTTCATTTTTGGTATTCTTGTTATGCGGCGATGCGGTGCGGCTATTTCGCGGATTATAGGGGTACGTGGGGGTTAGTTCATTGACGCGGAAAATGTACGCAGACATTGATCTGTGCAGGAATTATTGCTGTGATGTTTTTTTTGATTGTGTGTTTTTCTTTCGTAAATTCAATTTCCTGCGTGGTACCTATTTGCATGATTAGTAACAGGAAATGTAGTTGTACCTATAAAATGTGTAGGTACTGATAAATACTTAAGTTTATGAGACGGCACCAAACAACATAATATCATTGAACTTTTTTCTTCTTTGTATTAGCTTGTGAGTTCCAGTCATTAAATTGCTGATATTCACATGATCGTAAAACGTACAACAAAGTTTCTAGTGCATTTTAATGCTCTGTTTTCTAAATTTCTAGTAAACAGCGATACTAGCTCTCGGTACACCACTCAGATCACTCACATCCAAGGATTTTAACCCTTCACAAATCATTCGCGCTAAGCGATGTGTCAAACCGCTAGCGATACCTCGCGACCGTAAACAGCGCCTCATGACGTATTATGTATTGTTTGACGAACAAAACTACGCTTGCGGGTCAACTATACCCGCCAGTAGCACTTGCACTATTAACTGCCAACAAATAAGGTTGATTTTTCTACAAAATGAAGTTTGTTAAAAGAAAACTACGTCTACTATGTTGCGAGACAGTAGCTCAGAAAGATTTTACTTTCAAATTTACAAATGCAAAATAGCATATTGTATTCGTGGAGGTAGCTGTTGTATATTTTATTATTTCGTTGCAGCAGTTCTGTTAGACGATTGAACTCTTCATTGGGACGTGGGATTTTTGACGCATTACTTTTAAAATAGGGCATTGTGATGTTTGGAAGATGTGTCTCTCGCTCTTGTCTGTCGAATGATGATTGCTTTGAAATATTCAAAACTCTCTATTGTCCTTTCATGTGATTATGAAATTATCTATTGTTTGCGATTTATCTTGGGGAAGTAGAATTTGTAGGGTTAAGAAACTTTGTATCATTAGATGGTGTCGATACACCTAAGGCGATTAACACTTGGCACCGCGCATTGCCGCGGTTGGCGGTGAAGCGGATCTCATGTCGCATTGGCCTCGGTGCAATGTGCTTTACCCCCACCGCCCACCGCGGCGGTGCGCGGTGTCGTGTGTTAATCGCCTTATTATGTTAGAGATTTGCGTGTACACTAACTTCTGCCCTCGACGTTGTCTGTATAGAAGTCAAGAATACCAAAAAACATATCATATGACACTCGGTAATAATGTAACTTTCTATCAGTGAAAGTTTTTTTCAATCGAACCAGTAATTCCAGAGATTAGGCCTCTTATATTACATTCTTCTAATATTAGTTAAAATGAGTCTTCCTTTAAAATAAAACACATAAAATAATTTCTTTACGTAAAAATTTAGTTTGGAGGTGCCATAATGCCATGAAATGTATTGCACTAATAAATAAACAAGAGATTAAAAGATTTGTAAAGATCGATAGCAATATTATAACGTCCTATTTATTCACCTGGATAATACTCCGTCTTCCAATATATTCAACAACGTATAAACCTTCGGGGTCACTACTACAGACATGAAATCATCGATATCGCTACTAGAGGTGCTCTGTTAAGTACATCGTATCACCGTGGTATTGGTATTGAGCTACCGGCTCGAAGTAGTGGGGGGAGGGGGGGCTGTAGATCGATACGGGCGCAGGCCCCTTTCAGCGCTGCCTTTGTTTGGATCATATAAAATCTTCAGGGGGTGTGGTCTGAAAGTACGTTGACTATGTTTTGGGAGATATTGGAGACTGGACCGGTTTCACATTTTTATGGTGTGACGTCATTCAATGCGTTCTATATTTAAATGCACTTATTAAAGAGGAAGAAAGAAAACTTCTTTATTTGATACAAACTATGCGCAATGGGTACACCTCTGCCTAACCCTTCGGGGATTACAGGCTTGTTGTTATATTATATTATGTTAAACTATGTGGACACAAAAATAAAGATTTTTACTTTTTCGTGTGGTTCTAGAGCCACAAGAAGTTAAGAATTATTAGTATTTGTGACCTCTTTAAGGAAAGTTTACAACAAGAATAAAATAATGTCGTCACGTTTCTGATTTTGGCAAAATTAATAGTGACATTGTAGAAAGTTTAGCCTTAATAGGCATTAGACCATGCTTGAAACTAGAAGGTTTTACGAGGAGAAAGTACTTACTGCCTTATTTTATAGGTACATTTTTAAAATTTTTACTAGGAAAATTATTGAAAATATTATTGGTATTAAATGATTGGCTAGTGTTTCTCCAAATAGATAAAAACTTCAACAGAATTTTACATTATAATGTAAAATTCAATATTTTTCAATATAATGTTACTTTTATTAAAAGAGGTTTTTTTCCATCATAATGAGTAGAAGAGACTGTCAGACTTTTACTGACTTTTACTAACCACCCTGTTCCTTCTGTTGCCCTTTGCGTTCCGGGGCCACGGTATCCTGTTAACACGTACCGCGACCCGAAAGAGGTTTTTGTATTAAGATGGAAATAAAGAAAGGAAGAAAAACTGTTCTGTTCTGTTCTGTTGTTCTGTGTTACTGTTCTTGCCACAACTAAGACCATCTTCAAAAAGGAAAATGAAATAAAACAAATAGGTTGTCCGAATGATCGCGTGGTCACCATACGGGACACATCTTGTGATTGTACCGTCGTCCATTACTATGATTTATCACTGATTCTGTACCTCTCTACATAGATGGAGGTAGACCATCTACCTCTGTACCGCTGTACCTCTCGACCTGCACTCTGCAAATGAATATTTCTGTGAAAGAGATGAAATTGAATTGATGGACAAGTTTTATATTAAAGTTAGCACGTATTGTACCTTTAGTAAAAGATTATGAGAGTATTTTTAACTTGTTTGTGCAAATAAATGAAAAATTAAATTAAAATATAAAATGGCCGCCTCGTTGGAGTAGTGATCGCAAAGCGCGACTGCTGAGTCTTGGGCTCGATTCCCAGTTCAGGCAGTGTTATTGAATTTTTAAATCATAAACTCAGTAGCAGCCTCGGAGTCTGGTTTTGTGCCCGGTTGATGGCAAAAAGCTCGCCCCCTATTACAACTCAACTCTCTTTATTATTAGACTTAAATATAGGTAACTGGCGAAATGTGGGTGTACTGATGGGTGCCTCTACCTTACCCTTCGAGGATTACAGGGGTGATGTTATGCTATGTTAATTTAGCCACAAAACTTTTACCATAAAATATCTTAAACACCATTACCATGATATAACCAAATGTAGACTTACAACAGTGACTTACCTACTCCTATCTAAAATTTTGAGTGGCAAACTTTTCAATCAAGGGGTGCTTCTGAACTCCATTTACAAGGATTACCCTCCGACACCCTCTTTCAAACTAAGATATACACTCTCCTCTCGCGTACGAGTAACAAGAGTATATGTCGTGGTGGGGTGATTAGCTAAATCAGTACGAGAGACAGGAGAAAAGAATAATCTATCTATCTATACATATAAAATGGTTTGTCCTGAATGACTATCTGATGGATCTACGCACAGTCTAAACCACTGATTGAAGAGACCTGAAACGTAGAGGCTGTGTTCTTTGTATGACGTAGGCATCCCTCCCACTCTGGTATTTAACACACTCTGCAAGAATGTGCTGCACATCATTCACCCTATCACATAAATCACATTTTGGGGAATCAACCTCTTTCATTAAAAATGCAAACTTCTTTGAAGGATATCTATATCTAATATCTAAGGCTCTAGACAGACGGACTGCATTCCAACTGCCAAAACTGCGCGTAGTTATTGGAACTGCAGGCCAACTGCATAACGACTGCACGGTCGGTTGGCAGTTTCATTGCAGTCATGGTAAATGTTTGGCAGTCATGCAGTTGAAATGCAGTCCGTCTGTCTAGAGCCTAATGTTATAATGTAGGATCTATTTAATTTACTATTATAAAACCAAGGTACTCGAGGAGGCTGACATTGTATAGTTTTAAAACATATACCTTTTTCTTTACTCCTTTCATTAAAATATAAACTGTAAGTGACATGTATTTCTGAATTTAGTAAGAATTTCTGTATAATGTGGCAAAATCGGTATGTCACCGTCGTTACCGTCGTTCTACCACAGCCAACTCACAACTGCTTTTTGTGAGTTGTTTGTCGGTCTGATAAAACTTTTGGTCCGACGTAATGTGAACCAGGCTTTAGTTGAACAAAAATACTAGTAACACGACTAACAAGACGACTGCTTTCAAAAGGGTGACTCTTCCAACTTGGCGACAAGCCAGGGTTACTTTACCACAAAGATATTCCTGTACCATTTAATGTAACGATACATTTAACGTATAATGTTACAAAAACACATTGTAACACGTCCGGGCATCGAACCGTGGACATCAAACGTCAAATGTCCA
Organism: Hoplodrina blanda; assembly: GCA_949316365.1. Classification (NCBI taxonomy): domain Eukaryota; kingdom Metazoa; phylum Arthropoda; class Insecta; order Lepidoptera; family Noctuidae; genus Hoplodrina; species Hoplodrina blanda. Next base: position 1,398,051 of record OX438590.1, read on the forward strand.
ATATCGCTCAAAGCATGACGCAATCACTCGTTAAAAATGGTTCTGTTTTCAAACACGACATGCGTAGGAGTTGATTGAGTTGTAAATGATTTTTTAAATATAGTTTAAGTATTCTATGTTATAGAAGTGGCTAGGTATTTAGTTCGTGGCTATGATTGTGGACGATGGGATGACACAACTAGGGTTACCAACTCTAAAGTTTTCTATGCTTGATTTATGAAGTAAAAATGCCTAATTTTCATTTATTTTTTGCAACGCAGGGAGGGGTCTCCCTAGGAAGACCTACACTGACCTTATTGGTGAGGTTCTTCAGAAAGGTCAGGTGCGCAGTACTCGTAATCGGCGTGCTTGTATGAACGTAGAATGAGGCGAAAGGAGTATGTAAGGATCGTAGCAGGTGGCGTTCTGTGGTTTCTGCCTCCCATGGGAAAAAGGCGTGAGTTTATGTATGTATTTTCATGAAGAATAAAGAATAGTTCGTTAGTCTAGTGGACGCGAAGCGCGACTGCTTAGCATGCTACTGAGCTGCTAAGCATCTGTATACTTAAAGAACATAATATATTATTAAATAGATGGGTTTTTTGATGAGTAATGCTGAGTTTCATAAATACATACGTACCTGTCATCTATGTAGATTGTAAGCAGAAATATATAAATATATATATATAATTTTAAGAGCTATATCATTAGGACACAGTTTTAGTCTCGGGTCAAACGTATGACCTGACGCTGACGCGACTAATTGATTTAATTGATGGGTAAATTACAGTCTAAATGTTGTAGCATGTAGGTAGAGAGGCAGAGAGGTAGAATAAGTAAGGTTATAACATTATACAGACTGAATTTTCATTCACTGCGCACATTTCAGGGGTAATGAAACTTCTGGATAAAGACAACGTTTGCTACGGGACCAACTACTGTTCCGCACAAAAATGTAATACGTTCTTAAATGTATGAAACAGTTGTTTTCAGGGTTTCGTGATCAAGGGTGCTAACGGGACCCGCTATACGTATCTCGACATGAACCGATAGGCACTTAGAGAGCAAAAATTTTCATAGAGTGTGTATATTACTTACTATTGCCACTACAAAAACAAATGGTAAGAGGGCCTGGACGTATGCTCTTCCGAACATCCTAAATAAACTACCAAGGGAAACTGCCAAAAAAATAGAAAACAAAAATTCGAAACAAATTAAAAACATATTAAAATCATATTTCACCGTGGGGAAGTTTGGAATGGAGGATACGTGTAGGCCCACCTCTTAGACTAGGAGAAGAGAACGTGAGTGAGCAACCACTCCAAATTAAAGTGATAGTGCACATAATCTTATCGTCAAAAGATTAAGCACTATCATAATGCAAACAAATTAACTTTTTGCATGCAATAAATAGTTTTAAATTTTTTTTTTTTAAATAAAAATCAAGATTAAGGATTTCATTTTTTTGTAAATAAAATAAAGCCCGCCTATGTTACTCGTAGATAATGTAACTCTTCTCCAGAACTTAGATCGTTCTTCTACACATAAAAATGTAAGTAACTAAAACATGTATTACTTAACTTACTTATAACGTTTGCATGCTTAATTTTGAGCTAGATTGTACAAGGGACAAATATGTATTGAACATGTATTATTTCTGAAAAAATAAAGATACCTATATTCTATTATATTTAAGATCTTTTTTCATGACGTATTGATTAAAACATTCCTGACAATGTCATTATAAAATTCTGGTCACTAAAGAGCGCGCTGGCAAAAATAGTTACAGTAAGGTAAAGGACCAAAAACAGCTGATACATTTACGTTTTTCTTTCGTCCAGAGATTAACGAAGCAGATTATAAAAAAGATATGGGCACAGATATCGGTCGCCGTTGCCATCTGCCGGCCGTGGAAGTGCGGAACCTCGGATGCTCCGCTAAGTGACCCGAATACGTTCGAATGGTTACTGCGAAAATAGAACGGTGAAACTATGAGACATAGATTATTATTATTTATCCGAGCAAGTACCAATGTGACTTTTTCTATTCATATGTACTTTCTAAGTTTAATTTAAACATCACAGACATCGTTCCGTGCCTCGGAAAGCACGTTAAGCCGTTGGTCCCGGCTGTTATGCGTTGATATTTGACAGTCGTTACGGGTCGTCAGAAGCTCGAAAGTCTGACAACCAGTCTTACCAAGGGGTATCGTATTACCCAGTTACTGGGTTGTGGAGGTCAGATAGACAGTCGCTTCATGTAAAATACTGGAATTCAGCTGCATCCAGTTAGACTGGAAGCCGACCCTAACATTTTTGGGTACCTAAAGGCTAGGCAGATGATGATTTTTTTTAAGAGCGTTTTCGCCTTACAGCATTTCATACAAACATTCAAGGCCTTATTTTTCGAAATGAATGAACCGATTTTAATGAAACTTCCTAAGTACACATAAGCATGATCTAGGTAATACATAGATCTAAAAGGTTAGATAAGAAAATTTTCAAAATGTCTTATTTAAAAAAAGATAATTGGATAAGTATCTATGTTTCTATGGAAAACTTAAATTCGGTCGAATTTAGCTGCAACACAAATTTTCGCAGAGTATTTCTGAAGATTGTTACTAATTCTTCTTCTTTGGGAAGGGGCAACTAGATTATTTTTCTTATTGTAGCACCATTCCATTGAAATCCTCAATCCGAGTATTATTTCTACTCCTGAGGTAAATTATCTTCTTTTTGGCATTCTAAAGTGCCTTTTAATAATCTAAGTAATTTAAATAAATGATTTGGCTTCTGTTCTTTGACTTGGATTATGGAAGATTTTTTTCTGTGGACAGCTTACCAAAGTTTACTTGGGGTAGAAGAAAGCGTATAGTTTTTGTAAGTTACATAATTATTTGAAAGAACGAATTTGTCCCTATGTTTCGTAATCCGTGTCAGAGAGTTAATGTTGACAGTACAAGTGGGTATCTGTTTTCTGCTATAGTTGCCTACCTATTCATTACCTACAAAAAACTATAGATAAAAAAAAGCTAAAGTAACTTTAAATTCTAAAAAAACATGCAGTTTTCCCATTGACTTGATTCCTAACAACGTGTTTTAAAGTGGGAATTTAAAGAGGTATTATATATAGGTAGATCATACGTAAATTAAATGAAAATATTTGCTTCCAAAAGAAGTCGGATTTAACCGAGCCGTCGCCGACGGAACTTAAACGTGTTACATATCTACGAGTAGGTACAGCTACGAATCAGTAGCGCTACGAATGTTGTAGCTTTTCAGAAGGCAGGTAACCCATGGAAACATTCAATAGAGAATCATTAAAAAATCATTTAGTTTTTCTTTATAGGTTCTTTATAATTGTGCCTTGTAGTGTTTGTCGAGTGAATAAAAATTTAAATTTTTCGAAATGTCAATTTTGGTGATAATATTAATATTAAAATCCAATAGACATGTTAACGTCTCATGTCATGTCTCATAAGTGGGCACTCGAGTCTCAACTTCTGCACACGCCACAAAAATAACAAGCGTGATAAAAGATTCGAAAACAAAACAGAGAAAATCGGAATAATATTAATAGTGGTAGATAAAAAGGCGACACGATGACAATACGTAATGTGCGTGGGCTAGCCCTCCCCAGCGCTGGGGGTGGGCGTGGGGGAGGGGGGGAGGGCACCTGTGTACCGTTACAGTGGGGTGTGGTTTGCCGTTCAATAACTTAATACACTCGGAAGGCTTTCACGCTGAAATCTCGCTCGGCTCAACTGCGACCGAGTGATCTTGATACTTGACGGCGATTTTTATTTACAGGAAAATAACAGGCATTTGCCAGAACTTATGGTTCATTCAAAATTGCGAGTTTTGTATGAATAATAGTATAAGACATAGAGGAGAACATATGTGACGAATTCTCTCAGAATTTGACAAGCGAAAAGAACCTAAAAAAGAAAGCAATATAACAACTTTCCTAGTGTCGTGGAGAAATAACTCCACCTCTATATAGCAAGAAGAATGCATAGTGTTTGTTAAATACTGTGCATTTTTTAGCTATATAGCATTTTTATTGCATGAAACAAAATCTATCTAAATAGCTCTAACAAATAACTAACTGTAAGGGAGTCGTGAAATGACGGTGCCCAATGATTTGTGTCATAGAAGTCCATAGGTAACAGTAGTGATTTATCATCGGCGACCGTTCCATGATTTATGGTCAGGTAAGTATGCAAATTACGCGCTAAATTATTATTTTATCGATCAGGCGCGACACACAGGACAAACACTAGCATGTAATCCACCCGGATTGTTGTATGGAGGCTATTAATTGCAGGTTTGCAGGTAATCGATAGAGGTGGCGGGCAAACGTGGATCACGAGGCGCGGTCCGAGCGCTGGCGGCGCGCCGGTGTGCGTGACGGATCATGGCGGCGCGGGGGGCGCGCGCCCCGCCGCCACAGTTAAACGCGCCCGCCGGATACGCGCCGCGCCGCGGTTGAAAGCTATCCGGCCCCCCGGGCGGGCAGGCGCGCGATTGGCCCGCGCGCCGCCCGAGTCGTAAGCGATAGCCAATCGCCGCGCACGGTCGGCCCGCCCCTGCCGGGCGCGTCTCGGGCCGCACGGCCGCGGCGCGCACACTCGCTCCGATGCGCGGCTCGTGGGACGAGGCCGCGACGGCGGCGCTGCACGCGCGCATCCTGGAAGCGCACCGCGGGCCCGCCGCGCCCGAGCGCGCCGCTGAGCCCGCCGCCTGCGCCGAACCGGCTCCTCAGCAGCTCAGCGTTGAACTGGCAGCACCTACTCCTCTACTCCCGCTGCCCACGCTCTCCTTCAGCGCCGCGCAAGTTGCCACCGTGTGCGAGACTCTCGAAGAGAGTGGCGACGTGGAGCGGCTGGCGCGATTCCTCTGGTCTCTACCGGTGGCCCACCCCAATGTTGCTGAGCTGGAACGGTGTGAAGCTGTGCTGCGAGCGCGGGCTGTAGTGGCTTTTCACGCTGGAAGACATCGCGAACTTTACTCGATCCTGGAACGACACCGGTTTCAACGTTCGAGCCACGCAAAGCTGCAGGCTTTATGGCTTGAGGCCCACTACCAAGAAGCTGAGAGGCTACGCGGGCGACCACTGGGACCCGTTGACAAATACCGTGTCCGCAAGAAGTTCCCGCTGCCCCGAACCATCTGGGACGGCGAACAGAAGACGCACTGTTTCAAGGAGCGAACGCGTTCACTGCTGCGTGAGTGGTACCTGCAAGACCCCTACCCGAATCCGACCAAGAAGCGCGAGCTGGCAGCTGCGACAGGCCTGACGCCGACGCAGGTCGGCAACTGGTTCAAGAACCGGCGGCAGAGAGATCGAGCCGCAGCAGCTAAGAACCGCTCGGCGCTGCTCGGTCAGGGCTTCGCCTCCTCCTCCACGTACGACGAGGACTCCGTCGACTCGGAGATCAACGTGGACGAAGAATAAAGTTACAGACTATAGTGTTTAATAGCGGCGCCGTCGGGCGTGGACGCTCAGTGACTGACGATGCAATATAGACCACAGTTATCTATTATCTTAGTTAGATCGCAAGTCCGTGATGTATGTGATGTTAAGGCATTGTAAACCAGTTTATTAGGGCGTATATGTATCGTTAAAGTGTAAGCGAGTGCTCGAAGTATCAGCATTGGCGTATCTCAGGTATGTACCAGGGCTTAGGCCTCCGACTAGTAGACGTAACTCGACTGCACTGATAAGTTACTTGTTGTTAAGGTTTAACAGGGTTAATTTTACGTATGATTTCGTGTTTATACTCCCACTCAGAACGTTAGCTAATTTATTTGATACCTTCGCGCGGCTGCGGTTGATATGAATGCGTTTCCGTGAGAAGCATTTACCTACTTACCTAAATATTTATATATCCTAACTATTTTTACCAGTAAATATAGATTTTATTTATCATATCAGCTTTTAGTTGTATGTTATAGTAATTATAAAGATGTAGATAAATTACGTTCGTGGTGTAGATATAAAGTAACGCTATTATTGAAGGTTTGTACCTGAGCACGATTACTACGCGACACCCCGTTGTATAGTGATGTTGTTTCATATTATAATTGTAATTAAAAATATCTATCATAAATTATTTATTACGATCAAGGCGGCAATGATTTGTTTATAAGTTAGTGGAAATGCTGTAAGAGAGGTTTACGATGTAAAAGTGAAAAAATCTAAAGAACGCTATAGGCCTAAATAAAACAGCAATACCTAGTGCATTTTTCTTAGTTGGAAATAAAAGTTACACCGTAAAATAAAATCTTTGTCGTTAAAATTACAACAAAAAAACTATTCACAAATGATCAAGATCATTTTTTAAATAGGCACTATTTCTTTTTTTGTCATTTCTTAAAAAAATATTGTTGTATATTTGTCATTATATTTTTTCCAAGTACACCTACTTATAGTACTATAGTACTACATTATTTTGTAGTATCTTGTGTATGACAAACACAGTATCTGCATATTTATTTATTATTTTTTTGCATACAAATATCATAAAAATTAGGTAATAATTTGTTGTCTTTGTTGGCGTTGAAATAAAACTAAAATGATTTTAGCAACACTATAAAAATGACCAGGATAATATGTTGGAAGCATCATTTAATAATATTTTAGGCCCTTTTTATGGTTTACAATTATTTTTGTTATTTAATGTGCTACCGATTACAAGAAAAGCAAGCGTGCTAACTCGCCCCTAGTTTTACTCTTTTCTCTTGGTTTATTACCTTTATAAACAGTACGTCAGTACCTAGGTGATTGAAGGGATTTGCCTGTTCGGTTGAGATTGGAACCTTTTAACTGTTCTTATTTTTCTCTTTTTTCTTCCAAGATAAAAATCCCGCTTGCTGCGGTTCATAAATAAAAATTAAAATTCAGATTAAAAATAACCAATTGTTGTACAGGCATCAATTAAAGTTTTTATTATTTAGTTTATGAAAAAAAGGGATCTATTACATACCTATTAAAAAAATAAAATAAGATTTCAAAGATTTTAAAGAATATTGAGGTCATAATAATGTCATCTAGATATAAAATTCATGGCAGCGTAGACATGATTTTAGGCTTTTTTTTAAGACCTATTCCTACCACTTTTCTAGGTGGGTAAGATTTTAGTTTATGACTAAAACATTTATTGATTAGGTATTTTTTTTCTCATGCGCAAAAAATGGGTCTTGAAGATTTAAGTAGGTACCTAATTTTCTTTTTACATTCCAACCTTCTATTTTTTTTTTTTCAGTATGATCTCTATGATATTAACTTTCAAATTATCTAAAAAATAATTTTCGTAACAAAACTAAGAGGCCGATTAATCTTAATGCGTAATTTTTTTTAAAATATTTTTGAGTAACATGACTCGAAATAACCTTTGTAACCTTTTCTCTAATCGACTTTTTTAACTCTTTTGAGATGACAAACGTTATAGTCAGCTGAGAATCTATTACTAAATAAAAAACTTTGTAAACGAATATCCTTTCCTTTTAGCAATTTCAAATCAAGTATCATTTCAACTAGTCGCTCTATATCTGAGGTCCTTAATCCATCATTTGCTGCATTCAGACGTCAGTCCGTGTTATAATATCGGTAATAAATCTTCAAACGATGATTGATAGTTAGTTACTTGTGAACTATGCTTGACCGTATGTAGGAATGTTAGATTTCATTTATTAGTGAAATTCGGAAAAGTTAAAAATAAAAAAAAAAAAATATCGGGGAAGGATGATGTCAATGGCATTAATTCTGTAGGAAACTAACTAAATAAAAATCCAAATACAGTAATTAATTTACCTAACTTAACGCTTACCCAATAACCTCAAACGTTGATTTGGTGACTCAACTTACTTTACCCTAATCTGACAGCTTAAATTTCGTTTTCATTACTTTCCCGTTTTACCCAAAAATAATTAAACCAACTTATTTATTTTAAGCTGAATTCAATCAGCCTCTCTCTTAATCGTTCTAATTATAACAATATTAATCTTATTTTTAGAAATGACAAAAAATGTTTTAAAATAGAAAATCCGGATTTGTACCATTTTAATAACGCTGAGAATTCGATGCATTACGTGTTATTAATACTTAAAAAAAATAAGTCTTGTCATAATCCCAATTTCTTTAGTTCTGAGAATTAAAGTTAAGTACTGCAACTAATTCAAGCATCAAATCTGTTTAAACAATCTCAAGCCTAAGTTAGTTATCGTTGAAGAGAATGTTGCAATAAAATCGCGCCACATTAATTGCACTTATGCATTGTTGAGCTGTCAAATGTCAATCATACCTTTGTTCTACATCGTATCTATGGTAAACGGGCAAAGGAATGTAACAACACCCACGTTAACTTGTAATCGAATACAGATTTATTGCGACCTCATTTTAGATCCATAGGTAAAAAAAGAAAACAAAAAAAAAACAATGAGTGAAAGGTATTGTCAATATGGATTTTAATTATTTTGAATTAAGAACTCCAGATTTACAAACTAGAGTGATTGGTGTTTGATACGTAACGGTGAACACGATTATATTTCCACCATTTTGAATTTAATTGAAGAATTCATTTTAATGTATCAAAATAGTAATCTTTTTAATGAAATAGATTTTTACATTGATAAGTTAACAGTTTGTAGAATCCTGACTTGTGGTCATAATTTTTCTGGTATTAAAAGGTCGATTTGTGAAATAAGTTTTTATGATGTTAGTTTGATGAAAATTAATAATGAATAATAATTTTGTATTAACAAACAAACGTTTAAACTTCGAAGTTTTAGCTGTTTAGTTCTTAAACACGTCATTTGTCTTCAAAGTAAAATAAATAAACAAAGGTAATGATTTGGTTCGTAAAGTTTCCCTCATACATAACTTTGTTAAATTCTTTAATTAATGTCTCAAAAGCTTGTGTTTAAAATTACTACGCTATTATTTTGTAAATACAGACCTATTGTTCTTGTCCATTTATCATTTATGATTTTACGACGCGGGGACTTGCATCCAACGAAATTATGTATTGTAAAATATTTAAATGTAAATAATCTCCTCTATGTATGGATACTTGGATGGTCATGAAATCATGACAAATCTCTATTGCATGCGATAAAATGTTTTAAATAATTTTGTTGTCTAACAACCCTCTTACAGCATTTTTAAAACTATTACTACCCGTATAACGAAAAATATGACCGTTTTTTACATTTTTCAACTTGCAACATTTTTACGGTTGCATTTTTTCGTTTTCCCGCCCAAACGAAACGCGGGAAGCGATAGGCTAGCTAGCGGTAGACTCAATGAGAAAACTTTGTAAAAATGTAATATATGAATAAACAAAAATGCAAATTGTAAATATGATATCGACTTACATTACAGTCATTAAATTAAAATTGTTAATAAAATTATATTCGTAAACAATTTATTTTTGTATTATTTTTGATCACCAATAAGTATTAATATCCTATATCCTTTTAAAAAAATATCTATTATGATTTTCTAAAATATATGAAAGAAGAAAGACATCAATAGTATATTTTTCTCTGTCTCTCTTAACCATCAAACCATTTATTCGTTTGACGCTATTGATAATTATTTCGATACCGCATTACCTGTCCATTTCAATTCACTACGAATATGGATGTGTCAATTTCTAGAACTGTCGACTTGTGCAGTTGATATTTTACCCTGTGCTAATAATTACACAGAATACTAAATAGTAGGGCGAAAGGTTCGTCATTGTCCCATAATGATGACAAAAAGGTATACTTTTGTGAGCAGTTGAGCACTTTTTTCTTACTTCATGGAAGCTAATGTTTAATGTTTGACTAAAGAGCTTATTCGTCCAACCGTGTAAAAATCATTAATGGAATAATCGCCAAAGCTAAGCTCTTGCTATATCAATTACCGTTGCAAACTTATGCGAGTGGATCATTCGAAAACTTCCTTCTAACGAACTCCGTATTCCAAATTTAGATTTAAAATTAGCGGGAAAAGGAACGCATCTAACAAAAAAGTTAGCATTTCATACCATAGATTAATGATGTGTAATTTTTAGTAATTCTTTACGAGCGACTCAATTTATATTGTTGCTAATTAACTTTATATTATAGTGCGCCGCGTATTTTACTGTAATTGAATGTTCTGAAGGACAAAACGCAGGTGCAACCCGTGCAACCCACTATTTGTATCTACGCGCCCGGCATCGCCTTTTTATTTATTTTTTATTATTGTAATCCCCTCTGTGTTAGCCATTATTTACATGTATAAAATGACACTTAATACAGTTAAGTATTAAATATAAATTAGAAAATATATTAGATAACACATTTTATCAAAGTCAAAAGGTTATGCAATAATATTTAAAAAAAAACAGTTATTTTTTATCTATTTTTGTACCAATTCCTCTAATAATGTCATTTTATAATTTCTATCGTAGTTATTATAATTTTCCACGATCTGACAGACAGACAGACAGTCAGTCTCGGCTATAGATATTGTTCTCTAGATATGGTAAAGACATTTAACCTTTAAGCGACACATGTCTTATGACAAACTTTGTTAAGTCCACTCACTTACTGGAAAGAACACGCTTATCAGTAAAATCTTATAAATGTATTTATTAAGCTTCTAGAGGACACGGAACATTACACCAATAGCCTGTTTTGTGTTATTTTTGAATTATTTTTACAGTTCTTTAATCAAAGAAACGGATATTTTTTGGAAAATATTGACGTGTCATTGCCTTCTTTCAAAGAAGACAGGACAGAATGAACAAGGATTACCTACACGTGGTCATCTATGAGTGAACTACTAGGACCAAATAGTATTATATGAGTATATCGTCGATATGAAAAGAAGAAGCATAATAGATATAAATAAAAGAGATCTTGGTTGACAAATGTTTACGCTCTCCCCAACAACGTGGTGAGAATTGTTAGAGAATTTCGTCTTCACTATCGTCAAAGCGGGAGGTAACCATTCAAAAACAAAAAAGGTGCTGGCTTATTAACTAAAGTCTACTCTTGAAGCAAAGCTAGAAGTTTAAACCCAACATTTTGTTCACCGTCCCATAACAACTGACCATGAGAAACATAACCCGCCATACAATTTTTTCCAAGCTTCCCTATCCGTCTAACGACATTTATGGCAACCCTTCCTAAGAGTAACTATGCACACACGCCGCGGGCATTCATTAACCTCGAATTCCTTCTACAATTCATAGACAACGGCTCAATAAATGGCAACGCTGAGCGATCAATAATTGCATCAGAATGTTTTAATTACTTAATCAGTGATAACTTTTATGGCAATATAAAATTTCATGAATGACAACACTTGATAGAAATTTAATTAAATTGCATAAAAACTTCCGGGTATTTTAAATGACATTTTATTTATGGCAGTAATATAAATATGGTAAAATTGAATTATACATATTTTTTTGCGAGGAAGGTACGCTTAGGCAGTGTCGGCGAGTAAGTGTGCGTAAACGTCGTAAGGTTAGCACTTAATTAGATGAAATAGCGCTAATAATTACATAATTAAGTGGGACGGCCATATTTAAAGTGCAAAACCATATAAATTATTTGTCGTTAATTAAAAGCTGCTATACTTGCACTTACATTTGGTCCTTTGCGGCGCCTTTTCATGAATTCGCGGAGTTGTGTCAAACGTTCACTTGTCTAAGGTACAGCTTATTATTTATTGGTGTCTATGGTATCTAAGTATGTCAGTTGCATACAACTGTGGGTAATTTACATATAATTTATTAAAGCTAGCTGTTACTGTGCCTGCTATCTGAGACCTACTGATAATTAGAATTTATGAGATAAAGTATTTATAAATTGCAAATGGAGAGAAAAAATATCTAATGTTTAATTTTATTTGAATGTAGTCGCTAAAATAGAGGGGTTTTTATGTATTTTTAGAAGCTGGAATCCAGTACTTAAGTAACTGTCGATCGAAATTTAATTTATATTTCTCTTATCATCCATTGTATAAAGTGTGTGTTTTTCCAAAAAGGAATTTTATTTTACGTCTGACATAATCAAGTTTTTCAATGTCAAATAGGTACAATGCACCTAATGCTCGTTAAATGATACTAAGCAACAGGCTTCATTTCACAACCAGTCATCAGTCGTGATACATAAACAACAACTCTAAACAGCTCACAACTGATTAATTGTAACATTATCGTAACAATGGATTAAACAGTTTGTATTGACGTTGCCCAACCGATTATTGCTCACCGACAAATATAAATTAAGCGCCGTTTAACAATTCCTAATTCAAAATTCAACCTTATTACGTCGTGATACAACGAAAAAGGTTTTTTATACTTGTTTATGGTATGTTCTTATGAACGAATCAGTAAGCTGTGGAGCTGTCAAATATGAACGCAGCCGTTTTTTTTAATTATTTTTTTTCTAAGGCTTAGTCAACAAAATGAAAAGCCGGGCGTCGACCCGACATGTTAATTGCAACTCAAACAAATTAACGGACATATCGCTGGCTAATGAAACAGTCAAGTAATGTTTAAATAGTTAATGTTAAATAATGTTTTAGGCAAAAACATTGCATGAAGTGTCCCATGTCTTGTCAGTTTTTTTAATGCAAATATTTCGCCACTTGATCTTTTGAGTGTAGGTTGTAAGCTAGCTATTGCAAATAATGAGACGACTGAATTATTTTTAAATACTGCTTGACATTGTCGTAATAACAAATCAAATAGGTAAGCTGAATTAGTGGATGTCAATGATTCAAATATTTGTAAAACAGGGAAGATTCATGGACCACAGACAAAGATTTAAGAGAAAAAAACAAATCTTTAGTTATTGTTGCAAATAGGTATAGTTTACAAACTGTAAAGCGTGTTGTGTGTATGTTAAAAAAGATCGTTCATATATACCATCTAAAAAACATCAAATAATACATGCACCTGTAAATGTTTGTTTTTCAGCCGCTATCGATTTCTTGAACTCAAACAAATCGTTAAAACTCATTAATCATCAAGCAATTAGTAACAAAAAGACGTTTCCCTTTAAATTAAACAACGTTTAGATGAATTGATTTATTTATTTACTGGCTAGGCCTACTGACATGTCGGCCGTATCGGATTCCCGCCCGGCGCCGGCGGTGTCAAACTGACAGCTCGTAACTTTTTTACTTTTGGTTTTAGACACAACCAGACACAACTCTATTCAGCCAAGTTTTATTTTTATTTGGTGACAAAACATTTTAGAGATTTGTATGTTGATTTGGGATTTATTCAGATGTCTGTTGTTAAGTTGTTCTTTCTAATGTCTTGTTGTGGCGTCATTAGGATTTTAATGGTTGAAAGATGAGTGATTAACAGGTTTGTATATTTACAAAGTTTTATTTGGAATTGGTTAACTAAATTGTCTTTTTATATGCACTATGTTCAGTCTCTGCAAGTGTGGATTATTTCGTGATAATAGTAAATTTTCTTATTGCCCAATCACTGGACCTTATCAGGTAAATAAATTGCAATAGGTATAGTTTTGCTAAGAGCTTATTACTGAATAAAATAAAATCAAATCTGCACTTGGTGCTAAAATAAAACTTTTGTTTTGGCATAGATTACGTTTATTACAAAGATTTACAGTGAGGAAAATACTCAAGTACGACTCACTTTCGACTTTGAGCTGCTAGTCTGGAAATATAATTATACAAAAATTATAAAGAGGTAATATCTAATTGTTTGTTTTTTTTTGTAAACTGGGAGAACTGAAAAAATCACTGAAAGAAACTACACCAAGTACTACATAGTACATAGGCTACATATGTTTTTTATGAAACCGCAGGCACAAGCTAGTACTTAATATTCCTGAATTGACCTAAATTATGTGCCAAAAGAAGTACTATTACTGAAACCGTACCTATATAACATTAGGAATTGTTAATGGAAAAGCTTAATCTTTTGTTTTAATTTATTTCCCCTAATAAAAGGCAGATTTATAATTTATAAGGGTATATATATATTTCACACAGGTCAATTGTGTAGCGTGATCCTGTAAGTTGTGAAAACTTACTTAACGGAAATGACGTATTAAATATTGTAGTTCCCGTAGACAATAGACTATAGTGACAGTCACTTTAAATGCATAATGGTAAGTATGGCGATCAGACCATTAAAATCAAGATGGCGGACTTACATAATGCACATTTAGCGTTAGGAATAAAGTTGGTTTTAAGATATTATTTGAAAAAGTAATATATAATATTTTTTTTTTTTAAGAAATAAGAAAAGTTTATAAGTTTTTTTCAGATATCTAAACACAATGTTCTTCTTCCTAGATCTAGATTGGATCTAGATAAACACTACATCTAGTATTGACACGGCTAAACTTATCTTAACTGCTGCTGTGTAATTTATTTCATGGTTTAGAAGATTGTCTAAACAGATTTTGATTACAGGCATTTTTCTATTATTCATTATTATTAAATTAATCCTTTGTTCAAGTAACATGAACAAAATTAAAAATTGTAAAAACCAACATGTCAAACAGCAACACCACCCGATCTTTCCAACTTTGCCTATTAATTAATTTAATTTGCTTAGCATGTTTCTAGGAGACAACCAAACTAGCTAATTCCTTAAATTAAGACAAAAAAAATGTATTAAATATTTAAATTAAATATAAATATTGATTGGTAGCAATCAGCGGTGATATAAAAACTGCAATAAATGCGTTTTACCCTGTTTGTAATTACCCGGGGGCGGTGTTAAGATTAATATGTTCGTCCGTCCGTCCGTGACACGCGAATTAGTTGTAAGACACGTGACGAGCATAGAAACTGAGCATCAACGTGTAATGCGGTAATTTGTTTTTTTATATAATTAATAAATTAACGAGGACAGTTGGAAACAGCGGGAAGTCTTGCGGTTTGTATATCTATGTAATCAAGTGCTGGTCCCAATCATTGGAATGAGGCAGTTGCGACTAAATTATTAATAATATACGAGTGCAACGTACCTAGATATTAATTTTACATAGAAACCTTCCTCTTGAATCACTCTATCTATTGATGAAAATCGCATTAAAATTCGTTGCGTAGTTTAAAAGATCAGATACAGGCGGTGGAAAGCGATTTTGTTTTATACTTATGTAAATATTTTATTTATTATGATTAATAACAACGGTTATACACCAATTGCAGCAATTAAATGCAAAGTTGCAGAAACAATTAATTAATATATGAATTCTGCGTCTCGGTATGCAATTAATGAATATGAATATACTTACTGCTGAAAAATAATTTTGTAAATGACTACCGCCGGATATAGTCTATATAACGTCACGATTTTCTGTGACGTCATATACCAAAGGAATATTACAACGCTTCCAAAGATGACTTATTAAAAAAATATTCGACAAATAGTGTAGCAGATATGGATACACAGGTGTACATAGATACTGCTAAAATCATAACTATACGTGTTTGGGCAAAGATATTGCCCGTTTACCAGCAGAGCAAGATGACTGATGAGCGTCCCACATAAAAGATGTCTGCCAGCTGACCACACCGGCCCACCCCGGTGGTCACGTCACGCATAAATCGCTTCGACCTGTCACGCTGGCAACTAAATAGCGTGTTTATGACGTGTTGGACATTGGGGAAGATGGGTAGGTGGTTGTTATAATCAATATCTATACTGAAGAGTTATTTCTGTCTTTGTTTACACAAATTATATTATAACTCCAGGTTTCTTAACGATGTTTTCCTACACTAATGTCAGCGATAAACTTAGAAAGTAAATAAGAAATGGGAAACTTCACATTGGTAGGTACTTGTCCGTGCCTGGATAAAAAGAACAGATCTGATTATAACAAAAAAAAACATAATTAATTTAAAATTGATCGATTGACTGTTTTGTCATCAGAATTAAAGGTGTATGCAAAATTTCAACTCAATCGGATACCAACAAATGATCGAACAATGGTTTGCAAATTTTGAAAGGACAACTTAAGTACATACATACGAACAGTGTAAGCTAAATAAAAGCTTGTAAACAATAATGAAGTCTTGACATCCTAATAACATCCTAGTAACATCTCCATAGATTTAATTCATCCAACGTTACTCCCATTAACAAGGGTATTACATTAAAATGCCCAAATACTCGTCATTTGTTTAGCCAGGCGTAAGTCCCCGCAACAATAACAGAGCCGCGACGGAGGGCTACATTTAGCAGCGACGCCGCTACGGAGGGCTATTTAGCCGTGGTTGTAAAAGGCTAAGGTTGCGGGGTTGCTGTCGTAATGTTGTTGTTTCTGGCAACACTCGTGAGCCCGCCGGGTGTCCTGGTTGATAACGTGAGGGGTAAGAAGCGAGAGGAAGCGGGAGATGTATGTAAAGTGTGCTGCGATTGAGGGACAAACATACATTTTTCTTGCAATTAAGTATGTGGAAAAACGTTGATCAAGTACTTCAGATCAAAGGGGTAAGAAGTTCTGGTACCTAAGTGTTTAAAGTTTTATATTGCTTTCATCCTTAATTTCGTCGAGGGCAACAACGAAATGCATCAAGGGTAACTTTAACACCAATAAAAGTAAAACTTCTGACCTTCAACAAACTTCTGGATTACAAATAAAAGTAGTACTGAATTGTTACACACTATTCTGCATCAAATTCATTCAGAAAACCCAGATGGCTTCAAATTATAAACCCAGAAATACGTCATAACTTGGAACCAACCTCTTTAAAAAGTAAACATGAAGTATGAAATATTTATTATTTTTATTTTATGAATTAAAATCAGAATAATATACGAGTGTTTGCAAAGCTTATAAATAACATAATGTAATAGTGCATAATACACTTGACAACAAAAATGAATTCATAGGGTGTCAAAAAACTCGTCCACATAGGAGCTCATAGGGCATCAAAATACTCGTTCACACAGATGTCAATGGGGCAAGAGCAGAAGGTTGGCAGCATTGGCGACATTGATTCTTTGGCCCAAGAAAAAGCCAGGTCTGCATGGTCATATATAAAGAATTATCCATGTAGATTTTTTCAATTTTTCCTTCAAATCCATCTAAAACATTGTGTCCGTACTTTCTACCCTAATCAATCAGTTCCTCACTTGCACCACCAACAGGGGTCCATTTTCAATTACCCGCTATTTGTCAAGCCGGCCGAGTGTCAGACACCGACGTTTAGTGTCGACACTCAACCACCTCGGGGACTTGTTCTGCTTATTGCTTTCTTGTTCTGTGGCATATTTGTGGTGGACGGAATTATTGGTAGGAGGGTTATCGTTACGGTCAATATTGGTAACGTATATTAGTGGTCTTTTAAGATATGCTAGACCTGTTTTCTTTGTGACATAGTTTAGACGGGTGGGGATGAGACTTTTGTAGTATATTATTTCTGTTTTTTAGATGAGGCGAAAGGAGTACCTATGTAAGGATCGTAGCAGGTGGCGTTCTGTGGTTTCTGCCTACCCCCATGGAAAAAAGGCGTGAGTTTATGTATGTATGTATGTATTCCTGTGTTATTATAATTAAATGCTGAGTAAAAAACAAATAAATACAGATAACACATAATAATACAAATAGTAGATACCTATTATAAGGCTGGTGGGAATGAACAGGATAACAATACAGATTACTTACATTTTTTCCTCAAGTGGAAGTCAAATGTATCTTATAATACCTCCTACTACACTCGGCAATAGTGTAGACTATTATCAGTAAAAGAATTTTGTTTCCAGAATACCTCTAACAAACAACATTTACCTCCCAATATTTATATATAGATTTTGAAAGCATTCTTCATATCAAGAAAAAAATAGAATGATCGATATGGAACGATTGTAAGTAATTTGCCCCAAGCCCTCAAATAAAACACACAACATATTATTATATCAAAAAACAAAAGAACACAAATTACTCTAAAACTGTCAAATCAACTTTCAAAAAGCGTGGTGACCTTAAAAAAACAATTTGTGTCCCGCCCAGTCCCCTGCTCACCCTCATATCGCATTATAGTAAAATGATTTGCAGGGCTGGCCTCTAAACTCAATAAAGTTGATTGTTGTCCACCCTCCGTCGACTGGCTTGAAGATACCGGAGACTGGAGCTTTATTTTAATGACAATTCAGATGTCTTTGTTTGAAAGTTGAGCGGAGCAGCGAAAGAGTTTTACTTACTTCAATATTATCTTTTAACTGTAACTTCAGTAATGTTATTGTTAATTTTTTTTAAAGGACTTTTACACAAAAACGCAAGCATTGATCATCACGCTTGCTAAAGGTAGATTGGTGATTTCAGACTCATATCAGAAGTCCAATGTTATAATGATGTATTCCTTCAACGATGTCAGTGATGTCTAAGGTAAACTAAGAAAGTACATATGAGTTAAAAAAGTTACATTGGTACTTGTCCAGTATCGACACCACAACCTCATGCATGAGAGACGGGTGCCTTAACTACTGGGCCATAACAATAGGTACAGAAGAAGATAACATATGGCCTAAAAAGTTATGAAAGATTCCTATATCATCCTATCTTCTTACACATTTCTTCTCCATCATCAAAGAATATTTCAATTAGTATTTAAATTACTATTTTTACAACTCAAAAACTACACAACTATATCAACAAAAAAACACAGCCTTATTAATTTCAAAAGTATCTAATCATGCTACCTCTACGCTTACTAAAACTTTTTGGTACGACTTAATTAATATGGTCGGTCACTGTAATATCAACTTTACAGGGGAGGAATGAGGGTTGGTTTTTGGATGGGGGGTGGTTCCCCTACTGGCCTAGTCCCGGGGGGCAGGATATTGCGCCAGGCGACACCTCGATGTCGATCATAATGTATTAATTCGCCATTCTCATTATATTGCGGATATTTGAGTCTGATAGTGTGCTGATAGGCTAGCGAATAGTTGAGTGTTTTTCGCTGAGTTGTTGTGTTTGTATAAATTGGACTGAACAACTCGTTATTGGGACTATGTTTTGATTTGTAGACTCTAACGTAGGTACTCGTTTATGTACTGAACTCTGAATTATTTTATTTTGCGTGTGTTACTGTCTGTCTGTCTGTCTTTTACGCTTTCACCACCGAACCGACTTCGATGAAATTTTTTATGTGGTAAGCTAGACGGATAAGCTACTAACCCCTAAGAAGGAAGTTCTGGCATTTTTTGTATCAAAGCTAAACATTGAAACTTATTAATGGTAGGGGTACCTAAGGGGGTAAGTTTGAACCCCAAGATAGGACATAGGCTACTTTTATTTCCAAGACTTCGTCAGCGTCCGATAGAACCATATATAAACTTAGAAAAACGGAGCTTATTATACGTTAACATTTAAATAACGATAACGTAACGTTATTTTTCTTTTGTTATATTGAATGCAGTAGAATATTTTTTTCCACTAAAAGAAAAACTTATTATGGGATGGTAATCTTAAAAAAAATGATGTAGGTTCTTTGACATTTTATAGCAATACGGATGACGTAAGAATCATGAATATTTCAACTGATGCATCAGCCAGTCCCTCATGGGGGGCATGTTAACATCAATCGCGTTTCGGATCAACATTCATATAGTGCGTTTCACCGAACAGTTCCTATGGCGTTATGTTGGCAGCAATATTTTTCAGTGTTATTGTTCAAATTAAAGTGCGTTTCACCGAATAGTTCCTATGGCGTTATGTTCCCTACTCTGCTGTCAAAGTCATTGACGAGAAGACGCTCCCGCAGATTTTGTTTAATTTGAACAATAAAACTGAAAAATATTGCTGCCAACATAACGCCATAGGAACTATTCGGTGAAACGCACTCTAACCTCACCATAATACTTCTATAATCTATGGCCCAAGAAATACTTTGTAATAACTTACACGTAAATCATTCAAGAGATATACAATGTAATTGTTGATGTGACACTGACGGAATGACACATCATAGGTAAAGAAGAAGACCCACTTGTTACACTGTTATGTAAAAAGCTTATTGAATACGACTGCTGTGCTTCAGACTTCAGACAAAACAGACTTCACACTTCTTCACTTTAAAAATTTAAATAATCGCAGCCAACACATACAACATCACGCATGTCCCCGAAGGGTTTGGCAGAGGTGTACCCATTAGCACACTTATATTTCGCCAGTTATGCTTAAGTCGCATGCAATAGGGGGCGCGCTTCCTCTCTCCTACCCTTTTTGCTGTGCCCTACAGGGTCCATAACGATCTCATTTATTTAAGTTACCACCTAAGAAAACTTATGGAGAGGCAATAAAGATATTGAGTATTGAGTATTGAGTCTATTGCGATTAACCGGGCACAAATCTATTAGACTCCGAGGCTGCTACTGAGAAATTCCTGAACAACATTTATCTTCTTAACTTAGTATTCTTCTACCAATACTCATTTCAGTCATGCAAAAATGACACAGGTCTGGCGACTGGGTTTGAGTCCGTACAGTGGTGCTATTCTCTAAAAACACAGCGCCGACACTATGGTTTGTGTTTAGTGGATTTTCAACTTTATACTGTAGATCACAACGTTGTAAATCTATTAAAGACAAACTGTTTCGGAACTCGGCGTAGAGACAGTTTGTCGTTAATGGATTTTCAACTAAATGGTTTAAAGCATAAAGTTCAAAATCTACTAAACACAAACCTGGCGCGGCGCTGTGTCTTTAGAGAATAGCACCACAGCTTCTGCCCTTTCCTACATCGTCACATTACAGGAACCCTTTCCACGCACTAAATTGTCTTGATAAAAAAAAAAACAATGCTGATATATCGAGTGGTTCAAATTTTATTGAGCCAATAATTCAGCGAATTGATGACACGTCTTCGTTAATGCAATTATATTCCTTTATTGAAGCGCAACAAAAAGATGATTTGTGAGTGCTGGCTCAGACGCGGCGACTGTTTGTTGATGAGTGACTTGGAGACAATTTGTTGGCAATCTTTGAGTATGAATTTTGATTTACATTTATAGAGGTGAAAGAGTCACTGGCGTACAACCTAATCGCATGGATTCAGGATATGTTTTTAGACCTGGCACAGAAAATCCGCCGTTCCATAATATAAAAATGCAAACTTCAAGATCAAAATGTCTGTGACAGCTGATATTTATTTACCCAGAATTATGTATTAAATTTATTGATTCAACGCACATCGGTTGCATGGAAACTACAAGCTGGATGGGACATTCATTGAAGTCAAAGCATTCATACCTATTTCTTTTCACTGATGTTTCTATATCGTAGTTAATACCTAATAGATGAAGTCTATATTACGATTAGATAAATGACATTGAGGTAAATTGATAAAATTCTTTCATCATTCAACTTCAAATAGCCAAAGAATCTCCCATTCAAGGAAGTATATAAACGGTTACTAGTTGACACTCCCGTAATCCAAGGGCTGACTTTTGCCTTGGCCAGAGGCTAAGCATTGCTATCCAACGTGGCAATGCCACCAGTCTCTTGGCAACATTTTCGGTTAACGGCGGCGATGCGGAAGAATTTTTTGATGCTATTTTGTTTTTTTTTTTATAGATTGCTTATTGTTTTAATTTTTAGTATATGTATTATTGGTCGACAGTAAATAAGTTTATTTGAGGCACGCACGTCTGTTGTTAGGTTCTTAATTACGTACGCTAACTTAAAAATATTATTTAATTACAAAACGACATGATTATGTAACGCGATAAGAGTTTGAATTATGGTGTTTGTAATGTAAACTTTTTATCGCGTAATTCTTTTTAGAAACAACCTCTGTTTACATCTTTACAAATTGCTAAATACTTTCTATAAATTATGACAAATGTTTGAAATTGCAACCATTATCTATCACTGTGTCAAATAATTTATTGTTTGTGTAAACTTTAAATTAGTCACTGAGGAATTTATTTATATTTAGACTTCTTTTTTTTATTAGATGTTATCGTAATTGGTTCCTTCTGTCTATCAATACAGAGAGTATAGATACTTTCTAATATGAAAAGGGGTAAATTTTGTAATGAGGTATGCAATCTCTGTACCTGCTGGTCGGATTACAAAAATTCTTTCAATGATAAAAAGCTACAGTATGAGTGTCTTATGAATATGATTTTATGGTATATTTTACTTCCATGCGGACGAAATCGCGGATAGAAGTAAGTCATTTATAAGATATACAGAAGGATAATAAGTCAAAATGCGTGGAAGACCAAGGACGTGTATCAAAATCTATTAAAGCTACAAATCTAAATTCCGATTGGCTACAGACAAAGATCGACTCACAGATAGATACATTTGTAGAAAGCGGCTGTTGATCTACATTTCTTATTTGTATTGGCATATCTTCGCATATACTTTGATTTGTAACTTTGACTAATAAAGGGAATTTTTCTTCTCTTTATTATAGTGATTTATACATAACTAAAGCAAAAATGAATAAAACAGAAGACTGGCTTACTACTCTTCCTATAATGAAGTACTTTTATATAACTAAATAGACAGATAGACATAAAGCCTCTCTTTAAAATTTTGTTTCGGATCATTGTGTTTTACAGCAATAAAGGCCCTTGACACATCTATCCACTGTAAGGGTTAACCGCCCTATTTGCCAACATTGCCAATAGGGTAATATTGCCATGGAGTAGATGAAGCAATAAACTGTACAATAATCTTCCAACTAGCTACAAACTGCGTATTAACCTGACATTTATGATAATGACCTAAATTATTGTACACTTCATAAATAAATGCTTTTCCCTTCGACTAACATTAAAAAAAGTATATTAAATTGAATGAATAGCCCTGTATAGGTATGCCGGACCTATTTGAACCTTTTGTTGTATAATTTTCCCATAAAACATCATTATGGTGTTGATAAAAAGAACTAACATTAATGTGACAATGTTTCCTATGGTTTTTAAAAGGGATTGTTTTAGTTTTTACGTCTTTTAAATGTTTTTTAAGAAAGAGAAAGGTTTCGTATTTGGTGTTAAGGTTTGTATTCAATGGGGATTTTTTTAAAGTTTTTCTGTTTTTTATTTATTTATGCATTGTGATGTTTTATACCAAGTTATATTAATGTTTTGCTTGAAGTAATGTTTGTGTTTTAAATAAAATGTGCAGCGGCGCGTTTGTAGTCTAATTAAAATAATTTATATATTTGTTCATAATGCCGTTTTATTTTCATTTGACCGCTCGTTATGAGAGAGAGAAGCTTAATGAGGTCAACTAATTCTGGAAATAATAATGGCGTCGTGTGTTGCTGATCTGTTGAGATTTTTCAATTTAAGCTTTTGGTGCCGGATACTGAATTAGTGCGGGTTTCGTACTGTACACGAGTGGTTTCCTTTTTCGTACTTGTTAATTTTTCTCGCGATATTTGTGGTCTTGGCGACGTCTGTGCACCGCACCGATGTCTCACAGAGTTCTTGCATCAATTGCATGAAGAAATGTGCAGTGCGACATTTGCACTGTCCCAGTGCTATAATATTCGCTTAAATTGAAAGATCCCTAACATCCTCTTTCTAACATTCAATCAGTCAGCTATATAAAAATAACAACCCCACAAGTCCATTTCCCCCCCCACTCGCACTATCTTCAGGAAATAAGCATAAAAGTTAGGAACGCTAGAATATCGTTAACACGTTGTCGTGCGCCAATCACGATGCGTTATTCGATCACTGAGGCGCGAGCGCTGCCAATTTTTGTCCAATCTCATGGATTTCCGGCGACGGCACTCGACTTCCGGAGGCGAGGAAACGAGCCGTCATGGCGGATATGTTCGCCAGCATGTTGGAGCGATGAGAATGGTGGTAAGAGTATCATTTCCTTTTTAAAGTTGTACCTAAGGAGATATTGATGGGTTACATTGTAATACATGGAATAGATTTGATTGTCTTTTGATTAGAATAACGTGGACAAGATTATTTACTTCACAGAAAATGATTTTGTTTGAATGTAAAAAAGGTACCTACTGTAGGTGTTTTGAACTCTTTAGGACATTTTCAGGTAAAATTATACACTCATAACATCACGTCTGTAATCCCCGAAGGGTATAGGCAGAGGTGTACCCTGTGTGTGTATTAGTACACACACATTTAGCCAGTTATGTTTGAGTCATTTCACCAGTTATTGGGGGCGAGCCTATTGCCATCAACCGAGCACAAATCCAGACTCCGAGGCTACTTCTGAGAAATTCAAAAAACACAAAAACACTAGTCTTCCTCGGGCAACCCCTCCCTGCGTCAGACGCGTCCAGACGACGGCGCGGGCAAAAGCACCAAAGAGGTAGGTGACTTAATTCGGGTAAAACCGCGAGCCTATATATAGCTAGTTATGTATAAAAGTTTTTGCAGTAGGTAAGTACACGAAGGTCAAATATAATGAGTATATTAGCGGTAACATTACGATGACGATAATATTTTTAGATATGAGCACATAAGTAATATAAGAACGTTTAGCCTAATCTGTGAGTAACTCTGACTGCAATCATGTCAAGGTTGTGCAAGTAATAAAATAAATAAAATAAAATAAAATAGCCTTTATTGCCGTTACCTTTTGTTTTTACAATGTCTAAATCGTACATGCCTACTTTCTAATATAACTAAAGTATTTATAAATTTAATCTAATCTAACATATAATAGTGCTTAACTTATCGGCAGCTGGATGTTTATCTGAAACAGCTTGTCTGTCGACAAAGGCCTCCTCTAAAGATTTCCACATGTTCCTGTCTTTCGCTAGACGGGTCCATACCGGACCAGCTATTTTCTTTATGTCATCTTCCCATCTTTTAATTTGTCTACCTCTATTTCTTTTACTATCCCTTGGATACCACTCTGTTATAAGCTTTGTCCATTTTTCTTTACTTTCTCTTAGCATATGCCCCGTCCATCGCCATTTTAACTGTCTGTAAGTGGTACGTGCATTCTTAAATTTTGTTTTTGTTTTAATTTCTTTTAGTTTTACTCTGTCCCTTCTTTTAATACCCAATATACTCCTTTCCATTCCGTTTTGGCAAACTTTTAATTTACTTTCCAGTTGTTCTGTTAGGGCCCATGTCTGACAACCATATAATAAGCATGGCATAATGCATATTTCGTACACTTTCTTTTTTGTTCTCATAGGCATATCTTTATCCTTCATTATTTCGCTGAGAGACCAAAATCGTTTCCAAGTATTATTTATTCTTCTTTCCATTTCTTTTTTCATACAATCTTCTATGGATATAAGTTGGCCCAAATATATATATTCCTCTACATAGTCTATTTGTTCATTATTTACTAATATGGGGTCTTTACTTTGGGAATTCGTCATAATTTTGGTTTTGGTAAGATTCATGGTCAAGCCGGCTTCAGCACTTTCGTTCGATAATTGCTGCAACATTAGTCCCAAACTTCTCGCGTCCTCCGAGAACAAAATTAAATCATCCGCAAAGCGCAAATGGCTAAGATTTTCACCATTTATATTGAGGCCATTTTTGGTCCAGTTCAGGTTCCTGAAGATCATTTCCAGCACTGCTGAAAACAATTTCGGTGAAATAGGATCTCCTTGGCGTACACCTCTTTTGATTGGGAATTCCAAACCTGTAGATTCCAGTTTAACTTGTGCTGTGCTCGCTGTGTAAACGTTTTTAATTATTCTTATATATTTTGCTTGCACCCCTTGTCTTTCCAAAGCGTCCCATATATACTCATGTTCTAGTGTATCAAACGCTTTGTTAAAGTCAACGAACCCTAAGTAATATATTTTATTATATTCTCTATACTTTTGTAGAATTTGTCTTAGAGTGTGGATATGATCTATAGTCGAGAATTTGCTTCGGAAACCAGCTTGCTCCTTAGGTTGGTTTTCTTCTAGTGTGTTGGTGATTCTACTTAGCATAATTTTTGAAAAGATCTTATATATGTTGGACATTAAACTGATCGGTCTGTAATTTCCTATGTTGCCTTTATCTCCCTTTTTATGCAGCAGAATGATTGTCGATTTAGTCCAGTCTTCCGGGATGATTTCAGTTTCTAATATTTCATTGAATAGGTGTGTGAGTTTTGGAGCTATCACTGGGAGCGTAATTTTTAGTAATTCATTTGTGACTAAGTCTGATCCTGGTGCTTTATCTAGTTTTTGTGTCTGAATAGCTTTTATTGTTTCTGCGTTTAGAATTGGTTTTACCTCATCTGTGTTTCCTAAGTTATATATATTTTTTTTAATGACTTGTTCTCCTTTTTGACTTTGGTATAAATTTCGATAGTATTCCGTAGCAATAGTTAGTATTTCTGGTCTTTTGCTGGTCTTTCCATCATCTTTATTTTTCATATTTGGAATCCAGTGCTTTTTGTAAGACATCTCTTTTAACGCCTTTTTTATTCCTCCCGTTTTTTCTATATGTTTTTTTAATGTTCTTAATCTTTTTGATTTCCGTTCTCTTCTAAGTTGTTCGCTTATCTTTTTGCTTATTTCAGCTATCTTTTGGTTATTATTATTGTATTTTTTGTTTCTTTGTTGTAAGAGTTCTTTCCGTTCTTGTAGTAATTGCTTACTTTTCGATGATAACGCTTTCTTACTGGTCAAGTTTACTTTTTTAGTTTCTGTATTTAAATTCTTTAGCAATCTGTTATATTTTTCTTGAATCGACATACATTCTTTTTCCCCACCTTGTAGGCATCTTTTAAGGTTGTTCAAAAGTAGGTCCGGGTTACCCGTGCATTCAATGGCTTTTATACTGTTATGAAATTTCCTCGCTCTTTTGGCACTTATTCCTGATAGTTTTGCTCTAACCATTCTATGATCTGTGTTGAAATTAAAGTTGTTTAAAATCGATATATCTTTGAAAACTTTTACATTATTAGACATAATAAAATCAATCTCATTTTTATGCTGGCCATTAGGAGAAATCCACGTCCATTTCTTTGATGGTTTCTTTTTGTAGAAACTGTTTAGAATGCTTAATTTATTTTCTATAGCAAAGGATACTAGACGTGACCCATTCATACTTCTTTTGCCAAAACCATGATTTCCTATAGTATATTCTTCTCCTCTCTTTTGTTTTCCAATCTGTCCGTTAAAGTCACCC
Organism: Hoplodrina blanda; assembly: GCA_949316365.1. Lineage (NCBI taxonomy): Eukaryota > Metazoa > Arthropoda > Insecta > Lepidoptera > Noctuidae > Hoplodrina > Hoplodrina blanda. The sequence goes on from OX438590.1 coordinate 1,425,102, forward strand.
ATAAGTATTATATTTTTGGATGCATTTGCAATGGTAGATCGTATATCTTCGTAGAATTTTTCGATTTTTGTTATGTCTTCCTTTTTATTTGCTTCGGTAGGCGAATATGCCTGTATTATAGACCATATTCGTTCTTCCTCACCATCTACAGGTAATTTTATGTTGAGAAGTGCAATCCGTTCTGAAATCCCTCTTATTTCGTGTATGTTTTTGGAAAGGTTACTTTTAATCATGAATCCGACTCCGTATAATCCGGGCGTCTCCCCTATGTGATGTAATATGTATTTCCCATGGTCTTCTATTCTTTCCCCAAATCTTCTTATTTCACAAATCCCAATAATGTCCCATTTTATTTCATCTAGTGCTATTTCCAGTTCCTGTAGTTTTTCTGTAGTTGCTAGTGATCGACAGTTTATGGTTGCTATATAGATATCTTTACATTTATTTTTCCTGTTGTTTTCTATCTTTAGAGGGTCGTGGTCATTTTCCCCCACGATGACCAATCGGCTTGGGGGAGGTTGGTAGTTTCTAGTTATTTTATGTTCTATATTTCTATGTTGTTGTGTTTTCCGGTTGCCGATAGTTAATTGTTATTGCTTATTATCCGCCGTTTTAGAAGAGAGGGAGTTAGATCTGCTTCTCATTACATCAAAAGCATTACGTCTATTATTTTGCGATGGTGTGCAGACCTGTTGCTTTCTTGCCTGTGTATAGTCTTGTGGTGATGATGATATTTCCCTCTTTCTTTTATCATTGGTTGTATTATTTTCCTTTACAATAAGCTTGTCATAATTAAGGTATGCTACATTTCCTTTCTTCCTTTCTTCTTTTAATTGAGCTTGTAGCAATTTTCTCTTTTCCAAAACCTCTTTAGAATAATCCTCTGTGATATATATGTCTTTGAGATTTTTTCTGGCTTTCATTACTTCATTTTTCTTCCATATATTGGCAAAGGATAACAGAATAGGTCTCGGCTTACCATCTGATTTTTTCTTTCCAATGCGATACATTTTGTTTATATCGTATTCTCCAATGTTTATATTTAGGTCTTTATTAAATATCTTCTTCACCTCTTGTATAAGTACTGATGTAGATTCTTCTTCCTCCCTTAGTCCAAAAATAATTATGTTGTTTTGTTTTTTTCCTCTTTTCAAATATTCTATTTCTTTTTCTAGGTGCTCTAATTTTATCTTTAATTCATTATTTTCTGCTATGATAGGCTTTAGTTTTTCGTCAATTTTTTCCATTATTACATTAGTTATAGACTCTTTCAAATCCGTTATTTGGTTCTGCATTTCATTTTTCATTTTGTCAAATAATATTTGAAATTGTTCTTCCATGTTGGAGTTTATAGATTCTTTGCGTGAAATGGAACGCAGCCGGAAGTGGTACGATTTCAATTTTTACGTTGGTAACACCGATGTGGTAAATGACAATGACAGTGATGGTGTCAACCTGACAGTGTCAACTTGACAGTGACAACTATGACGTTTATACTAATGATTGTGACACAATTTCTAACCTCAATCCGGTATTCGTTGGTAATTATTTGTTGAAAATCTGCTTAAGTGTAACGATTACTGCATCAAAGATACTTGTATCACAATTCCACAGCACTTATAATTGTGTTTTTACTATTCACCGTGTCCAGAAGTCCGTAAATGTATTTTTAATCACAATAAGTTTGAGGACTGCACTACAACGACGTTTACGTTTCGAGCACCGGAACCGGAAAACCACGTTGTGCAAGTAAGTGATATTAAATTATGGGAACACGTAAAGGTGATCTACCAAGCATCTACTTGCCTAACAGTTGCCAGCATCTATCAACAAGCTGTTTAGTAAAAGTTGTAAAGATTATACTAATGGAAATTTAATTCTCAATTACGAACAATATGGGGATCGGCTTCCAGTCTAACCGGATGCAGCTAAACTACTTTTACATGGAGCGACTGCCTATCTCATCTTCACGACCCGAATCCAGTGACTGGGTAATACAATAATTCTTGGTAAGACTGGTTGTTGGACTTTGAGATTTCTTATACTAGAATAATCTTAATCCAATCAACAATTCAACAAAAATCTACAACAAAATCTAATGTACAGAAATCTATATAGAGTTTGTATGATGTAAAATCAGAATAATAGCTTTTTACTGTATACATGTGAGTTTAAAAGGTTATACCAAAAATCATTTTTTAGAATTTTTGTTTGTCTGACTGTCCGTCTGTCTGTTTGTTTCGGCTAATCTCCAAAACGGTTGAACCGATTTTGGCGAAACTTTCACTGGCAGATAGTTGATGTTATAAGGAGTAACTATTTTAGAAAATATTTTAGAAAAGGAAGTAATTATTTTAGAAAGAGATTAAAGTTCCGCGTAATTAAAAAAAAAAAAAACCGCCTTCAAAATCTACAAAATAAAAAAAATAACTTTAGTTTTGGAAGTCGGTGGCTTTGGTTTTGTTTTTTGTTATGTAGATATTGCCACCGACTTCCAAAACTAAAGTTATTTTTTTTATTTTGTAGTTTTTGAAGGCGGTTTTATTTTTTTGTAAAAAAGCTTTTTATTTTTCACTTTTTAGTGCTTGTGTGTTAATGTTTGAAATCCTTACAAAAAGCCCTTTCAAACAATACCTCACACGATATATTTAATTTTGAAAAGTAGGACGTACCCCCTCCCCCTTTTCCTTCAGTCAGTCATCGACTACACGTATAAACAAAGCAATTTTACTTGTTACGATAGTTATGCTGTGATTCTATAAGGGGTTCCGTTCCATATCTCCGAAGTTCATCATCAGATCATGACAATATTTCTATGGGACCTATTCGGAAGTATAACTCTTTCAAACAAAAAAAGAATCATCCAAATCTATTCATAATTGGCTGAGAAATCAGGTAACATATATACAAAAAAAAACATACGCGCCGAATTGAGAACCTCCTTCTTTTTGAAGTCGGTTGAAAACCCTTTGATAACTAACTTTCATGCGAAAGTAATCGCGGACGTAAACTAGTATCAAATTATCCAATTGACGATTTTTTTCTAATCCAGACTAAAAAGCTACATAAACAAAAGAAACACGCAAAATCAAAAGAAAATCACAAATGTTCATCAAGTTCTGAACTCCCGAAGCTTTCGATCAAAACTTGTCGATAACATGGTTGTATAAAATGTATAAATATTCACCGTTTGATGGTTGAACCAACTTTTTCATTTCACTTGGAGTTTGGGAGAGATTGAAACAATAACAGGGGTCTGAGGACTGAGGAGTGACGTCCCTGGGGAGCTGCGCGTCTTGCGCCCTCTGACGGCGGTCCGAGTGGGGGCGAGTAGCGGGCGGATTATCTTTGGGGTTTGTTTAGAGCTGTCAAAATCGATAGTATTAAATTGACAAGGTCAACGTTGATCCAGGTCGTATTTTAGACTTTTAGACTCGTTAGGCCTAGTATAAACCTGCTAAGGTAAAAGTATTTGATTCGAGTGTCATATTTAGATAACTATCTAATAGCATTTTGTTTTTGTTTTTTCCGTGCACTTAGGGAGGGCCTCTGTTTCGCTATAAGATTTTCTAAAGTTAAAAATAAGCTGTGTTTATTTTAGCGTATATTAGCGACCCGCTCGGCTTCACACGAGTACGATGTAACTAAATATACGTAGGTGTAAACCTTCCTCTTGACTCACTCTGTCTATTGATTAAACCGCAATAGAATCCGTAGCGTATTTTAAAAGATCTAAGCGTACTAGAAATTAATAATAAAAAAATACATGTCGCATAGAGGGCTATCATTCACATAATTAATGATCTTATAGTAACCATATTAATAACCATTTTAAGTGACATAATAAACAGAGAATTTCTTTTGTTCTTCTCCATCCTTAAAAAACGCTATCTGCTAACAGTCGAACCCCACCCTCAACAGTATATTGATTGGATTTAGCGAATTCAATATAGATGTTCTATTGTATCAGAGCTGATGGTTATTTGCTTATCAAATTCTTTTCTTTGTTTCTTTTGATAACTGACTCGAAGATTGAATAAAATGTACTGTTTTCAATATTTTGAAAGTTATGTTGAAATAAAAGTGGTTTTTAAAATAGGTTGTATAGTTTTACACGTTAGAAAAGTTTTCATTTCAATAGGACTTTCAGACATCCAAGACTCTTCTTATTTCATTTCATCCACAATTATGAACTTGTTGGTCTAGTAGTCGCAAAGCTGCACTGCTGAGCATGAGTTCGATTCCCAAGTCGGGCAAAGTGTTATTGGGTTTTTCCATCAGGAATTTCTCAGTAGCAGCTTTTAAAGTCTGCATTTGTGCCCAGTTGATGGCAATAGGCTTGCCCTCTATTTCATAGGACTTAACAATTATAACTGGCGAAATGTGAATTTACTAATGGGTACCTACACCTCTGCCTAACCCTTCGGGGATTACAGGCGTGATGTCATGTTTCTACAATTACCATGTACACATCATACCTATCATTAAAAATTGCTAATAATACTGTAAACGTAAGTACATTACCACACACAAAAACCACAATATTTTTCCCGGTTTTAACTTAGACAAGGTCAGAATTCAAAGGATAATAAGACGATGCGGTTATACAACAAAAAGCGGCCATTATACGGAAGTCGAGTGATCCTCATTATGTTGTTGAGATGCGCTCGCGCATCAGCTTGTGTATCCTCCCACTGATGATTTAATATTTTTTGGAGGATATGGCTCAATTAAAAGACCGTAAGATTGGAAAGATTTAATGTTTCGAAATGGACTTTTATTTTTAACAAGCAAATTATGTTATTTTGTCAATGATTAGGAGCTCCATGTATCATAGTGATAAACGGAAGTAATCAGTGATGAATTGGTTGTAACATTGTACTTGTGATGTAATACAAAGGTATAAAGGGAATAAGGTTAAAATATAAGGTAAGTATGTAATATGGGAATCAAGAATATAGAACATATGTAAAAACAAGTTGATTGAGATACCTACCTACGTACCGCAAAGTCCTAAACTATCCCATCGGAACACAATAATAGAAAAAAAAATATCCAATTTGCTAGATCTAGGTGTGCCAAATTACAGCTAATTCCGTTCAGTCGTATAATTGTGAAAAAGTAACAAAAATTCACCCATTCAAAAATACATCCTCACAAAATTATATATAATTTTAGTAGGAGGCTCTCAAAATGGTCTTTAAATATCAGGAAGATCTCCAAATTATCTATTTTTTTAAGGATGTAAAATCATCAATTGGCTTTTTCCGCATCTGGACAGAGAGGGAGTGTCAGACTCTTATTACTTATAATGCCCATTGCGTTCCAAGGCTGCGGTGACTCTTTCAAACAAATTCTACAACCCTGGCAGGCATTGGCCCTAACAGGCCTCGTCTACTGTGCTGACAGCTCATTAAGGCGCGCATGGGACACAACGTGCCGCTGACCCGGGCTTGGTTCTGACCGGACGGCGAGCTTCCCAACGCTCGCTGTCCGCTGGCCCATTATATTTGAGGCTAGACTTAGTTTTAATGTAACGTAAACTACACACAACTCTACATAGTCTTTAGGAGAGAGCAGATCCACAGATAAGCTACCGAACAGGTAGCATTTTTTTTGTATCCATAGCAAAAAGTATTTAATCACTTCTTAGTAGTTTTTTAAAGATGATTTATTATATCAATGTTTTTTATTTCTTTAGTGCTAAGTAATGTTTTTTTATGGAGACAAGATAGAAAGTCAATTCGTATCTAGCTTTCTCTTCACACGTTCTAAAGAGGAGTCTAGATGTAAGTAATCTAGATTAAGTGCTTACGCAAAATTTTATGGGTCGAAATCAAATCATTTGTTTCAATTAGACCATTAAAAGGTACTTTTGAGTGACATGATGTAAGAAAAAGAAATTGAATCTAGTTGCTCCTTCCAAAAGGTAGTTTCGTATGGAGAATGGGCAAAATCTCCATACTTACTGTCTTAAAATTTATCATACATGAATACGATGTATCTTGCATTAAAACTTCTATATTATTATAATATGTACAAAGTATTACAAATTAGGAAATAAACTCAGAATAGACACTATTCATTAAAGATTCAAGTAATTAAATCGGAATCAATAAAAATGAAGGTGATCCGTAAGAAATTATAAATTATATCATAACTACTTAGAGCCTAAAATTAATGTTAGGTACCTTCAAATGTTTTTTCATGTATGATCAATGTTTTGACGATGATAATTTAAAGTTTTTGATGTAAATACTGTTGTACTGGTGTACTTTTTTGAATAAATAAATATATAAGCCTAGCTGATGGCCAGCTCACAAATCTAAAATGACTTTTAACTTGTCTAAGCTAGTTTTTTTTTGTGCTGTACCGCTTTTTCATATGTCCTCGTCGTCGTTGAAGTAATATAACTTCATTAAGAGTTATAATATCTCGTAAACATACATTCTAAGAAGATTATTGTAAGTTTATGTATGGTTGTTCAGCATTTATTTTAATTTATTTATTTTATATCTTCTAATTTTGTCCCCACAAGGTGGACTGACCTGGTAAAGGTTGCGGTAACCGCTGGATGCGGCCGACGTATCTTGGCGGCTCTGAAGTTAGCCGATTGCTGCGCAGTAAGCAATTTCGTTTCTATAAGATCCATTGCGCAGGCCAAACAGCTATCTTCAGACCGCCAAGATACGTCGGCCGTACTAAAGGACTGGTCATTGTGGCTATCTTTAGGTGAGACCTATGTTCAGCAGTGAACGTTGTTCTGCTGATATGATGATGATGATCTAAAATAATAATTAACCCAAACACAAAACTAATAACAAAGCTGCTTCAACTATACACATCAAAAGTGTCTAGGGATCAACATCCCTAACATTTGTTAGGGATGTTGATCCCTAGACACTTTTGATGTGTGTATTAACAGACGAATCTATGAACGCTGTTTCTAGCTGTTTCTTCGAGAATTCACTCAACATAAATTCACAATGAAAACACTAAAAATACTGTAAAATAATTGTAGAATAACTCAAACGCCTGCTCGCTAGTATTATACACAAAAAAAACTATCAAAAAACCATCTTTATACATTATACAGCTCACGATAGAACGTAAATCGCGAGTCGGTCGTAACTTGAGCAATTTAGGTTGTACTAGCAACAAAACATAGTTTTTATATATCGGAAGTAGCAAAATACATATTTATCGCAGTAGTTACATCAAATACGAGTTGCTAGCACAAAATGTACGGTGCATTTGTGGCTCGCTGTGTGACTGATTGTCGCGTGACACACTGACGAACAAGACACGTAATAAATGGCTAATTTATTCTGCTGGAGCGAGCGATGACGGGCTTAATTTATGTGACATACTTGAGTTATTGGAGGTACTGTCCCCTGGACGTGGGTATCTGTAGGTACCTCTTCTTTCTTCTTTGGCCTCGCCTTTTCCCGGTACGCGAGGTCGCCTTTTCCGATTTATTTCGGTCTTCTGCGTCATCTTCCGTAAGTCCTATCTACCTTAAGTCCTTTTGGACCTTCGTCATCCATGTGGTCTTCTTCTTTACCTCTTCTTTGTAGCCATGGAGAGGCTCTTTTTGGCATGATATTGTTCGTTATAAAGTACGTTCGGTAAAAAGTTACATTTTGTTTAATGAAATACTTTTTTAATTATTACTTTGTTTGATGAATGAATTATTTTGGAATATTTTATATATATGGCACGTGTTAGACCGCCTAAAAAAAGAACGTGGAGTAATAAAAAGTGTAGCAGCAATACTTGTCGAAGTGGCTGAGACATACTTAAAATATTGCCGAATATAGCCGGGCCATATTTACAACATTGTTGCTAATGTATAGCAGCCACAATACTAATGTATTGCCGTGAAAATATGGCCCGTTTACAAGCATTATAAGATAACCATCTAAATGTCTACATTTTCACGAACATGCGAATCGGTCATGCTTTTCAGTAATTATTGATTATGAATTAAATCGGTTAGCCAATATTTTGACCGTCGTTAACGGAACATTTAACTAGATAACCATTAAAGCAATTTCGTTTCAATAAAGCTGTCAACAATAATTCACAGTAGCAAATTCTGAACTAAATTCAAATCAGTTATTATCTTCAGTGAATTAGGTAAACATGAAACACGTACCGATTAATCATTGGTTTAAAGATTTTTTTTGGTAATTAAAATGTATAATGTGAGAGGTTTTACGTGTCGTCCGCGATGACCGTGTATCACGGCAGCTCGAACGTATATTATAGTAAAGTTACTGATGTCATTAATCAATTCGTTTTTTTGTGTGTAAATGCGATTTTTATTGTCCGCGAACGAGTCGTGAATCCATTTGTGTTAATGAATGCCGCAAGGTGGCCCCCGATTAATCCAATGTCATTTTGTAATAATGTTTGTAATCAGGCTCCCTTAGTTTTTGCAACTTGTCCCTGTGTTCCCCTCCGGGCCACGGACTTGTAAAAACTGTGTGAAGATGACAGTTGGCGGTTTGTGTTTTGTTTTGTTTTAATATCGGATTTTTGGAGATTTCAGGGGAACGTTGTTTGTGTAGTGGAATAATCTTTAAAGCAGTATTAGATTCCTGTTTGATGAGAATGTTTGTCTTTGTTTAAAATTATATCTTATGTAAAGAATCACTCTATTGCTCTAAAAATGTTTAATTCTACACTAAAATAATAATAAATAATACCAGCATATTACTGTCCTACTTGGCAAAGGTTTCTTTGCATACAGATAAGGCATGAGCATTGATCACCACGCTTAGTAATTCCTAATGGAAAAACCCTAAAACACTGCCCGACCTGGGAATGTAACCCAAGGCGTTATGCTCAGCAGTCGCGCTTTGCGACTAGACCAACGAGGCAGTCAAACCTTGCCATATGAGGTACTACCTTATATACTCCATGTATAGTGTATACCTTTACTATTACCTAATGTTACAATGTAAACTCTACGTATGCTAATCTACTAGATAATGTAAGAAAAACAAAGTCAGTATCAGCTGCCTGTCACTGTCAGTCACCAGGAATTACATGTGAAATTGAATATGTTTAGTTAGATTTATAGCTAGTTCTACGTTTTGAATTCACTTTTTCAATTGGACGTTCACAAAGGAGCCTAAGTGCTTGTTGAGGATTGTCTGCCATATTTTGTAGGGGACCCAAAATAATACTTATATTTTTAGATCTAATTTAAGTAGTTAGGTACAAAAAAAAAGCTACTACTGAGCATGAGGTTATTGGGTTCAATTCCCAGGTCGAACAAAATGTTATTGGGTTTTTCCCTCAGGAATTTCTCAGTAGCAGCCTCGGAGTCAATAGGCTCGCCCCCTATTACATGGGGCTTAAAAACATAACTGTGTAATGTTATGTTGTAATGTGTGTTGTAATGTTATGTTATGTATTTTTAATTTTTTTTAAACCTGAATAGGATCTGTTCTATACATTTTGATTATGGAGAATCATTTTTAAATATTTCAAAATTATAAATTGCACCTACTTCTCTCTGTTAGGATATCAAAAAGTTCAATTAGGTGCACCTTGTTAAGCCTGGTAACACTTATCACAAGTTCAAGCATTTCCTTCGGGGTCCGAGGTGGCGCCTGCCACGTCGTGACGTCATATTTGGGCTGTCAAACTGTGGCATGTGGGAAACAACGGACATGTGTAAGTGATCGAGGGTTATGACACAGTGCATCACTGTGCAGTGAATCAAGTATGAAGGTGGCATGATTCTGTATCAGATTTTGTTTGATGCCGTTGTAAAAATTTTCCCCGTAACAAGAATAAAAACATGAAATGTTTTATTTTACAGTTGTTTAATTGTCATTAAATTAAGGAAGGTAGTAGAGCAAGTTGAAATAGGTGTATAATTTTTGAATTTAAACACTTTTTGTAGCTTAATTTCGAGACATATTTATGATTTACTAGCTTTTGTCAAATTATCATCTGTTCAGTGGTTTTGCCGTGATGAGGCAACAAACAAACAGACGGAGTTACTTTCATATTTATAATTTTTGCGTGGATTTTTAGAGTGCCTTATAGAGTTACAGCAACTGTTATAACTAACATAAAAAAAACTGCTGCCACAATAATGTTTCAAAAATAAATACATTTTAAAAGCTCCATTCCACATTATCCTTCCGACTATCCCTACTGCTGAACTCCCACAGTACGAGACAGTGACGCTGCAGTCTGCGCCGGCGCCGCTATATCGACGTTATTACGACGGAGACCAGACGACAGTAATAGTGGGCCACAAGGAATTCAACATATTTTGAGGAGCCAGTAAGTATGATACAAATTGGTACAAGCATATGTTGATACGGGAAAACAGAAGATATTTCATAGGCCTTTAAATAAAGGTCTACTACTGCTGATCATGCGCTTCTCAATTAACGAAACAATACTAATTTAACAGATTAAAGAGACATCATATTGAAAACTTTTACTGTACTATCGATTCAGTAAAGTTTATCTTAGACATCACTGGCATCGGTGAAGGAAAAGATCGTGAGTAAACCGGGACTTATACCAGCCTAACTGTCCTACTCAAACCATGTCAGAGGCCCTTGAGGCGGTTTAGAAATTCTGACACTAGGGTGTGGGGTCGTAAGACCTTACTGCCCACACGATAAAGAAGAGTAAAATCAGCTGTTCTATACATGTTGACCTTGTAGGAATAAATAAATAAAATATATTTTCGAACAATCATTTTTACATAGTATAAAACAAAGTCGCTTTCCGCCGTCTGCTACGCTTAGATCATTTAAACTTCGCAACGGATTTCATGGGGTTTTCATTAATAGATAATGAGTAATTTAAGAGACAGGTTTTGTATTTGCTTTGCGAAGCCAGGGCGAGTCGCTGGCTTGCAATGATAGAAAAGAGTATGCCTAGATGGTTCGGTCATGTTGAAAGGATGAGTGAAAGACGATTAAAAAAAGGTGATATGGCAGAGGTGAGTGGAAACGCAGGGAGGGGTCGCCCTAGGAAGACCTACACTGACCTTATTGGTGAGGTTCTTTAGAAAGGTCAGGTGCGCAGTAGGTATCTACTCGTAACCGGCGTGCTTGTATGACGAGATATATGAACGTAGATGAGGCGAAAGGAGTATGTAAGGATCGTAGCAGGTGGCGTTCTGTGGATTCTGTTTATATATGTATGTGTACTGCAAACTTTTCTGAGCCGTTAATATTATTTTTTCGACCATGACGAGCGGAACAACTGCTGGATTTCATACTTTACCTTACCCGAAATTGCACGAATCTATAGGTACCTAGTTACATACACAAATCTCAATGATATCTGAAGTTCCCAGTAAAACTCAGTCCCACGCTGGGCACAGCATTTGGACTGAAGCAACGCGAATATATCGACAGATCCGATCTTATCGGCGTCTGCGCACACCGACTGACAGGATTTTAATTAGCGCCGAGATTTCAACGATTTGGTGAGATGGTACTAAGAAAATTTATAAAATAGAGATGTATGAATAGAGGAAAGTAAGATTTTAAAGTGTGATTATCTCTAATTAACTTAAAATGCAGTGTCATCAAGCACAGATAACGTTGCTGTGTTTGTCCGAAATACAAGATCCTAACTCTTAATGTACGAGGAGTCGATCGTTAACTGTTGTCATTTTCGAATGCACCCATCGTTGCATCGTATTTCTTAATTTGTAGCCCTAAAGTACTACAATACGTATCGTAGTACTTTAAATGATTTTTTTTTAGTACCTACATTGTCTTTACAACTAATTTTAAAACTTTTTTTTAAAGAGTAGGTATGTTTGGGGTTTCTTGACTACTTTTCTCTATACGAAATTAATTTTTTGGATGGGCAACTAGTTAAAATTATTGTTTCTTTTTTTGTGAATAAGTCAAAGTCAAAGTCAAAACATTTATTTCAATTAGACCATTTACAGGCACTTTTGAATTGTCAAGGAGTCGGTCAGTTAGTCAGAAAAATGAAGCTAGTTGCTCGTTCCAAAACGGAGGTAGGCCTCTATGGAGAAGAACGAGCAAGAAACTCCACGGCACTCTTTTAAATTAGGTTTTTACAAAATCTTGGTTACATTATTATTCTTGTTGATTCTACATGTGATCACAATGAAGATGAATATAAAACAGTAGTTAAAAATAATAAAAATAAAGATGTAAGCCATAGCAGTTAAGAGATGACCAATCCCAACTGACAGCACCCGTTCACGAGCATGACGCATGGATCAGCACCACCTAGCTCAACCATTATGGAGGGAGCCAAATGATCCAACACACGCGCCACCATCAGCGAGATAATAACTATCGAAAGTGCCTTTTAATGGTCTAATTGAAATAAATGATTTGATTTTGACTTTGTTGTGTCGTACAACACACAAAATAGCATAAATAATCAGCATTTTAGTATTTTTTTTCTATAACGGAAATATGTCATTTCGCTTCTAATTATTCTTTTATAGCTACAAGGCAAAAGCCCTCTATACCATACAAAGAAGATTTATGAGAAACAAGCATTAATCGTATTACCTGACCCTTCTACAATTCAATTAAGCTGTAATAAAAAATCGCTGTCATCCATCTCGTACAACTTTATAAGTTCATATCATACTGCGCCGGCGCAGACGCGTTGTAATGGCACCGTTTACTAAAGTACGACACATCTCTTGTGACGTGCGACATGACTTCATTGGGTTTTCAATTAACAGGTGGCCGTTAGGGTTATCGAAAGAGTATGGATGGAAAATTATTGTTAGTCTGTGGTATTATTGATTGGCTACTCCTTGTGACTTCGTATGTGGTACTTATATTTTATAATATAACATTACGGCAGAGGTGTACCCATTAGTACACGCACATTTCGCCAGTTATGTTTAAGTCCCATGTAATAGGGGGCGAGCCTATTGCCATGAACCGGGCTCAAATCCAGACTCCGAGGCTGTTATTGAGAAATTCCTGATGGAAAAACCCAATAACACTTTAATAATTATTATATTATGTATATTTCAAAACCGTTTTCTGAATTATGTATATTGATAAAAACAACTTATTTTTCCAAGAATTATTTGAAACTGTTCCATTACTAGTACCTTTGCCTCATTTGGTAACCCTACGGATGGCGCCAACCACTTTTGTTCTTTTTTCAAACATTCAAACTTTGTAACTAAGTACTTCAAAGTACCTACTTTTAAGTGCACACCTACTTACGTTGAAAATAGGCCAAATCTTTACATCTTCTAGCAAGTACTTGAGCTACCTATTAAGTTTTGTAAGGCCTACTTCGCCAAAACGTAACTCAGAATTAAACACAATTAACACGAGGCTAAATTACAGTATGTCATTCACAATAGCCCAATGTTGGCAACTTTTAAAATAACTCTGGCTGGTGCAGTCAGGCCTAATAGCATAACTAAAAAAAACTGATAAAAAAGGCGCACAATTTGCATGACAAAAAGTACTAGTAAAACTTTATTGATTTACCAATCTCATTCAAAGGTACGAAAAAAAATCTATTAAAAAAAAAGTAATAAAACCTATGTTTCAATTTCAATATGATGTAAGAGATGGCAACACCGCTGTAACAAGTCTCACGGGGCGAGCTTGATTTCTAATAACGTATCGTTTGATCAGCATTACGAGTACATCGACAGCGGCGGTTGAGACACGCAGAACACGCCCATGTCGATTTGCAGATGACGTTAAAGATCAGCATCTCAATGTTTGCTGAGTAAGAGTTGGCTAACAGTTCATTAACGAGAACAAAAAAATAACATTAATATGTTGAATTCAGGGCCCATTTTCCCATTTTCACGTTCCCAAAACAGCACGGATTTTTTTAAATTGTTTATGATACCGTAATGTTGCTTATCGTATTCCATCCACTATAAAAACGTATTACAATACTCTATCATGTAACAAAGTATCAAATTCTCTATTACAAACTCATTGTCCATAGACCCGTTAAAAACCTCACGCACTGGCAACTTTTGTTACAACGTATTTAAAAAAAGCTACGCACAAAATGCCAACATCATAAAACAATTTCGATTCAAAAAAAGAACAAACAACTTTTTTGTCGATACATCACTGATCTCAATATGGAAATCGATATTAAAATCGATAGAAAGGGACGGACGTACAAAAATCACGAATCATTGCATCGTGATCTGTTTTTTTCAACGTCTCAATAATAAATTTGGACACAAAATAAATAGTTATATCTCAGCGTGCCGTAATTACGTTGTTAATAAGTACAATGCAGCGATCTGAATCAATCGGGACGTCATTTGCTTGACGTTTCAATCAGCATCGCATTGTTTGTATTGTATGTTTAATATGTATAGATTGTGTTACCGATATACTGGTTTTTTTGTTGGTCCATTGTGAGATGACGGCTTGTTTTTGTTTAAGAGTTGGACGGACGCGGCGGGCGCCCGACGAGTCCGTGTCATGTATTGAAACGTCTTTGTAATTTGTTATGAAATATTAGGCCGATAGATACGAGCGTCTTGATCAGATATTAAAAACTGACGGTTCGATTTTTGAATTTATAAAATGGAACGCGGATTTTTGGCGCGACGTTGAAACTTGTGCGAAAGTGACTTGAGAGATCTTTGACATAATTCTTTTATTTAGATTAGGTAAGGAACTCTCAGCTAAGCGCTTATTTCTTGTAGGTATAATTTACTTACTGTAAAGCAAGCCTTATTTTTATTAGGATCTACGTTCCTAGCTCTATCTTAATTAGAATGGTATATCTTTAATTTACTAAGTAATCATTAATTTCAAGTAGGTAAATAGATTTTAATTTCATTTGAAAATAAGTTCACTTTTAATTAAGTAATTGAATTGATAGATAGTTAAAAGGAATTTTTAACGAACTGGTTCTATTTAGTATCACAATTTCTTACTTCTGTTTAAATATTATTATGCAAAGTATCGATTTGAATCTATAATTCATGTTGTTAGGTTGGCATCACTTAGACAGTTCTAGACAATAATATATCGACGTTAATGCAGCCTTATTTGCGCAAACTATTAAAGGAAGTAAAAGACAGACAGTTGCAGCCCTTAATGTTTCTGAAACTTTTTGCACCAAAAACTTACGTCGAAATATTAAAAAGGCACCTGACAAGTCTTTGGGTCAGACGATAAAAAACGCTGACCGTTATGAGTTACAATCTAATGACTCCTTCGATTAATAAAAAAAAAAAGAATTAAAAAGTAAATACGCGCGCTCGCGAGGTGCGTTCCAATTTTAAAGTCGCCACATGTCGGCAGTGACTTGCAGGATTCGGATCGAAAGCTTTCGACCATCCGTCGGGACGATTATTTTAAAACTAAGTAAATAGAATAAAATGGTTTCCTTTCGACAGGTTGAGATGTTGTTTATATTTTATAAGTAATATGATAACTACCTAATGGCTTGATAATTTCGATTTTTAAAATGAGTGTTCGTATTTTCATACTTAATTATTAGTGTGTCATGAGTAGAAATATTAACTTTACTTTCCATAAAATACTAGTTGTCAAGCATTAGCTTTAAAATTATGTAGTACAAGCTTCCGCCCGCGACTTCATCCGCATCAAAGTTTAACCGCAACCGTACATTTTTCCGGAATAAAAAGTAATACTTAGGCTACTTTTTATTCCGAAAAAATGTACGGCACTTAGGAGTGCCATTCCAGATTATAATCTATCTCTTTGCCAAATTTCGACCACATACGCTCAGCCGTTCTGGCGTGAATGAGTGACAAACATCCGACCATCCAAACTTTTGCATTAATAAGTAGTAGTAAGTAAGATTTAGATTAGATTAGCTCTAGATTAAGATTTAGTTCTCTTTTAGAGAAAATTGCGAAAAATACCAAAACATTTGACAATTCCGCTCACGACTGCACATAACGTTATTAAAATCGAAAGCTCCCACCGTTGAACAACTACATTTAAATATTTCCTTACCCATTAATTATTTATAGATTTCCTTGCTATCGTTAAGCGCATCAGAAGGGTGAGCAGATAACAAAAAAGTTGGCTACAGCGTTCCAATATAGCAATAATTCTGCCATTTGTTTACACTTGTCGTATAAAAGACAAACTGCATGTTATGTATTATTTATTTAATGTTTGTTTTATTTATTACTGTTGTTTTCCTATCTAGTGTACCGTGAAAGTTTTTAGGACTTAATTGTTGTACGGTGTGTCTGGCTTGTTGTTTGTGACGCTTTCTATGCGTTCGTTTTGTTCATCAAATTTTTCATAATATAGACGCGTTTGTGTCTTTTATATAAGTGCACAAAAACCCTCGGGTCGTGGGGTCCATGTGCCCATAGCCTTTTCAAGGAATTGTCCAAACTGTTGGTTGACATTTCCTGTGACCCAAGGCCTGGCTTTTGCCTTGGCCAGAGGCTAAGCATTGCCATCCAAGGTGGCATGCCGCCAGACTTTTGGGTACATTTCCAGTTGACGGCGATGCGGAGGATTTTTTTGATGACATTTAGTTTTATTTTTTTTTTCTCTTTTTAATGATTTGTTAGCTTAAGTCTGTAATTGTTGTACATAAAGTAAAATAAAAGTATATATATTTGTGGGACAAAAACTTTGACGTAAGTATTTTTTTTTATTTACCAATTGTACTTCATTTGTCATCTCTTTATCACAATTTATTTGGGATTGGCGCTGAACCAATTCTTCTTTTAAACTTTAACGCAATAATGTTGGTACTATAATCCCTACCTACCCTTAATAAAATAAACTTCCTGCTCTTTTCATAAGAAAAACTATTAACGATTTTATTTTTCCATGACTTATAAAAATGGCCGGCTATACCTACGTCTTACTTTTTTCCCAACAAAAGCAAAATAATTAGCAAAAATAGTAAGTAATTTGCATACCATTTCATGATAATTTCTCTATACGCCTACAGATCTCATTTGTCAAAGTGTAATACGCAAATAGACCATAAAGCTGCTTGTGAGAATGTGTGATCGTTATCGCACTCTATATAATCTATGGTCGATGCAAAGCCGTGTTAATGTTTTTAATTTATGCATGGCGTTTGAATATTCACTAAATGTCAGTACAAATATCGTTATGGTTTATTCTAAAATAGTTTCCTGAAGCGTAGTCAGGTGCTCCTTTGGAGTTTATACAATAAATTACTGTAGTAGTTTCACTAAACGAGTCTTAAAACCAGAGTTAAAACGAGACACTAGTAAAATTGGCAACTATTTTTTTTTATTTCTGGTGGTAACTTTTAAAAGGCCTTTGTTGTCTTCGACTTTTGGTCTTCAGAGATAGGATCATGGAATGTGGAATTATAAACTTCACTAGAAACACGTCGGTGGTCAACATCCGCACATTAGGAGAGAGCAGAATGAACAGACTCTGTATATCATGTACTGAAACTAAATCTATATAAATAGGTATAAGTATAATGTGTAAATCAAGTGAAATATAAAGCCGTCGGCATCCGATTCCACCTATAACACTGCTTGCCTTCGGGCTAAACAATGATTAATTACTTTTTACACCTCACTAAATAAAAATTGACAAAATCAAACTGTTCCTTAAAAATTATATATTTTTTTAATTACCTACTACCTAAACAATTAATTACCAAAGATTATTCCCTAAACTTACATGTATAAAGATTATTCATAAAAGCTTACTGCTTCCCTGACTCATTGAGAATCTCACATCATCATTTCTTCTCAATCATTATCAAGTGAACTGTAAGCTCCTTCGCGTTTAAAAATACCTTTAAAAAATATATGAATAGGATACGCTACTTCACGATACAAAAATATACGTACCGAGGACCGCAAAAGATATAAAAACAACTCATATTGATATAAAACATTATTATATTTGTAACAAAATATTGAATGACGCGTTACATCAATATGTTCATTGTGAACGCAGTCATTAAGCACTCGAACCCTTTGAAATCCTCTTGAAACTCCGTAAGGCATAAAGGCACAAAAGACGGTGGCTTTTTATGCCAACTGAGTCATATTCCGTGCTTTTCATTGATTTATGATGCTCGGAAATAACTGAAGATTGTGCATTCAACGGCTTACAATGCGAGATTGATAATAAAGTGATGATAGAACGCAATTTTTTTTGTTCGATTTTCAAATTGCAATATGGCGGAAAAATTGGCGGTAATATTCTGACAGTTTAAAGTTTTTCAATGTTGGTAGTAAGATTTGCACGGTTTGTGATAGTAATAATTAATAACACATTAATGTTAGGATTCTTTAATGATAGGGTATGATATTAGATTAGACAGATATCGGTCTAAGTATTTTTTTTTAATAGCTGATTTTAATAAGACGCCTAGAAAAAACTTACATAAACAACCAACACAGATCACAAACCCATCTTCCCAACAAAAAGCACATCGAATTAAAACCATTAACAACCATAAACAAATACCATGAGCCCTCATACGCGCAACCATCCGTAAGTAACACGTACCGACGGTTACCGCACCCCACAGTTCGGGGGTAGGCAGGCTTTTAGCTGTTCACGCCGTTTTGACCGCGAGTAGAGTTGGGTTTCAGCTTATTGTGCTTTTGCTAAAATTACGCTTGAAGTCAGTTTGTAAAGGGTATGGAGGAATGAGCAATATTTTTTACAAATCTTTTTGGTGTTTACCAGCTGCCGGTTATTAGTTACAGACTTACTTGTATCTATACATGTTTGGAGTTCGGGATGAAAAGTAATGTAACGCTCTAATTTTCAAACGCAACTCAATTTTAAGTCGCTTTTAATTCGTATGCTATATCTGTCACGTTAAGATATATTGTAGCGACGAAGATATATTTAAAAGTCTAAGTTAAGTGTCGTTTAAGAATTAGAGAGTAAAGTGTCTCTAAAATTGTGTAAATTATGTGCCAAGTTTGAAAGAAGCAGATGGTTTTTAGTTATATCGAAGTACATTAAAGCCTCGGCTACCGTGCCTCTTATCAAAATAAAAATAAAAACAACTAATCATAAACACACAAAATTGACATGCCCACTCCTAACTGCTCCGCGTCTATCCGCTACTGCCTCCAATCAGTACAACCAGCAGCAATTGGTCAGTGCCCCCTCACACCAGTAATCTCTAACTTCAATTTCCATCAAGTTGACATCGCCTGTCAAATCAAATGACAAATTAAAATAAATGACGAGCGCTTCGCGCCTCCGGCCGACCAATGAGGGCGCGCTAAATGTTGCCAGTTTAAAATATTAACAACAGGGCCGTCTCGATCTGTGGGCAAACACGCTTGTTTGTGTTTCGGCTCCCGATGCTTGACGTTTAATTAGTTTGTCCGAGGCGACAGCGACTGTGCAGGGAGAGTTGTGCGGTGGAGATGCAGTAGTTTAGGTTCGAACGAAGGTATTAGGTTAGGTGATTTGATCTATCGCGGAAGGCGAGTACGTGAAGTTAGTTTTTAATCAGAAAGAGTCTGTCAGACTTTACCTCCCCAGAGCAAGGGACATCCATGAAGATTTTTCAACCCGGAGCAAAAAAAAGGTCATTCCATCAATTGTGTAAATACTGTTCCATCTTCGTGGACAAAAATCACAGGATGACCATTCAGAGTCTTAATTACATGTCATGCAAAGTCTTAATGGATGTGTGTGATTCATTACTTAAATTTTGGACAGCTTTGATTGAAAGAATGTGTCAGCTTCCTGCTCAAATTCGAAAAGATATTCTGAGAAGTATGATTCGACACTTGAATAGTTGACCACAAAGTGCTTTGTACAAATTGTAGCGTGACACCAACACTAAGTTAAAATAGAAAGTAGAAATATGTATCTACTAAACTTGGAGTGCTTTATAAAGCTTTGTTTTGAAGTAACAAAAATTAATAATGTATGTATTTAGTACTTCATATTTTATTTAACTAGGCCATGTCCGATACCATTATGTACCTACCAACATTATGTATGTAGGTATTGAAAGTTCATAACCTTATCTAGCCTTACTAAATAGAACTTCTAGTTGTTGTTGCTTGGTCCAGATGAAGCCTTGATGTCAGAGGATACACGTATTTTAAAAACGTCAATCTGACAGAAATGCCACTAATTTTCGTACATTATTTTTTCTAATTTTTTAACTTTATCGCTAAGCATTAATTGCGACTAGATTTTGAACTTTTTAATTAAGGGAATTAATTGGCTTTCATGAGATCAAAATGATTTTCTGCTGTTTGCTAAATTGTAATTAGTCGATTTTTGTTTTCAATTTATTTAGGCAGGTGACTTAGGTCATTTTAAATTCTCTGCGTCGATTCCCATTCCCAGATCTTGCCCTTCTGCCCCCTGCTTGCACATGGCAGTCGCGTGTGCCCGCACCTACAGTTCAATTGACAAGTAATTGCGCGCGACGTTGCCCACTCGGCCCGATCTCATCAGCACAAACACTGTCTGTTTACATACACCACACGTTTTACTAATCACGCCGCTGATAGGATACTTTTGTTAAGTTACGTTTCATTTGTGGGGCGGGAGCTGAGTGAGTTTTGAAACTGGTGGATTTTTTAAATGGGTTCACTAAAAGGTTGAAAGAAAATCTTCTGTATGAAGACACTCGTCTTCAAACAGAAGATTTTCTTTCAACCTAATAATACCTATACTTACCCATCCCCGGTTAATAAATACATACGAGTTGTACTCACAACTCGTATGTATTTATTAACCGTGGGACTTGAAGGCTCAACTCCGGGGGTGACAAAGATCATCAAGAAATAAGAAAACGGTCATCAAAATAATTATTTTTTGCTGATATTGAATATAAATTACCTTAACTTAAACGGATTTGATTTGATTGAGAGATTAGCAGGCAATGGGAAAATACAAATTGAAAAACAAAAGGATTTTATTTAAAGAATACATAATTATTGTAAGCGTACTCATTTCAAATTAACCAATTAAATAGATAGATAGATAAACCATTTATTTGGTGCACATTTTTTAAGAGATAGCACAACACACACAAAAAAAAAGGGAAAATCAAAAACAAATATAACAAATAGGTAGTTAGACATGGAAGAAGTACAAAAATACAAAATACATAATTATATGTCCTATTACTTATACAACCAGTTACTTTTCTCTTTATGTCTTTGCAGATCACCTACCAAGCGTATCTACTTACTTCCAAAAATGTTTTTTAATTTCCAAAAAGCAGCATCGATACTTGAGCTAGGCACACGAGTGCGGCCTGGATTGCGTGCACGCTCCATTTGCGTGTAACGTGATCGGGCTACGCGCGTATCCGCGGGGATTTGCGCACTTTTTATTCTACGTTATCCGTGGTTTTGTACAGTCTGTGGCAAAATGGTGGGAATTTAAAAATGCCGAATTATTTATTGTGAAGGTTTATCAGAAAAAAATTATTTTAATATTTATTTAAATTATTGGCCGCTCAACTTAAAAATTACGCCAACTTTACGCAAACCCCTTTCCAAGGAAAATCTAACAAGCTTGTAGGGACATGAAAGTTTAAAAAAAAAATTGTCGAAATTAAAAAGAATAGTTGTATGATCCCTGAATACTGCTTTTTACCAGAAACTGCTAAGAATTTAATGAGCAAGCACCAAACAAGGCTTTTAAATTCCTTATTCTTCCCTAGCCTGTTTAATTTATAAAGGGTTCAAATGAAAACTAAACTTTATAAAAAATGAGTGTTACCTATCAGGTAAACAGGTGATGGACGGGAAAAAGCGAACAAAACTGAAATTACTACTTTCAACCTGGTATATTTCTAGTGCCATACACCATATGTCAGATCTCATTGTGTGCCAAAAAAAACACATGATATCACAGATTATTTATGACATTCATTCTGATAGTCTCTCTACAGTATATTAAAATCTCTTTGGTTACCTTCAAGTCATCATTGTCGATGACAGTACAAGTGATCAATACTGGGTGTCAGGTATCGGTGGCGTCTCGCTCCGCCCCGCTGTGTCTCTGGCCCACCTGGATCTGCGGACCTTGGCGACCTGCAACCAAGTAGATAAACCCCAATTTAAACTTTCACTTGTGAGGATGCATGGGGAACCAAGGTGATGGAAGGGGGAGGTCATTGTTATTGAGCAAAGCTATGCTCAATAACAAGTGCTCAAAGACTTGTTTCAAGGGACATCGCCAAGCGGCTGGTCGACTCTTCACGCAACTAGAGGGCTAGCCTATTCTTGGGTGAAATAATCAACATTGCCAAAGGTAACCAAAGGTATTGAAAGTAAAGACTGGTGGGGGAATGGGGAATGACTCCGGAGAAACTTTTTTCATCCCTAGAGGGGGAGCTCTTAGCCTTTCTGTGTATAATACTTTCATTATTATTTATAAGTTTAGTATATTTTTCCATTATGGATTTATTTACTTAAACTTTATTATGTAATAAAAGGTACAAAGGCGGACTTGAAGACTTAGGCATTTCCTACCAGTCAACCATTACAGTCAGCCAGTTAGATTTAAGTTGTATAATAATTATTAAACAAAGTATCATCACAAAGAAAAGATGTAACTTAACGAAGTAGATAAACATGGTGTTGACAATAATCAGGGCGCGCGCGTCTAACGGCGGCGCTTGCGCATGCCACGGTAATAGTGCGCAGAAATGTTAACGAGGACTGACCCGTCGCGCGGCCCGATGAGCGAGCGATTAGCGCTATAGGGCAGGCTTATGTGTGAATACTCAGGCATTTACATGAATAACTGACCTATACAGAGAAGTTATAAGTGTCAAAATGTATTTAGAATTAATTTCCGCTCTCAATTAATGGTCCTACATGTTGGAGTCGCAATACCTACAGCATTTTAGCATGAAAAAATTTTAAGAATAGATAGAAGAAAATATAGTTAAGAAAGGACACCGCATTGCAAACAAACTATAACTGACGATTCCTTCATCGCACAACCAAAGTTCTCCGCGATGTTAGCATATACACAAGATTCCGACAACAACCGTCGGCAGTAGCCCACTCGATAAAACACCCGTCTGGTCGGAGGATCTTCCCTTTTCAAATGGGAAGAGAAACTTTACACCCTGTTTCTCATACCTTTAATCTAGCAAAGTCGAACTTTTAAGCATAATAACGTATGCTCTAATTCATGGCTTTTGGGTAATAATAACAGTAATCTATTGATATAATAAGATTTATTGTAAGACACAAATAAACACGTACAGCTCACAAGATGGCGAAGACAGAGAGAGAGGTAAAAATAAATAGGGTAGATGACACCACCAATCAACTGACGTACTTTTTCTAACCTGTCAAAACGCTATTCTCCCATAGATTTTGTATGGTGTAAATAACTATGACGTCACTTTTGAGTAGACTCAATTGACTAACTATTTATAAATTAGAAAGCAATAAAAAATCAAAACAGACAGTTAATTGAAAATGAATTGGGTTATCAGTGCTAAAATAAAGTGTTTCTTTAGAGAAGTTATGTCTTGGTATTATTGGTTAGTGATGTCATCTACCCTATTATGACTTTTCTTTTCATAATGACATTGACAGATGACAACTTAATATTGACGTTTGTTTATTACTAATACTAATTCGCTTGTAACAAAAGAAAGTAATTTTACAAACAACAGAGATCTTGGCTAACTACATAAAAGAGCAAGCAGACAGTTAAAAATCTTCCACTTCAATACAGCACAACAGCTTTAATACAGCAATTTTCTGACATCCAATACACATCAAATAATACTTAGTTCGCTTAAACAACTCAATGCTTCTGTAATTACTCGTAAGCGATACCCAAGGTATACGGTGGTACAGCTATAAAGGCCGAGGCACACGAAAAATCAGCGATGCTCCACGACACATCGGCTTATTGCAAAAAAGGATGAGCAAAAGTGCTAATGAGCCATAAAATTAGGGTCGGGATGTAAAGCCGCGGGAACTAGTATCGCGTTACCACTGTCTAACGCATAGGCGAAAGCGATTGTGGTTTTTCGTCGATCAAAATCTAATCGAATCGATATGGTTGCAAATATGGCTCCTAATTTTCGTTGCGTAGCAGTTTGGGTATCGGCTACGCGGCGTAGCAGTGATACCAGCTACGGCGTAGCAGCTACGCTGACCCTTTTTTGACACATTTTGGAACTTTTCATACTTTGTGAAGCGCGTAGGAGCAATTTTAATGTAAAAAATCCATTATGAATATTAGATATGTTTACTAGATGTTCTGCTTTTATATCTAGATAAACTTATTAAGTATGTATTACTCGTTCTTTTTTTCAATTTATTTCTAAGTACCTATTACTTTTACATCAATTAACATTGCTGCAAAAAGGTGTTTACCTACCCCTAACGTCTTGTTCCCGCTCACCGCTCATAACTCACGCGCACACCACATTATTAACACGTTTTACCGCGAAACGGCATGCTCATTGTGGTCGCATACAGATTCGGTAACGCGACACCGCCCGCTCCCTCGCTGTTTTATAATCCGATCAATTGGATGAATGCCGATAGCCACCTCCGAGTACTTGGAATTAACCTGAAACCGGATAGCGAATATCAAGAACTTTATTAGTGAATGGACGAAAATTATTAAATTATTTTGGAGTGAATTACCTGGGCAGGGTCTTGTGCCACCTGAAATTATGAAGCAATCAATAAAAATATTTATTTGTTAATACAAATAGAGTTCAAAATGTGTACAAGATATAATTGTCGCAGTATTTGTTATCTTGTAAGCAATTACATAATTTTCAACTCTACTAGTATAAGTTTTTAGTTCATTATCAATTAATAAATAAAAACTGAAAAGGTCAATGAAAACTGAAATAAACAAAAATTAAATACGTCTTCGCATATTTTTATGAAAGGTCAAACATAAATTGCATCAATAAGTAGGACCATAAACTAAACTAGAACCTACACAGACAAAAATAAACACAACGATTCTGTAATTGAAAAGATGGCAGCACTTTTCATTTAAACTAAAAAAGGCCGTAGTTCTGAAAAAAAAAAGAAAATCGTGATTCGAATTTTGATAGTTTTTAGGAATCCATACCTGAAAAGTACTAAAAGTTTGCTTAGGGCTTTGTATTTTTAACCGTAGTTGAACATAATTATGAAAATTCCACATAGTGTGACAAGCATAGCGTATAGTATTTAATATGTATGACCTTTTGTAATAATATATAATAATAATAATAAAAAATAACTTTATTTCACAATAATACAGATTTAACGTTTTATATATAAACACAATTTACATGGGCTTTGGTAGTTTCAAAATGCAATATAATCTAAGAACTGAAATCTGTAACTACACAATATAGAAACCCTGCCTCTCAGACTAGGTAACCTCTGTATCTTGAGAGACAGTGATCCAGCTTAAAAAGTGATGTTATAAGTATATTTGTATACCTATGATTCACAAATAAACTTTCGGCTTTGACTTTGACTTTGTGTTGTGGATACCGAATGTTATGGCCGATATAACATCAAATAATAAAAATAAAATAAAGTTAAAAATTAAGTGAGATCCATATAAGAAACATGTCTTTTGTATGTAGTGTTAAATATTGTGACTTCCTCGTTGGTCTAGTGGTCGCAAAGCGCGACTGCTGAGCATGAGGTCTTGGGTTCGATTCCCAGGTCGGGCAAAGTGTGATTGGGATTTTCCATCAGGAATTTCTGAGTAGCAGCCTCGGAGTTTGGAATCGTGCCCGGTTGATGGCAATAGGCTCGCCACCTATTATATGGGACTTAAACATATCTGGAAATGTGGGTGTACTAATAGGTACACCGCTACCTAACCCTTCGGGGATTACAGGCGTGATGTTATGTGTAAATATTGTACGGTGATACGGAACCCATCGTTTTTCTTCGCCGGTTTTCTTTTTTTAACCTTATATTAAAACGGTTATTCACACTATTAATAATCTGTCCACCTATTATAATATGGATCGTCTAGCGACCGCGTCCCAGCTACAGCTGCCCTACCATGAACTCTTATTGCGATCCAAAAAACTGAATTGTTCTTCAAATAAGTCAATATAACGCATCAATTTATGCGTTATATTGACGTATTTGAAGAACAGTTCAGTTTTTGGATCGCGATAAGAGAAAATACGTCAATAAATGACATAAATTGATGCGTTATATTGACTTATTTGAAGAACAATTCAGTTTTTTGGATCGCAATAAGAGTTCATGGTAGGGCAGCTGGTCTAAACTTGATACACCACGATATAGGTCTATAGGCCGCGTCGCAGGCGCAGGTAATGTAACACAATATTTTGCACTTACGCATCATAGCGCCTTGCCCGACCACCTGGTTATGAAACTCTACCGTTTTTGCCAACCTATATTTGCGCTATCTTTTACGGGGGTCGGTAGAGAGAATAGTGTTGGGTTACTTAACTATTGCCGTTTTAAATTGTTGTAATATTTTTGATATAAATGAATGAAAGCTAAATCGGTATGAACGGTTTCTCGCCCATACAAAACTTTGGAAGAGGCAATGAGGTTGTTTTTTTTTTGTATGAATGATATTGAGTTTGCGGTTTGAAAAAGATTCTAAATTCAAAAGTTTAGTAGTAGTCGCACATTTTGATTCGTATTGATAAATATGTGTACTTTTTTTGTTCAATAGATTATGTGTCCACGCGCACTCTAAACATCTCTGTGGGAGGCCTTTACGATTGCCATATTATTATGCTATAACTTTTTAATCTATTCATATAAATATGAAAAACAAAAGACAATTGACATAAAATAAAATTAATAACAATTTAATGTTAATTGTTATCGAGTATTGACTGTTATTTTTTCAAACCATTCGAAGTAAAAACGTTTGAATTGAATACGGTTTTAAAACGATAAAGTTTATCGTCGTTTTATATAGTTTTGTAATAAAAATATCTAACGTTACGACTTACTAGTAGGGGGTTAGTAGGAATAGCACCTTGCATCTAATATAGTAAAATGTCACAGTACAATGTAACAATCGGAAATGTTCACGTTGTGTGGACGATGTCGTTTTCATTCACAGCTTTTATGACTACAAAAACATTGGTTTTCTTTGCTTAATTACATATTTACTTTAATTCACTTACACCAGCCATGCTTATCTTTTAACTCCGAGCTAATTGATGACACGTACTATTTTATGTAGGTATGACATTTTTTAATTTAACAACGTGTTAGCAACTAACTCTAAGTTAAGTAAATATGGAGAAGCTTGTTAATAAGGACTGCCTCGGTGGTCGCAAAGCGCGACTGCTGAGCATGAGGTCTTGGGTTCGATTCCCAGGTCGTGTAAAGTGTTATAGGGTTTTCCATCAGGAATTTCTCAGTAGCAGCCTCGGAGTCTGGATTTGTGTCCCGTTGATGGCAATAGGCTCGCCACTTATTACATGGGACTTGGTCCCTAACCTCTGCCTAACCCTTCGGGGATTACAGGCGTGATGTTATGTTAGTTGCTATTTTATTTAAATAGTTTTTTCCTAACAACACGCCAAGCTAGCAAGTTTCGCGTGGCTCCTACCTATAACCATACGAAAGTGTTTAAGGCAAAACTGCGTCATTATGATATTTCATTCAGAACAGCTGCCCTACCATGAACTCTTATTGCGATCCAAAAAACTGAATTGTTCTTCAAATAAGTCAATATAACGCATCAATTTATGTCATTTATTGACGTATTTTCTCTTATCGCGATCCAAAAACTGAACTGTTCTTCAAATACGTCAATATAACGCATAAATTGATGCGTTATATTGACTTATTTGAAGAACAATTCAGTTCTTTGGATCGCAATAAGAGTTCATGGTAGGGCAGCAGGTGGAAGTTAAGTGTAATTACAGTAAGACGGATAATTAATAATTAACAATAAAGTGAAATTACGCGAATGCTCGGAATTATAGGGTTCAATAGATTAGATGTTTAATTCTTTGGCGTATCTCAAAGTTTATCGAGGCCACCATTGTCTTATACGTTTGATCTGTAGTTTTACTACGATTTTACAAAAAAAAAAAATAGTAAATACCGGTTTTTTATTATTTAGGTACTTACCTACTTACTCAGAAAGGGGGAGGGGGGGGGTTCTTCAGAAAGGTCAGGTGCGGAGTACTCGTAACCGGCGTGCTTGTATGAACGTAGATGAGGCGAAAGGAGTAGGTATGTAAGGATCGTAGCAGGTGGCGTTCTGTGAAAAAAGGCGTGAGTTTATGTATGTGTTACCTACTTACTTTTGCCTTCGACTTCATTCACGTGAATGTCGGTAACCGCGCATGCAGACGAAGTCGCGGATTAATAAATAGCCTATTATTCTTTTTGTGGCAGTCAAGCTAAGGTAGTCTGTTCTAAAAATCGGTAACAAACTCACTCTGATTTAAATTTATTAGAAAAAACTATGTAATGAAATTCACGATACGTAATGAATGTTTTAATCATCAAAAGATATTCATATTCATATCTAGAATAAAGAACAGAACATACCTACACTATAATAACCAATTTATGTTTTAAAAGGAAACAAGAGTTGACGATCGCTGTAGGTAGACCGCAAGATTAATAACCTGTACAATTAGTGCAATTTACAGAATACATTAATACACACACGACCTTAATTTTGAGCTCCATCGTTCTAATACACCGGACCGCCGACAGTTTCGTTATAAAGCCTAGTCGACACATGATTGACAATTGACAGGCGACACGAAAAGTACAGTGTACACGCTGCTTTAATTAAAAGTTGTTAAGTAAATGGACTTAGTAGTTATAGGGCGCAGTCGATATTGTTTTCAAGTAAATTATGGTAGTATTAAACAATGTTCTTTTCTTATTAATTAATTTAATTTTCTATTTTGTAGATAGATTGTTGGCTAACAAGCAAATTATAATCTAAAAAAAATATATACGATTATGTTATTAAAACGATAACCCTGTTTTAACAAAACAAAACTTAGGTTACAACTATTTTTTTATGTCACAATTTTTTTTAAAGGTAATTATTATCTCTGTTCTTTTTTATACTCTTTCTCATAAACAACGCAGGTGGCAAATACTAACTATCATTTTACTAATTAATAAACATTGTTGTATAATTTTATAACCCTTTATGGCTTAGTTAACTTCGAGTCTAGTGTGTTATAATGGGGTACACATTTCTCTTGCAAATCACCATCCCTTCAATCCTTGTACACACACACAAACTCACGCCTTTCTCCCATGGGGGTAGGCAGAAGCCACAGAACACCACCTTACATATTCTTTTTGTGTCATCCACGTTCATACATCTCGTCATACAAACACGCCGGTTACGAGTACTCCGCACCTGACCTTTCAGAAGAACCTCACCAATAAGGTCAGTTTAGGTCTTCCTAGGGCGACCCCTCCCTGCGTTGCCACTCACCTCTCACCTCTCTCTCTGTATTTCTTTTAAATAATGTTTTCGATACGTTCTCGTCTTCCCATGCCTCGGAAAGCACGTAAAGCTGTTGGTCACAGCTGTCATTCATAGATCTTTAACTGTTATTACGGGTAGTCAGATACCCGAAAGTCTGACTACCAGTCTTACCAAGTGATACCGTGTTACCCAGTAACTGGGATATGGAGGACAGATATGCAGTCGTTCCATGTTAAACACTGGTAGTCAGCTGCATCTAGTTAGACTAGAAGTCGACAATATAGTTGGGAAAATGCTAGTCAGGTGAAGATGAGATACGTTCTCATCTCATGCGCAGCACCGTAAACAAGCCCGCCATACTATTTCCAACACTGCAACTCCTGAAAGTCAGAAAAGCGCCGAGACAAAGAAGCTCGACGAGTCCCGTAGAAACAATTCAACTGTCGTGGATCCCGCAACGAAATTAATCAGAAAATAATCACAGCTCCGTAAGCAAAACGGTCATTAAACCATGAAGTCTTGGTACCATTACGCTTGCAACACTTCGTCATACAAAACACTTCAAACCTATCTTTACCCAAACACGAGAAACATCTTCAAAACAAAAACAAAACGCCCGACCATTGTGCACTACATCTTATGTAGTAACCCGATAGCATTGTTAAGAACCTCTGTGTGCGCCCGCGCCGCCGAGATGAAGACATCTCTTAATTAATGAAGCGAGCGCCCGCCGCGAGACACCCGGTGGTGTGTGGCTCCTGAGAGAAAAGAGAATATAATTAAGTTTAATTAAGTCTATGATTGTTGATTGTAAACAAATATTGTAAGTTTGGTGGTGAGGTCGGTCAGTGACCCGTACCAAGATTTAAGTGTTTATCTAGCTTAGTTTTTAGCTTTCCAGTGAGTTTCTATGATCTTTTTTTGGAACGAAGTTCCTTATCGCGCGTTGCGAAAGGGGGCTAGACGGAAAAAATTAAGACCAAAAGTTGTAACGACACTTTTTGCTATAGTTGTAAGCCGTGCGGCGTGCGCGTGTTTCTCTGTTTGTCTCTCTCTATCTCTCTCTCTCTCATATAACTTCGTTCCATCCGGGTGTCCCTTGACACCTCTCAAGCTTTTAACTAGCTTTTGCTCACGGCTTCGTCCGCGTGAATGTCGTACTCTCGTTTCATCCCTATAGGAAGTCAGTTTTGGAAAATCCTTTCTTAGCGCATGCCTACATCATAATAACTAAGTATCTGCGTAACTTTCAGCGCAATCCGTTCAGTGGTTTAATCTGTGTGTTGGTAGATAGTTCAGTCAGTAACAATTGCCGATTGCGATTGATATTATGTAGATTACAATTTGTAAAGTTTGGTTTTACAGAAAAGCGTTGCCTCTCACTAGAAATGTCTCCTGTATCTTGATTGCGTTTATAAACATATAAACTCACATACACCAACCAAACCCAGAACAACAACCTCAAGGCCATACAAATATATTTTACGTGCAGGAATGGAACCCGCGACACGCGGCGCTGCAGCCAATCGCTTTGCCCCTGCGCCAACCGTATCGTAAGTCATAATGTTTAAGTGTAAGATTTTATTTGAAGACATTATTATGAACTTAGTTCCCAAACGTTAGACATGAAAAAAAACTTAATAAATGTCTAGCAATTAATAAATTTAACTCGTAGTGTTAGATTTGGTGAGTAATTAACCCGAAGTTAACCTCACAGATGCATCTGATGGTAGCTGGTAGATGTGACTGGTTATTACTTATTGAGTGATTAGGAGTTCATGGGAAACACCTCATAGTGAAACTGGTTCAGATATCATAAAATACACCATAATGGTTGTACGTTGTTTTACAGACAATAACATAACATCACGCCTATATTCCCTAAAGGGTGAGGCAGAGGTTTACCCATTAGTACACCTACATTTCGCCAGTTATGTTCAAGTCACATGTTTTAGGGGCGAGCCTATTGCCATCACCGGACACAAATCGAGACTCCAAGGCTGCTATTGAGAAATTCCCTATGGAAAAGCCTATAATACTTTGCCCGACCTGGGATTCGAACCCAAGACCTCATGCTCAGAAGTCGCGCTTTGCGACCACTAGACCAATGAGGCAATCTATAGTATATAATCTATCTATACTAATATAATAAAGCTAAAGAGCTTAAAATGCGCTAATCTCTAGAAATGCCAATCGGATTGAAAAAAATCATTACATGAAAAAAGTCCTAGTCTTTTCTCCAACTATGCTGAAACTGTTTTCCAGTCGGCCCGGATGTAGTTGAATACCAGTAATTTACATGAAACTGCAGCTGAGTGTGACTTATTGAGGAAAATGGAAAGTACCTGTAAGATTTTACTCGGAAAGTCTGGAATTTATGACAATGTAACTTTGAAAATAATGTATATTGTATCCTATGGTTACTGACGACGTATTTATTAACTGGAAATAACTGGTTTTATTTTAAAAATAGAAAAAAAATCAAAATTTAAATTAAGAACGCGTTACTTCGGCAAGTCTATATGAAGCAGAGACAATTTCCACAGATAAAAGTATGCACTAGTAGAATATAGAAAGTGCTAATTTAAATATGACACCAGGACAAAAGTCACCAAAGCTTTTTAAACATTTTTTTTTTAACGTTTATTAATCACAACATTATACAACAATTTTTTAAGTTATAACATACCACACAAACCATCGCGGGTTTAACAGCGGTATGGCCAGACACGGCAACTCGGTGCAATAACATGTTACAAAGTTTTGATTATCTAATGAACAATATTTGGTAGGTAGGTTACATGGGTTTCATTTTTTACAAATTAAGAGACACTTTCTAGATTGCAGTGCGATCTAGAAAGTGTCTCTTTAATACCTTTGAGCAGTTCTTCGCATTTATCACATTGCAGATTTCCGTAGGTAAATCGTTCATATACGATGGTAGCATGCATTCCCACGTCCGCGCTCCATAAACATTATTAGATTTTGGTACAATAAATGTGGGTAAGTAGCTTAAACAACGCAATGACTTAAGCCTTTCGTATCTACGCATATTACTTAAATTATGGTAATTCTCACTTATAACGCGTAAACGTACCTTGTCAAAGACGTTTACAATTTGGCAGTGCTTAAATAGCCCCGTTTCATTATCTTGAAATTTAAGTTTTATTCTTGTGGGTACGATCGTTTTTAAAATGCTTAATTGTAACTTGTAAATGTCCTCGACGTAAGTCTTGTATGTACACCCATAGCTACTCAAGCCGTAATCAATTACGGAGTCAGCTAATGCTAGGTACAATGTTCTGAGTGTTCTATAAGGTAATTTATACTTAAGTATCGATAACTTTGCTAATATAGACCTAAGCTTATTACATACATGAACAATGTGCGGCCGCCAGTGGAAATTACTATCTATTATCAAACCAAGATACATATGTTGAGTCACCAACTCCAATTTCTGGCAACTACATGCTGTAATCGGTCGGTGAAGACACAGATGCTCGTGGGCAACGACAGAAGGAACACAAGACGCGGTCAGGTAAGGCGAGTGTTTATACAGTAGCTTGGTTTTTTTTGCATTAATAACAAGACCAACGTCGTGCGCCCACTTACATAATAGGTCGAAATTACTCTGCATCACTTTCTGTGCCTCACGTATATCTTTGTGTGCAGCAACCAAACATGTGTCGTCAGCAAATTGGTACACGGAGCCTTCCGTGAAGATGTTACACATGTCATTCACGTACAATAGGTATTCGGTCGGCCCAAGAATCGAACCTTGTGCTGTGCCTCTAACGGTTGGAATCCTACTACTTAATGAACCTGAGACGTTGACCGACGTGAAGCGGTTTCTGTGGTAGTTTTTAAAGTTTAAACCATTCCAAGAATGGACCCCGTATACCATTTTGCTGTAATTTATTAAATAGTGTCTTATATTCTAAACAATCAAAGGCTTTGCTAAAGTCAATAAGGACAACAAGCACGTGTTCACGATTGTTAAGGTACCCGTTGACCTCATTACTAAACTTTGATAATAGTTGTGAGGTATTTTTGTTTTTTTGAAAACCGTACTGTTTCTCATTAATTACATTATTCGATTTTAAAAATTTGTTTATTTCAAGTCCGAGGTACCTCTCAACTATCTTATCAATACATGATAGAATAGTTATAGGCCTGTAGTTGTTAACATCTGTGTACGAGCCATTCTTATGGATAGGTCTTACGATTCCAACCTTGAGTTGATCAGGGTACAATGACGTGGCAATGCATGTGTTAATTAGATGCGTTATAACAGGGGTAATTTCTTTATATATATATTTTAAGTCTTTGACTCGAATACCGTCGAACCCTGGACACTTCTTTTCATTTAAGTTAAGTTAAGTTTTACAGCGCACCGACATCCATGTAAGGTACAGACTATTAGAAAGAGCGTACCTACTCTCTGACTCATGACCTTTGAACACACTAGTCATAATGTCCAGATAATCCCATATATTTAACTGACCGCTAATCGCGAGGCCGTGAGACTCCGAGATCCGTCATCTCCTACACATTTGGAACTCATTACCGTGTGCGTCATGTTATTCTTTAGTTGTGATTATGCGTTTTCCAGCAAGGAACACGGTGTGTATGTGCATAATATTCTCATGTCTAAGAATCTGCAAACATACCTAATGTATTGCAGTACAATCTACACGGAGATACTTAACTTTGAATTTTAAGTGATAAAATAGGAAATACTCTCATAGTATTTGGATGATACCAGTGCAAAAGAATTAGGTACATAAAGGTTAAAAAATAAATTATATTGGAAACATAAGAAGTGTCACACACCGCACACGTGAACCTACCGAAATATACTTAAATTCTAATTCCTATCTTAATAAATAACATTCAAACGAGAAAACCATAAAACTCACATGTTAATTGTAAAAAATGTTATAAGTCCTCATCCCTCCAATTTCCTTTGCTGTGCACGACAGGGTTGTTTAATTTACAAATCGTTACTCATCGTAGAATGCAATTAATCATTGAGTTTTGAGTACCTACAGTTCATAAATGGAACGCCACCAGTACAAATATTGGTGCTTGAATTTTGTTAATCACGGAATTAAAAAACAAATGACGAATGAATTCTCTCTAACCAGTGGCTCCATCTTTCGTAAAAGTTGCCAAACCTCCACCTCCTCTAAAAACTATCAAAAATTCAACTAGACACAGTGTAGCATAGCATATGTGGTGTTAGATCATTATACGTGAGTGTCGCCGCGCGCCGTAACGAATGACTCCTGCGCAATCTTCGACTTAAACGTTTTTCCCAAACTCGTCATTAGTGAGGTTGTTTGGTGCAAGTTAGAGGCGGTCTGTGGGCCTAACCCCATCTCTTAAAACAATATTACTAACATTACTTTACCTGCGCACTGCTGGATTTTAGCTCTGCCCCGAGATGTGAAAATTCAACTACAGATATTAAAAAGTAATATTAAAATAATATTGTTTCTAATTCCATGTTACATGTCCATGAAGAACATCGTAAGGCTTAGTCTAACTAATTGCTATGTGTCCTAGCTTCCATGCTTCG
Organism: Hoplodrina blanda; assembly: GCA_949316365.1. NCBI lineage: Eukaryota > Metazoa > Arthropoda > Insecta > Lepidoptera > Noctuidae > Hoplodrina > Hoplodrina blanda. Next base: position 1,460,088 of record OX438590.1, read on the forward strand.
AAAGACAATTACCTATTCGTATCCATTAGAAATTTTATTCGATTCTCCAATCCGTGGTTTCACACACGTTACATCTTTGGTTTCTACTCCACTTTCGTGAGTCATAGCGTGACGTTTTATAGCTTAAGTACAACATTCCTCGATAAACGGGCTATATAACCCAAAAGGATTTATTAAAATCGGACCAGTAGTTTATGAGATTATCGGGTTCAAACAAACAAACTATTAATTCCAATATTAGCATATATGGACGTTACGCCGTTGGAAGCACGTTAAGCCGTTGGTCCCGGCTGTCATATGTGGATCTTTGACAGTCGTTACGGGTCGTCAGAATCTCGAAAATCTGACAACCAGTCTTACCAAGGGGTATCGTATTACCCAGTTACTGGGTTGTGGAGGTCAGTAGGCAGTCGCTCCATGTAAAATACTGGTATTCAGCTGCATCCGGTTAGACTAGAAGCCGACCCCAACATAGTTGGGAAAAGGCTAGGCAGATGATGATGATTATCATAGATGGACGATTCTTGGAAGATTCTTTTTCCTCTTCACATACAATTAAGATTTCACCTGGTCTGTGGCCTTTAAGATCAGCAGACCAACCAAAGTGGCCACAAAGCTGAAAATATCTCTTTTCTTTTGTCCCAATCCCCAAAAAATCCGTCAAGTCCCACAGTTTTTACCTCAGCGTATAACGAGGGCGTGTAACAAATTCGACGCATGCGCGGTGGACATTCCGGCCATACCGCGGCGCGGGCGCAACTAAATGTACCACGGATAATTTTTATAGATGATATCTTGTGTTTTTTACCTACTGATTGATGTTGCCAACGGGAATGTTAAATTATTACTTTTCATTTGGGGAACTTGTTTATTGCATATATTTTTTGGGTTTTTGTCATTGTCTTTGTAAGAAGTTGCAAATCAAAATGCGGATTGCCCGTCTCGTGTTGTAAAAACATGTTTGGAAATAACCCTTAGGGTGTATTGTGAAAATCAAGTCCGTACCAACATCATGTCTCTACCAGCTTTTTGTTTTATTCGTGGTAACATAGTTCACTCTATAGAACTCTCCATCATCTCTCATCTCCTTAGGAGAGTATTTTGGAAAATCCTTTCTTAGCGCATGCCTACGCCATAATAACTATCTGTGTGCCGAGTTTCAGCGCAATCCGTTCAGTGGTTTGAGCTGTGTGTTGCTTAGCACTTTAGTTACTTGAATTTCATTAGAATGTAATTAATAAATTCAGAGTTCTTGGTTTTTATATGTAATTTGCATGTGTGTATTGTATATTAAACATAATGTACTCGTATTTTGTTTATGAATAAATGAAATGATGGATTATTCAGTCAGTTGAGGTTGCCTTTTATAAAATAGAAGAAGATTTCGCGTCAAAATCGAGTTTTTGATAGGCCTGTAATTTGCTGAATATTGGCGATTTCCAAAATTCGACGTGCTGCCTGTCCTCAGAGACATAAGGAGGTGCGGCACATTGGCAGGTGGTTGTTTTAATTATTGCATGGCGACATTCTCAAGATCCAGTCAGATTAATGACCGCGATACGATGTTATCAGTAATACAGCCAGGGTTCCTGCTGATAAGTTTAATATAAATAGGTAATGAAACTCTAAGTAAATGAGCCCTGAAAGCTTTTACAAGGAAGTTAACTAGCGAAATGCCCTGGCTTCTCGCGGGTGCAAATTTACTACATTCCCGCTTGGTTTTACCAATAAATATCTTTCATAAAAACCTTGTCCGGGAAATTACGAACACAACAAAAAAAATGTCAGTCAAATCGGCTCAGCTGTTCTCGTGTTTTGCGCTTAGCGACATATTTAGCCATATATTTTTATTTTGTTAATAATAGATAAGTAAAGATAACCAGGAGTGTCTAGCTTTACAAATTCGGTACCCTTAAATAATTTCTCCTTTTTCAAACAGCATCAATATCAAAACTACACCATTTAAATTAACCTTCAAATGAAACCATCAAAAAATTATATTATAAATTCAAAAAATAAAACATAATATTATGCCTTATATCCCATCACTTTGCTAACGTGTCAATTTTAACCCCTAATTACGGGCGGTCGGTCCGCAAGACCGCCGCGGTGCTAAGTGTTATTGATGTTTCTACCGCATTAACCGACCCGGGGCAAATTAAAGTAGCTATCGCGCAGGTGTCAAAAGCTTTGCCGAAGTGGGGCAAAAAAGGTCATCAGCTATAAAACGCGGAGACGGATTGCGGGCAAAGAGTTTGATGTAGATGAGACACTGTAAAATGCATCAACATTTTATCATAATACCTTCTCTATTATTCATCTCTGAGCATTTCTTTTATATAGGAGCATTATCTAGATCACCAGCACTGAATTAGGTTGTGCTTAATCCACCAAGTATTTACTTGAATTGTAATTTTGTTTTGACACAATACATTTAAGAGCAAAATTCAGACATCGTGTTTTGTTTATAAGGGTAAAAAAAAACTATATTCCTAGACCTAGACATTTGTCAAACTGTTGCTTTTCACACTTGACCGTTGCGGCGACTTACAATTATGATTGAATATTTTAACTGCACACTAATATCATAGTCGTAAAATATGGAATCAGTAATAAGTAAGTAAATAACTAGTTATACGATTCTGACATCCATAGATGACATGTGTCACCCGCACCATCATAGAACGTATGGAATATAAGTCTTCGTTTATCTAGGATACATTTAAGTTGCATGCATCAATTATCTACACAATCTACACAATCCCAACATCGCATCTATGTTGAACATCAGCTGACAAACTCCTCAGTACGTTAACGCGCGTTTTTATTATTATGACAATATTAAATCAAGGGGCGGCCGCCGGATGATTTATTGGACGCTCGTTGGTAACACGCACTGCTCTTAGAAAAAACGCTGCGTTTCGTTACGACGTAGTGGGTGCAGCGCGTGTGGCACACTGTTGCCGCCACAGGGTTAACTTTGTACTGGACTTTTTGCAAATAAAACGGCCCTGCTGAAAAAAAAAATGGAACGTGTATTTGAAAGTGCGTACTGTGAGTATTATTTCTGTAAGCAGCTTATTTCAAAATTATCGCTCTTTTGAACCCGCGACGAAAACAGACTAATGTTATATGTCTCTATCTGTGTGTGGCATTGTAGCTCCCAAATGTCTGAATGATTTTGATTTAGTTATTTTTTGTTTGAAAGCTGACTTGACTGAGAGTGTTACTATGGGTCTAGAGAATCTATTCATCCATTTGAAAGTTTTTAGCTATTTTCTAGTTGATTAATAAATGTGAACATCTTCCACGGATCTTAAAAAGTTTTGTTTGTGTCGGAGTTTTTTTAAATTTCTACAGAATCGATTTGTTTATCGTGATGTAACCTGCAAGAATGTTTGCAGTATATTTCTTAAAAAAACAAGGCACAAAAGTACAAAATTAAAAAAAGGAATTTGCTAAGAATTATATCGATGGCAGCAAAGTAGAAACGGACATCTAATTTTTTTCGAAAATGCTTTTTTTACAAAAATGAGCTTATATTAGCAACGATAAAGCGATAAAACCTATTACACAATTCATAAAGAAGGTTATTTTAAAGCATTATAGAAAATTTCAGGTTAATCGGTCCATAACTCTCAAAATAACCACTCTTTTAAACTAAATCTGCTCTCCTGTAAAGTTGCGATTTTGTAGATGTCCGTTTCTACTTTGCTGCCATCGATATTTAATCTGTACTCACATGCAACAGTAATATCAAACTCGTAGATATCCCTTATTTCAAGTCACCGCGACTGCGCGAAAGGGCGGCATCGTTTGATGTCGACACAGACCATAAGTGCGCACGATCATTGGCGGGCTAGTAGGCCATAGATAAGTCTAGCACCACAGTATAGCAAAACTATATTAGTATTATTGCATGTCTGTAATTTAAAAGCAATGCTAGGGACATAAAGTAAAAGTAATAGGACATATTATTTCCATGCATAAAGTTTACAACTTTTGTTCTCAAATTGAAATAAGCTCTAAGAAATTACATACCTATATATATTGTCTCTGGTGTTGCAATTCGTTATTTGAAATAACTAATATTTCTTCTCAGATATTTTTATTTTATGAGACTAGCAACATTGGCGTTGTCTCTGCATTGATTGATTTATATTAAAATAAGAGTGTCTATATTATATTATGAGGTTTTTAGGACTATGCGTCTTAACTCATAGTGCTAAGTCATAAGTATAGGTATTACTTATAATACTTATACTTATGAAATTTATCATCCTTCGAATCGATGAATAAACATTCCAAAAATTTTCTTAATCATCACCACCCCTAAAGATAGCCACAAAGACTGGTCCTGCGCTCCGCATCCAGCGGTTTTCCGTGACCATTACCGGATCGTCAGTCCACCTTGTTAATAAATAATAATTAATCTATATGAAAGGAAAAACACTAAAGTCCCCAATGTTAAATTACTTAAAAACAATATCATCTGATTCTATTTTCCTCTCCGACACTTACACAAAAACAATATAGGTAAGTATAATATTAATAGCGTTATCGCGTATGAATGAAAGAAAGAAAAACATTTCCTTGACACTTCTCCTTTATTCCTTTGATTTCTTGTCCAATTAACTAGAAAAACAGCGGGCGATTACCGCAGTAGCCGGACACTGATGTATTATTACAATTTCGGGTAGAGGGAACTGATAAGGTTTGGCAATGTTACTAATTTGATATTATTTGGTCTTTGAAGTGATATTTTTGGTCCTTAGTAAATATTGGTCCATGTGAAATTAATGGCCGCTAAACAAAATTTGTTTTTTAATGTACTTAAGTTACTTTGTATTTTTATTTAACAACCTCAAATCAGAATTTAATATAAAGCTTATAAATATTGTTAATATTATAACGTATAATTTTAAAAAAGGGAAGGGGGGCTTATAGGTCGTCAAAAAACTCCTTTACATCATTTTGCAATGGGACAGTAGGCATTTAACAGTAATTTTACGGATCTACAGATGAACTTAATTAACATTATTTCCTAATTGATAGAAGCTTCCTTGGAACCTATTACCACTGAAACTGAACTAGTTACTTTAAATCTTGGTGGCTGTTCATGATTTGGAGAGTTCTTGTTACCTGACACACTTTTCACTCTAAAATATCTTCGTTCTACATTCAAAACATATTTCCATACTCCGTACTTATTCAACAAACAAATTCACAACACCAACTTCCACCCACTTCCAATAAACTTGACGACTAACTCAATATCAACCATGCTTTGCTTGGCATAAGACTCAAATTCTATTAGATACAACAATCCATAGAGTTTCCTAAGCAAACAGTAGGAGGCTTATTACTGTCCGTGTGAACAACCTTCTGTGTCCGACTGTTGGACAAACTGGTGTATTGTGTTTGACCGATGGAGGTGACAACACATGATGAATAGGACCTCATTAATTGGTTCGTTTTCGTGCTTCTAATATTAAGGTATTTTTCTATGACAGCCCTGAGGTATTATGTGTATTGTTTGTCGTTTGTTCTTTATTAGAATCATGCGTGCGGGTTTTGGTCCTGTGGTCCGCGGGAACACTCACTATATTACAGGGAATTAGACAAATGGGAAGCGGTTTCTTCCTATTTCGTTGCCATACTATGAATGGAAAAAAATGAATACTTTTTGGAACTAGGTGGTGGTAATATGTGTATCAAAATTAATAATTTTGAAGTGTTTAATAAATTACAGAAATAATTTTGTAGAATTATTATCTGTTTCTCTTATAAGTGCAACGGCCTAAAAATATTCGTTCTAGGTACAGTCAGCGTCAACTAGGTACTCCTAACGCAATAAGGTTCGTTAAAAAACGGGGTAATCAGTTAATAAAGCTGACCGTATATGAATAGCCTAAAAGTTAAACAAAAAAATAATACAAATGTAATAAGCAATCATGCGCAGATTATCCACACCCGTTTCTCATTTCTCAACGCAGATTTTAAATCAAAGCGTTCTTAAAACAATACCCGTTAAGTAAAGGGATTGGCACACTATAGTGGCATCTCGCATTACACCTTAAGTACGAATATCTGACCACATTAGCTTGCTTTATGCTGTGCCTTTTCAAGCTATTGAAGCTGCAGTACAAAGGTGGTAGGAACAAACAAAATAATTAGTACGAGTGTTGAAGCGTTTAGTAACCCACAATAAATTTATATTTGAATAGGGTTTATTTGTAGGGTTTGGTCGAAGTTGGTGGTTATGAGCGGATTAATGAGGTCTTCAGGATTGTAAGTACCAGTGTACATTGTGGCAACATCGTGGGATTTACTTGGAAGTTCAATTATGTTAGTAATGAAGAAGGAAATACGGCGAAGTAAACTGAGTGGGGCACCCATTTATTGAATGAATTAGTCATTTAGTCTGTATCAAAAGACCAAGACATCATTATGTATCTAGTAGCATATAGCGTAGGCTTATAAATTTGCTCTGTTAATTATAGCATTAAAAAAATAACGGCAGTTATTGGGTTATATAGATGGAATGTAGCATTTTAGTTATATGTATTTCTTTTTGCAAACGTTTGTTATAAATAAATTATAATAGCTAATAGTCTACATTACTTGTGAATTGGCTGAGTTTATTATAGCGTTAGTTGTAACGTTATATTTCTAATGTTACATTGCATAAAATAGCTCAACCATATTTTAGATTGTCTAAAGTAAAAACATCTTTTATGGGGTACTGTGTTAAATGTTACAATAAAATTCCTGCTGATATATTAAAATTAAATGAAAGAAAATTTAAAACTCACATTAAAAAAACGCTTTGCAAACAAGCATATTATAAATTAGAGGATTATATTCAAGATAAGAATGCTTGGAAACATGCTGGTCCTGCTCCATGGGACAATGACACATTCTAGACTCACTCATCAAACTGGTTATTAATGTTTTTCATTTTTCTTAATACTTATTTTGTTATATTTTTATTCTTGTTTATTTTTGATTTTAAAGTGTGATTGATTGATAGATTGCACGGACTCACACACTATTTCATGTTGGTTGAGATGTTAAGAGTGGTCGTCTGTAGTTCTAATATTTGTAAACACGTGAACACTATGTATATTTGAACATATATTTTACCTTTAAATTCTTAATTTGTAATACCTTTAAATTATTATAATTTAGTAGTTTTTATATAGGGTATGTACATTGCTTTCACGTGCCATGTCGTGTATGATTCTGTATACAAATATTGTAAACATTGATTTTAAAAGAGTACGTATGGAGTTTCTTGCCCATTCTTCTCCATACAAAACTACCTTTTGGAAGGGGCAACTAGATTCAATTCCTTTTTCTTTTTGTAAATGACGTTCAAAAGTGCCTTATAATGGCCTAATTGAAATAAATGATTTGACTTTGACTTTGACTTTGACTTTGATTGCATTTAATGTAACATTAGAGTATACATCCAAAAAAATATTCTTATTAGAAACACATGATTCAGCAAAACTGATCCAATATCTAACGCCCTACATAATACATTTAGGCCATACATAAAGGAACAAATAATTGATATTTGAATGGGCCGTATTTATCGTTAACAGGGTCTAACCGCTATCAAATAACATTCAACAGCCAACGAGTATAAAACATCGCTCTCTGATTTATACGGATATTTGGGAGGCTGTGAATGAGCACTTTAATGTGATTTAATTTGTCTGTTTTCATCTGTACTTAACGCTGGGCTTATTTTACTAGTAATCATGTTTCCGTAATTGGGTATTAAAATGTTGTGTAGATAATCTGGTTTATGTTGGATTATGCTTGTAATGTAATAATGATAACCACAATTTTGATGTTGGTTATTGATAAGTAGAGTCAATAATTTAGTGTACAATTAGCTTTTTCATACAACTTCGTCCGCCGCAACCAACATTTACGCGGAAGGTGCGGATTAAAAAGTTACCTATGTCTTGGTGTTCAAGCTTACTCCTAACCAAATTTCATCAAAATCGGTAAATTATTTCACAGACAGACGAGAGTTACTTTCGTATTCATAATATTATAGTATTGGTGAGTGGTTTTCATTAGGATTTGATAGTTTTATGGGGCTCGAGAACTATAAAGATTGTGTTGGTCCTAAGTTACGAAAACGTTCATTTGTGTTATTCGGCTTCCAGTATCTGCTCTCAACAAGCCTAATCATTGGTCTTTCCATTCTTTAATTATATTTAATTTTCTAAAACGAATCAACATCCTGTTGCACTTAACGTAATTTTATTAATTGAATTATTATAAGATTATAGGTATGGACCGTTTTGCAACTAAGCTCAATATTCAATGGATCATAAACTTACCTCCCACACAAGTCGTAATCAAACTGCCAATAATTTACATATAATCATCTCAATATACTCCAATTTCACTCGCAATAACTTTTAAACACGATTTCAATGACAGCTCGATCTGATTTTGACAAATGAAACTCTAGTGCCGTTCGAGAATGATTTCAGTGAATGTAATCTTAGCACAAAAGGTAACAATCACTTGAACAAAGGCGGTTGGTGTTTGCAATTAGTTCGGAATGAGCTCACCTGTGTCTGTCTGTCTGTCACTGCGATTAATCAAACGAGCGATTCTTGCAGTGACAGTTAATATCACTGTTGCGGTTGTAGGTTATAAGAGATAGCGGGTAATACGGGTTTCTCTTATAACCATCAGTTATCGGTCCTTCGATACGTTTAAGTTACCTACCATCCATTTTTTTTTCTGAGTAGACCGTACCTTTTGTTTGATTTAAAATGTGTTGATAAATAATTAATTCATTAATTCACACTTCCGAATCAGGGGGTGACTCTTTATTTATTTTATAATTTTAGTTGTTAAATTAGTGCCAGGCCATAGTGGGTAGTTAGGTATAGTGTACTCACATAAGGTTTACGTTATATTTTTATTTTGTACTAACACTAAAATATTGACTATCAATGTTAGCCTGAAATAAAAAAATATTATTATTTGGCGTGATCCAGATAATTGTTATGGCTTTCAGTCTTTTGAGCCGCAGTAAAATACATACAAATATTTTTCCATTTAGCTTTTACTGTCCTACTGGCAGGTATCTTGGCTAAATCGCTTCAGCGTATGTTTTGTGACCAGATCCCGAGATGAATGCTCATCACAGCGACAGTCATCGTTGGGATGTTCGCTGTGAAGTCATACCGACGCAGGAGCAACTTGCTTCCCATTTTATTGTTTAACTGTGTTGCTAGGAAAATAGTTTGTATGGTAATCTTCAAGGAAGTTCTCTCGATCTTATGTTCGACAATAATGGCTTTGTTATTTTCAAGATACGGGTTACAGGAGTAGCAGTTTTTGAGAATATTGCGAGGAGTACAATAGTAATACTAGCCTTAACTTACCTACCTTTATACAATGAATGTATCTCTAGCAAATAAACATTTGATTTGATTTTAGTATTACGCCACAGCAGGGCAAAGGCCTCTTCTCGCACAGAGAAGACAAAATGAGCATTGATCATCACGATAGCTCAAGGCGAATTGGGTATTTCATACTTATATTTTTTATGAGTACAGGTTTTCTGTCGTTTTCCTTCATTAGTGTCGCGGATATTCAGAATAAACTTAAAATATACATAAGGAATAGAAAAAGTGACATTAGTACTTATCTGTGCTCGGTTGCGAACCCACCTCTCGTGTATTAAAGATGGGCGCCTTAACAACTGGACTATTACGATATTCACGTGAGGAGTATCAATCAGTAAAGAACAAACATTTTTAATGATCGATTTTCAAGGTGGTTCTCAAATGTACTTGATCATTTGATTAAGATCCAATACCGATTTTTATCATAATGTTTTAGTTTAAAATCTCTTTCCATTGAACGTTCAAACAAACTTCTATTGAGTACACATCAGGGGACGCACCCTCTATTTGGCCATCAGGAAGTACCTTTACGGATTACGAATCCGATGAAACATTTTGCCTTTTCGATTCCTTGAAATATGCATAAAGCTCTGGTCTAGCAATGGCTGTCTAAAAATATGAAATAGAAATTGGTGAAGAGTGTGTTGTCTGTATTTATTAAAACAACCTTTTTGAATTTAGAATAGAAACGTATTTTTTTACCTATTAACAATTTTTAAGAACAGTTTTTTTTAATAAATAGAAGAGTCTGTTGTTGTTGAACAAAAAGAATCCATTTTGAAAATGGAATCCTTCATTATCAAAATTTAAGGCTTCCAAATGCAACTGGTAATAAAAGGTGATACGGTTGGCAAAGTGGCTGTGCGATTGGCTGCTGCTCTGCATGTCACGGGTTCGATTCCTGCACGGAAAAAAATATTTGTATGCTTATAGATAGTAAGGCAACATATTATAAATAACCTGTTGATAACTCACTTTCTTAGAAACACATAAAATTTATTGTCCAACTACTTATATTAAATCAGATTTAAAAATGATACGTACATTCAAAACCGTGCACTTTTTGAAAAACGGTTCACTGGCAGTTAAAAACCTTTCCACCCATCCTCCAATCAACACGTTATTTGAAAACGCTCCGTTCAGTCCATTGAGTGCAGGGGTGGCTCCCTCTATTGAACCATCAGGAACTACACAAGATTAAGGATTAGCGCGGGTGTACAATTTGAACGGCTGATTGAATTCGTGTTTGTTGACTCTTTAACTATATTGGTGTTAGGTGTGAAGTCGTGGGACTTTTTAGTCGTGGGACTTTTTAGGGCTAAATGTTGTTGAGTAAGGTGGATCTTTTAATCATGTTGGACACTTAAACATTTAAGACGTAAAGATTGATTCCTATTGCACCATTGCAACATTTTGTTTAATAGAAAAACTTCTGGTCCTTTGGTCCTTGTCCTTTGGTCTTGGTCCTTTGGTCCTGATCCTTTGGTGCTAGTTTTTAGTTCTGGTCCTTTTAGCTTAGATCTAGAATAAGTGAGTTCGTTAAGTGTATTTTTACACCTGTTATGAACTACCATTACTCTTATCCAAATTAAACGTCAAACTCCATATAGATACTTCCCCTAAACTTACAAGTTCTAACAATTAATTTATAGGTATCTACCAAAACACTTATCGACACTAAAACGTCGAATTCCCAAAGGCTGTGAAGTGCACATCGGTGCATTAAAACGCACGCACTCCATTTAGTGAAGTGTTCGTGTTAAGACAATGGCACCCCTGTCGCTGTTCCCCTATTTGTGCAATGTAAAGCTGAGGTCCTTTTACGCGAGCATGACAGGCGCGTATCAACGCGGGTGTGTTTATGATTTCGGAAAGGTGAATTCGTGATGGATGAAAAAATGCCTTGTGTAAATACTGATAGATGGTACGCTGATTCTATTTGTCTCGACTGGCTTTGTATTTGATATTCTATAGTGCAGTGTTCGACAACTAGTTTTAGTTTTTTGTTTTGCTGTCTTCTGACACATTGGTCATAAAGACTTTACTTAGATTAACATATTTCTTTTTCGACATGTCTAATTAATTTCCTCTTTTTCAAAAGTGCCTTTTTAAGGTATAATTGGAAAAAATATTTGACTTTGACGTACTGTATAAAATTCTAGGTTGATTCGTACTATTTTAAGCATCCCCATATCATATACCTATATATTTATTTATTTATACAAATATTATAACATGGTGACTTACAGAAAAACTAAACAAAAAAAATTAAAAGGAAACAGAAAGTCGACAGACAGCCAATTGAGTACAAGTTCTAGCGTTTATACTCATACTAGACTAGAATATTCTATATCTATAAACCATTTGCGCAAGTCACTCCACACCCTAACCCACCCTCGCAGCATGTTGACATTCTGTAACTGTCTTGTCTTTTTCTAGTGTTTGGTGACGTCACAGACTATTTGTTAAACAATAGCGCATTAGTACGCCACACAACGACCGTTTGTTTTAAATTGCTGCTAGTTAGGGTTGATACGACTTGGAACTTTAATCGTAGGAAGGGTTTTTGTTGCTTATTGCTTATAAACTGTTTATTATTGGATTGAATGAGCATGTAGCAGTTGGCTAAGCTTGTAATTAATTGTTGATGATTTTAGAAATGTCTCGAACTGCCTCGTTGTTCTAGTGCTCGCAAAGCTCGATTGCTGAGATCTTGGGTTCGATTCCCAGATCGAGCAAAGTGTTATCATATTGGGTTTTTATATCTAGAAATTTCTTTCTCATTAGCAGCCTCGGAATCTGGATTTGTGCCCGGTTGATGGCAATAGGCTCGCCCCCTTACATGGGACTTAAACATAACTGGCAATGCGTGGGTGTACTAATAGGTATAGCTACCAAAACCTTCGGGAACTGCAGGCGTGATGCTATGTTATGATCAGTGAATAAACACAATACTGCACAAAGTTCTTAGCTCCATATAACTTACAATGTATGGTAAGCTATGATAGTATAGTGTGGTTCATGTAATCCCAAGTCATTACAACAAGTCCTAGTCTTTTTGCACAATTCACGTTTAACAAATCCATCTCAAGGATTTAATTACGTCTACTTAAAAATTTCATTGCAATTAGCTTTCTCACAGCCCATCAATTATTTAACAAAAAGCTCAAATCCCGCAATATCAACGAATTAACAGTTCACAGTAGCTGTCCACTCAACTGCCCCTCAGAATCCCGGGATAAAACCGGGATTTCTTTGACGCATCATCCTCTTTCCATCTCACTTACACTTAGGTAAAATTACACAAGTGCGACAAGGAGGTGCGATATCTAAGGAGGCTTGTCATGAAAATTGTATGTGTGTCAGTTTGTTATACACGGGGTCTTTGTAAACAAAATTGAATATTCAGTGAGGTGTTGCGAAAATCACTGTTATACTCTGTTTGATAGACCTACAGTAGCCCGGACCTTATTACGTGTCTATTTTCTATCGCATGTGAAAGGAATTTCAAATGTCAAATACGGAAATATGTCTTATTTTAGTTTTATGAACTGACTAGCGACCCGCCCCTGTTTCACATGGGTACAGATACATAAACCTTCCAATTAAATCATTTTATCTACTGATGAAAACTGCTTCAAAATCCGTTGGGCAGTTTAAAAGATCTAAGCGTACAGTCGGCGAGAAGCGACTTTGATACTGTGTAAAGATTCTGCGTTATTCTGATCTGTAAAACTTGAACAGGTCAGCCATATCATAAGCAATCATAAGCCATATTTTATTAGAAAAATGTCTGTATAACATTTCGGAACTAGTGACATACAATAATAGATGACTTCTGACATTATATAATTGTAGATTCTTGACATTATTTCAAAACTGTTGACATTATAACTTAAGCCTGTTTGACATTTTTATTTTTATTTTTATTTTTTGTTTTATTTTTTAAGAAATGCTTAGCACTGTACTGGAATTTTATTGGAATGTTAATTAATAATTTAGAGTTCTTGATAATGGATTGGATTAATTGCATGATGATTGATTGTAATTTGCATGTGTGTATTGTAGGTATATTCAACACAATGTATTTTGTTTATGAATAAATGAAATGAATGAATGAAATCAAACTAATAAAGATTACCTAACACTATTAACAAGGCGATTTATCACAATGAATCGTAATTGCTCGCCATCAATTAAACGATACAGTAACAAAAGAAACGAACAAGTTCTAGATATAATAGCACATTGTATTGTGAACATAATTAATTAGTAGATACGGTTGTATTGCACTTCTTTTGTAAGTGATTAACGGGTGTTTGATGCACTTTTACAATTACCTAGCTCTTAATGAGATTAATATAATTCTGCAGGATTTAAAGATGTATTTTTAAGTTGTCGTGATGGCTAAGGCACTATTATCAGGGAAGTACCAAAGTTACTTTTATATTCAAACTAGCTGTCCGCCGCGGTTACACCCGCGTCTTTGGTTACTGCTCCGCTCCCGTAGGTCGTAGCGTGATGGTATATAGCCTATAGCCTTCCTCGATAACTAATCTATCTAACACTGAAAGAATTTTTCAAATCGGACCAGTAGTTCCAGAGATTAGCGCGTTCAAACAAACAAACAAACAAACAAACAAACACTGCAGCTTTATAATATTATAGTATAGATGTACGTTCTAAGTTTATCTTGGAAATCACTGAGGTCGGCGACGGAAAACATCGTTAAGAAATCTGTACTAATAATTAGTATGAAAATCTAAAATCAGTTCGTCTTGAGCAAGTGTTGTGATCAATGCTCATGCCTTCTCTGTATGAAAAGATACCTTTACCTTGCACTGGGACAGTAATAAGTAGGTTGATATTATTATTTTGTAGGCCATTTTGTAGTCTACCCGCGACATTCTACATGTGTCAATCGAAAGTATTAAGAAGCGTATGTTGAAAGGACTTTTGAAGGGTCTTCCAATCATCATCCTTCATCATTCACAGCTTGACTTCACCCACTGCTCAGTAGTCATCAAAACACTGACATCATGTTACCATCTTTCAACAGCATGATGTGTTTCCTTTCACGAGGTGTTTCCTTAAGAAAATTTCGCTTGACCAATGTCCATTGCCTTGATGGCAACAGCAACACGTAATACTGCCCTACCGGACTTAAGCCCGGCGATCCCTCCTGTGAGTTGTCGTAAATTAAATTTCATTCTCGCGCCCCTGACAGACATTCACTTTTCATACACACCTAGATCTTCTCTGATGTGGTTCTTATGGAACACCACTTTCATTTGTTTTTTTTTTAAAGCCAAAGGACGCCTTGCTAGGTTGAAAGTTATATGAGTTTGACTATAAAGCTGATTTATATCCGTTACACGACACAATTTGAAGTCCAGTTGGAAATGTGTTGAAAAGTGTTAGTATTGTATAATTTTAATATCATTTATTTCAATTTTGTAAATGTGAGTACCATGGAGCGTTTTATTTTTGAGTTACTATGTGTTTTGACTTAATGAGCATGGCAGTTGAGAGCTTGTCATGCTCACTCAAATGTCTCGCTGATGGTGGCGCATGTGTTGGATCATTTGGCTCCCTCCATAATGGTTGAGCTAGGTGGTGCTGATCCATGCGTCATGCTCGTGAACGGGTGCTGTCAGTTGGGATTGGTCATCTCTTAACTGCTATGGCTTACATCTTTATTTTTATTATTTTTAACTACTGTTTTATATTCATCTTCATTGTGATCACATGCAGAATCAACAAGAATAATGTAACCAGGATTTTGTAAAAACCTAATTTAAAAGAGTGCCGTGGAGTTTCTTGCTCGTTCTTCTCCATAGAGGCCTACCTCCGTTTTGGAACGAGCAACTAGCTTCATTTTACGGACTAACTGACTGACTTCTTGACAATTCAAAAGTGCCTGTAAATGGTCTAATTGAAATAAATGTTTTGACTTTGACTTTGACTTTGAAAATCAGCGTTAGGCACAAGTGGCTTTTTTGCTCAACAATATTTTTTTTGTGTTTTGTGTAGGCTTCCAAAAATATTCTAATTTCCTTTTCTTTATTTTTTTTTAAATTAAGAAGTCTATTATCATTTTAATTGCGCAATGTTCGTGTTTATTACACAAACATTTACCCTTTCTGTTCCCTAGGCAGAGTTTAGGCCGCCTTGACCGAAATTCGGTCTGGATAATAATTTAGACAAATACAGTCACAAGAACTGTTCCAGGTGTTTATGTATGTGAGTTGTAAACGCACTTACTTTACAGGAGAAATTCAGTGTGGGGTATCGTTTAAAAAGAATGGTAATTAATTGATCCCTGTTGTCATTGAACACATAACATCCTACCAGCCTGTAATTCCTGAAGGGTTAGGCAGAGATGTATCCATTAGTACATCTACATTTTCCCAGTTATGTTGTGTTTAACCCAATTGAACTCGGTAAGAAAATATACTTAATCAATTATCATTGGCTCTTTCTGTCTTCTACTTATTATCCACTTATAATGTCATTTTCTTCCATCCACTTCTTGACTCCAATTAACAATTATCAAATTAACATTGAATTCCTTTTACGTTGTTAGAAATGTATTGTGGTTTCTCGATACGCCATCATTCCCAGATCAGCATAGGAATTAGAGCAGTAAATCAAACAACACAAGAAACATTATTGTCGACTCCATGTCACAGATACCAGATACTCTTACAAAGGGGTCACATGACATACTAGCAAAATTACCTGACTTTCATCATTGAATATTTCAAAGTCAAATCATTTATTTCAACTAAGCCATTATATGGCACTTTTGAACTGATAAAATAGAGAATTTTCTTCTAATAAAATAAAAATAATGTCATCCTACTACGCTTGCTCCAGACGACTGACGGTTTCAGACTTATAATGCGCCCTAACAGGGCCATGTACCCACAAATTTTAAGCCTAGAGTATAAACTATGTTGTGTACCTATATATTATTGTGCATTGAATAAATAAATATATTAATTTTGTAACCAGTTTCTCTCTGTCTCCAGTTTCTCTCTGTAAGTAGTATCTTTTTTTAAGCGTTTTACTAACATAGTTTGTTGACTGCAAGTCTTGGTACTTGAAAACAAACAATTTAGTTTTATTATAATAATCAGGTGAAAAATTCAGATGCTTTGAAAATATTGCATTATGATTCCAATCTTAGTAATTTTCATGTTAGTTAAAAAATGAGGCAACATACATAAGTACAACATATAAACAAAATGACAGTGTCTTTACTTACATGTATACAGTATTAGTAAACTTATGCAGACAGCAGCGCAGAGCGCTAATCTTGACAATTAGTACACAAGAAGTGTGTCCCACGGTAAGGACAGCAACAATGGTGAATTGGAAACATTGATATAACTGTTGACGGTAATTATCGCCATTTTGTAAGAAAGCATACGTACTTACGATGGAAAATTATTTATGAGTCAGTTTTTGTTTGAGTAGAATTTTGTTGAAATGTGTTATAAGTATTGCGAAGAGAGTGAGCAGTGCCACCTATATGATATGTAAGTTAATGAGTAGTCTGTGTAGCACCGGTAACACTGTAATGTCGTTATCTTAATTTCTTTATGATTAAAATTGTTTACCGTTACATATACGTTTGATTTACCCATAGCCCTTCAGAATGGTTGCCAATGTTTAATATTTGTTTATTTATTTAAACTTTTATTTCAAACTTTCTTTAAAATCTACATAACAACAACAACATAACTGGCGAAATGTGGGTATACTAAAGGGTACATCTCTGCGTAACCCTTCGGGGATTTCAGGCGTGATTATGTCTTTAATTAAAATCTTAACTGTGTCGAGCTCCACCCAGAGCGCAAGAAGTCATCTGATGATTTCCTATCATTAACAAAAAAAGCTTATCCATTCAGCTGATGGGTCTTTCCCCCCTATTACTAGTACAACAGAGCCGGGGGAGAGGATCACCCAAACACGACAAGAAAATTCAAATATTTTTGTTACCCTGATATTTCACCCCTAACTTAAAAAAGTAAATCTACTGGCCACCCTATAAATGTCTCAATCAATTTTCACCCCTAAGCTTTAAACCATTTAATTTTTTTGCAAATATCCTTGACGGTCAATCCGATATACGTCAGACACACGTCTTGGGGTGACCGGACCGCACCGGACCGGACCGGGCGAGATGAATGTAAGAACCGCGGGGTGCCATATTTAGGGTTATTTGGACAATGCAAAGGTTGTTCGGGGTACGTATTTGCGTCTTATTAAGAGACGTTTTATCATTTGAATCGAATATTAATTCAAGATTAAAACTTTACTGTTTATTTAATACTTACTATAAGATTATTCGATCTCATTGACATAAACATAACATCACGCCTGTAGTTCCCGAAGGGTTAGGCAGAGGTGTACCCGTTATAGTACACCCACATTTCGCGAGTTATGTTTAAGTCCCATGTAATAGGGGGCGAGCCTATTGCCATCAACCGGGCACAAATCCAAACTCCGAAGCTGCTACTGAGAACTTCCTGATGGAAAAACCCAATAAGACTGCTCGACTTGGGAATCGAACCCAAGACCTCACGCTCAGTAGTCGTTTTGCGACCACTAGACCAACGATCTTATTGACAGTGATTTTCTTATTTATTGTGAAATTGAAGTTAGGCTATTCGATTGGTTTCCAATCTAGGTCCAGTTGAAAGCCAGCGTCAGGCAAAAGGTTTTTATTAAACGGTGGGAAATTATCTTATTACTTCTTCCGATCTGAGCGGTTCGAAACTGTTCGGTTTCCTCCTAATGCCCTACATTCCAAGGCCGCCGTGACTCTTCCGAACAAATTCCGCAACCCTGGAAGGAGGCAGAAGTGGTCTGCCATTTTTGCTAACCTGGGCTTGTTTGGCGCAGCTGTGAGCACACAACATTTTTTTATATATTTCAATCATTATGTTTATGCATACATGTTCTTTCATTCTTTAGTTTGATATGTCTTAAAACGACTTCTTCAATATCTCAAGAAGCACCTTTATATAACTTTGACAACAACCTTTGACACTAAAAGGCCAAACACACGCAATTAAACCAACAAAACACTAACCCGACAAATTCGCAGCTAAAAGCCATCTAAATCATGTCGCACACCAAAAGCGATGGCAACACGCAACGCTCCTTGCAAGGCGCCGTCGTAATTAAGAGGTAACCCATATTAGCTGTCCGCATCTCCGCTGGCATCGCTATAGCTCGAAATGTTAATTGTTAGCCGCGTACGTGACTAGGCGATAGCCTTTAGTGGGTGGGACATACTGCTAGCTTGTTTGTACAGCTAATTTTGCTAACATGGGTAGCGGTCAGCAATCTGCCAGAGTTGCGGAATTTGTTCGAAAGGATTTTGGTCAATAAACATCTTAGACTCCCTTCCGCTCTGCCCGCAGCGGAAAAAGTCACTTGATGATTTCTCTCTCATCCTTAAAAAAAAACTGGCTGCGATGTTTGATGCCAAAAGACACAAATAGTGCGAGTGTGAGTTACCTCTACAGTCTACACTATTTTTTAAGTAGGAAAGCTGATTAGTTTTAACTCCTCATCTGTCAACTGTACCTTGTGGTACAAAAGTGAACGCTCCAAATGTCAACTGTACCGCATAGGTACAAAACTTGATTCAACGCGAACGGCCGCCATTGGACGATGATATTTTACGTTTATTCTATTCCCGACAGACAACAGGGGGAACAACTTAGACTACTTTTTTTTTTTTAAGAAATAGGGTTTGTCGTCAGAAACTTCCTTGATGCTTTTGAATTATCAAAGATTCAGTTAGAAAGATGAAGCAGCTTGTTGCTTGTTTCAAACAGTAGCCTTCTATGGAGAAGAGCAAAAAACTCTATGAACTCTTTTAAAACAGCTTACAACATTCATCTTTATTAATCTACGGGTACTTTGTGACAAAAATGTATACAATATTTAAATCTCATAGACAAAGTAACAGGCAAGCTTGATCCAACTAATTATTTAACACAAAAGGAACAGGTTTAATAAATTACGCAAAAACAGCTGCTGAAGAAAATGGCCTATCCCAGACTTGGAAAAAGAAAAAGGATGGCGAAAACGTTTTAACAATCGGTTACAAAGTCCAGAAAGCCGTGTGTCCATCCTAGGACCATAAACTGTTCCGTTTACGAGGAAGTATGTCGCATCTGATATTTTTGCTTTGTAGCACCTTCTAACAGTACCTGTGCAAAGACTAACTGAACAGATGGTGCACTGCGCATGATGATATCCTGAGGTATAGGATCAGTATAGAATATGGGTACAGACTTCCCCAATCAATTGCCATACTTTTTTATTGGCTGTCAACGTCATTCCCCTGATTTCCTCCATAGATTTTGTATGGCAATCGGGTGCTGTGACGTCACTTATTTGTCAACCTCAATTGTGCAATTTCAAAGCAACTTAAAATCTAATTTTATAGGTTAATATAGAAGTTAATTGAGAATAAAAGAATCTTGTTTTCAGGGCTAAGATAAACTATATTTTAGAGAAGTTGTGTCTTGGCATTATAGGTTAATGGCAGTTAATAGTTTCTTCATCAGTTTCCATGAAAGAAAAACAAACCGAAAATGATAAAAAATAATCAAATATGACAAAACATGTCGTGATAGAAAATGATTTCCAAATGTAATTGGGAAATCATTTACCATCACAAATTTTGTAGACGCGAGATTATTGGCGATGGATTCTACAGATCATAATCATACCTTCTCATATGAAATAACACACCGACTATTCGATCCGCGCAAGAGTCTAAAAGTGACGTTAATCGCTAAACATTCCACACCTCAATTCCATTCCCAAACAAATTAATTACACAATAATTTAATCTTAAACAGACTACAATCATTTCGCATTAGTATTCAGCAGTAGATTCACGTTTCGATGGAGCGTAATCACGCATGTTTTTACGCTTTTCGTAATGAATCGCCACGTACCGCCTCCAGGCTCCGCTTCAAGCGCTTTTTGTCACTTAATTACAGGCCGAAGACTCAATCGCTGTCGATCGATGGAAGCGACAAAAAGTTTCGTAGTATCGACAATTTGTTCGATGATGAGAATGGAATATTAAACGAATATGCATAGTTGGTATTGAGATGGTGATCGAGTTTATTGATAGAGGTGTGTTTTATTTGAGTGGTTGTATTGTTTTTCTTAAATTAGTATGAACTGCATCTTTTACGCCTCGTCTGTGAGAGCGAATTTGACCAAAATGTTATATACTTTAAGTTTTAATCTGTAGAGACAGTTTTTCGATACAAAAACTGTCAGTCGTCAATTCCACAAATCATCATCATCTGCCTAACCTTTTCCCAATTATGTTGGGGTCGGCTTCCCGTCTAACCGGATGTAGCTGAATACCAGTATTTTACATGGAGCAACTGCCTATCTGACCTCCACAACCCAGTAACTGGGTAATACGATACCCCTAGGTAAGACTGGTTGTCAGACTTTCGGGCTTCTGACGACCCGTAACGACTGTCAAAGATCCACGTATGTCAATTTCATAAATAAAATACATTAAGGTATAACAGTTTGGTGAAATTTACCCTTAGAGACGCCTTATATAAACCTAAAGAAACAGTTTAATTTTTATATTTAGATATACTTAACCTATAATCTTGAGCAACCCTTAGTTTAGCTCTGTTACATCACTATTATTGTCATTACTCATTTTACACAATTTTTCAAATATATTTTTTCGTTTTTAGTCTTACAAACACTCAAACTAAGTACATTCGATCACGCTACACTCGTCACACCAATCCATCACTGTACATAGTACAAGAAGTTCCAATAAAACCCTGTAAAATATAATAGCTGGCAACATTATCACAGAGGCAACATTTCCTAACATTGTAATTGCTATTGCCAACATAATTGACTAACAAGAGTACGTAAAAAGCAAGAGAACAGTGTTAGCGGTGTTACTTTCATGACATCTGCATATAATGTGGGTGGCGCAAAAACTGCCAGCGATATGCCTAAGACTTGGTGAGTGTGTTCTGAGAGGAAAGATGTGGGTCTATTGACAGCGGAGAGCGAAATGTTGCTGGGAGCAATACTCGTATATTTATCTTCTCAACATAGTACAAAACAAAGTCGCTTCCCGCCGTCTGTATGCTAAATCTTTTAAACTAACATAAACATATTATAATAAAGTATATGAAAATCAATAACATATTTGAAATAAATTATTTGTTTTAGATCAAATCATTTATTTCAAATAAACTGTTTACAGGCACTTTTGAAATGTTAAGGAATCAGTCAGAAAATTGAAGCTAGTGGCAAGTTGAATGAATATAGTCTCACTCACGCTTGAAATGATTCAATAACTCTAGGAAATTAAGACAGTAGGATTTCACAGCATTCATCGGAAATAAAAAAAGATGTTCTTGATAAAGATTAATGAAATCAACTCTTTAAACCGCAAAAAAATATTAATCCTACAGCATGATACCGATACTTTTATGTTTACACACAGCTAGGTTTAATTCAAGCGAATATGAAACATTGGGTTAATATCAAAATATACACATGCATGTGTTCACAAAAACGTTCATGATAAATGAGTGAACAAAACACTGTGCATAAAAAGCATCCGCCATTGACTGTGTGTCGATAGATACGGAGTGTAGACCCCACGACATGCTTCTGTGAACAAAGTATATGTGGTGCAAGTAGCAGCGGAGATTAATGAAACCGTTTTATTTCTCTAAAGAACAAAAATCATTGACTGTCTAGATTCTGTCCGCGACGTCGTCCACGTCAAAGTTGATATATTAAACCCACGGGAACCTTACATTTTTCCGGGATAAAAAGTATGTGCTACTCCTATCTCTGTGCCAAATTTTATCCAGATCCGTTCAGCTGTAACAAACATTCGTCCAAATGTTAATATTTTTAGGAGTAAGTAGTAAGGTTTTGAAAGTTATCCCAGTACTTATATGTTCCAATCGCGACAAGAAAATGTGAATCAAAATTGACAAAATGTATAAGATGATTTGTTATCGCGATTTTCTAGATTTTCCTATAGTAAAAGTTGTTAATAATGATGAGCACAAGACCACTTTTCAGGTTTCTGGCAAACAAAGAATAAGCTTGTTTAGTCCTTGTTCCTTGTTGATGATGGCCAAAGAGTACGCACTTACATGAAACACATAACATATCTATCTATTCGACATTCGACTAAAACAAAAACCTAAACCACAAGTTAGAACAACATAATGATTACAATAAGCACAAATAAAGCAATAGCAACATAGTCTGAACATCTAATTAAACCGTATGCAAATCTAGCATCTATTAAAGTTAGTATCTATTCATCAATATGAATGCAGGTTCGTTTACCGCTATCAGCTCGCTGCATATCCCCAAGCTAATATAACAGCAGACGGGAGAAAATATTCAATACATAATTTAATTAATATTAACCTTTTTTACAACGTCTCTCGTATTTTTTGCAACACAACTCCGTAGCCAGTCATGAGAACTCGCACCTAATCAGTGGTAAAATGGTGGTGTTCCTCAGGGGTGTATACTTGGACCAGTGTTAATTTCATTGAATTTTTCTTTTGTTGGTTTTGACTTGTGCTCTTTTATTTCTTCAATGGTTTCATATACTACATCTTTTATGAATTTTTTGAATGTATCCTAATATTAAAACCTGAGAAACTTAATTGTTTGGTTGAACGAGCTAATCTCAGGAGATACTGGTCTGATATGAAAAATATTTTGCTTGGTTGTAGGCTGGTTGGTTTAGAGGCTATAAAACATTTCGCCACAACCCACGGGAGTGGAGCTGTAACCAAGGACGTAACTTAACGCGGTTGAAACCACACGGTATAGTCAGTAGCATCATAAAGATAAAGTTCACTTTTGAGTGCAGCACACCACTACAAAAAGTGCAGATACAATCAAGACCTATAACATCTGGTAATTTAAATAAATTTAATAGCATTTTAATTAGTAAGTTATGTGTCCAGGGTTTTAATATGAATAATGGTAATATTTTGTATGAAGAATTCTTTTCAATGGTGCATACAGAATTTAATAATATTTTTAAGAAACAATCTAAAACTTTTTGCCCTAAGTTTTTATTTAGTGACTGGGCGACTAAAGGTATCAGAAGAAGCAGGGAAAGACTTTTTGAGCTGTATGGCCTTAAGCCTTATATAAATACTGAATCCTTTAATAAGCATGTTGCTACTTACTCAAAAATTTTTAAAAATACGTGTAAAGCAGCTAAAGCCTTGTACATTAGCAACAAAGTTAAATCAGCTGAAAATAAAATAAAAACTGTTTGGAAGATCATCAATAATGAAACAAATAGGAACAAGAGACACAATACTGACTACACTCTGGAGACTTCCCAAGGTGTCATAAGCAGTAATATTGATGTTGCTCAAGAATTTGCAGAATTCTTTACAGATATTCCAATTAAAACTACTGAAATCTTAGATTCCTCACCCTCACTTGCTGTTGACTTACTAAGAGTGAATGTTTCTGCCTTCCCTAAGGAATTTAAATTTAAACATATTAACCCTGTAGTCGTTATAAAGGCTTTTAAACAACTTAAGATCAAAGCTACCGAAGATCTGTGGGGCATGTCTACTAATGTTTGTAAATCTATTATTGAGACAATAGCACCCTATTTAGCCTTAATATTTAATTTGTGCGTAGACCAAGGGATATTTCCGGATTTAATGAAGTACAGCAAAGTTATACCGCTCTTCAAATCCGGAGATAGCAAGGACACTAATAATTATAGACCTGTTTCGGTTTTGCCGGTTTTCAGCAAAGTGTTTGAAAAAGTGATGCTCAATCAAATGCTCCATCATTTTAACTGTAACAACATCCTACACGATCAACAGTATGGTTTCACCAGAGGGCGTTGTACTACTGACGCCGGTGTTACTTTAATTAAGCATATATTTAATGCTTGGGAGGACTCACAGGATGCCATTGGCATCTTTTGCGACCTCTCTAAAGCGTTCGATTGCGTGAATCACGAAACACTGCTCCTAAAGCTTGAGCATTACGGCCTCGGTGATCTAGCACTTAGCTTGGTAAAATCGTATTTGAATGATAGACTACAGCAAGTTCAAATAAATGGTGTAAATTCATCAGGCTTAAAAGTAAAGATGGGGGTTCCGCAGGGTTCAATACTAGGTCCGTTCCTTTTTTTAGTTTATATAAATGATTTACCTCATTTACTAGAAAACCAACCACAAATGGTGTTATTTGCCGATGATACTTCACTCATTTTTAGAGTAGATAGACGAGCGCAACACCTTGACGACGTAAATAACGCCATGCTTAAGGTTTACAATTGGTTTACTATTAATAATTTAGTGTTAAATGAGAAAAAAACGAAATGCATAAGATTCACTTTACCAAATGTTAGAAGTAGTGAACTTAACGTTATATTGAATAAGGACATACTAGAGTTCGTCGAAAAGACAGTTTTCTTGGGGATTACGCTCGATTCTAAGCTGCAGTGGGGTCCCCACTTAACATCTCTTGCAGGGCGGTTAAGTTCAGCCGCTTACGCTGTCAGAAAAATCCGACAATTAACAGACGTGGATACCGCGAGACTAGTCTATTTTAGTTACTTTCATAGCATCATGTCTTACGGTATTTTGCTTTGGGGACGGGCTGCAGATATAAATTCTATCTTTATCCTGCAAAAGAGGGCCGTCAGAGCCATCTATAATCTTGGCAGTCGAGATACTCTAAGGGAATTGTTTAAGAAAATTAACATCATGACGGTACCTTGTCAATATATATATGAAAACATTATGCATGTTCGGAAAAACATTCATCTTTTTAAGAAAATTAGTGATAGACATAATTTTAATACTAGAAATAGGAACAAATTAGATCAACCAAGTTTCAGATTGTCAAAAGTAAAAACTTCTTTTATGGGGTACTGTGTAAAATGCTATAATAAAATACCACTGGATATTCTCCAACTAAATGAGAGAAAATTTAAAACATGCATTAAACGCACATTATGTAGTCAAGCATATTATAATTTAGATGATTATATCACGGACAAAAATGCTTGGCTAAATGCTAGTCCTGCTCCACAGCCACTCGGGCTCACTAAATAGGATTGTTTTTTGTTTTTTTTTAGAGAATGATGTTTCTTACCCTTTTTTTTGTTGACCTGAATAACTTGTACCGTTATCAGTACGATTACTTTTCTTTGTTACTTACCTCAGTCATGTATCAAGAAGTACACCGAGAGTGTTAGTATTGTATAATTTAATATCATTTATTTCAATTTTTGTAAATGTGAGTACCATGGAGCGTTTTATTTTTGAGTTACTATGTGTTTTGACAATGAGCATGGCAGTTGAGAGCTTGTCATGCTCACTCAAATGTCTCGCTGATGGTGGCGCATGTGTTGGATCATTTGGCTCCCTCCATAATGGTTGAGCTAGGTGGTGCTGATGCATGCGTCATGCTCGTGAACGGGTGCTGTCAGTTGGGATTGGTCATCTCTTAACTGCTATGGCTTACATCTTTATTTTTATTATTTTTAACTACTGTTTTATATTCATCTTCATTGTGATCACATGTAGAATCAACAAGAATGATGTAACCAGGATTTTGTAAAAACCTAATTTAAAAGAGTGCCGTGGAGTTTCTTGCTCGTTCTTCTCCATAGAGGCCTACCTCCGTTTTGGAACGAGCAACTAGCTTCATTTTTCGGACTAACTGACAGACTCCTTGACAATTCAAAAGTGCCTGTAAATGGTCTAATTGAAATAAATGTTTTGACTTTGACTTTGACTTTGAAAGCATTCTATGTTTTGTGGTACAACGATTGAAAGGTCAAAGAATTTAATTTCAATATAATATCTATAATATCTTGGGACAACTCACACACGGCCATCTGATCCCAAGCTAAGCAGAGCTTGTGTTATGGTAACCAGACAACTGATATACATACTTATATAGTTTATAAATACATACATATTATAGATAAATTACACCCAGACACAGAACCAACAATTATGCTCATCACACAAAGTTTGTCCTGGGTGGGAATCGAACCCACTACCTCCGGCTTTGCAGTCAGGGTCACTAACCACTAGACCAACGAGGCAGTCAAAAAATATGTTTAACATAATAATTGACCGATCGTTGGAATTAATTGTATGACATAAGCTGCTCATAAACGATGAATTATTAAACCGTACTTATTCTCTATTATGTATGGTAAACCCAACATTATGTATTGATGCGTATTAATGCCAGCATAATGCGATCAGTGATCAGTCCTGCTAAGTGACGATTATGTGCATTAACTTGTAACCTTTGTTGTTAATTGTGCCTAAGATAGTTTTACGTTTTAAAGAAGTGTTTTATTAAAGACATCAGCATTATTAAATATCATTGGGTAATGTATCACACGGATGTCATGAACTGATTATACTAACATTCCATTTTTTTTTTCATTTTTCCTTTTTTTTATATGACGTCACGGTTGGCGTAGTAGCTGAGTTACTGGCTGCAGCGCTGCGTGTTGCGGGCTCGATTTCGAACAAATATTTGTATGGCCTACAGATAGTTGTTCCGGGTCTGGCTGTTTGTTTAATGTCAGTTTATTTGAGAGACCGAGAGCATTTAAATGAACATGATAATAATCCTCTACAATAAAATCTACATCTAACAATTCATATGCGGTAGTTTTTCCAAATCATCAACATCATCAACGTGACTTTTATTATTTCATGTTGTTTAGAACCATTGGTGTCTAATGAAAAATGTAAATACTTTTTACTCATATAGTTTCAATTTGTCAAATACTTCGATTAGTTTCTTTTTTTTTGGTTGACAGAAAAATTTTTATAGAGCAATTGTCATTTTTTTTTTACATTAATAAAAAAACTGTTTTATGTTCAACAATATGTTTATTATTCTCGCACATGAGAAACACATGGCTTATTTCTCAGTATATCAGAGACATCACTGACATCGGTAACGGAAAACAGCATGAGAAAACCAAAACTTATAATTAATATGTATTAATTATAAGTTTTGGTTTCAGACAATAATTCGACGATTTCAGACACGTGTCTGAAATCGCCAATCCGTCTTAAGCAAGCGTGGTGATCAATGCTCGTCCCTTCTCTGTATGAAAAGAGACCTTTGCCCTGCAATGGACACGCGGTTTTATTTTTTCAACATCAACAACTGACAATTCATTCTCTCTTAGTTCTGTCTGTGCATTATCTACGTCTTCTTCAACTAAATTATTCTCATTAAACCGCATGTAATCTTCAACATTCATACTCGAACCTAAAATAAAAAAGGCGCAGCTGAGCGTATCGGGGATCTGTTTCAACATGGCGATAGTCCGCATCCAATATGATCGGAGCTGTTTATTGATTCTCGGAAATAAAACAAACACGGCTAAATGGAAGCCGCGGTGTGCAGATTAAGATGTACTCTCATTTGTGATGTGGGATAAGAGAGAAGTTGAAAGCGATTGTGAGATCATCGAAGTATGAGGAACTTTCATACAAATTATTTCTAGCACAACACTAAACTTTAGAAGCTTTTTGAACAACTAGGAAAACAACTGGGCTCAATTTCTTTTTGTTATACCTTGCTTCATATTATTATGTAGAATTTCTCTATATTGAATTACATACAAACACATAAACTCACATACACAGACAGTCAGGCTCGGAACAACCATCTGTAGGCCATAGTAATATTTATTTCGGGAATCAAACCATGTAGCGCAACAGCCAATCATTCAGCTATTCTAAGAGAAGAAAAAGGAACCCAAAAAAGAAACGAAATGTAGAGAGATATGCAGCTGTAACCCAAACTAATGAGTATTTAAAGATATCTATGGATAAGCAGTTCAGACTTATACGCACAATGTTGGAAATCAATATACTTGGTTAAAAATTCAAAAAAAGTTGGCATTCCTGAGAAAAAGCTTTATTCTGGGCAAGAGTGAGGTGTTCGGGCAGTTATTGTGAGACACAAAAGTTGAGTTAAGAAAACGATGCAAGAGAATTCGCAGCCCTGCTACACTTTACACCACGCAGCGGTCCAGCCGGTATCGCATAGGTGTGTCGGGCGATACATCACAAGGCGCGTAACGGCGGCGCCTGCGCAGCGTCCGATTTATTACGCCGTTACCTTTAATTCGTACATAATTTAATTTGAACACGGCCCGTAAGACTTAATTATGATATCTCCGGATGTGCTGTGTACGATTTTAAAATGTCGGATCATATAGGCTGTATGGCGTGATGCCTTGGCTCGAATGGAAAATAATAAAGTTTGTCAGTTACTTGTTGTTGTAAATGATAATAAATATTGAATTTATGATCATCATCTGTGTATTATCTTTAAATAGTTAAAATGTATCATGATGATTTTTGAAAGTTCTTAATTTCAAGAGAACAAGATCATCAAACATTTCAATACTTCTACTCTGATTAGGTAGTCAATACCACTATTCAAATGACAAATCATGAGTTATCGAAAGGCAATTCCCCCATAGATTTCGTATGTCATAACAAACTACGACTTCACTTTTTGCCAACTGAATTGACTAACTATTTATTGATTTCAAAACAACATAAAATCTAATTTTAGAGTTTTTACAAATACTTATAAGATAAGATTATGATAAAAGTGTCTTTAGGTAGGGAAGAGCGGAGTCTGCTCCTACAGGCATTATCTATTTGCATAAGAAGTTCTAATCACCAATTAGGTATTTGCAAACCATAAATTGCTTATGAAATAAAACATTTTTGGTTATTTTTGTGTTTTTTTTTTTTTTGCCTTTTCTGTATGAGAAGAGGCCTTTGCCCTACAGTGGTACAGTAAAAGGCTGGTAAGTACTATTATTATTTTTTTATTTTTTTAAAGGAAAAAGAAGGACTAACATTAACTGTTTTTTTATAGAAGCTGTATCTTGGAATCATTGGTTGATGATGTGTACTTCCCAGTTCCAGGCTTTTAATTCTGCAAATAATATTCAATTCCATAAATTCAACTGACTGAATTTTAATGCCTATGATTCTGCTTCGATAAATTATTTTTACACTAAATGACACATTTAAATTGTATTCATTGCATTCAGTTAAAAAATACCCATTAATCTTATACTATCTCTGATATACAGTCAATTATAAAATGTATCGTAAAGATTTATTAAAGTAAATGTTTTTTTAAAAACAACTGTTAATAATGTTCTCGTTCGATTGCCTGTTATCAACTGTACAATGATAACTTCCGTTATTGATAAGACGCAATGGATTGCGACATTTATTTTAATCCGTACTGTATAGATTTGTATTTACTTTACTCTTTATAGGGTTGTCAAAATAATTGGTGTGACTTTTGGTGAAGCTTTATTTGCCTTATAATAGGACTCAGCGATTCAAAAACTTGGAACGTTTTCCTTGAACTTACTCTATTGTTGAGACCTAGTGATATTTTAATTAGTAAGTACATTGATCAAAATAACATTTCTGTAAGTATATCTCTTGATGGACTTATGCCCCAAGAGTAATTCTAACTACAAAACAACAACTAACACAGAGAATTATATACATAAGTACAAGAAATTCCCTATAATAGAACTGCAAGGATTCTGATTCTAAAATGGCTCATTCTGCGAAATGAAAAAAAATGTACCATATCTTCTTAACAACATAACATCACGCCTGTAATCCCCGTAGGACTAGGCAGTGGTATACCCATTAGTACCTACACCCACATTTCGCCAGTTATGTTTAAGTCCCATGTAATAGGGGGCGAGCCTATTGCCATCAACCGGGCACAAATCCAGACTCCGAGGCTACTACTGAGAAATTCCTGATGGAAAAATCCAATAACAAGGCCCGACCTAGGAATCGAACCCAAGACCTCATGCTCTGCAGTCGCACTGTGCGACCACTAAACCAACCAGCAACTCAACAATATATAATATACATACCATATGTCGTAAGAACATAATAATTTAAACATAATTATGCTCAACTGCTCAGCAAATCATTTAAGGACCAACCCTACCAAAAACCACAGGATCAGATAGCATTAAAACAAATTAGCGCAAAGAGTGAAACAAACACGGCGAGACTGACTTATGTTCCGTAATTAAGGGTCCGAGTGTACAGTCGAGGTCCACTTGGACCCGGTCGTGCGGTGTAATGACTCCATTCCACCTCACTTGGACCCGATCGCATGGATATCGATAAATAATTATAAACGCTCGCATTGATAGTTTGTAATATCATTTGATATTCAGGAGTATATGCAGGAAAGATTTGTGCTTGAACAAGTAGGAAATAGAAGTATCCAAGGACTTTAGAATCATCTCGTATGATCTCCTATCGGAACTGTTTCTTCTAAACATAGACGTAACTTATCTAGAAGAACAGTACTACCTACTAACTAGATAAAGAAACAGTATGCCTATGCTATAGGTATCTTTCTTGTCAATAATCTGATCTAAGTTAAAAATAAAAATCTTTATTAATATTATCTGCCGGTCTATAGAATAAAAAAAAGAATATTAACTATGAAATATAATATTTTGTCTACGACAAATGGAACGATTTTTATCATCAAATTCTAAAGGACTTTCTTCATGTAGGGTATCACAAAAATCCTAATTCAGATTAGATTTCTTATTTCCACTTAAAAAGCTTTCGATTCCAATCCCGAATGTACCAAAAGTACTTTCGAAAACAATCGAGAAATAATTGAATCGATGAATTAAAATGCAAAAAAAATCTTAAACACATTTTTTTATCTAAGTACCTGTATTATCCCATTGCTTGACAAAGGCCTCATAGCCTTCCACTCATCTTTATGTGTTGCCCTCTTTAGCTAGTCTCTTATAAAGGTCATAAACTTAGGGCTGGGTTAAGAAAAAAATTTAATGTCTCAATCTCATTTTACTGTCCAGTCTATTCACCCGTAATGCCACACTCCTGACCTCTGCTTACCCCCTGGAAACAAACCGACCATTCCATTAGGAAACGACTCAATTCAACACTATTTCTAGGTATTATAAAAACAAATGTTCATTAATCAATAGTTGATTTATTACTTCGCCGCAATTTTGCATGCGCGTTGCGTCAGGCATCTGCATACCCACTTTCTAATTAGCATTTGTTCTTGAAACTTTATAATCGTGTTGATTATTTTCTATTTCAAAAACCAATAAATAATTAACATTTTGAAATATATATTAAAAAAAATAAAGAAACTAGCTTTTGCCCGCGTCTCCGTCCGCGTAAATGTCGGTTATCGCGAACGCAGACAAAGACGCGAAAAAAAAAGTAGCCTACGTCTTTTCTTGGGGTTAAAACTAACCGCGTACCAAATTTCATTAAAATCGGTTCAGTGGTTTAGTCGTAAAAGCGTAACAGACAGACACACAGAGTTACGTTCGCATTTATAATATTAGCAAGGATGGAAGTATAAATAAAAAGCCCAATGGTATCAAGAACAGGGTCCAAGCTACCGGCAGTCCGGGAACTAGAGAGAGAAGTCCGACCTTCTGATTCAAGCCGTATCAAGTACAGAAACTGCTGCTAAATAAAAGCTACTTTAGATGACTACACAGTCATCTAAAGTAGCTTTTATTTAGCAGCAGTTTCAATAATGAACACTCATTATTTCCATTATTATTATTGTATGATCTATCGTATTGTATATTACCGTACAACTTCATTATACCAAGTAACATAATTCTTCAAAATCACCTTTAAAAGACCTTCCCAGATTATGATTGAAAGTGTTCTGATATCGAGTGCAGGGATGTCCACCATATTAAAGAGTATCAATAGCCATATTTTGGAATAGATGCATTAGGTCCATGTAAATGTAAGGACGAGAGTTGCCATTTGCAAGTTTGTATGGATTTTGGGAAAGGATATCATCAGATACCACTTTCTCATTAACATTTTTTGTTCTTTTACGTTAACTAACCGTGCATGCTGTATAAGTTAACACTTAATCTGACCAGCTACAAAGCAGGCGTTAAAATCTCCGTATTCTAATAATAACTTAATGTAGCGCAAAACATTAATTAATTAACGAGAACATTATCACATTTCTCGTTATCTCGTTTCGTTCTTGCCGGTCATTGTTATCATTGGACATCGCAAAAAGTCGCATGGTGCCGACAAAAGCCGATATACTAACATTGCTGGCCAGGAATCCGAAGGTACCAGCGCTCATTAACGCTTCTCCTGCGCATCGCTATATCTCGTAGCGCAATCAGCCTATATCTATAACTACATCACATTCAAATTGCTACCCTATAATCTGAAACGCAGAATTCAAAATACGATTACTGCACATTTCGAGATTTGAATTAGGAAAACGATGTAACTCTCTTTGGTGTACACGAAGTTGTAAGTCGAACTTTATTTTAAGTGTATTAAAGATTGATTTGGAGCGAGTGAAGTAATTTCATATATGGCTTTACGACCGCGATTTACATGTAGAACTGCACTTTAACAACACCTTAAGAGCTATAAACTTCATTTGGATTTGGAAACTGTCTTCATCGATACAAGGTTGAGTTTACCCTGTGTTGTCGACGTTGTAAATCGTTTTTAAGGGTGCGTCCGTATGTGTACGATGCGCGATTAGCGTTTTTGCGTCGGCGGCGTAATTAGGGCCTATCGGCGGCGCGTATGAAGACATAAATAAAATGGGTACGCTTGAATTAGCGGGCCGCTACTACAGCACGGGTTGACTTAAATTTCAATCGATGGATGTTGAGATTTCTTTTGTATTTATAAAACGTGGGTAATGCGTTGAAGTGATATGGTTGCACCTGTCCGAGCTAATACTGATCTAAATAAGGATGGATGATCGTGTTGTTGATATGCGGCGAGGATGGGATTTGCTGTAGATTGCCTGATAAATGAAAAGACTTGTGGTTTCAAGGCAGTATATCGATTAATATTCGATTAAAATACGAGCTTAAGTCACGCAACGAAACTTGAAGGTTTCCGATATACCATCGAAAGTTAAAAATGTAGAAAAACTTCCAGGGCCGACGGCAGCTTGTATCCTCACTAGAAAAGTGTGAAAAAGTGTTCGGTTCCCGCACGGTACAAAAATTTGTATGACCTGAAGATAGTTGTTCCGGATCTGGCTGTTTGTGTATGTGAGTTTATATGTTTTTAAACGCATCCACATACAGGAGAAATTCCTAGTGTGGGCAAACGAAAAAACAAAAAGAAATGTTTACTAAATAAAAAATCACACAAATTAAGCAGACAGAAATTTTACGTGAAATCATCGATATAAAATCAGTTATGTTATTGTTATAGTACATATATTATACTTTTTATGTATTTTTAAATGTGTACATAATTATTGTAAATACTCTGAGATTAAAACCAATATATGTAACTGAAATAATTAAAAAGACTAAAGTTTGCGAGAACTCCATATAAGCGCGGATGACTGTTCGAAACTGGAAACTGGCTTATTTGTTACCTACCTAAACACGGTACATGAGGTTTTGTGTTCGATTCCCAGGTCGGGCAAAATGTTATTGGGCTTTTCCATCACGAATTTCTCTGTAGCAACCTCGGAGTCTGGATTGGTGCCCGGTTGAGGGCAACAGGCTCGCCCTCTATTACATAGGACTTAAACATATCAGGCGAAGTGGGTGTGCTAATGGGTACACCTCTGCCTAATACCTTCGGGGATTACAGGCGTGATCTTATGTTAAACACGGTGTAGCCAACCAGGTCAACTAGGATCACTATCATAAAGCCAACATGATTACGTATCAAACGACACCTCAATTAGCCAGCTAACCAGCCACCCAGTTACTAACAAGTTTCTTTCACACAATACTTAGTGATTATCACAATAGTATGCAAATGTTTATTAACACCTGACATTCCGGCTAGTGTTGCCACACTATCAATAATTAACTCTATAATGTTGCGTATGAAAATACGATGCCGACGGTGAGACAGGGTGACCACACTGCGACATTTTTGTTCCTTTTTAACTAACGGAAAAATTACAAGATAGATATAAAAAGTCAGAAAATTAAAGAACATTTATGTATACCAAGCTAGCCACCCGCTGCGGCTTCTCACGAGTGCTGCAATGTGGATATACTTACTATACGTATATATAAACCTTCCTCTTGAATCACGCTATATAAGAAGAAGAAAGATACAAGAATCTAATTAATTTCAAGTATTGATAAAGATCAAGCGTTGCAGAAGACAAGGGAAACTGACACAAGATAAGAAGAACTTAGGTAGACTGGTAGAAAAAGGCATTAAGTCCGCCTTTGTACAGTGTATTTTTTTTAGATGTGCGTACAGTTCCAATCTAGAAGCAGACGCATAGCATTATCGATATTGAATCGTATCAAAACAAAAATCCTTTTAACATCACCAAATAATGGTAATACTTATCTATATAAAAAAGCGTGGTCGCATGAACGACCGCATCGATGCAAATGGTCGCGATGCTTCGTCCGTAACGCGTATGCCGCCCACTACTTTATTGCTAACACTATCTTGGCTAGAATTATTACTACCAGAAGTAGCTGAGGTACTAACTATATGTGTAGGAGTTACTGCTACCAGAAATGATGGTGGTAGCTTTTTATTTAGCGCTTTTTATAAAGGAAGTTTAGCTGCGATGTTCAAAACTTTAAAATTGTTGCTAACTACATATATATAATGCACTAGCACTCTCCCCGCGACTTCGTTCGCGTAATTTTTCTTACGGATCCCTAATTTTTTTGATAATAAAATATAGCCTATAGCACTCAGTGATAACGTAGCTTCCAATTTGTGAAAGAATTTTCAAAATCGGTTCAGTAGATCCAGAGATTACCTCCTACATACAAACTTACAAACTTACAAACAAATGTTACCTCTTTCTTTATAATATTAGTATAGAAGTATAGATTAGGGACTAGGTTTGCCCGTGATTTCGTCAGCGTAGACTTTAGAATTAAGACAAAGTCCTGAATTATCCCACGGGATTACAAAAAATCGGGATCGAGATAAAAATCCCTATGTGTTAAGCTAGGTTAACATCCATATATGTGCCAAATTCAGCTGTTTAAGTGTGAAAGAGTCACATCTATACATCCATCCTCACAAACTTTTGCCTCAATAATATTTACAGGCAGTAGTCGCATAGGTAGTAGTATAGGAAGTAGGATTAAGATTATGTTTTTATTTTATCTTTGCAATTTATTTATTTATTGAAGTGAAAACTTCTTTAGCGGCGTTGAGCACTTTTTCTGTAATGGGTATAAAACCCTTAACTCGCGTCAGGACACGTGCGCGTCAGGACACGTGACCTGATCGAAAAAGCGTAGGACGGATCTACTGTTTCGTTTAGACAGCGCAGGGCGCTTGCGCGAATGTTCGTGTATGTTAAACGTAAACGTAAACGTTAATAATCAAGTTTTCACTTCTGCCGGCACTCCCGGAGTGCAACCCGTTTTTTTATTTAAACTTTATGCATCAAAAGTACAAAGGCGGACTTAATGCCTTAGGCATTCTCTAACAGTCGACCAAAGGTGGTGAAGAGATAACATGGTAGGTGCAAGTTATTGTACGAACGCTAAACAGCAAAATTAACTTGAAAAAAAAAAAACACGCAAATGTATTTATCCAAATAAAATCAAGTGTACATAAGTACAAAATATTTAAAATACTACATACTTACTACTTATAAAAAATACCATAAAATAAACATACATACATATTTATATATACCTATATAATATAATACATATTAAATACATACCTAATAAAGAATAGAATGGAGAATTATAATACAACTCTTTCCAATTGCTCCGAAAAGTAAATCCAAAATATAACCTGATGATCATTTCAATTTATAAATATGCAGTGCTTCTGATATTGATTATACAAATCGATAGAGAATTAAAACCTTATTAATACAGTGAAAAGAACTAATTTTCGACCATTTCCTAAAAATTCATAAAAAAAAGATCGAATTCTTTTATAAAACACGCAAAATACTGGTGCATGTACACAGTACAAAAAACGTGGTTGCATGAATTAGCGCATACACCAACATGCAAATGGCTACGATAGATTTATTAGCTCATGTTTACGTACTGCATTTTTTACTCTGTGTTGTTAGCGATTGTTTCCTTACGTCGATAGAGTTATTATTTCGGTACTTCTGTGTTATAAGTCGTAAGTTATTTTGATTTAGGACTGTTGCAACCAAAATGTATGTAATGAATGATAATTACATGCCTGAATTACTGTTTTATGTTTCTTTACAAATCGGTTCAGTATTAATGTACACTGTAGGACCGTGATTAAATAGTTGCCTTTGGTCTACTGTTGGCAAATAGGCTGTCGAACTGGTGGTCACGTTTCTTAATCTTGGATTGTAAATAATTAGGCTTGGAGATAAAATGTTTCCAAGATATGAAGACCGGCTCTAAGGTTGTGACTTAATACTGTTGCCTTCTGGTTACAGAGTTAAAAATAAAAAGCAACGAGATTCCTTTGTTTGTTTACCGATTTGAGATTTGATGGTCTTACCTAAATCGGAACACGACCAAATAAACGCGGCTATATTTTTGATATGAAAAATCACTCTTTTCTTTATGATAGTGGGCATGTAACATTAACATTAGTTTAGATAAAACAATTAAAACTGGTTTTCGTAATATAAGTACTTATGAAGATAGAAAAGGGTATGCTTAGATGGTTCGGTCATGTTGAGAGGATGAGTGAAAGACGATTAACAAAAGGTATTTATATGGCAGAGGTGAGTGGCAACGCAGGGAGGGGTCGCCCTAGGAAGACCTACACTGACCTTATTG
Source organism: Hoplodrina blanda (assembly GCA_949316365.1). Taxonomy (NCBI): domain Eukaryota; kingdom Metazoa; phylum Arthropoda; class Insecta; order Lepidoptera; family Noctuidae; genus Hoplodrina; species Hoplodrina blanda. Next base: position 1,497,459 of record OX438590.1, read on the forward strand.
GTGAGGTTCTTCAGAAAGGTCAGGTGCGGAGTACTCGTAACCGGCGTGCTTGTATGACGAGATGTATGAACGTAGATGAGGCAAAAGGAGTAGGTATGTAAGGATCGTATAGCAGGTGGCGTTCTGTGGTTTCTGCCTACCCCCATGGGAGAAAGGCGTGAGTTTATGTATGTGTGTGTAAGTACTTATGAAAAAGTTGGAACTTTGACCTTTAATATATTCGTAATCAAGACGCTCTTAGGCATGGTCTAGAACTCTAGAACAAAAAAAATATCGCAATTATGGGAAATAACTTTCGGCTACTTTACCCTGTCAAGCCCCGGCTGACTTACCGGTAAGTCAGAACAATAGAAAATCAATTGTGTCTCATTACGTGGGACTTGAGTAATTAAGCGACTTTTTACACACATTATTGAAGTCATATTTCAGACTTCATCCCACAATAAAAGTTACTCACATTCATAAGTACTTTCACCGTCTAAAACATCAGCAGTAAATTAAATGTTAGCTCGTATAAAACAGTACAAACTTACTTATTGTGAGTAAATTAGACTAAACACATTTGACATATACATATCCGAGCTAATTGCTATCAAGCATTAAAGTAATAAGCAGGTAATTGTAATGTTTAATTATGCAGTCAGTGGGATCACGTTTTGAAAATGGTAGGGGAGTTGTTACTAAACGGGTTGTCATTTTATCTGTTGATGGAATAAATTAATAATAATACCAACCTTTTTTCCCATTGCAGGGCAAAGTCCTCTTCTCATACAGAGAAGGCACGAGCATTGATCACCGCGCTGGCTCAAGGCGGGTTCAAACTAGTCTTTTAATTACGAGTCTAGATTTCCAAACGATGTTTTCCTTAAACGATGTCAGTGATGACCAAGTCTTTGGAGATCGGACATTTTAGTATGGACCTTGGTCCAAATGGCGTCGGCTGATGAAACCTGGTCCATATGATAGTTCATGAGTGTAGGATATTTTTATACTATGGGCACCATAAAATTGGCCTATGGAGAAAAAAGTTTATACAGTCTAGAAAAATGAAAATGTAGACGAACAATGAAAAAGTTTGCCTTCGGGCGGAAGTGTTCCAAGTGGCGTCGGCTAATGAAACCTAGTCTATAAAAGAAAGTACTTACAAATGAATTAAATCTGTCAGAATGGTGTTTGCCCGGTTTTGACTCCGCAATCTCATGTGAAAAAGGCGGGGGTCTTACCCATTGGGCCATCACACGTTGTGGGACTATTGAGACTACTTATAATAAATAAAATGACACAGAAAAACACCTTAAGCAACGTTTGTAAGTATTAGGTTTACTTATTATTTGGAATCTAAGCACCGAAGAGCTGTATTATACAAAAAATCTAAATAACATGATATCCTATAACAATTTAACTACAAACTTAAACAAACTGGTGTAAAAAAATCCTTGGTTATCAACTGAAAATGTGCCTAATTAAAAAGACTGGCGTCATTGCCACGTTGAACGCCAGTAGCCAAGGTGAGAGCCAGCACAGCTGGCAAGAAACTCTTTTTAAACCCAATAAAAGATTTCAACGTCAACACGCTAGATTTATTTCCTTTAATTAAAACCTGATTAGAAAGTGAACGTATCTAAACCAAACATCTTGTAGTCCTGACATTTCTATTCAACGCGGAAACGTTAATTTAGCGCACAACAATTTTAGAATTCATTAGCTTGAGCACGAAATAAAAACAAGTCACTGCCTATCCTCTGCCGGCTACTTGTGCAAATGATATGGAAAAAGCGTCATCTAGTTTCCATACTAAAGAGCTAGTCGGCAGGTTAGGGCTGACCGGCGCACTGACTAAGAACTGTGTTCTTTTTTATTCATTACAATGTAGTAATTTCATCAGTAATCAAAAATTGTGATAGTATTTGATTTCTTCTATTAAAAAAGTGGTTTAATCATAACTGGCGTAAATGTTGTTGTACTAATGGGTACACCTCTGCCTAGCCTTTCAAGGATTACAGGCGTAATGTTATGTTATGTAATCTCGTAAAATTAATAGTTTAGACTTAATTGAACTTATTTGTCTGTACTAGTAAAGTAAAGTAACACAGAATCAAATCAAAACGTTTTGTTTCCGACAAGTTAAGGATTCAAAATTATGTTTTACATTTACATATGTTGAACTTAAAAATACTAATGTTAATAAAACACGGAATATGTGTTAAAACTTTAACTTTCCATTTAAGTTTTCAATAAAAGTGAAAGTCTTGACAAATAGACTTAGGCATATTTACCTACAACCTAAATTTAAGACTGACGACGACAATGAACTCCATATCGAAATACATTATGTAATAACACTAACCTTAGAGAAAATTTCTTCCAAAAAACATCTGACATTTTAAAGCTCCAAATTCTCGTCATAGCAACCCTACGCGATGCGGAATCCTGTAAGAATGCTCATGTGTGCATAGAACGAGCTGCCGGATAGGTAATTATCTTGAAAAGGACATGCGACTACCTTTCTACCGAGTACCTGAGTAAGATGTTCATACGAATACGCTATTAATAGAAACTCCGAGTATTACAAAGTACGTTAGTTGGAAATTATTCACACCCACGCTTTCTTTGGGGTAGCAAGGCAAGTGAGGTGACAAACATTGTCTTTGTTCGACATTGTGTGTTCGATTTTTAAAAATCGACATAGGTACAGTAATCGATCATTAGTGCAGTAGCATGCTAAGGTTTGAATTGCTGTGAACTCGCGGTACAGGCCGTCCCTACATCTGTGTGTATAAGTGATTATATTTAACACAGTACCTACGAACACCTCAGAATTCGCAAACGGCGTCGAAAGGTAGTAAGATTAAAAATGTCAATCTATTGCTTTGTGAGATTGCTACTCCACTTATGATCGCTACCGTACATATCATTCATATGTACTTCTAAGTATAACACTCACATCGGTGAAGGATATACAGCATGTAACAAAAACCCTGTCCGATCCTTAAGGGCATTCGGCATCGTACTGTGTACACATATACGTAACCATTTAATGGATTTGAGATTATTATTTTCCCCAGTGAAAAAAAAAAAGAAGAAAGAAGAAGTAACTAAATTAAAATAAAACATAAAAAACTGATCAACGGCAACACTGATCTGACAGGGTTTTTGTTACATAGTGTATATTATAACATCGTAAGGAAACCTAGACTTCTAATTAATTTAAGTCTGAAATCACCAATCCTTCCACCAAATCGCCTTGAATAAGCGTAGTGGTTATTGCTCGTGCCTGCTCTATAAATGAGATGAGGCCTTTGCCTTGCAGTGGGACAATAATAGGATGGTATTATTATTATTATTTACTAAAAAACTGCTACGAAAACGACAGGAATGTCAACAGCACTGCGCAATCAAATAAAAGGTCTAATCAAATTCAGTCATTTCCCGATATAAAAAGTCTTCCAGATATCAAGCTAGGTAGCTCTGCAAAATCAAATTTACCGCACTGACAGACTCGCTTTATAATATTAGTCCGTATTTACAATTACAGAGATACGAATCTGGCCCAAATCGTTCTCTGGTGTGTCGTAAAACGTTAGGCGCGACGCTCACTGGTAAAGTCGAGGCGACGTCGCGTCAGCGGCGGTGCGGCGTCGCAGCACGGTCGAGGATAGGTCTCTGCGTAGAGTCGAGGCGCAGGCGGCTATGCATTTTGAATGGCAAAATGACAAAATGGCGGTGGAATCGTGGCTTGGGCACACTTGAGCGCCCCTCCTGCGCCTGCACCTCGCCTCCGCCCCGCCTGCACCTCGCCTCCGCCCCGCCTGCACCTCGCCTCCGCCCCGCCTTCACCTCGCCCTCGCCGCAACTCTTGTATGTGAGCGCACTACCATTCATTTGTAAAGAAAACCTTGTTGCGGCGTGCCTCTTATGCGCCTCCGCCTCAACTGCACCTCGACTGTTAATCGTGTGGGCGACGTCCCTTAATGTTTCGCTTCAATCGCTGCAGCCGCTGGAACCGCTCCGTTTCGCGTGTGATAGCAATCGTAATAACGTGCGCGATCGATTGCATGTTGTTTTGTATCACTCGATCACATGTCACTTGGTGTTGCGCACGAGTATTTTAGTGCTTGTACTCTTTTACTTCTACTTTCAAGGAGATTTGGCTGATCTCTCCATTAAAACCCGGCCACACCGGAGCGAATAAGTTACTTATAGGCGCAGTCGGATACTGCATTACTACCAGCGCGCCGCCTTCGAACCGTCACCTTTTTATCATGTCATTTAAAAAAATATTTAAATGCACACTTCTCAAAGCCCATTATTGAATGGCAAATTATTTGCTGCCTCGTTGGTCTAGTGGTCGCAAAGCGCGACTGCTGGATTCGTGCCCGGTTGATGTCAATAGGCTCGCCTCCTGTTACATGGGACTTAAACATAACTGGCGAAATGTGGGTGTAGGAACTAATGGGTACACTTCTGCCTAACCCATCGGGGATTACAGGCCTGATGTTATGTTATTGGCTGTGCCGGAGCCGTGCGGTTATTATAATGAGCGATGACTGATGATTAAACTGATGATTAAATCGTCTATCTACATGGCTGTCTGGAGAGCTAAGGTCTTTAAGAGCGACAAATTAAATAACGACATATACCACCATACCACCCTACCATACCACCTTACCACCCAACCACTACCGCCCTAGGAAGACCTACACTGACCTTATTGGTGAGGTTCTTCAGGAAGATCAGGTGCGCAGTACTCGTAACCGGCGTGCTTGTATGTCGAGATGTATAACGTGGAAGAGGCGAAAGGAGTATGTAAGGATCGTAGCAGGTGGCGTTCTGTGGTTTCTGCCTACTCCCATGGGAAAAAGGCGTGAGTTTACGTATGTATGTATAACCACCATCACAGTGGCTCACAGTGTGACCCACATGACTGGGGGCGCTCATTCGCGCGCAACCAGCTCGGTGTAATCGCTAATTAACAATCATAACTCATCAATACCGCAATTAATACGCGGCCGGCTCTCGAGCGCTTATTTAATTAATTGCAACTGATTTTCATAAAAATCGCTATAGTGTAACAGTTTTGTTTGTGCGGTTATGGATATAGAGTTGTGGAATACCCCTCGGGTGCAACTCGTAACTACGTGGTGTTAAAAAACATATCACATAATCGCTAATTACGTCATCATCATCATCTGCCTAGCCTTTTCCCAACTATGTTGGGGTCGGCTTCCAGTCTAACCTAATGCAGCTGAATACCAGTATTTTACATGGAGCGACTGCCTATCTGACCTCCACAACCCAGTAACTGGGTAATACGATACCCCTTGGTAAGACTGGTTGTCACAATTTCGGGCATCTGACGACCCGTAGCGACTGTCAAAGATTCACGTATGACAGCCGGGACCAACAGCTTAACTACGCATAGGTATTGCTTAGCAAACTAATTAACACTGAGCAGAAATTATTACTGGGAAAAGACTTTTACTTTTGGTGTGAAAAATTGCTGTTTATTGTGCGCAATTTAGGGGTATTTAAAGTTTAGTTATAATGCCTAATGTAGACAAGAACATCGCGTATGCCCATACACGATGTTTTAGCGCGCTAACGCGACACGAATCTTCGCCCGCTAATGTAGCCCTTTTTTTGTGCGCGGTGGAAATCCTCTTGGACTTCCTCCGTCGTGGGAGTGACGGAGGGACATGCACTCTTACCGGCTAAAACCACCTCAGTGTTCCACTTCTGCCTATGGCCGGGAGTGCGGGATTCGCATTGACCGCTCCCCGCTAATGTAGCCCTAGTATTATTGCAGAACTTGTAACTTTCATTTCGATATATATTTTGCATTTTCAACACCTTTAAACTGTTAGTTTTCCTATTTATTGCTTGAGCAATAAACTAGCACCGGGAGGAGGTACCTTAATACGTTTTTAATGAGATAATAACGTAGGATAATTGTTCAGGTAGATAAGTGAAACGGACGCAAATCTTAAGAATCATGATTAATAACATTATGATATTCGATCATACAGCCCCTGTTTGGCTTGAGTTTAAAACCTCTAAACGGATATCCCTTCTTTTCAAATTAACGCCCCGTTACAAAGAGATCAATCGATTAAAAAACCGAGTTCAATATTTTAATCTCTAATTGAATCTAAGCCGATGCAAATTCGCATTAACAGCTCTATAGGTATTGCGGGGCGATGCGCCGGCGCAGGCCGTTACAACAGGTCCGGTCAGTTTTTGTCGCATTCGATCTGCGGCGGTCGAGCGGAGCGGACGTCGAACGCGTACTCTTGTGGTTTGGGTGTGTTGTATAGCATGACAAACAGCTGATAACTAATTATGTAAAGTATTGATCGGTTGGATGGAACCCTACTTTACAGCAATAGCCATTTTAACCATTATCGAGTTTATTACATTACGCTGATGAAAATACGTTACTAGCTCCAAAAGTCAACATTCTCATAAGAATTGATCAAGCTGAAAGTAAAGTGTTCTCGAAAAATCTAATAATTGACTATAACTATAACTTGCTAAATTGGAGACATATTGACCTCATATCTGACATCCATTGAAGGCCTAGCAAAATCGATAAGGTACAAAACCAAAATAAAGTTATAAGTTAATTATTGTATATGATTTATAAACCATTTGTGTTAGGACTGATTTCTCAATAGTCAGATTACTTTTAACCAAAGAGTAAATATGACAGTTTGACATATTTTCCATATAAAAGCTGTCAAACCGCCATATTTATCCCTCCGTTAACAGTTATTTGGCGATTAAAAAATTAGCCATAAATCAAATAAACCTAGTAAAATGCTGCATTTACTTAGAATTTCTTATTGAATTCCTGAAACGTGGTTCACCAAGAATACTTAAACTAAATCGCCTTTACCCGCTAAACGCTACCTCCTCACACCAAACGCAACCCTATCGCTGCAGTTTTTGTTTATTAACATTTAATTAGAAGATAAAGTTGTACTACTTACTGTTTAAGTATACGTTGTCCCATTCATTATGAAACTTTAATTGTTACTGCCGGTGGTAGGTATTTGACCTCACTGCGGTCACAGAGGTCGTGGACACTATATTTTTAATGCATACTTGACGTAGGGAAGACATGTGGGATTTTGGATGTACAGTAGCGGTCATAGGTGGAGTAGCAATCTCAAAAAGCAATAAAATTGACACTTTGGTTAAACTAACGAACTTTTAACGCCGTCTGCAAATTCTGAGGTGTTTGTACTGTGTTAATACATCACTTATACACACAGATGTAGGTACGGCCTGTACCGTGCTGTTTACAGCAATTCAAACCTTAGCATGCTACTGCACTCATGACCGCTTACTGTACATTCAACAAAAGAGCTATAAGTCTCCAGGGTCGTCAGATAAAGTGGAAGTTTTCTTTAGAAACTGCCAAATTTCATATTTACACGTGAAGCGGTTTTTGATATTTCGTGAGTGAGTGAGTGATCTCTCGCTTTTGTATACAGCATGTAACAAAACCCTGTCCGATCCTTAAGGGTATTATTCGGCATTGTACTGCGTACACATATACGTAACCATTTAATGGATTTGAGATTATTATTTTTCCCCAGTGAAAAAAAAAAGAAGAAAGAAGAAGTAATTAAAATAAAACATAAAACCTGATCAACGGCAACACTGATCTGACAGGGTTTGTGTTACATAGTGTATGTATAAAGATTAGTGTTAAAAATCACTAACATTACCTAGTTGAATTTGATGAGAATGCAAATCTGCACTTTGTATGTGAGACTAGACGGCAAGATAAACGCTCGCATAGTTACCTACTATCGTTGCCTCTCGCCTGATTTATTAGCTTTCCAGTGTGGTGAAAGAATCTTAATGGTGCATTCACGTGAGGGAAGGATGGCGAGTTTTTAGCCGACTGCCGAGAAAATAGGATTATTACAAAGAGTAGGTTCTGTTTTGAACACATTATTATAGTCTTTTTTGGTAGTGTATAGAACACTATTCATTATAACTTTAGACAATATTAACGATATAAAGATAAATCAATCTACCGATATCAACGTAACGTTATCGTTATTTTAATGTTAACGTGTTATCTTAGTTATTTTACGATAAACAGAAAAACATGCTTTGACATTTACAAAAAAAAAACACTGAAATGCAGTTATTTCCATGATTAGTAATAACTGGGTAGTTGATTAACAACACCAATAACAAAATATATTTCCAAGACAACTTCTCTGAAAAAACACTTCATTTTAACCCTGAAAACCTGATGAATTTTAAATTTTTTATTTAACCGTTAAAATAGATTTTTAATTTATTTCAAATTAATATGTAAATAGTTACATTAATTGAGTCGGCACAAAAATGACGTCACGGCTATCTTTTACCATACAAATCTATGGGAGAATCGCGTTTTGACAGGTCATAAAAAGAACGTCAATAATAAATAATAATATTGGTGGTGTCATTTAGCCTACTGTCATTATTTGGCGGCATTTTGTCTAATGCTATTTTAATAAGTCGAGTATGGGTGTTACCTGCATTATAATAATCATAACCATTAAAATCTCTAGCATTATTTTAATACTAACAAATCATTATCTTTACCTACCGAAACAAGACTCAAAATATAATTTGAGTGACTGTAGGTTTCAACAGAAGTTATATTTTTTATGTAGTAGATTTTGTACTTAAAAATAACATAATGTAAAATTCACACAGCACTTACTCCGACACGAAATTAATAAATAATAAATTTAGTGCGTAATTAAGTATATTTTTTCTTATCTATTAACTTTTATTATCACAAATATCAAGCCTGCCAATTATTAATTACTTAAGTAAATAAAATAAAGCAATTAAAGAAACTTATCTACCAATAACAATTATAATTATAACCGCTATTAAAACGTAGAATATTTTACCTCGTTCTACGACCGAGGCGTCGTATAGGCAACCCTGCACATTTTATTACAAAACTCCGCCATTTTTGGGCATAATAGGGCAACCAGTTGCTTATTAAGATGGCGCGACAAAACGCACTAATGTTCACAGTTATAGTTATAAAGAATTTAAATTGATTCTCTTCGAGTGTGAAATTTATCTTTTATGTGCATTGTGGGTAGGCAAAAACTATTGATGTATATGGGTTAATAGAGTGGCTATTGACTATTTTAGTATTATTAAAGTTATTATTGACTGTCGCAGGCGGAGGGTTGATTGATAAGGCTTTGTAGACTAATAGGTACTACTCTTTGGTATTACTTGTGTTTAAGTATGAATATTATGGGGTAAATGTGTGTACAGTTTAGTGAGACATAATATTTATTAGAAACTTGTAAAAAAAACAGCCCCGCGTACCTCTTTGGTCTGACGCCTCCTAAGCGTGGAGCTCTGGTTACGATTCCCAGGTCGAGCACAGTGTTATTTGGTTACATTAGGAATTTATTAGTAGCAGCTCGGAGTTTGTTCAGTGGAAATTGGTGGTGCGATGGGGTGCCACTAAAAGCCCGTAAAACTGTTGGTGCCGGTAGTCATTCGTAGATCTTTGACAGTCGTTCCGTACGACGACTTTAGTCGTTAGATAGTTTAGAAGCTTAAAAGTCTGACAAGCAGTCTTACCAAGGTATCGTGTTACCCCGTAACTGGATTTTGGATGTCAGATAGGCAGTAGCTTCATGTAAAATACTGGTATTCAGCTGGGCTAGGCGTATACGGGAAACATTAAAATGTTTCAAAGACTTTGTAAGACTGTTGGTCTTACAAAATCTTTGGGGAGAAGATTTGAAAATACATGGGTCTTTAACCACTAACATTGTTTCATTAATCAATCGTTAATTGGTACGTTCATTTAGTAAAACAATTTTCAAGACTGCAACAAGCAACATAGTTAGTTAGGTACTTTTAAAAAAAACTTAAAGATACATCGTTTTAAATGCAAAAAGTTGCTACATTAAAGTTTTATTCATAATTTATGGTCTAAAACTATTAATTTCAATAAATAATCCTACCTATTCAACACCATTCTATAAATAATTATCGATTGCTTTTTTGTAAAGGCTTAGTAAGTAGTGGCAGTATTACCGATAATCTAACCATTTGGTTAAGTAACTTCAAAGTGGCCGACGGCAGAATAAACCGACCTAGTTAACATTAGATTATATTATTTTCTACAATCTTAAATGGTTGTAGAAAATAATATTTTTCAAGCAATTTCTAATTTAAATTAGACGACAGTTACATTTTTACGAGATCGCCCATGTTAATAGCTATAAGCTATTTTTACTGCGCAGCCGAGGGGTTTTTTTATTAGCAAAACCGCAAAAAGGCTTTTTAAAAAGGAAGGATTGTAAAAACGTAATAGCTTGCTACTTTAAAGTAGATTAAATGATGTTTAAATAATTAACAACAATATCAACTAATAAGTTTGTGCACAAAAATGTCAATAAAATACATTATAAACATTTTTATTTGTAGATAAAAATTATAGACGTTTGCAGTGCTTGCTTAATTTTAATTAATTTTTGCCACTTGTATGTTTAATAGTTAATTTATTTTATGACTAGCTTACTGCAAGTGATTATTCCCGCGTAGACAATTCGATTTGTAATTTTGTTTTGTTGTTTATTAATTATACCAGCCTACATTGCTATTTATCTTTATTTTGTGTTTACTTTTAAGCGTGTGGTGTCAAATAATTTTGAAACCTATTTAGAGTGATTAAAAAGAATTGACACACTCGGAACATTATTTCAAAGCAGTTGCAAGTTAGCTGCCTGTTTATCAAATGGATTTTTCGACTGTACCTACTTGCCGGTATCGAACCCGCAACCTTATTTCTTATTTGATCAAAATGGGACATAAGTAGATAGGTTGTCGTTTTAATAACTCCGTTTATCGATATTTAAATATGATTACGAAATTACCTATTTGTAGTGGTCCTTTTATTCCTTGTAATTTACACTCCTCATATAAAAGAAGATATCAAACAATAATTTTTATACATAATTGTAAAAAAAGACAATTGTCGTAAATAATTAATTAGCTTAGTGATGTAGACTATATAAAAGTAATCGTATAGTTATTGTTTCAGCTGCTCTCCATACCACACAAGTTGAATTAAACCGGAAATCCTTGCGGTGAGTTCCTTCTATCTTTATGAATGCAATTGTGTTATCTGTATTAAAAACCTAGCACACTAAATGTTATGAATTATTAAAATTTTAATCATATTCAGAATGCTGTGTTTCTATACATAGGTAGAGTTATAGTAAAAAATAGGCAGGTACTTATATAATTAGCCGTTTGGCATATTATTCTCCAAACCGATTCCGGTTACAACGGCAAATCTCAATTAAGACTAGCCAAGTCAAGCCAAGGAGATATCAGAATATTCTGTGAATATTCCCTAATTAAAATCGATTTTTAAGCAAAATAATCTTCCCAATCTGATTGATAAAATTTCTACCGATTGATAAATCAGTATCGAGCGGCGAGCGCAGACGCAAAGAGAACATTCGTGCGATGCGCGACTACCGAACTGTACCTTTTTTGGTGTCGCATTTAATTATACGGTATCATTACGGAGCTGATTATATAGCGACGATGTAGCCATTAAATGAAACATTTATTTTATGGGCCATTTTTTTAGCGGGTCTGCCACTTTGGCCTAGCATGCACCATGCACCAAGTCGCTAAATAACTGTAGGGTTGCCAACTTTTTGTCTGTCAAAAATAGTAGTTCTAAAATGATTACCTGTAAAATATAGTACCTAAATAGCGATAAGACGAAAACAAAAATAGTTGGTAGATAAAAAGTGAACGTACTGTCAACTTGACTTACCAGAATAATTTCCAGAAATGGTTTAGAATGAATATTATTGTTTTTAGTTTGATGCCTTTAAAAATATAGTAGTTTCAGTGGCGTAGCTTGGGGGGGGCCGGGGGGGCCATGGCCCCGGGCGGCATATGTCAGGGGGCGGCAAGTGCCACGATTTTTTAAATATCAAATTAAAAAAAAACTAAATCGCGCTCGCAATGTTACGTGTCAAGCAATTTCAACAACAGAAATTACAAAGTAATTTAAAATGATACTGTTTTAAGAGATGGCGGTGGGCCCCCATTTCTTCCCATAGATGCAGGGCCCGATCTAGCTATTTAGCCGCTCCGGGCAAATAATATACGCTGCCCTCTACACTGACACCAAAATAAATCATGAGCTTGCTATTCCAAAGATGGAATGATATGTAATATTATGTGATATTGTTTTATCGTAAAAACATAACATAACATCATCACGCCTGTTATCCCCGAAGGGTTAGGCAGAGGTGTACCCATTAGTACACCCACATTTCGCCAGTTATGTTTAAGTCCCATGTAATAGGGGGCGAGCCTATTGCCATCAACCGGGCACAAATCCAGACTCCGAGGCTGCTACTGAGAAATTCCTGATGGAAAAACCCAATAACACTGCCCGACCCGGGAATCGAACCCAAGACCTCATGCTCAGCAGTCGCGCTTTGCGACCACTAGACCAACGAGGCAGTTTTATCGTTTATAATATTTAAATACGTTGGTCTACTACGGTTTCTGAACAAGTTTACAAAAATTCATGAGAGGTTGGACTTCGTGCAACCGCCCGGCACACTTAATTTTGCCGCCCCTCATTTTTGCCGCTCGGCATTTGTCCGGCCGGCCCCCCCTTAAAATCATCAATTGAGTCCTTCCGCCTTGGGTGGGGCGGAAGGGACTGTTAGACTTTTACTGACTAAAAAACCACCCTGTTCCTTCTGTTTCCCTTTACGTTCCGGGGCCACGGTATCCCGTTAAGACGTCCCACAACCCCGGCAGGCATTTGGCCCTGTTGGGGCCCCGTCCCTGTGCTGACAGCTCTTTGAGGCGCGCGTGAAACAGAACGCGCCGTCTACCCGGGCCTGGTCCTTGATCGGACGGTGAGCTACCCATCACTCGCCGTCCGCAAGCCCGCGGCGTGCCCGAACTTGGGTTGCGACAGTCGCATCCTCCATGCCGCCATGAGATCGCACCGGAGCTCAGACCGCAGTGCCGTGATTTGCCGCGGCAGCGGGGTTTCGCCTCGGCGCTGCGCCTCCACACGCCACTCGTAAACGTGCTGGAGGACTGTCTCCAGATCCCATGGCGGCAATCCGGCAAGGAGGCTTGCCGCTTCGCCGGAGATCGTGCGGTATCCCCGGATCATCCGGATGGCCATGACCTTCTGGCATGCGACCAACTTGACTGGTGGCCACCGCCTGATGGTGGGGGCCCACACAGGGGCCCCGTAGAGGGCCATGGACCGCACGACTCCCGCGTAGAGCCTCCGGGAGAAGGCGCCTGGTCCCCCGAGGTTGGGCAGGAGCCGCCAGAAAGCCGCGCCAGCCCGGACCAATCGCGGAGCCAGACGTCGGAAGTGCTCCTTGAAGCTCCACCATCTGTCAAGGACGAGTCCTAGGTACTTCATCGTCGACTCGACGCCGATGTGAACCCCTCCCGTTATTTGGCGACGGTGGCGCATTCCGAAGATCATGAAAGCACATGGCCTCGGTCTTGTTCAATGCCACTTCGAGTCCCAATTGCCGGATCCTTTCGACGACTGTCGCAACCCCACGTGTCGCTAGGTCGGCCGCCTCCTGGTGCGACTCTCCGGCCGGCCCCCTTTTAGATCGGGCCCTGACTGATAGATGTATGTTCCTTTCGAAGTAGTGGTAAATTTTATCTTTTGTCTTTCAATAAGTTATATAGTCCGTTGAATAGAATATTTAAACTTTAAACTAATCATTATGGGTGGGGGGGGGGGCGGCAAAATTTCGGCCGGCCCCGGGCGGCAAAGACCCACGCTACGCCACTGAGTAGTTTAGCCTTTAGTCAGAAATATAGTAGTCGGGCCCCTAATATAGTAGGTTTGGCAACCCTAGCTACGAGCCCTTTATATAATTAGGTACATTAGCTCACAGTTACGCAAATTCCTAAGTTTATTCAGTTTAATCAAGAATGTATGGTGTAGAAAATAAAAATAGTACCTATACGAGTAATAGTTCCTTAATAGTAAATAGGATTTTTTTCCGGTAAAAATATCAATGCTGAAAATCTTCACTGTAATTATTAGACTGACTGACTGACTAGAGAAAAAAGAAATAAGTTTATTGACACAGAATACCTTTGTATACATTACTTATTACCTATACTAATACATTTCTTTCATATGGGTTTTGGGAAAAAGGCTGCACAAATTTTATAGTGAAAACCCTTGCCTCCTAAACTAGGTGGACCTTGTGACTTAGAAGAGTAAATAGCATCTTATTTTGAGCAACTTAGAAAGGACTAGCTGCTCAAACCACATTGGAATATTCCTATAAAAGCAACGACCTCTTCAGCTCAGATTCTCTATCGATCCACAAAATCGCACTGTATACTAAAAACGGTGAGTGAAAAAGAAAATTCCCGTCAATCGTTGCGAAGCGCGGGCGCACGAACATTTCGGCAATGCGATCGCGCGCCGACGACTCCCGAACGCGCCTCGGTTTTTGCCGCCATATTTAATTGCACTATATCATCGCATACTATAATGCCCTTTAATTTTTTACTACGTACCGTAATGACATAATCGCGGGCTACAAGGATGCTAAGCCTTCTTTTTACACTCGCATCTGCTAAACAACGCTTAAATGCGACACCGTTGTTACTGTAATAATTACTGTAGCGGAATGTTTGCTAAAGTGTTATTCGTGTTTTACGAGTTTTTAACCCTTTTTGCTGTCACGTCGATTAATTTAATGGTAGGTCCGTAACAAAAGTGGAGATAGGTTGATTTTGTTAATATTATAATTGATTTTTTAGCTGCCTAGGCCTTGTGTTGGTAACTTGGTACCGACGGTAGATACTGAATTTGGCAAACGAATACTTGTACGTTATTTTAATATTGGCAAGTACCCTAGTTGATCACGAAATAAGACTACCAATTAACAAGATTCCATAGAACTTCAATACCGAACCGATTTCTATAAATTCTCATAAAACAAACCGTATAACACCATTAAATATAAGTACGTGTAAATGAATGATCTATTACACGCCGGCGCACCGTACAAGCTAATTACAATTAAAACATAAAATCACTACAAAAACCGGTGAATGAAGTCGGCCATCTTGTTCCGCCATCTTATGAGTAATTACTGCAAATGGCGGCGGCGGCGGCCGATTGGTTTGCGGGTAAAAAGCCTACAAAGTGTTAATAACACCAGATTCGTTGCTAACGAAGTGTGATTGAAGATAATTGCAGCTTTATATGTAGTGAAAATAATTACAAAGTTCAAGCCCGTGGGACTGCGCTCAAGTTTGTGGTGGTGAGCTATTGTTGCTCGTATCGATTTCAATCTTAGATTCGCACTTGTTTTTGCTGAGAGTGGAACGGAACGGTGAAAGCGCGGTGTGTTAACTAAGGAAAAAAATAGTATCTACATAGGTACGTACCACGGCAATGAATTTGTTGCAGCCAAATAGAAACCAAGTACCTAATATTGCTTAACCCTAGTCATCAAAAACTTCCAGTAAACAAAAATACTAGAACCCTACCTCTAAGTGCTTTAATTTTACTTCCCTCTTTCACCTCTGGAAATGAAAAAAGGGCTATAAAAAACAAGTACTCTATCCGCCCATTCCCATTTTCTGCAATTCAAAAAAGCCCCACATAAAGTTCTTTAATATGAACTGAATTTTGTGAAATAGCCACGATTTTCAAACAAGCAGTACCTACATCAAAGGCAAACCGAAGTCATAGCCACCAATGACGTATAAAAAAAAGATTCATAGAACGCACATAGCACCTTCACAAAATTAACGAAAAAAAATGAAAAATCTACTAACAAACAAGAAAAAGCGCGGGCGCAGTTATAACTTAAAAGGAATGTAATGTCTCACTCGCGATGCGTCGGAATACGTCATAAATTGCATCCACTTGCGTCTTGCGGCCACTGAGCCAAGTTCGCCGACACAAAAACAAGTCACCGAAAAGGTTTGGAGCAAAAACTGAGGCACGCGGCCGCTGGTTCGATTTCATCTACTTACATGGACCGATACTGTTGGATTGGAACTAATTATGAAGAGTAGTGACGAAATATATTGACGGTGGAGTGCGGAGCCAAGTCTGAGAAAGGGCAGAACTGTGAGGTGTATCAATAAAGAGATAGACTGTTCACATTTATTGAGGTGGTTCCGTCGTAGAAGTACCTTAGCCTATTTTGCGAAAATATAATGACGTCCAGCAAATACAGTTTTAAAAGCTATATTAATGTAAAAATATAAAGGTCTATAAATGACGATAATAACATAACATAACATCACGCCCGGAATTCGTGTTAGGCAGAGGTGGATATGGGTAGTACTGTATGGGTAGTTGGGTACACCTCTGCCTAACCCTTCAGGGATTACTCTTACTAATGGTAGTACACCCACATTTCGCCAGTTATGTTTAACTGCCATGTAATAGGAGGCGAGCCTATTGCCATCAACCGGGCACAAATCCGGACTCCGAGGCCGCTATTGAAAAATTCCTAATGGATAAACTCAATAAAACTTTTCCCGACCTGGAAGTCGAAGCCAAAACCTCACACTCAGCCGTCGCGCTTTGCGACCACTGGACCAACGAGGCAGTCTACCTATTATCATCCACTTGTGAATTTTGACACAAGTAAAACAGTGTTGCAAATGGCAAAAAAACATAAGAAATTTTAGATTTTGCTGGCAACATTGACGAGTCCTCCTTAAATGGACTGCTTGCAGTGTGCATAGATCAAAAATCTCACTTGCCTTATTTTATGACTTTATCCCATCGTATATTTACATAGAAAGCATTCTTAGATCCTTTTCTAGAGAGCCGTCTCTGAGAATGTTGTATGCAAATTGTGGGAACTATGTAAGAGTTATTTTGCAATGAATGTCGTATACTACTGGATCTCTTTTAAAATATGCTAAATGCAGGATATGTAACAAGTGTTTTTGTAATAAAAACTAGCTCCGGTCTGCTGCTTTGCTTGCGTTTAATTCGGGGTAACGTGGTTTACTCTATATAACTCTCCATATTATCTTTGGAGCCCCGTTTCATTACCTTATGGAGAGAGTTTTGGAAAATCCTTTCTTAGCGCTGCCTACGTCATAATAACTATCTGCATGCCTTTCAACGCAATCCGTGAGCTGTGTGTTGATAGATAAATCAGTAACAGTTGCCTTTTATTATGTTTAGAAGGTAACCAGTATAATACAAAAATAGTGAACAAAACTACCTCGTTGGTGTAGTAGTCGCAAAGCGCGACTGCTGAGCTTGAGGTCTTGGATTTGATTCCCAGGTGTGAAAAGTGTTTTCGGGTTTTTCCATCAGGAATTTCTCAGTAGCAGCCTTGGAGTCTGGTTTTGAGCCCGGTTGATGGCAATAGGCTAGCCCCCAATTACATGGACTTAAACATAACTGGCGAAATGTGGGTGTCCTAATGGGTACACCTCTGCCTAACCCTTCGGGGATTACAGGCGTGATGTTATATGTGTTACAAATATATTGAACAAAACGTTGTATAATTTACACCAAAAACTGAACGGACTAAACACCACAATCAGAACACCTGTACGTTATTAAGGTGTTTCAGATTATATCTTGGCGTTTTAAATCGCTAAAGGGGTGTGTTCATATCGATTTCGTAACAAAAGAGGTTACAAAAGTGGCGTGTACGACCGGGGCGGAAGAGAGCGCCGCGGGCAGGGGCGGGCGACATTATTTATTGACAATGAGATAGCGTACTGCCCCAAATATCTTCATTAGCGAATCGCTGCGGTTAGTACGATTTGTGTGGACGGGCCTTTATGGTGAAAATACTAAAGTTTGGTTAACGGAAATTGATAAAAAGATGAATTTAAAAGTGAAATCTTTTCTCGAATTAAGTATGAAGAAAAATGTTGCTAGATTCAATAAAAATAATGCAAGATGGCCAAAAAGAAGTGGCGAGATGACGTGGACACGCACCGCGAGCTGGTTCGTGGATTCGGGGGAGGCCTTTGCCCACCAGTGGGCCGTTACAGTTAAGCATAAAAAATTTTTTGAGGCATTAATAACGATGCACGAAAGACGACGCATAAAGAAAGCTTGGTTTAGATAATGTCCCCACTATGCCCAGTAGTAGTAGGTATGTCCACCATATTTTATTTTTCAGACCTTTTTCCATCGTTTAGCATAAATACTGTTAAGTATCAACCAATAAATATTGTCTAAGAATGACAAATTACTTTAGTGACTACCTCCAAAGAAAAGACGTTCTAGTTTTCCGAATATATTGTCAAGTACTAACTACTAATATACTCGTAAATACGAAAGTTAGGTGAATGTATACTCAATCACGCCAGAACGGCTGAACGGATCTGGATGAAATTTGGCACAGCTATACCTTGGAAAAATGTACGGTTCCCGTGGGTATTTTTTTTGTTTTTTTTTTTAATTATGGTAAATCATCAAATGACTTCTTTCGCTCTGGGCGAAGCGGAAGCAAGTGTCAACTGTCAGACTCTTACTGACTAAAACCAATCCGTGTTACTCGTAATGCCCTTTGTGTTGCAGGGCCGCGGTAACTCTTTCGAACAAAATCCGCAACCCTGGCAGTACTATAGGATAATATATTAACTTTGACCATTATTTTTCTATTACATAAAACGCATTAATTATTCCTATTACTAAAACTGTCTTAACTGCTAAACCAATAATAATGTTTGTTGGGTCAATAAAGTTAAAAGAGAAGTAACAGCAATCAGATCGGTCTAAGAATTTTAGAAAAATCTGTGACACCACCATCTACCATTCTAAGGTTATCCATAATCTTTCCCTCTTACCCGTGACCTCATGACCTCGGACACATCGTGTCCCTTGCCGCAGGTGGTGGGAGGTAAGGAGAGGGGAAGAGGGTTATTAATGGGCTTCTAATTGTTGCCCCGAGATGTCGCCGCTGTCTGCCCGTGGGAGATTGATTTAATTGCCCTTTGCCCGCGCTGGACAATCAAATGGGGATACTTAAGGATATCAGGTGACAATGCTGGTGAAGTGTTATCGAGTTACGAAAGACGTCTGTTTGTAAGTGTAAGATAGTTACACATAACCATTTTTTTTTTTTTTAGATTGTAAAAATCATCAAGGAAGTTTTTCTTAATAGTACCTAATGTTGTGGATATTTCTAATTTAATATAGGTGGGTATTAGTGGCGTGGTCTATTAAGTACTCAACCAATAGTCACAAAATTGCTCAAAATCAATAAACACACACATCAAAAGTGTCTAGGGATCAACATCCCTAACATTTGTTAGGGATGTTGATCCCTCACATCCCTAACATTTGTTAGGGATGTTGATCCCTAGACACTTTTGATGTATAAATATTACGAGTACTTTCCTTGAAATCTGCGTCCAGAAAGTGACACCGCTAAAAGATATTTATAAGTATGACATGACAATATGTCGACGTCTCCAATATTTGGATTAAGTATGTTAAATCTTGCATGCATGTAGTTTGTAATTAAGGGCTGACATGCCTTATTAGGATAAAAGTCCCAAAAAAAGAGAAAAAGAATAGTCACACTGCAGTTGTTTTATACAGGTAAGTTGAAAATGAACTAAAACATTAAACGCCTATGACACAAGCAGAAACACATGAAGACCCTTCGCCACTTGTGGGTTTCAAAACCAAAGACTACACAGTAAGCCATGGCAAGCTACAATAACTCTTAATGTAAATAAAATTACGAAAATGTAAAGGGCCAATAACTTTTCGTATTTTCATCCTTCAAAATCACCTCGTCTAGCACAAATATTGATTCAAACAATCACTAGGAGCCAGACGATTGATTCAGTATTCCACCCGCGGATTGCTTAAAACTTTTTTCGTTCAGATTGACACAAGGGGTTGTGTTGAGTGATCAAAATTCTGCAGTCGTCCCGACGCCGAGGTGACGTTAATATAACCAGAGTAATGTGTTTGACTTTAGCCGACTTTGCCGAAGCATGAGGGGCGAGTTCTTTATCCCTCGAGTGTCGAATGCACCCGGAACACAAGCATATACAGGGTTTTTTTTTAAAACACCAGCAACCTGAAAAGGGGTCATTGCACTCATCATTATAAACAACTTTTTCTATGGGACCAACCCTGAAATCATGAAAAAAATAGCTGTTCCCTAAAAAAAATGCTATAGGTACAACACAATCATCTAAATATATAAAACTCAAAGGTGACATAGTGATCTATCAACGCACAGCCCAAACCACTGGACGGATCGGGCTGAAATTTGGCATGCAGGTAGATGTTATGACGTAGGCATCCGCTAAGAAAGGATTTTTTAAATTTACCCTCTAAGGGGATGAACGGGGGTCCGACATTTACGCGGACGAAGTCGCGGGCAAAAGCTAGTAATGTATGAAACAGCTGATTTTTTTTCTCATACAAAGAAGGTGCGGGCATTGATCAACACTCTTGATCAAGGCGGATTGGCTATTCCAGATTTATAGTAACTGTAAGTCCAGATTTCTTCACCGATGTCATTGATTTCCATGATAAACTTAGAAAGCACATATGAATTGAAAATGTCATATTAGTATTTGCCCGGATTTGAACCCACAATCTCATGTATGAGACGTGGACGCCTTACCTACTGCGCAATCAAGACTTACACTGATTTATGAAATGGTCTTTTAATTAAAACTTTCTAACGAAAAGCTTATCCTTGGAAAGTGCCAATGACCTCTAATTACATCATTGTATATTTTTTTTATTTACTTTTTTCGATTTTATTTTAATTTTGTTTGTGTTTTTAATTTGAATTTGATTTTAAGTAATTGTATTTTTTTTTTTTTTAATTTTGAATTTAAATTTTAATTGCAATTTTGATTTTATTATAATGTTATGTATTGTTGTGTATATGGATTATTTTATCTGAATTAATAATAATGTGACAGTTCAAACACTTCTCTTAGCTAGCAGGTTGAAGGCTGTTTACCCCACAAGATACCTAACTCCGACACCAGCCACCCATCTCCGATACCCAACACTTCTCTCCCGATATGATCATCGAATGAAGATATAAATAACATAATTACAATAAACGGACCCACCCGGGGGCAGCTAACACCTAACGCCAGTAATTACAGGCAGACTAACATTAACATGTTAATTGTCGTCGGGTGGCCACAATGTAGCCTGGATTTTTGGGTTCACATCTTTTTCGGGATTGTGGAGTAATTAAAGGATAGTTCTACTTTGAGGTGAACGGGGGTCCACGTACACTATGTATATTAAGCTCCTTCTAAATATCAAAATATATGACGTTTGGGGGAGAATCAAGATGGTCAAAATTGTAGGTATCTTAGATACAGATGAAATTATCCACCAATAAGTCTCAAAGGTCATATTTTTCATCTACGACTGCGACTTTTTGCTATTTGACAGCCTTTTGAAATACCTGCTTCTAAACCTATTGACCACCCCAACATTAACTACTAGGAATCCAAACAACAGTTCCTAAAAAACCACTTGATTTCAAGACACATTAACTCCTCCTAAAAAAAAGCACATAATTTTGGCTGTAAAAAGCCGATGTATTTGCAATTAACTACTTACCTGTAACATCATATTTTACTTGTTTTGAAGTCAATAAATAGTTAATCGAGTTGGCAAATAATGGACGTCACCGTTTGCTATTTGCCTTACAAAATCTATGGAAGAATCGCGTTTTGACAGCTCCTAATAAGTATGACAATTGATGTCATCTAGCCTATTGGCAACTTGTCTCAGCCTTGTATATCATCAAAACCTCCATGCAAATCCCCATATCATATCCACCTTGCAGACCTGCATCAGAATCATTCGATCAGTAACCTATCATCTCATGGTGTATAGTTACCAATGATATATCATTGCGGCGCGGTGCAAGGGGGCGGGCAGGATCGCTCGCGAGGTGTCCTATAAATCTTGGCAGTCCGATTGAAATCAAAATATACGCGTTTTTATATTATTGAGGCGGCACTTTGATATTGATATGTCAAGAGATTGTGGTGTTAATGTTTTTTGGGTGACGTCATAAAATATTTTTTGCGTTTCCAAGGATTGACATGACTTATGTAATTTCTTAGGACCGGTTATTATGGTTATCTTTAGGAGAGTCCAGTAGTGGACGTCGTCGTTCAGCTGATATGATGATGGTTATGATAAAGTTTTCTGCTTTATTTTCTCCATAGAGACCTACTTACTTACGTTTTAGAACGAGAAGCAAGCTTCAACTTTTTGGCTAACTGCCCGACTGCTTGACAATTCAGAAGTGTCTGTAAATGTTTTGATTGAAATAAAAGTTTTGACTTTGACTTATAACTTTGATGATCTGAAATAGCTAAAATGCAGTGAGAACGAGCTTGTAAGGCTTGATTGGGGTCACTTCTGTGTAAGAGGCCTTTGCCCTGTAGGTAGATACAAACAACTGCATCGATCGAATCGTAACCGTAGATAACGCGGCTGTCGGTAACTATTGGGTTAATTAGGTTCTTTTTTAATCATCAGATAACTTTCATCGTCCCTTTTCTCTAATCTAAGAATGCATGCCCGGTATCGAATCTACAGCCTCATGAATAAAAGGCAGGCACTGGGGACTATAAACAGTAGTTAAATAATAAAGCACGTAATTAAGTAGTTGACACTATTAACCATTAAAATTAAGACACAACTTCTAAACAAAAAAAAGGACTTTATTACAGCAAAACCCCGATTAAATTTCAATTTACTGTAAAATTTGTGGCTTTGAAATCAATAAATAGTAAGTCAATTGAGTCGCCAAATAAGTGACGTCACAGTTCGATATTGCCACACAAAATCTATGGGGAATCGTTGACAGTCTATATAAAGTATGTCATTTGATTGGTGGAACTACCCAATTATCGACATCTTATTTGCCAACACAGCATGCAAACGATTATCATTAAAAACGCACGGGAATATATCAAACGAAAGAATTTTCAATAACCCTTTGACACTCATTTTATTATGCCTTCCTATTTAGGGAATCCTACATCCTATTCAGTAAGAAATTACTTAACTTTGCACGTAAGAAAAAAACACCTGAATATGACTTATCACCGGCCGCCTGCCTAATTACGTACGTACAAGGCAATGGCGATAGCATAACAATAACTCTTCGATATTAGCATAATGGCCGTTACAATTGCATTGTTCTACTAATGTGGATGTCGTATTAGGATGCAGGCAGATGGTGGGCATCTGTTTGTTAAGTGCTGTGTACACTTGCGGAGAAATTGGAGTAAAAGTGTTTGGTGTGGATTGGTTTTTGTGTGATTATGTACACCTTCTTTGAAAAGCTAGTTTTTACCTGAATTATCGCAATCAAACGACATAATATGTATTTATTTATAAAGAGTGTGTTTTTTTTAGATATGTTTTTAGTAACAATAGTTAAGTAGGTACCTAAATGTGTTTGGCGGGACCTAGATCAGACGACAGTCTTAACTTTTTAATATTATTTTTGTGCTTAACATTTGCGTTTCGTCGATTAACGTTTTTTCTCTTCTTTATTTTTTATTTTCTTTCTCTTCTCTCTTTTCTTTCTTTGCTTTCTGTTCTTTCTTTACGTTATTTTCTCTTTTTCAGTCTTGATGTCTGGCTAATATTTTCACTTCGACAACTTTCATGGCAAAGAAAAATATTATTAATCAGCGATCTTAGAAATTAACCTAGTAGGTAGGTTCTTCTTTAGCAATGCTATCTTTTAAGTACTACTTTTAATATTCAAGCTCATATTTTTCCTGCAGCGAAATATCTAATAACAAACACAATCATTAATGCAAATAATTAAAAGGTACAATAATACTTTATTGTACCTATTAATTATTATTATTCATCACGACATGAAAACACGCGACGTCATGATCATGATATAATACCTACTGAAAATTAATAAAAATCCTGCATTTGCATGTTTGAACGATGTTCTTCTAACTATGCTAATGATTCTCAACACGAATTATTATTAAAAAAATATTATATAGTATTTATTTTTATAGTAGGTATTTGACTTTCGAATTCGAACTAGCCATCTTGAAGCTGGATTCTTCTCTTCTTCTTTATCGTGTGGGCATTAAGGTCTTACGACCCCACACACCCTAGTGTCAGAGTTTCTATACCGCCTCAAGGGCCTCTGACATGGTTTGAGTGGGACAGTAATAGGCTGGTTAAGTCCAGGTTTCCTCACGATGTTTTCCTTTACCGATGTCAGTGAAAGAAAGAAAGAAAGAAAGAAAAACAATTTATGTCCAAGATAAACTTTAGAAGGGGTTTTGGGTTTAGGCAGGCGGGTGATGAACTCGCATGATGACACTATGATGATCTTTTTGTATATGACGTTCAAAAGTGCCTTATAATGGCCTAATTGAAAAATGATTTGACTTTGACTTTGACTTTGACTTTGACTACGCAACGGGAAGATTCTGTTCATTGAAAGAGGTGTATTCTGCAAATACTGTCAAACATAAACAACATTAAAAAAAAAAGTATTTAATTAATTAATGATTGACTAAGTGTCGTAATTTTATTTAAAAACCCTTTTGAAAATTTACGAGTATTCAAAACTGCAAATTGTATTATTGTAACCACCTGGATATAACCATTGCATGCTTAGACAATACTTGTCAACTTCAGGCTTTAACCCAAGACTAATATCCTGTCACAATACTACTTTTGACATGTCATATGAAAACAACATTTATCACAAAGTATCAAAGTCAGATTAGAATCTAGATTTGCAATTACACCCTGCAGCTCTGTTCAGTCATAAAAATAAAACACACAATAAGTGCCCATAAAGTTCGTAAAGCATGAGACACACGGTCTACGAACCACCTGACTCTGATACTGGTGATGGTCTCACGAACGCGACAGTCGCATGTGCACAGCGCTTTAAACACTAATTGATCGGTATCCGGCCTAAGATTGCGATCAATTGTTGCAAAACGACACGACGCGTCAATTTGTCGCGCGTTTTTTTTCGGGTTAACAATTATGACCTTTAATCGAGTGATAATTGTCTTAGTCATGGATGTTTCTTTAATTAATATGTGTTTGTTTTAATATTATAATGATTGATTATTTTAATTATTTGTTGTTTTTTTTTCGTTTATGCGATTGACGCTGTCGTTTATGGTAGTTTTTTTTTAAAGGCAAGTGACTTTTTTATTCTTTTCTTAACGTGTTCCTAATTTGAATTTGTGTAGGTCTAGTATAGAGTTGTTTACATAATATACCTAGTTCATAAAATGTTAATAATATTTTAGTATTCATGTAGGTATCACCTGCTTATCCTAATTAACTTTTACACCGTAAGAAATTCTATGAACTGAGGTAAAATGTGTTTTTTATAATATTCGTGACAACAGAACAGGTATTTCTAATAAGACTTTTTTGCTTATTTTGTGGATATCATAGACATCAGGAATTCAGGATCAACCGGTCTATTCTTTATCGACTGACCTTTTTATTATTATTTTTCTGTGCACATGGAATGTATACCTAATGCCTGTAAATTCACTGCTGATGGCTTGGTAGTCAGGCTAAGAACATAGTTGCTTCCTATTAGTTCCTATCACAACTTTGAAAAACTTAATCACAAAAAGCATAACATAACATAACATTACGCCTGTAATCCCCGAAGGGTTAGGCAGAGGTGTACCCATTAGTACACCTACATTTCACCAGTTATGTTTAAGTCCCATGTAATAGGGGGCGAGCCTATTGCCAACCATAGAGCATAAATCCAGGCCCCGAGGCTGCTACCGAGAAATTAATGATGGAAAAACCCGGCCTGGGAATGGAACCCAAGATCTTATGCTTAGCAGTCGCGCTAGACCAACGAGGCCGAATTAGTTTGACATAATTAATTAAATTATTGGGTTTTAGCTAATTTTGTATCCAACCAAACATCTAAATGTAAGTGCGTCATAACCATTGTGAGAGCAAATTATTATTATTTTGGCAAAAGCATGCTTAATATTCAAAGTTAACGGTAACTACTTTCTAATACCAATATTACCAATTTTTTTTTATTTCCTACACAATCCAATTAGGTAGATGCAAACCGGCACGTGCTTCATAGCTAAGCACAATGTATTTAACCAATTTAAAACAGTAACCTGCCTAGTAACGAATGCAATTTAAAAAACTAATTTCACATCTGAATACAAAGCAGATGTTTGTTAATAATCTGTCAGGCGCGATATGCCATCACACATAATGGTTCCGTACACTATAATGAGTACAATAATTGTGTTATAATTGGCATTGCCTTAACCGTGCTATGGTAATTAAATTAACTAGCTGTTGATCGATTTAGATAATGTGTCATGGAGAGAAATAAAGGTCGAGTGTGTATTAGAAAAAACATAGGGTTACGTTGATGGCGTAACAAAGTAGTGTATGATTTATAATTCTCATTGCTTCTTAATGGCGAATAGAAGTTTGTTGTCCAATTCAGCTGCATAACATCACGCCTGTTATCTCCGAAGGGTTAAGCAGAGGCATTCCGATTAGTACACCCACATTTCGCCAGTTATGTTTAAGTAATGCAATAGGGGGCGAACCTATTGCCTTAAACCGAGCACAAATCCAGACTCCAAAGCTGCTACTGAGAAATTCTTGATAGAAAAACCAAGTAACACTTGGCCCGACCTGGGATTCGAAACCAAGACCTCATGCTCAATAGTCGCATTTACAAATAAGATTTTAATCATATACGCTTGCTTCGAGTTAGCTTAATATACCTCCGGGGTTGCGGGACGTCTTAACAGGATACCGTAGCCCCGGAACGTAAAGGGCAACAGAAGGAACAGGGTGGTTTTTTAGTCAGTAAAAGTCTGACAGTCCCTTCCAAGATTTTTACCACCAAAAAAAAAAAGCTTAATATACCTACACAGGTAAGTACCTACTTTACAGGTACTTTTAAGCAAAAATATACATAACATAAAATCACGCCTTTAATCCTCGAAGGGTTAGGCAGAGGTGTACCCGTTAGTACACCCACAAAATATACTGATCCCTAAAAACCATTTGCGGTAAATATTAGCATAGCATAGCAGAGGAGTTCCCTGCGATGTATCGCGCGTGATATATCGTCGCATTGCACGGCACGCTAGGCCCAGCCGGTGCGATACAAACACACTACGTAGATCATCTGGCGTACAAATATATGTGTTTAAAACATCGTTTGTTTTACTATAATTGTTACTATACAGCTTGGGCGTGTTAATGAAACGATATAGGTCGTAAGCATTCAAAGTTGCATTAAGAGACTTGATATTACTATTGGAATGAATCATGAAGGTTTCTAGCGTAAGATATAGGGACAAAACTTGGCGTCTACTTACGCTAGCTTAAAGAATTCGATACGGACTGGAAATACAATTATATTAAAGAATTTTGGTTTAATTTTATAGGTAGGTATAACAAGCACAATAAGTACCTAATATTACCCATAATAATACCAGCGTATTATTGTCGCACTGCAGGGCAAAGGCCTGTTCTTGTACTTCTAGAAGGCTTGAGTCCAAGCTGCCTCACAATATTTTCCTTCACCGAGGTCAAGGAAGGTCTAAAATAAACCTAGGAAGTACATATGAATTGAAAAAGTCACATTGGTATTTGCTCGGTACCCGAACCCGCAACTTCATGCATGAGTGGCGGTGGCTTAAACACTGGGCCACCACGACAATCACCCTTGGCCGAAAAGCTTTCAAACTAAATTAACATTACGTTCGATCAAGGTATTTTTTTAAAATATATCGAATTCATGTTATGTTTAATTCGCGCATTAGTGCCAGGTGGTCAGTGAATCTCCCTCAATGACTTACTTCATGTAACCATAAGAAAAGCTCATGCCTGACAGTGACTTAAAGATGTACAAGCAAGGCTAACCGCCCAGGGATCGTCGGAAGTACTCAAGTATCGTCATTCAAAAACCGCGCCACAAAATAACAATTTCCTCCCAGTCTTCATTTCCTCAAGATAAACACGAAAATGATTATCCTCACAACTCCTCATTTTCATTAACAAACTTATTACTCTTCAACCATCAGTAGACCCGAAGCAATTTCTAAAACAATTTGCGACTACCCGCAGTGGTAGCGATCCCAGAATGACATTAGCTGTATTTCGTTCAGGAAGGAAGCGAGTAGATGCGAGCCAGGGTTACTTTGTGCACCTAATTGGTGCCCTGAGGCTGTGACGTCAGATTCTAAGTGTAATATAAACGTTTCTTGCTCACAAAGGGCTTTTGGACCTCGTTTACATGAGACGAGAGGTAATTTCGGCACAAGATAATATTGTTAATTCTGAACGGATTAGATTTAGAACGTATTGTTTTGGGGTATCGTTGATGGGTGCAAATAAATTGTCTGACGATTGAAAAATAGGGCAAGACAATCTGGCGACTGGACATACAGCTTGATTAGGTTCTAAACCAACCTAAACTGGAATTATAGTTGGCTGCTTTTGCCTACAAACACTGTAGGATATTTAAAAAAAGACAAATGTCAAGCTTTAAAGTGTTATGCCAGGATTCAATTGGTTGTTCGAGATTCTTGTGACTTGTATCTACTAGTACGTCTGTGATGGAGTGTTTAGATGTTGTTAATACATCTAAGTTACCTATTAGTACAGTTACCGGCACGTAAGTTGGCAAGAGTTTTTGTAGTGGGGGAAGTTTGCGCACGCACAATTTCATACATTTTTATATGCGCGAACTTCCCCCACTACGAAAATCTCTTGCCAACTTACGTGCCGGTCATAATACTATTTTGATTTCAGGTTTACCAGGTTTTTTTTTGTATAGATTTCTGGAAGCTTTATTACTTGTGTTCAAAATCATACTTCATCGACATAGAGAAAGAGATGTATAAAAATACCTAAACTCATCCCGTCCAGTTTCCACCGATCTTCACATTGTCTTTCAGATTACCCTTCATGATAGTCACTTATCCAAAGAAATAAAGAATTACGTCGACGTTAGAAAATGAAACAGAATGTCTTTTTAACTGCTATAAAGACTTGGAAACTCATTTACCTTTACAAAAACATGAAAATCCCAAATAATCCGTTATTTAACTACGAACAAAAATCAAAACGAGTCTACAAACAAAGTTAGTGCCACAAAGAGCACAATATCCCAATATAGGTATAACAAAGAGTTATTCTGAACATGCTCGTATAACTAGATGAGCTCGGTCCGCCGGCCGCAGATATTGGAGACGCCGCAGGCGATTCCATGGAACGGTATAGCAGTGTCGCAATATGGAGACTGTTTTCGGAGATAGAATGAATGGAATAACATTTATAGGTATAGGCTTGATGTTTGATACAAAAGAATCAGCTGTTCGTTGTGTTGAAGATAGATTTAGAGACATATTTTGGTTTATAATACATTGTTTTCATAAATACATAGAAGCAACAACAATATTGTAACCCGGATTTTGTAAAAACCTAATTTTAAAAAGTGTACGTGGAATATCTCGCTCGTTCTTCTCCACACAGGCCTACCTACAAATGTGATTGCAAATGGTCTTATTGAAATAAATACTTTGAATTTGAATAAAAGAAAATTAATTGAAATAAATCACGTATAGTTCAATTATACGTATAGTTAGACATACGTTGCACCTGTGCGGAGCCGGGGCAGGTCGCTAGTGATCAATATAGAAGAGCTGTTCATTTTTCTATCTAACAGGAAATTATTGTCACATTAAACTGGTCCTTGACGGTGGCAATATAAGATTCATAGCTTCATAAAAGTGGTAAAATAGTTCACCAAATGCTAATTCTGTTTCACAAGATTCTCTTAGAGTTACTTTGCCGTGCATCTCATCAACAAGTCTTATTACATTTCAGCCATCCTTTCATCCTTTTCTCCAGTTATCAGCGATGCAGAGGAATTTGGTGATGCCATTTTGTTTCTTCCTTTCATTTAGACAGTGATACTACACGTACTTAATGTTCAAGTATCATCTCGCTGCGGTGGGTCTGTCTGTGGAGCTGTCATTATTGTTCTTGTATCTGCCGTGACTTTGACTATCCATTGCGGTCAGTCAAATGATCGCAATTAAGTTATGAGCATAGGACGATCAGTGCCGCATTACTTGACCCACTCTTAGAAAGAAGATATAGGGAAGACTGGTCAGGTAATTCAGGGTACTGATTGTACGAATTCAATAGAAAAGACGTGTTTTAAAGAAGAGAGAATGTCTGTGAGAGAGAGAGAGTAAGAAATAGTTTCATTAATTCATAAATGTTTATTGCGAACATAAATTTATTTGCACTTAAACATAAAACCTTAAAGTAAATGTAAAATATGTACAATTTATAAAAAAAAAGGCAGAAAGGAGACCTCATAGGGCAAAAAAAATTCGTCCGCGTACGAACTAAGTGTATAATGTTGGTGTTATGTTATGCTATGGGTTTGGGTTGGTTGGGTTTGTGTTTTTATGTGTAATAAAGTATCAAAGCTATTGGTCTTGGGTTCGATTTCCAGGTCGGGCAGTGTTATTGGGTTTTTCCATTAGGAATTTCTCAGTATCAACAAATAACTTGACAAATGGACACACAATAATGGAAACATTGGATTAGGACAGCATTTCTCGCACATAAAGTCTTGCAATGCTCCATGAAAGAGTAAATGAAGACATTTGTAACTACATAATTAAGAAGTATCAATCTTCGCACTCAACATACACCCAAAGATACATACGCTAAGCAACAATATAACAAAACTAGACAAGACAAAACACCCGGTCAGTGATTCCACAAAAGCTTTCAATTCAAATTCTATTAACCATTTCCCATCGTCAGACCCTCAGTAATATGACACCGGCATCCCCACACAATTACGAGCAGTAACGTCTGAATGAGAACATAAACCAATGTTTGATGCTCCGTTTAGTCGGCCAATGAATAAGTAATGTATCAAGTCCCTGATGACGGAGATCCTTCTGAATTTGTTGGTAACGAGGTTTTGAATTTCTTTAATACTGAGTGATTTTAAGATGTGGGGGATATTGTTTTGTGTTTTAGTTTTGGAGATTGTTGATACGGGAATATGGTATGGTTGTCTGCCTCATTGGTCTAGTGACTGCTGAGCACGAGATCTTGGATTCGATTCCCAGGGTCGAGCAAAGTGTTATTGGGTTTATCCATCAGGAATTTCACAGTAGCAGCTTCGAAGTCTGGATTTGCGCCCGGTTAATGGCAATAGGCTCGCCCCCTATCATATAATCGGCGAAATGTGGGTGTACCAATGGGTACACCACTGCCTAACCCTTCGGGGATAACAGGCGTGATGTTATGTCATGTAAACCTTAACATTTCCATTTTCTTTCCGAAGCTCTCGACTCTCGGCTCTCGCTCTCGCTCTCGAACATTCTCTCAATAAAATTCCTCATGTAAATCTATATCGAAATTATTTCGTTAACATGACTCCGTGGCCCGAGGCGCGGGGGTGGCAGGGGTGGCGGGGCTGTGCGGGCGATGTCAACAAATCTGCAGATTGGATCCGTTCCCGCCGAACAATATGTCCCTGGGATTGCGGCTGATTCGATTTGCGTTCAGAGATGATACACCGAGATTGTCAGTGTATTACATTCACTACGCTGATGCTGCTTGCGTCTAATGTGGGTTTATTTGCTTTTAGATTGGGCTGTGAAGTACTGAGTGACTTTCATAAAAATGTTCCAGAAAGTTTTTAGGCGAATGTTTTGTTGCCTTATGAGGTTTCTCCTTTCTGTCTTTTTTTTAAATTGTACATACCTATTATACACGCTTACTTTTAGG
This sequence comes from Hoplodrina blanda, assembly GCA_949316365.1. Lineage (NCBI taxonomy): Eukaryota > Metazoa > Arthropoda > Insecta > Lepidoptera > Noctuidae > Hoplodrina > Hoplodrina blanda. Next base: position 1,529,362 of record OX438590.1, read on the forward strand.
TCGTTCTTAAGCCGAAAGCCATAAACTCGATCATCAAACTCAAAACGATTGGGACCATTTTTTTTTTCAAAAATAACAATAAAAAAAACAGCTGTTCAGTACATTTATGTTCGTCTAACTCGTCAAAGTGTACTGAACAGCTGTTTTTTTTTTTAAAACGGCTTAAGAACGACCTAAGGTTTTATGTTTAGGTTAATTATTGAATATAGCAGATTTGTAATATTTTTTTTTTTAAATGAGCCGATTATAGAGCTTATCTTTTAACTAGCTTCTGCCCGCGACTTCGTCCGCGTGAAGGTTAAATTATACCACGGGAACAGTACATTTTTCAAGGATAAAAAGTAACGTATGTGCTATTCCACACTATAATCTATCTCTGTGTGAAATTTTATCCAGATCCGTCCTGCCGTTCTTGGGTGGCGTGATTGAGAAAAAAATATCGCATTTATTTGCAATAGTATAGGTAGCAAGTAAGATAAGTTATTTATTACTTTAAATAGAAAGAAAATAAAAATAACATTTCACGTTACTTTTTCATTCTGTGGATGGTGTCTCCTTGTCTTCAAACTCCGTAATAACAAAACTATAGTTTTAATAATTCATTAAAAATAAAGCACGGTAGTATAACCTAAGAAAACTTACAGAACTAGTATTTTTGCTAGTAACAGAAAGTTATTTTGTGAATTGCTAGCTAAACAGAAAGCTATATATTTTGTGACGTCACAATTACAGACAAAAAAAGGCTAAAATAAACACAGCTACTCATCAAACTAGACAGAACAAAGGACAAGTAATTGTCATAAAAATCAGAGAAGCATTAAGTTGAACAAGTAGAGCGGGGAGCGAGCAGGGAGCGTTATTAACGCGATAATGCCGCCTCTATCAGCGTCGCAATTAAAATTACTCGTATTTTTGACGAACAATTCTCGCTTAACTATATTTATCGCTTCGCCGCATCGGTACGGTTGCTGCTTTATTCTTTCGCAGATTCTGTTTCTAATTCAATTTTGCTTTCGTTGATTTTTTTATGGAATTTATGCTTGTAATATTGTATCTTTGTGTAATTAATCTTTCTGTTTAAAAAATATCTCATTATAAATGAAAGGAGGAGATGAGAACATAATGTCAAATTAATACAACGTATTTTTTTAAAGCATAAATCAACCAAAATTCTTTACCAAAGTTAAAAAACCCGGACAAGTGCAGTAATGCAATGTAAAAAGCGCGCATGCGTAATACGCCGCTAGAAGCGGTGCAATAAGAGCCACTTTACGAGCAAGTGAGTTGAAAATTATATTTTTCAACCAACAATTTTATTATTCCAATATTGTTTTCACCTCACCTCAATCCTATCAATCGAATACCCTGTCTTAGATTTATTAAAAAGTGAAAGACTATGCAAGTGAGTGTTGGTGTCAAAAGTCAAGCGCCTGCGCAAGCATGGGAACTAACCTCTTGATAGATATCTATGTAGTTACGTAGGTACCTATCCATTGTGGGAATGTTGTTAGTTGTTATGTTATCTGGTGAGCTTTCATGTACTGCGGCCATGTTGATTTACATTGTGGAATGAGCTAATGATAAACAGTGTCTCAGAGTTTACAAAATTTTCTTAGGCGTGTACCATGTGTTTGGCAAAATATTTTCGGAACAAGTATTTCGATTATCTACACTACCTACTACTATAAAAATGAAAGTAACTATCTGTCTATCTACTGTTTGTTACCGCATCATGACCTTATATCATATCTTCGGGTAATCAGACAAAACGCCTCTATTACTACTTTAGTGCAAAAAGCTACCTAATTTACTTATGAAAGACCAACAAATATTGAAGTGTTAATAACCAACACAAAAAACAATGGCAATAATTATTTATTTCAAGCAATGAATAAAAAGAATTACAAAATTTTAAAAAGAGAATACAATTTTTTTTTATTGAAACAATCCTCCCCTTCCGGGTATAAAGACCCAATAGCGTAGTGTGTTTTAATAATAATAATAATAAATTTGTTTATTGATGGCAACTAGGCCCAAAACTTTAATGTCCGGAAAAGTTCACTTTCCCGGACAAGAAAAAAATATCTTTAATACTTACCTTTTCTTCATAATCAAACAACATAATTTAAAAGTATAGTTGAAAGTTACCAAAATGTCAACCCTTTGGCAGCCGCGTGTCCATCTCCAACGCAAGTAGGACGGAGTGGGTCGCTGGATGAGTGCTGGAGAGCTCTCGAAACATTTAACGAACCTCCGTTCATTATGACAAGCGCCCGGTCACTGGAAAAATGCTCCAATTGATTGAACATTGTAGGAATGTGAGCTTGAATGAGGCGAAAAGGTTTTATTTGATGGATTTTACATTTTTGTTTAGTTAAAGCCGATAGTAAGTACTTACAGCCCAATAGGAAATTATAGATTCCACCGATACCTAGTGCGGGTGTGGTGCTCTTGGTCAGACTATGGCCTACTTATAACAGTGTCCAAAGTGTGTACCAGCACTTTAGAGGACGTTAAAAACTACTGATGCTGCGATAAACGCGGCTAAACCTAAGTACTGATCACAAAAAATACTGGGCGTTAGTGACAGGTTGGCAAAAACTGAAACTGTAGTTTCAGACCACGATTTGTGATTGAAAATCGTTGGATTTTTTCTCCGGAAAATTCTCAAAATTAAAAAAAAACCGAACGAAACTTTAAAAACTATTTAAAGTTTCGTTCGGTACAGCTCTAGCAGAGGACATCGCACCGATGCGGCGACGCCGGGCGGCGCGTGTTATTTGTGCCTAAACCTACATATCTAGCTTAAATGTAGGTACTTACCTAGAATTATTTTTGTTGTGTTTACATTGCCGAGTTAAGTTTTTATTGTTTTTTTCATTAAATTTATGTTTAGAGGCCTGGACTTGGTACTTACATATCAATATATCACGAATCAAGTGAAAAATCGGTCGAAAATTTTGAGAATTTTCCTGAAAAAAATTCCAACGATTTTCAATCACAAATCGTGGTCTGAAACAACAGTTTCAGTTTTTGCCAACCTGTCACTAACGCCCAGTATAAGAAAAAATAATAAAAAAGTAAAAGATCATCTAAAATCATCGACTCGAAAAGAAGAAGAATGAAGAAGAGTGCCACAACCGAGTGTCCAGCGAATTTGAATTCTTAATAATACTTATATAAAAAAATCTGCCAAAATCAGGTCGAAAACACATTGAAACGATGCAATACTACATACCTACCTTCTTAAAAGCAATAAATTTTAAAGTCAATACAACTCTATAAATTGTGTGAGAAATAAGTACTCAATGCGTGTACTTTTACATCATGTACTTTCTCTCACGGTCATATTAAAACAGTCTCACACACTAATACAACAAGAAACTCTGTATAAAATAAAATTAAGTCACAATCACAATTAAAAGCCATTAAAAACTATTTAAGAAAGTCAATAGAACTTTAAAAATCAAGTGCTTAACCCTTGCAATGCTACAAAGTCAAAATATAACAATTAGTCCACAAAGTACCCAACATAACCGCAAAACGACGAATAACCCTCCACTAATCAAGTGTTCCGGGTACGAGAGCGACCCTCGGAAGACAAAGGGTTGACTTTTCTACACAATTTAGCTGTATTTTGCAAACAGCACTCGATTTTGAGGAGCCATTGAAAAAAGTCAACATTCTATTAGGTAGTACGTGTTTTGTTTCTGTTTTTATTTAATTTAGTTTTATAGTTTCACGTGGGAATCAATAAGTGTTTCGAATTTCTGCCACGACCCTTATACTGCTGCATGCATCCGAAAATATAATGTTTTACGTGTATTACATTACCGTACTACCTTAAAGACTGATTTTTTACACCAAAAAAAAATCATTTCTTAGCAAAGTAACTGTAATGAGCTGTTTGCGTAATTAAGGATATGTGATGTGATTTTTATCAGGCCGTATATTATTATGTCCTGTGGTCATAACCATATAAATCAATCCAAAAGACACACGAAGTCAAATCGTAAAGTGTCAGCGTGTATGATTGTGTGTCAACAAACGTAAGGGGATTTGCACACGGCCGCGATTCCCAGTTCATTACCAGGGATCGGCGATAGAGGGTGGCAATGCTGAGCCAAGGATGGGGTAATAAAATAATAAGTAAAAGCTAATAGAATATTATAGTTAATAGAAATTATATTGGATTTTTTTATGACAGGGCAGGAGGTTAAAAAAATGTCCTTGTTACGTTTAGTGAAATGCAGAAATTATGTGATTATAATCATGTTTTTCAAGATAACATATAAAAATAAGTAGCTAAATATTAGGAAATGGCATCAAAATTATGCTCTTGGATAGCGTCTGATCTAACTAAAGCAAACACAACACACTATTTTAGTAAATGAGGAATAAGTAGGTACAGTCAACCAAAGAGATAGTATGCAGGGTCGTTAGATATAGTTGAAGTTTTCTTAATAACCGATGGATGTCTTCGATTGAAACTAATCTTAATTCATGAACTGTTTATGATCTACTTTTTAAATTTAATTACATTTTGAAAATTTCCATCGGTTTCTAATACCTATCTATTTTGTTGACTAAAAATCACTAGAGCAGTAAAATCACTACTCTACTCATAAATGAAGAACACAAAAGCAATGTTTCAAAAACCAATAAAAAATAATAACATGTTACATAACACCATCCGCCATTTGTTTGGGTTTGTAACGGGGATGTTTTATGCACCATCGGTCGCGATGGCAGTCTCATTGATATTACGATATTTGCTAAATCAGACGCGGGGTGAGGGTGGCATGGCTTCTTTTCCTTCAAAGTTAGCATTGCACGTCTTTTGAATAAGTATTTCGAAGGATCGCAAAGTAACTTGACTATTTTTTTAAATAGTTATGATTAAGAACTGTTTGTTTTATCTGTGTACAATCGTATGTACTTATAATTATAATTTTGTAGATTTATTATAATTAAAATAGAAAAGAAAAAAAATACAAATGTCTCTTTGAATACTAAATGTCGGAGTCATAAGAAAAAACTTTTACCTATCTACTTACTTCATAAAAATTACGAGGTCCATAATATGGACTTACGCGACCTTATAAAATTGTTGAGTGTATGACAGGAATAAAAGATCAAGACGTATCAATAATGCTTCTATTCAGACGGGGAATTTAAATTATATCAATTGTCAAGTGGTTCAGTATTTTTATGAGACGTATTTGTTAATTGCTTATATTAGTCAGACCACTCACGCATCACATATTTTGTTATAAGCAGCAATAGAAACATTTACTGATCATTTAAAAACTCAACTCCTCGGAAAAAAGCTTCAGAAAAGAAAGTAAGTATCAAAGAAAATCCGTAGCCTGGCGGCCATTACACAAATTAGAAAAAGTAAAAACAGAACACAATTTGAATGCATTTCCCGCCAGTTTCGTGTTGCCATTCAAAATAGGAACGTATTACCGCGCCAGTGAAAAGAACTGTCTCAAATTACTTTGCATAGCCTATCTCTTTCTAATACGTATCAAATTGTATAGTTGTCCCTTTCTGCCGCTATACAAACTCAGATAAACAAATACAAAAGGCCTAATTGAGTAACTAGTAAAACGAACGGCTCGGTACCGTCCCTCCGTATAACTTTACCAACTTTAGCATGTAATCTGAGAACTGAAAAGCAGTCTAAAATGAACTTTATAAGCTGGTGTTAAAGGTCACAGAACAATTTAGGGAGGGTAACATAATCTTTGTTAGACAGTTTAAAATTTCGTCGAGTCGTTCTCAAGTGGTAAGGGAGTCGTAGGGAACTTAATTTGTCAACAATTTTCGATATTTGAATACGTTTCGCTGCTCACTGAGCTTCTGTCAGCTTTAAATTGTTTTCTTTTTTTTTCAAATAAGGACTCGAGCTTGTTAAAAAAATAAACATTAATTCTTGTCATATTTTATTATGAAGCTGATTGGATTACATTGAGTAAGTATTGTTATTTCAATTCAGATGTTCTGTTTCATACGCTGACATCTTTAAATTTTCCTGTATTTTTGAAAACGTTAAATTTTTTGGAAGAATATAAGTACGTGCGAGACTCATAATAAAATATTTTCCCTCTCTTATATCAACTCAGTAACCAGTAGTAGGTTTTGAATTCAGATGCTTACCCCCCACGGTAATATCTGGGCAGATAATATTGGCTTCCTCTGAGTTGAAACTTACCTATTTGTAGGTAGTAGAATCATGATTTGAGAACTAGACATCGAGGTTTGGGATAAAGGACTTTTAGGCTTTATGAACCCCATTTTCAGTATAAAAATCTGTCTAAAAGTTTTATTAGATTCTTGATGGACATTAGAAACCAATATCTACAGGGTCCTTAGACAAAGTAACATCGCTTTGTAGCGAAACGATATCTAAATTCGTCATCGTCTCTGACTTGATTGTCAATTCATGTCTTGCTTCATGTCCACGTGACTTAACGCGGCTTATGTCAATCCCATACATCTTCTTTTCTAACTTCGTTATCGTTTTGAAATTGTTACTTTGTCTAAGCCCCCTGGTCTCTTTGCTAAAAACTGCATCTGTATATTTTACGTCAAGCTTCTACTCGCGACTCCGTCCACATGGTAATCAAGTAAGTACCTATGTATATCATAAAACATACCCACAACCCTTTGTCACTCAGTAATAAAAAAGTTTTCTATCAGTAAAAGATTTTTTGTTATCACTTATATACTTCCAGAAATTACAAACAAAGAAACAATTTTACCTCTTCATAATACCAGTTTAGATTTACTGTCACCAACAGTAGATACCTAGATCCTATATACCCATAAACAACAACATAAACGTCCAGTAAATGTCAGTAATAAAGATTGACACGGTAGGGAGGTGCGCAAGAGTGGGCGAACTGGCGAGCATCCGGCGCGCCAGCCAATGGACGGGATCGCAGCATCCTCATTGCAGCGCGGATGACGGCAATTCGTACGACCGACGTTAGGGTCCGTAATAGGCACGTTATTATTAGCCGCTAGTTGTGGTGGGAACAATGGTTAGGATATGGTTGTGACCACCATGTCAGATCGTATAGAAGAGCCTCGTGAGAAATGCTGTCAGGAAATGGGTAATGAAAGGATTTGTGCAAGGATTAATAGTAGAAAATGTGGGAGGCAAGGCTGTCCTAAAAGATTTTGATCCAAAGAATGAAGACCCTTGAAGGTATAACAATATACATATTAACGAAAACTTTTATAGGAACTAGTAGCAGCAACATATAGCATGACATCACGCCTGTAATCCCCGAAGGGTTAGGCAGAGATGTACCCATTAGTACACCCACATCGCCAGTTAAGTCCCAGTAATAAGGGGCGAGCCTTTTGCCTTCAACCGGGCACAAATCCAGACGCCGAAGCTGCTACTGAGAAATTCCTGATGGAACAACCCAATAACATTTTGCTCGACCTAAGATCGAACCCAAAACCTCATGCTTAGCAGTCGCGCTTTGCGATCACTAGACCAACGAGGCATTCGAGTCGAGCATATTGAATTAGTTTGATGTAATTAATGGTTTAACTCATTTTGGCAAAAGTATGATTAATATTCAATATAAAATTAACGGTAGCTATTCCTAATACCGACACCTTCTGGCGTTGTTACGGTTCATGCACTGACCGCTCACTTACACAAACAAAATAAATATCAAATACCAAAACTAAAATAATATCTATTTTCATTAGGAACAGTTCAAAATTCCGTTTCACACGTCAGTTGCCGTTCCAATAACAGACCACAATAATTACAGTCGCGGCCGCCATATTGAAATATTATTAATGTTTATTTGATTCAAGAAAAAAACAGTTCGGAGCTTCCCACAGCTACCAGCGACTGTCAGTCAACAATTACGATACGAAGCGATCCGCTTACGCACAATGGGATAAATAAACCAACTTTTAAACGGAAGCTTCTTAAATTGTTTTCTAAAAACATTTTGGGTCGTTAGTATTTTGTAAAGTCACTGGTGACGGCCGGACAATGGCGTCGCGACCGGCGGACCAGCGACCGGCGACCGGCGACCGCTACCGGACGCCTCACGATTATTATTTCATTTCTTAAATTCTTTTTTTTTTAATTCTTATTTTGTCGAGTTAGCGCTGACTCGCTGACAGCCATCACAAATGTTCGTGAGTGGCGGTTTTTAACTCCGATAATGATAGCAACTGTTTATTTTTGTTTTACAATGGCATTAAAGTTACGAGGAATTCGATAATGATATGAACGAGTCGGTAACGAGACATGCAGAATAATGGATGTACCTACCTATAAATTATTGAAACATACATTATTCTAATCTGTTCTGGAACCTATTGATGGAATACTAAGGGTAACGAATGCTAAGGTTTAACACATTTGCTTAAATAAACAATTATTGTTTGATAACCATTATGAAACTTAAACTTTCATGGGCTGTATTAATAGTCAATTACTGTACTAACAACAACACACAAACATACAGAAAACAGGAACTAAGAAACAAACTGCAGAGTACTGCAGACTGCTATGAGAAAGGAGCCACACAATATCCAGCTTAACTTAACGTAGACTAATCTACAAGGTTCAGACAAGACCCAGGAAGACTACAATATTTACCAAAAGTTCAGTTTTGATGGTTTCTGAGATGGCAACGCATCTGCAAGGCCTCTGGTGTTGCAAACTTCTATACGCAGTTGCGGCCGCTTAACATCAGGATACTTGTTTGGCATTTAATGTCATAAAAAAAGGTAAATAAAAAAGTAAGAACAATATAAGGACTTATACCTATTTAAGACCAAAAGTTCAAAAAACATCCATAAACTTAGTAAGCATTCAAAAACGTAGTTCTAATCGTTATTACCGAAATATTTCGTACCTTCTGCTAAGGTTACTAGGCTCATATTGTCGTCTAAAATTACTAATAGTAATCCGTTACTGAGGAACAAAACAAATTACCCTACTTGAATACTTTGCTCCCCTAGCTAGGAGCACGAGGGGAATAGAGTCAACAACACGGTCTGTGCGGTGGCAGTGGTAGCGTTAAATATGTAAGAAAATAACGTTAAACTTTACTGATCTTCATAGGAATTTGAAACCTTTAATCAGGTCGATGTAGAACCAATGTATCGAGTAATAACTATATCATAATACCAGCCTGTTATTGTCCCAGGGCAAAGGCTTGTCGTACAGAGACACAAGGATTGATTACCACCCTTGCTAAAGGCACTGCTATATTAATCAGTCCAGGTTAAAACCACAGAACTAGATTTTGAAAATAAGGTAAGATTTTCAATGTTTTGTTTCTTATGTTTGTTCTCGCCGTTTAATGTTCTCTGCTTATCCCTTCCTGTAAAATAAGCAAAAACAGAGGAATTCTTATTAGATTTCCAGTATACTCGTTCTCTCTCAGAGGTACCCTAACTTTTGGAAACTGTAGCTTTGTTGTAAAACCGAAAGAATCCTATGAATTTAGTTAGGATTTCCAATGATTCGGACTCGAGAATACTCTCAGTCGTAAATTCTTTATTCAAATAGGTGATTATGATCAAAGTGATATGATAATGTTGATTATATAATTTCTTAATGATTTAAGAAGTCTTTCCCGCTATCACTGGCACCATACCCCAACGTAATCGCGCGCGAAACTTATCACATTATGAGAACGCGACAAATCGCCGGCGCCTTTGATCTGCGCGCGCTAATTTGACAATTACCAGCCGAACCCGCTCAATAGGGTTCCGTTTGAATAAAAATACGCTTCGATCGGCTGATATTGATTTGTAATGGTTGGTGTAAATAAATATGGTGAAAGTCTTACTTTTTCAAGTTGATTCTTATATTGATGATATGCTAGCTGTAGAAGATTATATTAACAAAGTAATACAACTAATGTGGAACTTACAATATGCTAAGTTCAGGTTTCCTCACCGATGAAACCTGGACTTAGTATATTGTTTGTAAGATGTTTTCCTTCACCGATATCAGTGATATCTAAGATAAACTTAGAAATTACATCTACTATACTGTTATAAATGCGAAACTTACAATACCTATGCTAAGTCCAGGTTTCCTCACCAATGAAACTCGGACTTAGTATATTGTAAGATGTTTTCCTTCACCGATGTCAGTGATGTCTAAGATAAACTTAAAAAGTCCAACTTACTACTAAAATAAATGCGAATGTCTGGATGGCTGTTTGGTACTCAATCACGCCAGAATCGCGAAACGGGTTTGGATGAAAGGCACAGAGATAGAATATACATCATCCCTACCTTTGGTTGACTGGTAGAGAATGCCTAAGGCATTAATTGTCCGCCTTTATACTTGTTTTGGAAATATATCTGTAGTAACTTTGACGCGGACCGGGACGAAGTCGCGGGCGGAAGCTTGTACGAAATAGAAAAAAATGCATTGATACTTGCCTGTTCCTGGTTATGAACCCGAAGCATCAGAGGAGAACGCCTTAACCACTAGGCCATCGCGAATTCGCGACTTTAATGCTCCATAATATTTATCCCAAAACTCTTTCTTTGCCTCCACCACCCTTCTTTCAACTTTCTACAATATTATGTTAAAATGTGTAAAATACTCGTCAGCACCCGGACCACTGCTCACCCCTGTACAACAAAGGGCACTGATGACGCGCCACGTGGCAACTCGCAAATTTACTTTATATTTTATGCAGTTAACGTAAGTCGGTGACATGATACCGTGGGTATGAAGGGAACTATGATCGATTAGGATGGAACTTTAATTAGATTTTGTGTGGAGATACTTTGATCCTGTGTTATTTGGTTATATAGGGCTTAGGGTTATGGGGTAATAGTCCGTTTCACTCGAGCGAGGAACAATGATTCTCTTTGGGAAAGTACTTGTTCTTTGTACAGTCTGTTGGCAGCATTAGCTGACCCTTAACGTTAAGTGTTATATGATCAAAGTGGGTCAGCTAATGCTGCCAACAGACTGTACGAACTTTCTCTCTAATGGCAAGTACTAAAAGGACTATAAATTAATAAGTCCACTTCCTACATGTTATCGACACATTGTTCTCCAAGTTAAATTACCTACTTCTTATTTTCAGCGTTTCGATAGCAGTCTATATTTCGGCCAAGACGGCCCAAAACTTGGCTACGAATTTAGCGCCATCAGTAGCATCTATCAATTCCTGAGGTGTGCAGGTATCAATGCACCCAGGTCTTGATAACAGGTGTCTGTGAGGTCAACGTCAGGTGAGAAACAGCACCAGCAGATGATAATGGTCCAAAAGTGTGTCCCTTCTGACTTCTTTTCCGCGGGATCCACAACTCATGCACTTTTGACGAGACGTGGAGATATCACACCACCGCCAACTTCCAAACTCCGAGCTGCTTCTAAGAAAGTTCTAATGGCAATATCCCATAAAACCCAGTAATAATTCCGATAAGCAAACCCAGGACCCCTAGCTCAACAGACGCAGTTGCATCCATGAGACTAAAAGGACAGTTGCCTTATTATCGCTAACACAAAGATTGCATTCAGCATGCACTAACACACCGGCTACCATTGTCCTGGCAGACGGCTAATTGATGTGAGAGCAGGAAGCTGTGAAGTGTGGTAGTGTGACCGCGTGTCAGCCCCAATGCGCCGCAAATGAACATATAATGCCGATACTCCGCCATTTTGTGCTCATGAATGAATAAAACGGCGGGAGGAAGCGGCCATGTCAAACGGTACCGATTTGTATGATGAGATGCAGGGGTGTGCTAAAACGGTTCTTTGATTTAAAATTGCAGGTAACTATGAATCTATCTTTCTCACTATCAGCTGATGCACTAGGAATAAAATATTAATAATCCTTTCTGCGTTAGAAAATTGCGATTGTCCGAGAATTAGGTGCTACGTGTACTATTTTTTAGACAAGCTTTTTGCAAAGTTTTGTTTAGAAAACGCTTATGTAAGCGATGACTGAGAGGTGTGATAACTTTGCTTTTGATAGTTAAGCTTGATGGGGAAGACTTTCCCCAGGAAACAACATCATACATTTACTAATGTTTTTTGACACAACCATTTTCTTTTACGATAAGCTTAAATAACTTAAAATCTTTCAATACTTCAGAGGACATCATTGAATCTGCGACAGCCCTACACTTAAAAGAATGTGCCTCGCAAATTGGTAGGTGAAATTAGTAGGAATATTTGTCGCTGGTGTGCCATTGTCAGGGTTATCGCGTTTCAAACGACATGTGAATGAGATGAATGGATCCGTGCAAGCTCCAGTTTCATTCGGTTTTTGAAGACGTGTCTTGGAATGTAAAAGAGAAATTAACTCGAGTTTTTTGTGGTCAACGCAAAAAGTGTGGGTTTAAAAATAAATAATAATAATTTATTTATTTCCACAAAATGTTAATGTCTATGTTATGTTAATGTTGTTGTTGTTGTTGAGTGTGTTGTATGTTGTTTTGCTGTTGTTGTTGTTGTTGTCTGTTGTTTTATTTGTACTAACATTATAAATGCGAATGTAACTGAGTCTGTCTTTCTGTCTGTCTGTTATACTTTCAAGACTAAACCACTGAACCGATTTTGATGAAATTTGGTACGGGTTTAATTTGAACCCCAAGAAAGGACATAGGCTTCCCCTAAAGATAGCCACAGTGACCGGTTTTGCGCTGCCCGTAACCAGCAGTTAATTCATTTTAGACGTTTCATATTTGCATATTATAAATCTGTTGGGAAACTAAGCTAATTCTAAAATAAATAAGCTTTTAAAGACTTTCGAACTTTCATGAATACCATCTTTACTCAAACACATAACATCACGCCTGTAATCCCCGAAGGGTAAGGCAGAGGTGTAGCCATTAGTACACCCACATTTCGCCAGTTATATTTTTTTAAGTCCTATGTTATAGGGGGCTCTTTACTAGAAATACCTTTTAAAGTATAATTCCACTGACACACGTTTCATTGCTCACAAGCATTCCATTATTCAATCAATATCAGAACAAAACAAAACACCGCCTATAAGGCGACACATTCACAGCATCAAATTAGCAGTAATCGCCTTCAACCCACACCGCTCCGTCACAAAAAAATGTCTGTAACAGGGAATTGAACCCGCACCCGCCATAAATTCAGTCAAAGGCGAAATTAACTCGCCATGCGTTTACTTACGGTGTCAACATAGCACTTTGATCATGTTCAAGTTATTTCGCGTTCAAGGATTTTTCCTTTGTCAGTACTCGAATCGCGAGATGATTGACGGCCGATCCGCGGCGCGAGAACTGTGCAGCCACCCTGCATATGCGACCACGAAACACTCTGCCATGCTGAAATAAACCTTACATCTTTACCTTAAAGCTGATTGAAAGTAACACCAATGGTAAATAGAACGATGTTGTCGCCCAAACTAACAAAAACACACTTGCAGTTCCGAAATTGAAATACATTTCAAAATCAACCCTATTCTTTCCACTCTACCGCTCAAACTAATTCCCATCAGCTGCAAAAGTAAGTTGGTGCACATCTAATAAGTGCACAGGTTTACTTCGCGTTGGAAAATGAGTTTCCATGCGGTGCGCGGGGCGCGGGGGGCGGTAATTGTCCCGGTATCAAGGCGGCTCCTGTGATGGCGCGGCGCCTTTTGATTGTTTTTCCCGGGGAAGATCGACCGCTACTTTTTGCAGCACCACCTGTCCGTGGCATGGGGAGACTAGTGCAGAAGGTCTGGAGTCTAGACTGAACTTGAAATAACTGACTATGAAGTTGAAGCTTCACCGATCCATAATGATTTCAGCGTACCAGTGGGGAAACGTAAATGCTCCGAAGAGGGAAAACAAATCAAATAATAATAGGTAATTATTATACCTACTCTCTCGACTGAATTTTGATCACAGCGGCCAATCTCAATTGAGACTATTCAAGAGTGCATGAGTGTGTGCGCATACACAGATGCACTGCCTCCTTTTTAAACTCCGGGCTACTAATCCCAATAGCACTTTGCCCGACCTGGGAATTGAACCCAAGAACCCACGCTAGTCGCGCAGTCACCCGAATCAAATTTAACACTTCTTTTGCTTAACTGACTATATTATTTAACAATTTTACTATTACAAATTGGAAAACTTTGATGGTTGTACTCGTATATTTGTTACTCAATCACGCCAGAACGGCTGAACAGATTGAGGTGAAATTTGGCACAGAGATAGATTATCATAGTCTACTTTTTATCCGGAAAAAATGTGGGGTTCCCATGGGATTAAGTTATTATTCTATTAATCCATTAATCCTTGTAGCATACAGATTTAGACTGCTCGTAAAACTTAGTTCTTCTTTGAAAAACCTAGGTGTAGCATTAGATGTTAAAATGGTACTTCTGCTACTCCATCCTACAATATAATTCCGTAATCGCGTATTATATAAGAGTTGTTTCATATACAAGTGATGATTATGTTAACGAACCTAATTATTGTTTTAACTAGGTGGTTACTCGCAGTGACCACGTCTTTGTTGTAGTGTGACATGTTGAAACTGAACTATAACCATATTGGTATTAACCACTAGTTTAATTAAATGAACGAAGCCTTCAACTTACAGAAATTAGTAGGTACGGTCAGCAACAAAAGTCAGTTGTTTATTTTGTAACTAGCTTGTACCCGAAAATTCGTTCGCGTTAAAGTCATGGGGTTTTTACTACACTACCACGAGTTTTTTTTTGTGCGGATATCTAGTTCTTTTTTTGATAATAAAAGTGAGCCTAAGTTTCTCGTTATAACATTAGCTATCTGCCTTTGACAGTCCTGTTTACAGCTGTCTAGCCGTTTCGGAGATTACCTAGAACAAACATACAAAAATTTTAAAAACATGTTTTTGGTTTCTGTACCGTGTAAACATAAGCATATGCATTAAAATAAAAAGCTGTTATTTTGACATTAGAAACAGATACTTCAATTTTATTTAGGGCTGATTTTTCAATAGTCAAATAAAAACTTTTGACATATTTTCTTTACAAAAGCTGTCAAACCGCCATATTTATCGCTCTGATAGGAGTTATCTGACGATTGAGAAACTAATTTAAAAAATATTTTTAAAAACAAGCTTTAAGTAATTTTAAATTCTTACAATATTGAGTATTGGACATTGTATTGTCACCAGAACTAAAGGTGTATGCAAAATTTCAGCTCAATCGGATAACAACAAATGGTCGAAAATGGTTTGCAAATTTTGAAAGGACAACTTTCTTACATACTTACATACATACATACGAACAGTGTAAGCTAAATAAAAGCTTGTAATAATAATAAAAATTAGCCCTTAGTTGTATTTTGTTTTAGAAAAATAATTACAAATAACACAAGCAGTGATAACAGTCTTTCACGCAAACGAAATCGCGGGAAAAAGTTAGTCCGCTGTAAAATTAAACATATCAAACAATACAGTGATGAGTCCCATCATGACACCGGTCTTTACTCCATGTTTGTCCACCATCTTCATATCATCTCGATTGGTTTCGAAACACAAACCAAACTGTTTGTCTCATACCAAGTGTTCTCAGAAACTGTTGGAACTTTTTACCTAACTATTGAAGGTAAAAGAGGGGTTGTGCTTTTTTTTCTTAAATTTAGGTCAGTGGCTGTCAATATGCGACAATGTAATAAGAATTACTTACTTTTCTTATTTCTTTGTAATTAACCACGTGCATAAACTGCAAAGGTTTTTTGTTTTCGGTTTTTCTTACAACAGTTTTCAGGCATTTAGTACAGCATTTCAGTGCGTTCAAAGTCAAAGTGAAAGTCAAAGTATTTACTAGTGCTAATTTTAGTGATATATCAGGTCTTACAAATTCATACACTATTAATTGTGTAGTTGTGTATTTGTGTGTTCTGAAAACTGTTTCATACTATCTTAGCTAGATAAGTCGTTAACATTAGACGGATTCGGCAGTTAAAGAATATCTTGAAAAAAGAACAACGTTAATGTGAGAACTATTTGATAACAGGGGTTAACAATATCGATAAGCAACATAAAAGATTTGAGAACATAAAGTTGAGAATCCCTGGTTAGTTGGACATGTTTGTGCGCAGGCGCCTCCGTCCGTAGCTGAATATTGTTTTAAAATCGATCCCGTAACTTGAGACCTCTCCTATTTACACAGTTTTAAACACAAGTCAACAGACATGTTGCAGTAGGGCTGGCACTTGCAGACTATGATTTTTTTGCGGATTAAAAGGATTTTAAATAAACCCAAACCACAATTATCAAAAAGCAAGAACATTAACTTGCTACTACTTGCTTGCTACTCACTCTAAATATTTTTACCCGACTACGGCAAAGCCAAAAGGAGGGTTATGATTTTGACCGGTATGTATGTTTGTATGTATGTATGTTTGTTTGTTCCCTCGTAACTTCAAAACTTATAACTTATAACTTATCATTACATGACAAATGAGGTGTCGTTAGAAGCGTCTCAGTTGTCCGCTGGTTATAGGGTAGGTGACGTGTCACCAAATCCAATATGGCGCCCTCCAGGGGATGCGAAGTCGTTATCGAAAAAAAAAATATTTTTGCACAGTATCGACATGGGTATCAAATTAAAGGGCTTGATAAGCACGTTTGAAATATATATACATTATATAGCTTTTACTAGCTACTTTGCCTGTTTTTAACAGTGTCAACATGGGTATCAAATGAAAAGGCCTAATGAGTACATTTGAAATTCACTCGCTACTTTGCTTTTATTATCAAATGATTAAATAGAGTTATTTATTCAAATAATATACTTAACCCCCAAAATAGTGTAAATAAAAAATAAGTTAAAAATAACTAAAACCCGACTACGACAAAATCGCGCACTGAAAAGTATAAAACAAGAACAATATTTGAATATTGTTTTGTTTGTTATTTTTAACTTATTTTTGATGAATGTTGTCAAAGCATTAGAGAGCGTAGATTAAAGTTGTTCCAATATGGCGAAAAGATATCTCAGTATCCATCACAATAGTTATCTACATCAAGGTACCAAAATGTACCGTCTTAAAGCCAGTTTCTACGTTTAAACAATAAGCAATAACTAGCTACTGCGCGCGACTTTGTCCGCAGCAAAGTTGATATATTATCACACATTCATCCTAAATGAAAAGTAGCCTATTTCTGTGCCAAATTTCATCCAGATCCCTACAACCGTTCTGGTATGATTGAGTCGCAACATCCATCCATCAATCCAAACTTACGCATTTATGATAGTAGTGGATGTTGTCTTTCGTGCCAGCCCTAGACATCAAATGTGTGCAGTAACGCGAGATCAGTAGTAGTGGATGTTTAAAAACATCTCGCGGCCGCGGACTGCATCCACACAGCTTCAGCCGAGGAGTTCGGACAAACACCAACACAGGCGACAGTTCCCACGTCTTCAAGGAAATACTGATGCAGGATCCTATAGTACAACATGGCTTTTAACTCATTGCCGATCTTTCAGGGTTTTATTACGGCACCAAAATTTAAAATAATTAGGAAAAAAAATCTTCTGTTCCCTACAAAATTGCTTTACAACACAATCAAAATATATGTAACCGTTTAATTAAAAAAATATAGCCTACAAGACAAAGTCAAATCATTTATTTCAACTGAACCATTAAAAGACACTTTTGAACGTCTTTAATAAGAATTAAATCTGTTACCTCCTTCAAAAGGTTGTTTTATATGGAGAGCTATAGCTCAAAAGGACAAATTGCCACCAGCCGGGCACAAATCCAAACTCCGGAGCTGCTACTGAGAAGCCGAAAAAACGTAACGTTTCTAAAAAAACGTAGGTCTTCTATTATCACAGGATCCATAAGGATCATATTGGAATAAGACATGTTTTTTTTTCTAAGAATTTTTCCTGAACCAATGTAGATTTTAACCATTTTTTCTAGAATATTTTTTTAATCTGCATTATAATTTTACCATCCTCTTGCACAGTGAACAGTGCACAGGTGATTCATAACCCACCAGCCAGAACATACAACCGTTTGAGATAACATAATAACAATATGCAGGAAACATAGAGCAGGTAGACTTATACAGATGCGACACAGCTTTCTGATAACACAAAATTGCACATCCGTACTTATGTACCTATTCGTAAATTTCAGATGAGCTGTGAACGTCTCTCGACTGATAAATATGCGTTCATTGCACATTACCTATGTGGCGTCGAAAATTACAGAAACAAAAATGAGCTAAGTTCTAACAAAACAGGCAATCGCACCGTTTATTAATATGTAAATTCATTGAAATGTTTTAAATTACTATCCAGCAATAACAGGTTAATATACATCCAAAATCAATGGTTAGAATGTTTAAAATTATACAGCGTTTAATAATCAAAACCAATACAGTTATCTCGAAAAATTGGCGGAATGGCGGAATTGGCGTGGTTTAATTAGTATTGGCAAAACTACCTCCAATTATAAAGTTTTAAGTGTAAGAATGTGTCAAAAGGGCTTAATGATAAACCTAAATATTGACATGATCAAGTACCTATTATCTAAAACCGCAACTTTGAATTTCGAGACATGACTCTTCAGTTAGGCAGAAACCATGTCGAAAGCTATTTATCTAATCTTTGCGTTACAAACACGGCGGTGATACACAACGAACATAATGCATTTGAATTAATATCCTGCCGTATAAGGAATAATGAGAATACAAAGTTTTTCAATAACCGCATCGAATGCGATCGCGATTAGCATCAATATTGCATACAATGGCTATGAAAGGCTATAAGGTTTTTATTTAATTTAATCAGTACTTGTAGTGAATAGAATGTTAACTTAGATCATTTAGATTAGTCTTGAGGTAAGTGACATTACAAGTGTGTATCGATATGCAGATCTGCAATTAGAAGTTTTATAATTAACTGGGTTTTACATGCGACTTCTTCCTCGAGGTAGCAAGATAAGTATATAGGTATAGCCATAAAATATAGCCTATGTAACTTGTTGAAAGTGTAGCTTTCTTTAAGTGAAAAATATTTTGTAATCGGACTAAAACTGCCAGAGATTACTTCTTACATGTGAGTTTATAACATAACGTAACATCACACTTGTAATCCCCGCAGGGTTAGGCAGAGGTACCTATTAGTACACCCACATTTCGCCAGTTATGTTAAAGTCCCAATGATGGGGGCTATTGCCATTGGCACAAATCCAGACTCCGAGGCTGCTACTGAGAAATTCCTGATGGAAAAACCCAATAACAATTTTCTCGACCTAGAAATCAAACCCAAGACTTCATGCTCAGCAGTCACATTTTGACCACTAGACCAACCGAGACAGTTAAACAAAAATATGTTCATAGTTAATCACTATTAATTACAGTTATACTTTTTTTTCTAAGGATGAGAATTCATCAAATGACTTCTTACGTTCGAAGCGGAGTGGAAGGTAGTGTCAGACTCTTACTGAGAAAAATCCATTCATGTTCCTCCTAATGCCCTTTGCGTTTCAAGGCCGCGGTGACTCCTTCGAACAAAATCCGCAACCCTGGCAGTGCAGTTATGCATAATACCTCAATTTGTTCCCGAATTTATTTATCAAAAACATAAATTCGGTTACAACTTCAAGAGCTTTCATTCACAATCCGTCAGTCATTACCACCGCCTCGTCACGTCACCCTCCATTCCCGTCCCCCACCCTTCTTCTCAACCTGTAATTATAAGACACGACTACATTTAATTCCCTTGCCTTTTAATTAAAAAAAGATTACACATGTTTTTTGCAATTTTAGTATTAAATGCATCGAGTGTTTAGGGTCAACATGACTTACAGTTTTTGAAGTGGGGTAAAATGTTTTTTGTTTAATAATGAGCAAACTGTGTTTTGGACTTTTGGTGGCTTCCCCTTAATTAGTAAAGAAGATGGGTTTGATGTTTTATTTGAGTAAGTTCAGAGTACCTGTAATTAATTTTTAACAGCAGTGAGTCTGTGGGGTCAGTCTTGTGTATGTAAAATGAAAAAGAAAAACTTTTTGATTTTAGAATGCTAAGGTTTCTAACACAAGCGTTTAGAATAAACATAATGTAAGTTCGTCTGATTTTGAAATTAGAATTTATACCTGTTTCGTACATAATATTTATTTAGTTTCAACGATTTGTTTCTAGCAATGGCTGATACTAATTGTGTCTATCGTATAAAATCGCAATTTCATGGCCATAATTTAACATTAGAAGGTAATTGACCTTCTTCATGACACTATTATAGAGAAAAAAGAAAAGTTTAAAGTAGAAACTGTATTAGGTAGCCGGTTACTTACTACAAACTGCTGACTCACAATAGTTTTATTTCTACAAGATCGCCCTCAAAAATACCCCATAAAGAATAAGAAATAACAATACCAGAGACACTCAATGACATAATTACGTTAACTCCCGCCAAAACTGTCAACTCACGCCAGAAATATAGAACAAAAACTCTATGGCGCCACGCCACGTGAGAACTTGGAAAAACAGAGATATATCCCTCGTAATTTAATACTTAAATATTATTTTTTGCAAAGTTCTAATGTCATATCGGAAGTATGTGAGTGTTTATTTAGGCCTGTCTCTGTAAGTAGAATAATATTGGGCGATGTCGACGCAAAACATTAGTGTATTCGTGATGTTGATTCTGCAAACGATTAACTGTATTTTTGGCGACGAGGAGTTTATTTTCCCTATTTATATTTAGATGAAAGTGTTTCGTCTTTTGTAATTTGTACCTTCTGTTATTATGTTTAAGACGCTTTTCCTATTTATCTGAAAGCTATTAATAAATGTGATTTTAATTACTCAAGAAAATCGCTTGATTGGACAATAAGTTTTCTTTTTTGGAAGTCAATCACCTCGAGTGAAGCCAGTTTATACTAAGCTGGTCTAAAAATAATATTTTTGTTTGTTTGTTCGCGATCACATTTAGATGTAATTGACTCACAAGGGCGGTAATTTGGCAAACAACTTTATTGAAGCACACAAGTAATTATAATTCTACAATGTAATGAGAAAGATGAAAATGTAAATGTGTTAATTATAAGAGCAAAAAAAAGAAAAAATATTTAGGAACATAAAAAAGAAAAAGCCAATTCATTTTCCAGGATGATGAGATCAAAAGCAACCATAACTCTTCATAATTATTCTGCTTTTTTGTATTTCTCACAACATGTAGTAGTAGGTATGCAACCTCTTTCATTTCCAACATGTGCAGTAAAATAAAAATAATTAATCGATGGCTCCGCAATTAGCGTGAAAGTCAGAACTCATCCTCCCTCAGTAATGTTGGTATAAAATATGTCAGTACTAGGTAATCATACGCTGCGTGTTAAATAGGCGAAAGGAGCAACATGACAGTACAGGACGGATGCCGTGGCGCCGGCGCAGACGCGCAGTTGGCCCGTCTCAGGCGCACTGCACCATCCAAAAAGCGTGGTGCAACTGACAAGCGAAATCGCTTTTTAGCTCATGTGCCATTATTCCGGGTGCAGGAAAGAAAGAGAGGCTTTTGCTTTGAGATGAACCGAAATGGCTTGAAGTAAGATTTAATAGGACTTCAGACAACAAATCAAACAACCAGAACAACATATTGATGACAGTTTTTTATAAACGAAATGATAGAAATCTGCAATTTGATTGCGTCACACACAATTTATGTCAGAAACTCATAAGGAAATGGGCCTTTCATTTTTACTCTTAAAAAATATTCATTGCGCTATTTACGTAGTCGACCAGATGACCTTTTCAAACATATTAAGCAATGAATTATTTATTGCCATCAAAAGGATTTTGCTTTCCAATTGAGATAGCAAGTGCGTTACAAAAAACGGTTTTTATGCATCTGTTATGTAGTCTTACCCCACGTGGCTGTAAGATCATGTTACAGGAAAATCCGTTATCCGAAAACAATTCCGGTCTTCATAAGTAGTACAAACCAAATCAGAAATCCTTTTTAAGACATTTTCATGTTTCCATAATAAATATAATTTGTAAGTATGATAATATTATGTCTATGTTCAACGCAATTACAAATCAACTCACCTAAATCGCTACCTCCCATACCTTCCACCAATATTTGAAAGTGTAACACGATCAACGCTGTGTCGTAAGGCGATAGCTCGACTAACATCTCGCCATCACTCGCGCGTCACAGTAATGAACTGCTAAATACAATGTCAACAGTCAACACGTCCCACATATAGAACAGAAGGTACCAGGTTGACGAGACCTCTGATCTCTTTTACTTTTGACAGGTGTGACAGATATCAGCTGTTTTAACGTGAATGGATTTCAAGAGAATCACGGAACATTTTTGGTAACGAGAGTTAACGTGTAGAAGTCGCGTGAGGAAAGAGCGTTATTCCCTCTCACACATTACATAATTTCGCCTGTAATCCCCGAAGGGTTAGGCAGAGGTGTACCCATCAGTACCTACACTCACATTTCGGCAGTTATGTTTAAGTCCCATGTAATAGGGGGCGAGCCTATTGCCATAAACTGGGCATAAATCCAGACTCCGAGACTGCTACTGAGAAATTCCTGATAGATAAACCCAATAACACTTTGTACGACCTGAGAATCGAACCCAAGTCTTCATGCTCAGCAATCGCACTTTGCGATCACTAGTTTCTTTTGTGAAAAATCTTAACCCTTCATTTGGACTTTAAATACAGGGCCCGTCTAAACAAGCTACGCCACTGCTCATCATAGCTTGCTATAAACCTAGACAACACTCGCTAAACTACCAAGTCCCACCATCACACACAACCTAATCAGTAATCACAACCAAATCATCGGTAACATCAAAATCCTAACGTAAACTCGGCGTAATGAACGATGGCCGACGCAAATTACTGGCCGCTAGCAAACAGACGCCAACAATCAACCCTTTACTGTTTGCGGGCCTCCCAGACCCCGGCCATGAATTATTCATACGACGTGACAGCTAATTGTAATGAAATTTACTCCCCCCACTTCACCCCGCCCGTCATCGGTTTCTATGCAATTTTTTGTGCTACATAGAATCAAGCGTTAAATTCCTTGAGAAACCATTTTGATTACGCTTTTTAGTTGAGTAGATATTCACTTATATGGGTAAAACTTGGTGTAAAAGTTAGTATAATGATCGTGAGTTAATTGCTCGTTTGGCGTTGAATTTATGTATTACAGTGCTGGTTAGACGTCGCTTAAACAAATAAAAAATGTTTTAAAAGATTAACGTTCTTCCATTATGTTATACTCTTGTTTTGTTTATAGGTCAAGTTATGCAAAAGACAAGTACAACATATTAACGTAACAATAACAGTATTTTTTGTTTTATGTCTCAAGCTGCATAATACTAATATAATAAATTATTAGGTACTTAGATACCTACTTAGGGCAGATTTTTCCAGATAACTTTTATCCAAAGAATAAATAAGACACTTTGACATATTTTCCATACAAAAACTGTCAAATCGCCATTTTTATCCCTCCGTTAAGAGTTATCTGACGATTGAAAAATTAACTCTTAATGAAATTAAAGAATAGCATTCAAAATGAAAGATCCTTAAAATTAACAGTACCTATTGATTTACAGAATCAATGTTGAATATAAAAAAAGAACTAATATTGTTCGATTACAAAATCCCCAAATCAATGTTGAACAGCACCATGTAACCCTACGCCGCGACCGTTCGTTGAGAGCAAGAGTCTTATTATTTTATTAGTTCACGCGCGATTTAATCACGATTGTTGGTTTTGGTAAGCTAATAAGCGGCAGCGGGTTGGGGTGCGGGTGACGAGTTACAAGTTACGAGTTACGGGGTCTTTATGACACCAGCGCAGCGGAACGGTTAACTTCGAACGGGTGGAATTTTAAATTAGGAATTTGATTAATCAAGAGTTTCTAGATATTGGAGGGAAATTGAACGAAAATATTAAGCTTGTTATGTATAACATTATTTTTATTAAATATTATTAAATTATTATTGAGAATGGTGGTTTTAATGGCGGATTTAAATATTTGCGCGTAAGTTTGAGACCCCTAAATTCCCAAACGACACTTTACTTTAAGACGTTCTTAAATGTATATCTGTCGTTACAATGCACCTTAAAGTGACAGAGATAGCATAACATCTAAATAAGACTTACAAACGAGTTGCGTTTGTGAATTTGGCCGTACGTAAAAGACAGATTATACAGGAAATGCTTAAGCAAAACTTATTCAAATCCACCAGAGAGAATGGATAAAAAAACCTTTATCTTTCACCCTCAAAAGAATCCTTAGATTGTAACAATAGATGTTAACGTTTTTGGTGTTGGCCACACAATGTCATTTTTTATATTAAAAAACAAATTTATTTTTGACAGCTGTCAAACTAATCATCAATTTAAAATCAACCGTATGATCAGCTCATAAAGTCTAATATTCCTTGTGTTGTAATTTATAGAAATGTAATTTGTAAGTTGGTGTACAGTAATTTTGGGGAGAGCGGGGCGTTATCGCATTTCTTCGTGTCCATCTATTTACTAATGACTTCCGGCGTCAGGTGCTCCCCTTCCTCCCCTTTCTAATGATTTTTTCGTGTATTGTTCGATGTTTGAATGAAGAATACATAACGACCTATTTTATATGTAAAAGCAACTGACATGACCTACTATGTTTAATTATTATCCGTTGAATATTATAAAAGGTACTTTCGTAGATACTTAGGTAAGAAGGTGGGTAGGAATTTCTTACTCTTCTAAGTACTTTTCCTATCGAAATTAAACGTTAATTATAAGAATAATAATTGGAACTCAAATAAAAACCGCCTGTCAACCCACGTGGCGGTCTATCAAACTGTCAATGACCTTGTTATTCTATATTCGAATTTATATCACTTTTCATACAAGTTACTAGAATAGGATTAATTATGAAGCCATGTTTGTGTGTTCAAAGTGAGACAAACACGATTTGAAACCAGCCAGAATCTCTACAGTTACAGAACCTACTTTATTTTTTTGAATCGGATAACATATCAAAAAGCGAGTACTTACTAGCACAGAACATAAAAATGTTTTGAATGCTACAGTATTGCCAAAATTAATTAGGTAGTTATATAGTTAGGACAAATGGTTGATCTAAGCCGGGATTTTATGTAGGAGTAAGATTGACAAATTAACAAATTGGATTAGTCACAGGTCACACACGTACACACATACCTACTACCTAGCTGTAGCAGTGTCCGTGGCTTATTTAGGAGAATGACTAATAATGTCCAATAGTGACCAACTGTCAAATTAATAAAATTAATGAGCTTATGCTAGATAAAAGTCTAGATATTGTCTATTCAATAACGCATGGGTAGATAGATTGGTACTACCTCCTTGTTATATACAACATTTGAAAGAAATATACCTATATTTACATAGGTACTAGCTTTTGCCCGCGAATACGTCCGCGTAGAACTTGTTTATATCGTAGGTACTTACATACAAACTTCCACCCCCCTTTTCACCGCCTTAGGCGGTGATTTCCGGGATAAAGACTATCCTACGTCCTACCTCGGATCTTAAACTATCTCCATGCCAAATTTCATCAAAATCGATTCAGCGGTTTAAGCGTGAAGAGGTAACAGACAGACAGACAGACAGACAGACAGACAGACACACTTTCGCATATACAATATTAGTATGGATAGTATAGTACGGATATAGCTTCTATCATTATGTATGAACACATAATTGTGATGGTATTAATTTTTTTTTTAATCAGTTTTTCTACTTTTTTCTTTACATACTAAATATCTATGTAGTACAAAGTAAATATAATATACTCTAACGACCCATCAATGCAAATAACACCAATTTTAGACACGGTATATCAATTACTTAAGCCTCCACCTCCATTTTGAATTCTAACTCCTCGCAACAAAGTCTAATTTCAAATACGCTACGCAATAAAGAACTAGGGTATCGCTTTCAAGCGCGGGGAAACTTGATACGATTTACAACCTTACGCTATGGTGTTAAAGTTGATATTTGCCTATTATTAGTTGAGAAGAAGTAGGGTATCACTTACAGGATTGGCTGACATCGACCCCGCCCAGTAGGGCAGTATCCATTTCACGCACACCTAAAGTCCACCCACCGACTACCCGAGAACATAACTACTTGTAAGTAATCGATACAAAAGCACATAGCCAATCCAAGACAACGCTCGTACAGAATAGGGACGCTCTGTGATTTATTGCCTGTGACATTCTAAATTTAAAAAGTTCAAATGTGACAGTTGTCAAATTTACAGTAGGGTGAACGCACGAATTAGTTACTGGTGTTTTTTTTAAGTAAACATAATGAATGTTTACTATTTTCATTTTATTAATTTAAATATAATAAGCACAACGGTCACGTCATAATTTATTTGTTGGGATAAAAAATACTTTTCTAAGCACCCTAATTAAATATTCAACACGTCACATCTCAACATCGAGTCACGCACGGTCCAGTTGAAATAACACGCAGCATCCCGTCTGTTTTGATAATCGTCCCGTTTAGAGGTAAACAGGTCTATTATCATAACAAACACGTTCTTTATAACTCGGACACAACAATGCATCTCTATTCAATATTTACTGAGTGAGGGAGAGAAAAATGTTTCAAAATTAGTAGAAGACATTTCTATAAGTAGCTCACGACCCTAAAGAACCAATGGACAATGGCAATACGTGACCATAGACAAAGCAATTGGACCATCGAGTGGACGCAAGTGGCCATAGAGCAAGTAAAGGAGGCCGAATGATATCAATAACTCAATATTGTCGTTTAACCAGCTGTCTCGTTTGCATGAATAAATAAATTTATCATTGAAATGTTATTTCTGTTGCTTTTTAATATTTCGTGCCTAGCTTCATATAACTTAACGGTTGAATAACTTATTTGTCATTTAACGAATGTAATTTTATTCTTAGGAATACCGTCGCCATATTTAATGACCAGCTTAGTCTATTGTTCTCAATTTATCTGTCAGTTTTATATCTCATATTTCAATAATTCCAGCCAAGCTGAGTAAACAGCACGACATTGTCGCTAGCTATATCTAACATTGTATAATGAAAAATTGATTGTGATGGTCAATTAACCAAAATTTACGAAACATTATTGTTATTAACAACAGACAAGCCTAGAAAACATGCTAATTATAGTAACAAAAGCCTGTTAATAAGTTAGCACAGTCGTACCTATAAGTGGTTGTAAAAATGCTTCCCGTTTTGTGCCACACCATAAACAAGCCGTCGTAAATAGATAACGGCTGTCTGGAACGGAAACGATGGTCGCTTCCGCCGCGGCGCGGGCGACTACTAGAGCCAATATTTTACAACTTCATAACACTAGGCTGATAAACAAGTTTAACTTGGTATATGTGAGGATATTATGCATAAATTGTATTGACTATTTCTTGAGTTACTTGTGTATGATGCTTTAAAAACGTGAACCATTTTGAATTTCAAGTTTTCAGCTGCTAAATAAAGTTTTTGTAATCGATTAAAATTGCTTAGATTAATTTCATGCACGTACGTTCAAATGTTTAATTAAAGATAGATTGTACAAGGATCACAATTTTATTAAATATCTTATGTTATGTGTCTACATTATCTGTTAAATAATCTATTGAGTTCTATAGGTATTCTATTTGTATGACCAGCGACCTGAATTTCACTTCTCATATACAGTAAACTGACCTATCTTGCGAGAGTTAACTCTGAATATATTTTTTGTCTCTTGTTGCTAACACTGTTTCAAAGTATCTATGCGGGTATTGATTTGTGAACACTGTATGAGTACTAAATGCTCTTTCATACGATATTTACTGTCGAATCGAAGCATCAATTTTAATTGAGTCAATAAACTTAATGGACCATCATTTTGTCATTTCAAAAGAAGACGGTAAGTAATGCAGGGTAGCACTTGAAATAATTTATCATATCACAATAATCTTACAATTTACTAGGAATACAAAAGTCTATTAAGAAAGTAGTTTAATTTACAAAAACTGTTCCATATATTGTAGTGAACTGACATCAATTTACAACAAATTTTTGTTGTGGTACAAACTTAAGAAGTTATGGCCTTCCATTAGCAGTATCTTACGAGAAATAAATGGCTTTGAATGCATTTAACTAGCATTTATTGCGTAATACATTATAGTTTTACTAAATAAGTACCTAATACCTACTGACGTTTGAAATTAGGTAGGTATTAAGTTATGAGGTAGAGCAATTACGTTCATAAAATTCACTGATAGAATAGTCGACATCAGCTCAGTATCCAAAGTAAAAATAATCCAAATGAAACGTGTCCGTATTTTGCAAGACTAATAACGAAAAACCTTCAGGCTAATATGTACCATGAAAGCAAAAATCCAAAATTTTCCATAGTTTGGATGTTGTTACCCTACCATTTTCCTTTCAAAAGAATGACATAGTGTAGCATATACTGAGTATTACTGAATGTAATAAATCTAATCTTCAGCAACACACAATTCGATACGGCAGCGTCGGCACATTGCCTCTTCAAGGCTTTAGAATCTACATTCACTTACATAAAAGCTCTCGTTTATGTTACTCGTAGCGCCATCTATGGAACTGTAAAAGAACTAAAATTGAGTTAGACTCCAAAAAATATTTTTAGAAGGTTATTCAAACAAGACTTGTGATCCTAATAAGGGTACTTTTTGTTTTTTTTTACTTGGCTATGGCTTTTCTTGCCGCGCAACGGAGCTTGGTTCTCCATTTAAAAGTTTTTCAGAATGTTTGCTCATCTGTAAAATATTTGTTTCTCAGAAATAATTTTATATTCATACTAATGAGCTGGAACTGACTTCAAAACTACTTATCCTGAAACAGGAAAATAATAAAATATAATATCATGTCATAAAAAGATCTAAAGAAACTTAGCAGATTTTTACTTAAAAATTAATCCGCTAAATGTAGTTCACATCCAGTTACACACCTACTAACTCACGAACACTAACAAAACCTGCTCAAAGTCTGTATAATTGTCATCATTTCAAGCAGCCGAGTTGAGCCGGCGTGAAACTGCGAAGCGACACGAGCGCCCTCTCGTCCTGTAACGAAGCCACTTGCCGGAGTGGCAGCTGCCTGTCACTTCTAGTGGAGATTATACTAGGTTTGTTAGTCCCCCGGGATTCCAAGACGAAAAAAACTGCACTAAATTGCTACGCTCTTTAAATTGGGAATGAGAGGAAGTGCCGAGAAATTTTGCCTTTTGTTAGATGGCATAAGGAAAGTGTGTGTAGGCCTATTTGTTATTTTAAGATAGGTAACGGTTTATCTTAAATAATTTTTCGTTAAAGAAATATGAGTTACCTAACATTTATGAACAAAATATTAAAAATAATTACAAAAATAAATATTTGATTTTAACACTGGATAAAGAGAAAATAACACGATCCAATTAACACTCTAGCAGAAGACTTGTTTTAGGTAAACCTCATTTTAAAAACCGAAGAGCCAATAAAAGAAAAATGAAGAAGAAAATTAATTATTAACGGTGTTCTCTGCGTCATCAACGCGAGTGCTTCATTACTGGCCGGGAGCCGGGCAGGCGGGCAGCAGGGTAAATTGGCTTCGTTAGCAGATACCCGGCCACCAGTTTTACAAGCTACAATGAATGCCTGGAGATGTGTTGTTAGGTGGACTTTAGGTCATTTGTGGCAACTACTTAAGTACTTCTTTTGTACGTGGTTATAAATTTATTATCTACTAAAATACTAGAATAATTATTCCAATGTTTTTGAGTAAGTAAAATGTGGTGGGCATTATTAGAAGAGACACAAGAAATACATGTTAGTCCTTCAAGAAATTTTACCCTGTAAGTATAAATAACATTTAAGTTTATTCATAATATGAAAGAAAACTAACAAGCTACTGTAAAAATGTTTTCTTAAACAACAACTGTATCAAAATGCGTTACAAATCAACAACGCAATACCCATTAGCCACTCAATATAACTCAATAACGCGAGTCAATAACAGTTACACTCACCCTACGCGTCGACAAAATGGCGTCGAATGACATCTTTTAATAATTCACGGGAATAAAGTTGAAAATCGAACGCAATATTATTTCAAATTACAACGTCATTGTACATGGCACGATTGAATACAATAGAACAGGGTACATAGACGGTGTAAAATAACATTTTGAATAAATCTTTTTGTAGGGGGCGCCATAATAGGTGTTACGAGCTCTCGCAACGAGTGACGCACCCTCGTGGAGGAAATCAAAATGCTGGGCTCGGGTTTAGGAGCAGAATGGACACCAGGCAGATGCAGAAAATTATTTGAAGAAACTACTTGTATAATTTCAAGGCGTAGGCTCGTAGTGTGCTACGACGCGTAGCTAGCGTAGCATAGCTCCGCAATTTTTTTTCGAGGAAAACGCAGTATTCGATCCTGGTACGTACCTAAACCAATATAGCAACCAACAACCAACTTTAATTGCAAGCAGTAAAATTTTATGGCTGTTTTTAAATCTCTGGAAGTAGACGACAGCACTTTTGTAATAAGAGCAATTTTACTTACACTAATCCGGTTACAAAAATTATTTCACTGATAGGAAGCTACATTACATAAGTGGAATAGGATATGTTTTAATATACGATTTCTTTTTCGACTTCCATTCGAACGAAGTCACAGGCAGATCCTAGCTCTTAATCATATTATAAAGTATGCAGTTATTACTTTCAAAGACCGTTATTACAGTTAGTAGCCATTCAGATAATGCACACCCAGCTACATTGCGGAATAGATGGTAAATCACTTTAACTTCACTACGATTATGTGTAACTGTCCTAGGTTCGCTACCCAGGTCAGACTAAGTGTTATTGGGTTTTTCCATTAGGAATTTCGTCAGTAGCAACCCAGAGTTCTGGAAGGTGGTGGTGTGACACCCCCTCGCCGTTGGTCACAGCTGTCATTTGTATATCTTTGACAGTTGTTAGTACAGTCACAAACTCGAAAGTTTGATAACCAGTTGTATCCAGTTGTTCGGCAATCGTTTCTCTGGGACTCGTCGAGCTTCATTGCCTCGGCGCTTTTCCTCCACTGTTGATTCTGGCTTTCAGAAGTTGCAGTGGTTGGGAAGTGGGAAAAGTGTGGCGGACTTGTCCCAAATTAAAAAAAAACCAGTTGTATCTAGTTAGACTGGAAGCCGACTCCAGCATAATTAAGAAAACGCTAGGCAGGTGATGATGATTATGTATTATTGAGTACCTGGGAAATGTTCTCAGAAAACGATACAATTACATCATATTTAACTTAAATCGCCTCATTTTCTGTCGCAACATCCCTTCACGTCCGCCGAGCTCTCCAGCACAACACCGAGCACGAGGCAACGCGAACTCACAAACGAAGTTACACAGTCAAGTAGGTAACGAGTGGCTCTCGCGTATTGTACCCTGTTGTAATGCACTCAGGCACAATGCACGCACCAACTCACCGTACTATCGCACAAAAACATCACCCGAATATCGACCTTCCATCCTTTGCTGCAACGTCGAGAATAGCGTCTACTTTTCTTTCAAAATCACCCGACAATCGCTCGTGTTCCCAACTGTACACAGAGTAATTCGCGTAACGCAGTTACCGACCGAACTCGGTGCATGCTAATGCTATGAAAAAAAAAGAAATTAAAAAAGTACGGACAGTCCGCTCCGTGCGACTGTAAACCGAATTGGCGCGCTTTTTCGTTTTTTTTTTTCGTGTGGGAAGTACGGATTTTAATGATTTGTGGATGCTACTTTTATTTGTGTACAGTGAACTGAAAGGAAGTGGGATTTGAGCATATGCCCTGCAGACCCATGGGGGATATTTTGAACTTTAGCTAGTGCAGACACAGTTGGATCTTTGCAAAGCGATCTAGTCTAGACATCTCTAGAAAGTGATTAAAATAAGATATATTATGTTAAATAGATGTTATGTCTGATGTTAATAAGATCCATTGAAAATTTTATATACTAGTCGAAATGCTTGATATTTTATTAGATTTTTGAAAAGCATTTGACTCCGTTTCAATCCCCGAAGATTAGATCTGTCAACATACCACCTGTCTAGCAGCTCTTATGTCATTATAAGTAGGAAATAATTTTCTTATTTTTTGGCAGCGCTTTATGTTTTAATTTTTTACTGACGATTAGAAGGAGTTCCCAAGGGAAGTATTCTAGGTCCAGACCATTTGACTTGGATGCCATACCTATTTGGATGCCAACCTTTCTGCAACTTTGTACAGTTAAACTTATCAGGGTGTATTAAGGCATGGTTTTGAAGCAATCAGGGTTACCCAGGACAAGTATGCCATAATAGAACGACAAAAGAAGCGGGTACAACACACAAATCACTTCAAATTACAAGCTTTACAATCAATACCACTAACCATTGATACACATATAATACAGTATAAAGTTCTTAATAAAATAAACGCCTTGAATTTCACACCAAAACCGAGATATTTATCAAATTATACAATACAATACTGAATAAAGATATCGTATTGCGGGATATATCTTTACTCCCCGTAATTTGAAACCTCATATTATAAGAAAACAAATTTACTTTTGCATCTACTTAAAAAAATCTTAAAGCATTTTTAAGAAGAAATGTTAGAAAAAGTGTATTTCTGTAGCGGTAAAGTTAATTTGGTAATAAATAGGTTTTTTATAATGACAGCGTGTGTTACAGTCATTTTGCGTTGGTTTTAATAGGGTGTCGTTTGCGAGGTAAATCCGATTAGTGAGGGTAGTGTTACACGGGAGACGAAACCGCAAATCTGGTTCATTTTATAATAGAAATAGTTATATAGGACGTCGTATATTGTGTAGTGTGTAATTTAATTTACTGTGTTAATTCTACAGTTGGGTTTAACCTAATTCAGAATTAGAATCTTTATCTTAATCATCTTCTTCTTTGGAGGAAGTTCGGACAGTTTGATATCTTGAAATAGATGTAAATATCGGTTAAATATCATAACGTCACATCACGCCTGTAATCCCCGAAGGGTTAGGCAGTGGTGTACTCATTAGTACACCCACATTTTGCCAGTTATGTTTTTGAATTACAAATCCAGACTTCGAGGCTGCTACTGAGACATTCCTAATGGAAAAGTCAATAACACTTTGCCCGACCTGGGAATCGAACCCAACACCTCATGCTCAGCAGTCACGCTTTGTGACCAGTAGACCAAAGGCAGTCGGTGAAATATAAAGTTAATATATTTGTCATAACACCCGTTTACATTAAAGCATGCAAGATCTTATTAAAACTGTAAAAAGGCACCTTTAATTATGGTGATCTTCGAGGCAAATGCAGAGGTACTTATTCTGAATCTTTCCATTTCCTAAGTAATATCCAAGCCCAAAATTTCACCCAACCATATAAATATAATACGTAGCATACAATAACAATGTCTCCACATCTCTCCAGTACATAAGGGGAGGTGGAAGTGTCAAATAATTATTAATCAGTTCGCGAGAGCGGGGCGCGGACGCCCCCTGGTGGCCCGGCGCGACATTAACATGACAATCGCACGATCTGTCCCTTGGAGCCGTGTATGGTGACGTCATTGTGTCATGTGGCAGGACTGTCCCGGATTGAAATGGGTCGTTCACACAGAAATCTTAATAATAAGGCAATTGCGGGATTGTATCCCAATGTAGTTCGAGAGTAGGTGGATTTTTGGGATAGCAATAAGAGATAGAGGAGAGAAATACAAAGGAGTACCTATACTACTTTGTCCAAAGTCCTCTCATTTCTCTCAACAACTCGAATTAGCATCCAAGAGGATTGCCGTGAAGATAGGTGTTGTAATAATGTTTTAACGTCAAAAAAGCTACAATATTTATGCAAAAGCTTCTCTTTGTTTCGCTAAGCTACGTTATTGGTTCTGGACTATGTCCCTTCCATATTGTATACAAAAAATGACCCTGATTACTTAATAATACTGCTATCTAAGAAGTTTGTTTTCAAACTTCAGCCATCTTTGGCACTCATAGATAATAATGCTAAGTATCTAAGAAGTTTGTGATTAAACTACAGCCATCTTTGGCACTCATAAATAATAATGCTAAGTATCTAAGAAGTTTGTGATTAAACTTCAGCCATCTTTGGCACTCATAGATAATAATGCTAAGTATCTAAGAAGTTTGTGATTAAACTTCAGCCATCTTTGGCACTCATAGATAATAATGCTAAGTATCTAAGAAGTTTGTGATTAAACTTCAGCCATCTTTGGCACTCATAGATAATAATGCTAAGTATCTAAGAAGTTTGCGATTAAACTTCAGCCATCTTTGGCACTCATAGATAATAATGCTAAGTATCTAAGAAGTTTGTGATTAAACTTCAGCCATCTTTGGCACTCATAGATAATAATGCTAAGTATCTAAGAAGTTTGTGATTAAACTTCAGCCATCTTTGGCACTCATAGATAATAATGCTAAGTATCTAAGAAGTTTGTGATTAAACTTTAGCCATCTTTGGCACTCATAGATAATAATGCTAAGTATCTAAGAAGTTTGTGATTAAACTTCAGCCATCTTTGGCACTCATAGTGATAATACCTATATACTAGGTACCTATAGTCTTTACTTTCATAACATCGCCCTGCAAATCCTTCTTTCTTCTTCAATTTCGCTGTTCCACCATAGTCCATGAATTGTGGTCACACGAATTATGTATTCACAATTAATAGATACTGTACAATGTGCCATTATGCCGCCATGTTGATCGCCCGCTGCGTTACCGCTGCGTTCAACCGTCCTCCATATTTAATAGTTTTTTTTTTTAAATTCATTTACTACTTTCCGCCTGAAACTTCGTCAGCGTCAAAGTTAATACATTATCTTACGGGAACCGTGAATTTTTCTGGGATAATAAGTAGTCTATGTACTATTGCTGACTATAATCTATCTGTGTGCCAAATTGTATGCAGATCCGTTTGGCCGTTTTAGCGTGATTGAGTAACAAAAATTCATCCATCCAAATATTGTAAAAAGTAAGAAATAGGTATCACTCTAGTGCCGTGGAGTTTCTTGCTCGTTCTTCTCCATAGAGGCCTACCTCCGTTTTGGAACGAGCAACTACCTTCATCTTTCGGACTAACTGACCGACTCCTTGACAATTCAAAATTGCCTGTAAATGGTCTAATTGAAATAAATGTTTTGACTTTGACTTTGACTTTGATTAGTCTAAATAATTAGTGGTAGGCGTTGTTATATTTATTTCTAGCAATTTATTTCTGTCCAGTCAGATCGCTCAACAACTTACCAAAGTTTCATCGCAATCGAATGAATGGCATAGAACGCATGAAGTACAACGAACAAATAAACATTAATTTTCATATAGATAGGCTCAAGCCAACCACTATAAATCAATGTTTCCTGGTGTAACACAAAAAGCCACATTAACAAAATAATTCTTCTCAAAAATGACACAAAGGTTATTCAAAAGATGTATTTATTTTAAGATAACATTGTCTGTTTCAAAGATAGGTACAGCCTCCCCTTATATACAGGGTGCTACACAAAGGTGTCAATGCGAGGGTCGGGAGACGTGATGACGCATCCTGTCACCTCCTCTTAGGAGGGTTGCCGTGAAGGTACAGGGTGTTGTAATAATGTTGTAACGCCAAAAAAGCTATAATATTTATGCAAAAGCTTCTCTATTCTCTATTTTGTGTTTCTACCCATCCCAGTTGTCTATGGTGAAGGTTTACGATATTAGTACCTACCTACTGAACTATTATTGGCAGAACAAAGCTGAAGGTCTGAAACAGCAGTTGTATGATGAAGATGAACAAGGAAATATACCGTAAAATGGAAAAGATCGATACTGACACTATAAAGCTGAAAAGTTTGTTTGTTTTTTGTTTAATCTCTAGAAGTACTGGACAGAATCTAGAAATTTGTTCGCTAATTGGATAGTGCTATAAGGCTATATTCTATTATAAAAAATAAAAGTTAGTATTATATTTATTTTATTTCATGATTTTATTATATTACCTTCTTAACAAATTGTGTCCCGGATCTTTGGGTCAGGGAGCACGAGAGACCGAAGCAACACACAGAGGCAACGCGAATAACAAAAATAACTATGCTACTGTCTGCCTTTTATTCATCTCAGAACTGCAGATCAGATAAGAATGCCAAAAATGCAACAAATTGAAGAAACAAAAGAAGAATGACAATATCCAACTCAACACACCTCAACACACCTTCATACTCATTAATTTAAAACATGTCAGGAATGTAACATGACTTGCACACACAGTTGTGCAATCACCCTTATTATACCCACTCAATATACTCATAAATCTACTCATACCCTAAGTATTAAGAATTGAGAGTTATCTCTGATCACTTCAGCTCATATTGTTGGGTCACGTTCAAATTCAAACGTAAATAAGGTACATTTTTTGATTTGTGCTCAGATATATTTGAAGTTATTGATAAGGCTGACTGAGTGAATTGAGCATGTTTTTATACGAACGAAGATATTTTGTAAAATAACCAGGGCCGTCCTATTGTAGGCCCTCGGCACATAATTATGATAAATTGACAAATTGAATTTATTTAAATGTTTAATTGTTATTAATTAAATTATATTAAATCAATAAAAGAAACATAGGTAATACTAATATTTCATGGAAATCAAATATTTTGGTCTATAAATCGGGTACTATAGTGCTTTTTTTTAGGGCAGACGGTGCCCCCGACTTCCGTGGTGGCCTGGGCACTTGCCCAGAGTGCCCAGTGGGGAAGATACCAAGAGATCACGACATCATCATTAAAATCTATTCTATTGAACTTCTTTGAATAGTTACAGAGTTACATTCAAACTGGGATTACACTAAACTTATTTCTCGTCACCAAAGTTCCTATCTTAATAATTATGTCGTACTTATCTTTAATTAGTATTTTTTTCTAGATCTAGGTATATAGAAATTTGACAAAATAGTAATACACTTAAGCCCACTGATAGGGCCCACAATTAGGTGGCCCTCACTTGCATTTGAAACTTTTAACCGCAAATTAGTTGGGAACACGGACCCGTTAATACGACATTTTGTAACTAAACCTCGTGTTAGCAAATTACTCTTAGTTAACTTTTTCATGTAAGTATGGCTTTACAAACAGGTAAAAACGAGCTGCCTACACAAACCAATACTTCAAACAAATTTTCTCACAGCACACTATAGAATTAACTGAATATTACAAAGCACTTCGCGAATCACTTCACATTATTACACTACACCCACATTGTAAAATAACAAACGCAACGATAATAACACACATCCGCAACTCATTGCTCCTGACATTACTGCAGGCGTCTCATAATATCAAATTGAAAATCAATTTTATCCTTTGAAAGGTAGTCTGGGCAGAGTAAACGTCACAATAACTATGGCTGGCCTTTAGCCGTCGTTAGCAACGGTGACTGGCCATTTCTGCATGTCCTCTCGCTACCCATTAAGCGTGAATATATCTATTATACGTTGCACGACGTGACCTCATCAGTTATTCTGTGTAGGATTCTTGTTCGTGTGATGTTGTGTCTGCGAATTATATAGGTGGTAGGTACTAAATTATAATGACATTAACGATTATGGTTCTGGATGTTTTTGCAAATATACGGGGTGTCAATAGATACATGTTAACATGCGCATACTGCAGTAAAAAAATATTGCACTTTGACCTTTTACATCATAATCATAACTATAAAATTATCAAAATAAAAAAAAAATTGTAATGATGGGAACAACATGTAACTTCAGCTTCATTAAATGTACCTACAAGTATTTACACCTTTTATATTTTTTTATTAAAATTAAGTTGTGTTAATTGAATAGTATTTTTTAGATAAGTAGTTACCTTTACCTGGACATGACTACAAATCATTTTCTTAGAAATAACAAGAAAGAAAATATTGACGAAGATAGAAGTGAACCCGTTTTTCTTTATTATTATTACTTTCTTTTTCTGGATCCTAAACACTTAAAATGCAGCTCACTTAAATAAAAATATGTAAGTATTTATATTCTAAAAGACCCCGTCCCAATTCCCATTATACGTAACGTATTGTAACCTAAATATGTTATCGACATTATCCTCTCAAGCTGAGTGCCCACCATCTCAGACCTCACTTAATTTGTTTTTAAATAAACCCTTACTCCTATGGACGCGTCTCCTTGTCACGGCACAACAAAAAGAAGGTTTGTTTCTGTAAACAGTGATCCTTTTTGTAATCGTTTGATATACTACTTCACTATCTATCTTGTCTTGTTTATATTTATTGATAAGTATTAGTTACCGTTTCATTTATATTTATACGATTTTTAGTACGATAATGTGCATAAAAGTGAAAAAGTTAAGAATAAGTGAAATCGAGTCTGAGTGTTTAGTTTATACAAGTGATTAATTAATTCTATAGAATAATAGATTATGTAAAGTTTACATTATAAGGCTATAAACATGACGGCACGTTAAGCTGCTGCACTAAGTGGCTT
Organism: Hoplodrina blanda; assembly: GCA_949316365.1. Lineage (NCBI taxonomy): Eukaryota > Metazoa > Arthropoda > Insecta > Lepidoptera > Noctuidae > Hoplodrina > Hoplodrina blanda. The sequence goes on from OX438590.1 coordinate 1,567,911, forward strand.
GGATTTAATTACCGCAAAAAACAAATATTTGTTTGGCTTACAAGTAGTGGTTCTGGGTCTGTTCGTGTATGTAAGCTTATATGTTTTTAAACGCATCTACGATACAAGAAAAACTCCTTATGTAAGGAGATTTTAGGAGATCCATCCATCTAAATTATTCATCTTAAAACGCTAATTATGAATAACAATAAAAAAAATACGTTTATAAGTAGTACTTTCCTACCTCGTTTTTTAATAAGCATGGTACAAGTTGGTACTTACTTTTCTAGGTTGTGCTAATTGACTTAATTAATGACTTAATAAAATTAATAAAGAATGCAAGCAAAACTTTAAAAACAAAACACTTATTTTTTTAATTTATGTGGGTAGACTACATTTATTTCATCCGTGCACGTAAACAACAAACAATAATTAGCGTTAAAAAGAGATAGCATACGAAAGTAACCCACTTCCAATATGGGTAAACAAGACAACAAATCAATGCAACAATCGGCCATCGCTAATGATAGTGAACGCACTTTGACAGTTATCCGCCACAAAATAAAAAAATCAGAAGGTCCATTATTAAAACTCACGCGAAATTATCCGATAACCAAGACTGCTGGCTCCTTCGGATTTGAATAATTGTTTTTGAATATGATAGCAGGATTTATGAGGAAAAGTATTGATATCGACTCCCGGAAGCGGAGCAGTAACTAAAGACAACTAAAACCGCGGAATACAGCTTAGTAAATAAATAAAAAGACGAAATCATGATATATTTAATTTAAAAAAAAAAGGTAATACAAATCATTTATTTTTCCTTGTACAACTTCTCAAAACTCCTGCCCATGAAAATTTACAATAGTAGTGGCAACAGCAACGGTACTATAAACAACGTTTAAAACTTTGAACCTGATCACTTAAAAAGTCTTACAACTTTAATTCTCTCGGGCAACAAGCTGGTCACAGTGTTCACAATTCCTAAAAACGGGTTGCACTCCGGGAGTGCCGGCAGAAGTGAAAACTTGATTATTAACGTTTACGTTTACGTTTAACATACACGAACATTAGCGCAAGCGCCCTGCGCTGTCTAAACGAAACAGTAGGCCCAGGCATACATTTTCGCCGCGCCGTAGAGAGGGGATAGCTGTCTACTCTCCATCCGTCTTACGCTTTTTCGATCAGGTCGTGTCCTGACGCGCACGTGTCCTGACGCGAGTTTAAGATTTTATACCCATTACAGAAAAAGTGCTCAACGCCGCTAAAGAAGTTTTCACTTCAAAAAGTTGCGACTTCCTAGAGAGCTCCCAGCAGGCTCACTATAAATGTAAAATAAGTGACAATAATACTCCTAATTCTGTCTAAAATAGAAGAGGTGGAAAAAGTATTTCATTCTCATAAAAGTTCATGTATTTAGTCACGAAATGATTTTAAATCTATCGAAAATTATTGGAATTTCAGTTAATTCCAAATAAGGTATTTTTAATTCAAAATTGCTTTCTTTATTAATGTTTTAACGAACGGACAACTTTAAAACTGAATTAACCTTCTGCCGATAATCTATTCCATGCTCCACTTTATCCAACACGCGTGATATCCGTTTGCTTCGAACAAAACTTTGATAAAAGTGATAAGAGCGCGTCGGTCGTGGCCATTGGAGTAATTTATTTGAGACCTTTGAGCCTATCACGACGTCCACTCACTGTTAAACATTACTTTACTTGATCAGTACGTCAGCGACATGGGTGCGAGGAACTTGAGAGTTTTACAAGTGATATCTGGGTGGCAGGCAGTGGAGTTGATTTTGACATGTGTGTTTGTGGGAATTTGGCAAATCATCGAGATTTCTGTGAAAAGACTGTGGAAAGGATATAGGAGAAAGGTGGAGAATACCCCGCCGGTTGAGCTGACCATAGACTCGTCTATTGGAACTCATTGTTATATTAAAGTTATGGTAAGTTTTGATTTCGGAATTATTTGTTCGAAATAGTTCGGCGTTGCCAGGTCTACCTACTTTTAACTTAGAATTTTATTTTTCTAACAAATTAATATTTGTTTGTTACCTTCAGCAATATCATACGATAATGATAATAATTATCTTATTATTAAGTAACTTTTATTTCAATAGATACCTACCATTAAGATTAACGATTAAAACAAAAGTAGTAAACAAAAATTTTCACAGATAAAAAGATTTTAATTAAAAACTTATAGATATAATTTAATTTATCAATTAATAAACACACGGTGTTATTAATATAATTATATAAAAACAAACTGCACTCGATCACGTATAGCATTGAAAATCTGCTGATAAAATAAACCATTTGTAGGTAACAAATATCTAAGTAGAAATTATATATTTTCTTAGGTACCTACTCCTCCGCTATTCTTTTCTGTTTAATTTCGTTGCGGGATCCAAGACAGTTGAATCGTTTCTCTAGGACTCGTCGAGCTTCATTGCTTCGGCGCTTTTCTGGTGGTCTCCACTGTTGATTCTGGCTTTCAGGAGTTGCAGTGGGTGGGAACAGTGTGGCGGGCTTGTCCTGATAATTCAAATAGTTAACTAACTCTTTCTATTGATTTCTGACGAGATAATTATATTAGAAGGACCAGATAAATTCTGGTCCTTCTTACAGCACAATATGGGCTCTTTCATAAAGTTTCATTTTTGATAATATCGTGCACTGCTTAACCAAAACAACATTGTTTGCTCCATGTGTTGCGGTCTTACTCCTTGGGGAAGACCAACTTCACCAAGCTCTGTAATTAGTAGGTAGAGGGGGACACAACTACTTACCAATAAATGCCCCATTCTTTATCACTTTGCATAAGAGTTAAAATGGCTTGAAAATTGGATTATTGGAACATTTAGTAACATACATACATAAACTCGCGCCTTTTTCCCATGGGGGTAGGCAGAAACCACAGAACGCCACCTGCTACGATCCTTACATACTCCTTTCGCCTCATCTACGTTCATACATCTCGTCATACAAGCACGCCGGTTACGAGTACTCCGCACCTGACCTTTCTGAAGAACCTCACCAATAAGGTCAGTGTAGGTCTTCCTAGGGCGACCCCTCCCTGCGTCACTCACCACTGCCATATAAATACCTTTTGTTAATCGTCTTTCGCTCATCCTCTCAACATGACCGAACCATCTAAGCATACCCTTTTCTATCTTTGTCACTACATCCTCATCCTTAGTAACACTTATTATTTATTTATTTATTATTATATTTAAGTATTTATCTTTTGCTATTTATATATTTATTTTTAATTTATTATTAATACGATAACAGCGAAAATCAATATGATTCTATTATATACATATATAGGTAACTAAGTTGCACTTAAAATAATTGACATTAAAATTAAAATATTTAAATAAGAAGTGAGGTGTGCTCTTCGTCATAAAAAAATATTTAAGAGCCTAAAACTGTGACTCAATGTCAAATTCAAATCATTCATTTGAATTAGGCCAAAAGGCACTTTTGAACGTCATGTACAAGAAAAATCCATTACCACCACCTCCTAAAACCTTTTTGTTTGTCAGAATATCGAGTCAGATACAAATGTCAATATTTCCGGGTCCAAATGCAGTTGCATGCCAGATTATACCAATACTAAGAATATGATTAATGATTATTTTCATGTACTTAATCTGACTCACTGTTGAGTAGGTAGCAAAATAAATAATGACTCAATCAACTTTCTTTCATCAAATGAGTTTGATAATTGATCTTGGCCGCACACACCCAAATCCGATATGATTACGATACGATGAATATCGTCGCCTTTCCCATATAACGGGTGTAAAGACATCTCTGGGAACCTTCTAACTATGGAGGTTTTGAAGGTAAAAATTCCATTTTTTTTACGTTTTTTCACGAAAAAAAGTTTTAAATGTTCCAACTACTTTTAAATTTAAAAACCGGCGAAGAGCGAGTCTGTCTCGCACACGAAAGATCCGTACCATTATTTATAGGACGAGCAAATTTCAAACTGTCTAACTATCGCGGTTCATGAGATACAGCCTGGTGACAGACTGACGAACGGACAGCGGACTCTTAGTTATTAATAAACGGTTATTGTTAAACATAATTGCATATAAAATCCCAATAGGGAAAAATCTAAATCCCATATTGGGATTTTATATGCAATTATGTAGAGCCATCAAACATTGAGCAAAAAATTCTACTGGTTCAGTACTCATAGGATAATAAAACGGGACCCAATATTATTATTATTATTTCATTTATTATAGAACATTTTACAACAATTATGTTCTATAATAAATGAAATAATAATAATAATATTGGGTCCCGTTTTATTATCCTATGGGTACTGAACCAGTAGAATTTTTTGCTCAATGTTTGATGGGCAGTATGTATACCTACACCGTATATTTTTAATTTTTTTACAGGGAGTCAAATACCACTACGTTGAAACAGGCCCCAGAACAGGACAGAAGGTCCTGATCCTCAAAGACGCCCCAGACTCCAGTAACCTGTGGGGACCGAACTGGGCCAGCGTGGTTCGACGGTTGGCAGAAACAGACCATCACGTAGTAACCCTGGACTTGAGAGGAACAGGGGGCAGTGAGGGTGGGTCGAGGAGTGACCTGTCTCCTCCGAGGGCTGTTGAGGAGCTGTCAGCGTTGCTGAAAGCTCTTGGAGTGTCAGAGAATAGACAGGCTGTTGTCATTGGATTTGGTATTGGTGGGATGCTTGCATGGTAAGATGTTTTTTTTTGCATTTTTTATTAGGAAAATCATCTTAAAGAATACTTGCTGTGCGCTGCCAACTCTCTAGGTTTCTATTTACTCTCAAAACAAGCTAGACCTATTTGGTTTAAAAAAAATATGGCAAAGTGGGTTTTTTTGGCCGTAGCGCAAAGTTGTACTTATGACTTAGCTTATATTTTTCCTCACGAATCTGGCTATTACTTTGTAAACAGATATTTATTCAATCCGACTGGGAGATCCAGACAGTAGCGCATCAAACAAACAAAACAACTTTTTAAAGCTTTTATTTAACTTCACCTGTATGTATGTCCTGGAATTATGCAATAAATATTTTATAAGTATAAGTAAATAAGTTGTAACGACGGTGCAAGATGCTGACGATTGAGGCCATCACCTACCTATTAAAATCAGGTCACAATCACCACATTTTATAATTATAAACTCGTGATAAAAGTTATCTTAATTAAAACCGCGCCATGTTAAAAATAGTTTACATATTCTATCAGAAGAATTCTATATCAGGTTGACTTATGAAATATGAAACAAAATCAGCTTATCCATATCAAAATTCACTACTTACCTCTATACAACACGATCTGATCTGATCTATGGTTCATACGAGAACCCTAAGGGTGCTAATGGACCCTATTCCTAAACCTCCGCTGTTCGTCCGTCCGTCTGTCATTGGGCAGTAACTCATAAACCATAATACCTAGCTAGAGAGTTGTAATTTTCACAGACGTTCAGGTTCAGAACGTCCCTTCCCCAAAATTTCCCTTTGTTTCAAATAGTCCCTTTCCCGAAATGTCCCTTCCCCATAATGTCCATTTCTCAGAATGTCCCTTTCTCGAAATATACAAGCAAGTGTATTTCTAATCTGGCCCCACTCACTGGGGGCCCCGTATCTTTAATACGACTGTAGCTACGCCCCTGCTTTAGATTCTAGTAAATCACTACATAGTATAAAACAAAGTCGCTTTCCCTGTCTGTCTGTCCCTATATATGGTTAGTTCTTTAAAACTACGCAACGGATTTTGATGCGGTTTTTTTTAATAGATAGAGTGATTCAAGAGGAAGGTTTATATGTATAATACATGCACCCGTGCGGAGCCGGGGCGGGTCGCTAGTTAAACATAAATTAATGGTTGTGTATAGGTACCTACCTTCAGAGTTCAAAGTCGAACTGATTAACCTACTAGGTATATATCGTACCAACAATTTACAACTCGTACCTATTCCCCACCTCACGCGTTACCTGAACTTTGCACCTATCATCTATTTAATTATGGCAACACACAAAAAAAAACAGATAAACTTATCAGATACGGCAGTTGAACGGACACAGATCGTCTGCCATGCGTCTACGCAAGAACACCGGAAATTATCGTACGATGTGTTAATCATTTTGTTTTGACAGTCGTTAGTATGATGTCCAGCCGTTCTCGAGCTTAGCATCACATTTAGCCATTCATTTTTATTTATATAAATAGAAAGAAGATAGATAGATAGACAGATACTATACTTAGATGGATAATAGATAGATAATTCTAGGCGACATCGAAATGTAATGTCTACTGCAATATTATTTAGGCTTCCAGTATTTGGTGTCGCCATAGTGTTTGTGAATTTAAAAACACCCTGTATTTCACGTCATAACTCGTGATTTTACAATCACATAAGTTGTACAATCTGTAACGGTATGCAATTAGTTTATTGACGTTATATACGCCGTACGAAAGTTTATAGGTCATGTTTAATTGATAGATAGTGAGTAATGACGCCTATCCATCGCTATTTATCTACGACTTTCCCCTCTTACGAGTATATCACGATAAGCTACTGATTATGGTAATGTTTTTGATGCAATCCTGATCCATGAAATGAAATAACTTTTACGTAAGCTACTTTGCATTATACAGAGCGTTAGGTACGTTGGCGCAGGTACCTACCCAATTTATTTTTTCAAAGTCAATGTCAAAGTATGAAACAATTTATTACAATTAGACCATTTACAGGCACTTTTGAAGGTCAGTTAGTCAGAAAGTTGAAGCTCGTTCCACAAAACATAGCTCGGCCTCTATGGAGAAGTGCGAGCCAGAAACTCCATGGACACTTTTTTCGATCAGGGTTTTATAAAATCCTGGTAAAATTATTTTTGTTGCTTCTATAAATGTAAAAACAGTGAAGGCGAATATAGTCAAAGTTAAAGTCATCGCTCAGAGCATTTTTCCGCGCCCTTTTTCACGTTAGTAGGTTTCTTTGACACACTAAATTCTTCTTATACATAGACTTATGCCCGTTTTCACCATCAATCCCTAATTTTTAAGTATTTTTGATCAAGCAGAAACGCATTCTAAGTCTGCAGATTTTAGAGTGCGTTTCTGCTTGATCTAAAATGTCTTAGGGGATGGTAAAAATTAGTTACTTAATTAAAGTAAAGGTTATAACTTTGGAAGATAATTAAGTGTTTTCGTTTCTTGTTCCAGGTACCTCGTCCACTCTCGCGGCCCTCTGATCAGCAAGTTCGCCGTCATCAGCGCTCCTCATCCGAATCTCTACTGGCAATACCCACCGGCACCCTTCTGTCATCGAGCTCTGCACTTTATACAGGTTTGTATTTCTCTGCTGAACTTTAGAGAGGTTCCTCCGAGGAGTCAGATGCTTAACGGTCACAATACCTGGTTAGGGGATCCATTCCTACCTTTTTAATAGAACTTTAAGCACAGTTTCTCCACACACCAAAACTTGACAATACCCATACACGATGGAAAAAACATCGCGACGCAAAGTTTTACCATGGATTCAGTTCATGATTAGAGACTAGACACTCAAACGTTGAAATTTTTCGTCGGATATTAAAAACTCAGCTATTCCATGCTAAAGTGCGGAATGTACACGATCAAAATGTATGAGAGAGAGCTAATTTTTTTTTAATAACCACCCATTTAGTTTACCCTGGAGGTTCTAGAATCATGATTGTAGATCTATACAGAGATACTGAATCTTTCTCATAGTCATAGCTGGTGTAAACCGTCTACTATAACTTTATACAAATAAATTGCGATCCGCGTATAATCGAGCTTAGAATGCCATAATATAGTCAGAAGTGATGTTCAGTCTTATAAAAGCGGTCTAAATGGCGTCACGATCCTCATCTTAATCCTGCCTTATTCTTAGATTAAGGCCTAACCTACTGATAGTCCCATTAGGTTTCATATCACTTTCAGATCCTCTATAGATACTTTACAAGTACCTACTACAGTTGCCCTATTTTTTCAGATACCATTGAATATTAACACATTGTACTTGCTTCAGTGGCCGCACTTCCCGGAGCGGTGGCTAGCTGAAGGGGAGCTGAACGACCGCGATGGTAGCTGGGCCAGCTCTAGGGCTTGCGACTGGACTGGCGCGCTCAACTATGTTAGGGGTAAGTTTCTTTTAAAATGTACAAAGGAGCAATGGAGGCAATTAAGCATCATAAAGAACGGTCCTATTTTTTTGACATCTAACCGAACCAAAGAAACTGGTTACTGCTTAAACTGTTTCACTCATCAAAAGTAGGTTTAAAGTTAAAACTTATCTAAATAATAATAATAATATTCTAATTAACGGTTAATAAAATAGGAGAGGAGGGGCGCATTAGGTCATCAAAAAACTCGTGCGGATGAATTTTTTGTTGCCCTATGAGCTTGTTGTTAACGGGACAAATGCCCAAATGCAAATGCTGCCTGCCTTTTGATGAGGATTCTTTGGCCCACGAAAAGGCCAACCCTTAAAGTCAGATACTACCTTTCTTTAAAGTTTTTTACATTACTTGAAATCGCCACTCAATGATATCTCATCTTACAGGAGCAGCCTGGTGGCAAGTAAAGTCAGGCCTCCGTACCACCGCCCCAGCACTGCTGGTGGCCCACAAGGACTGTGCTGCACAGCTGGTGGCGAGCGCACAGCACTGCACTACCTCTACCCTCCGATTAGTTGCTAAGCCTGATCCTAGCAGTAAGGAACTCACTGGTGTACTGCTGGATTTCCTAATAGGTAAATTATTTACTATATTTGCACTTAGTTAATCTGTCAAAACGAGCCAATTTTGAATACTCACGTACCTATAAATATCTATGTTCTAAACTTATGCTTAGAATAGATCTAAAATTAATCAGCGCCAAAATATCCTAAATCATTACTACTTTTAATTCGAAAAATGGGATAAATTTTGACGTTGATTTGTTTATTTTCACAAATCTAAACCCAATTAGCTTGTTTTTTAACAAGATCATTTTAAGAAGTCTTGTCATTCTTGCCATGTTATCTACATAACGAAGAGCATAATATACGTAGGAATGTTCAGATAAATCCTATTTCTGCCAATATTTCAATTTATCTTTTACTTTTCTAGCTAAAGAAAAACTTATAGAAGAGGTACCAAGAGGACTGATGGGCCGCATGTTTGGTGCTGTCGCCGACAGAGGGCGTGAACTCACGGCTCGATTAGTACTACCGCCAACACAAGCGTGATGCTTTTGTGCCTACCCTCAAAATATTAATTATGTTAAGGTTGTAAATTATTAACAATAAGTTGTTTTGCGTGCGAAATCACTTGAAAGTGTTTATATTAAATAAATTTCGTGTGAATGAAAATAATGAGTGAAATTGGGGAGCATTTTAACAAGAATCAGTTTAGGTAATTTAATGTAGTATTAAAAGTTTTGCTCAAATATTTCAAGAATAATTATTTAATAGCATGCAGTGCCATAGAAATAAGAATAGGAACGTTCTTTTGCGGCCACGGTAACGATCGTACGATGTTTTGTTATGATAGCAAAGTTCAGTTATTAATCCCAAGTGATTAGATAGTTTTATACTTTATAGAGATACAGTAACATCATATTATTCTCGCGATAGCACGAAATAATAAATTTATAAATCATAATAAGTTACAGTTACCGGCACGTAAGTTGGCAAGAGTTTTTGTAGTGGGGGAAGTTTGCGCACGCACAATTTGATACATTTTTATATGCGCGAACTTGCCCCACTACGAAAGCTCTTGCCAAGTTACGTGCCGGTAACTGTACTATGTATTTTTCTGCATGTTTTCCAATAGGTACGTAAGTACCTAAATTAATTAGTGATTTAATAAAATAAGGCATTTTTTTAAACCACTGAATTATTTCAATACTACCACTTGAATTATATTTGTAAAAGTAATGTTTCTTTTTTTTCGTGAATTAAATGATTCATCATTGTCAATTAATAAGTGATATTCGAATTTGAAATACGGGTGGATTTATATAATTTACTGGTCACCCAAGGGATTTAAATTTTAGGGTACTTTGACTGCCTGAAAGAATCCAGTGAATTGAAAGTCAGCCTTTAAAATATACCCAATGTTTATATTTTCATGCATTTTATATTTATGACTTGTTGCATAAATGTATAAATGTTAGTTACTTGGTTACTTGTGAATAAATAAAATTGTAAAGATTGAAGCATGTTATTGTTCAAATACCAAAGACATTGTTAATGCCCGATTATTGTTTTAAACGTTTATTATAATATCGTTGTTATTAATGTAATTCTAATTTAATTAAATATTTTTTACATTTATCTAAGAACATAATTTTATTAAAAAAATCAGCTTTTGAGATATGTAGGTAGGGACCGTACGATATCTTTGGGAAGGTGGAATTCCATAGATAAAGATTTAAGACACCAGCAAATTGCTAAAAAGATAGAAGAACAAGCGTCCCGGCACTGACAGCGATGTATTAGCTGATTGGTACTTAATATCATAATGTTATATGGTACGTACCTGTGTTACACGGCGAACATGGCAACGAACACCAACTTGAACACACAATGAAAGCCAGTGGCGTAGCTTGGGGGGGGCCGGGGGGGCCATGGCCCCGGGCGGCATATGTAAGGGGGCGGCAAGTGCCACGATTTTTTTAATTTTAAATTAGAAAAAACCGGCCAAGTGCGAGTCAGACTCGCGCACCGAGGGTTCCGTACACAAACTCCTCCGAAATGGCTGAACCAATTTGCATGAAATTTTGTGTGCATATCGGGTAGGTCTGAGAATCGGCCAAAATCTATTTTTTTATTTTTTTTTTGTTAATCGCATAACAACGTTTGCTGGGTCAGCAAGTCTAATATATAAAATTCTCGTGTTGCGGTGTTTGTTTCCAAACTCCTCCGAAACGGCTGAACCGATTTGCATGAAATTTTGTGTGCATATCGGGTAGGTCTGAGAATCGGCCAACATCTGTTTTTTTTTTTAATCGCTGAACAACGTTTGCTGGGTCAGCTAGTAAGTTTATGATTATTAAAAAAAATATACTATGTGATGTAACTAAAAATTTAAGATTTTCTGAATTTTTCCTATATGTGTACTTTATAACGTTGCTTCATGCCAAATTTCAAGATTCCAGGTCGTCTGGAAGTATCCTTTAGGTTTTGATTCCCTTGCGAGTAGTTGCGAGTTTCAAAATATGCGGCTTTAATTGCTGTATCTTTTGATTGCGTTGACGTAGAAGTTTGATTTTGTTACAGCTTAAAGATATTATAGACTTGAGTATTTGTTAAGAATTTCAATATAATACCACTACGCGTTCATGAGTAAAGGGGTAATAAGTTTAAAATTATTAAAAATATTTTTATTATATGATGTAACTAAAAATTTATGCTTTTCGCAATTTTTCCTTTATCTGTGTTATAAGACGTTGCTTCGTACCAAATTTCAAGATTCTGAGTTCACGGGAAGTACCCTGTAGGTTTTGATTCCCTTGCGAGTAGTGGCGAGTTTCAAAATATGCGGTTTTAATTCCTGTTTCTTTTGATTGCGTTGACATAGAAGTTTGATTTTGTTACAGCTTAAAGGTATTATAGATTTGAGTATTTGATATGAATTTCAATATAATACCACTACGCGTTCATGAGGAAAGGGGTAGTAAGTTTAAAATTATTAAAAATATTTTTATTATATGATGTAACTAAAAATTTATACTTTTCGCAATTTTTCCTATATCTCTGCTATAAGACGTTGCTTCATACCAAATTTCAAGATTCTGAGTTCACGGGAAGTACCCTGTAGGTTTTGATTCCCTTGCGAGTGTCGAAAATTTGCGGCATAAACGGGAGTATCTTTTGATCGCGTTGACTTAGAAGTTTGATTTTTTCACAGCTCCAAGAGACTATAGACTTGAGTATTTGATATGAATTTCAGCTTGATACCTCCACGCGTTCCTGAGAAAAAAGGTCTTGACAGACAGACAGACAGACAGACAGACAGACAGACAGACGGACAACAAAGTGATCCTATAAGGGTTCCGTTTTTACCTTTTGAGGTACGGAACCCTAAAAAAAGACTAAATCGCGCTCGCATTTTTACGTGTCAAGCAATTTCAACAACAGAAATTACAAAGTAATATTAAAATGATACTGTTTTAAGAGATGGCGGTGGGCCCCTATTTCTTTCCATAGATGCAGGGCCCGATCTAGCTATTTAGCCGCTCCGGGCAAATAATATCGCTGCCCTCTACACTAACACCAAAATAAATCATGAGCTTGCTATTCCAAAGATGGAATGATATAATTATATGTATTATGTGATATTGTTTTATCGTATAATATTTAAATACGTTGGTCTACTACGGTTTCTGAACAAGTTTACAAAAATTTATGAGAGGTTGGACTTCGTGCAACCGCCCGGCACACTTAATTTTGCCGCCCTTCATTTTTGCCGCTCTGGGCATTTGCCCGGCCGGCCCCCCCTTAAAATCATCAATTGATAGATATAAGCGACTTTGTTTGTAAACTGTAAGCTTTGTTTTGATGAATAAATGAATTATGAATTATTATGAATTGAGTCCTTCCGCCTTGGGTGGGGCGGAAGGGACTGTCAGACTTTTACTGACTGAAAAACCACCCTGTTCCTTCTGTTTCCCTTTACGTTCCGGGGCCACGGTATCCCGTTAACCCTTAACCAGGCTATGGATTGAGGATTTCCCACCTAGATTTTTAAGAGTTTTTACCAGGTTTTGGTAAAGAATTTACCACAATCTGTCAAAAACGCCAACATAGAAATATTATTTAACGTAAGACAAAAAATGAAGTGGATCGGAACGCAAATGTCACTTTTGCAGCCATTTCATTTTGTGGTCGGCCGCTAAACGAACATTTTTGTGACAAGTGCACTGTATTTTTAATCATTATAGCGAATCGGAGAAAGATAAGTCGTACAATTTTTTGATATGTTGTAGAATTTGAGTTTTTCTAGTGATTTGTGCATTAATTATAAGTAAAAACTTCTAAAATATCATGATATAACTAAATAAAACATGTGGGGAACCATATGACCTAAGCCTGTGAATGCCTAATTATTGCGGGAGTTATTATGTCCATTGCCCGGGAGATTAAAATCTTTATTTTATACTAGGTTTTTGCCACGGGTTTTATTTAGGATTTACTCACACATCTCATTTATCGAAATATAAAATGTGGGTAGTTGTAAACTTTTGTCGTCATTATTTGTCAGTCTACTTTAGTGATTTTTTTTTATTCAGGTAATAAACGATCAACAGCTCGAAAGTCGTCGTCTAGACAGGCAATGGGATTATGTTTTCCCACATGTCTTTTTTCAGGTTTTCAGCTAATTTTCTAAATATAATAGATAAAATCTCATTTCAAATTTAATCACTCATCTAAATCTACCAAAAAATCATTATTACTGCAGGATTTGTCCGAGGCCTGGTAAAGGGTTAAGACGTCCCACAACCCCGGCAGGCATTTGGCCCTGTTGGGGCCCCGTCCCTGTGCTGATAGCTCTTTGAGGCGCGCGTGAAACAGAACGCGCCGGTGACCCGGGCCTGGTCCTTGATCGGACGGTGAGCTACCCATCACTCGCCGTCCTCAAGCCCGCGCCTAAGGTGGCCGGATGTCGCCTCGCGACGTCCGACGCCCTGGGCGTCTCCCGCGCCGGAGATCGTGCGGTATTACCGGATCATCCAGATGGCCATGACCCTCTGGCATGCGACCAACTTGACTGGTGGCCGCCGCCTGATGGTGGGGGCCCACACAGGGGCCCCGTAGAGGGCCATGGACCGCACGACTCCCGCGTAGAGCCTCCGGCAGAAGGCGCCTGGTCCCCAGAGGTTGGGCAATCGCGGAGCCAGACGTCGGAAGTGCTCCTTGAAGCTCCACCGGCTGTCAAGGACGAGTCCTAGGTACTTCATCGTCGACTCGACGCCGATGTGAACCCCTCCCACCGTTATTTGGGAACCCGACGGTGGCGCGTTCCAAAGATCATGAAAGCACATGGCCTCGGACTTGTTCAATGCCACTTCGAGTCCCAATTGCCGGATCCTTTCGACGACTGTCGCAACCCCACGTGTCGCTAGGTCGGCCGCCGCCTGGTACGACTCTCCGGCCGGCCCCCCCTTAGATCGAGCCCTGACTGATAGATGTATGTTCTTTTCGCAGCAGTGTTAAATTTTATCTTGACTTTCAATAAGTTATATTATAGTCCGTTGAATAGAATATTTAAACTTTAAACTAATCATTATGGGGGGGGGGCGGCAAAATTTCGGCCGGCCCCGGGCGGCAAAGACCCACGCTACGCCACTGATGAAAGCACTCACTTCTTGGCAAGAAAACTTAAGTCGTATATTCTAGATAAACAAGCCAGTCTTTAATAATTGATATGAATAGGTTCATAAATAGGTTAATTATGTAATATAAGTAGGTACTCTGCGCTCGGGCAGCAGACGGCACGAATGAACGCGGGTTACTGAAGGCACGTGCACGGGCGGCCGCCATGCGATGGTGCATTCGAATTTCAAAACTACCTTAGGTATTCTGGTGTACCTAAATAAAAACTGTTCGAATTTCGAACTGATAAAAAAAATCATTGAATTTTTATATCTTGTGTTATAATTACAACTTACAACACTGCTGTAGCACCACAAATATGTTATGTTATTGCTATGTTGCATAGCTTTTGGTTACCATGAACATGGAAACTATTTTGGCTATTTATACCTCAACAGATGATCAATGTGAAACGAAATAAATAAAACAAAAACAAGTGCAAACGCCTCTTTAATACGCAATTTATGCTCCACAAAAAGCTAACCATTCATAAATTTTCGCTATCATATAATATTCACAAATCTCATATTATTATAATAATATTATAGAGCGACCTAGAGTCTCTAGGGCGCACTCCACTGCGCCTAATAAGGAAGATTTTATATCACAATAGCTGTATAGAGAATTTTACTACGATTATATCTACATAGATTTGTTGTAACAAATGAGACACCCTATATTTACAGAGATATTGACTCTATTTTATAAAAAAAAATGTACCAAATGCACAGTAAGATCAATAAGAAAGAAAATATTGCTTATATTAATCATCTTTTAGAATACTTAAGGTCATAGCACATTATAACAGCACGACTCCAATACAGTTTACAATTTGCCATTCAAATGAGGGCTTTAAAAAGCGTGCATAAAATATTTTTTTAAATGACGGCTCGCGGGTTGCACAGTCATGCCACCTGCAAGCCGTCACCTTTTTATCTTGCAGGTAACAGTTAGATTTTTCGAAGCGATTTCTGCCAGACCAGTACAGAGCGGTGCTGTCATGACGAGAAATGACCATTTATTATCTTTTTAATACTATTGGTAATTTACCTACAAAGTACTAAAATTAGCTGCTTCACTACTCATAATGTGTTTAGAATCAAACTTAATCAAAAAACACAGTATATAGTGAGTCGTCCCATTTGTTACAACTACAGCAAAGCCAAAACACAGTTAGGCCAAACATCGAATAGGCACGAATCCTTTACATAAGAAGGAAGACCTCTTTAAAGGAAGATCCTTCGGTAACAGAAAGGTGAAATAATACTAAAGGGGGTGAAATCCACTATGAATTGATTTGTAACATAAGTTTTTAAAGGTTCTGCTTTTTAACACGGATTGTGCTCAAGCGCATATTTCAACGAACTGATTAATTTTAGAGTTTATGCGGAGTTTAGCTCTCAATATCTTGAGGTGCTTTTTGAATAGTCTCTGGTGGAAATTTTTACGTGATCGGCAACCCCAACGGCCTTTTGTAAGTTCAAGCAGAATCCTTTAAAAACCGAAATTTGAATTGAAGAAAATGAGGTCGGCGGGTTGTCTCTTGGCTTTGGTGTGTAAGCACCTTAGCACTACTCAATAGACACCAGATATATTCAAAAATGGAACAGAATTTGAATAAAATTACCTCCCAAATAATCGGAACTTTTTGGAAAGTATTGAAACAGGCCCTAATAGTACTTTTACCCCCAAAAGTATTATATCACCTTTTCTAATTAAACTTGTTTACCAAACATTTGATCTTATCCTCCACTAAACTGGACAAAAATGAGATGGGGTTAGATTCTACATGAGTTGTCGGTACGGGGTGAATTTATAACTCGACTTTTGATATGATTTAGCACTGGGTTTAATCATTTAAAATAGAAAATAACACAGACTGTGCATATTTTGTATAATTTGCTTTTGTTATACTGGGCAGATTCTGAAAGTTATTAGCTATGCTATCCATGCGTGCTTTACTATATCCCAAATATTTTATTATAAATAAATAGCGATCCGTATTTGTATAAGAATTAATTTCGTTAGCTTCGAAAAAATCGAAAATGTTTTTTGTTTGGTTCGCCTCAATACTGGGGTTGTTTAGAAAAAAATAGGAGCAAAAGCTGCTTTCGTCGAGATTTCACAAGACACCTAAAATTATATAAGTAGCATTTTATGAATAATCAAGGACTTTTTTCAAAATCCCCAAACCATCCCGAGTTACAATTCAGCCCATACAACATGAAACGTGGGACTAGACATAAGGCGGGGGTAATTTCAGTCAATTTTAAACATACAATTTTGAGTTAATTAAGTTCGAAATATTACGGAGAAGTCTAATGGGATTTGGCACATTATTTATTTAGTTTTTTTTGCCTTACTCTCGTTTAGTTGTTAGTTAGCGTTTGATATACAACATATATGAAGAATCGATGATATAGTGATAATATTCTTCTCCATACAAAAGGTCATTGGTTATGAGATGTTTACGGCTTTTTAGTGGCTGTTGCAAAACGTAGTTTGAAGCTTTCATACCCACAAATAGTGGAAAACCATCATGTACTAAACGCATGGTACAAGTTTCGTGGCGATATCCCTTCCACCAGTTATGCTGAAGTGTACGTGAAAAACTTTAGCGCCAAATACCGGTGGGACGCCAAATGCCGTTGTGGCGCCAAATTAATGGCGTTGTGGCGCCAAATGCCGTTGTGGCGCCAATTCCGTTGTGGCGCCAAATGCCTTTGTGGCGCAAAAAGCCACATGCGCGAAAGACTTTTAACATGCTTATGATAGTACTATGACCTTTTGTATAAAGTGATCTATGATAACACTACTTCTAAAGATATGTTATTTAAATGGCAGTAACCCACAAACTTCCAACTAAAAGAAAGTTAGACACAATTAATTGTTAATATACGTATTAAAACTCAAGCATACGTCACACACCACAGAAGCTTTACCTCTCTACTCAGACTGTTTTAAACTTAATAATAAATAACTATACACTTTAACATATACAACTTAAAATCTAATAGAAAAATTATACACAAATACTCGCTTGTATATACTGTTAGAAATCTTATTTTTACTGAGATTTTTATGCGAATTATTCAATTACTGGGATTCAAACGGAGTGCCAGTGTGGAGCACCATCACAAGACATGCGTCACCTCCTCAGGTGCCCGTCGTGCTCTACCACCTGCACCATCCAAGATGTAAACGAAGCTAATGAGAGAACTTTACAGGTTGCTCAATACTGATCTAATTTAAGTCAATCAACACAAAAAGAAGAATTACAGGTGACATGTCAAAATGAATTTCGTGCTATATCCAAGTTGAATATTAATGTATTTATATACATACAACTTTCAGGAATATATTCTCTATGTAATGGTAAAAACTGCGTCAAAATCCATTTTGTGGTTTTGAGGAATCAAGCGGTCACACGAAAAGCGACTTTGTACCATTTTAGGGCAGACTTTTTTTATACAATCTTCGAGGTCAAATTCAATAGAACAGGATAGAAAAAGTTTAGTCTAGGTCTAGAATTTTGTACTGAATCTATGGTAACAAATTGATGATGAAGATGTTTATCTGTTAATATTACAATTTTACATTTTAATAAATTCTAAAGAATGATCCAATATCGATATTAGTCAATAAAGTTGGTCATTACGATATGTTTGCCAAATAAATTACCGAAAAGAGAAAAAACAATAAGTTATAATTTCAAACAGTATTTGCAAGCAAGCCATAAATGGCACTGGTTGTCACAAATGTTAGTCACGTTAATATTTATTTCAGTCGTTCAATGTAGATCTATTGGCAGGCAAGGATGATGGAGCCGTGTATTTCTTTAAGACAACATTATTCCATCTCATGGTAATAACACACGATTTTTGCGTCTGTGTATGATTTAATATGAATATTTTCTGGATACTTAGTGTCAGTGGGCTCCAATGGCCATATTAATGGTAATCCTAACTAAATTATAAATGCGAAAGTAACTCTGTCTGTCTGTCTGTCTTTTCTTCACGCCTAAACTACTGAACCGATTTGTGTGAAATTTGGTACAGGGTAAGTGTGAACCCAACAAAGGACATAGGCTACTTTTTATTAGACTTCGACTTCGTCTGCGTCCGCGATAACCGACATATACGCGGACGAAGTCGCGGGCAAAAGCTAGTAATTGTTATAACGGTAATATGACTAAGATTAGATATTTTCGATACAAATACACACTCTGTGAAAACTTCAACTCTCTACCTATTACGGTTCATGAGGTTCCCGCTGACAGACATACGGACCAACAGCGGAAGCCCCATAATAGGGTCCCATTCGCGCCCTACGGATCCCAAAGCCCAAATCTGCGTAGCCTTTTCCCAACCATGTTGGGGTTGGCTTCCAGTCTAGCCGGACGCAGCTGAATACCAGTATTTTACAGGGAGCGAGTGCCTATCTGACCTCCACAACCCAGTAACTGGGTAATACGATACCCTTTGGTATCGTACGCTCTTCGGATACGGAACTCAAATAAGCAGATTAGCTTTTGGGCTTTTACCATTTGGCCCACTTACACAGACGCAAAAATCATATGCATTCACAAGAACTGCAATATATTATTCAATGAAAAATGCAAGTAATCAACATATCTATACATTAGTATGAATTTCCAACCACACCAGTAAATTCTAGCACACACTACAGTAAACTGTTAAAAGTCTAATAGCTGCTCGAATTATCTTTATGTTACATAAACACACAGTCCCTTTAAATAACAAAGAGTCCATATTACTTTAAGTCTCAAAACACTATAAGGGCCCTATTTCACCGAGGTACTATGGTGGCGTAACCTGTCGCGCAACCAAGCCACAAACACCAGAACAAACACTAGGGTTGTCCGTTTCAAAATGGACGTCCTTGCCATAGTATTACGTGGACGCAGTGTTGATTCGGGCGGGAGGGGAGTCACTGGTAGTGCAACTGGAGGCGGTGTGAGTGACACGCCAAACAGCTCTATACAAATTAATGGTTGCGCTACCAGCAGGTGATTCGGTTGCCGGCAATAAAGTTGCGCTACCAAGGTAGCCTTTATACACCTGCATACATTTTATTGTTGGCGCGACCGCTGGCCGCCACCGTGTCCTAGTAAGATAGGGCCCTAAAGGAAGGCTAGAAGAAATTACCTAAACATAGGTACTATAGGTATCAAAATGCCTTTATAAAATGTCCATATTTTAAAACTATACAGTGGTTTCTCCTTTTATTTCAACGTCTGAAACCGCTTCGCTGACACAACTGTCACTGTCAGTTGGCTTTAAAGTGACGTCACTGTTCAAGGTCACGTCTAGCCCTACCTCCTTTCGTGGCGTTCTATCTCTCTCCCTCTCTCTACTGGTAATCTGAGTGTATAGTTCATCTATCTCACTCGCGAACGACACCGGACTGCTGTCTCGATTAACTTCGGGACAACTTAATGCGGGCGTCGGAACGTATTTACCTAATTTAGGATTACTTTTTATCGTTTTTCGCCAGCCGGGATCATAGTTAACGTACTGGCTTTCAATATTTGATACGTCCTCGTTGCTGAAACTGATCTCGTTCGGACACATGGATGAAGGTGAGGGGGCGTACAAACCATGACTTCGAATACTGACTTCCGACATTTGGTAGTTAGGGCAGTAAATATCGCTTTCATTTTCAAAGCCTTGCTCGCTTGCGTTCGTGCTGCAAGTTTCGAAGTCGTACGTCGTCTTCGCCATGAAGAAGGTGTCTTTATCGTCATCCATCTTCTCTTTAGACCCCTCCATGTCCTGATTTTGGAGAAGGTTGTCTAACTCCCCAGAGCCAGCTTCTAAACGTTGTGGAGTACTCGATCTGTTAATGTCATCAGAATTCATAGTACATTCTTCTGATATGTCTTGAAGAGACTTGTCTATGACATTCTCTTTGTCTTGCTTCCCTGGTTGTAGATAGTCTATGTACTGTCCAAAGCTTTCTGTGTCTGTGATCTCATTGGTTGAACATAAGGCACTGTGCGTTTCTTGTAACGACGTCATTTCCGAATGTGTGTTTAGAGTCTGGTCTGAGCATGTGTGAGGCATCGCTATCTCTGACGCTGAACTGTATTCTAGGCTGCATTGCTGGGAAATAGTTCTCATTTCTGGTTGTTCGCTTGCGTGGCTTTGTAAGCACTCTTCAGACACGCTACTGCGTTGTCCGTTAAAGTTTTTGGGGACATTTGCCTTTACTATTTGATGTTGAGGCACGAGAGTCTCTGGCACGTTAGTGTAAATGTTCATAATTTGCGTCCTACTAGTTTTAGGATCTTCATTTTTGTTCCACGACTTTTTATCAGTGGAATAGCTTTTGTAGTTATCCTTTGATTCGTCTTCTAACAAATTAGGATTTAAAACGTTCCGTGTCTCTTTAATACCGTTGTTTGATCTTTCAACGTGTATATTAGTATTATTGACTTTGGATCCTGAGTTTATTATGTTGGCAACACCGTTATAAGCTTCTTTAGTTGGCAGCGGTAATGAGAAATGTGAGTCATTATCACAATCTCTCCTTGTCGGTAACTCGAGACAGTTTCTCTTCATATTCTGTCGTTGTTTTTTGAAGAACTTCTTAGCTACATTCATTTGATTTGGATTGTAGAATATTTCTGGTCCTACGTTCCCGTTGTCTGGGTACGTCATCATGGAATTGTTAGATCTGTATTGCTGTCTATGCAGGACTACCAGGTTGATATTTGGAGCTTTTCCATTTGTGTTTTTAAGTGAGTCTTTCTGTAATGTTTGCCCATTTAGTTCCGCAGCGGCCTTATAAGTCCCGCTGTTATTCGTCTTAGAGTTAGTTCTATTAGAACTCCTACTTCCCGACCTAGACCTGTTATCATTAGGTATCGGCTGTATAGGAGGCGTGGACGTCTGATTCGTCGGCAAGTTTTGCTGATTCGCATCAAAAACACTCCTGTTTCTGCAGCACTGCTTGCTTTTCTGTAGATAGCAGTGCATCATAGACCATTGGGCTCTGACGTCACTTCTTGCGATGCCGTAGAAGAAGAGGATGAATGTTCCTAAAACTGTAGCGCATACAGCGTATATGATACTGCATATATCTTCTTGGTACGGGAGGTACGCCGGCAGAGGGCGGTACACGGCGATGGCGCCGCAAGACCACACAGACATGTACAAACACATCACAATCACTTGAGCTCGTAATTGAATTATTGGCGTATGCTCTATATCTTCAACTTCAGAATCCAACGCGGATTTAACACTCCTCCTCTCCGCCCTCTCATTGCTCTGCGGCTCCCACATCTCCAAATCAACATTTTCAGTTGCTTGCGTACCTTCAGACAACTGCACGTTCATATTTCTTATAGTACACCGTATTAGTAGGAACAAAATTAACAAGAACACTAACAGAATCCCTCCCGGGACGAATAACGCGCTTAGAGCTGGCGCCGTACTGAGGAAGCACTGAGAATAACCTGCGTAGTCCTTTAGGTTCACCGCACCGGATATACCGCACACTATCAACGCTATCCCCCAACCTACTAAGTACAGACCGAGGATAGGCTTCTGGACCGGCACATCCGGTGGAATATCATCCTCTGGAGTCCTTACAGGATTATGAGTCTTCGTCACCCATTTATACATGTTACTAGCTGACACACACATCCACAACAAACACGATAAGGAAAGGTAATGGATGAGAAGTCCCAGAATCTGGCACAGCTTGACATCTTCTGTCTGATAGATGCCGAGCGTGTACATGAAGCAGAGCAGGCCGATGGCTATCCAGGTGTTGATGAGCGCGTGTTTGGTCTTCTTGGCCATCTGTATGGCGGGGTAGCACATGACGTAGGTGAGCGCGGCACAGCTCACGCAGCCTATCAGGATAATGCTGCCCACGTACACCGCCGGGTGCGACACCTATGGGGAAAGCATTTGTATAGAAATTGTTGATCGATATTATAGAGACAACACTAGTCGATACAGAGGCAACACTAGTTTCTGCCAAGGTTGCGGATTTTGTTCGAAAGAGTTATCGCGGTCGTGGAACACAAAGGGCATTAGCAGGAACACAGGGGTTTTAGTGAGTAAGAGTATGACACTCCTTCCCGCTCCGCCTGGAGCGAAAGAAGTCATTTGATGATTTCACATCATTAAAAAAACCCTAGTTTGGAAATCAAGGTATTAATGTTTCTATTAATTGGTTGGTTTCCAAATTTAACTGTTCTTGCCAAACTTATTTGTTCCTAGAATTATTATTTTTATGCAATTTTATAGCCTCTGTTGGAGATCCATGTAAATAAATGTTTTATACACAACATAAGCTTCTAAGTCTATAATATAACATATTTATATGTAGGGCAACAACAACCTTTGTTTTTATTATTATTATTACCTTAAAACGAGCGCCATCTGTACGTGCTCCGTAGATACCCGTCTCCACGTTCTGCAGCAAGCCCACGTAGGCTAGCTTGGTGCAACTTATTATTATCATTTCGGAGACCACGTGTGATATCTTGCAATCTGTAAAAGGGAATTTTGGGTGTTATATAACAAACTCGTTCTTTTCTATAAAGACCTACATTTTGAAACAAGCAACTAGCTTCAAATGAATTAATTTTGAATTGCTTGATGCTTCTTGCAAAGATTAGGTTTCTATGGAGAAGAACAAACAAGAAACTCCATGTTTTATTTTTTCGGTTTTTATATTTTTCAAAATTTTATTATGAATACTTGTTAGCTAGTTGTTGACTTATTGTGCATGCTATGGTCTCCTACAAGTGAAGGAGTACACCTTTATAATACCTTTTGTTGTTTATTGTTATGTCCTGATTTGTGTATATCTTTCGTTGGTGATCCTTATAAAACAATAAATAATAAATAAATTATTTTAAACTCAATAAAAAAAACCACATTTACGTTACATTATTCATATTGAATCTGCGGGTACAATGCGAGAACATTATTAAAAGTCGTGTATGTTAAAAGAGGGTATGTTATAGGAGAGAGAAAGAGTGGAGGCAGCTTAGAGATGGCCAGTCGCAACGGATGGCGGGCGTTCACGAGCATGACGCGCGTACCTGAGGTGTTGTCCCGCCAGCGCCGCGTGCGGTGGTCCCACACGGCGGCGCGGCCGTCCACGCCGCCCACCGAGCGCGCGCGCACCGTCGCGATGATGGGCTCCAGCAGCTCGCCGCGTAGCGACACGTCGCCTGGGGAAGTTAACAAAAAGTTATACACACATCCCAGTTATAATAATATGTGCCTATGTTAGATTATGTTGTTTCTTAGTTTGATAAGCTTTTGATGTTGTCCTGTTTTCTCTTTTTTGTTTTTCTTGTGTGAGCAGTACTGAGTTGTTCACACCATCTTTGCCAGCCTGTTTTTACAAGCCTTTATTTAGCTTGCACTGTTCGTATGTAAGTATGTATGTAATTAAGTTGTCCTTTCAAAAGGACTTCAACCAAAATGGGCTAACCGGTGAACAGCTGTATTGGGAAAAAAGAAATTAATAAATAATTTAGTAATAATATTTAGTAAATATTGGTTTATTTTGGGAGTGTCAAACTAAATAATATTAAAAACGAATAAAAAAGATTTTTAATTGATTATTAGTTGTGTATGGTGACAGTTGCTGTGCAACGTGCCGGGATGCATTGAGTTAGGGTTGCCAAAATAAAAACCCAGAAAAAATAGTATCGATATTCGATGTTTCGATTCGAGAGCTTCAAAACATTAAAATGTTTAATGGAAGACCGAGCTTTATCTAGCCATTGGAATATTCATCATTAGCATCGTCATCATCTTAACCTCACACAAATAAAAAAAACGGGTTGCACTCCGGGAGTGCCGGCAGAAGTGAAAACTTGATTATTAACGTTTACGTTTACGTTTAACATACACGAACATTCGCGCAAGCGCCCTGCGCTGTCTAAACGAAACAGTAGGCCCAGGCATACATTTTCGCCGCGCCGTAGAGAGGGGATAGCTGTCTACTCTCCATCCGTCTTACGCTTTTTCGATCAGGTCACGTGTCCTGACGCGCACGTGTCCTGACGCGAGTTTAAGATTTTATACCCATTACAGAAAAAGTGCTCAACGCCGCTAAAGAAGTTTTCACTTCAAAAATATAGTTTACGTAGAACAACATTTATTTTTTGAAGTGTTAAAATCATCAGGTTGCCTACGCAACGTAGAACGAACGAAGAAAGCTTCTATCGGGAAAAAAAAATGTAATGGGTAAACGTAACAATTGTAATAATCGTTCGTAAGTAATTGGTATTTCGTCTTCGTTCATTTGGGTTTTGTCCGTCATGGTAGCGGGTATTATTAACGCGTGATTTTCTTGAAGATTCTAACTAGAATGCAGCATGGGCCATAACCAAAATAATTACGCAAAGCATAAGAGCTCAGCATAATATACAAAAATAAAACGTAAAGCAAAACAGCTCATAATATAATACGAAATAATATGAAATCGATTCCTACGGAATCGATTTCAAATCGTGTAGTTCGACTGATACCTAGTATAGAGAATTAGAGAACTGGCAACCCCGATCCAGAACCAGAATTGGTGGTGATCGATTGTCAATGTCAATGTCATTCGCTCTGTGTTCGTGCCCTTGTTCGAATATTATTGTGAATATTATTTCGACTTTGGATATTTTTGACGACTTGCGCTATTCAAAATGAATTCTGATGATTTTTTTACCTACCGACCCCGGCTCACTCTTGGACTCAGTAACCGCTTTAAACGTTTACCCTGGCATTTCTTCGGATAATGAACCCGACATGAACACACACGACGACCCGCGCATGAACATGGAAGTCCATGTCCCGATTTTGCCTAGTAAATCTATAAATTGTGCCTTGTGGTGTTGAAATCACTCACAGGAGAAGACACATTATTAATCTTGTGAAAATGAAGCTTAGTGCACGTTTTATTAACTTACGAAAATGAATAATTTTACAAATAAATCATTTATTTTAAAGTGTTAAAGTTTTTATTTTATTATTATATTAAACAATTTGATACAAAACTTCCTATAATATATATGTTTTCTATGTACTGTAAGCCACTCAATAAAATCAAAAATAGTACAATATTTTTATGTTCATGTTCAAGCCCAAACGCCATACAAAACGGTTGATGTCCTTTGCAAACCATTTTTCGACTATTTGTTGGTATCCGACTGAGCTGAAATTTTGCGTACACCTTTGGTTCTGGTGACAATACAATGTCCAATACTCAATATTGTAATAATATAAAATTAAAGCTTGTTTTTTTAAAATATTTTGTTTTTATATTAATTATTTATAAGTGAAGACTTGTAATTGGCTGTCAGTTACATTTACTGTTTTTTTAATATGTTTTATTTAGCTGTAAGTCTTCCGTATATCTTAAATAAATAAATAATTTGTTATTATTTAAAATTTTTGATTGGTAAAATTGAGTACTGAAATTAAAGTTATCATAGTTGCGACGTTTTAGAATGGCAATAGCGGTCATTGACCCAACGAGTATTTCATTAAAAAAACGAAAACAAAGATCGTTCACGTCTTAAATCGATGTCTATCATATCAGTTCTAATGAACAAGTACGTTTTATATGTGGTCTACTATAACTCTTTAACTGTAAACCCTACTTAGCTGTGAAAGTTTTCCTTCGTTATAAATACTACTTAAAAACTGAGTTGTTTCTGTGCTATACCTAAGTTAAATATGAATGTAAGTAAATGAACGGGTTTTCACAATTTCCTGAATAAATTCTCTAAATAATGGCGAAAACCGCATCAAAATCCGTTACCAAGTTTAAGAGAACAACGTGACTATACACACGGCGATTTTT
The DNA here is from genome assembly GCA_949316365.1 of Hoplodrina blanda. Taxonomy (NCBI): domain Eukaryota; kingdom Metazoa; phylum Arthropoda; class Insecta; order Lepidoptera; family Noctuidae; genus Hoplodrina; species Hoplodrina blanda. Next base: position 1,594,141 of record OX438590.1, read on the forward strand.
TATTTTTTTTTTTTTTTTATTTTTTTTATTTTTTTTTATTTTTTTATATTATTTCCAAGATACTCACGCAACTGAAAACCGACTACAGGTGAAGTGATCTCAATATTCATATCCTCCCTCTTGGTGCTCCTGCCGTAGTAGTCCTTGGTCCTGTGCTGCGTCAGCCGCGCGTCCGCCTCGTTGCCGGCCACCGGCAGCAAGGGGAACAGAGCCGCGTCCTCGTACACGGAGATGACCAGGTCTTGTGGGTGTGATTGGAGTAAGACCCCGGCGTCTGTCGTGCTGTACAGTAAGGATTGGGGTATCTGGAAATAAATTACAATACGTTTTAGTTGGAATAGTAATTTATAATTTTAAAAGATCCTGAACAGCATCCTAGTGTTTTTTTTATCCAGCCTGTATTGTTCCACGGCAGGGCAAAAGCCTCCCCCGAGTCCTTCCAAGTATTCTTTTCTTGCATCACCTCAAACGAGCCCTCTCATAGTGCATCTAGGTCATCTCACCACTTCTTGGGCCGACCTCAGAGACGCCAACCATCCTCAGGCACCCTTAGTGTGGAGGAAGACTTTTACTCAGCGGTCACGTTTGAATGTGACTTTTTCAATTAATATGTACTAATTTATCTAAATTAATTCTAAGTTTATCTTGGACATCACTGACACCGGTAAAGGAAAACATCTTGAGGAAATCTGGACTTATAATTAAACTAGCTGTCCGCCGTAGCGTGATGGTATATAGCCTATAGCCTTCCTCGATAACTAATCTATCTAACACTGAAAGAATTTTTCAAATCGGACCAGTAGTTCCAGAGATTAGCGCGTTCAAACAAACAAACAAACACTGCAGCTTTATAATATTAGTATAGATTAGTCTAAATCTCCAATCCGCCTTGAGCAAGCGTGGTCAAAGTCAAAGTCAAATCATTTACTTCAATTAGGCCATTAAAAGGCACTTTTGAACGTCCTACACAAAAAAAAAGATTGAACCTAGTTGCCCTTTCCAAAAGGTAGTTTTGTATGGAGAAGAATGTGAAAGAAACTCCATATGTGGTGATCGATACTCGTGCCTTCTCTGTATGAGAAGAGGCCTTTTTCCTTCAGTGGGACAATATGATAGGCTGGTATAGTTACCGGCACGTAAGTTGGCAAGAGTTTTTGTAGTGGGGGAAGTTTGCGCACGCACAATTTCATACATTTTTATATGCGCGAACTTCCCCCACTACGAAAATCTCTTGCCAAGTTACGTGCCGGTAGTTATATTATGTTGTGTTGCTGTAGTAGATGTTACCTGCACGCTGGCGTGTATGAGCGCGTCTGTGACGGTGAGCAGCGGCGCGACGGTGCGGTTGGTGGTGGTGCAGTGCAGCCGCGGGGCCGCAGAGCGCCGCGCGCTGTACCACACGCACGTCGCGCCGCTGAAGCCCTCGCTCACGCGGAAACGCTCCACAGCGAGGTTCGACTGAAAAAGAATCAAATGCTCATTTAATTTAAAGCAATTTGCGTGTGGACCTTCACAGATGTGTGAGGTATCGATTTGTAAAGATAACATCACGCCTGTAAACCCCAAAAGGTTAGGCAGAGGTGTAATTAGTACACCCACATTTCGCCAGTTATGTTTAAGTCCCATGTAATAAGGCGATCCTAATGCCATTAACCAAATCCAAACTCTGAGTCTGCTACTGAGAAATTCCTGATGGAAAACCCCAATAACACTTTTCCCGACCTGGGAATCGCGCTTTGCGACCACTAGGCCAACGAGACAGTCTGCAGCGCGGTTCTGAAAATTCTTTGAATATGAAGCTACGCTATCTCTAACTGGTATATAGCAGTCAAAGATGTAAACACTACGCTATATTTTACTGTCAACAAAATTAAGGATGTCTAAGAAAATGTACGCGGATAAAACTAGTGTACGAGCAAACCCGTACAATTGCATATGTATCAATTTTATGCTGACATCGACGCGCAGCGAATGAATAAAATATACAATTCCAAGTCAACGAGCAGTAGTCGCATATCACCGTTTGGGCTAACCACAAAGGGACTCATTCGCCGCGAGTCGATCAGTTATCAGTTTTGGGTGTTATTATAATACACAAATTCAATCATTCTATCAGTCTATCATTTAAATGTACCTTACCCGTACAACTAGAATATTCTTAAGCTACAGCTAACCTTCTGGCCCTGTATGTTAGCGATGTACTGGGATATCTCCTCGGCTGCGCGTGCGATGTCGGTGCACACGCCGTACTTGGACTCTGCGAGAGCCAGCACCGGCATGCTGATGTTCATTGTGGAACTTATCACGTCTAGCAATGTTGGGCCTGGAAATAAGATTTTCGTTTTGTTTATCTATGTTCGAGCTTCTGACGACCCATAACGATTGTCATATACGTATGACAGCCGGGACCAACGGCATAACGTGCTTCCCGAGGCACGGAGGAGTCTCGGTGTGTAAAGATGGTCACCCATCCACAGACCGACCCCGGCAAGCGTAGCTTAACCTAATGGATCGATCCGTGCGGCTATTATTACTGAGTCACGACTCCTTCTAGCTTGCACGATTAAACCACCAAACCGATTTTTATAAAATTTGGTATGTTTTGTTTACTTTTTATTCCGCGAATTCATGTGCGTTCGCGATAACAGCCATTTACGCGAACTAAGACGCAGTCAAAAGCTAGTATCTGATAAGTACAGTCAGCAACCAAAGTCGATTAACAATGTTATTTTTTTATATCATTTAAACAGACACTAAACACATAATGTACTGGCTTCCAGAATTTCAGGTTAAAGCTAAGGGATTATTATATCTTAATTTTATATTCATTGCATTTTACTTTTAATATTGTACTTAATAATTAGGATTTAAAAATCATAAATGTTAATCGACTTTTGTTGCTGACTGTACAAACAACACCCACTAGACACGTTAAATAAAGACCATACAATAATAATTATGTGTCATGCACACTGAATTAATAAACGTCAATGACCCCAGATTCTCAGAAACGGGAAAACAAAAGAACATACTTCATGATAAAAATAACACAGTAAAAACTGAAGCATTCGTAAATTAAAATGGGAGATGTGAATTGGTTACATCACGTAGATAGACTATAGTTGTTGAGCTGTGGATAAATTAGTTTGTTTTTAATTGCCACTACAATCTCAACTATGTAATATGTATGTATTATAAAAAAGCAATAATGTTTGCTAGTTTGTAAGAGATAATCTCTGGAAGTAAGTACTGAATCGATAAAATAAAGATATTTCACTGATACAAAGCTACATTATTAAGTATAGCGAGTGCCATAGGATACGATTTATGATTTAACAAAATTATTTTAGCATGAAATCACTGTATTTGTAAAAAATACACGACAAAAATTAATTCAGGACTAACAACGCGTAAAAGGTGCTGACTATACGTTTTTAGATAGTTTGTGCTGAAAGGACATAATATTAGTACATAATTAGAGTAGGTATATAATTTTTATTTTTATATCTTCACTATACCGTTTCTTTCCCGACTTGGATGAAGTCGCGGGCAAAAGATAGATAGATATAAATGAAGACAAAATCACTCACCAAGATCTTTCTCCTCCGCAATATACTGCATATAATTCCTTATAGCCTTCGCTATAAAGTACACATCATCAGGATCGATAATCTCAGCTAACGGATACGTCTTCTCTTGGATCAACATCGCCAGTCTCTCCGTAGCGTTCACCGCGGAAAACTGCACCAAGCTCACATTCAACAGTGCAAATTGTTGAAGGAGTTTGGTCACATTGCTGATGTACGAACATTCGCTGGTGTTTGCAGGGCCCCAGGTCGCGTTCGGACTACAGGTTCTATAAGCAACGCCTTCTCCACTTCTACAAGGAACGTTAGCAGTATGATTTAGCAGCAACTGTGGCCAGGAATACAGCCCTTTGTTATCTATAGTGTAATTTGTTGGACAATATTGAGTAGAATTTGATAGCACCAATACTTCGACTGTATGGTTGTGTCTGATATGATTCTGGTCGCTGTACATACAAGTCCAGTTACCCATGTGATGGTTTGTGATGTTGGGAAAGTGGACAGTGGTCTCCGCTAAACCTTCCTCCTGCATATCTGTGTTTGTGATGTTCACGTCACAGATTTCAAGCATCGGATGCATCCAGCGTAGATCATACTTCGCTAGGACGGAAGCAAATGGAGCATTGCAAGATAGAGTCAAAGTATCCCCAACAAAAACTACTTGATCATGCGCCGGTTTCACTATCAAATTGTTTCCGGATAGTGCACTACCGCAAGCAGACCTGTCAAGAAATATTTTCAGTTTGCGCACAATCTTGTTGACCATGTTTTCGGGAAAGGCGCATTTGGGGTTGCCGACTAGCTTGACACTGGTGTTCCGCGACCAGTCCCCGACCCACAGGAGGTCGCAGTCGCATACTAATGGGTTGTCAGTTATGTCCCTGTGGAAGAGAAGTTTATGAATAAGCTAAATATGACTATACCTTAAACAGTTCTCTGCCTAAGTCTTTGTAAAAACGTGTGTAATTATTTAATAAATAAATAGTAAAGTGGATATTGTCACTAATTCAAGTTTGAATCGAGAATTTGAGATGCGAACTTGCCATCTGCTACCAAAAGGCTTGTATATAATACCTATATATGGTTTGTATACAAGCCCTTTGGTAGTACCTAGCCTTATTCACAATCTTTTAACAAACAGGGTGCAAAATGCAAAGTTAGGTTAGGGTCTATGTAAGATCGAGGATCACAGAAGGCGCGTACGTTCCCAGGATCCCGGCGTAAGTCTGGGAAGGGTACACCGAGGTGATTTTAGTCAGTAAGAGTCTGGCAGACCCATGACAGACCCTCCCCAGAGCGGTAGACATCCGTGAGGATCTTTCTCTCCGGAAAATAAAGAAAAAAAGCTGTTTCTATTTAGGTGTCCAGCAGCATGAAATAAACATAATTGTAAAAAGTTGTACTCACAATTGTTTCAAACCAACAAGATAATCAAAAGTCCCAGCAGCCATAGCTGATATGTGGTTCTGTGACAATATCAGCCGCTCCAGGTTGGTCAACCCTTTGAACATCTCCTTGTAAACATTGCTGATCTGGTTGTAGGACAGGTCGAGCCTCTGGATTGACGTCATGTTGTAGAAAGCATCTGATTCTATCAGGCTTATCTGATTTCTGCTTAAATCCCTGTAAAGAAGATGTATAACTTAGGTACTAGTTTCTGCCTACGACTTCATCCGCGTCAAAGTTAATAATTACAGTTCATTTATTCGTCTGCATAAACACCATTTATCACAGTTGCAGACAACGCTCAAGATTAAAACACCTCTCAAGCTAAAATCCATTGAGCCGTTCAGGCTGCAGAGCGTGCCAAACAGTTATCATACACACACAGTTGTACAGTTGTTGTTGTTGTTGTTGTGGTGGTTACAGTTGCCATACATTAATACTCTCGAAAACATAACCCTCCTGGCGCAGTCAGGTAAAAAGTAGCCTATGTCCTTTTTCAGATCCCAAGCTACCTCTTTGACAATTACAAACAGTTCAGAGGTTTTGAGACTCCTTTGTCAAATTTTAATAACAAACAGTTCAGTTTTAAGGTAACAGACAGACAGAATTACTGTCGTATTTAATTTATTAGCGTGTATAACTAAACAAATATGTTTAGTTATACATTCTAATAAATTTAACACACACACATTATCCAACTGCATGTTATCATAGTCATGCCTATGATAAGCTGGCATGGGTTATCTAAATAGTACACAGATATTATCTGGATAAAGGACATGCTTTTAATTCTGTGTTAGATAGAACATGATGTGTTATCTGCTCTACACATTACTAGCTTTAACCTGCGACTTCGTCGATGTAAATGTCGGTTATTGCGGTCGCAGAGGAAGTCGTGAATTAATAATATAAACTATGTAAATAAAACTGCCTCGTTGGTCTAGTGCCTCGTTGGTCTAGTGGTCGCAAAGCACGACTGCTGAGCATGAGGTCTTGGGTTCGATTCCCAGGTCGGGCAAAGTGTTATTGGGTTTTTCCATCAGAAATTTCTCAGTAGCAGCCTCGGAGTCTGGATTTGTGCCCGGTTGATGGCAATAGGCTCGCCCCCTATTACATGGGACTTAAACATAACTGGCGAAATGTGGGTGTACTCATGGGTACACCTCTGCCTAACCCTACGGGGATTACAGGCGTGATGTTATGTTATGTAAATAAAAAAAAATATTTTTTAAAACAAGCTTTAATTTAAAATTCTACAACATTAATTATTGGACATTGTATTGTCACCAGAACTAAAGGTGTATGCAAAATTTCAGCTCAATTGGATAACAACAAATGGTCGAAAAATGGTTTTCAAATTTTGAAAGGACAACTTACACACATCAAAAGTGTCTAGGGATCAACATCCCAACAGACACTTTTGATGTGTATATTTACATACTTACATACGAACAGTGCAAGCTCAATAAAAGCTTGTAATAAAAAGTAGCCTACATCCATCTATGAAATTCAAGTGTACACCATACCAAATTTTATCCAAATCAATTCAGTGGTTTAGTGGTGAAATTGTAACAAACAGACAGACAGACTTACTTTTGCATGTATAATATTAATATGGAAGTATGGATTTTGATTGCCATGTATTGCATCTAGAGATGGGTTTTTGCCTGGACATTTATGGACGTATTGAGTAAATGCCCAATAAACGTCCATTTACGCCCAATAAACGTCCGAAAACAGGGCATTTATTTTAATTGTAAAATATCACAAATTATTACTTATTAATAAGTTCAAATTACTTTAAAGTGTTTTGTTTTTGTAAAATAAAACTAAACTACTCTAAACAAAATAGGGCCCACCACGTTTTTAGGGTAAAATTAAAAAGTATTAATGTTTATCATGTTTTTATGATATATGATATGATTATGGACAGCCGTGTTTAGGCTAGGTTTTAAGAAAGTGTTTAAACGTAATCAATAATCAAAGTTGTTAATTTTTTTCAAAAGTTGTTATTATTAATTTTAGTAGTTTCCTTTTTTTAAATTAGTACTATAAATCAATGTTACTGAATACGAAGTTTTTATTTTCAACCATTTAATGTGGGTTCCATCAAAATTAAGCAATTTACAGATTTAACAAATTGTGATTAAAAACTTTTAAAAATGCTGTGTTTTTTATTCAAATCTGGCTTGGATCGGGTAGTCGATGCAGCGTACTATCGATTTGGTTTACTATCGATGTAGCATACCGTCGCTTTAGTGTACTAACGATGTAGCGCACCAACGATTTGGGGTACTGTCGATGTAGCGTACCATCGATTTGGGGTACTGTCGATACATTAGCCCGTCGATGGAACGTTTTCGATACAGCGACCATCGATGTAGTGACTGTCGATATTGTGAACTAGACCCCTTTGCCCGGGGCCGGCCGAATTTTTGCCCCGTAATGATTAGTTTAAAGTTTAAATATTCTATTTAACGGACTATAACTTATTGAAAATCAAGATAAAATTTACCACTGCTTCGAAAGGAACATACATCTATCAGTCAGGGCCCGATCTAAGGGGGGGCCGGCCGGAGACTCGCACCAATCCGCACCAGGCGGTGGCCGACCTAGCGGCACGTGAGGTTGCGATAGACTCGAAGTGGCATTGCAGAAGTCCGAGGCCATGTGCTTTCATGGTCTTCGGAACGCGCCACCGTCGGGTTTCCAAATATTGGTGGGAGGGGTTCACATCGGCGTCGAGTCGACTATAAAGTAGGACTCGTCCTTGACAGCCGGTGGAGCTTCAAGGAGCACTTCCGACGTCTGGCTCCGCGATTGGACCGGGCTGGGACTGCTTTCTGGTGGCTCCTGCCCAACCTCGGGGGACCAGGCGCCTCCTGCCGGAGGCTCTATGCGGAAGTCGTGCGGTCCATGGCCCTCTACGGGGCCCCTGTGTGAGCCCCCACCATCAGGCGGCGGCCTCCAGCCAAGTTGGTCGCATGCCAGAGGGTCATGGCCATCTGGATGATCTGGGGATACCGCACGATCTCCGGCGAAGCGGCAAGCCTCCTTGCCGGATTGCTGCCATGGGATCTGGAGGCGCAGCGCCGGGGCGAAACCCCGCTGCCGGGGCAAATCGCGGCACTGCGGACTGAGCTCCGGTGTGATCTCATGGCGGCATGGCGCATACGACTGTCGCAACCCAAGTTCAGACACCCCGCAATCGCGGCGGTAAGACCTCTCTTTGAGGAGTGGCTAGAGAGGCGCTACGGTGTCCTCACCTTCCGCCTGACGCAGGTCCTCACCGGACACGGTTGTTTTGGGAGGTTCCTGTGTCGTATTCAGCGGGAGGAAACGCCCGGGTGTCACCACTGTGTGGACCGCCCGAAGGACACGATGGAGCATACGGTGCAGATCTGCATTAAAAAATTCGTGGCACTTGCCGCCCCCTGACATATGCCGCCCGGGGCCATGGCCCCCCCGGCCCCTCCCAAGCTACGCCACTGTCGGGACTCATTGCAGGCCATGGCAAAACTGGAATACTAGTGTCAGAAAGAGCTCTTTGTGTAATGTACGGGTCGTATGAGAACAAGACTTATCTTGCATAAAAACAAAACCAGAACCCACTCTCTGTTAAAATGGAATGATATGAAGTCAGACTACTCGCTAAACATAACTGGTAGCAGTTACAGCACCCTCGTTCAAAATTACCAGCTCTGTTTTGCACACCAATCGAATTTCTGCCCACACCGTAACACTTGAACCCCAGAAACGGTCTGTTCTATGGATGCATGGTTCTGTCAAAAGTTCGCCTTGTTTTCTCCACACTTGTATTTGTTTGTCATCACCATAAAACTTGACCTTACATTCGTCTATAAAGAGTAGCGGACCAAAATTTGCCTTGGTCCAGTACAAATGTTGGCGAGCGTACATTAAATGCTCTGCTTGGTGAGCCCTTGTCAGTTTGAGTCGAACGGCACATACTCTGAAACATTGGCCATCTTCGTGGAGTTGATTACGAATGATTTGATCACTGACTCGTGTACCATTTGATTGCCACAGTCCGGTTTGTAAAGCCCGGGCGGTTAAAATATTCGCCCGACGAGCAGTTAACCTGATACAGCGATCTTCAGGAGCAGTTGTAGCTCTAGGATTTCCTTTTCTAAGACTCCTAGCTGCACTCCCGATTTTCTGGTACCACTTCTACATGTTTCGGATAGCTCTTTGCGACACACCGACATGTATTGCTAAAGACCTCTGAGATTTTTCCTCTGAAGCACGACAACTGCTCTCGCTGCGGTTTCCATGTCCTTATGACGTCCAGAATCAGCCATAGTAATCAATATTAGCACAAAAATCAAATAAAACTGTCCAAGAAAGCAACGACTAACAACAAAAACTACAGTCACATTGAGAACACAAGTAAAAGAATATTTATTATAGCTAAATATTATAATTTTAAATATATCTTATATTAATCTTACCACTACTTAATGAAAAAGTCTTAATAACTATGGAATTTAACTAATTATAGTTTCCGCCCTGTTTTTGGGCATTTAAAAGGACGTTAATTCGTTTTTGCCCTATTTGCCCAGTTTATGCCCTTTTTGCCCAGCTGGGTTTAAACCCTCTGCCCATCTCTAATTGCATCACAATATTGTTGATCCAAATCTAAATCTCAAGTAAAAGACCTTGAGATTTAAGATTAGAATCAAAATTTTTTTTAAACTCATTTAGAGCAGCATAACAATGTACTTGTTTCAAAGCCCGATTATATTGTTACAAAGCTGAAAACCAAATCTGTCTCTATTCATAATGAACCTTTGCCCACTTGGAAGTCAAAGTCAAAGTCAATTCTATCCTTATCTGACATCCCTACCTGCCAACCTGTCTTATAAACTACCTACGTGCCAAATTTCAGCTTCATAGGTGAAGTAGATTTTTAGATTTCATGTTTAGTTTGCGACTGACTTTTTGCTTTTATAATTTAAGAAGATTTATATTGAAATAAATTATTCTACACAACTGGTGTAAATTCCACACAAATAAAATTTCCATCTAAATCATATTGAAACCCAGTTCCCACTGGTATAAACCACTCAACGCTTTTACTCACTACATGTATGTGAAACGTTTTTAGAATCATGTAAACAAACATCAAAATGTGTGTCATTTAATTCTGTATTGGACATGAAGTTGGCTGCACTGCCAAAGAGAAGCTTTATTATGAATACAAACTGTACACCATGAAACACACAACTGATCCAGTAATATCGTTGTACTATTTATTATGACATTAATTGTTAAATGTTCAGTCAGAACTTGTTTAATTACCCCATAACAATTTTATGGCACAACTATAATTATTATACTCACAGTTTCTGTAAATTAGGCAGGTACAGCTCTCTTGATAACGTGGATATCGCATTGCCTGATAGATTCCTGGAAAGAAATTAGACTTTAAGTGAAGTAGGCTGTTGTGTGTATACTAAGTTATATATGGCTATTAAAGTACTACTTACAAGCTCACTACTATAGTCCATAATTTGCTCAAATCTATCTCTTTGAGTTCAGTAATCTGCGCAGGGCTCCCACCGCACTTGAGCCTCAGCAGCTCACCCGGTTGGGGCTCCGTTAACGCCCCATCAGCCGCTTTGTTTCCTTTACAGGTACACAATGAAGGACAGAATCCTACGACCCCTTGAACCCACAATAACGTTAAAATAACTAGCGCCGACCACTTCATGATTCGTATCCTCGATAAAACTGCAATTAAAACTATGGCACCACGCCAAATACGAAAAATAATCGCATCTTCACAAATTCTTTACATTTATCAATGACATTTCTTAACTATCCATACAAACAAATGTCCAGTCGTTTACAAGTGATATGCCACACTAAATCCGTCACATTTCTCTCTACATTGATTATATTTCATTTACTTTACAAAAATAAACAACTGTAAAACAATATACAAGTACACATCCGACATTTGTAATATTTGACTGATTGACTGATTGTTTTCTGATTTTCTCGTTGAAACTTTTCGCTATGGATTCAATGTCTTTTGAGACGCTTTTGAAAAGCGAAAACTATTAGTATACTCTTTGGCAAAAACTAGTGATTGAATCTTCCGTGATTAAATGAACGATGAAGGAATCAAGTGTAAAGTAATCGACTAAGACTAAAAAAATAATGAAATCATGAAATGAAAATGAAAACATACTTTTAGTTTATAGTTTATGGCCAAATCAGTCGTACCAACATTGAAAAAAAAAACATTTAAATAATTCAAAAGTTGAACCGTTGCCGTTTGTTTTGTTCGTTGATAAATGAATTATTTTACAAAATAATTAATGAGCTTGTAAACTGGTGCTTATTTTTAATTAAGATAAGAAAATGTTAGAACAACGATATTCCGACAATGATGTGTCTAGGCGAGACATTCCTTCGTTCATCGAGCCTCGGCCTCCGCTGATACAAAATCCGTTTATGCGACCGAGGCCTCAGAAAGGAACAAACTTATTGGAATTATTTGATGAAGATTCGGAGATTGAAGAGCCGGAGCTAGTGCAGGTTTACTTGCGACTGAAGCCGTGTAAAATTCCCAATACTTTATATGAAATTCGGTCAGACAGGTGTCTGGTTACATCCCTGGATACTGCGACGGCGGGGCACGGTCGACGCACCCAACACAATGTCTCCAAAATGTACACTTTCTCCAAGATTTTCGGCTCGGAGTGTAATCAGAGAGTGAGTTTGTTATTATTTTTTATTAGGATTTTTATCAATGACCTTGATACACCTGACTAGGAACTTGTTTTCTTGTAATAATAAAATTGAAACTTGCGACTCTCTTACCGACAGTTACAAAGATTGCTAGTTACAAAGATTTGTAAGAATTTATGGTCATTTTTCTAATTTGATTTTTTTTGGTTCAATATTGTTACTTTATAAAACTGCCCTGAAGTCTCTACTGCTGATCATTATTGAACACTAAAATGCTATTAAAATACCTACCATTAACACTGAACAAGAAACAACTTATAACTTCCAGGAAATATTTGAATCTGTGGTCAAAGACAACCTACGGAAGCTTCCTGATGGTCAGAACTTCACACTCCTCACATATGGAGCTTCTGGGTCGGGCAAGACATACACTCTTATGGGCACCGTGGGCGCTCCGGGCCTGGTGCCACGCTCCTTGGAATATGTGTTCCGACTGGTGGATGCTGCACAACAACCTGCCTTTAGACCAGCAGAGAATGGTGCTGAGAAGCTTGGTCATCATGAACAGGACTATGAACTACAGGTTTATTTTTCACAATTTTTTCTGTTATCTTAATCACCAGTTCTAACAAAGTCTAAATGGATAGAGAGAGGGGGAGAGGTCTGTATTTGAAAATTATGAAACCGTCATGGTCTACATGGTGATAACAAATAAAATACAAATCTACTATGAAAGAAAACTGGGGTAAACTAAAATGCCATAAGTTTTTATTTTGTTATTCGCCTAAATTCTGACATATTTAAATAATAGTTTTAGGCATGAAGTTGACTCTTTTCTTAAGTCCACACTATTTATGTCAGTAGTCTGAATACGGACAGCGGTTCACCATTTGGTGACCCCTGGTCTAGATAGATACACTTGTAGTACATTGCATAGTAGATTTTTTGGCTAAATAAAGTCTAAGTCAAAGTCAAAACATTTATTTCAATTAGACCATTTACAGGCACTTTTGAATAGTCAAGGAGTCTGTCAGTTAGTCCGAAAGTTAAAGCTAGTTGCTCGTTCCAAAACGTTTTTAACCGACTTCAAAAAAGGAGGAGGTTATCAATTCGTCTGTATTTTTTTTTTTATGTTTGTTAGCTCCTAACTTGCGACTGGGTGAACCGATTTTCATGATTCTTTTTTTATTTGAAAGCTGGTGCTTCTCGTGTGGTCCCATTGTCACCATTTCAATATCTGATGATGAACTTCGGAGATATGGAATGGAACTCCTCACAGAATCACAGCAGCAATATCGTAACAAGTGAAATTGCTTTGTTTATACGTGTAGTCGATGACTGACTGAAGGAAAGGGGGGGGGGGGGTACGTCAAACCCCCTCCTACCAGTTTCCAAAATTAAATATATCGTGTGAGGTACTGTTTGAAAGGGCTTTTTGTAAGGATTTCAAACATTAATACACAAGCACTAAAAAGTGAAAAATAAAAAGCCTTTTTACAAAAAAAGATAACCGCCTTCAAAAACTACAAAATAAAAATAACTTTAGTTTTGGAAGTCGGTGGCAATACTTACCTACATAACAAAAAACAAACCAAAGCCGCCGACTTCCAAAACTAAAGTTATTTTTATTTTGTAGTTTTTGAAGGCGGTTATCTTTTTTTGTAAAAAGGCTTTTTATTATTATTATTTATTATTATAGTACATGTGAAATATAATTGTAATCAAACAGTTGTGCTTGAACTTGATATGACAATATCAATTTCCCAGTGGGTGAAGCGCCTCCGCCACGTGTCGGCGCCGCTCCGAGACAAGTACCGCCGCATGAGTGTGCAGCTACACAGCGACCTCACCGTCAGCTCTATTGACCTGTCCAACAGGATCCGACACTATGTTTGGGTAAGGAATTTATTTTTTATTACACCCCTTACAGATTTCCTATTGAATCTGGTGTACTTTTAAAAAAGCAAAATTGTGAACACAAAATAAAATTATCTAAGAATTTCTCTTTTGTTTGACAGTTTTATTTTCATTGTTTCTTTCTATTTTACAGGTATCCTTTGTGGAGATCTATAACGAAGCTGTATACGACTTATTGGCGCCGCCAGACAAGAGGACGAAACTGAGAATAAGAGAAGACACTTCTGGAAATGTTTATGTGAAGGTAATGTATTAGCAGTACTATAATAACACTACATCCAAAAGTTTTTTTTTAATAACGTCGCCTTGTGTATCATAGGTTCGTACATAAACTCACAAACAGTCAGACCCAGAACCACACAAATAAATGTTTAGTGCAGAAATTGAACCCTCAACATGCAGTGCAGCATCCAATCGCCTAGCCACTGCGCCTACCGTGCCGTAATGCATTGCATGCAGAGCTGGATGATTTTGCGTAGACCTTGCGCGTTGTGTTTGCACTTACGCTGAGTAGTTACTGAATATTGTAAAAGCTCTGACTCGTTCTACTGTGCAAGATAGCATTGGTTTTCCAGAATCCCATATAACTACCCTATTTCCTAATCCAGGAACAAGTCAGCTTTATGTTACGTTAGCTTAAATATTCAACTCTTTGTTACAGGGTGCAACACAAACATTCGTACGATCCGGCGAGGAAGCGTACGATGTCATGGTCGCCGGCAAGCACAACCTCGTGGTCGCCGCGACCGGTGTGCACGCACAGTCCTCACGGTCGCACTGCATATTCACCATCACGATGCTTACTGAGACAGGTACGTTAATAGAGGCTGGAACGCGCGTCATCTTCATTGAAATGGATTAGAAAGTTTACTAAGACCTAATTTTTTTCTGAGCGGTGAGTTCCGGCTAACAGCAGCTGCTAGCGGCTAGTTTTGTGAAAATCTGGAACTATCAATCTGATCAGAAAAAAAATCTTTATATTTCATAGTCAGATCCATGAGGAATAGTACAGGCTCTATAACATCACGCTACGACCCACGGAAGCGGAACAGTAACCAAAGAACTAACTAATCACGGTTTAAAGAAACCACGGGTACGATGTCGCGGGGAGCAGCTACTATTAGAACAAATGCACCACACTAATCGAACGCAACCAACTTGCATCCTAACTTTAATATTATGTTATTACTATATGGTTCCCCAGGTGAAGGCTCAGTCCGCACATCGTACGTCCGTCTCTGCGACCTGGCGGGGTGCGAACGCGCGCGAGCCACTCGCAACACGGGCGCGCGCATGGCAGAGTCGCGCGCTATCAACTCGTCGCTGCACGTGCTTGAGCGGTGTCTGCACATGCTTAGAAGGAAACAGAAGACTAGGAATGATGCTATGGTGCCTTACAGGTAATCTCAGAAAAAAAAAACTTGTTGAAACTAAATATAACAATTTCGTTTTCTCATTGCCAGCATCCCTTGAAATATTTTAAAATGAGAAGTGAATATGGCGACGATGTACCGAAAATATGTAAAAAAACTGTCATATTTATTCTTCAAGTAATAATCAATCTTAAACCTCTCCTTTTGTTCCCCAACAATTCAAGTCTTTTGAGAAAAATTTCATTACAAAACATACTTCAGAGAATCAAAATTGACCCGACTACTCGGCACTGGTCTATCGGGCGCGCGAGGCGAAGCTGTCAGTATGGTGGTGACTCTCAACCCCTCGCCGGAATATGCGCACGAGACTAAACATGTGCTCAGCTTGGCGGCCGTCGCACAGGATATTCGTAAGTTAAACCACAGTACATTGTTTCTCATACTTTCTCTCTCTTCTCAGTCTTATTTCTACTTTTCAATAATAATAACTCACGGATGAGTGTTTAGTCCTTGATGGTGTTTAGTCCTTCTTTCTGTGAAAATAGTTTCTAGGTGCGGGTGATCTTTCGTACTATGATTTTTCAACAGCATTTGAGTTTGTAAGCTATTTTCTTTTTTTTTAATTTTTTTTTAAGGCTACACTGTAGGTAAATTATTTTCAACAGTAACGATAATAAAATATTTTATTAATCTAAAAATAAACAATACTTATTCACACCATAACATTTACTCTTCCTCTACTTAAAGTTGGAGTACCGCAAGGGACAATTTTGGGCCCCTTTCTGACCAACTAATCATGCTTGTATTTTCTGTTTGTTTTTATAAGTCATATTAAATTTATTTATACAGAAATAAACCACACAATGATGGCATCAACGCTAGAGAGCAGCACACAAGACACTACCATCAGTTGCAGCTCAGAAGTTATGAAGTTACGGTCTGATAACGAGAGGTTACACTTTGAACTTGTGCAGTGAGTATCATTCTAGCATTTCACCAAATAATTAAGTTGAGAGACAATAAAAAAGTATGAGCTAAACTTTAACAACTAGATATGCATATGGTACCGTAAACCTATCACCAGTCAAAGCCCATCCTAAGAAGTATTCATTTCTAGAGCGCAAGCCCGCAACAAGGAACTGTTGGCAGCTATGGAAGAACGTCAGCAGGAGTCTGCTAACACTATGAGAGAGTTGGTAGAAGAAGCGAAAGATATGACGAAACAGTACTATGAGGCGCAGCTTGAAGCGTTACGATGTGAGGTAATGAGTTTACTTTTACAAGTTACAGTATTTCGCCTTTAAAGACAATGAAAGTATACATATATGATTATTGGCATAAGAAAGTCTGGTTACAGAAAATGATTGGATAGTTTAGTCAAGTAATAGATATTTAAAAAATATGTTTTCTTTATTATCAGATGGAAGATATGATAGAAGAATACGAGAGCCGGCTAGCGAAGGTGCCGGCGCCTCCGAAAAGCGACGCTGGTACGCCGTCACGGTTCCTGCAGAATAAAGTAAGCACCGTTTTCAGTCGATAAATTATTTAATGTGTAACTAAACTAACCCTGCTGCGTCAGAGACCTCAAATAAGTCAAGTCAAACCAAAAATGTTTCCGACAATAAAAATATTTTCTTTTCTCTTGCAGGTTTCACAACTTATGACAGAAATAGCAGTATTAGAGGTAACTAGTTCATTGTAACGAAATTGTTTAGTGTATTTGTAGTGCAATAAAACGTGATTAACATATAAAATAAATTGTTTTCAGGAGAAATTAACGGCTGAAGCTTTAGCGAGAGCACGGGCCGAGAAGGAAGTTGAGCATCTACGTACTTGTATTGAGGAGAGAGATGGTAAGAACAATGTTGAAATAACATGTGATTTTGGACCAGTGGTCTAAATTGTCTGGCCACAAATATCTTATAATATTATTATTGTTACAGAAAAAGCATTCAAAGACACAACGCCACCGCGCGAAGACGTGATGTCACTCTCAGACAGCGAACACGAATCAGATGAAGAAACTAACGATCCATTCAACGAAAGCCTAGAACCTATCTTTAAAAAAGAACTCAACAGATCCATTTCTATAGTCTTGCAAAACGAGAAACGTGACAATGGTAGTGTACATACTATAGATAATATTGATGAAGAATGTGATAGCGATCTTGACAAATCACATGAAACACTTCAAAATGATGAGTCCAAGAACTCAACTTATGCTACTGGCGAAGAAGAATCCGATTCTAGTAAAAGAGTAGATGCAATTAATGAGAAATTTGATGATAGTGTAAAAGAAAACTCAAATGTAACATACCATAATGATGAAGTTATAGATAATAACGATGAAAGTTTAAAAACTGATGTGACGTACGATAATGTTATAAACAGTAATAAATGCGATGATTGTTTTACAAACAATGCAAATGTGACTTATGATAATGCAATAACGAGTAACAAATGCAATGAAAGTCGGAAAAATGATGCAAATAATATGACATACGGCAGTGAAACTACTTATGACAGAAATCACGAAAGCTTGAGAAATGCTTCAAGATATGAAGATGACGTAATACAATTCAAAAATGAATCTATTAAAAACAATAAACCAGAACTGAGAGGGACATATTTTGTTAGAGAAAGTCAATTTAATGACACAGATGATTTTAGCAACGATTCAAAGGAAGACGAACTAAAAACCTCTAGAGGTACTTACTTTGTAAAAGATCCTGTAACAAATGTGTCTAAAAGTAGTGAAAGTAGTGAAGAAGTAGATAAATCTGATCCATTCAAAGTACCTATAATAAGAGAGAAATCTAATTTTGAAATAAAAGCTCCGGAACCACTAACAGAGAATAAAACAAGCAAAATTGACAAAGAAAAATCAATTGCTGAACTAAAAGTAACGGAAACATTATCAGAATCGCCAATGAGCAAAATAATGAGGGGAAAATCTAATATTGATATGAAAAGTCCAGGGAAATTAGAATCAATAAGCAGCATGATAAGAGCCAAAACTAATATTAATATGAAAGCGCCAGGCAAAATGTCGGAAACATTGGTCGGCAAAATAATGAGATCTTTCAAGTCTAATCAAGGAAGTGACGTATCCCTGAGGCAATTTGAACAACTAGAGAAAGCTTCGAAGGAAGACAACGATGACGTCACAACGAATCAATCTATATTTGGGGATATAAAAATTCTGAAAGAGAAAAGGACATACTTTGATAATGTGTTAGAAAATAACAATAAACCTAAAGATATTCGCGTGGAAGAACCTGTCATTATAAAAGAGAAACGCACATATTTTGATAATATTGGTGCTAATATTGAAGTTTCAAATAAAAAGTTAAATAAATTAATGATAAATGATGAGGACAGGTCGCCATCGATCGTAAAAGACGTCGCTTCTGATGATTTTGAACCTAGCACAATTAAGAAGCTTCTAGGTGAGAGTCTAACTCACCCAGAAGCAATATCATCTATCCAGAAAACTAAACTAACTAAGAAACATACTTCTGTAGATATATTCGATGGATTCGATTCACCAGTTGCACTGAAAACAAAAGGGAAAGTAGACAATGTTGAAATCGCTAGACAATCGATTGAAAAACTTGTCCTAGATCAACTATCTGTTAAAAAAAGTTCTAAGGTTGACGTGGAACAAAGGTTATCCATAAGAGAAATCATAGAGCCGAAAAATGATCTACAAACTAAAATCAAGAGAGAAATAAAGTTGGAACCTACATCATCAGTTGAAGAATCGAATGAAACTAAAGTAGACAAACAAAAAGCAGCTAAACTAGAACCTGCATCTTCCACAGATGAACCCAATCAAACCTTCAACGATGTTCTGGCCAAAGGAGACAATACGGTGGAAGAATTCGAAAACATTTACAAAGACATAACTGCTCCTAGAGCTACTGAATTCGAATTGCTAGTGTCACAAGTAGCAAATGAAACCAGTGACAAACACGACAAAGATGAAGCTAAATATAATTTACGTAAAACCAAAACTAAAGTCGAAGACACTAAGATTGATAAAAGCAAAGATGAAGAAATATTAGCAGAGAGTCACGCGAAATGTGAAAGTAAAGTTCGTAAAAGACCTCTCAGGTTACGACGGAGGAAAAATCAGGATGAGGACAGTGATGACAAACTAAAGGATATCGTGAACTTGCAGAGCGAATTCTCTGACGTCACTATGGGCATGCCTGCTCCTAAAAAAGACGTCATAGATATACCGTCGCCTGAAAAGCGTACGGAAGAGAACCAACCCCCTTTATTCGAAATACAGAGTTGTCCTTCCAAAAGGTCAGTTCATATTTTGTTGCAAACTCCTTTAGTATTGGGCATCTTTCTTTTACTTCTTTTTAAATCTTATCCTCTTCTCTTTCTATACTTTTGTCTATAGGCAAGTTAGAAATTCGAGGCGCCTTCAACGAGCTAAGAAACGACATGACTCTGAAACATAATAGATTAGGTTTTTACTCCTTCCAAGTAAGAGGTTTTGTGTTTTTCCGGTGATAGGGGTTTGATGCTGTCTAATATGTGTGTTGGTGAGGGTAACCCTAATGTCTGAAAGAAAGGTTGTGGTCAGATGGGTATACGGGAAGCTGTTAAAGCTTGATTTATGTACTTTTGAGCCAAAGTAAGCTTCATCTAGCCACAGCCTAAAGAGAACATGCCAATAAGACGCAACTTGTATCATAAACATTTCTTTCTCCTCAGTGTTACGCGCAGTCGACGCAAACTGTTCACCCCTCGTGCGGAACCTTTGGAGGAGTCCCTCACTCAAACGGGGGACAGCAACGAACGTATCTACGTTCCACGACCATCCTACCACCGTCCGAGGGCCCGCCGCAAACTGTGAACTAAATGAACTGCAGTCTTTATCTACATTAATTAATAATATAATATTATCAAATGACTATAGAATGTATCAATAAATATGCTTATCGGTTGGAAGGTTTTATTTTCTGTCAAGTCACGTACTTCACCGATTGATTTCGGGCTTCACTGATCACACAATAGGAAATCAAGTAGAATAAGGGTCAGCACAGTTTGAAATAAATTAGTAATTAAAAAAACTACAACTGAAATAACGTGCAAGTCATGATTCCCTAATCCCAATGGATTTAAAATTAGCAGCGTAAAATATCTCGGCAGTTGACTGCGCTGCTAATAAGGACAACCATCTTGGGGTAGAGGTAAACTACGATAACTTGGCGCGTCGCTCCACAATTCAAACATTTGAAAGTATTTACAAGACGTACTGAGATCTGAGACGGCTCTCAAAACAAAAACAAATCAGCGTGTCATTGTTGCTTGACTAGCGGCGTCATAATTACTCATTATTATTGAAATAGTACTAAGGAGGGGCGCGCCATGTTATTATAATAGTTTATCTCTACCTGCGATAAACATTATTAGACTGGTTCAAAGTCTACCAAAAACTTGGCAAACATAGAGCTATATGGTGGCAAAGCACAATGAACGGTACCGTCAATCAAGACTTGAGAAATTATTATACCTACTGATAAAATAAAATTGATGTAAATTGTTGTTTCTGAACGTTTAGTTTCATGTCAAAAATGGGCCGGGGCCGGGGCCGCCATTTTGCAAAATATTAGAACTGTCAAAGTTGAATGGAAAATACGACAGCAATAATAATATTTATTTTTCGTATTACATTATAACTTATTTCCATCAAATAGGTGAATATTATTAAGAAAAACAGTGTAATATAAGACAATGGCGACGGGTGCTCGCACCGCTGTGTCGCAGATATTGCGCAACAAAGACGATGTTGGTGAGGAGGAAGAGGAACCTAAAAAGAAGTCCAGGGAAGACTGGAGGAAGGCTAAAGAGCTAGAAGAGGCTCGTAAAGCTGGTACAGCACCCGCAGCTGTTGACGAGACAGGTATGAGCAATCTTTTTAATGTAACCTCCTTGAAACATTAACGTAAACAAGTTCAATCAATAGTTTTGTGATGAACGCGTCGTTCAAATAGAGGCATTTAATGTTAGTAGTCCACTGTTGAATGAGTGAGCGAATTCACATATGATATGAGCTCTGTTATGTGATATTTTGAAGAACTTAGAATAAATAATACCAAAATAAAATCTTCCCATCTCATTACTCTTATTGAAAGTTTCTTCGTAGCAAATTCCTATATTGTACACCATACACTAATACAATAGTAACACCTGTATATTACCTAGACGGAAACAGTCATATTGATTATTATCATCTTTTTTTCAGGCAAGGACATAAACCCCCACATTCCGCAGTACATATCCTCTGCACCATGGTACTATGGCACTGCTGGGCCCACTCTCAAGCATCAGCGTCCACAGGAGGACAAAGAGGGTGACTTTACCAGACTTGACACATACTACCATAAAGGGGTTGATACTGTGAGTATACTTGAGACTCCTTTCCTTTTATTTTATATTTAATAGTACTTCCTTTTCCTAGAAGGCTCCTCATAGAAGTTATTATGTCTAATCTACACTAATATTATAATGTTTGTTTGTATGGGGTAAACTCTGAAAGTGCTGGTCCAATTATGAAAAAACTCTCAGTGATAGAAAGCTACTTTGTTGTCAAGTGGCTATGTTTTATGAAAAACTTTTGACTAATAAGCAGAGGAAGTTATGGGCAGAAGCTAGCTAAGAAATCCCTCACTATACAATAAAACGTAAATAATTAGTAGCAAGGAGTTATTGACTACATGCTTCCATCTTCTTACAGACAAAAGTAGCCACAAAATACAGAAAAGGAGCATGTGAGAACTGTGGAGCCATGACACATAAGAAAAAGGACTGCTTAGACAGACCTCGAAAGGTAAGTTTCAAATTAATTTGAGCTTATTTCAGCCAAAACGATCTTAGATGACCATAACAAGTCATTTAAAAAATAGCTTGTTACAGTCATCTAGGTGGTCTAGGATGAGAAAAAGATCTATTTTATTTATATTAAAACATAAATCCAAGATTATTAACAGCTAAAATTCAACTAGAACTCGAGTAATAATAGGTATTTGAGTAACTATTATTTCTAGACATATTTTCCACAACTGTTCTTTCTATATCAATATTTATAACCATTACAGATTGGAGCAAGATTCACAAATGCTGGTATTGCAGCAGACGAGTTTGCCCAGCCCAACCTGAACCTCAGCTACGATGGCAAGAGAGACAGGTGGAATGGATACGACCCGCAGCAGCACAAGGCTATCATTGAAGAGTACCAGAAAGTGGAAGATGCTAAGAGAGAGCTCAGAGCTAAGAATTTGGAGCAAGGTATGAAATGAAGATAGAATTTATTATTAAATTAAGTGTAGTGTTTGTAAATTAAAATAAATTTACAGTTACTCAATTAATTTACATTAATTGATTTACATTTAAAAAATTAATTTACATTTAATTTATTAATTTGCCCTTAAAATAGAGTAAACACTATCGGTGGTTTTACATGTTCGATTATTTGATCTTATATTCTACTAGCTTCTGTCTGCGACTCATCCCTGCGGATTTTGTACTCATAATGATTCAGTGGATTAAAAATATTATAGCCCATCAACATCATATATTCAGAAACAATTTCGAACTGTATGCTTAACGCAGAGGATTTTATTCAGCATACATTTGCTGTACCCTTCATGGTACACTGGGGCCTGTTGCTTCATTTACATGAGTGTATCTCCAGGGATCCATTGGTCCCGGACCAGTCTAATATTGTCTTATCAGTGTTGTAACAATTTTTTTTTAAATATTTCAGATCCTACAGCTACAGAGGATGATGACAATGCTGAGGAAGATGAAGACAAATATGTGGATGAAGTTGACATGCCGGGTACTAAGGTAGGAGTACCACCTTTTACAATGAGTTTAATTTCATATTAAAATTCTGCTGAAATTGATATTTTGTTTTCCTCTAAATGGGATATAACATTTTTTATTAGTAAAGTTTTGCCAGCCACCTCTAAGAGTAGTTTAAATTGATAAATAACTAAAATGCAACAGCAATAGACTTGAAAATTGCATAGAGATAATACATGTTGCACGAAGTTATATCTTCCACACAATTTTGAAGTCTCTTTGTGACGTCTTTTTGTTTATTATTTATTAATAAATTAAAACTGCTCATGTTTGTTTGCGAGACCCTAACATTTCTTCCAAAATTCGCAATTAATACATGATTGTGTAAACACACGCATTGCAAAATCTACTTCAATCAAATCACAAGCTATACCATAAAATCTCCTTTTCCAGGTGGACTCCAAACAACGTATCACAGTACGTAACTTGCGTATCAGAGAGGACACAGCGAAGTACCTGCGCAACTTGGACCCCAACTCCGCCTATTATGACCCCAAGACGCGATCCATGAGGGATAACCCGAACCCTGTCACACAAGAGTAAGTTTATTACGTAAACTGCGTTACTTACATACAGTTTTAGTAGTAAGTAGATTTTGCTTGCAACTTCATTCTTTTGTCAAAGTCAAATACCCGTTTAACCCGTTGACTGCGGAAGTTCAGCCATGTCGCAAAATCTGTTTTTAGCTGACTTCTCTTGCCTATAAAGTATGTAACTGACAAACAGCATTATAGATTAAGTAGTTTTCTAGATATCGTATTTAGTCAGCAAGTGTATAAGCGACCTTTCGCTTTTATAAATATAGATTCTGGTATATTTTAATTAAATAAAATAGGTTTTTAAAAATATTTAAAAACCTATTTTACAACACAAAGTGTACGTGGATTTCATAATTATGGCTTTAGTTCCTTATTTAAAACTGATACTTTCGCTCCTTGCCAGTATTCAAATATCAAATAACCTTGTTTAACCCCCCAGGTCAGACTACCAGGGCGAGAACTTCGTCCGCTTCAGTGGCGACACCCGCTCGCATGCGGCCGCGCAGATGTTCGCGTGGGAGGCGCAGGCGCGCGGCCTCGACGTGCACCTGCTGGCTGAACCTACGAAGTTGCAGCTGTTGCAGAGACAGTATCATGATAAGAAGGATCATTTTAAGACACAGGTTTGTATAAAAGCTCAGTTTTGAGTGATTGGTTTGAGTATTAGTTACTGTGCTAAAAACCTTGAAAAGCGTTAAATTCAAAACAGATTAAGAAATATTGAGAATTAACAGTTTCTAAAGATAGCCTCTGTCACTCACCCTTCTCAGTTTCAAAAGTTAAAACAGGAAATGAGCGTATGAAAAACTCACTAATATCAGACTTTTTTCATAAATACCTAAATAATGAAAAAAAAAGAAACATTATCATAAAAAGTATTGCTTAATTACTATGTTAAATCAATGCACATTTATGGTTGCCACAGACAACAAGACTTTTCAAATTCACTTTCACTTTTCAGGTCAAACAATCAATTTTAGAAAAGTACGGAGGCGAGGAGCACCTGGCTGCGCCACCTAAGGAGCTGTTACTGGCACAAACAGAAGTGTTCACACGTTACAATAGAGATGGCACATTAGTGCAGGGGCCAGAAAAACAACTTGCTAAGTGAGTATTAAAAGTTGAATTATAATTTGTAATATACACATCAAAAGTGTCTAGGGATCAAGATGTATTTGGTAATAATAATATATTGATCCCTAGACACTTTTGATGTGTGTAGTTTAGAAACGCGCACAAAAGATCGCGTTCTATTTTTGAACTTCAAACCGTCTTGATACTTAATATTGGTCTATGTTTCACTCTCGAGATGTTATGCTATGTCTATGTTGTCCCAAGTTGTGACGTCACGATATTTCCAATTTGCAATTAGCTGGTCCTTTGTAGGTTATAGAACATTCCATTAAAAATGTGTGCACATATTTTCAGGAGTAAATATGAAGAGGATGTACTAATAAACAACCACACGTCTGTCTGGGGATCGTACTGGCATGAAGGACAGTGGGGGTACAAGTGTTGCCATTCTTTTATAAAGGTAAAAGCAGTTTCTTTTTTATATTTATTAATTCTAATGTTAAAATTACGCTTAGAAATGGAAAAGAAAAAAAATCATATAGATTTATATTTTTTTCTAATTTATCAATTTATATTTTTAGATGTCATACTGTGTCGGCGAGGCAGGCAAGTCCGTGGTGTTGGAAGTGACTGAAGACAAAACAGTTGCTGCACAGGAACACACAGAGAAGAAAGAAAAAGGTATAATATCTTTAATAAAAGTTTTTACAATACAGGCTGACTTATAATTCACTGCGCATGGTTATTCATTTCTATGGGACTAAATCTAAAATAAGAAAAGAAAATTAGCAGTTTCATACATTTGGTTATCAGTCTTTAAAAATCAGCCTATATAAAACCAGAACTCCTCTATTAGCCACTAAAAAATAACTAAATCGCCCACTCGTATTACTTTCCACAGATAAAGAAAAATCTGACAAATCCTCATCCTCTGAATCAAGTTCAGACAGCAGTTCTTCAGACTCAGAGAAAGAAATAAGAACGAAAACAGAGAAGACTAGCAAGAAGAAGAAGAACAAAAAGAAAGCTAAGAAGAAAAAGAAGAAGGAACTGAAGAAAGAGAAGAAGGAGGAAGATAAGTTGAAAAAGGTAATTTAGAAAGCAATTTTTTATAATTATGATATTTTAGAACTAGCCTAAGGAGAACAGAAAATGTAAAGGGAGGCCATAGGAATACTACAAGCTATAAGGACATGAATAAACCTCAAATCACCACAAAAAAGACACTTACTTCTTTCTCTATTTTTTAGAATTGATAAATATTCATGCTGATGGGGTACCATAGGGCTAGCAGTAGCTAACTACTAACCCTATGATAGCATAGAAACATTAACACATCAAAAAATACTATGAAAAAATATCTATTTCAGGCACTAGAAATGGAAGAAAGGCAACAAAAGCGTGCAGAGTATCTCCTTTCGGTTGACGAGAGGAAACGCCCGTACAACAGTATGTTCGATGTAAAGGCACCAACGGAAGATGAACTAGAGGCGTACAAGATGAAGAAGAGGCGAGAGGAAGATCCTATGAGCCAGTTCATATGACCATCCATTTGTAAATAAGACCAATAAATTATAAATGAACCTAAAACTGTCTGTTTTTGTCACCTTTAAATGAACTAGTATTAGAAATCTGAATCAAGTTGAGTGACTTCCTATGTGATGAAAAACATAACACAAAAACTCTGTTGTTTACCTTCACGGCGTGAATCATTAGGTTTTTAACCAGTGAGGTCATAGTGTGGCAGACTAGTAAATTCCGCTGCCCAATGATTAAGAAAATTAAGATACTAGTCAGTGTTGTCACCCCCAAATATGATAATTAATACTATTTTTTTTTATTCGTTTCGTATAAAGCTTCGACTCATTTGTATGGGTAGCACGTAAATTATATAATTAATAAAATGAAGCTTAGTTTATTATTAAAAACTAAATTTTCAAAAAAGAATAAATTAGTTTGACGGGACTGAAATGGCGAACTATGGTAGCTTTTTAAATTCGCTAACGCCGCCATATTTGTTAAAATGTCAAACGATGTTTCACTCTTGTCATTTTTCATTTCCTTTTTGATTAGTGGACCGTCCTATTCATAGTTTTTGTGATTGTTACAATAAATAAAATACAGAGTTATGATGGCTGAAGACACGACAGCCGACGCAACGAGGCGACTGAACGTGAAGAAGCAGACCCTGGATGATGCCTACGCGGCACCGGCGAACTTCCTAGAAATCGACGTCGTGAACCCAGTCACGACCATGGGAGTAGGGAAGAAACGTTACACGGATTACGAAGTTCGCATGAGGGTAAGCTGTCGACTCTATTATTGTCATATAATTAGATTAACGGCCGCTATAGACGCGACAACGTGAATTAGTGGGCGTATCTCGGACGGACGCGACGGTACGCCGATACGATGAGATAATGCTAGCAAACCAAGTTTTTTGCTTTCAGACGAACCTGCCAGTGTTTAAAGTAAAAGAATCAAGCGTCAGACGGCGGTACAGTGATTTTGAATGGCTTAGAAACGAATTGGAGAGAGACAGTAAGGTAAGTCCCATGTTATTTGGTAATTGATAATGAATGTGTGTTTTTTTGTCTGTTATCGGCGAAAAAAAATGTTTATTGATACGTGTGAATCATAATTGACCAGTCTCTGTATTAATTTGATAACAGAATTCGCCTTTAATGATGTATGTTTATAATTTTTTTTGCTCTATTTTGTTATTTTATTACTGGTTTTGTTTACAAAATATCGGTAAAACTGTGTCCGTTGTAGTTTTGTTTAATTTTTAATAAAGAAAGGTCACTGAACTGTCGACATTCATACAGTTGCATGCTGATTGTGGTCGCTACATTGAATTGGACAGTGAATCGAATGAAGAATGTACCTACCTTAGGAATGCATTTTATTGTAATTAACTTAATCATAAAAGATCTTACACTGATAGCACATTTGAAAAGAATCTAATAGTCATACAGTTTTCTTTATCCACAATTTCGCAAGGTCTACTATTCTTGTTTAGGTGTAAGCCTCATTGATTTCAAAGTAAACTATGAGAATACAAGAAAATTATTAGAACTGGTTATTGTCCGGTTGTCATATCCCTTGACTGGTTTTTGGTCTTTGAACAGAATAAAAAAAAGATGGCTGATTTTGTATTATAACAAGTATGACTCACTACTCTTTAAATTCAACTTTAGCTTTATAATGACATGAAATGTGGGTTTAATTATTTCCAGCTTACAAAATAAACTTAATTATTTTCTTAAAACCTGAATTTGCACATAATGAACTTAATTTTGTTGTTATAATATGCTTATTTAATTAATTGTAGATTGTCGTCCCACCTCTACCTGGAAAAGCCCTCAAAAGACAGCTACCATTCCGCGGAGATGACGGTATTTTTGAAGAAGAATTTATTGAAGACCGTAGAAAAGGTATGTATGTTTTCCTTATTATTTTTTTGAACTGTGTCTTTAAGATGTTGAATTTTCTTTAAAAGTAAGGCAGGGTTATATTCTATTGCAGGGGTCACCAATTAGTTTCGGTCGGGGTCCGTTTTAAGAAATGAAATGACCATCGCGGTCCGCACAACATTTTATAGAAAAAAATATTTATTAAACAAATGTAATTACAGAAATAACAAAGGTATTTTTTTTATATCAATGAGAAAAATGACACCGCGACGATCCAGGGGATACATATTATTATATGACGTACTCTGTAGTGCAAGTTGCTGTGTGCTCGCGGTCCGCCATTTGGTGACCCCTGTTCTATTGTATTGTTTTATCAGCGACTCGCCCCAGCTTCGCACGGGTGCAATTAATTATCGTACAATATTAATCTGTATCTTAAATCACTCAATATATCGGTGAAAACCACATTAAATTAAAAATTTGTTGCATAGTTTAAAAGATCTAAGCATACAGACTAGGAAGCAACTTTATTTTATACTATGTAGAGAGCTGGTGTTTCCACTTCTTGGTATGAATTTTTCAAACAAATTAGGCAGACTTCGTTAATTAGTCAACTTTAACCTTGACTCTTGATATTTACATAGAAAAGAAGTAGCAAAGCCATACATTGTCGTAAAGACAGGAATAGTTTTTGGTCTTAATTAAATTATTACAAAAATTAGCTTAGCCTTCACCCATCTTTTATTCTTAGTATTAACTAGCTGTCCGCCGCGGTTACACCCGCGTCTTTGGTTACTGCTCCGCTCCCGTAGGTCGTAGCGTGATGGTATATAGCCTATAGCCTTCCTCGATAACTAATCTATCTAACACTGAAAGAATTTTTCAAATCGGACCAGTAGTTCCAGAGATTAGCGCGTTCAAACAAACAAACAAACACTGCAGCTTTATAATATTAGTATAGATTACTTGTAGCAGTGTTCTCTGAATGGCAATGAAATTAGACTTCATTAACACAGCCATAAGATTGTTTATCCTTCTTCTTCTACGAATATTGACCTGGTATTATTGATCTAGTAGCAATATTGCACATGCATGTAATACAAATGCTTTACATAATTGCAACAACACACATGAACACGTTATGATAATTATAATGCATTATTTAACATTTCAATGACTAAGCAACAGGTTTTATCTGTTCAATCATGTTCAGGATTATTGTCTTGATTATAATGGGACGTAGTTATGCAAAAAGGAATCACAAAATCCCAAAATTACTTTTCATTACCCTTAAATACTCGAGACATAGTAACATTCGATATTTTTGTTCAGTCAAAATTACCCAGAGATAAAGAAAGATTATGACGTTTGCTTCAACTCATCATCATTATCATATCAGTAACGACGCCCACTGCTAGACAAAGGCCTCCGCCATTGTCCAGCACTCCCGCAGAACCGGTCATTGTGGCTATCTTTAGGGAAGCCCGAAGCCCAAAATTTTGTGTGTTGAATCCTTTTTCCATAATGACGTCTGACTAAATCAAACCAAACCTTCTTTAAGATCTTAGAATTTTGTAAGCCTAATATACATGGGGGTGGTTTGGATAGCCCAAGAAGAGAGGAGTCCAAAATTTTCGTTTGGACGTCCTTATCTGGGACACCCTGTACGTGTGTCTTTTAGCTTATTTCGTACAGCCGACAACAAACGTCCATTCAATTATCTATCTTCTCTATATTTTTTTAAAGTACCTAATGTACGCGAATGTGCTACGATTCCAATTACTTTGGCCAAGTACACAAATACTGCACATAATCTGTTAAGAAATATTATTACAATAGTAAAATAATACTGTGTAGGTAACATTTAGTGTCTTTCACTAGTGGCGTAAATAGTTTGAAAGGGTGCCAATATAAAAATAGTTGATACTCATAACAAAAATGTCCCATTTAAAGTAGCATCAATAACGTATTGAGAATAGGAAGTAGTTAGTGGGCCCATTTCTCCCTTTGTATGCTGTAGGTAGGAGGAAGCAACGACTTTAATATTGTTATGGTATAAATATATTTTGTTGCTTACGGTTTTGATTCGTTTTAGACAAAAAGTTACTTAATAACGATAGTTATTAGGTAGAAATTCGATGGATAGATATTCCTAAAATAACTGCATTATATTGATATTCTTTTTTTAATTTAAAATGCAGTTTGCTTTTGGTTTATCGTGAAAGTACCAATACGCTGTTGATATAACGATAGCGCTATAACGATATTTGTTTAATGTCATAATGAATGGAATATAGTCATCCTCATTAGTGTATTACTAGAAACTGACTAACCTCTTGCATTATTTGTTGAAGAATTAATTTCGAAATATGTTTTTCAATTCGTGTATCAAAGTTGACGCATGACTGACAAAATGAAAAGTCTTATCAATTAAAAGTTCAACACAATAAAATTACTATTGAATTGTATGCCTACCGGTATTACTTCATCCTTTCCCACACAAACATAAGTATACGATACCACTATTGATGCCTATACCGATATTACTATTGATGCCTAATTGTCTGCTGCCTAACTTTTAGTTGACTGAGGCAACTAGATTACATTTTTTTTTCTTGAAAATGTCATTCGAAATTATATTTTAATTATCCAATTGAAACGGATAACTTTATTTTATGATACCTACTTAAATGTTGGTCGCGAAATTCAGATGCGCCATACCATACACTTCTGCCTATCACCCTTCTCTTTAGGCAATGTAAGCGTGACGTTATATTACTGCGCTACTTTGATGCCTTGCATGTTCCACTAGATTTATGTATATTGTACAGGCATTGGAAACTTTAATTGATATTGTCTTATGTTTGCGTGTATTAAGACCACGTATCAATAATTTTGATGAACTGAGATGCGCAGTTTGTTTTACTGAGGATTAGACTAAGAAGACCTACATTCGTAATATTTAATTGATTCTAAAAGAGTTTTCATGGAGTTTCTTGCTTGTTCTAATTCATAGGAACGAACGAGCAACTAGCGTCAACTTTGTGACCGATTGACTCCTTGACAATTCAAAAGTGCCTGTGTTTTTTTTTTATATAAAACAAATAAATGGTTTTACGTTAGAGTTTGAAAGACTGTTAGCGCTTATTCGCTCGGATCAACAACGAAAATCCAGAGCGCGGTAAAAAATCCAAGTTTAAAAAATCTTCCGTACGAAAAACTGTTCGTTTCGTCACACGTTGCATCACACTTGCCATCTTCTATACCAATATTTGCATTAGGATGATAATAAGAAATCCCGCGATATCTATGAATTATTAATATCCTAATATAAAATTCCAACACGTAATTTCGTGTCTTCAAAACCCAAATTATATAAAAGATTGATCAGTGTGACGTCACATAGCAATATTTACGACACTATTTTATCCTGCGATAAGCGGATAAAATACGCTATCTTAAAATTATCGCGAAAATAAACTTAAGTAATACTTATCTACTTTTTTTGTTTTAAAGTTTAGATATTTTTTCTTTGTTCAATATTTATCTACACTAATATAATAAAGAGGAAAACTTTGTATTTTTGTTTGTTTGTAATGGATAAACTCAAAAACTTTTAACCGATTTTAAACATTCTTTCACCATTAGAAAGCTACATTATCTGCGAGTAACATAGGCTATATTTTATTTTAGAAAAAATAGGGGTCGCGATAACAGACATACACGCGGGCGGAGCCACGGGCGACCGCTAGTTTACAATACGTCAGTAGATTATATTATCGTTTCTTTTATGATAAGCGATTGAATAATTGATCTAAGTTGTGTCAAAATGAGCTAACTGCTAACCCACAATCTCGCAATAATGTAATTATTTACGTCAATCCTCAATATGTCAAATTACTATACTTACAGCAGAAACAGGTATATTAGGTATACAATGTATGTATCTATACCTACTAATATTATAAAGCTGCAGAGTTTGTTTGTTTGTTTGTTTGTTTGTTTGAACGCGCTAATCTCTGGAACTACTGGTCCGATTTGAATGATTCTTTCAGTGTTGGGTAGTCCATTTATGAGGAAGGCTATAGGCTATATACCATCACGCTACAACCTACGGGAGCGGAGCAGTAACCAAAGACGCGGGTGTAACCGCGGCGGACAGCTAGTTTAAAATAAACCTACATCCAACTTGAATAATATATGAAATAATTGGTCCATTTTGGCAGAACAAAAGTTAATCGATGAACATCGTTAGGAACGAAGCCCTTAAATAATAGAAAGAGATAGGAAAGAAAGCCGTCTGGAGCATAACGCTTTTTTACTTATGTGATAATTTCTGCCAGTAAGCTCCTACTCCAAGCCACGTAGTTTATAGAACGTATCTACAGAATCTACTTAGTACAGAAATGTCTGTACCCCCTCCCCTCCTCCTTCATGAACAAAAAGCTGGCACTGTATCCAGCAGCAAGATCAAACTATATACATTTCAAACTCATGCTTAGAATAGATTTATAATTAATCAGCGTTAGATATCCAAAACCATTACAATTACTTCGAACAACACAACATCACGCCTGCAATCCCCGATGGGTTAGGCAGAGGTGTACCCATTAGGACGAAAAATGATGAAATTTTGGCGTGATTATGTTTTTGAAGAAACCTAATTAAACAAAGCCCAAAGAATTTAACAAATCAATGTTACAACGCAATATTAACAAAAGTACAATAACAGTGAATATGCTATTGTTAACACAATACGTCACGACATGACTGTCTATTATGTTCAACAGTACAGTTTCATGTTCATTACACATATCGCAGTTTATTACCCTTTCGCAATACATGTGTAATCAGAATCACTGATACGACGCCGTTAATAAATTAGTTTAATAATAATCAAACTATCCGGTACCGCGTAATCATGAAACTGGGCGGATTTTAATGATTTCCTTCTAAAATATTTTCGTGGAACTTTTTTTGCGTGTTTATCAATCAGTTTATGTCATTGGGGGCGTTATAGGAGCCTAATGCCATTCCCCCCTGGGGTGGGGGGGAATAGTTGAACTTTGGCACAGACACAATAAGTAACATCACACACACAAGTGGTTGCAAAAGATAGATCCAATTTTATTATTATCGTTTCATAGATCGGAAAAAAGAATCGGAAAATTTTATTAAGTATGTATGAAACTGTGAGTTGGCAAAAGAATTTCGGGGCTTATAGGAACCTATTGCGGTCAACTGTGTGCTCCAAATTTCTAGTAAAAAACGATGCCCGTTGAGAATCGAAGCCAAAGCTCTATCCTCAGCAGTCGACCGCTCCAACAATGAGGCAGTCAAAACTAGCAATATGAATGTACCTAGGTGCCAGAACT
This sequence comes from Hoplodrina blanda, assembly GCA_949316365.1. NCBI lineage: Eukaryota > Metazoa > Arthropoda > Insecta > Lepidoptera > Noctuidae > Hoplodrina > Hoplodrina blanda. The sequence goes on from OX438590.1 coordinate 1,627,475, forward strand.
AAGCCAGTGACCATCTTTAAATTAATTAAAATATGTATTTAATTGTTTTCAGGTCTAGAAGTATTCATCAACAAGATCGCTGGCCATCCGTTGGCGCAAAACGAGCGGTGCCTTCACATGTTCCTCCAGGATCCCACCATAGATAAGAGCTACGTCCCCGGCAAGATACGAAACACATAATAGACAATATTGGAACCAGATGCGAGCTTCGAACTTTAAAACAATCCTCCTTGTGTGTGACCGTATATTGGCCTATTTTTTTACCAAAAGGAGGTTCTGAACTCGTGTTTTTTTTTTAACTATCCTTGTTAAACGTGATTTTATGTGTAACCCTACTACTACAGAATATCTTCTCAATTTGCGTGGACTTTAGTAACACAGATTCTATTTATTAAATAAATGTGAAAATGTCCAATTAGTTTTGCTAAAAATGAATGTGCAAAATATAACTTATAAAGAATTTAAATAGTAAAAGTACAGTTTTGTAGTGAGATGTTAAAAAACGTTTGGATATGATAGGCCTGCTTGTCTGGTACAGTAGCGGTCATAAGTGCAGTAGCATGCTAAGGTTTGAATTGCTGTGAACACGGGGTGCAGGCCATACCTACATCTGTGTGTATAAGTGATGTATTCAAAGTTAAAGTCAAAGTCAAATCATTTATTTAATTAGGCCATTATAAGGCACTTTTGAACGTAATAACACAGTACCTACTTACATGTCAAAATTCGCACACGAAGTCGAAAGGTCGCAAGTTTAACCAAAGTGTCAATCGATTTGCTTTGTAGATTGCTACTCCACTTAAGACCGCTACTGTACATAGGAGTCGAAGGGTCTGTGTTGCAACAGTGTGTTCTATAGTAACGGACGAAGCTAAAAGACAATATATAATGTATTGAGTTCTGTAGATAGGCCAGTTGCGGCAAGTGAGTCGTTTTAAAGTTCCTCCCCGAATTTTATTGCAGTTGTGACGGAAAAGTATCAATACAAACCCTGCCTTCTAGTTTTTGTTACAAACACAATATGCAATAATATTCAGTGATTAAAAAAAATAAACTAATGCAAATTTTTGAGACAACAGATTAAACAGCACAGCATTCCACAGATTATATTTTATAATAATAAAAAAAAGTAATGCTCTTTTCATTTTTAAAAAATGAAACGTAAAGACTCGAGGTGCATAATGTTTCACAGATTAAAATGTATTAGAACAAAAATAAGTTATTGTTTAAATTATTGAGCAATATAATTAAAATTGTTGAAATTATTCGTAAATCGATCAAGCTCTTCAGTTGATCCGTGTTTTTTTGTGGTTTGCCATGTATATTTCGACATGTAATACATTATAAATCTCATTATTTTAATGTCTAATTCATTTTTATATAATTTCGTTAAGGAAATTGATTGTATTTATTGTGTGTTACTATATGGGTAGATGTAAAGATGTGTTAACGGCTGAGCAATTTTTAATAAAATTGTTAGTGCGTTGAAAGAGCGAAAGTTAAAAAGTAATCTGAATAACATAGATTGTAAAATAGTTATAGTTTAAAAAAAAACGTGTTTGTTTATTTACCGGGGTGAAAAGGAGTTTGGCAATATTATTTATAGAAATTGAAACGTTTTCAGATAATGATTGACACTGAGCCTTTGGTGTACAAATATGGGAAATGTTAGCTTTATATCACTAGCTATAAAGTGTGTCCATCACTAGATAATAATCGACTGTTTAGTTACAGAAGTATAATTTACATGTATTTTCGTTGTACACCAAATAAAATTGGAATACAATGTATTGTCTATCTTATTAGGATAAATAAATTTGCTATCATGTCATTGCGTGTTTTATTTCTATATTAGCCATAAATTAGCACACAATTGTCACTCAAAGTTTGTAACACGCTCTCATTGAGACCCAGCATAATTTATTTTGGTAGATTTCATAGGTACTCTAAGTACTAAGTCTTCATCATTTTGTTTTCACACAGGAGAGGAAACTTGGTACCTATCAAAAAGCCTCCTTATGAGCGCGGGCACCTCAAAAAGATTTCAGTGAAATCTTTTTGAGGTGCGGCGCCGCAACGCATCGTGTGCCCGCGCTCGACACGGTGAAATCTTTGTGGTGCGGCGCCGCAACGCATCGTGTGCCCGCGCCCTTAGGGCGTCCGCCTACGTCAGACTTTTTGTAGGACCGATTATCAGATCGGAGAATTATTTCATAGTTTTGTATGTCCGATTTTTGTAGGATATGTGCGTTACACTATTGCAATCAGTACATTTCATTTCTCCCCGACAAAAACTCGGTCACCAACTGTCTGACGTGGGCGTAGGCCCAAAGCTGCGTGTTGGTTGAACCTCTTGAAAGCTGAAAAGTTACAAGAAAAAATAATAAAATATTTCGGTCTAGCTTGCGATGTTACTAGCATGTAGAATATGAACTCGACAATTATTATTGTGCCGATAGTCACCAAAAGTTTTTGACCAACACTAGAGAAACTATCACTCAACAGCTGGGAGGAGGATCCTCACTCTCTCCGAAGGGTGGGAAGAAGTGGTAACACTCAATTCCCCAAACGCCACTGACCGAGCGTAAATATCGAAACCCTTGAATCAAATAATAAATCGCCCCCTATTACATGGGACTTAATAACTGGCGAAATGTGGGTGTACTAATGGGTCCTCTGCCTAACCCTTCGGAGATTACTGGCGTTATGTTATGGATGTTTATGTATGAATCAAATAAAAGACGCAATGACAAAATGACCATTATTTATTAAATCAGATACAAAAACTTATTGTACTCATTAGTCCGTGTGCTCTGACTTGCTCTCTCCCAGGAAGCGGCTGGTCTTCGCTTGGGGAATGGCGTCGTCTTGTCGCCACAGCTTCTGGCCTCTGATCTCGATTTCTTCATGCCATGCCTCTTGCGTCTTCCTATAAAATAATTGTATTTTATTTATCAAGTAGGCATTACCACAGCGCAACATAACATTAACCTTTTCACCGCCAGCGAACACAGAACGCGATGCCTCGCCCAGCGCCAAGCTATATGATAATAGTTAAAATGAAAAGGTGGCACGCTGGTGGCACGAAAATCCGGAACTTCTATTGAAGTCCGTTGGCGGTGAAAAGGTTAAGGCCGAAATCCCCGAAGGGTTAGGCAGAGTTGTACCCATAGTACACCCACATTTCGCCAGTTATATTTAAGTCCCATGTAATAGATAGGGGGCGAGCTTACCACAGATAATAATAATACCTTTTTTCAGGGGAAATCCTCAGATTCCCTTCACCAGGGGAATACTGAGGGTTATGTCGGCCTCAAAACGGGAGTGAGACGTTTCGTGATGTCCCATCTACCGTGTATTTTGTCATAAAGTAGTTAACAGAAAGTAAAGTAACAAGCGAATTTAAACCATGTGTTACTGTCAACTTGATCTATTTTACAAATGATGGTACGGGCCCAAACCTGCAGTTGTCTGTAAGCGGGCTGGTGTTGGGGAAGACGTTCTGCAGCAGAAGCAGGCAGGGCAGCACCACGACGGACAGGAACTGGATCTGTTCCGCCGGCTGGTTGATGCTGCGGCGCCGGTCCATCATGCTCAGCGGCGTGTAGCCCATCTCGCGCTCGCGGTCACCCTGGAGACATGGGACCAGTTGTAAGTGGAACGTGGAGGTTATTAAAACTTAAAATAATAAATATACGTAATAGAAAGAGAGGGAAGGTCATGGTCGCCATAACGCTTTTCTCTTACGTGACTATTTCTGCCAGTTACCTACCGCAAGCCGCGTTAAAAAACTTCGTTCTTAAAAGCCACCTAAGAAACAGTTTTCTAAGATATGAACTGGACTTTAATTCATGTTTGTTTCGGGGATTGTCAGTTTTAATACAATTACTTAAATTGAAGAAAGTATTCTACAAATCACAAACTTGGTCATAGAACTCTTAATACACCGATTCCGCAATAGCCTTCGATACGCCGAATGGTTTGCAACATCCGGACAGGTCGCTTGTCGTCATAAGTATTCCCTGGAAGTGAGTTATCCATATTTTAAATTTATATAAGCGATCATAATCAAGATCAAACCAAGTACAGTTACCGGCACGTAAGTTGGCAAGAGTTTTTGTAGTGGGGGAAGTGTGCGCACGCACAATTTTATACATTTTTATATGCGCAAACTTCCCCCACTACGAAAATCTCTTGCCAAGTTACGTGCTGGTAACTGTATCTACGTAGTTATGATTCTTTGACAAAATGAAGGTAGTTGAAAAAACACTCGGACTCAAAGATATTCCTCCGTTATCATCAGTCTACCCGTGACTACGGCTGGTGTAATACGTTTACAACATAGTCTCGTGAATTTATGAAAGAGGTATTGTAACTTTTATTTCTTATCGCAGTTATCTATCTATTTAGACTTTATTTATTCGGAAAATTCGAAAAATAACGACCAAATAAAGGCAGTTTTTGCGTTACATTGTTGAAATGACTGCATTTTGAAAATAATATCTATATACATAAAAATGAATCCCTGTTTCCCTTGGTCACGGCATCACGCGTAAACGGCTGGACCGATTTCACTTTTTTTTTGTTGTGTTTCGCAAGGTTAATTCAACCATAAGATGTATTTCAAGCCTTCAAACCTTGAGCATTTTCCGATGCATGTTATCATTCCAGTCGAAGACGTGCTCTGCCAACAGCGGAGTGAGTTGCGCCCTGATCTGGAAGTACACGGCCAGGTCCGTGCACAGGATATCGTACTTTATCTCGTCCATAATGAGTTCACGAGCGGCTGGCGGTAAGCAGCCTAGGACGTTTTTGTCCTGCAACGAAACGAGAAGTACACTATCACCCTTTCCTACTTCGAACCTCGAGGACATAGGATTGAAAAGAGAAGACACGAGAATGGTCACGATTGTTCTAACACTTTGTTTAATAAAAATATGTATCGGTGAAATGGTCCTCAGTTTATATCAGCACATAAAAGCCCAGACAGAGACAGAGATTGTTGCACGACTGCTCTTTACTTACCTCAATCATCTTCTTAGCAAGGAAGTAGTGGTGGTTCTCGAGCATGGACGTCCTGTACATGCTCGCGAGCGGATGCTTCACCAGCGTCAGGTAGTTGTTGTTGAAGCCGGGGTGGTCCACATCGTGGCACAAGCCTGACAGCATCAAGGCTAATGTCTGCAATGATCAGGCGTTAAGTTCACCTGCTAGTACTTCGAGTATTTTTTTAGGTGCAAAGGTCACGAAGGAGTTTTTGAGTTTAGATCAGAATGCTGCAACCTCTTTTTACGTTATTCTCATTAATCCTCATGTCTGTCAGACTCTTACTGACTAAAAACAACCCCGGTGTTCCCTTCCTACGCTTAGGGACGCGCCTTCCGAGATCCCCGACTGATTCTCAATACCCCAACAGAAGGTAGTTTTCGTTCGACTAGTCTGACAGATACCTACCCTAGCAAACACAGAGGATTAGGTACGTGTGACTTTGAAGTGCACGGTGAGTCGTCCAGAAACAAAGATAAGCCACTATAGGGACAAATCTTGTAGAATATCATCATCATTCTTCAGATAAGCTTCCAATTTACTGCTGGACATGCTTAGGCCTTTCCAATCGCCGCCATTTCACTCGATCCTCGGTCACTCCCATCCAGCGGTTACCGGTCACCAAAGCAACTAAGCTAAACTTTGTGTGCAATGAAGTTTTAAAAATCATGTCAATGAATACCTCATTCATACTAAAGTATCCGTTGTTATTGAGAAGGATCAGATACATGGTATGCGTGAAGCAGAAGGCATGCTCCGCGTTGTGGTAAGGGTTGTCCCTGTAGCTGCCGAGGACGGACAGAATGAAGTCAGCCATGGCGAACCGGTCGAACCCAATGTCCGCGAACGTTTCCGCGAACATGTACCCGACGAGGTCAGGCATGTCCGACTTCTGGCCGTCGGTTATGTGGTAGTCGAAACTGTAAAAATAGTTTTTTCTTTAAACTTAACCCCTACCAGGATTTTTCCTGAATCGTGGGTGCATTTACAAACATATACTCGGCTACTCGCATACACAAATAGCCGGAACAACTATCTCTAGGCCATACTAATATTAATTTGTTCCGTGCGTGCGGTAATCGAACAGCACGCAGCGCAGTAGCTAATCGATCAGTCACTGCGCCGTGTCGTAACTCGTAATAATATAGATATTTATGGGACGGTCACAGTAGCCCATCATTATCATTCAGCCGAAAGACATCCACTATTTTTGACAAAGGTCTCTCTAAAATATAGTCACAACGATCAGTTCTGTGACTGCATTGTCCAGCATATTTCCGCGAGATAAATTGAGCCGTATCATGCACTTGGGTCGGAATGGTATTGAGTTATCAAATGCAACAACAAATTTTTTATCTTCGATCCCATTGTTAAGTTGCCTTGTTGCTCTTCACCACCTTTGGTTGTCTGGTAGAGAATGCCTAAGGCATTAAGTCCGCCTTTGTACTTGTTTTGTTGCATAAAGGTTAAATAAATAAATACTTATAATATATATATATTACACGTACACATACTAGACTTGAAAAGGCCATAAACAAAATTATTGAGAAGTTATTTTCTCCAGAGTCCTTCTTACCTGCTAAAAGTGGCAGGTGGCGTCACAGAGTGGCAGGTTTCCATGAACTGTTGCAGGCTGTGTGAGCAGGGCTTAATGTGCAGGCCCATGAGCTCAGAGTAAACGCTGTTCATATTGTCCTGCAATTTATTATCATCAGCTTATTATTCGTTTTCGATCAATCATGAAACTAGCTTGTATAAAAACTACCCTAATTTTAATTTAGTTTAGTTCATTGTCTACCTGATGTCATCCAAATCTGTTCAGCGATTAGGCGTGATTAAATTACAAACGGACAAACTTTTACATGAATAATACCAGCCTATTAACTGCAAAGACTTCTCACACAGAGAAGACACGTGCATGATTGTAGCGTGGTTTCGTGCCGGGACACGGCGTTACTCTGAGCGTTAGCCGTTTCGCGCGGTAGTGACGCATATTTCTGTCTAGGTCATTATTTTGTTACAATAGGTATGTATTACCCCCATGTTTTGTTTTAGCCTTTTGTAAACAATGTATATGTGCGTTACTTTCTTTATTTTCTTTTATCTTTATTTTTTTTTCATCGCTTGCTCAAAATTGATTTGCGATTTCAGACACGCACGTATATTTAAGTATTAAAGTCAGTTTTCGGCACTGTGTTTTCCTTCACCAGTATCCAAGATACACTTAGAGATAAACAAATAGTGGCATAGGCCAAATTTTTACAAAACTATATGAATAAAGTTATATTGACATACATGGAATATCTTCCTCTGCTGCATGTTATAGAAGTGTACGATGAGGGAGCAATAGCTCACAAACACGCCAAATATTAGCTCGTCGTCCGAGTCAAACGGCTGTGCGTTAATTTTGTTCGTCAATTGGACCACACCTGTGAGACGGACATTTTCATTACGCTTTTTATATAAACTTGCTCAGTAACTATTTAAAATACGTGTTATAATAAAATTGACATCCATATTCAAAATTCATTTATTAACGATACGTTTGTGTTTGGGTCCCAATTTCAAGTTAATCGATCGTTCCTGTAGATTCGGAGAAAATTGGTTGCGACCGACACTCGAGTGATCCTATAAGGCAGGGATTTTAATTTTTTACAGTCATGGATCCCTCCAAAATTTAAAAGAGCCCACGGAACCTTTCCGAAAAAATTAAGAACGATTTTGTTTGTTCCAGGTTGCATGCTGCATATCTAATAAATTAGAATGTCGAATTGAGGACCCATTTTTGATAATGCAAGGAGCATGTGATCTTTCACTAGTTAAGTAGGCCGGTCAAGGACCTCGGCGTTAATATATCTACAGACATAGGCGTACCCAGGGGGGGGGCAGGGGAGGGCAGCTGCCCCCCCCTGGAAATCTCGCTTGGAGATTCTCGAAAATTACTTTGAAAGTAGAAGCGATTTGAATAAAATAAAAATGCATGCATAGTCTTTAGGTACTTTTATTTATTTAACTACCTATAAAGCAGGATCATTTGCGGCTGTTTTCCCTACACACTAAACTACATACACCTAATGATTCATGTAGGTGTGTTTGTGTAGTGTGTATGACAAAACAGCCGCGGACGATCCGACCTAAAAAATCTGACTTGCCCCCTCCTACGCCAGAAGCTGGGTACGCCCATGTCTACAGACCCGATAGGGATCCATGGAACACAGGTTAAAAAACCCTGCTATAAGAGTTCCGGTTTTCTAAAAACCCAGCTACAACATCGAAACGGGATAGGTAGATACCACAATACCCTTACCAATGACTCCATCCTTGTCCAAAATAGGTGATACCAAGCAGGATCTGACCACAGCGCCCGAAGTGGGGTCTATCTCCTTAGCAAACCGTGGATCTTTGTATGCATCGCGCACGTTCAGCGTTTCCCCGGTCCGTGCTACATGGCCTGCAGGTGACTGGTCGTAGCTTAAACTGGGAAATAAAAATTAGCATTCCAATGCAATGGACAGTTCTGTCAAGACATCCACTGCTGAACTTAGCGCTACGTCTAGCAGTGGATATCATATGTGGGTATCTCGTGGCCAGATCTTCGAATTGATTTCGAGTGGAGTTTCTTGCTCGCTCTTCTTCATAGAGGTCTACCTCCGTTTTGGAACGAGCAATTATTAGCTTCATCTTTCTTACTGATCGACTCCTTGACAATTCAAAAGTGCCTGTAATTGGTCTTATTGAAATAAATGTTTTGACTTGACTTATCACTACATAGTATAAAACAAAGTCGCTTTCCCTGTCTGTCTGTCCCTATATATGCTTAGATCTTTAAAACTACGCAACGGATTTTGATGCGGTTTTTTTTAATAGATAGAGTGATTCCAGAGGAAGGTTTATATGTATAATACATGCACCCGTGCGAAGCCGGGGCGGGTCGCTAGTTGATTATATAATGAAGAGCTCGACCATTTCATGAAAGGGAACATTGACCACTATAGTCACATCATGTGTGGTCTGTCCAGATAATTGAATACCCAACGTAAGAACGAACGACATTACGAAGAAGAATCATTCTTTCCCCCCAGAACGTATAAAAGGCACTAACTTAACTTTAAGCTTCTTCTTAGGCATGATGGCATTCTTCTCAGAGGACCAGCCGTCGTCCCACATGTCCGCTTGAAGTGTATCGCCGATGTTATCCTTGTCGATTATGTAGAAACTGCTGCGCATTGCGCCGATGAACGACTTTACCACTGTCTAAAATTTAAACCACCGTTTTGGATCGTAAAATTATTGTGATAAACTGTCAAGCGCGCCTGCTGCTGTGATTGCTTAAATTAATGATCAACAAACAATTTGTCACTTGGCACTTTGGACTAATTTTCGTTAGAAAAGCTGAAAGTAGCTCCCAAAGTCCCAATTTATTCTAGAACCATTTTTTCCCAGAAGCATATTATAGTCGGATCTATTTATCAGCTACTATAGACCAGATGCCTACTACAACTTTTTTGTTTATATTTAAATAGAAAAAAGACCAATAACATTTTGATTGTGTGAAGCTGCATACCGGGATGGTGGTTCTGTTTTTTTTTGGGATTAATAGATATTGAGGTCAAAAAGCAGTAAAAAGGTCACAGCAGTCCACTTCCATTATGAGCTGCTTTGTTAAGGATACTGCTATCGTTTTTATCTATATCCGTCGGGTAACCAGATCAGGTGAATGGAAAAAATCGTTAATCTTACCAGCATATCAGTTAACATGGTGTCAATAGTCGCCAGGTGACAGAAGTAGTCCTGCAACAGCGTGCGCAGTTCAGAGTTGAGGTGTGCTGTCTTCTGCAGCCTGACCCTCAATTGTGCCTGGTGGACTGCTGCGCCGGCCCAGCAAGCCACGCTTACGACGGTGTACACTACGTTCTGCAATGGATGATGAGGAGGTCCTGTGATTTTTTGGTTTTGGATATCTTCACAGTTCACACTGCGCGTCGTTGGTCCGTCGAGTTGCGAATACATAACAAAACGCCCGTATTTCCCAAAAGTGTAGCCAGTGTTAAGATATAGTACCTACCTACTTACACTGTAAGTTTCCAGTTATATTATAAGGGACCTACCTAGAAGTTGTTGGGTGCCAAAACCAAATAACACTTTGCCCGACCTGCAGTGCTATTTTGTAATTCTCTCTCGGTGTCAACTTGAGGCGCGGTGAGGTGGGAACATAGCTTGAGTTAACTTCACCTAAATTCATCGAGGGAAATTTGTACAAAATAAAAAGACAGGGACATAGATATGTGGAACCGAACCACCCAGCTATGGGTTTGCTCCTCGGTACGCTTAGCCGTAATGATTGCGACCACTCCACCAACGAGGCAACTGAAGCAGATGAGAGAAATATACAAAGAGAAACGAAAACACATCTCACGTCATCATAAGTCTTGTCGTAAGTCCTGTAAAGCTCCAATACAGCGTAGCAGTCGCCATCAGGCTTGACAACCGGCATGCAGAGCGCGACCTTGGCATCGATCCAACGCAGACCCTCAGAGAACCGCCTGTCTCGCGGGATGTCGTCAAGAAGGAGGAACTCCTTGGTGAAAGCTACATGAGCTGCTGCAGTAACGCCTTCACCTTTACGAAAAATAAAAATGAATTAGAGGCTTACAGAGTACAGCCTAGGTCCTCATTTAAATAGGCTGAGTAAACGAGCTAAAGTTATGAATTCGAACCCAGTTAGCTAACAATTATGTTTGTGATCGTACCCAAAAATAAAAGAAATTCATTTCATCCTGCTCTCAAAACGCCGAAAGACAACATGGTCAGCCTCATCCTAAGAACAGAAACAATGAGAACATCCATCACATCAGCACTGGACCTGCTTGGTGAATTACAGCCTAGAGAAGAAGCCTGTCTAGTTAGAATACCGGAATATAACCTATAGTTCAAGGCAGATGCTGATTGGCGAAATGAAACGGCATAAGAGAGTCTTGTCGAGTATTAGGTAGGTACTGTAGAGATTCTGGCGAATTAAGCTATGTTCAACCTTATTCCAAACAGATTTATATGATAAGCACGTTTTGAATAGGACTTGACAGTCAGTCCGCCATGACAGCTCACAGGCGGTTTTTACTTGAGTTCCAATGCGTATCCTTATATTGATAACAGCATTTAATTTCGGTAGAATAGAATAGAATAGAATAGAATAGAATATTCATTTATTTGCTCGAGAAAAAAGTACCTACATGTATCCCAAGGAGTTGAAATCTCCTACTCCTTCAGTATCTACAATATAAAGCTCAACTTACGAATAGTCAAGTTTACTTGGTGCCTTTCCGGAGTGGTCGTCTCTGGATGCATCAGCACTATTTCATTTTTCATTTTGTCTACTATGTAAACAAATACACCTGTAAGAAAAACCTGAATACAATATGCCTGTCTTGTTATCCTTTGAATATTCTTTTGGACTCTCATCAGCGCAAACAAAGCAGCAATATATGTTCAAGTAGGTCTGTGCTTAGAAATCATTAATTTATTTTTATTGAAAATAAACCAAAAGTGATAAAAAACAAATAAAGTGGACAATCGGATGAAAGGTACATTTTCCCGTGGCATTTATACATACATATACGCATATACCAGTGGTGGAGGTCGAGCGGGTGGTGCGAGAAATTACCCGAACCACACATTCGCTTGTGGCTAATAATTGGCGGTGGAACAGATGCCTTACGGCTAGAAAATAATCACCCATTACCTGAACTATCGGTGACAGTTTTCAAAACCATGGCGGTTTCGTACAGTAGCGAGTCCAGATCGATCGTGTCCTCTAAGAACACGTTGAACCTGTTCATGTCGAGGTACATTCCAGATTTTTCCTCTTCCTCTTTGACGCCTATATTCAAAGAACGGTGTTTATTTATTAAATTTTTTTGACTAAATTGTCTGGTTATATAGTAAGTACTGAGAACCCAATGTAGTACAAAGGCGGATTTAATATCTTAATTAAATAATTATGGAATGCAGTGCTACCCATAAGCCCATACTTCCAAGTTGTACCACTTCTTAGTCAGGGAACTCCTGACTAGCTTCATATTATAATCATACGAAGACTGGTTTAGCTCTGGTTATTTTTATATACTTTTACGGAATGTGTGTATGCCTCTGAACACCTCTTAAACGGCTAGACCAGTTTTGATAACATTGTTTGAATGGGTCCCTGGATAGTACTTAGATTATCAATTGGACCCGGAAGGTAGCCGTAGCACTGGTCCCGTGCCCTGCCGGCCCAGAATAGCACCGCCCTAATTCTTTCCACGGGTGTCGTAAGAGGCGACTAGCGATATGTAGGTACCAGGGGGCGGGGCGGGCAGTAACGCCTCTTGTAGAACTGACTCACCACCGTAACTACGATCGCCAACCCGCCTGCCAAGCGTGGCGATTACGGCAAACTACCCCAAACATGACAGACACAACATTTAATCGGCCCCCAGTTCCCGGCTGCACCCGTTGCCCTTGCTTACGGTAGCGGCCGCGTAAGTGGCGTGGCCCCTGCCCGGCTGCCATAACAAACGGCGCAGAGTGGGAAGGCCCTCCTCGAGGTGAACTGACCACCTGGATGCGGGAAGCTCAGGACCGGCCTAGGTCCAGCAATGTAGGTATGTCGTTCGGCTGATAATTATGATGATGATGAGGTAGTGCTGCCAGCCTTCGGGCAGGGCAACGTCTGTGATGAGTCTGAAGTGCGGTGTGGTCACCACAATACAGTTGTTAGGTACCTGCAGGGCCTGATCTAAGGGGGGCCAGCCGGGCAAATGCCCAGAGCTGCAAAAATGAAGGGCGGCAAAATTGAGGGTGCTGGGCGGATGCACAAAGTCCAACATACTCTCATGAATTTTTGTATACTTGTTTAGAAGCCGTAGTAAACTAACGTATGTTAATATTATAGAATTAAAACAATATCACTTAAATATCATCCCATCTTCGGAATAGCAGCTCTTGAGATAATATTATTATATGGTGTTAGTGCAGCGAACATTACTTTTGCCCGGAGCGGCTAAATAGCTAGATCAGGCCCTGGGTACCTGCCAGGTAGGTTCGACCATGTGTTTTGGCGTTTACCGTTTACAATCATCCTTTCAATTTCGGTTGTAGAGGGTACGGATGTGGTTGACTTTTCCTTAGCACTGAAGTTGGTTGTCGAACTCAGGCCTACCACAGTACCTAGTAGGGCCAGAGCAATTTTCATTAATTAATTGATAATGAACTAAAACACAACAGAAATAGAGTTGATAATTGTGTAATTGCGTGTGCGGAGTTGCACTCAATTTTCAATTCTAACTGTTTTGTACTTTAGTTCATTTTCAATTAATCAAAAAAACTGCTCGTGTACATTGCTACTTGCACTAACCCGTATTCTTTATAAGGAGAATCTACAATAAGTATTGTTAAAATTATAACCTTTTCGTTCGATTTGCGCATAAGGTGCTATGACCCTCCTCGTGAACTTGTCCAACTTTTCTGAAGGCACCAAGAAGTGCGACTGAGTCGTATTAACTATACTAGTTTTTGAACCTGGCCCCGCCTTTTTTGAGGACTGCATGATTGTAAATTAGTTTACTAAAACTAGATAAATACGAAATAATTGATACAGTTTGTTACAATAAAAATAAGACAGTTGTTAGCTGTATTGAATTAGTGATTGACACTAACGACAGCAGCTGTCAGTTCTATTTTCAAAAAAAATATGTTGTCAGTTACATTGTTCAGCCATTTTCTTACCAACCTTTTTAACCGACTTAAAAAAAAGAAGGAGGTACTATGTTCGACTGTATGTATCTTTTACTTATGTACCTATATTAACCGATTCCTCCTCCAATTGTCGAACGATTTTCAAGGTTCGTTTTTTTCTTTTTTTTTTCAAGGTTCGTTCTTGAAGTGGTCCCGGATTCCTTCAAGAATTTTTCTGAAGAAGTTAAGATTTATTATTGCGAAACAAGCGACTGGAGATGAATATGTATTTTAATAATTGAAACACCAAAGTTTTTTTCGAAAAGTTCATGTATTTTCGATTTCATCCATACAAAATAACTTACTTAAATACAATAATATGTACAAGTCAATTGAAATAAAACCTAACATTGCAGGAACATATCGCAACTTACAAAAATAAGACTGTAGCTTATCATAAGCGAATAAGTTACCACCTATGGGATACAGACACCATTTTGAAAAACTACTCAAATATTTACAAACAATAATTATTTTATTTAATTTGGCTGCATGATTACTTTTTAAATTATAAAGTAATAAAAATCCCATGAATTGTAACTCAATAATCCTTATTTAAATCTAACCTTAGCCTAAACATTTTTTACAAAACCGTCACGACATTATCATCTGTGGAGATTAAGGCGTTAAACAGACAGAGCAACTTTGATGCCCGTATTGCAGCAATAGGCAACTCACAACAAAAGCTAGTCCTTAATTAAGTCCTCGAGTGCCGGGTACAGGGGCGCGGGGTTAGGACGAGAACAGGGACCGGGAGAGGTGCGGGCAGCGGCCGCTCGTAGCGTGATACACAATTTAAGAGGCGAAATGTGCACTGAACAGTTTTTAACATATGTGACGTCACAGTGGTAGCGGTTTAGCTATACTAGCTGTTTACATAAAGAAACTGCGCGGACATAGCAAGTCTAGTTGCGAGTTTCGATAGTCGACACAGTTTTCAGTTGATGACAGAATCAGTTTCAAATTGACACAACTAGCAACTGTCAAAGTACTAGTTGTGTTAAGTTGTTTCGCCAATCGTTAATCGTAACGCGTCGAGCGTTTTCACTACCTCTCCAGTACCCCGCAGCGCAGTCGCAGTCATACTGACTGAAAAGTTTATTTAGTATTGCGGCAACCGTAAACTGGGACATTTTGTTACTGTAACTGGCCCCCTTTTTTATTTAACTTAAGTTTATTTAACTTAAGTTGCTCTGTCTGCGGAGCGCCTTAGTAACGCGTGTGTAACCACAAAGACTATTAGGGTAATTTCACATTAGCGTTTTCCCAACGTGGTAACACAGGCGTACGAACGTGCAACGTTACACGTTACACGCTACACGCTAAATACAAGTACGTATATGATATGATGGTAAAATGCTTTATTTGTTAACGGTTGCTGTTTCGACTAATTTTAAAATAGGTATATTCCACACAGAGTTTTAAAAGACCAAACAGTGAAAGTTCTACTATTGATTACAAACATTGCAAACTACTTTATTTCAAATACACGTTTGTATTCAACATTTAGCAAATTTGATTCAGTATATTTTTTAACACTTTTTGCTTTGCGTCGGGCGATTAATGATTTAATTGATTAATCGATAATGAACTTAAAAAGACAGACACAGAGTTGAACATCGCGTAACTGCATGCAAGAAACGGGGTGTAAGACATATAAAATAGCCGCCATTAACTACGCATAATACCCATTAAAATAAGTAACATTGAACAAAATTACTGCTGGGAAACTACTTTTATTTTTAGTGTGAAATATCATCATAAACAGGTATTGCACTCAATGCACGCAACACATTGTGCTTTCGAATGCATCCAACAATAAAGGCTTTTCAAAAATGTTGGAAGTTTAACCTTCAATATCTCTGTTACCAGATGTTTCCCAGGTATGATCCAAAACAACACTAATATCGCAGTCATGGGAAAGCCGTGTAACTTCCGACTTCGTTTAGTGTCGTTTTACATCCGTTACAAATGTAACGCGAAATAAATAAAATCTGCTCGGGCATTGTTGCACCGTCTGCGTTTACCCTAACGCAAAACGTATCTAATGGTGCTACGGCGTAGCTTGTACTGTGCTACGGCGTAGCTAGTATTGTGCTACGATTGCGTAGCCTACGGGATATTTTAGTAGTAGAGCAAGAGCCCATGAGGGCCAGACCTTCGTTATTTTATAAAAGCTGAAAGTTTGTCAGCGCATGCTCCCAACACAGGTAAGAACTATGCACGAACGATGAAGTTTGGGTAACGGTTGCTTTGGCAGGTACACGGTTCTAAAGGTGTGACAAATTTAAATCTACTTTCGTCATTTTATAAAGGCTGATTTTTTGGTATTACCTTCAGAATTTTATTAAAAATCACGTCATTCATTGCCAGACACTTATCATGGTGGAAACCCCTTGCCAGACACCCTTATTGTTCATGAAATTATAATTCTACTTAAGTTATAGTAAAAAAAGCTGATTTTTACTTATGGGATGTCCGGTAATTAATAGATTACCATGAAATGGGTCATGGTAGAACTAAATGGCCATTCCGAAAAAAAAAAAACAAATAAAAAAAAACAAGTAGTAAGTACATACCAAAGATGGGCTTTTTAATACTAATCGATGTTTTTTGTTCCCGTATTTTACATTCTTAAGTACACCACGACCACGAATTAATGAATTCCATCGTTAGAATATGAATCGTTAGAGTATGAATAGTGAATTATTGCTATTCGTTTACAAAAGGAGTGAAATTTAAAGTTTGAGAAATTGGAATATTTCATCATCTGCCTGGCCTTTTCCCAACTATGTTGGGGTCGACTTCCAGTCCAACCGCTGCGTGCAGCTGAGTACCAATATTTTACATGGAGCGACTGCCTATCTGACCTCCACAACCCAGTAACTGGGTAATACGATACCCCTTGGTTAGACTGGTTGTCAGACTTTCGGGCTTCTGACGACTCGTAACGACTGCCAAAGATCCACGTATGACAGCCGGGACCAACGGCTTAGCGTGCTTTCCGAGGCATGGATTGATGTCAGTAATGTCTACAAAAGAGACAGGTATGCAGGGTCGTCAGATATAGTTGAAGTTTTCTTAGAAACCAGTGGATATTCTCAAATCTGATTTCATTTAAGATGTAGATAATAAACAGTTCCTTAATTATACTAAGTTTTAACCGAAGCCATCCATCGGTTTCTAAGAAAACTTTAACAATATATTCGCTTATTTTCTATGCGGTGGCTAACATCCTTAAGACAGCCCCAATAGAAAAAAAACACCACATTTTCAAACCCACAAGTCCCATATCAGGCTATGGGACTTGTGGGTTTGAAAATGTGGTGTTTTTTTTCTATTGGGGCTGTCACAATAAAAAAAAACGATTGAATTCATTAATTCGTGGTCGTGGTGTACTTAAGAATGTAAAATACGGGAACAAAAAACATCGATTAGTATTAAAAAGCCCATCTTTGGTATGTACTACTTGTTTTTTTTTATTTGTTTTTTTTTTCGGAATGGCCATTAGTTCTACCATGACCCATTTCATGGTAATCTATTAATTACCGGACATCCCATAAGTAAAAATCAGCTTTTTTTACTATAACTTAAGTAGAATTATAATTTCATGAACAATAAGGGTGTCTGGCAAGGGGTTTCCACCATGATAAGTGTCTGGCAATGAATGACGTGATTTTTAATAAAATTCTGAAGGTAATACCAAAAAATCAGCCTTTATAAAATGACGAAAGTAGATTTAAATTTGTCACACCTTTAGAACCGTGTACCTGCCAAAGCAACCGTTACCCAAACTTCATCGTTCGTGCATAGTTCTTACCTGTGTTGGGAGCATGCGCTGACAAACTTTCAGCTTTTATAAAATAACGAAGGTCTGGCCCTCATGGGCTCTTAGGCTATAGATTTTCTTTGTAAGTATTATATTGAAACCGATTTATTTTTATACCAGATCTATCCACATATTTTCATGATTTTCTTCAACGTAGGATGAGCTTTGTTAAAATTACTTGATCTTATTGGCAGTGTTCAGTAAAGCCTACTGCATGTCTGTTGCATTTCACGAACACGAGTCGGTCATTAGATTTTAAACCTTATGCCGACGACATCAAATATACAATTGTTTATTTTTCCAAAATTTATTTTTTGAGTTAAACTCATCGAATTTGAATAACGTGTATTTTTTGCAAGTGAAACCTATATCTACAATATGTATTTGTATTTTCTGTGTTATTGTTAAAACATGGCACTACTTTATACATATAGACATTTATAGTGAAACATGTTAAAAATCCAAGTTATTATGAACATCTATGAATAAAAGGTACCTAGAATGTCTATGGTGGTCGGCTACTTTTAACACTCAGAATTGAATAAAACACACATTTATATTAGTAGTTAGTTTAACAAAAATATTTTAACTTTAGGTTTGACCCTAGTTTTCGAACATAAAAAATAATGTGACAAATTGTCAAGCCCTTTTGTATAGTTGACTGAATAATCTACGTAACTTTGGATCCCCGTTTACCCCCTTATGGGGTGACTTTTGGCAAAATCCTTTCTTAGCGCATGCCTACGTCATGACAACTATCTGTGTGCTAAATTTCAGCACAATCCGTTCAGTTGTTTGAGCTGTATGTTGATAGATCAGTCAGTAACGGTTGCCATATGTATACAACGTGTAACGTTAAATGCGCAAAACCTCAGACACCCCAACTGATTTTTAATTAAATTGACCTATTTCAGAGAAAAAAAAAATAATTAAAACAAAAGTAAAGGTTTTATGTGCTGATTTAGTTTTGCTGGCAATTCTGATCGTTTCTTGCGTCTGCGACGACGCTCTAACGAGGGAGAAGTCGTCACCGGGCCGCTGCGCGCCGGATGGCTTGACCTACTAATAAATAGACGCGGCAACGTTTTTAATGAAGATTTTTTGAAAAATGTGACCTATATTAAAAAGTGGTTCAATTGATTTTGCTCGTTATTCTGATCAAACTATTTTCAGGTTTTGCGCATTTAACGTTACACGTTGTATAGATTACCAGATTAATGAGAAATAGTATACACTCTATAATATCACGCTAAGACCCACAAGAGTGGAGCAGTTACCCGGGTGAAAAAACTCAAACAGACGAAGTCGCGGGCAGATGCTAGTCAACAATAAACTGTAGTACCTTATGAATGCTTGATAACTTATCACATTAACTTTCTTTCGAGAAAACAGTTGTAAGGCTGCTTGTTGCTTTTGTAAAACAAAGGATTTGTTCAGTTACCTACAATTTCTTTTCAATAATACATTCTATTTTGATTCCAAGAAAGAGTGGCGACTGTGTGGACCAGCGATATTGTTTGTATTACATAATTACATTCTGTTATACAGCATGTACCTAACTTATAAACTAAAATGTACTTTTGAATCCATTTATTTATTTATTTAAATAATGTAATGTATGTAAGGAAACTGCTGGATGAGGGCAGCAGCTCTGGACCGGTCACTGGCTCTCTTTAAGGGGGAGGCTTATGTCCAGCAATGGATGTTGTTTGGTTGATATAATGATTAAGGGCATGTTAATTTTTTTTTTTATTATACAGGGTAATTGAAAGTTTACCCGAAACCTGAAAAGGGGTCATTGTACTCATCATTATGAACTACTTTTACTATGGGACCAACCTTGAAATCATGAAAAAAAATCAGCTGTTCCATACATTACTATCGTGTTTTTTCATGATTTCGGGGTTGGTCCCATAGTAAAAGTTGTTCATAATGATGAGTACAATGACCCCTTTTCAGGTTTCGGGTAAATTTTCAATTACCCTGTATACAATATGTCGTTTTGCATCCTCGTCAAAATTCAGGAGGTTGTCATAAAAGTCATAAATAATCAATTAAAATTACGAGACCTGAACAATAATAATAACACCCTTTTTTATTAGTTGTTAAAATTTAATCGAATTTCAGAATAATCCATAACTTGAAATTGGAGAATCACTCTCTGCGCTTTAGCGCCAATTGTCTCTGTGTGCGTGAGTGTATCACATGCGGTATGCTATGCGCGTCCAAGAAAAGTTCACGCCCTATTGTTGTGCTATTGTCGTGAGTATGATCTACGATCAGCTGATTAATAAAACGTTAGTTTTGCTTATTACGTTTTATTGCAAATTGCAGATTTTATTAACCTTAGATGTTAATTAATAACACGTGTTTTTATTATTAAGATCTAAGAATACCTACGTACTAGGATTTATCTACTTATCCACGTTATCAGCTGATTGATAAAATGTTAGTTTTGCCATTTTGCTTTATTCTGTTTTATTGCAAATCTACCGATTTTGCTAAGAATACCTACATACCTACTAGGATTTAGGTACAACCGGAGACGTTTTGCTAGGCTGTGGCACATTTATTTGTTGTGAGCGCGGGATTTAGGTTAGGTACCTACTTGCTGACGGCGGCGGCGCGCGGCGGCGGGACGCTCTTGGCGCATTGTAGGTAAATTCATGATTTATGAGTACCTAATTATTAGTAATGATTTTGTTTTTATTTGTAGATTAAATTGGTTGATTTTAAATTTCCCTTCCTACTTTAACGGGCTGAGGACCGACAAAAATACCTACCTTAGTAGGTATTTTTGTGTGCTTGCCTGTGGCTCTCGCTGGAAGTACTCCAGGATATCTTCCTGCAAGGCGACAGGCAGACCTTCACTGCCGCGAGCTTGAGCATGTCGGGGTACCTACGTCAAACTGCCGAAAATCCCGCAGTCTCTGGGTAGCAGACAGCATAACGCTCTGCGTTGGCGGTTCCCTATTGGGAAACCGTTCTGCGAACATCCGGATGTCTCCACTGATGGCATCACAATCACATAATTCACGTTTCATTCACGAAGCAAGGGCACCCAAGGAGCGAAATTTGCGATACACTCACGGCCGGCGGCGAAATCACTTGCAACTAATTTAAAATTTTTTTTGCTTTGCGCCCGCCGGGCGCCCGGGCGCGGGAGTGGGGCACCACAGGGAAGAGGGGTGCGCGCGCGGCGTCTATTGTGTTGTGGTTTTATCGTTTGCGATTCTTTGTGTGTGTGCGCGCGGTCAGCGATCCTAAACCTAGTCTTAAGATGGGCCGCATTTTCACCGGGGTGGTTTACTGATTTCCGTAAATAAGAAAACATTAAAAAAAAAACACCTACCTATTTTATTATTGATTCGGGTCTAGAATCACTAGCATAGTTACCTCCTTGAATTTGACGAGGATGCAAAACGACACATTGTATATTATATGAATGCCTAATGTCCCAACATAAATGCTAATAATTTGTATTCTACAAACTATAAAAACTGCCCAAATATTTTTGTATGCTTACTATTTATAATAATAATTAAATTGAATTCATAATATTAATGTTATTTAGCTGCTCAAGTATACAAGGTATGTTACGAAATAAATATCAAACATTATAATAAAACAAAAAATAACAAATCTCATTAAATATCTTCTTGTAGCAATATTGTAAGTCAAATTGATGTTTCATGTGAATAAATATGCCACCAGGACCTCAAAAATTATGCCATAATAACAAAACTGACCCTTTTTGTGTTACAATGCTCGTTTTTTAACCCCCAACACAAAAAGAGGGGTGTTATAAGTTTGTTTTTATTAACTTTTTAAATTTCTGGTCTAGTTTGTTTTAAAACCAATGCAACGGTTAGACAGTTTTAACTCTAGTGAATATATAATTTACTGAGAGTTTTATCAAAAGTGGTAGAGCAATTTTCGAGGTTGACAAACGGAGGCTCATAATCAGATTAAATGCACATACTTGGTTTTAGACTGAATGATGGTGGCAACATGGAATGGTAAGAATAAGAATATTATTCCGATGAAGTGATGCTTTTTTTATCCAATTTTATGTTTGTTATGTTTTGCTATATTCTTACTATTCATGGCCATGTTATAGGTTTCCTTTCTTTCTTTGGTGGAGGGCATTCACTTGCTATTGTCATCTGGAATTGATATAAAACACAATATTATTTCATTTACTTTGTATAGCTTATAATTTTGTGCCTGATACGCAAAACTTGGGGATCGTCACTATAACCTCTTGATATTGCATGATGAAACTTTTTTATTTGATCAAAATAATGTTATAGGTAATAGTAGTTGTAAAATACACATTATAACCAAACTCAGTTTCTTGAAAAGTACTTCATTCTTTACATCTAATATTTAACTTCTAACTTTTAGTGGAAAACTTACAGAATCAATGCAGATTTTTCTTTTGCTCAAATTGATGAAGTTTGCGTTTATTATAGGGGCAATTGTTGTCTCAATCTTAATCCTCTTTGTTTGGCTAGACAGATACTCAGGTGCCGCCCTCAATCTTTCACAGCCAGGATTGGTATTATTATTCTTAATTTCATGATTAACTATGATATTTAACTTTTTTGCCGGTTCGGGGCTGGGTTGCCGTGTTTTATTCAGTATTCTGCCTCTGCCAGAGTCCCTGTGCTTTCTTTGTCCGTAAGGCACGCAATAATGGTGGAATACATCCAACAATTCATCTCTTTGCATAAGACCAATGTTTGGAACACACAGGTGCCTCTGAAAATATAAATTGAAAACAAAAATAAGTCCTCTTTTTGTTTTGATACAATAACAAATTAGAAAAATGTATATTTACCTCTTGAATTATACATATTAACTGTTCATTACTTAAAAACTCAGGATGCAATAACATATCATACGGCACCGACATTCTAGGAACACAACATTACTCAAATAAAGTAAAAGAAAAACAGAATACTTTCAGAATTTCATGCCGCCTTTTGTGTAACAAAAATTTGTTTACAGCTGACAGCAAATAGTTAAGGTTGACAGTGACACTGACACTCTTGACAACAGCTCCGTATGTGTTTACGAACCCGCCTGAAGTCTGCGGGTGGTTACGAAGTAATTCGGAGCTTAACCATTTTAGGTGAAATATAAATATTTTTGTTAAATTGTTTCCTATTCCTATTCCGTTATTATAAAACTTTCTTTGTGTTAAAGTAGCCTAAATATATTGGTGTGTTATGAG
Source organism: Hoplodrina blanda (assembly GCA_949316365.1). Taxonomy (NCBI): domain Eukaryota; kingdom Metazoa; phylum Arthropoda; class Insecta; order Lepidoptera; family Noctuidae; genus Hoplodrina; species Hoplodrina blanda. The sequence goes on from OX438590.1 coordinate 1,650,361, forward strand.
TGACGATTTGTACAAAACCATAAAGCATCAACCATTATTGAAAAGCGAACTTTACAAACATCTACTCTAGGCATATACTTTTGACCCGTGTTTTGTTACTTTCTGTTTCCAGAGTCCAAAAAATTAAAAACTGACTGGGTTTTTCTGACAGTTTTTTTTTTCAATTAACTATATAATTAACCTATGTTCTCATGCATCATAATATTGCTATTCCTTTTTTGTGTACAAATTATTGTAGAAAACATTCTTTTTGGTTTTACAATTGTAGTATCAGTTTCGGGCATCACTACCATAGAAGACCCACTATTATGTCTCTATGGTTTCTGTCAATAATCAGTGCTGCTTGTCATTTGTGTGCTTCGATTGTTTGCTTTACTGTTTCCTAACGTTTTATTTTGGACTCTTGAAGGAATTTAATTCAAAATAAGTTATTCTAATTTTAGTGACTGATGTATTATTAGTTAACTTTCTCGGTGCATTTGCGTTTATAAGTTTATTTTATGTGTGCAGCGGTGCAATTATATTTTTATGTTTAAAATACAAAACCTTTTTTAGAAATGTTTTGGAATATTATAAATTATAAACCCGGGTTTTAGTGTAACATAACAACAGTCAAATGCTAATTGCCGCTGAAATTTCGATGACAAATTCACTCGGGGTGTGTGTGAGAGCGCGGTGGGACTATGTTGTTTCTCAGTGCCTTAGCGATCGGTATGATAAGTGGTCTGCAGAATGTCACGACGGAGGCGCCGGCGCCCAGCAGTGACAGCAGCGCGGTCGCTAGCCCGCCGAGCGCCGCGGAGCGGGCGGTGAGCGAGATGGGGCTGGTGGAGACGACGAAGTTGTCGGGACAGTCGGCTGACCTGGTGAATGTGACGGTGCACGAGCGCCCGTCTATGTGGGACATGTACTTGAACCACTGCCCCAAGTGGCGGCCAGTGAACCATATATTTTTCCAAGTGGCCAATGTGTTTTTCCTGCTGTCGTTCCTGGCGCCGCACACGCCTAGCGGGCTCGTGTGGCTGCGCGTCGCCCTCATGCTGGGCTGCGCCTTCTCGGGCATGTGGGCATGGAGCATCGAGTGCTACCTAGACGCTGTGCTGTGGAACAGTACTTTTATTGTGATAAACTTCATTTACTTTTCTATACAATTTTATTTGATGCGCCCTATCAAGTTCCACAAGGATATTGAGGAGGTAATTATGGTTTTTTGTAGTAGTTAGGATGTAGATTATGACTTGATCAAGTATTATATTTATTTCCACAGGAATTGATATGACTGGAACTACTTCTACTGAAGTCTAGCTCATAATATAACTTTGAAGTACTGCTTCATATGATAATTCTTTCAGCCTTTACAGACCATTGCTTATCACAGTGGGTATCGGTCCTGAGTAGTTGCATCTACCTATTTGTACCAACCTTACATTAGTAACCTTATTCTCTGATATTTTTAAACTGGGTACCTACCTATTTAAAACACAAAAAAAATATTTTCATCTTTATGTCATAAGCCAAGAAAGTTATAATGTAGATAGGTAGATAATTAAATGGATACTGTATGTGATCAATAAGTTTACTAGCTGATGAGTCATAGGTCAACAATGTTTAACACTAAAGGCTTGAGGTTACTAACCAGATTGTCCACCAATCTGATTGTTGATTTGGAAAACCAGTATTTTTCGCAATCAATAATAAATTTAAATGTGAAATGATACATCTTGTTGACATAAGTAGTTAGTATAAAAAATCCCTGCAAATATGTCTGTCTGCATGTACTCTATATTATTTGGGAACATTTTTCCATAATAATTATTATATTTTACTTATTTGTCTGATGATTATTTTTGATATATTTTAATTATCAAACATACGAAAAAAAATCCTAGTTCTACTGAATATTTAAAAAAATATACAGTGTGTCCCTCCTAATGTAACTGGGGTGACTATGATTAATAATTTAAAACATGGACATTACTAATAGCTTTTTTTGGTTCCTTAAAGTTTACTAAAACTCTCAGTAACATTATTATTAGCACAAGCAGACTAGACTCGTTTATCATGTAACTATAGTAAAAAAATATACTTCTTTTTGTAATGAATATTGACACATGAAATATCTAATTACATCTATGATGTCAGTCATACCTTGCTTTACATACATACTAATATTGCGAAAGTCACTCTGTCTGTCTGTTACGCTTTCACGACTAAACCACTAAACCGATTTTGATGAAATTTGGTACAGGGTAAGTTTGAACCCCAATAAAGGATAAGTATAGGCTATTTTTCGTCGTCCGCGATACTTACGCCAACGAAGTCGCGGCCAAAAGACCATAACCAGCAAACATTGAGTATCTTCATGGCAATGACATACACTTTATCAGTAGTCATAAAAAAGAAATGAAAAAAAAAACAACAACCTCAATCTTAGTAATATCTAGAAATTTCTTCAAAAGTTAATCTTATTAGTAATGTATTGTATTTGTTTCGCCGCATTATTTATGACTAGCTGTCCGCCGCGGTTACACCCGCGTCTTTGGTTACTGCTCCGCTCCCGTAGGTCGTAGCGTGATGGTATATAGCCTATAGCCTTCCTCGATAACTAATCTATCTAACACTGAAAGAATTTTTCAAATCAGACCAGTAGTTCCAGAGATTAGCGCGTTCAAACAAACAAACAAACAAACAAACAAACAAACAAACAAACTCTGCAGCTTTATAATATTAGTATAGATTTTTAATTGGAATACCTATTTACATGGCTGTCAGACATGATTTGTTTATGATACAAAAAATTGAGGCAACTTTGCGTAAACATTTTGTGCTGCATGGTTTAAGTAAAAATTCCACAGATTTGAAAAGGTTAACGATATCGTAATTAATGTAAATGGTGGATGCGGTCCCAATCGTTAACCCCAAAAATTGAAGCACTAATGGATAAAGCTATTGTGATAGAACAAAAAAAAAGAAAGTATTATAGTGAAGGACTTATTGCTGTCCCTTTGATGTTGTTTGTCCTGCCAAAGCTCATTAAGTAAAGGGCGAAAAGTAACGCGAACAATCCAGCACTGTACACAGTTATAATTCTAAAAATAAACATACTTTATCATTTCTGAGAGCTGAGATTTTTATTTGTTCCACGCAAACATGTCAGTTGCTAATTTACGTCGGGGTTGTACCTTTATGTGCTCTATTTTAAATGCAAATTACATTAGCACCATTTGACTATCCTTAATACAATTTGCAGAGCTCCGAGCATCATAAATTGGTTATCGCACTATAGGTACGTCGAATCAATATATCCGCAATTATTGCGAGTCTGATCTCATTTGAGATTTATTTACTCAGACAGACGAATCGAGAGTTTTATATTACTCAGGAAAAGTCGTAGGTATTATGTTTTTCGTTTCCTACTTTTCGCATAATCTTTTATCAATTAAACCGTCATAATATAACTATATCGTCTTCATATAATCGTTTTTTATATTACGCGAAACCGAGATAAAATTAATGCGCTTCATACCTAAAAATCGTAAAATATAAAGTACATAATTTATAGACTTTGATTTTATCTGTGTAAGATTAGAAAACACGTGCGAAACTAAGGACAATCAAATTTTAAGATTCCTTCCTCATTGTTAATTTCGCAGTATTTTAGTCATTCGAGTTGTTAGTCCCCTAGTATTCGTATAATTCTAATATTTTCAAATTATTCGATTCGATCCTGCCAAAAAGCGAATGAAAATATCAATAAACACTTCATCTATATTTTTAAAGCTGTAATAAACGTAAGAACTTGACGTGAACGTGAATCATATTGGTTTCAAAAGTCGATAGAACCAGAGTAAGTATGCGGTGGGCTGCGGTCGACCGCCTGTGGTTAAAGTCGCCGGCTAAGAACCAAATATACCTAATATCCCTGTTTAAAAAAAAACGCGTGGTTACCCTATCACTTTCGAGAGGGTTAACATTGCATTTCCCTCGCTCCGTAATTATTCGTAATGCATATTTAATTGCGCGGACGACTGCGTGATGTTGACTCGATATCCTATCCAGAGCGGATGGCGCTATTAGTCAATAATTCTGCGACGTAAACGGTACTTACACTGAACATTCCTGAATAATTAATCAAAGCTACTCGACGCCGTTCAATGATTTCGTCGACGGATATTAAGGCTTCACCCCATTGAGCAGCTCAAGTGTTGTCTTTGTACAAGAACCGCTGAAGCTTCTACTTTGGAGTCGTGTAGAGGGGTGGCACATTGAAGTCTTGGGTTGCATAACAAAATCAGCCCCCTCATAACACTGTCCCCACAAATGATAAATCTGTCAACACGTAACATATTATATCGAACCACAAAATCGATTGTGATCTAAAAGCCTTATTAATTTGATCGTTGTTTATCTAACAAATTGCTTGTTAAACGCCGACTAGAAAGCCATTAACAAGCAACGCGTTGTTCAAACAATATTATCAGCGTGCTAATCAAATCGAACAGCTAATTTTAATATGGATAAGTAGGTAATGCACACCATTTTGAAATGAAATTCGAAACTTGGCTGGAATTTTCGCTATCAAGAGCTGGCGAAGCGGTAATCAAATAATTATTTTTAATATTAAATTGAACTCTCTGCCTGATGAACGACGGAGATTTGAATTTAAAATGTCAGCTCACCGCATTTCGACGGGGGGATTAATGGTTAGAGCGCCAGCAGTCCTTTCAGTGTGCTCCCAGAGGTCAGTGGGGCAAGACGGTGTGAACGGCCTTTCAGCCAGTGACGTCACCGCCTCATTTACCACCCATCGAGGGTTAAACGTACTTAAAGTTTCACATTTGTGATGGAGCACACAACTTTGCAGTTCTTGGCTGTAGTATCGGCGGGATATCGGATTTCCTTCTTATAAACTGGTTGGCATATTCCGCGAAAGGTCTCGGGATGTTCTAGGTATCGAACTGCTCAAGATAATAAAAATACTTATGAATGTTCTTTAGGAATAAAGATTCAAGGCTATGGCGTAGTTCATGACTGGTTTGTGGCGGGCTCGGAATTTGGCAACTATACACTGCTCTTACGTAATGGCTTAAAAAACCTGGGTTTCCGACAAAAAATGGAATCTGGTAATTTTTTAATAAGTAATTACCAGCGTTGATATCTGCCCTGTATGCGAAGAGTAACGACACATGCATCAGAGTCGGTTATCCGCAATATGTACTTAACTACGTACCTACTGCGGGAAAGCGCTCTGGCTCTGATATGAAACGCATTGCTGTATTTAAAATTCTCCACAAGTCCAAATAAATACACTAAACCAAATATTTTGCTTGTATCGAGTGAAGTCGACGTCAAATCGTGTCGGGCCAACCCTAAAGGCTCAAAAACTAATAAATAACTAGTTAACGTAAGAAACTTAGTTTCTAAGCCACCTACTTTCTCTACTTGCGTAATACTGTTGCGTTATTGTGTCCGAGTAAACAATTGGACGTACATGTTTAATTACCTCTTCACCTTGGTTTCGTTGGTACTCACTGAACATAATTAAAAATTCAAAGATGACAGGTATATAATCATAATAATCCTGCGACTGTCACCTTTGGCATCTAAGGAGATGTCACCGCGTTGTCACCCTAATACCTACCTCAATGAGATCAAAACTTGAAGCTTGATGAAAAGACGTAAAGCCTCTACTTAAGATTACTCCGATATTTCAGACGAAATATCGCGCCTCAAAAGACAAAATGACTTGTCTTGCTATAACTAAAGCAATTGGATCATTCAAAGGTCGTTATTCTCATAATGCTTTCCTAATGATTTCCAGCAAAAATGTATTAGACATTTCCATAATAAGGGTGTACGGCAACAAATCACGCAACCACAGGCGAGGTGTTTGGTAACGAAGTTATTGATTTTATGCAAAGGTATGTTGTTGCACCCTAAATGCGATGCCGATATTGCTTGCCCACAGATGCGCTACGTGAGCCCGTGATTGGTTTATTGGTTCGCTCGGTTCGACTGTCGCAATGTTTGCAATAGAAAGCTTACTGGAGGTCTATAGTAATAAATAATATTGTCTTCGTTGGAATTTTGCAAATCATCGAGTAACAGAGCTAGAAAGCATTTATATGACAACCTAACATTAGGGTTCTTCTCGACTCAAAGGACCGTTTGATCTTTTGGGCATGAAGGACCAATTCCATAAAACTAAAATTCCTAAAGTAGAGATTGCTATCTCCGATTTAAATTCTAAGCACTACCTACAGTCGATTGAAAGTGTTTGAGTTTCGTAAGAATAAATATGATCTTGGGTTGTTTCTTGATAATCTTGTTGACTTTGAAAATGATCTCATTTTGCTCATCAAAATTGATTATGTGAAGTTTCTTTAGAATTTTCAAAAGTTGATGAAGTACCTGCAAGCTGAGCAATCTGCAAGTTAAAACCTTTTCTATTTATCTTTTCCGCCCGATTTTCGTAACAATGAAATGCTCTTTCCATATAAAATCGTGCAGCCGCGACGAATCTGCTGTCAAACTACGAAATTATTCAGCAGAAAGTCGCATTGGGAAGTCTGGCAAAATTGGATATGCTGGCAGCCGAGAAAGTACACATTCATAAATTCACAACTTTGGTTTTGCAACGAATTTTTGAATAACGATAACTATGTGAATTATCACCAACTTGTGTCCTTGTTCTAAAGTGGATGTCTGGTTGGTTGGCGCGAATATTGGCTTTTTATTTTTTGTTGGGGTCTTCTACCTGCCCATGTTAATAGTTAACCTGCTAACACAACGACAAGTGCAGATACAGGGTCCTGTTTTTTTGACATTGGGATAAACGACACAAAAAAAATCTACCTGATCTAAAGAGGCAGTACTGATCCAAGCTTGTAATTACGTGTTGTATTGTCGCAATTATCGGTTCCAATGTTCCAACTTGAACTCCCATAGAATCGCAGGGAAGTAAATAATTGCGTTTGAATTCAATAGAAAACGGCACATTGTCATTTCACGGCTTTCTCAGTTGTCAATGGTTATTGTTCTTCAGTCCTCAATGCCGACCTTTTTTGTCAATTCTAATTAATTAACAATGGAATACGGTTGCCAATCTTTTTAGTTCAATCTGTATTGAACGGGAATTTCGTGCTAACGATACTGTCTTCCGCAAGTTGTAGTCAGCAAAAACTTATCTACTAAATGAACTTTGTTCGGCTTTTCACTCAAGTACTTTTGTGTTTGACTAGATCTAACTACCACCTCATTCCATGAGTTGATAAAACGAAGTGATTGTACGATTTGTCACTTTGGCAATTGATTACTGTTACGGGTCCAGCTGTTTCCAAGATAAGATTAGATAAGATTTACAGGCATTAAATTCGAACCAGCTGATTTGAATGAGCTAGCTTATTGAGAACTGTAATCTAACTACTATTATAAATGCGAAAGGTTGGATGGATGAATGGATGTTTTTTACTCAATCATGCCAGAACGACTAACGGATCTGGATGAAATTTGGCACAAAGATAGATTAGATACTTTTTAGCCCAAAAAAAATCTGTGGCTCTCGTGGTATATTAACTTTCTGCGGAAGAAGTCGCGGGGGGAGATGAGAACATGCTCTGTGTGACCTGAGACTGAGATTACAATCATTTACGTGTCTATGTTTGTACAAGTCAACTGTCTGCCTTAATTATGAAGACTGTACTGATGTCATCCAACGTTACGTCAACGTGGAAAGAATTTAAGCCAGCCTGTATCTTTTTTTAGAGGAAAATCTAACACTTTCTATAGTTTAGTTGCATAGCTGAAGACAATGGCTAAGTATAGGACTGCGTAAGCGCATAGTCGCTTAATTTAATCCGCAATGAAAGCAAAAAGACCAAATTGACTGATAGTATTTTTGGGTTCTGACTCTAAGCATCTACTCTGTCTCCGTTTTCAGACGCGATAGATGAGTAATCCACTGAGCTCATTATTTACAAAATTCGTTTATCCTAAACCTCTCATACTGCAGTTAGCAGAACGTTTAGCATAAAACTAGAAAATCTTTATACACGAAGAAGGAAGTTTTATATTAAGTTCACCATTTGCAACATTTCCTTTGAATAACGCGTACCCTAGCAATTCATATAGTGAACGCTAGAATGAATTTGAATGTAAATGACATGTTTGAAATTGAAACGAAACTTATACGGTGGTACATAAAGAAATATGTGTCAGAGACCAAGCTTCTGAAGGATATTCAGGTACCCTGAGTATTTATTTCTTATGTTTTTACGTAGAAGTAGGCAGAAAAGATACCGGTTTTGTCAGTAAATAATGTAATAAAGGAAGAAAGAACAATATTTCTTTTGGTTTTCATTTAAAATGTCGAACTTAAATGTCATTATAATAGGCGCTATATCGAAGCACAAGCTGGAAGAGAAACATGGTGGCAGCTCATATAATTCATTTATTTATTTAAACTGAAGTTCATGTGCATTTTAACCCCACAAGTAATGTTTCAGTCGCAGCGTTAGTCATGTAGGAAATTGGAATCCATGATTTCTTTCTCTTTACATTGTTTTTGTTTTTTCTATTAATTTTATTGCTGGTTCCAAGACAGTAGAATTCTACGATTCCGCAAATCGTTCACCTTCCTTGTCTCGGTAGTTTTTCTGGTGGATTCACTTTAAATTCTGAGAGTTATACTGGCAGGAAATGGAGCGGCGGACTTGTCCAAAAAATAAAAATAAACTAACTTGGTCTCTGTTGAATATCTATTCATGTGCACACACACACAGTGTGTACTTAACATAAAATGGGGTGTAAAAAGACACATCACGTAGCTGTTAACTACACATACAGCCCTAAGTAACATTGAGGAAAATATATTGCTGTGAAACAACTTTCGTAAACATTATGGAACTTTGACCTTCAGTATTCTATGTAACCAGAAAGTTTTCTTTAAAAATAAAATCGTTCCCACCCACGTTCTCCTGTATCGTGGGTGCGTTTTACAAACATACAAACTCACATACACAAACAGCCAGATATAATCCAGGTACAAAAAAAATATCGCAATAATGAGAAGAAAGCCTTTCAGAGGGCCTTTGGGCTTCGTTAATTGTTCATACTTCATTATACATACGCTATTTATTATCGCAAAATTAAATAGAACAGGTTTTTTTTTTATCAAACATTAGGTGAGCAGTCGCCAGTCAGGCAGCGTAAGTCAGCCTTGTCATCCGCAGTCATTAGCTGGGCCTTATTAGCGGCGGAAATGTACGGCGCGTAATTGCGTACGGGCCTGCAGGTATACTTAAGGATTCGGTTGGAAACACTGTGATTTTTTTGTATTTACCTTAAATATGGGGTGGATTTTGCTTACGTAATTTTTTTGGTCCTTAGGTACTTTATTTGGCCATGTGGTAACTACTTGTCATTAATGCTCCGCTAGTCTCGTGGTCGCAAGTGCAACTGCTTGATGCGGGTCATTGCGGGTTCGATTTTTCCATTAGGAATTTCTCCTAATGGCAGGCCGTTGGTCCTGCGTCTTCGAGAGTCAGAGAAAAGGGAATGCACCTGTGTTTGTGCAGATACTCGTTCGTACACTATAATATATCCTGTGTACTTGGTTAGTCCCCATTGATATTTACCGCTGGGACCGAAATTGGGTCGGAAGGATATTACTTGTCATAATAAAGTAATGTGTCTTCGACGACGTACTTCCAGTGTGCACTGCGCGGGCCAACTTGTCACAACACAATACCTATGCCATAAAATTGGTTTGTAAGTCCCTTGAGGATGTCTGGTTTATCTGGGAAAATCTCTGCGTTGCTAAGTTATTTTTACGTACTACGTTGCTTGGTCTTAAACTTTCGTCAATGAAACTTATATCGTGTATCTACCTAAGTATAATTAAGTATTTGTTGCAAATATTAGTGCAAAAACCTTGCAAGTACCCTTCAAAAATCTTGCGAGTCATGTTCTTGTTGTACAGAATGTGATTTTTGACGTGGGAAAAAAATTATAACCCTGAAAGACGTGCTAATCAGTTAATGGGATGGTAAATATAAGACTTTACGTTACTCTTGTGTAAACTGGGAAAAAAAATGTTCCAACCTTTTCGCGAACCGTTAACCGAACTAAGGGATAAAAGTCCCTTATAAAAGGATAAAAGATATCCTTTGGGGCTAGTAAGTAACCTACACAACACATAACTAAGGCCTACGTAACGGCATTTACGGAATTTATTTCTTCGAAACTCTTCTCCGAAAAAATTTTATGAAATCCTTTAACCAGTAAATTGTAGCCTGTTTTTACCAATGTGCGAGGATGCGTAGAGTAGGATATTTTTGTGATAATGACCAATGACAGCGTTGCATTTTCATAACTTGAGCTAAGCTAGTGCTGTAATTGGTTAGTTTCACTCGCATCTCTCGCACGTCCCTGGTGGAAACAGTCTAAAAAGCTTATTTAGGCAGCTAGAAGCTTATTTGTGAGAAATATCGTGAAGTTGTGGTACATTTCTGTCGATGATCAGTCACTTATGACACGACATCTGTGCGATCCCGCAATATACGTCAAATCGCACGATGTTTCTCGCCATTTCAGCTCATATTTCCTTGACAATAATGTTTATATTTGATTCATATGGTAGCAAGAATTAGTAACCCATGTTTCATAGATTATAGCATTCTTGAATTGGATTGTTCGGAATTATGTGTTACACATAACTACCATAGCTCATTATATTACAATCAAAAAGTAACTGGTTCATATATTATAGCACAGCCATGGAATAAAGAACGAATCACTCGACGCACACGTACACGCAACAATACCCCTGTTTGTCTCGTATGTTTGCGTCCTCTGATCGGTTCCCTACAATATTTACATTTAATTTGTATTCCGATACCGCTTGCTTACATCGATTAGGTGTCACGTTGCATATTAACAACGAGTGTAACTGCCTATCAGTGTTCCATTAAAGGACTTTTCCTGTTTCTGTTATCAGGACCATCAGAAATTGGCGCGCGTGACCGCAATTGCCCCGGTCCCACGCTTTAATAATTCGGACCATTTCTAATGTGAGCTGAAATATCCAGTTCAATAAATTCGTGTTCATTAGTAGAGACAAACATTATTAATTTGTGGTTCCACGTGTAAATACATGGCTGGATAAATTACCTATACCATACCGAACTTTGCGAGAAATGATAAATTAATCTTGAACTTATACTCCCACAGTTACAACACTACAATCAATCAATTCGTAACTATCTTGAGTTAAAATCTTTGTAACTAATAATATTACCAAACACATTCATGAACCTTCAACTAAAAGATGTAATAACATGCAATCTTAATGACGTCAATCACCAACTAAGCAGTATTCCCAGAAAAGATTTGTACAGTAAATAAAGAGAGCCTTTGATACGAACTCATATTTAGTATAGCACTTGATAACAAGGCAAAGAACTAAATTACAGTTCCCTTTCAGTCCGAGAATCCCACAATCATCGTCTATTCAAAAGCATTAAGTACATCTGTATATTAAGTATCATTGGTAGATAGGCGTCGACCAAAATTTCTGAGAACTGAATTAATAAGCAAGCTTCTCTGGGAATACTATTTATAGAGCTGCGAGCCAGCACGCCCACTCACAAGTTTCAAATGTTCATTGTCCCATTACCATATGAGCACTAAAACAGACATCTGTAGTGTTCATTAATTAACTTGTGAATCAACGTTTGGCAATGCATCATTGGTTTCCATGTTTGGTATTTAAAATAAGGTGTTCAAACATCCCTGGAATTTGAAAACAAAGTTTCATTTGGCTTAGTTGCAATGGTCTGTTTGGTGAGTTACCAAGTCAGAATGAGTCATGTTGTAAAACTGGGGCACACTTTGTATGGAGTTCAGTGATCCTGGCTTAAATTCTGAAAGAGCTAAAATATAGCACCGTCAGGAAGTCTTGTAATGAAGAGGGCTCATTAAAGTTGCCTATTGTTCGCTTACGCCCTAAATCCTTGAGAACTCTCTGTTACTAGCGTTTTAATCAGCCTAATCCAGCAAATGCGCAGCTGCACTTCCGCCCACGTTTAGAGGCAAAACAATAGAACCTTTTTAGAGAATGGCGAAATTCCGGGCGCCATATTGTTCGGTGCTATTGTATCAGCATGGGCACAGCGCGCGTAGAAAAATATTCATCTCGGCCGCCCCGCTCGTGTTTACTCCGTGCCTTCTGTAAATATTGACCTGTGTCGTATGAAACTTTATTTAAAAAGTAATATAAGTATGGTTATTACTTTTCAAATAAAGTTTTTTGGCTGTTTATTTCCATGCTTATTTTGAAGTTACGAAATTGTTTGAGGGTTCTTGTGTTTCTAATTAATTATAATCAGCAAGACGTCTATGTTCATTTGTTTTGTTTGGTTGACTTTAATTTATTTCTCGTTTAGAAATTATTGCACAGGTTTCTTCAATGTGTTGTAGTCATGATTAAGTTAGCAGATAGAATTTCGTTTTAATACGAGTTACGACATTTGATACCACCTGAGGCTTTTATCAGTGTCATATTTTCTGTCCTCTCCACAAGTTATTTTATACTTTTTTCTTTTCAAAGCAACTGTGCTTGGTTGTTTCATATTTAAGTTAATATTCGTCCAAGATTGTTGAAGTTAAACACGTTAATAAATAAATAGTTGACAAGTCAAGGCAACCGTTTGTTTACTGTGATAAATGGATTGCATTCAGTGCCGTGGAATCGCGTGAAAATAACAATGAATGAAAACGTAGTTTATCATTACTACATTAAATACTTAAAAGTACGAACGTTGGTACTTAATTGATTGGTGTGATTGTGATGTATCGGTAAATAGTTAAATACCTGATGGGATAATATTGGGAAAAAATAAAAAAACAATCAAAAATCCCGACTGCGTAAAGTGACCATTAATTACCTATATTGAAAACTTTACAGAAAAAAACAAGTTCAACAATAATATTGAATAACTACACTATTTAAATAGTTTCATGATCGGATACACACAAAAAAAATCTAATGCGGTTCCGCATAGAATTTTTAGTAGCGACGTAGCGACTTTAATCGTCGGAACCCATTAAAAATCTAGAGCAGCTTAAATCTTCCCAATAATGGTGGTGGTTAATCTATAAAGCGCTACAAATAAATATGTATACATAGGCTGATAAACATATAACCCTCCTCTGCGTCGCGCAGTCGGGTAAAAGGGAAAAACCGCTGCCTATCTCGTCTACAAGCCGTCAGTCATCTGTCGGAAGTAGGCCACTGTGGGTACGCTATGAGCTGGTGACTTGTCACTTCATATCATTGCACATACTCTGTGGTTTTATTTTTAATACATCTGTATATTTTACCCTGTGTATGACGCTCGCCTCGTGAACGATGATGTGGGTCCGGCACGGGCGAATACCAATGTGACTTTGTACTTACATAATGTACTTTCTAAGTTAATCTTGGATATCACTGACGTCGGTGAAGGATAACATCGTGAGGGAACCTGGACTTATAATTAACTAGCTTCTGCCCACGGCTTTGCCCTCGTAAAAAGTAACTTTCAAATAGTAGTTATTCTTCTTTCTTTATCTTGTGGGCAGTAAGGTCTTACGATCCCACACACCCTAGTGTCAGAGTTTGTAAACCGCCTCAAGGGCCTCTGACATGGTTTGAGTGGAACTAGTAGTTGAAGTAAGTTAGTTGAACTATTATCCCAAGGGAACACATCACCAGGATAAAAAGTATCCTATGTGTTAATCCAGGAAATGGTCTGACTATGTGCCAATTTTCATCCGAATCTGTTCAGTAACAAACTGTTGAGTAACAAACATCCAAACATCTTCACATACTTTCACAATTATAATACCTATTAGGATAAACATAAGTCTGAAACCGTCAATCCGCCTTGTGCTCGAACCTTCTCTGTATGAGAAGAAACCTTTGCTCTACAGTGGGACAGTAATAGGCTGGTATTATTATGCCCCATAACCCTGTCTTAGACCTCGTATCGACAGACGTATTAAGTTCTGTTTTGTGGTTAATGAGAGTACACAGGTGTGCTAATAACAGAATATCTTAATTAAATATTCAAGCGCTAAGCGTTGCCATTTGGGAAAGATCCCTTGAAATTGAACATGAACATAATTGTATATGATATTTTGTCCCTAACTATTAACTGTAGTCAATTTTAGGCAAATATTAAACCTACTTAGGACCTTTGTGTCGGATATTGAAAATAGGCTGTTTAACCTTTTGACCTCCACGTCAAAAAAAAACAAAAACGTGCCCTCGGCTCCAAGCTACGCATTGGAAACTTTATAATTGGTATTAGTTTTTGTCAGCTTATATTTATATTTATATGAAATATAAAGAAAGAAGTTCAACTACTAAAAATAATGATGCGTTAAGGAAGATAATTGGAAAAAAGGAACAATATTGATTTAGGTATGAGCTTTATTTACGTTTAAAATTCTGTCATGTAGTCGTGACCGTGGCATTTGAACATTTTGTTTTGGACATCTATGTATACTTGACTGACGGTTAATAGGTTAACCATGGCTTTTTTCGGTCTGATCACACAGTGGTATGCGACTGTGTCTGAAATACACTAGGCTAATAAAAAAATAGTTTTTCCTAATTGTAAAATATTAGTCTTGATATCGGCTTCCGCCGAAGGGGAAGAGGCCGCGCCCTGCCATCCGCACGCATTAGCTGGACTCGTTCACAAAGTATTATCCACTGTATCAAAAGACCAAAAAGATCGGAGAAATGTCACTCAATTCTGACATAAATACAAACTCTAATATATTTTTCCCTTGTCCCCCAGGTATACGTGGCGCTATTCAAGCCACTGCGTGTGTCCCGGCGCCAGTTCCGACGCGTGCTCATGTGCATGCGCAACGTGCGCCACTTGAAGTGCCACGAACTATACGCGCACGAGAAGGTCACTAAAGTGGACAGCCTCTCCTTAGTGCTGTCTGGCAAGTGAGTGTAGTACTGTAGTGGATTTTCAATATTTAACAAGATGATGAGTGACCTGTGTAAAACCTTGGTAGGTCAGAGTTTTGTCTATGCTGATGGCGCAGGCGCATCTTGGGCAGCTAGCCTCGCTTTCAACCTTGCTGATGGTTAAGTTACGCAGTTTGTAATCCTTCAGGGCGATAAGACGCATTACATAGCCCTAAGATCACTTAGGGCTATGTAATGCGTCTTATCGCCCTGAAGGATTATGCTCATTTCTTATTCCGTTGTTCTTTTCCTCGGCGCTTTTCCGGTTGTCGCCACTATTAATTCTGGCTTTCAGGAGAGGGAAAGGCAAGTTCCAATTGAAAAATTAAATACAACATAGCCCTATTGAGATTGTTCGCATATTTTTAGCAACCTGCTCAGAAATGACAGAGAGGCAATCAAACAAATTAAAATGCAAGGATTTTCTAATCGACAAGAATCATTATCACAGCATTTTTTATTGTGCCTAGATTTGTCCTAGAGATTTTTCCCGCGACATACTTTGCGTGATGTCAGTTCTAAGCGGCGGAATAAAAAGTAGCCTATGTCATTTCTTAAGATTCAAGCTTACTATGTACCAAAATTCAATATCGGTTCAGTAGTTTAGCAGGTGTAGGGACATTTTGGGCACTGCAGTAAGTAGGCCGTCGTTTGATCAGAAGCACCGTTTTTTAGAGGACGTTAACAATGCTACTGATGTCGCGATAAACGTGGCCACTTACTGGGACCAAAAAGTACCTATAGTAAAAAAAGGGATTGTCTTAAATTATCGACTCGAAAAGAAGAAGAAGTAGTTAAGCGTAAAAGCCTCACAAACTCTCTTTCGCATTTATAATATTAGCTGTGGTTACCTAAGCAAATCCATAATATGTCATATTCCTAGTAACACGAAACTCATTAGTCCACGCCTCCCAAACGTAGGAGAGATCTCGATCATTGTCCACCGAGACATCCTTCTTCATCTAGGTATATTGCCAACTTAGTATTAATCACAGTTGCTTGTTAGTTCATATAATGTCCAACACCATTACAGTGACGTATTGTGTTAATTACTCTCTGATGTTTGGCTTTGACCCTGTTGAGTGGGGTTCTTGTGCTACATATTATGAGACTAGCTGTCCGCCGCGGTTACACCCGCGTCTTTGGTTACTGCTCCGCTCCCGTAGGTTGTAGCGTGATGGTATATAGCCTATAGCCTTCCTCGATAAATGGACTACCCAACACTGAAAGAATCATTCAAATCGGACCAGTACTTCCAGAGATTAGCGCGTTCAAACAAACAAACAAACTCTGCAGCTTTATAATATTATTAGTATAGATTAGTATAGATAAATTAGAGGCGACCATTTTTTTTTTTTTTTTTTTTTTTTTGAGGTGGTAAAAATCATCAAATGAGTCCTTCCGTCCTGGGCGGGGCGGAAGGGACTGTCAGACTTTTACTGACTAAAAAACCACCCTGTTCCTTCTGTTGCCCTTTACGTTCCGGGGCCACGGTATCCTGTTAAGACGTCCCGCAACCCCGGCAGGCGTTTGGCCCCGTTGGGGGGCCCCGTCCCTGTGCTGACAGCTCTTTGAGGCGCGCGCGAACAGAACGCGCCGTCGACCCGGGCATGGTCCTTGATCGGACGGCGAGCTACCCATTACTCGCCGTCCGCAAGCCCGCGCCTACGGTGGCCGGATGTCGCCTCGCGACGTCCGACGCCCTGGGCGTCTCCCGCGGCGGCTGGGGCGTGAGGTGGAGGGTGTTGTTCTCTCCCTCACGCGGCCCGCCTCCTCCTTCGCTAGCATTACTGCTTCGCAGAAGGAGGTGACTGCATCCCATTCCCTCTCGCCCCGGAGCATGGCCTGAACCAGACCCGGGCGCGAGAGGTCGCCGCCGCCTATCGCCTCCGTGAGGACACGGCGATGCTCTGCCCAAGCTGGGCAGACCTGCACCGTATGCTCCACCGTGTCCTCCGGGCGGTCCACACAGTGGTGACACCCGGGCGTTTCCTCCCGTGCAATCCGACACAGGAACCTCCCGAAACAACCGTGTCCGGTGAGGACCTGCGTCAGCCGGAAGGTGAGGACGCCGTGGCGCCTCTCTAGCCACTCCTCAAAGAGGGGTCTTACCGCCGCGATTGCAGCGTGCCCGAGAGGCGACCATCACGCGACCGTTGTAAGTCAACTAAATGATGTTTAAAAGGTAGATGCAGTAAAGAAAAGTAAAAGATAAAAGCTTGTTTAAAAAAAATAGGTAGAACCAGATTATTTTACTTCAATAATTACAGACACAAAACTTAAAATATAAGAGAAAAATAAAACACAATTAATATACATTTAAGACAAAATAAAAATTTGGTTATAAAAGACTATACTCCATTCAAGATAACGTTAGAAAAATAACGTTATTTCGATAAAAGCGTGTATTTAGTTGGATTATTTTACCATGTAGGTACTAGGTACACAAAACAATGTAACCTAATAACAATTTACGTTTTTTTAACAGTAAAATTCAGTCATTTCAACAATAAAACTGAGAACGATCTTTATTATTCTGAAGTTAAACTAAATGTAGTATAGCTTCTGTCCGCGACTGCGTTTGCTAGCAGATAAGTGTACCATAAAACATGGCCCATTGCACTCAGAAATAAAGTAGCTTTATATGAGTGATTTTTTTTTTGTAATCAGAAATTCGGAACAGTACTTCTAGAGATTACCTCTCATAAACAAAGAAACAAACGAATGTCACCTCTTTATAATTTTTAGATATGGTTGGTAAATAAAGTTCAAATGACTTTTTATTAGGTTTGATATGATAGTTATGATACACATTAACGACATGTTTACACAATTATAACAGACACATTACAGCATGTTGCATGTGGTACTGATATGAACTGAGTGATAACATTACAGTGAAATTGTGCTGTTTAAAGAGCGATGCGCCAAGGTCAAGGTTTCTTACGTTCTGCAATTTTCAGCTTAGCATTGTTATTGTAATTAGCCCACACTGTCCCACTGCTGGGCAAAGGCTTCCCTACATTCCTTCCATCGATCGGGACTGCGCTGTCTTTCTTACTTTGAAGAAAGCAGTTGAAGTTGACCGGCCATCTCCTTCGTGGTCTACCGCGGCCCCGCCTCTAGGGACACCAATCAGTTCAGTAAAAAAAAGTGACATAATGATTATTTATTCTGTAAATTCATGGTCGTTACTGTCGCGACTTTTCTAATTACCATACAACCCGATACTGAGCTGCGTTTTACAAAAAAACGTTAGAAATTTTCAGTTTTTTTGTATCAAAGTCAAAGTCAAAGTCAAAACATTTATTTCAATTAGACCATTTACAGGCACTTTTGAATTGTCAAGGAGTCTGTCAGTTAGTCCGAAAAATGAAGCTAGTTGCTCGTTCCAAAACGGAGGTAGGCCTCTATGGAGAAGAACGAGCAAGAAACTCCACGGCACTCTTTTAAATTAGGTTTTTACAAAATCCTGGTTACATTATTCTTGTTGATTCTACATGTGATCACAATGAAGATGAATATAAAACAGTAGTTAAAAATAATAAAAATAAAGATGTAAGCCATAGCAGTTAAGAGATGACCAATCCCAACTGACAGCACCCGTTCACGAGCATGACGCATGCATCAGCACCACCTAGCTCAACCATTATGGAGGGAGCCAAATGATCCAACACATGCGCCACCATCAGCGAGACATTTGAGTGAGCATGACAAGCTCTCAACTGCCATGCTCATTGTCAAAACACATAGTAACTCAAAAATAAAACGCTCCATGGTACTCACATTTACAAAAATTGAAATAAATGATATTAAATTATACAATACTAACACTCTCGGTGTACTTCTTGGTTATATGACTGAGGTAAGTAACAAAGAAAAGTAATCGTACTGATAACGGTACAAGTTATTCAGGTCAACAAAAAAAAGGGTAAGAAACATCATTCTCTAAAAAAAAACAAAAAACAATCCTATTTAGTGAGCCCGAGTGGCTGTGGAGCAGGACTAGCATTTAGCCAAGCATTTTTGTCCGTGATATAATCATCTAACTTATAATATGCTTGACTACATAATGTGCGTTTAATGCATGTTTTAAATTTTCTCTCATTTAGTTGGAGAATATCCAGTGGTATTTTATTATAGCATTTTACACAGTACCCCATAAAAGAAGTTTTTACTTTTGACAATCTGAAACTTGGTTGATCTAATTTGTTCCTATTTCTAGTATTAAAATTATGTCTATCACTAATTTTCTTAAAAAGATGAATGTTTTTCCGAACATGCATAATGTTTTCATATATATATTGACAAGGTACCGTCATGATGTTAATTTTCTTAAAGGAGATAGCCCATCTTCCCTATATCTCTGGGCCTACATGTTACAGTCATGAAATTGGTGTTAATTTTTAAGATAATATACCTAGTATAATGTCACTTAATTTCAATGAAATTGACAGTTTGTATTCTGAGATTTTTGAATTTGAATTTATGGCTAAAGTGAGGTTAGAAAATGGATTAAGTGACTAGCGACTATACAATTAAATCAGAAATCATTCTTATTTAGCTGGTTTGTTATAAAATTACAGTTCTGGTAATCGTTTTACGTGTGATTATAACCGAAACCTGATATTTTTATAGTATTTATCTACCTAGATCATGTTTTCAAAAATACAAATAACACTGTGCAACAATGTCAAAGATAAATTGCCTGCAAACATTTTTATTGATTAGTTTTATGATATTGTGTTTGAAATGGTCTGGCTTAGAGTTTAAAAGTCTATACCGTACAGTTAATGTATATATACAACACTTAGTTAGGTGCCTACCGGAATTGAAAATAAAAAGGAACACAGTTTTTCTATATTTCATTTATTTTGTCATTTATTCATCTTCATATAGAACTAATATATTATCACGAAAGTGTGCAGGAGGTGTTACGTGGTCTTGATACCTAGCCCAACTCAAATACCACAGGTACTATAGACATAATGTGTGCACAACACCCTACTGTACGCCTGCCAACAATACAATTACAATAATATTGCAAGATCGCTTGCCTTCCAGTTAGAGAGCTGTCTACTAAAATGTAAATAAAATAAACCTTTCTGCTAATATGTTGTACTTTCTGCTAAAGTCGTTAGTAAGATCACAGAAAATACGAATTTAGTAGCAGAACACATTCACCGGCGCAAGCACAACAAAGTTAATAAATTGACGTTTGAGTTCATGTTTGCCAAATGAAAAAATACATGACATATATTTTTGAAACCTGACACAATGTCTTTTTAGCCACGTATCCATACTTAGCTAGTGAGAGTTGTAAATAATTCAATAAAATGCATTTTTCACAGTTTTATAACTGTATATTTTTTTTCTTTTTTGTGTTTTCGTTTTATGATAAAATGACGATAATTTTGCAATACAATAATTAACTGTAACGCGTAGGCCTAACTATGGGCATTGTCCTTTCTTTTCCTCATCACTTTTATCGTAAAGGATATCCGATTATAAGCTTTAGATCAAACAGACCGCGACGCCATTCTGTCCCGATCCCGAAAATACCCAGGATCCTTATGCAAATGTTTGCCAGACATGTCTCTTTAAAATTCCTTTGTACTAAATGTAAATTAAAACGGTATTAGCCCTCTTCAAATACGTGACGCTTTGTATCACACATAATTATGTGTCACGTTAAATGAACAGCTACCGAATATACGCGAAACCTTTCTGCAAATATTTGACTCACGTCTTTTTTTGAATACTTAATTATTTTCTGTAAAGGGTCATCCATTTCCGGCTGACGCAGGTCCTCACCGGACACGGTTGTTTCGGGAGGTTCCTGTGTCGGATTGCACGGGAGGAAACGCCCGGGTGTCACCACTGTGTGGACCGCCCGGAGGACACGGTGGAGCATACGGTGCAGGTCTGCCCCGCTTGGGCAGAGCACCGCCGTGTCCTCACGGAGGCGATAGGCGGCGGCGACCTCTCGCTTCCGGACCTGGTTCAGGCCATGCTCCGGGGCGAGAGGGAATGGGATGCAGTCACCTCCTTCTGCGAAGCAGTAATGCTAGCGAAGGAGGAGGCGGGCCGCGTGAGGGAGAGAACAACACCCTCCACCTCACGCCCCAGCCGCCGCGGGAGACGCCCAGGGCGTCGGACGTCGCGAGGCGACATCCGGCCACCGTAGGCGCGGGCTTGCGGACGGCGAGTAATGGGTAGCTCGCCGTCCGATCAAGGACCATGCCCGGGTCGACGGCGCGTTCTGTTCGCGCGCGCCTCAAAGAGCTGTCAGCACAGGGACGGGGCCCCCAACGGGGCCAAACGCCTGCCGGGGTTGCGGGACGTCTTGACAGGATACCGTGGCCCCGGAACGTAAAGGGCAACAGAAGGAACAGGGTGGTTTTTTAGTCAGTAAAAGTCTGACAGTCCCTTCCGCCCCACCCAGGACGGAAGGACTCATTTGATGATTTTTACCACTCCATAAATTACGTCACACCAATTTCATGATTTTTTGCCCCTCCCCCGTCCTTGTCACAGATGGTCACATTTGTGAGACTCCCCCCTCCCTAGTGTGACGTCACATATTTTGCAAATTTACATTTAGAAATTATTGAATGAAAATAGCGGTTCCGAAATCAGTTTTATTTCCGCATTGTTTTTGAGGACACTTAGATTATAATAGATTTTGAAATGAGGCGTCACGAAATTGAGGACCTCTCTCCCCCCCTTGTCACACAATGTCACACTTCGTTGACCCCCTCCCTCCCCCGTAACGTGTGACGTAATTTATGGATGGCCCCTAACTATACTTAAAATAAATTTTAACAAGTGACGTCTCAAATCGAATCACCTAACTTTTGACAGTTCTTAAAAGTACCCTAAATCTTTCTACAAATATTTGACTCTCGTCTTTATAAGAACAGTTACTGTCTGTTACTTAAGTTAAATAAGTAAACTGTTCAAACATCTGAAATTTAATTAAAACAGTCTCTGAAATGTTTGAGCAAGGACTTGACTCATGCCATGTTTTTTCCTTTGAAACAAAGTAAGTTTATAGTAAGAAGACAAGTTGACAGCTCCTAAATATTCCGGGAATCATTCAGTAAACATGTGACTCACGTCCTCTTAGAGCGTCTGTAGTCTTCTGTACATGACATAAAAAATGCTTTGTCCTGTCCTGAATGACTGACGGATCAACGCACACCCTAAATCGCTGATAATAGAGACCTGAAACTTGGAGAGTGTGTTCTTTGTATGACATAGGCATTCGACAAGATTTTCCGAAATTATACCTCTTAGGGGGTGAAAAAGGGGGGGAAAGTTTTTATGGGACAACGTGATTCCTTGGTCCTTGATTGTCCTGTGAGTCCTTAGTAACAGAATTGATGGAAGACGTGCTTCGTATTTTATTAAAATTCATCCCCTAACGGGGTTAAAATTTCTACTTCTACGCAGACGTAGTCCCGGGCAAAAAGCTAGTTAATTTATAAAAGTTGTTTAGACGGCTCTTACATAAGACACAAGTGAGACATCAACATAGAATGTACGAGCTGTGTGAACTTTTATGTGCATTGTTGTTATATTACAAAGCGTCAGATTAGCGGTAAACAAGATGCTTTATTCAAGCTTGCTTTGTTCGATTATACTGAGAGTATAATCTTACTTTTATTAGTTATGCAAACGTTTGGATGAATGTTTGCTACTTACTCATGCAATGAACTGTTAAACGGATCACAAATATATGTTATCTGTCTGGAGAAGCACAAAGGCTACTTTATATCCCGGAAAAGTGTACGATTCTTATTATACTAGTAGGTAATTAATATTTTGTTTAGTACTTACTCTCTTTCTCTATCGTGTGGGCAGTAAGGTCTTACGATCCCACACCCCCTAGTGTCAGAGTTTCTAAACCGCCTCAAGGGCCTCTGACATGGTTTGAATGGAATAGTAGGTAAGTCCAGGTAGTACTTACTGCATTTCTTTTATTTATTTATTAAACCTTTATGGTCATTTAAAAACTACACTGTAAATAAAATATAAATAAAAAAATATTTTTAAAAACAAGCTTTTATTTAAATGAAAACGTAACCTAAAAAAATGAAAATAGAATGCGAACTAAAAAAAAAAAATAAATGTAAGTGACTAAATGATGTAGGTATATGAATATAAATCTTTTCAAAATGTAAAAAATATATAAATTTTAAAAGCTTGAGGCACTGATGTACGCTATCTCTTATACAGGTGTACTGCACAATATCAGTGCCTCAAGCTTTTAAAATTTATATATTTTTTACATTTTGAAAAGATTTATATTCATATACCTACATCATTTAGTCACTTACATTTATTTTTTTATTTTTAGTTCGCATTCTATTTTCATTTTTTTAGGTTACGTTTTCATTTAAATAAAAGCTTCTTTTTAAAAATATTTTTTTTATTTATATTTTATTTTCTACTTTTTAGTCTTTTGAAATCTTGCAATCAATATAAGATTTAGCATTAGTCAAGATTAACTTAGCTACGAGGAATTTTTTTAGCTATGTGCTATATTCCAGGTCCATTATCAGGTCAGCTCCATGTCATAACAATATTGCATTGTTATATAAGACGTCTGCCATTTTGAATTAAGAATGACGTGATTTTACTTATTATGCTTCGCTCACCAAGCCCTTCCATTTGATAGGGTTACTACGGAAATTATAAATCGCCATTTTGTGACGTCCGCCATATTGATATGATGATAGCGTATTTTCATTTTTTTTTCATTTTTAGCCAATCCTGGCAGTAGCATCACGTCATGCTTGTCATAAACATGCAATGTCGTTGGGACTGGACCAGCATGTAAAATTTCATGTCCCTGCTCTTAATCGTTGAGGAGTTCCCTCGTCTGGAGCCAATCCTGGCAGCAGCATCATGTCATGCTTATCCTAAACATGCATTGTAATTGGACTGGACCAGTATGTAAAATCTAAAATTTCATGTCCCTACTGTTAACCGTTGAGGAGTTCCCTCGTCTGGAGCCAATCCTGGCAGCAGCATCACGTCATGCTTATCATAAACATGCATTGTCATTGGGACTGGACCAGTATGTAAATTTTCATGTCCCTACTGTTAACCGTTGAGGAGTTCCCTCGTCTGGAGCCAATCCTGGCAGCAGCATCACGTCATGCTTATCATAAACATGCATTGTTATTGGGACTGGACCAGCATGTAAAATTTCATGTCCCTACTGTTAACCGTTGAGGAGTTCCCTCGTCTGGAGCCAATCCTGGCAGCAGCATCATGTCATGCTTATCATAAACATGCATTGTAATTGGACTGGACCAGTATGTAAAATCTAAAATTTCATGTCCCTACTGTTAACCGTTGAGGAGTTCCCTCGTCTGGAGCCAATCCTGGCAGCAGCATCACGTCATGCTTATCATAAACATGCATTGTCATTGGGACTGGACCAGTATGTAAATTTTCATGTCCCTACTGTTAACCGTTGAGGAGTTCCCTCGTCTGGAGCCAATCCTGGCAGCAGCATCACGTCATGCTTATCATAAACATGCATTGTTATTGGGACTGGACCAGTATGTAAAATTTCATGTCCCTACTGTTAACCGTTGAGGAGTTCCCTCGTCTGGAGCCAATCCTGGCAGCAGCATCATGTCATGCTTATCATAAACATGCATTGTCATGGGGACTGGACCAGTATGCAAAATTTCAGCTCAATCGGATACCAACAAATGGTTGAAAAATGGTTTGCAAATTTTGAAAGGACAACTTATTTACATACATACATACTTACTTACTTACATACGAACAGTGCAAGCTAAATAAAAGCTTGTAAAAAGCAGACTTAATGCCTTGGGCATTTTCTACCAGTCTCCCTTGTCATTTTTAATACCAACAGTCTTATACAATAACAAGATGTTATTCGTAATTTTTTATTTTCCCTCATCCCTTTCAACGCTAATTTGTGCTAAAGTGCCTCAGTCTTCCCTCTCCCTCTTGAAGGATTTCAACGTTCACATCTGTGATAAATGCTTGCAGTTCGACCTCACAAAATGCCGCAGCGTCCTCCCTCTACCACAAACCCAGTTTTAAACGATATGTCACAATATTATAAATGCGAAAGCTTGGGTATGATGCAGCTTAAAAACAGTTGGATGGTTTTGTATAAAGTTTGCTTCAGAATATTCCAGGGATGTTATGGATATGATATATCGGATTTGCAAGTGGATATACGAGTAATATTGTACCGGTTTCAGGTACTTTTACGGATATGGAATTATTTCGAATTATTTTATAGTTTCGGATAGCTCATTTTTAAGGACGTATAAATGGAAAATACAAAAAGTAACATGATTTGACTTAATTTCTAGATTATCATTTGATACTACAATCCCAAAAGAAAATACAATTATTTTAAGGGTTGCTTAATTTTTTTTTTTGTAAATCCGAGAAACAAAGAGAACATTATTCGTCTCTACTTCGTTCCATTTAAACTCCGACCCTATCCGAAATTATTCAAAACCTTATATTTATATTATCAGTTAAATTGTTATTTCGGATATCCGATAGTTTTCGTTACGGTTACGGAGCTCCATAACATCCCTACAATTATATTCACGCAGATGGAATCGCAGTAAAGAATAATTAAAACATTTGCATCAGATTATGTGATGTGATTTCGGTCAATGCTAACGAGTTTTTATTAAGTGCAGTTCAATGTTAAATATTTTTTCGAGCAGAGGAAACTGTTATTGTTGATTGAAGTCATCTGAAAGCAGACAATAGTCACAGGATTAAATACTTGGATTGAGCAAAACTCATCAGAAGAGGATTAAGGTCATAGCTCATTAGACCCACCCGACGCTCGATCAGCACCACCTTGTCGCTCGGTGACCACCCGTTGTTGACAGGTGGTCCACGGTTGGTTACCGCTTGGTCAACGAGTGGACATAGCGTTGTACGCGAATAGATGAGTATAGTTTGTCAGGGATGATCACTACGCATGCTCGTGGGGTACGGAAGGCAAGCGTGCAAGCAATGAATGGTCACCGAGTGGTCCACTCGCCATCCGTGCGTGGTCAGCCCGCGTGCGAGGCGGAAAATCTGGAAATCATGTAGTGAGCGTATACCTACCCATAGTAGTCTATACAAAGAAAACCCCTCGAGGCGAGGCGATGCTGGTCGGATGTCGGGTCGCGGTAATGAGCTGTGACCTTTAAACAGAAAATGTGTTTTAAAACTCAAATGTTGATGATTTCCAACAACTTGAATATTTATTTTTGTCAACAATTAATTTAACAGAATAAGTTTTAATGATTTCCAATTACGTCGCCAGAAACTCATAATTAGTGTTATTCTTGTCTGTATCCTCATTACTATAATGATGAAGGACACACTTAAGAGTTCCACCGAAGTTTAGATTAGATTGCGGAGTTAGATCTTAGATTACTTAGCTCGACTCATGACAGACTAATGAGGAGAGTGAAGCTTACACAAAAGCCGTTATACTTACTAAAGAAAAACAACGTATCAAAGGACCATTCAAAAGAAAACACTTTACTTCCCAATGGATTTGTACACTCCAATGATTAATAAATAAAGTAAATCTACTTACAGTTGGACAGGTTTGAACAATTCCCATCTCCCGTTGGTCTTTGTTCCCGGAATCCGTAGGAGAAAGGACCAATCTACCATTGTGCTTGGGCAATGGTTTTGATTCACTGATTTTGGCACTCTACAGAAATTAAGGTTGAAATTGTTATGCTAGGTGTGAAAAAATATACTTCCTGCGATTTGTATTTATAATGGAGTATAATATTTAATTGACAAGTTTAACGAATTACGAACTATCACTTCTGCTCTAGCCGGAACATATCAAGGTTTTATTCGATGTCATTGGCGGTCCAACACACATTAGTATTTGGCCGAACTTATGTTTTATCTCTGACCAACTATCAAATGGTTTTGTCTTCTAAACTATCCGGATTTTGTACAAGAAGTTTTGTGTTCCTAACTTTGTCTAAGTTCCCGACTTATTTATAGGAGCTTATTGGATCACTGTCTATATAATATAATGCGTCTTTAGCATCACCATTAATATTGGTAAGCGTTTGAACTAATGCATTATATTTAGTACTAACAATACCCCGCGGTTTTATCTGTGTTAAGTAACTTCCTTGATTATTGCTCTGAACTCGTGGGTCGTAGCGTAATGTTATATAGCCTATAATATTCCTCGATAAACTGGCAATATAACGCAAAAAGATGTAGAAATCGGACCAATACTTCCTAGCGCGTACAAACAAAATAATAAAGTCATTAGCTTTATAATATACATATTAAGTTTCCATTAACCACAAATTAGCTGATTAAAACATTGATGAAGCAATTTAATTTTAATCACTGTTTTTGTTGTAAAAAAATAGCATGTTCTCCTTGACTTGTTTGCTGGTTTTTTGTGAATGAACCGTCCATTGAAAGGAAAATTATCGACATACGGTATACAGTGTCGCAGGCGCATTGCGCAACTGGCTTGCACAAGCTGGCGACCTCTTTACGAATTTCGCTCGTATTATATGAACGTGTAACACAGCAGGATATAGACAGTACAGTGTAACACTGCACTATTCTGTTATTTTAGTTATACTGCGGATAAAGGCTGATTTAGACGATGCGAGATCGTGCGATTCGGCGTACATTGCGGGATCGCGCAGCTGTCGTGTCAAAAGTGATCGATCATCGACTGAAATGTACCACAACTTGCACGATATTTCTCGCATCGTCTCAGGGTGCGGGCACACGATGCGTTGCGGCGCCGCCGCCGCACCGCAAAGATTTCATCGTGAAATCTTTCGCCGCACCGTGTGTACACTATGATTATTAGTATGTAAAACGACGCAACGGCAGCGCTGCCTCGACGCAACGGAGACGCAACGCACCGTGTGCTCGCGCTGTAAATCAGCTTTAATTTAGCTCCGGAGTGGTTTACAATGTTCGTGGATTGGCTGTGCAAATGTCGCTCGTCGCACGTGTCCATACATCAAAGTGAAATCTAGCTAAGCCCACATAGGGTGCTGGTAACCTTGAATATTGATACCTGTTTTGGTTAGTTAGCCTAGCTGCCTAGTAGCCAGTCACTCCATTTTCGTTTATGAGGTCGTTTAACAGCACGTTTTCGTCAACTTCGTTCACTGTAGGCTCTACGACGTAGGTAATAAAGATTAATAAAAATTTGCATCATTATACTCATGAATCTGTGGGTTGCGTCATAAATAACATATTAAATACCGGAGCCAATAAATCTTCATGATTTTTCGGCTGGATATTTCGTTGTCGTGCGTGACTCACATTGTTTAGAAAAATCTGGCTAGATGAGTAGGCATGCTAAAACGGCTAGATTTGTCATCTCGAGCTCTTAGCGTTTCGAATTCTAGCTGTCTCGGTATATTAATATCCTCTGACCTTATTTAACTTTTTGTGTGGACTATATTTTATAACATCATTACGTCATAAATTCCAATAGGTAATTATGTGGTTGTGTTAAAGTGAAACATACTAATATCCTAATACACTGTTTATATTGGCTGCCATCTTCCAAACTTATTGACGTTCTCCGGAAATTACTACATGAATAAACTGTACTGCTTTAAACTGTTCTTCAAACAAGGTTTCACTTTGCGAAGATAATATTCATCTCTCAGTTTTCATCTTCGCTTTAAAATAAATCTTCTTTAGAAATAACATTTTTTCCCGCGAACTTATTAACTCGACAGTTGACCAAGTAACAACTTGTAAAGTAAGTAAAGAAAATTACTGTGGCCAAGCACACCGCCTTTTAGTTAGGCCAAGCATAAACTTTAACAACTCGACCCGCGTTAGCGACGAAGCTATAAAATGGGTGTACAGACTCAGACGAAGTAATTGCAGCGCTTCAAGCTTTATTTACGAGGGTTCTTATAGTGTTGCCAGATGTACAGGCAAACAAGCCATTTGGTATACAGTCAGGTAACTTGCTTGCTAGGTTTCAAAATTGCTAGACGCCACAAGCTTAAAAAGTTATCACAAAATAACAATGAATGGCAATGTAATAGAAAGATTGTCTGTAAACCAAACAGCTTGTTCGAAGGTACTACTTGTGTGAGTACTGTAGGATACGTTTCATATTGAAGACAGTTTGTAGTAATGATGCAAATGCTTAAGGCAGGTACGTCCCTGTCGCTTCTAAATCAGTTGATTTAAATGCATTGCACGGAAACACTAAGCACTAGATAAGATTTATTCCGTATCTTTAAGCGTAGACCTCCCAGTAATGTGATGGATTGCCTTTTAAAGCTGGGCTTAAGGAATAAAGTCCCGTAATTTCACGGCCTGATTCTGAACATAGCTGTCTCGCGGAACACTATCGATACGGCCATCGACGACTTTGAACGGAACCCACTTTCCAGGCACTTAGCCGTTCCCACATTGCTGTACTTTGTGATACTTACACTTAAGTACGGACCTATTTTTATGAGGACAACTGTCATCGTGTTTATGAAGCCATTTACAGGATATGGACGATTTTAGAAGCCACTAAGTGTTTGTTTAACAATCAATTGTGTAATAGTTCATCCGCCCATGCAGTTTAATGACCTGACGTGGGTGGCGAGATTTAACGACGATGAAGATTAGTAGGTTTATGTGTCTGTTTTGTAACTATAGGAAACTCGTTTGCTATTTTAGGAAGAAACGGTTTTACTCTTAGCGATAAAGAAGTTCTTGAGATAGCAAATGCTGGAATATCGCTATTGAAATGTCCCGAAAATTCGCGACAATGTTCCTTTTAAGGTTTGTGTAACGCAAACATTTCGCGGAGCTCTTTATTGTCGCGAAACTCTATTAGGGAGACGACCTTTGCGACATCGAGCTTTGGGGAGCATATATACAGGGTTGGTAGACTACAACATTTAGAAATTGGCCAATTATAATTTTTCTACACCAACCGGTCCAAATCAAGTTTTAGAAACTCTGCAACCAATGGCGAAAGTTTTATGTTTTTGCGGAATATCTATTTAAATATAAATACTGGTTTTAGTAAATCCGGTGCCAATTTTATAAATTAAAACCACTAAGCATCGGCATGCTGGAGTTGACCCAAAAACTTGGGCCACGATTGTAATTTTTGATAAGCGTCTGGCAGTGAAAAATCGATCTAGATTGGGCAGCCCTAAATCCTTACCTTTTATTCGGGTATAGAAGACATAATGTCAAGTATCACGACCTAAAGTCCATAAAGGGCGGTGGAAACAATTTATGATTGAAAAAATAAAGATACTTTTTATTAGATTTTGTTCGTGGAAAAGCAATTTGTTTATCGCGTTTATAGCTGGAACAAGTTAGGGAGTCGTTGTGATTAGTTCTGAAAGCAATTTTATTGGACTTAATTTTACTGGCGTCTTTTGACAAGTCGGTATTGGTTTTAAATTACAAATCTTCTAGAAATATGCCGAGTCTCAGATGCTTCGAAACTGGTTAATTACTTCTGAAATTAAGTTTGAATATTCAGTTTGGAACTTTGGAAGAATTCTATTTTTAGCGGTTTCAATCGACGAAGTTATTTGTTCAATTTAATTGATTCCCGCCGAAGCGCCGGTGATGAAGGATGAGCTTGTCTGAAAATCAATCTCAAAACTTTTAAAAAGTAGGATGTTCCTAAAGTGAAGAGGTTCTTTGCTTTTTCATGAAACTTTCGCTTTAAATCAAGTAGTTGGCCTAGATCTCTCATTTTTTAATTAAAGAGTTTTATCGCTTGATGTATCCAGGCAAAAAGTGAAGTCTAAGTATTAAAGATCAACGAATACCTACATTTTATAATTTTCGGCAGTAATCTGCAAGCGAGGACCGGCGCGCTAGTAATGAACTCCCGAACACAAAACTGTGTGCTATACAACCGCAGAGACATTATATACTGCACGTTTTAATTAGCACTGTTCTCGTAATCCTCTGGTTATTAAACCACTATTATTTAAACTTTAAAACTCATTAAAAGTTTCGTGGAGTTACCTATTTGTATTTCTCTGTAGCCTCTTGGTCACGGGTCTCTTGTTGGCTATTGCATGTTTTCTAACCTGTACTACCTAACTGCCTCGTAGGTATTGAGGAGCTTGGAGTCCTGCGTTCCATTCTCGGGTCGGACAAACAAAGTGATATTGGATTTTTCCATTAGGATATTTCACAGTAGCAACCCGGAGTTAGGAAGATGGTGTGACACTTCCGTACCTCAGAAAGCTCGTAAAGCCATCCACCTGTCATTCGTAGATCATTGATAGTCGTTAAGGGTAGTCAGAAGCTCAAAAGTCTGACAACCAGTCTTACCATGGAGTATCGTGTTACCTAGTAACTGGGTTATAGAGGTCAGATAGGCAGTCGCTCCATGTAATAGACTGATATTTAGATGCATCCGATTAGACTGGAAGCCGACCCCAACATAATTGGGAAAAGGCTATTAGGCAGATGAAGACTACCTACCTCCTACCTGTACTAAAACTGTAGGTACATTGTACAATCTAACAAGAGGTAATTAAAGACCAGTAATTTAGGATGCCCTCTCAATTCAATTAGGCCCAAGGATAAAGAAGTTTATTCGTACGGTTGTGGTTGAGGTTACTTGCAAACATACTGTGAGGTTGTAGGTACTACCGCAAAACTTTTATAAACCTTTTTAATTTAATTAGCGACTGTATTTACAGCTGGTTCGTAAACAACGGTTTAAATGTAAATTGAGCTTTATTTTTTGTGTGTAAAATAGAGCATTTAAGGTTTGGTAGAATCATTTCACTATGGTAGGAAAAAAGACTGCAAATAAAGTGGTCCTTTCGGGCATAAAAATATTTTACACCCAGTGGAAGGCAATCATAAAATGCTATCAATAATCCGCCTCCCAGCAACCATTAGAAATGATTCAGCGTTTAGTAGCGTTCGAGGGATTTTCTCCCTATATTATGCTCTGTTTGATATGTGTAAATGTGTGATGTTTCAGACTAGTGGTGTCTCAGAATCAGCGGGCGCTGCACATAGTGTTCCCTCATCACTTCCTCGACTCGCCCGAATGGTTCGGAGTATCTACAGACGAGTTTTTTCAGGTAAGTCCATTATTTTTCGACCGCTCGCGCTATGTAAACAAGGTAATTTCGAAGGAATGATGTATCCGAACTATTCCCGGCACTCATAAATTCCGTCTAAAAATCTCTGTAATACGAATATTCCCTAAACAAGCAAGGAAAGGTTGGTATTGTCGACCGTATTGTCAATTAACATTAAGTGTTGAAAAACAAGCCATAAAATATAAAATAAATATTTTGCCTCGAAAGACCAATTTGTCAGGCACTTCGTAACAATGTGAGCATGCAGGACCAGTTTATCGTTATAATGTTTACTCGTGTTTTTTTGTTGATTCGGGTCGGATATTTGAGTACCCATAGGCCGTTAACGTTGCTAATTAAAGTGTAAATTGATCTTATAGCGTGTTAACTGACCGTGCGCACAGCCGTGCACTACGGGCCTAATCAGAGTGTAAATCGAGTCACCTCGTTTACGTTGCAAGGGCTTTTTAACTCGGAGTCGGTCTCGTACACAAAGCGTTCCGTACTACTGTATAATATTTAATATAACATACAAAAAAGAAGACACCTTGCATAATTATACTTTATTTTTATTATTAGTTGTCACAGCAACAGTACTCTTAGTAATAGGGCCCCGTTTGGCACCCACAAAATTGTACTTAATTATTCGTAAATTATTTAAAATAACCTCTAATCTCGGGCGAAACTGGCCTCACTTCCTGCACTCTGGCTTTTGGTTGCCAAAAGTTTAGCTTATCTCTTACCTGTGTGATCTACTGCTCTACTGGTACAGTCGAACAAGCTGTATGGTATACAGGCAACCGGCAACTACTTTTAAAAATGTTTCGAGTGTGTTCAATTCTTTTAAATCACTCTAAATAGATTTTAAAATTATTTGACACCACGAGCGTAAATTGTAAACACAAAATAACAATGAATGGCAATGTAGCAGAAAGATAATTATTTGTCTGTTAATCAAATAGCTTGGTCGACTGTACTATCTAGAATTCCAAGAGGGTAGTTCTACTAACTTTTAGGAACGATTGAAATCTAATCTGTCGTAATATTTAAATTATGCCAATTTTTTCTTATTTCTTCCACCTCTGCCTAACCCTTCCGGAGATTATTATGTGTTTTTTCTTAATTTTAAACATTAAATGGGAGACTATTGAACTATAGAATAGAATATAATTTATTGGTAGAGTTTATTGGCCTTCGGATGTACCTACTACTTCATATGGTAACGTCTGCTATATTCGGCTGATGAACAAGAAAGCCCCACTTCATAGTACAGACTATGACGGCATTATGTCTAAATATGGCTCAGGGCAATTAAATAGGTCGTGAAGTCGGTCAACGTATCGTGTTTCTATCGTTTATAGGGTTTAATATTTTTGAACCTATAGCAGCCTCGGAGTCTGGATTTGTCCCCGGTTGATGGCAATAGGCTCGCCCCCTATTATGTGGGACTTAAACATAACTGGCGAAATGTGGGTTTCCTAATAAGTTCACCTCTGCCTAACCCTTCGGGGATTACAGGCGTGATGTTGTGTGTGTACCTAGACGAGAATAATACGGGTTGTAAAAAAATATACTGCATAACTGTGAACTACGTATTTTGTCTATGAAACTTAGGAATATTACCCTTAAATTGCTAAGAAACGACTTTTATTTTGACAGGGATCGTGAAGGTGTTTAAAGTTTAGTTACTTATAACATTTAAATTGGAACTTTAACCTTTAATATCTCTTGTCAAGGTTTCCAGATATGGTCCGGAATAAAAATGTGATCGCATTGGGAAGAACATGTATCGACCGCGAACTAGCTTCTGCCCGTGACTTCGTCCGCATCAAAGTCGATATACTTATATTATGCCTCAGGAACTTTATTTTTATTTATTTAAACTTTATGCAATAAAAAGCGGATTTTTTCTGGGATAAAAAGTAGCTTATGTTCTATTACAGACTATAAACTATCTCTTGTGTCAAATTTCATCCAGATCCGTTCAGCCGTTCTGTCATGATTGAGGAACAAACATCCATCCAAACTTTCGCATTCGCGACGCCGAAACTTCATTAGGCGTAGAAATTATAAAAAAAAACTTGAGCAAGCTAATAGGGGACAAAACAACCAGAAAAGAATTTGTAAAATATATAGTTCAGATAATTAAACCAGTAAACAAGAGTAACAAATAAATGAAGCCCCAAAAAACTAAGAAAATTAAATATTTGACACATTTAGATTAGAAAAACAATAAAAAGACAAAACTATAAACAGCCCTAGATAAAATCCCTGCGCTATATGTATGGCAGGGGCCCACGCCCAGGCAGGAGTGTGGTTTTAGCCGGTAAGAGTCCGGCACTGCCCAGACTGTCCCAGCGATGAGGCAGTTTGGGCGTCCAGGAGGATTTCCCACTACTGCCTCAAAAAAAAAAAACTTTCGCATTAATAGTAGTAAGATTGGTAAAGGACATGAAGGCAGTTTGATTATGGCTCTTATTCTTAAAAGTATTTAGGGTTCCAATCTTATTTTATACAGAAACATTTACATTATTAAGTACAAAAAACAACCCCCGTTTTCGCTATCGTTAGATAAATATGTAACACCCCATTTTATCGCTGAAACACGACAATACTTTTTACATTAACTCTCTTATCCAGGGGAAATAACACACTTTATTTTCTACATACTTTACTTTCTGCGGAAGCGTCCTATTTTCATCCAATACATGTTGTGTGAAATATATTTATCTACATGATATGAAAATGTGCGCGCTGGTGTCGTAATCGTGCATAAGCACAGGTGGGTGTCTCGTACAACCTTTACCAACATAAAGTGGAGCACAGAATGTCTATTTAGACTGCTGACTTTTTTTTAAATAATAATAAAAGCGGTTCTCCTGGACACCACCTAGGGCTGATTCATTGTCGAAACGAAGGCTCTGTTTCGATTTATATATAACTAGCTGTCCGCCGCGGTTACACCCGCGTCTTTGGTTACTGCTCCGCTCCCGTAGGTCGTAGCGTGATGGTATATAGCCTATAGCCTTCCTCGATAACTAATCTATCTAACACTGAAAGAACTTTTCAAATCGGACCAGTAGTTCCAGAGATTAGCGCGTTCAAACAAACAAACAAACAAACTCTGCAGCTTTATAATATTAGTATAGATTATATAAATCCCCCTCCCCCCGACTTGAAGGCTGGATCCGCCCTTATACAAGACGTGTATTGTTAGGAGATTCCTTTTTCAGGACCTCTGACCATCGGTAGCTTGGATCCTGTGCTCGATGCCGATGGGCTTTATTTTTTTAATTTTTTTAAACAATATTTAAAATACAATTTCTGTTTAGATGAAATAAATAAGTGAAATAATAATAATAATAATAATAAATCATTTATCAAATACCAAGACTCATAGTATTTCCTGTCTGTTTGTTCCGAGTAATCGCCGAAACGGCTGGACCGATTTTGACGGGACTTTCACTGTTGTTCATGTTATGAGGAGTAACTAAGATTACTTTTATTTTAGTAAATTAATTAGGGTATCGCGCAAAAGAAAAAAACTCGAGATAGCCGACACTAAAAAACTATTCCAGAAAAAGGTAAACTTAAAGAAAAAGCTGTATAATGTAAAAATAATCAATTTTACGAAAATTTAGCGAACTTTACCTTCTTACGATGCTTGTTGTTTTGTTTCCCAACCATCTGTTTATGCGTTATTGTATGATCCAGTCATGATTTCACTCTCATTCAGCTGACTATTACCATAATATTCGTAGGCGTTTTTGGCTATTACACGAACAGAGTAAAAGTGACGCCTCGTAAATTATTCAGATTTATATGAATGAGGAAGTTGATGATTGAAAGTACTGGTGGGTTTGTCACGTGGGCTTAGGAGAAACGAAACCGTTGATGAGTAATAGTAATAGTACAAGGAATTATTAGGTCTCGAGAATTTGGTGTAATGTTCTAAGTGATGCCATTTGCAGTGTGTCAAATTTCGAGACAGAAGGTTATAATAATCGGGATTTTTGGTTTTTAAATCGGGACGTCTAAAATGGTTATAAAAAGGATAGAATTTTAAGTTCTGTAAGAAAATATCAAAGCAAAAGTATTCATAGTAACAGCTAACAGATAAATCCGTTGTTTCTATCAAAACTATCGATTAAAGTAAAGACTAAAAGGTGTGTGAAAAATCGGGATGTGTCACCAATACTCACCAGACCCCTGAAAATCGGGACGTCCCGCAAAAATCGGGGCACTTAGCAACACTATGTGTAGTGCCTGCGATTCGTATTATTACTTATGATTTATAGCCTTAATGTAATGCCTATATGCCCAAAGGGTTGAACAGAGTTTGAGAACAACAATATTTGGCCTCGTGTAATTCTACTTCGACTTGTCTAGAATTGCCGTAGGGTAGTAGATATAGGGTTAACTTTTATTATTTACTAGGCTCTTATGCCCGTAAATTAGTTCGCGTTGAAGTTTTAACGGATTTGTAATTTTTTTTTGTTATAAAATATAGCCTTACTAACCTTTTGCCTGCGACTTCGTCCGGATAATTATCGGTTATTGAGGACGCAGATGAAGTCCTTTCCTTTTTTTTAAATCAGTTCAATGGTTTAGACGTGAAATCGAAACAGACCGACAGACAGACAGAATTACATTCGGATTTATAGTATTAGAAATTAGTATGCATAGCACTCAGGGATAACGTAGCTTCGTGTCTTCGTGTTAGCTGAAGAATTTTCAAAATCGGACTATTAATTTTTAAGATTAGCGCGTAAAATAAACTCTTTGTAATCTTAGTATCAGATGTATAACATATAAAGATCTTAGTTTATCTAAATAACTTCAAATAAAGACGTCATTTTTTGTTCCTTAACAGTCGCAATTAGAGCAAGATCACATTTCTACGGAGCAGAGGTAAAATACCAGCAATCTAGATCAGGACTGATTACCTAACGACGCAATATCACTTTAGAAGCAAGCACGACAATTTGTGCTTACAGAACTTTTTCCAACTCCATATCTTCGCTTCTAATGGAAGTGGAAAATTCAATTTTGGCCTGTTTTGTTCGTCACGTAGCCTAGTTTAAACGGTCCGTACGTTGTACCTGCTCAAGTGCTTGTTTTGAGAACGACGTTACCGTTTTTCGGATCCACTTACTGCCAGACACGCCACCGTAAAATCTGGCCTATATCAGGAGTTTCCAATGTTTTTAATACTGCTACCCTTTACGGGTTCTCATTTTTTTGTGACGCCTTTATATAATAAGACATTTGTGTGTAGCCCTAGCGGATATTAAGAATACTTTATTTATTTATTACTAGCTTCTGCCCGCGTAAAGAGTAACTTTCCGTAAAGTAAGTTGAACTATTATCCCAAGGGAAAACATTACCGGGATAAAAGTATCCTTCTTGTTAATCCAGGAAATGTGCTATCTATGAGCGTAACAAACATTCAAACATCTTCACTAACTTTGACATTTATTATATTAGTAGGATTATTAATTAATTAAAGAAAACTACAAATAACAGTGAAATGATTGTACTTACTACAATCAATACGACTCGCGACGTGTCTACAGACGCGCGACGCTCTCAGGATAGGTCCATGATGCCCCATGGCGTCGCGACGCAGTTTGGAAACCCCTGGACTATATGATATATGGCGTGTTTATTTGCTGTTTATTTGAACCTATGTACGTTAATAAAAGGGAATATGGAGTTATGCAAACGTTTTGAAACATGATTTTTACTATGTCATTTGTAGGTAACAAGAAATGATGCAGTCTTTGGATTTTGAGTTCCAGTGCTTTGGCAAAATAGTTGATTTCTATTACAAATGTGATTTACGTTCAGGGTACGCCCCAAAATCGGATGACACACCTAATTTAAAGAGCTTACAATACATACATACATAACGGGTGTAAAAAATACTTGACGAAGCCGAAACTTACTTTGTTTAGTTGTTCCTTCCATCATTACGATATTTTTTTTTGTTCTGGATCATACTGTCTAGTTACAGGGATATTAAAGGCCCAACTTTTATTTATTACGTAAACTGTTTGAAATGTTATAGTTAAAGCTGAAATACTCCCACGGCCCCTGTATAGTTGCATGCACCTAAAGCAAACGCTGCAATAAACAGTGATTTTTCAAACAAAAAATAAAACCAAAATTTTTGCTCGATGTTACTTGATGGTTGTTAGGTTGATTGGTAGTATGCTTAGTTAACGTCTACGTGAAGTGTCATTTTAAACCGTAAAAATCATCAAATGTGTCCTTCCGCCCTGGATGGGGCGGAAGGGACTGTCAGACTTTTACTGACTTAAAAACCACCCTGTTCTTTCTGTTGCCCTTTACGTTCCGGGGCCACGGTATCCGGTTAAGACGTCCCGCAACCCCGGCTCATTTTACACCTCGTGTATGACAAACCGTTGGACACGCCAAAATGAGGCGAGCAATAGCAACTTATTTTCTTTACCTCACGATTGCTGTGTTAATACTTTCATTATAACATTGCAGGTGTCTATAATGGCGATGGAAGAGTCGAGGGTGCTGGTGTGGCACCGTGACAAGCTGAAACTGTCCATCATGTCGGACGCGTTCCTGCAAGCCGTGTTCGACCACATATTGGGTCGAGACGTTGTTCATAAACTTATGCAGGTAATATTGCATTATTTTTCTAAAAAGAAAACTGTTGATCCGAATATTTATGTTCGTATAACTCCAGTTTCTAATTCAGGACAGTCGTTTAGGGTAGGGGGGGGGGGGGTTCTTGACCCCGCTCAGGGTTTTAGCAAAGTAAACGCTAAAATGACACACAACATTTTATTAGAAAACAATACCTTATATCAGCTGTATTTTTTTTTTTGCCCTTTCAGGTTCCCTTAATAAAAGTTGTTCGTAATTATGTACTTATTATAACCCCTTAACAGGTTTCTAGTAAGCAAGAAAACACATCAGAGGTAAAGATTACATTGAGATAAAAACGTGCGGTGTTCCGATAGTTAGGTGATCCCGAAATCTCGGGATTATTTTCTTCAAATCAATTATTTCTAGAAGTAATAACCAGTCTTCCTGAGAAAAAAAAATTACATTACGTAAATATGTATCCGACACACCTGCTAACTTTAAAAGAATTTCTAAATTGGTTACTTTAGTTTAGTAGACTAGTATCAATTTACAAAATCAAATGGCATAAAAATGCCTAACAAAATTACATAAGCCATAAAAACCGGTATTTATGCCTCGTACTCATCGTAAACAATGCAAGTGTATTATTACAAATTCACAACAGACCACTATGCTAACATTATCAATTCATACAACTATGCTGAATTTCGTGAAAATTCTGTTGACCCACATTTGAGCCTAGGTTGCATTATGTTTTAAACAAGCGATCGCCTATCGTTTCGTATTGTTTTGATTTGTCTCGGGATTTTTTTATATTCGGGAGAATTTTACTCGCATTTGGTCAATTCTTTAAAGCTACCTACTCAATTTGTTCCAAAGAGTTCCTAAACGTTTCGCAGGGTTTCTTTTGAACGTGTTCTGATTATTAAAGTAGGTGTAACTTAAATGAATGATTGTTAGGCTTTCCCCGTGGTTAGTATTTTTTTTGTCCGATTTGATTCTGGTTTTAAATAATTTATAATCCAGTTTAGTTTATTGGTGTGTTAATTAAAGACTATAAAAGTGTTGTCTATGAATCTATAAATATAATTATATAAATTACGCTTTCTTTGTGTAGTTTAATTACTATTTCGCTTTCACTATTCATTTCCGAAAAGCATTTACCTAGCTAGAACAACATTTTTAAGAACAAACACGAAAACACAATAAAATTATTGATAAATTATTGAAAATTGCTCGTTTTAAAAGTATTGTAAATTCGATCAACTTTTAAATGGGAAATACTCATTTCGTACATAACATTTATTTACTTTTATTCATTAGGCGATATTCATTATCCTTGACATATAAAATCAAACCAAAATGATATCTACTTATAGTCGTACCTATTTCCAACTTCAAAATCAACTCGAATCTATTACTCTTACGACAGCGTGCTCTGATCGTGGTTGTCTCAGAGCCCCGACATTAAGACGTGATGAATCGATGTCGGGCATATCTAGCCCCTAGTATAAGGCATCGGGGGTCGCGGTGCCTAAAATAAGGATCGGGCGTTGGATTTTCTTCCCCCTCCTGGTGAGGAAGAAGGGGGGAATGGTTGCACCTAAGCGCTTTTGGGTGCTACTGCCTACGGCGCTGTCAGTGTCTTGTGATATGTAACCGTGCGAGCGTCCGAAGGGCTCCGGCTGGGTGAGAACCCAGGGAAGGCCTAGCAAAGGCCTAACGCAGCGAGGGGTCAGCGCGCGCGTACTTGACCCACACCAATATTCTAACGATCTAATTGTAACGCCATCTATCTTCAGGTGAGCGAAACAATGGCAGTTTCAAACGGGCACCTGCCGAACAGTTACGAGGAAGGCGAAGACAAGCCGATGTTGGTGGTGAAGAAGGCTGGCGACGGACCTGGCATCACCGCGCTCCTGAACAGACAGCTGCAAGGTATGTGACGCTTGTTGGTATTGCTGGTGGTCATGTTGTGGAGGAGACGAGTTGAGCATTTGATTTGGTGACGTCATTCTGATTCAAATTCGGAACCGAAAAAAATAATTTAAAAGGCCACTTTACATATTGATCAGTACTTATTTAAAACTAGCGAAAACGTTCCACTTTTCCCGGTGGATTTTCCAAAAAAAATCTTTCATATTAACTTTGTCAGGGAAATTACGAGCACAACAAAAAAGAATCAGCTAAACCAGTTTAGCCGTTCTTGAGTTTTGCACTTAGCATTATATTTAATATTGATAGAAAATGTTCACTGTTTCACTCCTAATTTGAAGAAAAAAAAAACAATTTTATTACTTAACTAGCTTCTGCCCGCGACTTCGTCCGCGTCAAAGTTTTCTTCATACAAACTTTTGACCCCCGTTTCATCTCCTTAGAGGGTGAATTATGGAAAATCCGTTCTTAGCGAACGTCTACTAATTATAAACTACCTCCCTGCTAAACGTACGTCAAGCGATTTGAAATAGTATTTTAATGATTTCGCCATAACTTTCAAACCAAACGTCCAATTTTAATGAATTAAAGACTAAATATTATCTTCATAAACAGTACTTTGTGACAAAATAGTTTTTTTTGATAAGGAGTAATGACATGTGTAAAATAAATGCGTTTAAATGAAGTCCTATAAAAATTCAAGATTTTTAAATAAAAAATGGTTGTTGTGCTTAACTCGAAATAGATAGGTATAGTGTGTCGCGGACTTTTTTGTAGATATTTTTAAGGTCTTTAATTAATTAGAACATTTTATGGTTCTATCTTTTATAGTTTAGGCGGCGTTCGCCAAATAAGGAACTTTTTTGGATGATTATTT
Source organism: Hoplodrina blanda (assembly GCA_949316365.1). Taxonomy (NCBI): domain Eukaryota; kingdom Metazoa; phylum Arthropoda; class Insecta; order Lepidoptera; family Noctuidae; genus Hoplodrina; species Hoplodrina blanda. Next base: position 1,691,948 of record OX438590.1, read on the forward strand.
ACACCTTGGATCCGAAAAACCCAAATATCTTACGGACCCCTATTTTTTCTAAAATAAAATATAGCCTATGTCACTCGCAGATAATGTAGCTTTCTAATGGTGAAAGAATTTTTAAAATCGGTCCAGTAGTTTTTGTGTTTATCCATTACAAACAAAAAAACAAACAAAAATACAAAGTTTTCCTCTTTATAATATTAGTATAGAAAACTATTCTCTAAGTAATGTTTATTTATGTAGTTTTACATAAAACCAAGAAAATATATGTATATTATAAATTAACAACTAATTACTAAAAAATTGTAATCGTCCAATTAATTTGGCCATAAAAGTTGCGAAAAATCTTAGAAATGTCGTAATGAAACCTAATTTACAACTTTATCGTATTACAATATTACCAAAACAAATGCTCAGAACTTTCATACATTATGCATGATTATAATCATAGGTAGTGTAGGAGATTATTGTCAGAGGTAGAATTATCATTTAAATTATTTTGAATCTTTGCACACTATCGTTAAAGAAAACAATATAAAACACTGACCATTTTTAGCAAAAAAACTATATGGATTTTTCAAATCAGAAATTATTTTACTTCTATTATGCGAAATTTTGGATGGATGTTTGCTACTCAATCACGCCAGACCAGATATACGGATCTTGATGGAATTAGGCACAGAGTTAAATTATAGTCTGGATTAACACACAGGCTACTTTAAATCCCGGAAAAGTACTGTCACCATGGGATAATATAGCAGCTTCGACATGGACTAAGTCTTAAACTAAGTTTTAGCGTTCAAATTATATAAAGTGATTACTGATAAATTCCGTCTAGGACATTATTTATAAATTTTTGTAGATTGACCAACTTGTTTTTATTTTGGACATTTGTAAACTACTATTTTTATATATGTGCGTCCCTTTTGCCTGAGATGTGAGCCTTGCAAGAATGTAACGATATATGAATAGCGTCATGCAATAGTGCGACAAGAAAATAATTATGAAATGGAATACCATTGGTACCATCCATAAAATGGAACTTTAAAATTTTGGTCATTTCAAAAGCAGTTATAATCGGTATTGATTTTTTTACGTTTGAACGATGGTGTGTAATGATTTCTGTCTTTCCGAAGCTCCCATTGGTCGTTGTGTATTTAATTTAATGTTACTTACATTACTTTGGTATGTCTGCTTTTGTGTACGCTTTAAAGCATTTTATTTTTGCTTTCTCAATTTTAAGGAAGATGGCGCGCTTTTAGCGATCTATGTTTTTTTTTGTTATTGTCTTTGTATTAATATAGCAGACATACTTAGGTATTTTATTGATGTTAGCTAATTAATAGGCGTACGTGGAGTCCCTTTATTGTTTATTGTACTGCTAGTTTATATTCTATAGTCATCACGAACCATTCAGTCTTTCAACTCTGCACTTATCTTTAGTAAATATTTTATAATTACTCGAGGCAGTTTCTTGAGTGTATGTACTTACTAAAAATATAAAGTAGGCAGTTTCTACTTTACAATTCATTTTCTTATTCTGTCATGTTTTAAAAAAACTAAACTTTTGTTGGATAACAAGTTGTGTTGACCCTCACGAAACTGTATCGCCATTGGTAGACTATATAAGGGACTATACGTAACGCGTCCGTCTGGTGTTGTGGTTGTGCCGTGTCGATGACGTGTGGCGTGTCCGTGGCGTGACGTCACTCAGGCGAGCACGCCCCGCTGCTGCGCGCGGCGCCGCACGCGCATTCCTGCTGACTGCGCGCTGTCACCGACGAGATCGCGAGAGCGCGGCTTATTTATATCCTCACCTCTCCCTTGATATACTTCACGATTGTTCGCTTTTGCATAAACTCCTCAATCTAATCGGAATTTTAAATTGCCTACATTATTTGGCGTTCGTAGATTAGCAAAATAATTCCAATATTTTAATTCTTTTTTAAAATCGACACATTTTATCGTTATTTAATACAAATGTGATTCAAAATATCTGTTACACGCATAATAAAGATTAACATTCGCGACTCAGCACTCACACGCCTTCAAATAACTACACAAAAACACAACAACAATGCTACCGGGTTAAATGATTAAACAATCACTTTGTCAGTATTATATCGTGAAGTGTAAAATAATCCTTCCCCATATCCTTATTCCCATATAATCACCATATTCATGCAATACAAACAGAACAGCCAAGAAGTGATTGATGAAATATTTTCAACTTTCATAAGATGACAAGATTTTTTCTAAAAGCTTTAGCAGACATCAGAAAGCCAATTGACATAAATAAAAACGTTACAAATCAAGTCGTAATCTCATCTCGGCGACAAGCAATGTAGAAATATAATTCCAAGACATAACCTTTAGCTCTTATAAGTAATCCAATTAATTGTTAATTGTTAAAATAGCTGTAAAAACTGTTTTTTTTTGTCACAGATTACATTTGGACAGGTCATAAAAAGTATGTTAATTCAATGATAGCATACAACCTAATTGCTACTTCAATTCTTTATTCATATAAAATACTGCATCGACCGGAACGTTGTCTGCATAAAGCTTTATAATAACAGCCAGTGCTTTTTACCAGTATTGACCAAAAAGTATTTAACACAAGGACCAAGACGATTTTTTTTATAAATGTACAAATAATTTTTGATATTTTTCATCATTACTTCTAACTGTAACAGTTTAATTAAACAGTATTGTAACCTTACAAGCCATAACCTTCAAACATATATTTACATAAGTACACAATATTATAACAAGTATGTATTTTAATATTATACATATATTATATGGCGTGTTGGCTGAGCTTATTTACAATGAATAGGGCTATTCATGTCTTTTTTTTATTATTTATGCCAGATTAAGTATCTTAACAATTTTCAAAATGACTCTAAGGACCAATATCAAGAGGACCTGCCACAATGTAAAACCTAACTTTTAATTATTATGTACCTACCTAATTACATCGCAAGAGTACTCAAATCAATTTTAAAAGAGCGCCATCCTTTTATAACCTCTTTTATATCGATTAAAAGCCTCCTAAAATTGTTTGTGTTGAAGTTTACAATTATGACGGTTCTCTTTGATCCGTCTGTTATTATGTGCCATGTTGAGATTGAATTACAAAAACGGGACTGAAAAAAAGGGAAAATTAAGAACCTCTTCTTTTTAAAATAGGCTAGAAACAGTAAAAACTTACAATACTCTTGGATTGGTCCTTCGATCGAAATATTCTTTAAAAAAAATATTTTTTCTCCTTCATTTATGTTTTATTATTTACCTATTTTTCACTTTAACAATTTTTCTCTTTCTCTTCAAAAGGACACATAATCTGGCATTAAACATTGTTTATTTCTTTTGAAATAATATTTGTTTATTTAATTACATAATATGCTACATATCCTGGTCCTTTTAAAAACACATCAAAAACTAAATTTTCTTAGTTTTAAAGCATCGCTTCTATTATAAATGGTATAATAAAACAAGCTTATTAACAAAGTATAATGTATGCAATTAGCGTATTTGTGGAATTATTCGCCTCATTGTGGTAGTACAAACTAAACTTTATCCCAATATACGTAGGGTTTATTTTGTATTGAAATAACGCGAATATTTAGACAAATATACCAATAAAGTGCACTTTATGGCAATAAAATATGTATAAGTACTTGTATGCGCATGTGTAGCCCTGTGTTTGAGTATTAAGTGTGTAACTAGTCTTATATTTCGATCTTATTGTCTCTCTTATAATTATATCAATATTATACATATTGGTGCATGTGATTTAACTTGACAGGTCGGGATGAGTGGACGCATTTCTTTTAGAGTTTTACCCTTTTTAGTCAAATATCAGAACAAAGTAACTGTAAAAAAGAAATCGGCTTCAAGTAAGTCGTGAAATTAAAATGATAATTTTAGCAATCAAAATGATGAACCTGTTTACTTCTGTGGATTACTTTCCAATAGTTACCTAAAACTAATTTCGGAACATTTCTAAAAAATGCTCTATAGGGGAAAAATTTTAAGCTAAAACATCTTTTAGTGTCAGATTTGTCTATTAAATATTATAACTTCGATATTAATAATAAAGGAAATGTGTTTTTCAAATCCTGGCCTTATACTGTATGCTTTAATGATAGTTGTTACCTTTACCCGCTAAGTATATTAGTGTACGTAAGTTATATTTAGTCGTATAAGCTATAACAATCCCGTAGTCCCATCCCGTGTCCGAACTCCCAAAGCATGTTTGGAAGATCGACAATTGAAGGTAATATATTTTGTTTTATGTTATTTGTTTCACCCTCATTTCACGAAAGAGTATGTGTTTAAATTTTTATGTGGTCTTTAGATACGTAGAAAAAAAAACTGGTCCTTTGGACTGTAAAATGGGAACCAAGCTTTGCAAAAATCGTGAACTTTGGAGTCGGTTCCTAAAATCTTCTTTGTTAAGAATTTGGAGAGTATATTTAAAGGCCATATCGAAATATTTTCATTCCCTTAAAATTAATTTCATCAATATTTGTTGCCTCACTCCTAACTCACATTACAATACATTGAATTTATGAGTGTTTTTTAACTAAATGCCTTGTTGGCTGTAGCTTTTTATTGTAGATCTATGCCACAGTTAATACTAGATACATTATATGAGTAAAATACGAGATGGAAGGGAGATATCGTAACGATAGCTTTTGACATGGGTTCAGTAACATTTTTCGTCAGTTATTAAGATCGTTTACGCCGTACGGCATTTCATACAAATTTTTAAGTTCTTATTTAAAAAAATGAATGAACCGATTTTAATGAAACTTCCTACGCATAAGCAGGATACATAGGTCTAAAAAGTCATCAGAGAACATTTTCGAAATGCCTTACTTAAAAAAGATGGTTAGGAATCTGTGTTTATATGGAAAACTTAAAATCTGTCGAATTTAGCTGTAATACAATTTTTAGAAAATGTTCTCTGATATATTTTTAGATCTAAGTATCCTGTTTATGTGTAGTCCGAAGTTTCATTGAAATCACTTCATTCGTTCCGAAAAATAAGGACATGAGTTTGTATGAAATGCCGTACGGCGTGAACGCTCTTGAGAAAAAAACTGCTGTTCCATACATTTTGCACATTTGTAAGGTACAGCAATGGTTTTTAATAACCTGCTAAAATTTTCATTGCCGGGTTCTTGAACCATGTATACCCATGGTTGGAACCCATGGTTGGAGATTTTGTTATGATTTTCTCTCACCCGTTATATTAAAATTTATTTGGCATATTGTTGGCTTAAACCTACAATAAAACATATAAATGTCACATTTGCTAGTGTACATCCACACAACACGCATTGCTTGCGAAAAGTTGCGCTTTTGTTTGTTATACATAACTACTAAATATTGTCTCCATTCAATACAGTCTGAAATGTACTTTAGTGACTGGCGATAGAGCTCAAAATTGTAAAACAACTGATTTGCTGCTTAATAAACTGGCAGTATTAAACTTGATCAGTTTATAACTGTTCAAAGTAAATTTCAGACTCGAAATGTTTTCTTTTTTTTATATTTTACAACTGGCAACACAGTCAGTATTTATTTTTTTGTGTAACGTCTAACAGTCGTCGACACGCGCACAACACGGTGATACATTGTGTTAAAGCTTGTGTGAATGTTTGCTAGTTCTGTGAGGGGAACTTTACTCTCTGGGTATCACTAAAACTATGATATTTTGCACAAAATACTAATGTCACAGATAATAGAACAAATCTTTAATTTTTGACATTTGTATTTTGCACGCACAACACTGAAAATCTCGTTTACACATTACGACTTTCTAAACATTTGTTTGTGTAAATACGAAATATATAAAATTCCACAAACAAAATGAGTCTTGTTTAGAAATAATAAAAAAGCGTAATGTGTAAATAAATCTCAATTTATCAGAATATTGACGTATTATTTTTTCAATTTGCCAGCGACAGACCCAAACGCGTGGCGACTGGGACGAATAGAGGAAGCCGACCACGAGACGCCCGTGTGAGGCCGCGCCTTGCACGTAGCGGTGCGCCCGCGCAACAAGCGCGCGCGACGCTAGTGCAAACCATACCTTATCGCACACTCAATAAGGTTCAACCGAGACTGAGCCGGCCGACAGACCTGGCTACCTCAATAACGAACTCTATGTCGAAAACTGTAGGATACAAAGTCGAACGTTCATATCGTATAATACACGTAGATCTTATTACAGGAAGTAAGTTGTGTGAAGTGCTATCTGTGGCTTGAGCTGTAAGATTGAAAGTTGCGTGACTCGATGTTGTTGGTACCCTTCGATTCAATAGTCGATTATGTGTTACTACTTTCACTTACGAATTATATTTCAATAATTCGATTTTAGTGATAAGGGATAAAGAATTCAGACTATCTACTATCAGTTAAAGATTTCTTGAAGCCATATACTTGAATAATCGACTAAAATATTTTCTTAGTCAACTAATAGCATAATCACAACAAGATGAGGTGGTTTTATAAAATCTTAGCCTCTACATAATATTTTAAGCATAATAATTTCATCAACGAATCGACTAATTTGGCTATTGAATCGATTGAAAACCTATTTAACTTTTTACACGTTAGAAAATCATCGTTACTTTGAGCTTTTATATTTAATGAAATCGACAAAGTATAAAACGATGACTCGCTGACATGTAAATAATGATTTATTAAGGTATAGCATACAAATGATCAGAAACGAAATAGCACATTGAAAAAAAAAGACTAGAATCATTATTTTGTGTATACTATTTATGTAGATAGACATTTAACTAAATATTGAATCGATATGGCGTCGTATTGTCCCCAATAAAGAGTAATAAACAAGAGGTTATATTTAAATAAATGTTTTGTGTAAATACATTATAGAAGAATGATAATTATTGTAAAAATATAATTGAGAAATTGTGTGTACAAAATATGTATTCTAAAATGTAGTATCCATGATGTGGAAGAGAATTTTAATAATTTACATGCCTTTTAAATCTCACAGTTTTATTCAACTTTGTAGTTGATTGGAAGCTAAAACATATCTATAGGCTATCTATATCTTAAGGCAATATCTATGCTGTTTTCGGTAGGTGCATTTTATTTTATTCACTGTAGAAATGTTTACATAAGAGTTTATCTTCGTCTGGTGATAATGAGTGCAGGTCGCTGTTATCAGGCTGTGTGCAAACAAATGCATAATTTAAGTATTGTGAACTTGCAAGTCGACTTTCAATATATTTTTTGTTATTTGAAAGAATTTGTGTCTTGCATTACACAACTCCACAATACTTAAATTTTTATTTCACTGATGTTTGTAATGTAATATAAAACTGTGATTTTTTCAAGGGAATGATACAGAAACGATTCCTGTAATAATATCTTACATCCCTGTCAAACTCCACAAGTTGTCTTTTGATGAGAAACGCCACATATTAATAAATGTACCTGATAAATCATTTGTTGTAAAGTAACTTGTCGAGTGGACAATAAAAGTTTGAAAGCCGCTGGAAGCGCTGCACAATTACGTTTAAACAGTTTGATTATTTAATATCAAATTACACTAAATTATAGTATTTAGCAGCTGCAGCTATTTCAGCGGCTTTATAACAATTTACTTTTCATAATAAAAACGAATAATATCATTGAAATTTGTAAGTCACAAATTAAACAAGCAGGCCTTAAAAATATGCAATAGAATGTTACCATAGAGTTGCAAAACTGTCTAAAGGTAATAATGTAATTTTCAATCTTATTTCATTTAAGAATAAGGTCGAAATTATTGTAAACCTAATTAGCGTTTAGCAGTTTTGCCCGTAAAGTATAATCTTAATCACGAAATAGGGAACGAGTAACGACCACATTAAACTGAAATAATAAGATTGAGCTGATTATAAAATAATATTATTGTACAAATGGTTGGTGGTTACCTAACAATGCACACTACTGTATAAGACGTCTTGACACATAAATTAGTTGTTTATTACTTGAAGCAATAAGTACAGTTTGTAAAAGATACAGGTTGGCAGCTGTCGTCTCGCAAGTAAACATACTGAAATACGTCAGAATAAAGTAGTACAATCGAATTTACAATAACCTCGATAGTTTACTCAGCTGTGTAAACAGTTTACTCAAATTGCCCTAATAAACCAACATCTTGGTAATTATTCGATTTTTCTACTTTTTTCTAGATGTTACCAGCACAATATCGTAATTAAGTTTGTTAAAGATTTTCCGCGTTTTCGTAATGTCCACTTGCGAGAGGCGATCGTCGCTTGCAATGCTGTCGTGGACGTGACTAATCGGACTGTTTGTTACTTTCACTTATTTCTAATAACGTCATTCAACTGTGCAATTTATTTTTATTTTTAGTTAGGTAACATTAACTTTGAGGTGGTTTTAAATATTATTTTGTGACGTCTTCCTATGAAAAATTATGTTATCGTATTATTGAAATGCAAAGGACTATATTGAAAATAAATGAAAGAAATATTAAATTGACTAGGAATTGATAGATTGCTAGCTCGGGATCGCCTTCAGATACAACCGGTATAAAGGTGCCCTATTCTTATAAATGTGAACGACAAACTGTATGTGCAATATGGCAGCTGTATGATTGTGTATTATATAGTGATGTATAAACATTCCAAAATTTTCATTTTTGGCTATTGGAATTACAGTTAAAAATATATTTAAGAGTCAGAAGCACTGCCAATGCAATTTGATTGCTTGTTTTGCGGTCACTGCATTATATTTTGTAATTAAGGATCTCATTTTGTTTTGTATAACGATTTTGATTTGTCTTGATAAATGAGGAGCACTTTTTTAAGTTTGTTTACATGTGGATGAACCACTTTGTTATGGTTATATCAGGACAAATGTGATTGTTCACGTACTTGCCTTGTGTCTGTGTATGCACCCGGTGTGTTAGTATGCCTTAACGAATTGCCATTTGTGATGATTGTAAATTATGAATGTGTTGTATGATTAATTGTATTGAAATCATCTTAGTACATGTTGAGACAAATAGCGATTAAAGAAATAAAGTAACAAATTGTGTAAAAAAACTGTTTTATTTTTTGTATATAATTTTTGGTGCTTTAATTAAAATAATATGAAATATTAAGTAAAACAGAAACTGAAGTCAATGAAATGCCAGATGGACTGATCCTAGATTTATTAATAAATTAATCCCCACTATCACAAAGCGCGTACTATGAGTCGTCAAATGTCATCCTACCAACTCCATGCTGTTTTATATACCTTCTGTATTGTTTATATTTATTATTTTCAGCTAAAGCTTTCTTTGCTTCCTCATCTTTTAAATCTTTCCACACTTTGAAGTTCTCTTTGACCCAAAGTTCTTCATCTAAGAACTCTTGCCTTTCCGAGTCTTCTATAGCATTGAACTGATGTTGTCCAAGTTTCATATACTTTCTGATTAAGTATAGCTTTTCTTCTTCACCATATGGTCGCTTCATAATGGTGAAATTCCAGAACCACCTTAGGTACCAATAAATATAATATGCAATAGTGTATGGTAAGATGATCAGTTGCACCCATAGAATGTCAACTATTTCTGGCTTAGCATAAGCACCTTTGATGTCCATGTTCTCCTCGATAACCTTCCTTATCAACCGGTCCTGTTCCACCTTTTGTTCAGCTTTAGATTTCTTAACACTTTTATTCCTAGCCTGAACTTCCTTCATTTCAGTTTTGGCTATTTCTAGAGCTTTATTTCTATACTTTGGCACTGTCATGAAGTATTTAATAGCGGTGTCGTATTTAGACCACGCGCTGTAGTACTGTATTATCGATATAATGGAAATAGTAACGGCGATAACGATTCTTACGTCGACTTTCGGCGCCATACGGCGTCGGTAATATCTGTAGTAGTGAGCGTAGTACTCCTGAGGGTTGTCCAACATGTAATCGTAGTCAGATCTCTCTTCATCATCGCGCAAGATTTCGTATGCTGTTGCTATCTCCTTAAACTTTTCTTCAGCTTCCTTTTTGGTTTCTGGGGTCCTGTGTAAATCAGGATGAAACCTTTTGGCCAGTTGTCTGTAACTTCTTGCAATCTCATTTTTCGTTGCTTCTCTTGTGACTCCTAGAACTTCGTAACAATTCTCCTTTCCACAATAAATACCTTCGAGCAGGTGATCCGCTGACGAGACCACTGCAATCTGCCATGTTGCGTAGAAAAGAATGAAGTAATTGTATTTTAAAGTCATTTTTACTTTAACACATAGTCTAAGTTATAAATGCTTGCTTTGGGACTAGCACCTAGTAGTAATAATTTAATATAATTGTAAGATTTTAAAAAATATGCTACGCTACTACAACTATGTTGTCAGACTGACAATCGTGAGGAACAAGACAAGACGAACTGTCAACGTCACGACAACGTCAGCTTATTTTGTTAAAAAAAAATGTTGTTTTTTTTGGCAACAGTATTGTAATCGAGTTATCGAAACACTGTGTTTTTCAGTATGGTAGCAATGATATATATTGTATGGTAGCTTTTTCTGCTTTAAAATAAGTAATCTTAATTTTCACAAACAACACACAAACACTTATGGTATTGCAATTGCAAAAATTGGAACGACAAAGTAAACCGCGATTGTCTATTATGTTACGATTTTGTTGAATGTCAACCAATGAACCAACTGTCAACTAAATTGTCTTGTCAAAGTCAAAAATGTCACTGTCTGTCACACGTGTTTGCTTTGCAATTTTAGAGTTTTGCACACATTATTTTATGAATTCATTACAAAATAGAGTAGCAAAATGTTAGAAAACGCGCTAGATCGTTTCGCAGAAAGCTTATTTTATTATTTAACTGGGCAATCAAAAGATATAAGAAGCCTTTTAGTGAAGAAACATAATGAGAACTTACAAACGCACGGTGACTACAGTTTTCCTAGTTCGGTGAAATCTTGGCACGAATTTGCCATTTGTGATCAAGTGGTTGATAAAGAGAATGCAACAATATTACAAGTGATCGGTAAAGAGTGTACAGATATAGTCGAGGAATCCAAAAAGTGGAATTTGTCAGTGACAAAAGTGAAAGACGAGAAAGGTCGGATTTATTTGTTTTTAGAAAGACCTCGAGCTATTCGCGTTGGTTTATCAGAGGCATTGCGAAATAATGTGGTGTTATTACAGAAAATACAAGAAGGTACTACGGCAGTTCGCTTGGATCCCTGTTGTGAAGCACAGTGTGACTTAACCTCGTTACGTACGAAATATGTATGTAACGTCATCAAGAACTTGTGTGCAATATGTAAAGTGAACTTGCCAATATTCGTCACATCAAAATCTACAAGTAGAAGTGAAGGAAGTCACAGAGTATTCTGTGGGACTGTACTAAATTCTAAGTCAGGAGCTAAAGAAAGTAACATAAATGCAGACGATTATATTAGGTAAATATTATAATTTCCAGCTGCAACTATGTCTTTAAATGAAAATAGTTGCTTTTTCGTCTTCTTTTTGTGTCAATTGGCTCAAATTTTGTCCAACCAATTTTTAGCAACCTGTACAGCTCTGGTATTTGCCCTGATTAAGGTCTTGGATGGTGCAGGTGGACGCACAGTGCACGACGGGCAACTGAAGAGGTGCTAAAAACATTAGTTTCATTCTTCATCTACCAGAAGATACCTTATTAATATGAGTAAAACATAGTTGAAAATCATTAAACAATTTTATTTAAACTTCTTTTTTTTTTCTGATTCCAGGATAAGGCAAGATGAAATGACCCTCATAGCCCAGCACAAATACGGCGTAAGAGCATCAACAGATTCAAAATGGAAGGAATTTATTGCACATTTGGGGGAGTCAGCTGCTGCATTTGAGTTACTGCAGACAAAACCAAGTGGGCCAGTCAAAATTAATTTTGTCTGTGCTTCTGGGTCAAGTAAAGGTAAATTAAAAAAAAAATATTATTAGCAATATGTAATTGCAATCATAGATAAAAGTTTTATTTGAAAATGGAATTCAACTTCAATATTCTGTTTTATTAGACCCGCATTATGTTACGATTTTGGTTACTGCTCTGCACCTGTGGGTCGTAGAGTGATGTTATATAGCCTCTACTATTCCCCAAGAACTTGGATATCATATACAATGCAAATTCTCCCAATCCACCTAGCAGTACAGGAGATTAGGACATTTAAAAAAACAAGCAAAAAAGGAGAATGCCGGTTTTTGTATGGAAACCTGTACCAATTGCTTTTAGATGAAATAACCATTTTTAGCCAGCTTATTGTTTAATATTACCGTTGGCATTAACCGTTTTTGTTTTCGAAACCGCAGTGCTGAGATTTTTCATCATAACTATATTTTTAAAAAACGCGCCTAAAGTATTCCAACGATACCATTCACTACATAAATAAGGGAAATATGTTTCGATTTATATGTATTTATAATAGTTTCAATAAATAAATAAACTATCAGCAACGCAATATAGCTAGGTACTGCAAAACGATAGATTACTTAAGTACCTAAAAACCTACCTAAAGTAGTTATGTATATTTTCAAGAGATACCAAATAAAGAACTCATAAAAGGTAGAAACTGCCACTGATTTTGAAAAACTATATTTTATTAGGTAAGTACCTACCATAAAAGATATACATTTTTATGAGTTAAAGCTAATATTACATATTTACATCCTCACTTATGTATGTAAGTAAATCGGAGATTTTAACAATAAAAATGCATATATATACAGTTTTTTTTTTTTTATTTAGATATTGACAGGATTAGTGAACAATAAAAATGTTAGAATAGGTAAATTGTAAGATTTTTTTGATGATTAAGAATCTTTTTTATTATTAATTATTATTCTTCATATTCATCAAAAAAATTATCTAAAAATGGAGCTGGGGCATTTATGTCATTATACCGGGCCCAACTCAGATACCAAACCACTGTCATCACGTGCGCGCAGCACCCTACAGTTCGCCTACCTACACGGCAGGAGCAGCAGTATCCTACTATGGCATCGAGCGTGTCGGCAACTTCCTCATCGTTACTTATTAATAAATAAACATAATATGTCCTATTACTTATATGTCTTGACCGAATTCTTCCTCTTAATAAATAATTGTTCAGTCCTAAGACTAAAGGAACCTCTTCATCGACTTCTTGATTTATTTCGACAATATATGTACCAGAATGCCGAACATGTTCACCATAATAGGATACTGCTTGCTTAAGTTGGTATGTCCCTAAAGCAAATATCTTTAATTCTTCAATTGACAATTTAGGAAAACTATTTAATTGAGGGTGATTGCCATCAATCCTTTGAAAATTAACACTTCGTCTGTTCATATTCTCTCGATTTACAAAATCTGACAAGTGATTTGGTAATAATAATCTAGCTTTTGCTATTGATGCATACAAGGCAGCATCTGGATGATCTTGTATGACTGGATGATATTTATTTATTAGAGCACAAGCTATCCGCAAATCTACCATTAAATGTGGAGCAGATCTATTATTAAAGACGTGTCGAAATAGCCTATAATCTCGTTTAATCCTACCATTGATAATCTCCACAACCCATCGGCACATAGTTACAAATCTAGACCGATTTGCCTGAATAGTTGTCAGTTGAAACTCATTCTCTAACACAGATTCAGGCATATGAGTCACAAAACCATTGGATTGTAATTCTAATATTACATCCCTGAACCCTTTATCTAATATAAAAATATCTCCACTTCGAAAGAAAGACCTAAACGGACCATCATTATTTAGGTTGATAGAAGTGATTGTGGCATCATTAGTTGTGGCTTTGAATGGGCCTAGACAGTCAATGATATACCCATCGCAACAAACAATCATAAATGGTTTAATCAAATTATCTAGTTTTTGTAGGCTGTATGACTCTTTTTGAAACTTATAATTACTGCTATTTTGTACAAATATGTATGTGGCATCACAAATAACTATTGCAGGTTTTTCAGTTGGTGGTAATTCAGGATTTCCAAACAACGCATCTGGAATAATTCTATTTCTAGATGCTACATCTTGAATCGATATATGATTAAATCCCAGATTGGCTGGTACAAATTGATTTGATAAACAATCTCTAGCTTTGTCCATATAATGCTCTAATGTTGACCTTGCTTTATTAAAAAGGGTTGATAACCTTTCATTACTGTCTCCAGTTCGTAGTTTCACTAAATAAATAGCTAGAGCTAAACTAGCACTAGGTACACAGTCATTTAAACTAGGTATTAAGGACAATAACTCATGAAAACGATTAGCATCCATACCTAACCAATAATGGCATAAAGCTGGTGGCATGTTATTAATATTATTAAAATCTATATTATAATGAGCAGCTCTCTCCATTAAACTCATTATGTCATCAAATTGTTGTGCTGTAAAATCACATAATGTTGATGTTAAGTCATTCCATGTTCCTGAGTTTAAATGATGATGACATATTCGAGCATCCAATGGCACATAAAATCGGAAGTTTAATAATAGCATTTCCCTAACAGCCAAAGGTATAGAGAGGCGTTCCACTCTATGACAGTTCAGAAATAAGCAGTGGTTAGCTGTACTGGCTGCACGTTTATAAATACTAGAAAAAATTCTCGGAGGTGGTTCGATTCTTGGCTCCTCTTCAGCATGTATTGGTTGTTGAAGGTCATGTTCTTGCTGTCTATTTGCAGCTCTATTAGCTGCCCTCCAGCAAGCACCACAAACTCTCTCCAGTCTTGATACCTTAAAAAAAAATAGTTTTTTGTTTACAACATATTTTGCATTTAATGTATTACATTTATTTGAGATTTTATTATAAATATTTTAAGGTTTTATGCAAAGATATAATAAGTATATACTTACAAGATGATTAGGAGTCCATTGCAGAATAATATTTCGCTCAGCAGAATCAGTCCTCACTCGGTAAGTATTTCTTGAACGTAATATTGATATGCCACAGCCAAAACAGACACTTTCATGACCATATACTGGAACATCCAGAGGGCCTCCAGAAGCAATTCTTTCTTGAATTAGAAGCAGACAATCATTGCAGATAAAGTGTTCAGAGGTCACCTATGAGACAAAGAATAGTTGTTTATATTTTCTGTACATCATGATGTTGAAATGCAGCGTAATGACAGATTGAATGTACTTTATTGTAAAACTAATGTTAGTTAGGTAGTCTATTGTAGATGGTACATAGAACATTATTGAAATGCACATAAATACTGCGGAGTTGGTTTGCACAGTTTTATCATAGCATGTGGATGGAAGTCAGAGCAATCTCTCATTCTATTTTGCGCTATGATTTGTTGTAGTGTGTACCATCGCTTTTCACATGCGGTTTCACCCGTGTAAGTCTCAGCCCTGTAGAATTTTTTCTAACATTTTCTTTCAAAAGAAACTTGTTCTCACAAATAAATCCAAATCGGTCAAGCAGATCTCTAGTTTTGCAGTTAGCAACACATTTAGCGATTCATTTTTATTATATCGATTTTGGACTAATAATGCTTAATTGATTTAATGTAATACGCTCATAAAGTAATGGTACAGTTATCGACTCTATAATGGATAGAAAACTTACCAAAGTAGGTGTAACCCAAGATCGCAATACAGTAGTAACGGAGTCCGGCAACTGTTCTACGTCGTGTATTGATAAGTTCCTTGGAACTAAAAGCCAACAGTTGACACACTGCCGCCGCTGAGGCGAAGTTACGGCGCGCCTTCTAGTGGCCATTGTTCAGATTATCTATCACTAAATAACGTCAACAATCACAGCACAATAACAGAAAGAGTCACTATCTCGAAAGAGTCACTATCTCGAAAGAGTCACTGCAAACCCGACACCTGCTTATTGCAAGTTACAAGAAACGTAGTTTCGACCCGGAGGAACAAAGCTCAACTCAACGGATACAAACAACTAGCAACAAAACAAAATAACAACACAAACACGAACGATGCGTAAGCGCCAAACGAGACCGAGGTGTTCTGACTTCTGTGGGGGTTGACATTTGACAGTTGTTCAGTAGTGTAATAGTGTTGCTATCTCGATTCAATATGTCTAAAATCGATATCGCCTATAAAATAATCGATTAATGAATAAATTGATCATTCAGTCTGAAATTAAGTTTAGCAGACAAATCGATGTATTAAAAAAATAACAAAGAATATAGATTTTTTATTTACTATCTGTGCCTTCTAACGAATGCAAAATCATTTTAATCGGCTAAGCAATCGTTCTGTAGTCGATTTCTCTTAACGATTTTTTGTTGCTTGGAATCGATTTTTTTTTTGTGATTGCAATGGCATCACTACCGGAAATGCATTCGCAAGTCAAGAACTTGGGCTATCGAACTTTTTTATAACATTTCGTAAACGCGGATTTAATAATGATTCATATTTTGGTAATGTCAGTCAAAAAGTGTTTAAGTATTTACGGGAAATAAATTTTTTATAAGCATTTGGTACAGGTTCTGGCATTCTCCTTTAATATTTTTTTTTTAATATTAGTAGGTACATGAAATGAATGAATTAAATGAATTTAAAAGAGTATGATGTATGGAGTTTCTTGCCCATTCTTCTTCATACAAAGCTACCTTTTGGAAGGGGCAAGTAGATTCAATTCCTTTTTCTTCTGTATTTGACGTTCAAAAGTGCCTTGTAATGGCCTAATTGAAATAAATGATTTGGCTTTGACTTTGACAGTTAGCTAATAAAAAAAAGAATGCCCCTTTAAAATTCAAGTAACATACATAATGTATTATATTATTATTGAACCAGTAAACGACACACTAAATGAAGTCTAGATCGTTCAACCTGAGTTGCATTACCATTTGATTCTACATGACCTTGCTATAACAATTGGTGATACATAAACTAATAAAATGTCCATTACATTTGGTTACAGGTGCATCATTCATATTGTACAATTGTGCTCGTCTGGAGACTATTATAAGGACGTACAATGACAAAGTCTGTGATGGATCGTACCCAGAGCTCCCACGTTTTGATGATGTGGACTTTTCTCTGCTTAAACAAGAGGTATACTATGTTTTTTAAATCGGAAATCTACTTTTTTACTAACCACTTTTGTTCTTGAAAACAAAAAGAACAAGCTTGCACTTAGCAGACAATTAGAAGGTATTGAAATGAACAATATTATATCACTAGCTTCACCCCTCGACGTCGTCCGCGTGTTTTTTCCAACCGCATTTAGTTACGTTTTTGGTTACTGCTGCACTCCCGTCGGTTGTAGCGCGATGTTATATCCTAACTAATATTATAAATGCGAAAGTAACTCTGTCTGTCTGTCTTTTCTTCACGCCTAAACTACTGAACTCATTTGTGTGAAATTTTGTACAGGGTACTTACCCTGAACCCCAACAAAGGACATAGGCTACTTTTTATTCGACTTCGTCTGCGTCCGCGATAACCGACATATATACGCGGACGAAGTCGCGGGCAAAAGCTAGTAGCCTATAATACTCTTCATGAATCTAGCAATAATACACAGAAATAATTTTTCCAATCCAACTGGTAGTTCCAGAGATAAGTGCATTAAAAAAAAACAAACAAACAAAAATCTCTCCAGCAACATTATTTTAAGTAAATAGATAATACCAGCCTATTATTATTACCCCATTGAAAGGCAAAACCCAAGGCCACTTCTCATACAGAGAAGGCATGAGAACATGCAGCATTAATGGTGTCATTGGTTATGAAAAAAATCCTCCATTGACAAAACACCACTGTCACTATCAAAAGAATAAATAATCAAATATTTATTTCTTTCAGGATGAATGGCATCTAATATTTAACTACATTCTTGGTCTACCAACTCTTCTGATAAGCTGTGTGGAGGTGAACAACCAAGCATGTGACTTTAGACCTCACCTCATATGTAACTACCTCTGTTCCATGGTGAGGATCTTCAGCCAATATTATAGGAAGACCAGGATATTGGTGGTAAGTACAGCAGGATAGATGATAGAGAATGCACAAAAAAACCTACAATAGTCAACAGCATAGCATTTTTTAACCTTTTGACTGCCACAAAAAAGCAAAAACGTGCCCTCGGCGCCAAGCTACGAATTCGAAACTCTATAATTAGTATTAGTTTACGTCATCTTATGATAATATGGTTGAAATATAAAGAAAGAAGTTCAACTAATATAAATAAGGATGAGTCAAGAGCCATAATTAGCAAAGGAAAAAAAAGACAGTTGTTTTGTGGGCTTTATTTACGTGTTTAAAGTCGGTCATGTAGTCGTGACCGAGGCGTGCTGGGCACATTTTGGTTTGTCACCTATACATGACAACGGCGGTCAAAAGGTTAAATACTGTATTTGGTATACAAAAAGTGTGTGCATAAATTCAGTATGTAAGAAATTTCGGTATTTCCATTACATACTGTTTTTGTATACAAAATTAATCGCTGTTGTTAATAGCAATTTGTCAAATGTCATTCTCAATGATCTTGGACTGACCAGAGAGCATGAAATTTGTACAAGGTGATACATTGTTGTGGGGATATTTTTTGCTTGTATTTTTTTTATTTTTCTCAACGTTTAAAGGCTAATAATTAAAGTAGAAAAAAACTACTAACTTGAAATTTATTATACTCGTAAAAAATCTTATTATTAATTTATTAAAATCTAGAATAAACAAAAAAAAAATGTTACAATAATTGAAAATATTAGGTAATACAAATTCGAATTGGTTTAGTTTTATGATTTGCTGGATTTTAACAAAATTGAGCAAGCTATTCCTCTTTCCAGGAGCCCAGAAAACATCTGCTTCCAGTAATATACGCTAGGATGCACATGCTGCAAATATTAAATGAAACACTCAAGACATGTTTGAACATTTTAAATATTAAAAGTGTTTCCCAAATGTGAATCATATTCTTTTATTGCTTGTTATTCTAGAATTCAAATTACCCTATTAAAATATATTTTAATAATGCTAATCAATGCGATATCAAGTTCATAATATTATTTTTATTTTTCGGCTCATTTCAAACATTTTCTCTAACTTTATTTTCGAATAGAATGGACGGCGAACTTTCATGTTACTTTGATTTATTGTTGTGCGGAGTGCGGACTCAATGCCACGACTCCGTGAGTGCACTTCAGTGCGAAGCCGACATGCATTACAAATTATTCAAGAAAATAAAAGTTCTTCAAAAACCAACTACAAAGTGCGCATAGAAAAAAAATGTTTTGTTTGGAAACACAAAGTTCACGTGATTGACCCAGGTATTTTATTGTGGGTATTGCTGCGTCGCGATTGGCTCACCGAGCGGGGCACGAGCGCCGCCGACAAATCACGAACCGCTTACACGGTCGCGCGTCCCAAGTCGCCTAGTGTGTTTTTGACATCGGTAAACGCAGTCGTGAACTTCGGAGCGCTTGGATACTTTTATTTATAGTTTTAAATCGAATAAAGTCGCTTTGCGTTTGTGAATACCTGTGCTCAACCGGGATACAATAAATATGAGTATTGCTGCTCTGATCCAAGCTGCTGAATACATCGAAAGGCGCGATAGAGGTGATTTGGATTTTCTTTGTTTGAATATTGTCAATCGAGTGCAACTACACGCACACGTCAACATGGCTCCCGTCTATTTTTGCCGTGCTATAATCAGCTGATTTTGACGGAATGGCAGTGTACTTTGTTGCAGAAGCTGAGCACGGATACGCGTCGAGTTTACCGGCGTACGAAGAGTCCCGCACCGGCGGCAGGCGGCCGAAGACCAAGAAATCGCAGGGCAGCAGGTGAGTTGCGGCCGGTGTAGTGCTAGTGCAGTGATAATGTGAGATCTCAGTGGTGTTATAATGTGAAGTGTCGGCGAGTCGTACAATATTGTATGTTTTCTGTTCCAGGACCACTCATAACGAGTTGGAAAAGAACAGGTGAGTGTTTATATGTTTTTATTGATAACGATGAACCCGGGTGTGTATGCGGTGCGCCGGTGGCGGGTGCCGGCGCGCGGTGCTTTATCGCGTGGCGCAGTGACCTTGGCAGCGTCTAGTCGGCAAGGGAAAGAGTGCATGATCGTAATGAGACGTGCGGGTGGGGCGGATGACGCTCGTAACCCATTTGGCAGCACTGCCACGGCCGGCAGGGCGCTGGCTGCCGTTACGTCACGTTCAGTGATCTTCCCCGTGGTCATCACGGTACCTGTAGGTCGCTGCGTGTCCACGTGCCGTGTTTGATTAGGTCGAGTGGCCCGGCTAGCCGCTAGCTCAGCTAAAGGAGGACGATTTGCGAAACAAAGCCAGTCTACGTGACTTACTACTTCGCCTACATAGTTATTTACTCGTGTTGAATAGGAATTTCGAACCGGTAACTGGTTAGTTAGGTAGTTATTCTCGTTTCATTAAAGTAACAAATGTAGGTACCTTCCCAGTTTCCTTAACTTATGGTTCTCGGGACCGTTTCATTTAATCCCTAAGCTTACGAACAATCCTCATTTGCAATTATAAACTTGTGTCCTTTGATGTTCCGTAGAATAGTGGTGATTACGAATCTACGACCCGTTAAGTTCAAAGAAAAATACGAATTTCATTGTAAGACTAACAATTACAGAATTATGAAAGAGGTGAAAGTACAG
This sequence comes from Hoplodrina blanda, assembly GCA_949316365.1. Classification (NCBI taxonomy): domain Eukaryota; kingdom Metazoa; phylum Arthropoda; class Insecta; order Lepidoptera; family Noctuidae; genus Hoplodrina; species Hoplodrina blanda. The sequence goes on from OX438590.1 coordinate 1,712,591, forward strand.
TCGGCATAATAAATATATTCATCGGTCCCTAATGGAGGGGAATGTGCCTATTTGCTTAAGTTAAAGGCTAAAGGTCGCTTTCATCATTGAATTTTGTTATCGTAACGAGAGGTAATAGGGCGGGGACACTGATTATTTAATTTATCGTTCGTTACAAATAGTACCTACCTACCTAATTCAATTGAACGATTTTATTTGACGAAATTAAACTGTAAATAATCGTAATGAATGGCTGTCAGAGTCGTTGACAGCTGGCGATAGAGTTATAGCAATTTTGTGTAACATGTCCGTGGTAATTAATTTTTTTTTACGTCTTTTGAATAGAAAGAGTTTAATCGCAAGACCTGTCATTGGTTGCGACTGATAGATGGCTATTAAACCTTAAATTCGTCGTTATTTTTTTTTGCGCCCATCTTGTTACCTACGGACGCGTAAGTAGAGAAGCGTCGATTAGTTCCACTAAAACCGTGTTTGCTAGTCTCGTTTTTGTCATAAATTCACATTTCATACGTGAAAAACCTTTCTCTAAAAGTAAACCGTTTGTAACATAATAATTCACGTCGAAAGCCGTTTCGTATTTTCTGAGCTGTATCAGTACTGTTATTTGTTGTGTGACTCGGCGAACAAACGCATGTTTCTATGTTTATTTTGAAACTAGCTTCTGCTCGCGACTTCGTTTATGCAGAAATCAAATTCATGTAGCATTGATAAAATAGGTATTTCCCTTTGCACTCTGTAATAGTGTGACTTTCTATTAGTGAAGGATTTTTTTTTATCGGATCAGTCAAATCAAATTAATTTATTTATTTCAAACTAACACTTTCCCCGCGACTTTCTTCGCGTAATTTTTCTTACGGATCCCTAATTTTTTAATCATAAAATATAGCTTATAGCACTCAGTGATAACGTAGCTTCGAATATCCGAAAGAAATTTTAAAATCGGTTTAGTAAATCCATTCCCTACAACCTCAAAAACTCACAAACTTTACATATTTACAATAATAGTAGGTACTAGGTAGGTAGGTACTTATAGATACCCCATTTCAAGCACTTCTGAATAGCCAAGGAGTCAATCAGTCAGTCAGAAAATTGAAGCTAGTTGCTCGTTCCAAACAGTAGGCTCCTATAGAGAAGAACGAGCAAGAAACTAAATAATAATAATAAAAACACAATGTAATAGTAATTACTTCTATATATCCAGATATTACCTCTTGCAAACAATAATTTGACCTCTTTATAATATTAGTTTAGGTTTATAAATAGCATTGAGTACCTATCTAATTAATTGAAACTATGCGAGGCATATCTCAAGTGTTCACAATAACTGCAACGCGTAAGTACCTACAGTCACACAATAATTATCTTTCTGCTAAATGAATATTTATTGTTATTTTGTGTTCACTTTTAAACGGTGTTTAATAATTCTGAAACCTATTTAGGGTTATGTAAAAGAATTGACACACTAAACAATGTTTAAAAATACAAGTTATAGCTGCCTGTATACCAAAAGGCTTGTTCGACTGTACATAAAACTGTAGGTACCTATTCCACTTCGATAATTACAAACTAGGTATTAAGAATTTATTGTTGGCTGCATTGTACCTATCTTAATTGATTACAGTTTACAGAAAAAAACGTCATTTGTATTAACTTAATTGTGTCAACAATTAATTCTAACTATAGTGTCTTTTTTATTATGCACTCGTTATAATATTAAATAGCTTCTGCCTCCGACTTCGTTCGCGTCAAAGTTGATGTACCTATTATCCCGCGAGAACCGTACATTTTATTCGGATAAAATGTAGCCTATGTGCTAATCAAGACAATAATCTATCTCTGTGCTAAATTTCGTCTAGATCCGTTCAGCTGTTCTGGCGTTATTGAGTAACAAACGTCCATCAATACAAACTTTCGCATTTGTAATAGTACTATTAATTAATTCATAAGCATTCTAGATCTACATGAGTAACCTAGGTTACTGTTATTTTTCACGCAATCCTACAATTTCGTCTTGTATATTTTTCTCTAGAAACGAAAAAGGAAATAATTAGGTAAGTACTGTAACCCCTAACGCGAGTAAGGCCCGGAATCCACCAAAGCGGAGAGGAGAGGAGATGTCTCGCACAGCCAATCGGCTTGCGTAATTTTCACATCTCACCGCTTAGCTTCAACACAACACAAACACAGTATCCTATTGGCTGTTTACGAGACATCTCCTCTCCTCTCCGCTTTGGTGGATTCCGGGCTTTACTGTACCGAGCTAATCCAATCTACACGATTGAAATACTTTTTGATTATTAATATCATACTAGCGACCCGCCCCGGCTTCGTACGGGTGCAATTTCGATACATAAACCTTCCTCTTGATTCACTCTATCTAGGGTGAACACGCCAGTTCGCCGACCACCTCCGGCTCTCGACCACTTTGCGAAAATCAGGTAAAAATAAGGAAACCGAAGCGCGGAAAATGTTCGAATTGCATGCAAACGAACGGTCATTCAGTATTCTTCCTACGCGTCATCGTTTGTCCACCTAAGATCGTTTGATGCCGCTCAGTGAAGTAATGAACTTAAGCTCAGTACACCAAGTCACCAAATTAAAGCTAAAATTAGTGGACGGAAACATTTTCTAACGTCAGTAAAACATGTTATTATTTAGTTTTGAACATAAATATTATGCTTGGTGTGTCAAAATATGTTTGTATTTACTTATAAACTAATAATCAATTGGAAATTACGAGTGTTTAATTAAAATAATTAGTGGTCGGTCAACTAGCTGCTAAAATTACGCTTCCGTTAGTTTACGACCACCTGGTCGGGAACTAGCTGAATTAGACTAGATAATTTTCAAAGATTGTGGACTTACTGCAAGATATAATGTGAAAATTTTCGATTTATTCTATTCATTTCGGCATAGCTGATTTGCTCGCCAGATTACGACCGGCTAATTGTATCAAAGAAACTAAACTGTAAGCCCTTAAAGTTCTCAAATTCTCAAATCATGGTGGTCGACAACGGATCAGTTGTCGACCACCATGATTTTACTCTGAAGAAAATCGACTAGTTTTTGGCGGTGTACAATTTTTTAATAAATATTCCTTACCTACCTTACATAGAAGCAGCATATAAGATTATACCTGCCAGTTTTGTACGCTATAATATTAAATAATTGTGATTGTAAAAAAAAAATATTAATGATTTTATTTTCGACTTTAATCTGATAGTGCTTGAGTTGTTTTTACAGTGGCTTTCCACCGGTCGGGAACTAGCGGAAAAGACGGGCGTTAACTGGCTTTAGGTGTCCGGGAACTGGAAAAATCACACTTTTCGATATATTTGTTAATTATAAAATAATACATTAATATAAATTAAAAAAATATATCAGATCGTGTAATTTAAACATTTTTCTTTCACATGTAGGCCCAATATCAAAATATTAACGCTTATTATCATAACTATGTGATTTTAAAGATGACAAGTCGACTAAGTGGTCGTGAACCGGCCTAATCACCCTATTAATGCAAACCGCATTAAAAATTATACTCGTGACAATAGTAAGAAGTCCGATTTGACAGTTTTCATTTTACGTGTACGGTCGGGGTCATAAGTGCAGTACCTAGATGTTAAGGTTTGAATTGCTGTGAATACGCGGTACAGGCCGTACCTACATCTGTGTGTATAAGTGATGTATTCAAAGTTAAAGTCAAAGTCAAATCATTTATTTTAATTAGGCCATTATAAGGGACTTTTGAACGTCATAACAGTACCTACGGAAGGTCGTAAGTTTAACCAAAGTGTCAATCTATTTGCTAGATTGCTACTCCACTTATGACCGCTACTGCACCAACGAAGTAAGAAATTGAAAAATTAAATTCATAATCCTAATTAATAACTATATTACCTAGTTTAACTTTACATTGAAAAAATGCACTCAAAAACACGAATGAATCGTTGATCAAAATTTTGACAAAAAGTTTTTACAATGTCTTTAGTCTTTATTCGGAACTTCGGAAAATACTCCGCCAACGTGATATGAATCTTCTAAGTATTTCATTTAAGTCTATTTTCAGTTTCTAATACTATTCTATTCTAATTTCGTTCTACTTATCTTATATCTAATACTTACTGTTGAAGTTACAAAGTCGTTACTTATTTTTATCGCGACAGTCTTGGCATAAAATTATGCTTATTTCATTTTTAAACTGTTGAAATTACTTTTATTATCATGTTCACCACACAAAGTTACTGAATGTTAAACTATCTTTGTCTTATTTACCGGCAAACGGGATTAATGGAGAACAAAAAACACGTGGAGCAGTATTTTTCTGATCACGTTGTTTAAAAATTTTAGGCTGGGCGCAAACGTCCGGTTTCCGGATCGGGTTTCCGAATCAGGAGGCGTGTATGTACATACACACACATACATAAATTACACACACATGTAAAAAACAAATGAATGTATGTATGTGTAATTTATGCATGTGTGTGCATGTATGGATCTGAATCTGAACTAGGAAGAACCTGTATTTCGGATTTCAACCCCAATTTCCTTTAAATACTACAATTCAAATTACGAGTTTGATTACGAGAAAACACTGTGTTTTGTTTTTTAGAAGATTTCATAGTTAGGTGTCAAAAACACCCATCTCTTAATAACTAAATGCATCTCAGTCTACTATAGTAGTCTCCAGCTGGTCATAGGCCTCTCCCAAGTTGCGCCACACCCCGTCAAACCAGAAAATCACCTCATTGTAGATGCAGAAACTAGTCGTGGACGTACTAACGAACAGATTCTATAAACCTATAGGAATAAAATCTATCTAGTCTCAAAGTCAAAGTCAAATCGTTTATTTCATTTAGGGCTGATTTTTCAATCATCAGATAACTCTTAACGGAGGGATAAATATGGCGGTTTGACAGCTTTCGTCTTGAAAATATGTCAAACTGTCATATTTTTTCGTTGGATAAAAATTATTGACTATTGAAAAATCAGCCCTTAGACAATTAAAAAAAAGCTTTCGAACGTCATAAACGAGAAAAAAACAATAGAATCTATGCAATTAGTATTGCTATGCCCATTCCAAAATGTATGAAGAAGAATGAGCAAGAAACGCAATACTTACTATTTTAAAATAAATCTAGTATAGGTAGTGACAGATATGACATAGAATTGTATTAATACAGCTATCGGACATGATCACTTGCGTTGCGTTAGAGGTAGGTCCATTTTGTGCTACCATTGTTCTAATTCTAATAATAGGTTGTTCGCTGTGACGTGACGTACCTTTGATTTACTGCCTGGCTTCTAGGTAGAACTGCTAATGGTATCTTATTAACGTGTGCTTTAATAGCAGCTGTTTGTGTATAATTTCGTGTTCTGTGAGACCGTCGATGTGTTTAAAATCATGTCCTATTATGAAACTTTGTTGGTTAGTTGCTATGGAGATTTCTGCGAATATACAGAAAATTAACAAACAATAACACATGGAAATTATTTATGTAGAACCAATGATTAAAATCACATCCGACATCACATTAATTAGCCGAAATAAATTCATAAATGCTGTTCTTATTGACGATTAAATTTGTGAATTGATCGTTAGAAAAAAAAGATCATTAATCAAGATCAAGATCATTAATGACACATTTTTAAAATAAACAATTTCCGCCACGGTGTCTGGATTTGTGCCCGGTTAATAGCAATAGGCTCGCCCCCTATTACATGGGACCTAAACATAACTGGCGAAATGTGGGTGTGCTAATGGGTACACCTCTGCCTAACCCTTCGGGGATTACAGGCGTGATGTTATGGTATAATTTCCGTCTAATCCAAATTGAAGAAAAATACAGACAAGTACAAAAATAAAATACTCCAGTTACAGATATTACGTAATAGTATCTAGCTAACAATAATTTAATTAACATGTTTATACGAACTCGTATAATAATATCTTCAGTTACTACGTGCTTTCGACAATATTCTCCTGTATCTTTTACGATATTAGTTTAACCCCAAACCAGTAACGAAAGCTCTTAGTTAGATTTAATTAGTGGCAGACTGGTAAACGCAAATAGGCTTTGCATAATAACCAATTTCTCTTTAATATCCCGTGATAATATAGTCTTTATTACGTATGTGAGAAATACTAGTTTTATTGACAAAATTAAATGACTATTAACCAATAATTCCAAGACATAACTTTGCTAAAGGAACACCTTATATAAACCCTGAAAACCTCATTAATTTTCAACTTACTGTAAAATTAGATTTTTAGTTGCTTTGATTTACAAAAAATAGGTAGTCAATTGAGTTGGCAAAAAAAAAAAATGACGTCACAGTTCGATATTGCCATACAAAATCTATGGGAGAATCGCGTTTTGACAGGTCATAAAAAGTACGTCAATTGATCGGTAATGAGGTGGTAAAAATCATCAAATGACTCCTTCCGCCCTGGGTGGGGCGGAAGGGACTGTCAGACTTTTACTGACTAAAAAACCACCCTGTTCCTTCTGTTGCCCTTTACGTTCCGGGGCCACGGTATCCTGTTAAGACGTCCCGCAACCCCGGATCGGTAATGCCTAACACCCAATTTTTAAAAATCTCTATGAAATAAATTCTGTATAGAAGCAGCTCAATAGATTTGACATGTTCAGCATCGCATGTCTCCATAATTCCTTCTCCATTTGTTTTCTTGCCATAAAGACCCTTACTTTTGGCAACGACTGTACAAGATTTGTCAATTTCAATAAGACTTGTCCGTACGATTCTAACGCTACACTAGAGCTAAAAAACCAGCCAAGTGTGCGTAGGACTCGTACATGAAGAATTCTGTACCACCGTACAATATCAACATCGAGTAAAAAACATCGAGAAATACACGTTTTTTGACGAACATCATTTTATTATTATTTTCTTTAGCAGCCATATTAATACTTTTAAACACTTTGAAATATTTAAGTAGATCTATTAAATACACATTCTGAAATCTTGTAAGTGTCTTACGATTACGGTTCATTAGATACAGCCCTATGACAGACGAAGGACAGGCAGACAGAGGATTCTTAGTGCCAATTTTTTACTTTATTTGTTTTTTTTTTTTGTTGTGTTTTTCTTTATTTGTTTTTAGCGAACATAGTAATACATTGCACTCTGTGAAAATTTCAAGTGTCAACCTATTACCGTTCAAAAGAGACAACCCTATGACAGACGGTCAGACAGACTGAAGAGTCTAAGTAATAGGGTTCTGATTATTACTGAACCCTAACAACATGCCCCACCATTGCCTACTAAAATGTGTGGTAACAACCCCTATTTCAATACTCACAGAAAAGGTTTCTGAGTACATCCGTTCAACACTTTTCTTATAACGTTTTAGGCAAGATGTAAGCTTGATTGATGGACAGTTACATTACTTAACGCCCCATTGTATGATAAAAATATATTATTTTTTATCCAAGAAGGTTTTATGCACGTCGAAGAGGCGCCTTTTTAGATTACTTTCTCTTTAAACCCCGCCATTTTGTATTTCGCCTAGGAGATTGACTTTACCTGAATATACCTGTTTCGTGTGGTTTAGGCTTGTTACAAGTGCTGTTACGTAATATTGTTGAAAGGGCTTATTTCCTAGGTTATTATGAAAGTATTCATGTCTGTATGATTGCCGTATTTTATTAGTAATTTCAATTATAGTTAATTTTGCTGACATAAAGCAATAAACTGCCGACTTTACCGTTTAGTATTTACTTCATAATGGCACTGTTGAATGGGATAATGGCTCGAGTTATTTATTGTTAGTGCTGTTTGATTTATTGACGACTTCGAAACGTTAAGTCTCAGTTAACATTCACTAAAACATTTAACTAATACGTATTTAACATGAATGCGTTTAAATGTCATGCGCAGGTTTCCAATGCTACATCTCAGTTACCGCTTACTCTTTCAATGCTAATGTGTTCATCAATCCACTCACGCGCAGGCATAATAAAACGATCATAAAACTTGCGCATTTCAGATTAGATATATTCACACGTTGTACCGCCGAATCGCTTGAATAGCCACACTTGTATATAGGTACTCGCATACATAATACCAACATTGTGTTTACATAATGTTTTGGTGACGTGGCGTGGAGTGGAGCGGAGACAGCGGCTCTGCGCCCGCGCAACCACTGTAATTTTCCAATAAACCGGAGTTAACTATAGTTTATCATGTATTTGCAGTCACACAAATTGCAAATCGTTTGTTGCTAACCGACATTATGTATTATTTGTCTTATTTGTCATTCGATCTATACATTTTGGACTGTTATTACTTTGGTCACGTTTTTATGCAGTCACACTACAAAATGACCAAAAAAATTGTTGATCGAAAACAATCGATAGATTTCGATAGAGGCTCATTAATCAAATTCAAATTTAAATACAGAACGATTCAAGTCGGAACGAACGTTTTTTTTTTAATCTATCGCGGAATGTTGTGAAAAAGTTGCAATAACGGTGTACTAAAAAGTTTCTATGACTAATGCTTATAAAACCTACACGTGTTCTTCTACATAAATGTATATTTACTTCGTATATGTTAAACAGACAATAAACTCTACTTTGTTAGTTACGAGCAAAACAAATCAAATAACAGTATAATTTAAGCATGATTTTTTGTTTTTTCGGTATATTTCCGGGTTTGAACGGGAAAAAGAATGCATAGATTGTGTCCTGTACTCCTGGTCGACACGTATTATCTTATTGAGGAAAATGGCCGACAGTGGCGTTATTAGGCGATGATTTAGCGACGTGGCTTCAGCTATGCAAGGGGAGACAGTGCTATTATTGTTCTACGTGCTTTAAGCGGTTTTAGGCATCCTAGCTGTGGTATCTTCTTGAATAGTAACCTTCCTTTCATTCGACACATCACTGAATACTTGACTAAGAGCGAACGAAGTCGCGAGCAGAAGCTAGTCATATTTATTGATAGCTTTCAGTAATAGGTACGTGATTTCTTACAAGCTGTGAAAATCACGTGTTACGTCTTTGATTACTGCTCCCCTCCCGTGGGTCGTACCGTGATGTTATATGCCCATGTTATTCCCCGATAAAGTAGCTTTCCATAGGTGCAAGAATTTTTAAAATCGGTTCATTAGTTTTTGAGTTTATCCATTACAAACAAAAACAGAAATCTTTTCTTCTCTCTTATATTAGTTTAGATTTATGTACGAGTAACACGAAACGAAACATAAAAGAATATTACTAGAACAGCCATCTGCAGCCACGTTTGTTATTAGACCAAAGATGCGACATGCATACGTAATTACTGACACAATCAGATGCATATTTTCCATACAACATTAGGTGCGCAAAATATCACAATACAGAATCTACACCTGAAGGCCAATTCCCATAACTGAAAACATTCTTATTCTAGTTGCTATGTCAAAATTGACATTAATGTAGAAAAAATTGAGGTATTTTTGACAGATTGATTTGACAACTTAATACAATAATAAATATGCTTTCTTGTAGATATTTATGATGTTCAAAATGTAACGTTCAGATTTTTGTCTTCATAAAAATCATTCTAAAAAGGCCACTATCCAGAAAGCCTATCCGATGTTCATTTAATTTTAAACCTTCGTCCACTTGCATCTGCCATCCTAATAGCTTAACAGTATACTTCTCCACGTTAATCCTACCTTAATCTCTTAACGGTTAGTAAGATATAGGAACCCACCAAATGCGATTCTTATTTCTTACAACTAAATCAATCTTGTTCATTCCTATGCGACCTACATTCGATTGTAATGTAACCATTTTAATGGTCCTGTTGTTATTATATACGATGTATAGTAGGTATAACCTTCAGCATGGACAGAATGTGATTAGTCAGTGAAAACATGACATCACCATTATGTGCTGTGTATCGTTACTGTAACGGTTATTTTGTGGTTTATCAACGTTTTCTATAGGTATAATAAATATCTGATTTTCTGCGTCATTGGTCGCAATCGCAACTGTTTAACGTGCAGCCTTATTTTAGGGGGGATCATTATAGAAATTAAATTTTATACATTATTATTCAAATTCAAATTCAAAAATGTTTATTTTGGGACAACTTGATCCCCCGGTTAGTATACAAAAACTTAGAAACTATTGTTAGTACACCTACTTAAATACAATAACTATATTATTTAACAACAACTTTGCTAACAATAATTATGTAATATGATTAATAATTAGCTTTTCCATCAGGAATTTTTCACTAGCAGCCTTGGAGTCTGAATTTGTGCCCAGTTGATGGCAATAGGCCATAACTAGCGAAATGTGGGTGTACTTATGGGTACACCTCTGCCTATTCCTTTAGGGATTACAGGCGTGATGTTATGTTAGTTATGTTGGAATTCCGTGGACTACTCAATAAAATACCATATTAGACTCCAAAATATATTGTGCATCCGCACAGGCAAACGATCAGAAGTACAAGCACACAAGCATGTCATATGAATGTGACATCTGTCTAGAAAAACTTATTCTTTAACAGCAGAGTTTATACTGGGACACATATACGAACTCTATGATGTGAATTAGTATTAACACTGGCCCTTGAACCAATATAAACTCATGTAGATCACATTACACACGTTGAACACTATATTAATAATCTAAGCATAGATACATCCGCTGTCTAAAAATAATAAAACATTACAACAGCAAAAACATAGCAAAAGTATAAATTTATCAAAGTATCCGTCACACATAAACAGTAAATATTCAAAACTATGTGATACGGATCCAAAACAAATCATACTTCTGCAAGTATACTTTACCTACTGTTTAGAACCACAATGTCATTTATTTAACGATATATATAAACGACATACAAACTTATAGTGTTTTTCCTTTGTCAACGGTTTCGTTAAAACGTCGGCTACCATTTCATCAGTAGAAAGGTATTTTATAACGACTGTACCTTCCTCAACGATTTCCCTGATGAAATGATGTCTTACGTCAATGTGTTTCGTTCTGGCGTGGTACATAGAATTAGTGCACAACTTCAGTGCAGACTGATTATCATTAAATAATGTAATCCTATACTGTACCCCGTAAATTTCGAACAGAAACTTGCGTAGAAAAAGAGCCTCTTTACAAGCATCTGACAGACACATATATTCGGCCTCTGTGCTTGAAAGAGCCACGGTTTTTTGTTTTCTACTCTCCCAAGAGATGGTAGAATTTCCAATTTTGAACACATAGCCGGTATAAGATCGGCGATCGACCTCATTTGACGCAAAATCAGCGTCAGCATATGCAACAATATCCAACCCTGACTTCTGAAAAGTTAAATAATGATCAGGCGTACCTTTCAGATAGCGAAGAACACGTTTTGCCGCCTTCCAGTGAGTCTCGTCGTACGCGTCGTTGAACTGGCTGAGCGAGCTGACAGCGTGCGCAATATCCGGCCGCGTACATACCGCTATGTACATCAGACATCCTATCAGGCCTCTGTAGTCGTGCGTACAATCCTTCTTTGTAGATTTCACGAGCTTCAGACCTGTCTCCATAGGTGTTTGCGCAGGTTTGCAATCTGACATATGAAATCGTTCTAGCACCTTCTTAATATAGCTTGACTGGTCTAGAGTTATTTCCTTGTTCTGTCTGCAAAGCCTCATTCCAAGAATGTGATGTGCTGGCCCTAAATCTTTGATTTCAAAGGCCTTCTTTAATTCTTCTTTGATTCCTGCCGTATCTCGGCAACCAGCTGAAGAAAATAGCATTATGTCATCAACATAGAGCGCAATTATAATCATAGATTTCCCGCTCGACTTGACATAAACACAAGGTTCGGAAGATAAACGTTTGAATTTCATTTTGCTCGTCAAAACGCTATTTATTTTCTCATACCAAGACTTCGAAGCTTGCTTCAGTCCGTATATGGCCTTATTCAACTTGTAAACTTTTTCTTCTTTGCCTTTAATCTTGTAGCCCTCTGGCTGTTCCATAAAAACGGTTTCTTTTAAGTCTCCATTTAAAAACGCCGTTTTTACATCCAGATGCTCGATATTCATGTTATGTTCTGTTGCCAAAGCTAGTAACGTACGTATAGTAGAATATCGTACTACAGGGGAGAACGTTTCTTCGTAATCAATACCGTATTTCTGGGTATAACCTTTTGCAACTAAGCGCGCTTTGTACCTCAATATTTCCCCGTCGAGGCCAAGCTTTCTTTTAAAGATCCACTTGCATTTGACAGGCCGTTGCTTCGTATCGCGGTTAGTCAGAGTCCAACACTTATTATCGATGAAGGATTTATACTCTTCCGCCATCGCGGCTTTCCACTTACTCGCTTCTGGGCCATTCAGAGCTTCGCGAACTGTCTGAGGGTCTCCCGTGTCACTACATACAGTGCGTGCTACACTAGCTGACTCAAACTCACTAGTTTCGTCCGTAGAGTTCTCGTAGTCTTCCAGTGTGGAATCTCCTGGGAGATACGTTTCATCCGCAGGATCATCTGGGTTCTCACTGCTGCTCTCAGAATCATCTATCGTAATGGCGCTGTTATCTTGACAGTTTTCGTTAGATATATCTGCGGGTTCTTGGGGTAAATCGGGTAAGGCGGGTTGCACTGGAATATCATCGGCGACAGTTACATTGTTTGGAAACAAACCAATCTGAGTGTAACGTGAACTGTCATCCTTATCTGATGAAGTGTCATTCCAAAAAGCATGTTCTAGAAAAGTGACATTTCTTGCTTTAATGACATTCTTCGGGCTCGCCGGATCTATTAATCTGTAACCCTTTGACTCGTCACAGTATCCGACAAAAATATATTTCTTACTTTTGGGATCCAATTTGTCCCGTTTGTGCTGTAGGGCATATGCTTGACATCCAAAAATGCGTAGGTAACTCAGATTCTCCTTTTTACCTGTCCATTTTTCTTCCGGTGTACTGCCCATCACAGCCTTAGTTGGAGAGCGATTCTTCAGGTAGACGGCGGTGTTGACCGCTTCTGCCCAGAATTGCTTTTTCAAGCCTGCTTCCTGGAGCATGCACCTGGCTTTCTCCGTAACGCTCCTGATCGCGCGTTCCGCGACTCCGTTCTGAGCTGATGACCTTGGAACCGTGGTCTGATGTCGAATCCCATGCTTCTTCAGGAACTTCTGAAAATTTGAATTGACATATTCACCACCATTGTCACTACGAAGAACTTTTATTTTCTTGTTGGTTTGGTTTTCTACGAGAGCTTTAAATTCTTTAAACAACTCGAAAACCTCATCTTTCCTCCTAAGAAAATAAACAAATGTTTTTCGTGACAGGTCGTCAATGAACAACAGAAAATATTTTTTTCCACTTAGAGACGGGCACGGCAGTGGTCCCATGACGTCACTGTGAACTATTCCAAGGATTTCCTTGGCCCTAGTTTCAGATTTCTTTGGAAATGGCAACTTAGTCTGTTTACCTAAGATGCAGGAAACACACGACTGAAAGTCTTTGTTGTCATAAGAAATACCTTTGACCATACCTTTTCGCAGTAACTCCATGCTACGGGTGTTCAGATGTGATAGACGACGGTGCCAAATTTGTTGCGTTGACTGGCTTCCAGTAGCAGGGTACTGCGGCGCTTGCTTCACGCTCACGGCAACAGGACGACTGTCATCCTTCAGTTGACGTGCCGGCACCGCTTTGCTGTCACCTGTACCTACAGACAAAGACGAACACATGGCCTGCGAGGATAGCTCGCTACACGAAACAGAAACAGTTTCAATGGCATCAAGTTCATAAATACCATCTCTCAGGGTAGCTGTAGCCAAAACCTCCCCGTTGTCATAGACTGTACACACGCCAGAACGAAACACAATTTCGTAACCTTTCTTATCCATCGCACTAACAGATAATAAATTAGCAGACAACTTAGGGACTAAGTACACATTACTTATCAATCTCACACTATTGTCCTTTAACACAGCTTGCGCAGTTCCTTTTCCAGCTGTCGGCAATGCTTCACCATTGGCAATTAAGACCTTCTTTGGTTTTTCAGTTGAAAAATCTGATAAAAAGCTGCGATCATTGCAAAAATGTTGCGCCGCACCGCTGTCGACGTACCAAACGTCTCGCTTGACTCCTGCGGCCAACGCTGTGAGATGCGCCTGGCTTTTCCGGCCACTCTTCTTGCCGTCAGAATTGTCAGGACAATCCTTCTTGATATGCCCACTCTTTTTGCATCTGAAGCACTTAATTGGTTTGGGTGCTTTCCGAGCTGCTAAAGCCGTAGCATCTTCGCCTTTCTCATCGCGTCTTGCATTTTCCAGAAGCAATTTCGCTTTGACATTTTCGCTTGACAGTGACGTGTTCGAATTTTCTAGAGCCATAATTAACGGGTCGTAATCGCTTGTCAAACCGCTGAGTAAAAGCACGGCCACGAAGTCATCTTCCAAAGCCGCTCCGATGTCGCTCAGTTGTTGCGATGTATCCATAACCTTATTAACGTATGCCTCCATACTCACACATTCGCTTAATTTGGTGGCGAACAATGTGCGAAGTAATCCGAGCCGTCGTGACAAGCCTCGGTCCTCGTATGCCTTCTGAAGGTTGTTCCACGCTTCACGAGCCGTCTTGGCATTTCTAATTTGTGGAAATACACAAGGCTTCACGTTTAAAGCGATTTTTGCGAGCGCCTTTTCCTGTTTCTTTGCGTCTTCGTTTTTATTTTCAGGTGTGCCCACACAATCCCAAAGATCGTCGTGGATGAGCACCATCCGCATCATAAATTTCCAGGATGGATAATCTTGGATCCCGGATAATTTTTCAATGGAAACATTCTGAATAGCAGTTGCCATCTTTTGTTTTCTTGCGAATAAATTTTGAAATTAATTTTACGAAATCACACGCGCACACTTGGAAAACGGTTATTAGAGTAGCGAATTTACACGCTCTGCTACCATGTTGGAATTCCGTGGACTACTCAATAAAATACCATATTAGACTCCAAAATATATTGTGCATCCGCACAGGCAAACGATCAGAAGTACAAGCACACAAGCATGTCATATGAATGTGACATCTGTCTAGAAAAACTTATTCTTTAACAGCAGAGTTTATACTGGGACACATATACGAACTCTATGATGTGAATTAGTATTAACAAGTTACAGGCATATAACATCACACTGCGACCCATGGAAGCGGAGCTGTAACCAAAGACTTAACTAAATCTTTTTATAACTGAGTTAAAAAAAGGTGGAGGTTATTACAATCGAGATTTATCTACTTAAATCCACAATACATAGATCACCACGCAGTATCGGTGTTGACGGATAATCTCGCAACGAATATTATACTCTGCATAGTAAACAAGGCCTTGGGCTATTTTAGATCTGATTTAAAAGCGTTCGATGAAAGCCTGGACCATTTTCAGAGAATGTTTCCGAAATAAATCCTATTTTCATATTACTACTAGCATCTGCCCGCGATTTTGTCCGCGTCAAAGTTGGTTTCTCTTTACAAACTTTGCCCCCCTTTTTCATCCCCTAAAGGGTAGAAGAAAAATACTTTCTTATCGGATCCCTACGTCATACAAAGAACACATCCACCAAGTTTTAGGTCTCTACGATCAAAGGTTTAGGCTGTGTGTTGATCTGTGATTCAGGACAAAGCATTTCATACATGTATAGGTAGATAAAAGAAGATTGATAACGTGAAAATATGTACGTATTTTAATGAATAGAATACCATACACCTTTTAAAGGAAACAATGGTTTAAAAATTTAGATTTGTGTTGCGGATGAGGTCAGGAAAATGCTTAGTGCTTGTCCGCACGGGCAGATTTTTAACGCACATGTGATTTGCAACCCTGTGGGGGCGTTGGAAATTCTTGTTTGTATTAAATAATCGTAGTAGTACGGGTTGTTAGACGCAGTAATATTGTCACTAATAGATGGAAACCAGAAATATCACCTTAGGTTATCGGTAACCTGTAACAATCCTACTTCAGATAAACAACCACATTGGGGATTTAGAAATTCTTCAAGGAAGTAAACGACTAGATTTCGTAAGATAACCACTTGATAGGTTCTAACGTGGTTAATTGTCAGATAGGTGATCTTACGTACCACATAGAGCTCTCACAGTCATTAATCATTAATCCCCAAACGGTTAACCTTTCGAACCCCGCCACAGCTTCCACAATCCCCAAAAATATGGAGCAATAAAATACGAAGCCTGCCTTCGTCTTACGACGCCATCTAAGTACTGCCTTACCTCTTAAAATCCTTCTGGTGTCGTGAATCTTGACTGGCGTAGATTTGCTGTTGAAATTGCCGCTTCCACTATATTGTTCATCATGTTGGGCCAAATTTAACGACTGTTGTGAGTCTTGTCTCTTGTAGCGTTTTATTACCCACTACCATGCTTCTGTGTGGGCGACGCCATGTTTGTTGGCCCAAATGTTGGCCTCAATTACACAGGGCTTATCATAAAGGCACTTCGTAACGGAGCGGAAGAATCGGTGCTAAGTTCTTTCCTAAAATCACTGTAACTTCTGCCAATTTAGCAAAAAGTAAACTAATTTAAAGTGGCCGAAGATATTTTCGCCAAATCCGGGCGAAAAGTTAATTATTCCTAAAATTCTCACCGAAATCATTTCACAAAGTACGCATTTAATGGACGCTTGAGTTGGCTTTTTTTCTTATTAGTAAAAGTAACTAGTTGCTGGCTCGGTGTTTCCTATTAAGCCCCAGTAACGTCAGCAAATAAATTGAGGTCCATTATTTTAATTTAACCGTAACAGTATTCGGACAGACATTTTCTATAACTTCCATGGTTACTCGGGGGACTTGTAGAATGATGATTTGTCATTAGCGTTTTGACATAACTGACGGACGGGAGCTTAGATTGTAATCGGAAGCCATCTTTCTGATTACCATCAGTACATGTTTATTTTTTTATTATAGCTTAGAACTGGTTATAAATTGCATTTTAAAAGGCGTTCCATGGAAGTTGTACAGTAGCGGTCATAAGTGGAGTAGCAATCCTACAAAGCAATACTTTTTTTTTTTAACTTAAGACTGACATCGTGTGTGAATTCAGAGGTGTTCGTAGGTACTGTGTTAATACATAATCACTTTACACACAGATGTAGGCACGGCCTGTGCCGCGTTTTCACAGCAATTCAAACCTAGCATGCTACTGCACTTATAACCGCTTACTGTACGTACCTATTAAAACTTTCTGCTATTCAAAAATATCTTTTGATTATCCTATGCTGTCAGTCTTCGTTGTATGTGAATTCTAAACTTAGTAACAAGGAAAATATGACACAGATTAGATCTAAACTACACATTATTAGTATCGCCTTGAGTCTGAACCTAAAAAACTAGGATAGAATAGCGAGGCGTTATTATGTAATTAGTGAACAATACAGACGGACAACAATGGATAATTTTATAGTGATATTGGAATAAGAAATACATGCAGTAGCCACTTGTCGTCCCGAGCAATTTTTTGTACGGTACAGTCGGAAAAGCATAGTTTCTATTCGCAATGTTGTTCCCTCCTTCATTTCATTAACCCCTTATTATTTAACACAACATCACGCCTGTAATCCCCGTAGGGTTAGGCAGAGGTGTACCCATTAGTACACCCACATTTCGCCAGTTATGTTTAAGTCCCATGTAATATGGGGCGAGCCTATTGCCATCAACCGGGCACAAATCCAGACTCCGAGGCTACTACTAAACAAAACAAAACAAACAATTATAATCTAAATATATAAAAACAAAAACTCATCACGAAATATCGAAAACTGCTTGACGCATAAAGATGAAATTTGGCAGGGAGGTAGATTATAGTTAGTAGACGTCCGCTAAGAACGGATTTTCCAAAATTCACCCCCTAAGGGGATGAAACGGAGGTCCGACATTTACGCAGGTGAAGTCGCGGGCATAAGCTAGTTTCAATATAAAAACTTATTTTGATTATGGCTGACATAAAGTATTGCAAACATGTGATTTAAAATTTTCATCAATTCCACTTACACCAGCGAATGAAGGCAAAAGAGAGGTGTGGGCTCTGTTCCTTGTTAGTATTCAACTATTCTCTCCGGCCAGCCAATAAAGGCAAGCCAGAGTTCAGGACCAAGACTTCTCCCGGGAGATCAGGTCAATGATCAGCTCGCCACACACTGCCCTGAGGTCACAAATAATGTATTGTTGTTAGTGCAAAATTGTACTCACACTCCAAAACAAAAAGGTACACTTTGTATTAGTTGTAATTCAGTCGACGCAATTGCCAACATGTGACTGTCGACGCTTGTTGCCACGCTGCGCTGGCACATATAGATCATTATCTGCGTCAGTCTGTCTGCCACGCAAGTTGTAGTGTGGCTATAGAGTGTGTAGGCTCTTGTACTAAGTTTGTTGAAGGTTTGTCGTGCTAAGAATTGTTTAGGAGCTGGTTATTTCTCTATTCTATTAAATGAATCTATGTATAATTCTATCTATAGTTGTATAATAACTAGTTTCTTCCCGCGACTTCGCCTGCATCAAAGTTGATGTATTATCTTATTGTCATGGGAAACGTACATTTTTCAAGGGCTAAGTAGCCTATGTGCTAGTCCAAACAATTATTTATCTGTATATTAAATTTCATCCAGATCCGGTCAGCCGTTCTGGCTTGGTTGACTAACATACATCCATCCATCCATCCAAACTTTCCCATTTATTTTATAAATAGTAATAAGTAAGTATAATAAGTAAGAAGCTAAAGAGTTTTTTGTCTGTTGGATAGAACGCGCGTTTATCTGGAACTGCTAGTCGGAATCGAACAAATCTTTATGTATATGATAGCCAGATTCATATGTGGAATAGTATAGACTGTGTAACATAAGACCACGAGCCACAGGATCGGAGCAGTAAACAAAGACGAAACGCGGGTGAAAAAAAAACACGCGGACGTAGTTAATGTTAGATAACTTTATTTGCAAGACTAGGATTTAATAGGGTGTATATCAGGTGTTTTGTTCGTTACACTATATTCAACCCTACGGTCTTGCCAATAAAATCTAAATTAAAATAATTAATAACATTAACACTACATGCAATTTTAAACTCGATTGACACTAGTACAATTTTAGAATCATATGGGTCACGTGTGAAGGCAACGCTAAAAAAATGTCTTCGGAATGTAATTGAACAGAAACAAGGAAAAATTGCTGCTAATTATGAGTAGTTACTACGTAGGTATGCATGCTGTTATCGTTTAAATCACATGTACCTACTTCAGGAAATAATGAGTTATTTAACTTGATTATTTTTTCCGGTTTAAGTATCTGAACTTGAAAATATTATGTTTATCTAATATTTAGGCGATTGGTACACTGCCCCGCATCACGCAGCGTAGTGCGGGAGTGCGTGTTCTTACGTTCACGCGCAGTCCAACACACAGAACACGTAGATCGCACCCGCACGCGTGGCTCCACGCAACCCGGAGCGTGGCGCGGAGCAGTGTGCGAATCGCCTTATATAGGTGTTTGGAATATAGATTGTTAGTATACAGGCTGTGTTTCAATTTACTGCCCATATTTTAATAAGTGAAAGTAAATGGTCTAATTGAAATAAATGTTTTGACTTTGACTTTGACTTAGAACAACTTTTATTATGGAAACATGAAAAAGAAAAAAAATTGCCTCCGCCCTAATAAAATGCACTATAACACGATCAAAATTTATGGAACAGCTGTTTGTTTTAAGTCACGGACAGAAGCTAATTACACATATTTAATTAGTGCATTAAAGTTGCTTTTTTGTGCGTACTTTGTATTTTTGCTATTATAACTGTCAAGCTTCCTGCGACATAGGCTAGGCATAGCCTAGTGCAGGAAGTCTTTGAAAGTTATCTTAGGTATTGCAAAAAAAATTCAAATGTTTTAGACGTACGAGTAGCTCATTTGTAATCTCATACACATTTTTTTAATAAAATTTGTTTTAAGTTAAACTGTCAGATTCATTGTATGGCACTGTTTCTAGTTTCCCCGTGTATGCTCAATATAAATTGAACAAATTCGTTCGTATTCCATGATGAATTTGCGCTACAACTAAAACATAGATGAACTTTTTCCTCGAACCCCCATTCGTCCGGCAACCGAGTTATATTGATTCAGTAAAATCCATTGCATGTCCCAACTTTTTTGAATAAACCCCTCCCAGATACGGTTGATTACTACTCGTGGGTCCCAGGGGCGGATCACAGCCATGGCCCCCGGCCCTCAGTGAAGAAAGTAGGTAACCAAAAAATGACAACAATTTTTTAAATAAGTAAAATTTTATCACTGCACTCTCGACTGTTTTGACAAACTTAGCTGACTAGTAGTATTATGAACTATTGTCCTAATTTGTTTACATCAATATAGCCAAGAGTATTTTTACAAAATGGCAATTAGTTTGATTTATTAAGTAGGCCCCTAAGTAATGCTAATCCAGGGCCCTACAAAATCAGTCCGCCCCTGGTGACTTCTGTCACAGTTTCACAGTTGTGCATAAAGAACTTAACTACCTATATTACTTTCGCAAACATGTCTAGATGCCTTTTTTATCTGTGCTTGTCGCTGTATTAGCATTTCTTATTCCACTAAAATAGATAAAGATGTTAAAATAAACGCTTTTAGTGTTTAGTATCTTGTTCCTGTTTACACCCTACGAGTACGTAGGTGTTAGGACTTGTGTACCTGTAAAGTGTGATACAAAATTTTATAGACATGTTTTGCTTTCCGTGTCGTTTTAGATTGTCGACTGTTCAATAGCATGCTACATAAGTAGCCTAGTCATACTTTGGTCATTAAGTCATTAAAGTCAATTAAATTTTGTAGATACGATAAGATCATTAGTGTATTTCCCGTCAAATCGCATAATTTCAAAATTATATTGATTTTTACATTTTGTACGTTTGAAATTAAGTTGCTTAATTACTTATTGACCAAAACAAGACTTGACTTGTAACGAGCGCACAGTCGACGCAGTCTTTTTAAAGGCTATATTACAACACTGGCACTGGTTTTCTTTTATTGTAGAACAAACTGATCTAATACTTTTTTTTTTAGAAAACTGTGTGTAGATAGATAATGTAAAGACTCTCATAGCATTACTCTGAAATTAGGTACATACAGGTCATTATAGGATAACCTAAGATTCAACCGTTAATTAGAAAGATAACTTAATCATTATTGTGACTCGAAGCTGTGCGAAACATTTATATAATCGACATATTTACTACTTAGAAACCAATTACCGATAAAGAGCGACGTGTATAGCTCGTATTATCGTTTAAATGCGACAGGACAAGCTAATAATCGTAACAATAAATTGGCATTTAAAGTAGCAACACCCTCTAGGTTTACAGCTGCGTGAATATCTTGGCTATCGTTATCCTGGCCTATTTGGACACGCCCTTAGAATAACGTGACCATATTTGTTTTTATTCAAAACGGGACAATGTCAAATCTACGGCGGCAGTGAAGTTGCAATAAAAAATTAAATCTGTCTTGAGTGAGACCCATTTCTTTGAAAAAATTAATCAGATAATCATAGGTGGCAAAATAATGTTATACACTTAAAATATATTTTATCAAAGTCCAAGTCAAAGTTGATTTCTCCATACAGACTTTGGACCCCCGTTTCATCCCCTTAGGGGGTGAATTTTGGAAAATCGTAGCGGACGTCTACTTACTATGAACTACCACCCTGCCTTTCATCTTTAGACGTCAAGCAGTTTTCGATATTTCGGGATGATTAAGTGAGTGACTTTTCGCTTTTATATAGGTATTTGGATTTAGCATAATATTCCCTGTTATAAATGTAAAATTTTTATTAGTTTAACAAAAAAACGATACAATTTTGCGTCCCGAAGCATCACTCGGGTACACAGGGACGTAGTCACAATAAAAGGACGGTCCCGTACAAACCGGGACGTATGGTCACGTTACCTTAGAGCCACTCAACATAAACTCGTAAAACTAACACCACATACGTACGTATGACATCGTTTGCATACATTTTTATGTCTTCTGTCATAATTTGAATGTAAAACGTCTTTACTTACATCGTTAGGGTTAAATTTAATGCAAATTTAAACAAAGGGCTTTGAGATAAGATAGTGTAATGTATTAGTCTTGTAAAAAACGGTTTTATGGAGGAAATTAGAATAGTTTGGAGAATTTTGTAGGCTTGTCGAATTCCTATCAAAAACAAGCGCGTTAGATCTTTCTCTAGAACTCACAAAGGATACATAAATTATTCTCAGAGTTTATACTAAAAATGTGTCCTTTGATAGTCAAAGTTTAATTCATTATTTAAATAAGGCCATAAAAAGGCACTTTTGAATGTCATATATATACAAGAATAAACTAAGAATTTAATCTAGTTGTAGTAGATACTGATACCTTCTAACGTTTATTATCACAACAAGAACATAAATGTCAATATTTAGCAACCAGCGACCTACCCCCCTCCCCTTTCTCCTTGCACACACACATGTAATGTTATGTCTCTATCAAAGTCTAAACATAAAACATCTTGATACTTGACCCCACTAAAGATCTCGAGATTACTGGAAACAGTAGGATCGTCCAATACCACTATCTAGTATTGGAAAGCCATCGCCCACGGGTCCACCTACGCAGGACATTCAACCTTACACATAAGGAACCCCTAAACACACAAAAATGTACAAATAATACTAGGTGTTGCCACGCTCCGGCAGACAGGCATAATTATTAGTATTTGTATTTTTACTCGGCCGTTTACGAAATTCTACCACTTATAATCATTAGCCTGTAATTAATCGTGGAGTAACGCTATCGTAAGATCCTAATGACTGTGGTTTCTATTATTTACCACTAGCTTTTGCCCGCGACTTCGTCCGCGTATATGTCGGTTATCGCGGACGCAGACGAAGTCGAAGTCGAATAAAAAGTAGCCTATGTCCTTTGTTGAGGTTCACACTTACCCTGTACCAAATTTCACACAAATCGGTTCAGTAGTTTAGGCGTGAAGAAAAGACAGACAGACAGACAGAAAGACAGACAGACAGACAGAGTTACTTTCGCATTTATAATATTAGTTAGGATGGACACGTTTTGCTGATTACTTTTGCATTCCTAAAAGTAAAACAAAAACTGTTTGTAGCCACAAACAGTTTTTGTTTTACTTTTAGGAATCCTACTATCTAAATGTATAAAAGGGAAAGGTCACTCACTCATCACGAAATATCCTGCACAAGCACTTGATGTATAAAGATGAAATTTGGCAAGGAGGTAGATTATAGTTAGCAGACGTCCACTAAGAAAGGATTTTCCAAAATTCACTCCCTAAGGGGATGAAACGGGGGTCCATAGTTTGTATGAAGAAATCAACATTGACACGGACGAAGTCGCGGGCAAAAGCTAGTTAATTAATAATAATAATATTATAAATGTGAATGTTTGTGAAGATGTTTGGATGTTTGTTACCTACTCAATCATGCGTAAACCGTTGAATAGATTTGGATGAAAATTGGCACATAGACAATTTCCTGGATTAACACAACACATAGGATACTTTTTATACCGGTATATTATGTATAGCCACGGGCAGAAACTAGTTTTTTTTCTATAATTTGAACAATTAAATCAACGATTTGGGGAAAATATTGTTGAAAGATTCGGACAGAAACACTATTCAATCATCGCAAAATTATCCACGTAGAAACAATGATAATCTGAGTTCTAATTATTACGTTGAACCGTGAAAATCACGTTTTAGAAGAAATTTTAGATCTCCCATTCGGGGCACGTTCGTCGCTCATTAAGTCGAGATAATCTAGCTAGACGGATAAATTTAGAAATATTAAAAGTTTTGTTGACGGGTGTACAGTGGTTGGTAACTTTCACCAGGGCTTAGCGCTTAGTGGATGGGCTTGCAAATTAAACATGTCGCGAGGTTACACTTTCTGTAAATGCTTTAAGTTATTTTCAAGACGACTTGGAAAACTCGCACACGTATTTAAATATTTGAAATCTTGTTGAACTAAAGCGTCGCGTCGTCAAGTTAGAGTTATGGCTAATCTGGCCCCTTGGCAGCTCATAGATTTTCAAAGAAACACCAAGTTTCCTAAGAACGACTGCAGTAAGTCTGTTTCTCTTCAAAACACAAGCTTTTTACGACCTGATGACTTATACGAGGACCCCAGACATATAAATACTACAAAAGTCCTAACTCATTTGTGATAACTTGTTTATCCAACGAACCAAACACTGCTACTGTGTGTAGAAGCAATAAAATTTACTTTTCCTATTTACTTCAACGTTTAAGATCCGGCACACATACGCGGGAGACGGACAGTTTCGTCTAAAGCTTTACGACTGCGGATATACAGAGGTAGACAAAAAGATAAAACCCAAGGGAGAAACGAATCGAAGCTTCAACAAATACCTGGCGTAATGCCCATAGAACCGGCAATTCCTGAAGGAAAATGATTGAGCCCCCAAAAAGCCTTAAGACATTTTCGTCGAATGTGCGCCCACTCTCAAGAGCGTTGCAAAGCGTATAAACTCACGATAGGCCTATAAAATAAATGCCTGCTCAACTAACAATATTTTTTATATCACATCCGCACAAAGTTTTTTTTACATTACAGAAATCACCACCCTCGATCGTAAATAGGACCTCTTTATGGCTTCGAATCATACGAATGTTATTGTTATTTCCAATGAAGATTTGTCATATATTTGTCAAGGGTAATTGTTGGTGGAAGCGGTCGAGTTGACGTGTCGTAGGCTATATTGGTTTGTCACAAACGTTTGACCAAATGTTTTCTTTATTTGTGGTATACTGAAATCGTTTAGTTTCTCCTATTAAAGTTGGGCTCCATTACGTTTTGGCTTTGTAGGAAACAACTTTATTATTCTATTCCACTAAAGCAGCTTTCTCTAGATTTATTACAGCGTATTTTTTTTCTGTAATCGCAACTCTAGGTTACCTAACATCTTGCTTTTAGAAGAAAATTGCTCATCTTCGTGATGTTGTATTTTATATTCATCTTACTTCTTCACATCTTTTATGGGTGAAACTAGGTCATCTATTACCTCCCTTACACAATAGCTCACCCGTGTCGTAATAAACAACTTTATATTGAAAGAACAAATAACTTGGCCGAAATATTGAAATTGAAATGCCCCAATATACGTATGTAAAGTTTAATAAAAATGTAAGCTATCCTTTCTTACGCCAAAGGAACTATTTTCCATTATCCGTGTAACGTTCAATATAAAACTACGTACAAAGTAAATATTTTTCAATACGCTTCCATAATGCGGATTGAAATAAACGTGTTTTAGGTTATATTTTTCAGTGTTACGTGTTATTTTCAGCGATAAATTGGGATATGTTCGGACAAATCCTTTGTGCCTTTAGGGCTTATGGCGGAAATTTAATTATTACTGAAACTGCTCTGTTTCAGCATTGAATATTCAATATATTCGATGCCTCTCCTGGACAAAGCGCACAAGATAATGTTAGCAGCAACACAGGACATATTACACAGGCAGTACCTTTATCAAGGCAGATACGACTAGTAGTAAAATGAGTAATTTAGTACAATAATAAGAGTAAATTATGTCGCGTAGGCGTGCGCGATAACGCTCGTACCGTGCACTATCTTAGGACAACAAGTATGGCCGACCTTTATGTACTCCGATACTCATTTTAATTATATTACATAGGTAGGTAGGTACGGGGCGTTTGATTTATGTGCATGGCCTTAACACTGTCGGGGGAGAAAGCGTTGAGAACAAGTGCTTAGGGCCCTCGACGTACGAGCACCTCGAGTGAGCTAGCCATATCATAGGCCGCGGCGATGTTTTCTCAAACAAACACATATACTCACGCCTTCTTCCCATGGGGGTAGGCCACAGAACGCTACCTGCTACGATCTTTACATGCTTCTTTCGCCTCGTCCACGTTCATACATTTCGTCATACAAGCATGCCAGTTACGAGTACTGCGCACCTAACATTGCTGAAGAGCCTCACCAATAAGGGCAATGTAGGTCTTCCTAGGGCGTCCCTTCCTTGCGTTGCCAACTTGCCACTCACATCTGCCATATACGCTCCTTTTGTTAGCCGCCTTTCTCTCAAAATACAGAGAAAACACTGTTTCGTATCATAGGCGTACTCTAAATTAACATTCTGGATATGCATTCTACGAACAGACTGTCTCTCTGTCTCGTTGTCTAAACGTAAACAAAAACACACGATATTTACATGAATATGGATTTTGGCTCGAGCACACCGAGCTGCGAGCGCACACGACTCGCCTTTACTTGTATATCAACATGATAATCTTACGCTTTCTAAAACCTCTGGCTCCGGTTGTTTATTTTTATCATTTAATTCATCCACTCCTGGCTCAGAGTCCAGTATGTTTTCATTATTATTTCCTTATTTGTCTACTGGTCGCTTAGTATGCGCAGTCAACTTTCGAGATGATACTTAACCTAGAAAAGTACACGTACTTGAAGCGTTATGGGCTGCCGCTGACACACATGAATATTATTACACGCATACGCATGCACTTGGAAGAAACGCTTCCCTAATTCGGAAAACGAGCAAAGACGCGTGTGATACACTACTTTGATTGCATGCGCCGTAGTGCGGCAGTGCGGTCGGCTTATTGTTGACTCACACTTTATTGTTGTGAAAACTCAGCTCTGCAGACAGCTGTCTGCTTATTGTGAGGAAAATTGTTCCACGACGACACCCAGTTTCACCGGCCTCGTTTGAAGTACGTGTGTAAGCCGATCGAATCGTCATAGTCATTATTTCTATGCGAACTGCCACGTGTCTATGACTAATTGACGTATCGATTGCGCGGGGGTGCGCTGCCACAGACAGTGCACTGCCTCGCAGGACGCGGCGCGCGGGGCTGCCAAAGAGCGTATCTGTAAACACTAAACAGCACCGGTTCACCTTGACTTTTGGCGCGCTCCGAGCTCACGGCGCTCAGACATGATCCACGATCGCACTGTTTATGTATTGCCATCCCAACCGGTCGAGATCGCAAGTGAACGGACTGCACCGACCAGCGGCCTTGGTGCCTTTTTTTTCTCGTTACGATATTCGGCAGCCGAATGACGTAATTCGCTTAGGCGATTGTGCAAATTGATTCTATCTTTGCCAGCGGGAAGATTTGCAAATTGAATTTGGCCCGTGTATTGGATCTTTTACTGGATGCGTTTCATGTCGCCGGCGGAAAGGACACTCTCAATTTTGTTACAGCCCCGCCCCGACGCAAACATGTTATCTTCAGTCACGTTCGCGTTTCTTCGTTGCATTTTGCAAATTAATTCCGGACCTTGAATTCCGTCGGCGGCGTACGAGTGCAGAATATATTTCTCTCAATCGCGGCTTAATTCCCGTGTGTTTATTTAGCGCAATTGAATGAGAGCCGCACAAGCGCTCCGAACGTTCGGTTTGACTTTCAATGCGTTTTAATCATCGTATTCGGTGGGTAGTACAAGCTTGTTTGTCGTAAGCTTATAAATTGTGTAGCAGGTCGCGGGGCGGGGGCGAGCGAGGGGGGGCAGGCTCGCGCGGTAATCACGCCCGTACCGGCTTGATTACTACCATTGTCTTCTGGAAATCCTCGCTCCTTCACCACCGCTTTTGTCCTGTCCGCGTCCCTCTATTAATTTGGAGGTGCCTAAAAAACGTGCTTCAAACTTTACATTATTCATAGTTTCGATCCGACGTTCAGTTGATTGAGTGTCGCAACCCTTTCTCTTTATAGGGAATTCATTGGGCTTTGATTGAATCGCAATCGTAGCCCCTTTAATTCGGTAGGGGCGTCGTACTGTATAGTTGGGTACATGACACGCGAAGGTTAAGCGCGATCATCTGATACGCGGTGCGGTGCGCTATACGGTAATCTCCGGTCCGTGTGTAGGGATGTTAATTGAGTATTCGATGAGATGTACTGATTACATAGGGCTCACTGAGCACCGGCTAATTCTAGGGCTGGCGCTCGCTGGATATTTTACCACACAGAGTGTATAGACTAGAGGGTGGAGTTGGGTGATTATAAAAAGGAAGTCGTGGAAATAGGTTGTTTTTTTTCGTGTTTTAGTGGCAGCCCTGTCCACGTGTTGGGCCATCAATCAATACATAGCGCGGGCCCGGCCCCGCCCGTCGCTAACTAAATAACAAGCAGATAAAGCGAAACGCATTCGCTACTTAAACTCTACGTAACTTTAGTTTAGGGAGCTCCTTGCTCTCGGCTCTTCCCTCCTCGTTGTTCAGTTTTATTGTCTAAGGAAAAAGTTTTAATTAGCTCCATAAGTATACATTTATAACAAACGCATAAATGATACTTGGTAACACTCGATAATAACAGTTGTTATTTGTTTGCTTCTGCAATTATTTATCGATTTATTTCATTTGAGTAGTGTCATTATTTTAAATATTACTCGGAACTACAAAAACGTAAACGTACACGTAAGTATGACAGCCAGGACCAACAGCTTAACGTGCTTTCTGAGGCACGGAATGATGTAAGTAATGTCTAAGATAAACTTTAGAAAGTACATATGAGTATTGCCATTATAGTATCGAGCCAAAAACGCAAAAATACGGGTGTCTTGTACCTACGTTATTTTTAACTTTTATTTATTTGTTGGTATAGCGGCAAAAGAATTATTTTTAACTTTTATTTATTTGTTGGTATAGCGGCAAAAGAATTATTTTTAACTTTTATTTATTTGTTGGTATAGCGGCAAAAGAATTATTTTTAACTTTTATTTATTTGTTGCTATAGCGGAAATAGAAATACACATTCTGTGAAAATTTCAACTCTCTAGCTATTGCATAACATAACATCAAGCCTGTAATCCCCGAAGGGTTAGGCAGTGGTGTACCCATGAGCACACCCATATTTCTCCAGTTATGTTGAAGTCCCATGTAATAGGGGGCGAGCCTATCGCCTAGCTATTAAGGTTCAGGAGATACAGCACTCTGACTGACGGACTGAGGCTTAGTAATAGGGTCCCCACACATCAGTACGGAACCCTGAAAAGTACAATATGTATCATGAATATTACCTAAACCATCTGTACGTTGTTATGTAAATCTTTAATGTTATTTATTGAATGTCGAAGGAAATTATGAATATAACAAAATAAACGAAATTCTATTATATCCGACCGGTCTCGAAGTGATTGAATATAAAACAAGTTTTTGATGTTACTCAATCCATGGAGTTTCTTATCATACAATCTCAATTGTTTTTGCCTTTGACAACGTAGCGGCCTCAAAGGAAATATTTCTTTTTTCCGTATTACCTGTAGGAGATATTAAACTGTTTCTTTTCGTAGCTCACGTTATTCTTTATACAAATTCCTTTAAGAGTTCCGTAGTAACGGGACTCTATTACTAAGCCTCCGCTGTCTGTCTGTTTGTCAGCAGACTGTATCTCATGAACCGTGATAGCTTGAGACTTCAAATTATAACAGAATATAAAGAAAAACTGTTTATTCACGCGAAAATTACGCACATTACCATAAAATAAAAAATAAAAATTGTACATAAAAGCAAAGTAGAAACAAGTTTGTATTAAATCTAAAAAGTGTGTATTTCTATTGCCGCTACACTTACCAACAAATAAATAAAAGTTTAAAATGAAAGGGAATCCCCATACAAGAGACCTGTATTTTTTTGAGTTTTTGGCTCGATACTTTTATTATATCTTCTACGATGACACGGAACGCTTCTTCTGCGATTCCGACTCACACTTCACAGGTTTTCTTTTTTATTCCCATCTGTATCAGTCAAGTAAAGTCGTAGCAAACGGCCTGATCTTCACAGAGGCGTGCCTTTGTTTCGATGGCAATTTATATCTCGTACTAGTGTTTTGTGTGGCTTGTCGCGTGGGCAGCCGCGTCGTGTATCGTTGTACAGTCAGCAAAACAGATAGGTATGCAGGGTCGTCAGATATAGTTGAAGTTTTCTTCGAAACCGATGGATGTTTCCGAATGTAATTTAATTTAAATCGTAGATAATAAACAGTTCATTTATTAAGTTAAGTTTCAGTCAAAGACATTCATCGGTTTCTAAGAAAACTTCAACTATATCTGACGACCCTGCATACCTATCTGTTTTGCTGATTGTACATGAGCTAAGGCGGGCTACACATTGACGGCAACGTGACAGGCCGCGCCGCCCGCCACTGCGAGGTCAGCGCGCTCGCGCTGCGATCGTCTCGCTTTAAATTTTAATTGTTACGCTTTACCTTCATTGCTAGCGAAGAGAACTTCGGATGTAAAGCGCAGGCCACACCGCCAGCTAGCGGGCGGGCGGGCTAAGCGGGCGAACATCGTTTCACCTCCTTACATACTTCGGTTCACACCGCGAGCTACCGACTAACCTGACGAGCTAAGCTAACGAAATATCCGACGATTCCCAGCTAGCGGGCGGGCGGGCTAAGCGGGCGAACATCGTTTCACCTCTTTACATACTTCGGTTCACACCGCGAGCTACCGACTAACCTAACGAGCTAAGCTAACGAAATATCCGTCGCTCGTCAGTCCGTAGTTTTCGGTGTGAACCCCATAGTTTAGCTCGCCAATATTTCGCGTAGTTTGTATAGTTTCCTTCGTTCGCTTCGCCCGCCCGCTTAGCCCGCCCGCCCGCTAGCTGGCGGTGTGGCCTGCGCTTAAACGTGAGACACGTTTCTGACTTTTGTACCTACTTCCCGTTCCTTTGTTTGTAATATGACTAAGTTAGTCGGCTATACCAGATGTTCCCAAAGTTTGAGTCGCGACGCCACGGGGTGTGCAATCATGATACTGTTATATTTTCTAATAAAAAGTAATAATTAAGAATATAATTTTTGGTGTTTTTCTATACTAATATTATAAACAGGTAAAGTTTGTGAGGTTGTAGGGGGTCCGAGCTCCGGGGATATTGAACCGATTTTGAAAATTCTTTCGCAAATTGGATGCTACGTGCCACTGAGTGCTATATTTTATTATCAAAACATTAGGGGTTCGTAAGAAAAAACACGCTAATGAAGTACCTAGCGGGGACAGTACTATCTTTAATAAATTAAGAATAATAAATAAGTAAAGTATTTGCTAGGCGTCACAAAAATATTACAACCCGGGGTCGCAGTATTAAAAAGATTGGGAGCCTCTGTCTATACCGTAACATCGCATGCAAATTACTACATTCCATTCGAAAAGTAATTTCGTGTTGCAGTTCATGATATCAACATTAATTAATTCAATAACAACCCCGCTTTGTAATTGCATAAGTAAATACTCTTTTAGAGGTCGAACGATGTTATTTTTAAGACTGCATTTAACTTAATATTTCGAGTTTTAGTTAATCACCAAAACCTATACAAATAAATTACATTGAAGTCTGTTTGTAATGTCAAAATAACAGCGTTTTACTGTGTAAACATTACTATGTTTTATCATATTCATATACCAAAGAACTATTTTTTTTTTAAATTTGTGTTTGTTTGTTCCGGTTTATCTCCTAAACAGCTGGACCGATTTTGATGGGACCTTTACTGGCAGATAGCTGATGTTATAAGGAGTAACTTTAGGTACTGTTATTTTAGAAAAAGAATTAGGGATTTGAGCAATAAACTTTCACGTGGAAAAAGTCGCGTTCGTATACCAGTTTTTAATACTATTGGCAATGTAAAACGGGTTTAATAAAGGCACTAGGTATTGGTACCATTCTACACCAGGTGTGTCAGTACCAAGGATCATAATACAGACTAACGTTCAAGACACATGCTTACGATTTTACGACTGTGATAAAAGTGTGAGCGACGCGTCTGTCGCAAAATGAATGGGCCGCTTTGTTTTTTTGTTAATCTTTTGAATCGGATGCGTCGTGTGTTGTAATGTCATATTCTATGAGCAGTCACGACTTTGGTTTGTATGTGAGTCGGGTAGTCGCTTGTGCTATGAGAGAGAAAAATTATATCTCGGTTCTAGCAAGATTGTTGAACTTAAATGTTTTAGCTTGATCCTTATGCTGGGGCCACACTAGGGTTACATACCGGTAACTATTATGTTTTTTGTTTTTGTGTCAAGCAACGCGATTACTAACGTCATTTAAGCTAAGTGTGACCCCGAAATTAGCGGGCATAGCACAAATAACGAACTAGTAAAACTAGCTTCACCCCACATTAAGTTACGTCTTTGGCTACTGCGCCACTCCCGAGTGTCATAGCGTGATGTTATATATATAGCCTAAAACATTCCTCAATAAACGGGTGATATAATGTAAAAGGACTGATTCAAATCGGACCAGTAGTTCATGAGATTAGCGTGTCCAAACAAACCTTTTAACTGTATAATACTTGTATAGATAAAAATATTTTTAATATTTTCTACCTATGTTGTCCAATAGCAAGACAAATGTCTCCCCTTTCTATACTCCACTCGATTTTGAGCGAAATGACACGGACCAACAATGATATTCTATAAAAAATCTCCCTCGATAAAGGTAAAGTGAGTTTGAGGTGACTTGTCAATCTCTAACATCGGTATCATGACAGCTCACCTCAAGGTCACGTCACATAAACTCACCGATAAAGTTTTCAACAGAATAAACCGGTTATTAAATCTATAGGCTCAAAGCTATTTATTTAATCTACGCCTAAAGTCAATGACTTCATCAAACAGCCTATTTGTTTTAGTCGTGGAACATGGCCTAACCTAACGCAGAGATGAATCTCCACCTTTATTTAAACAATGGGAGCCTAAGGTCAATACCTTACTTGTTACCCTATCAAATGTTATAATACAGCGATTCTTAAACTTTTTTGGCAATGAACCTTTTTGGAAAATGAAATATTTGACAGTTCCATTAAATAGCCAAATACTCATTTGCATCTAATTGGATGTATGAAATTGATAAGTCTACTTTTTAGAGTATCAATGGAGTAACAGTAAAATTTTGTTCAATTTTTCTATTTAGCTACGACAGCACCATCCATTTTTTTAATTTTTATCAATTGTTTGATGTCAGACTTGCTAGAAGAGAGTTGAAGTCTCATGTCAGATTTTTTCACAAATATCTGTATTTCGAAGCGCCCCCACAAAAGCTTCCCGGAGCAAACTTTGAGAATGGCTTGTATAATATACAGGTAAAGCAGTTAGCAAATAAAGCATTCTATATACAGTATATTTACAAGAAACCTTTTGTATTCCTAGCAATAATAGATATTTATTTCATATCAAATTATTGTATTTGATACACATAGCCCTATTTCTTCGAAATTACTTTTTCCTTGATCTATTTTCCGTTTTACCTTTTTAATTGGCGAGTCTGTATCGCGAACGATAAGAAGCTTTTATCAATTCTTGTGAGGCATTATTATTTTTCGTATCAGTTATAAAAATATGAGAATATATTTACTTCCAAGAATAAATAAGGAGAAGTAAAAATATATTTTATTTATCAATAAATTGATTTCGTTAGAAACGAAAACATCAAAGAAAACTCACTTATTTTCATAATATTCTCGTTAAAATCACAGTATTATTGGAATATATTTAAATAGGCTTGCCATGACTTTCAGGGACCAATATGGGACGTTTCAATCAAAGAAATGATAAAAATGTTGAAGTCATAGTTTTTGTTAGAATTTTCAAATTGAATTAACACGTTTGTTTTTGGCTTGGCCCAGTCGTACTTTAAACTTTTTTTTTACTTTTGTAATGATCTTTTAACCCCAAACGCAAAAACGACTGGGTGTAGTTTGATGTGTCTGTGTGTGTCTTTCTGTGGCATCGTATCTCCCGAACGGATGAACCGATTTTGATTTTGTTCTTTTTACCCGACTGCGCGACGCAAAGGAGGGTAATTTTAAAGGTGAGTTAGTAGGGGGAGTGTTCTTAGCTGTTTGATGAAAATCAGCCCAAAATGGCCGCTTTGGGGGTTTTAAAAAAAATCATTTATTTTATTTAGAGCAATAGCGCACTAGCGGCCTGGCCGCTGCGGCCATGGCCGCTAGTGCGCTATTGCTCTTAATCATACGAGTAGAACTGGGCGCGTGTCGTTTTCAATTCTGTCAAAATTATTGAAATACATTGTAACAATACGGGATGCGATTGACAAGAACAGAGACAGTCGCGAATACACAGGACGTATGATAACCCTATGTACCTATAAATCTACATGTAGAAGCAACAAGAATAATGTACTTAACAAGTTTTGTTGTAAAAACATATTTGGAAAGAGTGCCGTGAAGTTTCTTGCTCGTTCTTCTCCATAGAGGCCTACCTCCGTTTTGGAATGAGCAACTAGCTTCAGCTTTCGGACTAACTGACCGACTCCTTAAAAATTCAAAAGTGCCTGTAAATGGTTTAATTGAAATAATTGTTTTTACTTTGACTTTGAATTACGGTGACAGTCCCAAATACACGGAACGTATGGTAACCTTATGTATAAACTTATAAAGGTACATTAACGATCGTATATAACTTGAATCTGTGAAAATAAAACGACAGTACTTTCTAACAGATAAGCAGCGATACGGCACCAATATTACAGCCGGTTATTTTATTATAGGGTACCCGGGTAACTGGGTATATTATTTATTGGTCCATAAAATATTTAAAGCACCTGGGTCTATTTAATATAAACGGTTCCACACGTAAAAATAGTTTAGCGAGTTGCTCTTATTAAGAAGTGTCGTTTATATTAGCATCTTAATACTTGGTCGACTGCCTTGTTGGTGTTGTGGTCGCAATGCGCGACTGCTGAGCTTGAGGTCTTGGCTTTGATTCCCAGGTCGGGCAAAGTGTTCTTGGTTTTTTCTATTAGGAATTTCTCAGTAGCAGCTGGACTCTGGATTTGTGCCCGGTTATTGGCAATAGGGTCGTCTCCTATTACATGGGACTTAAACATAATCCGCTTTATTATCAAACAAAGTATTTGCTTACACCATGTTTAAACTTTAGAGCCAGTTTTTGAATTTCGAAATTTATTTCGGTAAAGATAAAGTTTTTAAACAAAAATTGTCTCAAAGGTTTAAACCTGGTTTAAGCAAAGACTTTGTTTTATAATAATACCTAATAGATATACTAATTTTATGGGTACACCTCTGCTTAACAGTGCGGAGATTACAGGCGTCATGTTATGTTATGAATACCTGATGTTACAAAGAGTAACTTAGGCTACTTTTCTTTTAGAAATAGAAAATAGGATTCCGCGCAAAAAAAAAAATTGGTTGCCTGTAAAGTCGGTATACGGGCGAAAGTTTTACGTGACAACGACTTTGAGTGAGTGGAAGGGACGCGTGCCTCTCACTCGCTCTCATTGTGAGCGCATAACGTGAGCGGAGCGTAACGCAGTTTCTTGAAGTGTCACCCGGCAAACCAATTTATAAGACGTTGTCACGTCAAAAATACCAGAGGGAACCCACGTTCACGCACACGGAGTCACGGGCATAAACTAGTCTTTACTAAGAACACGTAGAACCTGTATTTTAACCGCGTGGCCCTTCAAGATAAGATACTAATATACAGTGGACCAGTTTAACGCTAGTCGCGACTAACCGAGATAAGTACTCACTATCTTAATTGTCATAATAATTAGCTAAGGCTCTAACCGACGGATGATGAACGGCAAGAGAGCAACGCTGTGTTTATGGCAGATATTTCTAAAATATGAGGAGTCTGTAGTAAAAGAGAATCAAAACATACATACATATAAACTCACGCCTTTTTCCCATGGGGGTAGGCAGAAACCACAGAACGCCACCTGCTACGATCCTTACATACTCCTTTCGCCTCATCTACGTTCATACATCTCGTCATACAAGCACGCCGGTTACGAGTACTGCGCACCTGACCTTTCTGAAGAACCCTACCAATGCAATGTAAATACATAAACCTTCCTCTTGAAGGAAGGTTTATATATCTACATATCTACATCCGTGCGGAACCGGGGCGGGTCGCTAGTTACTTCATAATTTCGATTATTAAGTATCTGGAAAAAAATATATACACCTTGCATGTAGCACTTACTTATATTAAACGCATTGCAGGCATTCATTTATATTGTGAATTGTGATCTACTCAAGTAACAGCAAACAATTTAATCCCTTAAACAGGACTTTCCCTCTCTCTCTAACGTGTCTATACGAAAGATGTATAGTCAGCAAAACAGATAGATATCCAGGGTCGTCAGATATAGTTGAGGTTTTCTTGGAAACCGGTGGATGTCTTCAATTGAAACTTAACTTAATTAATGAACTGTTTATTAACTACTTTTGAATTAAATTACATTTGAAAACATTCATCGGTTTCTCAGAAAACTGCAACTATATCTAACGACCCTGCATACCTATCTCTTTTGCTGACTGTACCTACTCATATCCTACAATTTTATTCTGCTAGAATAGCGGGATAATCCCATAAACACCACGTATTCGGTCATACATCACTGTACAGTTACACCAACAGTTGTACGGCGCCGCCTTACCCGTGTAAACAATTATTCGCAGTACAACGTAAGCGTATGCGCATAAAAAGTAACACGACTTGTCACTTCTCCATTATTACTATGCGACGCTTATAAGACCATTAAACAACTCGTTTTCCGCACTCGACTCGTGTAAATTGCATGGGATGAGTAATAGAGCGGGCACACATGAAGATGTATGTTACTATTATTATAAATGCGAAGTTTGGATGGATGGATGTTTGTTACTCAATCAAGCCAGATCGGCTAAACGGATCTGGATGAAATTTGACACAGAGAAAGATTATAGTCTGGAATAGCACATGGCTACTTTTATCCAGAAAAAAATGAATTTAGGTGAAGTGATCTGTCAATTCCGAGCATTAGATTGGATTCATCTTATGTTCAATTGTTCATCTGAGCTCTTACACACGAGCAGTCGCAATAAGTTGAAATGTCGTCGGCTGCCGTCGACGGCTGCAGTTACCTCTGCCGTTGGGAACATGCCGCTCGTGTGGAGGTCTCAATGTACCGAGAGAGATGTTTTTACAGAATAGCACAACTGTTTCAGTTTAGACAATCTATACTATACTATCTGTAGTAATCTGTACTAATAATATCACAAAACTGAGGAGTAACTTTGTTTGTTGAAACACGCTAATCTCTGAGGCTTTCAGTCGGATTGGGAAAATTCTTTTTACGTATGATAGCCAGATTTAAGAGGAATACTATAGGCTATATGTATAACATCACGCTACAGCCCATGGAAGAGCAGCAGTAACGAAAGACGTAATTTGACGCGGGTGAAAAGAAACACGTGATTGAAGTCGAAAGCAGAAATTAGTTTAGCAAATAATTTGATACATTCAATAAATCTTAGTATTTTTTGGCTAGAGACTGACAATTATATTGCATAACACATATCATCATGCCTGTAATCCTCGAGGGGTTAGGCAGAGGTGTACGCATTAATACACCCACATTTCGCCAGTTATGTTGAAGTCTCATGTAATAGGGGGCGAGCCTATTGCCATCAACCGGGCACAAACCCAGACTCCGAGGCCGTTATTGAGAAATTTCTGATGGAAAAACCCAATAACACTTTGCTCGACCTGGGAATCGAACCTAAGACCTTATGCTCAGCAGTCCCACTTTGCGACCACTAGACCAACGATTCTATTGCATGTGATCTACTATTTTTGTCGCCTAATCCTTGATCCACAGCTACTCTGTAAACTTCAACATAGATATACTAAAACCGTACATGAAAGGCACACTTTTTTCCTCTACACAACAAACTATTAACGTTATATCTACTGAAGATTCACTGAAGCGTCCAGGGAAGGTCGAGTGTAGGGCAACATCGACGACGGTCGCCAACAAAATGCTCCGATCCATTAAATATATAGCGAGATGTTCCATCGCGGAATGTGTACAGAGATAACATGGATAGATAGTGCTGCAGCGCTAATGTACACATGTAACTGACGACGATAAAGAGGTATGGGACTGACTGACAGTGTTCAATTTTAATGAAGAAGTTGAAGCCAAAACAGTGTCACTTAGGAGGAGTGTCCGGCAGGGCCGTAGCTAGGGGGGGAGGGGGGGCAATGCCCTACCTTGAAATCACAATCACCTTAGATCTCTATATCCAAATCTGGAAGTTCAACCATCTTGTTCGCTTGTACCTACTTCATCATTGAGGATTTAATAGTTCTTAGATCCATGGTCATGCGCTGTCACAGAAATTATTTGTCTACTTATAGCTATTGAATGTACATCACTGATCTAAAGTTCAGTGATATACATGGTGATTGATTTAGGAGCCCATGCTTCAAGGGCAGATCAATTACAACATTTTTTTTACTTTCGCCCTACCTACCTACCTACCTCAAATTTGTCTCTAGCTACAGCCCTGGTGTCCGGGGGAGTCCCAACAGCATCCTGAAAACTATAGCTGAAGATGTACGTGTTAAGGCATTTCGTTCATGGGGTGATCTTTTAGGGCAGTATCTCCCTATTGGCTATCTTGATGGGGCGGGGTGTCAGTACAGGGCGATTTGTGTATATGATGAGTGATGTTCTTTTGTAATTGTATTAAAGTACTAATTATAGTTCAAAATTGTTGTTTACTAACCTTTGGATCTAGTTGTCCCAAAATTTTCAATTTTCAATTTGAAAGCATTTGAGTCAAATCAAAGTACAGAAAAAGAAGAATTGTTTCCTCAGAAACGTGTAATTGCGATCAAACAATGGAGCCTGGGCGGTGAAAATCATTTACCTGTATAAGTATATAATATGATAAAGCTGAAGAGTTTCTTTGTTTATATACGCTTATCTCTGGAAGTACCAGTCTGATTGGAAAAAATATTTCTGTATATGATAGCCATATTCATGAGGAATGGAGTAGGCTATATAACATCACGCTGTGTTCCATGGAAGCGGAGCAGTAACCAAAGACGTAATTTAACACAGAAGCTAATGTATTTCATAAAAATCAAACTGGCCTATAAAAAAATATTTTGATAACCAACTAATAATACCTATGCACGTCAATGTAAACTAAATAAAATTTAAGACAAGCTAAAATATATAAACAAAACGTCATGTTAACATTTATTCGACAGACTGTACAATGAACATGACAGCTTGAATGGCTCTCCCACCTAAACCAGAACAATCAATGTCAATATACTCGCTAGGAGCATGATCTGAAATGATTGATATCTATCGTCACTTGGCAGGCGGATGCTGGGAACAGACTGTGGCTTATTAGAAGGACCACACGTTAATATGTCTATGATATTCCCTACAACGAGAGAGAGAGAGACAGAATCTAAATAAAATTTCATATTTTTTTTCTTCCGCGGCTATCTGCATAAAAGTCGGTTATCGCGAACTCTAAACGAAGTCGCGGAAGAAAAAAATAAAGTAGCCTATGACCTTCCTTGGGGTTCAAACTTACCCCGTACAAATTACATCAAAATCGGTTCAGTGGTTTAGTCGTAAGCGTAACAGACACAGGGTTACTTTCGCATTTATAATATTATTAAGGATAACTTTTTTTTTTTTTTTTGTTAGCCTATTCTGTCCCCCTCCTGGGCAAAGGCCTCCCTCCACTCCTTCCATCCTTCCCGATGGATAACTTATCATCTATTCAAAATTCCAGATCAATCGAACATCGGAAAGTGAGTCAAGTTTCACTTGTAAGATTTGATTAAATTCCTATGACCACTTTCCAACTCCATCATCAAACCAGCTCTGTGACATCATTATATTGCATTGTCATGCAAATTGCACATTTACGCAAAATTTCAGCTCAATCGAACATCGGGAAGTGAGTCAAATTTAACTTGTAAGATTTGATTAGCCGGGACACGTGAAAGTAAATAGAAGTTTGTAACAAAGAGATACAAAAGAAAAGTGTAAAAGATAATTCAAAACTGACTCAGACGTATTGCAATACATTTAGTTAAGTAACTGGAGACGAGGCAATGGTATAAATGTTTGCGTGTGTGTATCATATCCTTACTTTGTTTTAGTAGCAACTAAGTAGGTACTTATATGGTACTACCACGAATTTAAGCAAATTAACTCTTGGAAACCATTATGTTGTAGAATCGTTTAAACATGTGGCGGTTATGTTCTAGAAATTAGTTGTTTATGAACTGTTACGTGCCAAACAAACTAACGATCTCCGGAAGAAGTACTTATACTACTATATTATTATAAATGTGAAAGTTTGGATGTATGGATGTTTTTACTCAATCACGCTAGAACAGATGAGCGGACTTCGATGAAATTCAGCACAGAGATAGATTATAATCTGGGATAGCACATAAGCTAAAAATGTACAGTTCCCGTGGGAAAATATGTTACCTTTGACATGAACAAAGTCACGGGCGGAAGCTAGTATCCAAATTGCTTTGAATATACTATTCAGAGAGTCAGAATAATAAAAGTAAGCAAAGCTAAAGAGGATTGTTTCACAGAACGTAGCGACTTTGATTAATATTAAATTCTCAATCGTTTTCGCTTTAAATATTTCAATGAATTCCATACAATTATCACAGTATCTCGGCATTAAACAGCGTCCAATTTAGATTCTCATAGTGTTAATAATATGGCGGAACGTGGCTGTCTTACGTCTCACAATATTCCACGCTTCTGAAAACATGGCTTAAACTTCTCCGAGTAACGAACCGTTTACTTGACAGTGTAGTGAATTAGTAATAACTTGTGTGAATGTTGCGTCAAAGGTGTCCAATATTGCTTAGGCAATGTGCGGTTACGCCGAGTTTAGGCAGGGACGCAGAATGGTAATTACCACGATATGCCTACATAAGTAACACAAGTTTCGTATAGTTCTCAATTTGTTAGGTTTGTCACTAAGCCCTCTTGTTTTCTATAGTTCCCAAACTAAATGGAACTTGATGGGTATTAATTACTAGCGAAGACTCGTTTTGAATAGGCCCATCCATTAAATAATTGCACAGTTCCAGAGTCAACTACGTGGACTCTTTTAATTTGTGTCATTAGCTGCGATAAACTCGTTTTTACGTAATACTCTTGTTTTTTTACAAATTGTTTTATTACGTTCAGACCTTCATTAGCCTCGTTTTTACGAGCTATAATTTTCTTTATTTGGTCTTGATCTTGATGTCTATCTCGATGACTTTATGTGTACAAAATACCTTACCTTTTTCGTGCGAAGTACAATTTGAAACACATCAATACGATGTACAACTTGCTGTACATATTTGAACATAGAAACAATTCAATGTTCCACAAGATCCGACGCATCTCTGTTAAAGCAACAAAAACCGTCTGCGATACTGAAAGCCAGACGCCCTCGAGTGCGGCTCTGATGCATCAAAATAGTGGTTCGCTTTCAAAGGCACGGCGCGACGCGGCGCGGAGCTACCCGACTAAGTTCCTTGAATTTATAATTGTTACCGGCTGCTTGTGGCGCGTGGCGTGCCGATCTCACTCACACCCACACTTGCCGCGTAATTAGGCATCTCTTCATCTCTTCTTTATTTGCGACTGGCAATTCCCTTCTGTCATAAGTCATAGCCACCTTCGTTTATTAGAACGCTTTGGAGCGCTCTCGGGTGTTACACAACCTGAAATAACTTTTCCAACTAAAAAACTTGGTATTTTAGCATCGTTTTACCTTGGAAACTTGTGTTCTCACAGTCTGCTGTTATTATTTTAGTGTTGTAGCCTAAATATTCCATTTAGGAATTCTATTTCAGAGGTAACTATGCATCTTTATGGAATCGTGTCTAGTGCTTGCTATGCTAAATGGAGAGCTCAACCCGAGACCTTAAGGTCTATTTGGCTTCAAAGTTAGACGACGTAAACGAAAATAATTTTAGCTAGACGGTTGGCAACAGAATTTAGCCAGCAACAGACTGGCTCAGCAATTATTGCTTGCCCTCAAATAACATTATAATGGTTGGCTGACGACGTGCATATTATTTGTCCATTACGCCACACGATGGAACGATACCAGGGCTGTATGGACGCCGAAACGAATCTGGAATAAAAAAAAAACTGAAACAAATTACTCTGAAGTTTCTAGTCAAAGAGCGCGACGGTGTGTCATTGGATTCATAACTTAAATGATATAAGGAACGAAAGAAATTCGAGGTACCCTACAATATTTCCTACAAGTCATCGATAAACAATTATTTACTCGAGAAAATTCGATTCCAGTATTAAATTGAAATTACGGAACGTTGAGTAATAACGAGATTAATAAGAGTATCTACTTGCGTTGGTGGTATAATGACATCGGAAGGACACGTGTATCATGTGCCTATCAATTTATTGTGTTTTATTATTGGGGAATTCCCTCGTTTCCTCTGAGTTCTAATGTAGATAAATACTTCGCCGTTGAGTTTGCTATTTATTATTCACACGTTATCCTCCTCTATGCTTGGGACTTCTCTATTTCTATCACCGTAAATATCATCTATAAGACTTCCTTTAAACAAAGGTTTTCGTAGATTCCCAAATCCCATAGTTCCAATATCGACAACCCTACAGCTTCGCAACTTGGCGAGCCCATCCAGTGCGTTTTGATGTATTTATTATACGCACATCCTCAGGCGTGGCCCATTGATGGATGGTGTGAAATTAAAAGCCGTTCAGAGTCGATTACGAGTGTAATGGCGGTTCAGCTTTACGTACTGTTTGTACGTAAGTCGTTACGTGATGAGTTATGAATAGGAAATCATGTAGGAATTTGTTTTATGCACTTTGAGGCGGATGGAAATCGATACTATTTTTTAAGTCATTTGAAGAAGTGTATCGATTCAATAAATGTACATTATTTTTATCCTGCATTCTACTAGTGAACGACAGAGAAATGCTGATGAAAAAAAGCATTACATACTTAATTCTTTTAATCAGTAGTATAGTATCGTATACATTCCATTTGTAATGCGTATGCATTGTGCTAAATTAAAATAGTTGGAATTATTTGCGAACAAATTGGCATTATAATCCAATCTATTTAAAAATGTATCTGTGGCTTCTGCTAAAGTTTTATCTATATCAACTTTTTCCGTAACTGTGTCGTTATAAACAGACAAAAAGTCCCATTATCAGTAATATTTACACACATAATTATCATTTACATGATTAACAAAAACTGGACACAACAAATAGTAATTACAACGTGAACGAAACGACCATTTTGGTCAGTTTCGGTAAAAACTATTCTGTTTCGTGCTCCCCGCTGTGTCATATTATTTACGATATCTTCTCTCTACTGAATACTGGCGTTATTGTTAGTACGTACACTTTATATGCTGAAGGTATTGTCGGAATATTGTCCTAGTATTATACGATTAGAGTATATAGAAAGATAACATAAATACGGTAATTGAAATATGTTCTCATAATGTTGCTACAGAAATGATCTCATAGGTCAGTGTTAGCTGTTGTGTTGACGAAGTCTAAAAGTCTGGCTTTCTTTATAGTTGAGACACAGGGTAAAAATAAAGGTGTATCCTTAAAAAAATCTACTGTCTTCCTGTTTAAATAAAATGGTGAAGTTCTGGCGCAACTCACTTCCTCTCCATCTTGTATTCCTAACACACCGGATGTGCACTTCCACCCTATTTCCCAACATTTCTGACGTATGATTTTTACTGACTCGGCTGCCAACTGCTCTTGGCTATCAGTTCGTTACCGCGGCCGGTTCTAAGCCAAGTGTACCGCCCATTGCACGCTTGTCTTCATATTTCTCTACACCAATACACATATATTTAATCCTTATTTAATGCTTCACATCGTTTAATACAAAACAAGTTTAGTGCGCTTCTTAACATTGTATCGGGAACGGGCGTTTCGAGAGCATATTTTACAGAGAAGCAGCGGGCGTGCCCGCTATGCCCAGCTGTGTGGGGACAACTAAAAAATTCTCGAAGTCGTCCGTAAAGCGTCACGCTCAATAAATCCAACAAATCCAGTGCCGGTTAAGTGACAAAGAAATTTGTGGTAGCAATAATGTTCTAATGATATCACGCGATACGCCTCGAATAACCAAGCCGCTAAATGCCCATTCTCACGATACGAGTACAAAAACTCCCCGTTCGCCGTCGTTCCGCTCACCCTTTTCCGATTATATTGTTGCTAGAATTCGGTGTTAATTTTCTATCGTAATTACGAAAGTTTTTATGAGCGCGTGTGCTATGTGTTCGTGGGTTTATTAGGAAATTATATAATAGTTGGTGCAGGCCGTTTGTCCAGGGCTGAGCGAGGTCGAGCGCGCTGCGGAGTTCACTCTAACGGTACGTACCGGTACCGACCCACTAGCGAC
Organism: Hoplodrina blanda; assembly: GCA_949316365.1. NCBI lineage: Eukaryota > Metazoa > Arthropoda > Insecta > Lepidoptera > Noctuidae > Hoplodrina > Hoplodrina blanda. The sequence continues at coordinate 1,756,919 of OX438590.1, forward strand.
ACCACGTCTCGTGCCCTTCTTTCGATACGCCTCAGCCTGTAGACCAACGCGAGCCATGGCCCCATCCAGCTGCGGCGCGGCTCGCTAAATGAATACGTCTTGTTGGAGTCGTCAAACGTCTGTAGAAAGTTTAAGATTGTCGCGTACGTGTCTTTATCGCTCCCCTAATTACCTCGTTCAAACAATCGTCTGGAAAGCGGTAAAAATTCTAACGCCGTCGACACGAAAGTCAATTCTGGTGAATTTGCATAAAGCCCGAGTCGAGCTTTGACGTTTCGATTTTCGCTTAATTAACGCTCGTCGGGGGTTGGCTTTCGTCGAAAGAAAGAGTTAGATTTTGCTCTTGCTCCCGTTCGTTTCCGTCGCTCGATGCCTTCTTCATTTTGAATTTTAGGTCGGACTTTATTCGCAGGCAATAAATTGATGTCGTCGAAGTTTCTCCCGTCTTTTGATAGTCAAATAATTTTATCTTCATCAAGGTTCTATTTTGTTATCGTCCTGTAATGAAGACATTTCGTTTTGGGGAAATTATTTTGTCATCGGTGGGGTTGTGCGTTTACGATTACGTTTATGAAACGGTGCGTCGGATTTGTAAACAGCTCGGCTGCTGGTGCGACAGTTACTGCGCAGAGGTGGCCGGTGCGGGAGGCGTACGACGGCGACACGCGGCGCGGCACGGCGTTCTGTCGGTACGTGCGCGCCGTACGTGACTGTAAGATGACCGAGGAGACTCGTCGACTATTTGCATAATAAGCCCGTCCGCCGCTCCGGGAGATTAAACTTTGGCGTATGACGTCCTGGCTGCAGCTCTCGTATAATTCAATAGTGGCAAACTGATTTCCAACTCCCTATCTAGAGCCGTCGCCCCGCCGCTCGTGATTGGATGCACCGATTTACGTTCTGACTACGTAGGGAGACAGCCTGGAGCGATTCGCCATGTAACAGACTCTATCTTTGTTGCCTTGTGCAAACGAATATTGGAAGCGGAAATAATTAGGTACTCAATCTTTTCAACGTCAACGTGTATCTTTGTAACGACTCAATATATTTGAATTATTATTTATGCAATGTACAATGGGTTGAAGGCTTACGTGGATGCACGTTTAAAAGGTCATTAAAATGTCACAGACTTGACGTGGGTAAACTGAACGCGTCCCTGGAGGCGGTGCGGCTAATTAATTATTTATAGTTCTTATAAATGAGCGGTGCGGCGACGGAGTCTGGTCGCGGCCGCGCTCAAGCAGACGATCGCTGTCACGTCGTCTTACAAATTTCGTTATTAATTCGGAAGTGAGGAGTGCTCGTCGGATGGTCGACGGGGAGGCCGTGTCGCCGCCGGCCGCTGCCGCCGCGGGCCCGTCCAAGCTCTCTTTGTTTGTGCACTGCTATTTGGAATGCACGGCGTCTCTCTCCCGTGTATGGGCTCGTCCCTGTCCGGACGAGGGTTGTCGGGTCCGGCCGGTAATAAATGCCCGTCCGGCCCACTCCACCGTTTCACTTTTCTCAATTTCGTTGACCCCATTAACAGAGACGCGCTCCGTTTGGCTCGCAACCCTCTCGCGTGCCGTTACACTGTCACATTCATTGTCAATTAAATACTTTCCGCTCCTAAGTATGAAATTTTATACGGACGGTTAAACTTTAGTATTTGATATATCGGTGCGAGGTTTATTAACGCTCCGCCGGCTCCAGAGTATTCTCGCGTCGTTTGAGAACACTGAGACGAGACACCGAAAACACTCGAAGCCCTCGTCAGATCTGCGAGGGATAGGGCTGAAGCTGGGCGGCGCTGCATTACTCGCGAACCACTCCAAACGCAATACGATGCAGACTTATGAACCACGGCGTCAACGTCTAGACGGGATAAGTGCGACACGTTGATATCGATTATGCAGTTAAGAGAAATTATGTAAGTAGGGAGAGGCGCGGAAAGCCCCCTGAGTCGTCGCCGGGGACGGGACAAAGCGTGGCTCGCTTCTTAATTACTTGTGACGCTACAGATATCTTCCCTCGAATGCGGTAAAGGGTGACATCTGACAGGCGGAGGTCGTGCGCGAACGAGCGTGGATGTCGCCGCACTTCCCGCGGAACTAATATGCCTACTGCTGCTCCTCCCGGGTGCCAAGTGCCGCCTGCCGAACATAATACGCGCCCCGTTATGAAAACATTATGATGCGTGGCTCGTGCTCTGTTAATTACGCCGGAATGTGATGTGTATATTATCTGAAATGAGCGAGTACTTCAGCTGTATCGGTTTACATAACTCCCTTCTCTCATTATTAATTTTTAATGAACGCGTGGACGCTGCTGCCTTTCGGATTCTGATAATCTCCGATGAACACTAAACGTTCCAAGCTGTCGTCACCGTCGAGGACGATTTGCTAGTTTTAATGTTTTGTCCACAACGTAGTGAACTTTTACAATTCAATTTGAGCACTCCCGTTATGTAGTTCGAATTTGTAGATTGTTTTGTTCGCTTGTGTAGCTGTAATAATAATTTATAAAGTTTCCGATGTCGGGCCGTTGCGGTCGGATGCCGTTGGACACGAAATTCATTTAGAACCGAATACGAATAACAGAGAATGAATTTACATGGAAGCAATCAAAATAAGGGGTAGCGCAGCGACGCTTATTGCTGAGTTTGATTTAATTAGTCCCTGCTTAATGGTATCGTCAACTGTTCTGTTTTTTCGGTTTGGTTCATTGGCTCGCACCGGCGGAGACGTGAGCGAGCGTCTCGCGTGGCGGTTGTCGTCAATCATTGTTCGTGTCGTTGCGTATATTCGTTGTTCGCTAACGCACGTCAATTGTTATCGGCATTAGCGTCGACAGTGAGTGCGCGTTGTGCTGCCGCCATTAACTCGGCATTGTTGCACACACGTGCACGACTCTTTGTGATACGCGCCACTTTGTATCGACTGTCTATTGTTTACGTGAAAATTTTCTTTAGATAACGGTGCAACGTCACTTGGTAACGCAATACTGTTAAGATAAGAACGTTTCACATTACTCCTCGCATTCACAATGTCAAATGTTTCTTCAATATTTTATTACAAATATAAACTTCCTTCAGCTCGATATCTGCAGGATGGTGAAATATACCTACTAGTATAAATACTGAAACCGCTCTTGACAAACGGCGTAATTTTGTGGGGTTTTTTTGTCAGAAACTTTAATTGTTAAACCAATTTTGGTTGATATTTAATTTCCGCAGTAATTGAGACTGTTTCGACAATTGGTTTTTAAGTAGAACTGAAAAAATCAGGTAGTTGTACATAGAGGATGAAACCAAAATTATATTTTCTTCTTTAACTCAAGTACCTATTCAAGATTGATTTGTTCATAGACTTATATTTAGACGCAACTGAAATAATGACCTCTAGTCTTCAGTTTTTCACTATATTTTGCGATTGCTGCAGCTAATATCAGCGCCATATCCCAGTATTTAACATTTGCAGTACTCTCACATTTTCCTCCGCACCCTGACACCCTACAACTGCATTCCCATCATATCTTCGATCTTCAATACATATCCCAACTGATTAATGTGTACCTATATTCAAAACGCGTGTCCGCAGTCAGCTCTAAACTCCATCAGTCTTGGTGACCCCATTCCAGCTACATACATTTCAGAAGATAGTGCTGATTCCATGGTTTTTGGACTACTTCATACGTTTTGTTTGAGTTTGCATACAGTCGTATGTTAAGTTGTTCACGCTTGTCTTGGCTAAAAAGGTGGAAAGGGGAAAGAGCTTGCTTTATGTTATACTAGCAACATCCCGCGTTTTCACTTGTGTTAAGGCTTTACTTACTGCTCCGTATAGTAATTAAAATAAAATGAAGTTAAAATGGCCGAGGCAGCTAAGCTATATTTTACTTCCAGCTTTCTTTGTAATCCAATAGAAGATAAGCATTGCTTTGAATTGCAAGGATTGGGTGTCATCTGGCCGTATGCTGGTTCTGATCGCGCTTATTGTAGCAATTAACGTCTGGAACCGTTACAAAACACACAAGTAATTACAAGTGAAAGTTAGGAAACTTCGCTACAATTTACAACAACCATAATTTGTGATTTGACAGTTTAATATTAGGTTAAGATATTGTTTTTAAATTACTGTGACAGGTTTGGTTTAAGTTATTGAAAAGATATAAAGATGTCATTAAGAATAATATTTGCATAATCAAAGCCATGTTTTCATTTGGGTTTGGTTTATTCTCGAATTAGAACTTGTTAATTGCTCGATATCAAAAGCCGACTTCTTTCAAATCCAGTACAAGTGAGATAGTGGTTCTAACTCCAAAGATGCTTGCTTTTATCGTAGAGGCTAATTTCCTCGCTACTGAATTTCGATCACGGCTTTCAATGTCAATAAAGACTTGCCAAGTATACAGGAGATGTTATGATGCCCAAGCATATGCGCGAACATAAGTGCACTACCTCTTCCATCACTCTCACAGTTCTATGCGACGGCAACGCAACACGATCTGGGAGAAATCAGGTGTATCCTGCACCTGATTTCTGCGGCTTCACGTGCTTATGGCTGGGGGTGTTACACCACCAACACCCAATTCCATATCCCCAATAACACTTTGCCTGGGAATCGAAACACACACCATCTAAACATAATAGGTACTATCAATATCAAATCTCTTCTCATGCTACCTTTATAATCTTAACGAACATCGGCAATAAGTCAAGTACACAAAGACAAAAAGGCTTAATTAAAAGCTTTGCCTACCGAAGGGCCACGTACGAACAATCACAATTTTTTCTCCCAAATTGCTGGAGAGTATACGTGAGGCTACAGTCGCTCTGTACAGTCAGCACTAACACTTAAACTATAAAAACTGCCCTTATCACTACGAAATAAGGACGCTGTCAAAGTTAAATTGTTACTGTGAAAGTGCGGTTGAGTGTACGATAACCATCTGCGGTTGGCTCGCTAGATATGGACGTGACTCCATCTATCATTACTTTACATCTGTAGCTCACGGGCATTTTGGTGGAATATCTCGTACCTAAACAAGATTTTTGGTCTAGTAACAAGAGTAAATAATAATAATACCAGCGTATTGCAGAGTAAAGGCCGCTTTCTCATACAGAGTAGGTACGGGTATTGATCACCACGCTTGCTCAAGGCGGATTGATAATTTACAATAATTAAAAGTCCAGGTTTCCTCACGATGTTTTCCTTCACCGTAATATCCAAGATAAACTTAGAACACTGCACAACTTTCAAGCCTCAAGGACCCTTCCCATATCTTACCATTACTATATTATCAAATCTGATCACATTCCAACATAAAAAGGCACAATCTCCATCAATAGCCCTGCAAAACCGCTCCATTTTACTAATCTAAGTGGGTATGTGTGGCAACGAGAGTACGCAGCGGCCTGAACCAAACAGCGCTCTCTCTAAAAACTGGAATATATTGGCTCTTACTGTCCAAACGTTGGGCGAAGGTATATTTCACCGGAGTTAGTGGCTATCTCCCGCTTATGTAGTTATGTTATGAATCGATATGCTCACTGCTCTTTCTGGAGGGTAGATAGTGTCAAGATCGACTTGGGTGCTTTGTGAATTAAGATTTTTTTTGAGAATAGAATTATGGTTGGGTTAACAGTCATATAGATCGTATTAAGTGTTCCTTGGATTCCTGTTTCCGGGAATTTGATCAGATTATGTCACTAAAGGATTCTAGTTCCGTCGCAGTAATTATATGAAACTGTAATTACCTCGATAGTGGGATTCAGAAACGACGAAAGTTTACAAGTCAGTCTAAAGACTAAAGCCTTATGGGATTCGTTTTGTAACAAATAGGTATGTTTGCTAATCTCGAAACATCTATTGTCAGAATATTTTTCGTTCAAATCTTATCCCCCAGCGTGTCGATGCTCCCCGAGCGAACAGCTATCTCCTATAACTACTCAAGTCTTCAAACAAACACCCCAATATAATATGTAGAATACGCTCTAATAAAACAAAAGTAGATGTACCCTTGTCTATCACTTCGCTATTACCGAGGGAGCGAGGCAGCACGAAAGTTATCGCCGAACCGATTTCTATTCATGACGCGCGCACGCACGTCCACATATTGCGTACACTTTCCAACGCAGCCGAGACACAAATCAGATTCACTTCACTTGGTGCGAATCGTACGATTTATGGCTGAGTTAGGCGCTGATTGTATTACTCGGTACTTGTACGAATGTTTGGTTTACTTTGATTGCTTCGCCGGAAGTGTGTATATCACAGATGTGTTCATAAGTCCTACTTTAATACTGAGACGATTATTCTGTTGTCTTGTTATTGCAGATGCTTACACTTAAGTCAGAATTCAATGTTGACACGTAAGTTTTCTGTGTCAACTAGTGTTATAGTCACTATTCCATTCCCTTTTCTTCTTCTGGTTCTTTCATTCGTTCAGTTTGAAATATTTCTTCAAGTTTTCCGTTGAATTATTAACACTTCGCAGATGTAGAAATGGTAATGTACTAAAAACATCTCGGAAGTATTCCTTGAAGTATTTCATAGTGGATTCAGTATGAATATTAAAGTCCCTAGATGCAGCACGTCATGTTGTACTGAAGAAATATAATGTACTAGCTTTTACCCGGAGAATGCGTTCTCATTCTCACGGTTTTTCGTAAACGCCTTTAATAAATGCAATTGAAATCTACTGCACAGCTATCCACTCTTACGCATTAATAATCTAAGAGAGATCAACAAATAAATGTAATAACGTGTATTGGCTTTCAACAATAAAGCAAAACAAGTTCCTGCTGAGATGAATGTCTGTAAGGATGGTAAGTTTCGTCATGCCCTAGGGATCGACTCAGGTCGAGCGGAGCGATTACATGACCTTTGATATCTGTGGCATTTCCACCCGCGCTATAATGAATCTGTGGTCCGCACGAACTATGAAGAAATGCGGTTTGTGGTCTCGAACTAAACCCTATTTGACTGGATTAGGTACGACTGTGAACTTACATTTAAGTGCCTTTTGAGGCTTCGCTGTACTGCTGTTGTAAGCGACAGCTGCTTCGAAGGCTTCAAACGTCGCAGATATTTGTAATTTTTCCAACCGCAAATAACATTGAATTACAAAATAACACATTTTCTCGTTTACAATTTACCGTATCGCGAACGTCGCATTACAGTCGAGGTATTCCCAGGACGTGAAATTGTCTTGGAACCAACAACGAACTCAATCAAAAGGAAAAATTGCGAAAAAAGCAATATCCAACTTCCTTTCGTAACAAAGCAGAGACAGAGAGACTAAATGAGGCTTGTAACCATAAAGAACATGGAAATGCAGACGGAAGCTTGTCAGTGCAACAAAGAAATACGAATTGAAAATTTATTGCTAAGTAATCAGAATATGATGTTTATTGATTTCAAGAAGTTTAGCTGACGTCCTGTATCCTGATACTTGGCTGTGTGCAAGCAATTTTTCGATCGTTTTATCTTATCTGCACTAACGCAATATAACGTCATTGCGTTACGCGAACATTCCACTGCGTCTGTGTCGGCTGTATCTCGTCTGCCGAAACCCCAAATTTTCCAAAGGGCCCGCAATTTACTTACCCTTGGTGCGTAAATTGGTCTAGTTGTAGTATTATCGCTTCCGAAACTATCGACGGTTGTATCGCGTCCCTCGCAGTTTTCCTCTTTCTCTGCGTTGGACAATTCTGATATATTGATGAGTTTCCGACGGCATTTTGTTCGGCGAAAAAACGGTGCGGAGCCCCTTCCTCCTCCCCCCGGATCACTGTCCTTGTTTAGCGCCACGAAAATGGAAGGTTATTTTCTTTTCTGGTAAGATTTTAGAACGCGCCTGTTCGCCAAGACAACGTGAAATATGAAGCGAACCGCGTGATAAATGAAAAACAACGTTTAGTTCGCGTTGCCGGTCGGACTTCGCGTGATTACATACTTTTTCAAAAACTGTTACAAATTCTTTGTGAAAACGAAAGTAGTGGCACACGTGTTGGATTATTGAATTGTGTAGCAGCTAACAAGTTTATCAGAGATGTTAGATTGCGGCGTTGTTTTTTCGGGAGTGTGACATATTATAATTACGAGATAGCGGTTCGGAGTAGCGCGGGTGTGGGCAGGCGGCGTCAGGTGAATCACGTATGAAATTCGCATGCAAATGATATCGCTACACGGCGCGTGCGTAGCGTTTGGTGCGCGCGAGTGGCCGCGCGATTTGGTAATACGTACGCGCGGGGCGGAGCGGGCCGCGCGGGTCGTCGACCGCGCTAACAATGCTATCGTAATTGTTTACTTTGGCCCGGCTGACCCGTTAGCTGGTTCTTCGCACGCGGCTTCGATAACGCGCTCTACGCATCCGATGCACGCGCGTTTGCGCAAATCGTTGCAACCTAAATACTAAAAAAACGGTCCGTTGAACCTCAGTGCATTGGTTGCCTCACGCACTATCATATTGGGGTTGATGACCTATGAAAATGAAGGATTTATGCAATGGGCGCAAAGATGAAACGAATTACAGATAAACACGGTGGCCCAAATCGTATAAAAAATACAGACTAAAGCTTTTTATTTGCATCAATAATTCTGCTTTATTTTTGGAGAGTGATTCATTGATACATCCCGCGTACCTTGCATCGTGTTATCAAAGTAACACTCGAGCTCCATAAACGTGTACATTTATCATCACAAACGACTCTTCAAACAGAGGAATACGCGTATTTATTAGTATAATTTTTATAGGCCTACATGAGAGTCAACGAACGTTTTATGGGCGAAGCTTCGACGCGACGTTGCGAATATTGTGTTGTATTCACAGAGCCGATCCGCGGGCCGAGTTATGCAACGAGTATCTACTAATTAAACTGACGATTTCACAACGGCAGAGCCGTATGTAATTGATTGTGCCACTTCTTTATGGCTTCAACACACGTGAAATCTGTTTGTAAACGGCTGTGTGCGTAGGGCTGCCTGTAACCTATGTACAACGCTTTGTGTAAGGCGGCTGTATAGAGCGATGCCTTCGCTTTGTTTGCGCGAGTAATAAACAATATTGTATAATTAATGTTGTTTACCTAAATCATTAACATATGGGTCTGAAGGAGAATGCTGTTCATTTAAATATTACGCGAATTTATAAAGTGATATGTCATTGTGTTTATCATGTCAGTCGTAAGAAATCTTCTTGTTATAAATGAAGGTCTCGTAAATTGCCTTATTACGAAGCCCGGGCCTCGTCGTGTTAATTACAAGCGTTAATTTTTGGGAAAGTGAAGAAGTAACTTCGAATTAATTGTTTCTTCGTAGGTACTTATTATAGTGGGTCATTGCTACGTTTAGTTTAGTGGCAAAGTTTTTTTTTATTGTACCTAGGTGTCGAATACTGAAATTATAAATAAGTGATGTTCGTATAAATTGCTTTCTTGCGTTCAGATATTTATGGCGATAGATTTAAGAGTGCCAATCCTTGCATTCCCCAATGACGTGTCACTAAAAGTTGTGTATTTCAATGGAGTACAGGCTTACATTTCTTTCCTCCCTTCTTGATCCCTTCGGGAATTAGAACCGTCTGCTCTGTAGAACACAAAAGTAACTTCCATTTTATTATTTGCAAAACAATACCAAATGTCGCCAGCAAAATTTCAATTAAAACAATTTTGACAAACCCTATTCTACCAACGTGCATGTTGAACAGCCCTAATTTTTCGCTAAGGGGGCTCTCATACAAGACGCGCGTCGACTGTGCGATTCGAGTGCACGCGGGCTGCATATCTTATTATCGTTCTACATTCGTTTCGGGCTTTAAGTAGGTCTATTTATAAGCTTTTAATGATATTAGCGAGTATGTGCTAGTCGTACGAATGTCCGAGTCGTCTTGTGCGTCCTTAGAACATACGGCTTACGTTTTTAGAACGGTAAACATGCGTAACGGGTGACATCTTTTGATCGTAAACTGTCACAATTTAATGTGTTAGTTACTATACGACTATTTGGGTTTTATGCAATCCAACTGTTGTGCGTTATTATCGTGGCGCAGCAGCGTCACTTTCTATAGTTAGATCAGAATTTAATTATTGTAATGTACCTATGTGAATATAAGATTAGGTAACATTATCTTAAGGGCTGTAATACACTAATACGGACAGAACATATGTCCGTACTAAAATGAAGTCTATTACTATAAAAAGGACAAGATTCTAACTAGCTATACCTCGCGGTTTAGACGCATTACGGCTTTGGTTACTGCTCCGCACCTGTGGGTCGTAGCGTGATGCTATATAGCTTATAATATTCTTCATGAATCTGGCTATCATATACAAAAGTAATTTTTCAAATCTGACCGGTACTTCCAGAGAAAAGCGCGACGAAAACAAACAAACAAAATAGTCTTTCGATGTTTATATTATATTAGTATCAAGTTCTCATTACAGTAGACAGATCTAGACAGATCTCAGACTATTAACAAAACAGCTACAAACAAAAAGTGTTATTTTCATTCCACCGCAAATATAACATTCGCCAATTGTGCAACACCTATTTATATCGAGTAGTATATAGTAGAGATGCTATTATTGTCTCAGACGTTTCTGAATAAAATACGAGTGATTTATTTGATGCACACATCTGGCTGTGCTAATTAGTACCTACTCATTCTCCGCGGTTATCTAATGAGACTTGCATTGCTTTGCAGCTTGATGTTTTGGATCGTATTGTCAAGGAATAAAGCAGAAGACCAACGTTTAGTATCAATTTAAATTCAGTGAATTTGTGACAGTAGCTGTCAAACTAACATCAGATGAATTAATCAAAAAATATCCGGCTCTAATGAAAGGTAGAACTATTAAAAAGGTAAATTCTACTATCTTACATGTTCAAATACAGTATAGTCTCAGTGTCAAGAAGGACAATAAATTCTCGTAATCAAAAACGTTCAAATTCCAGTCGCAATTTCATTTAAGCGACAATGGCAAAAATGTAAGAAAATTCAAAGTATTTTTAACAAATTAAGAGTGAGACTTATGGGAATTGCTCCCCAGACGATGCCAACCCTATTCCTATTTTGATTGCAAAGTGCATCCACAAAACCTTTAAAACAATATAAGATTTGCATTGTAAATTGTTAGGAAGGTTTAAGTTTTAAAATGCAACAGTTTCGCACCACTGCAGTTGTAGATTGCACACGTTTTAGCAATATTTTTGTTTCGTTTACCGTCTGTGCGAACCTTTGTTACAGACTTGTTATTGTGAATCGTATGCTATCTTCCTAATGTTATTCCCCACTTCGTTGCACTTCTGGGGTTTCCAAATATATTCATCCTTCACAATATTAAATGGGTGTGGAGCGTAGATCTGAAGGCCAATTCTACTCATTAAAATCTTCCAAAGTTTGGTCGCAATCTCATCTCAGCGACAGCCATTGTATTAAGGTAAATTAGAGGCATTTTTTATAGATTAAAACTAGGATTAGATTGCGATTGTTTTGAGACTAAGATTAGATTGCGTTCGGTCCTAAAAGTTAGTAGAATTGCTGCATAATTCTAAGACACGTTGTCTCTTGGTATCCATTGCATTCAAGAGCTGAGCTATTTGTCTGAGTTATACTGTTCAAAGTCAAAGTTGAAACATTAATTTCAAACCATTTACAGGCACTTTTAAATTGTCAAGAAGTCGGTCATTTAGTCAGAAAGTTAAAGCTAGTTGTTGGCTGATATACCCTGGACAGGCAGTCGCGGCATAGGTATTCTCCTAAATCTCGTTCCTAGGATAAAAAAGGCAAGCTGACACGACATGAGTAATCCTTCTTCCGCATCCCTATTTAGTGGTGTCACGATTCGTCCCGTGCCATCTCGCGCCACGTGTGCCGTGCCATCGCAACTCTCGCGTCACGTACAGCCCATTTGTCCGCTAGCGAATATATAGCCTTAGTGTGAGCAAATGTTTATGCTATTCATATAGAAAAGTTGGGTCTATGAATTCAATTATGGTGACACAGAGAAGATCTACTTGGCTACTGTACGTATGGGGAAGATGGCATTTTGATGGTGACCATGCTTGCGCTCCTACGATCCAATATTGAAATCATATAAGTCTGATACATTGAATGCTAGAGATACATTGCACCATAACGGTTAAAAAAACCGACCAAATGCGAGTCGGACTCGCACTTATGGGGTTCCGTAGCACCATACAATAAGTATTTAAATTGTGTGTTTAAATGTCAATAATGCATTAAGTACTGCCATGTTGGAATAAAAGTCCAAGAAAGTAAAACCAATACAAAGTTATTAATCCCCTCACTGTCATGACATTGGTACATTAAATCACCATGAAAACGTAACATACTATCAAAGTACTTTTAATTGGTGATTAGCAACAAGAACTCCCTTTAACTATTGTTTAAGGCTGTCCGCTGACGACAATATCGACGCATGTTCAAACTACGTGAACTTACACGTAAGGCCGCGTTCAGATAGACGCGATGTCGCGCGTGGTAATGTGTGGGACTTAATGCATCACAACAAATTAACACTTACGCTCTTCTTGGGATTAAAGAAGAACTTAGGAATATTTTATTTATAATTTTACATTTTACTTACTGCCTCGTTGGTCTAGTGGTCGCAAAGCGCGACTGCGGAGCTGGTCTTGGGTTCGGTTTTCAGTGTTAAAGTGTTATTGGATTTTTCCAACAGGAATTTCTCAGTAGCAGCCTCGGAGTCTAGTCTTCATTATTCTATAACACACACTCAATTACAGGTAACCACAGAAAAATAACGTTATGGAAAATGACATAGATTACAGCCATTTTTATTCTTATGATTACTTCATAAAGATAAAAACGGCTGTAAACTTTAAAGATTAGCTTTAAAGGATATATTTAACCAAAGAAAATCCCTCAAGGAAAGTGCTTTAATTCATTTATATGTTTTACCAATTCAATCACTAACAAACCGTACCGCGTTGCCGCGTCTATCAGTGCTCCGCCTAAGTGTTTAACGTAATAACTAGCGGGTTATTTGATTAGGGTGACTGTTGCGGACATACGTCCTTCTTCTGGCGTTCCGATAGTTTGAAAGTCCGTATTATCGTACGGAGGTATTGAGATCGTGCCACCTATTGTAGTTTGGAAAGCTTTGACGACGGTTGGTGTCAGACGGAACTTTAGTATGAAGATAGTCGAAGATTTACTATTGAAGGAAGAGTACACGAGTGGTTGTGACGGGTGGTTTGAACGGTATGGGTGGACCGTATCTCCTTAACTGTTTGGAGGTAAAAATGTTATTTGATGATAACTATTAATGTGACTGTGAACCTTCTAAAACTGATTTAAAACTTATTCCAACTATTCAAAGTAAATAATTGTAATCGTAAAAACTATTCTGAGAAGAAAACAACTGGCTTAAACATAGATAACTGGTGAAATGTGGGTGTACTAAGGGGTACACACCCCTGCCAAGCCCTTCTGGATCATAGGCGTGATGTTACACATACATACATAAACTCACGCCTTTTTCCCATGGGGGTAGGCAGAAACCACAGAACGCCACCTGCTACGATCCTTACATACTCCTTTCGCCTCTTCTACGTTCATACATTTCGTCATACAAGCACGCCGGTTACGAGTACTCCGCACCTGATGTTAGTTTTGTTGTATACTGAGAAGAATAACAGGTTAGATCTTATACATGGTTCTGACGGTGGAACGGTGAATGCTTATGGTAAGGCATGCCCCTCCGTCGTCCCCACGACGGAGGAAAGCAATGTCGACAGTAAAGTGCGTGGAGGGAGGCCTTTGCTCAAGATTGGGACAGAATAGGCTAAAAAAATTATTTAAAAAAAAGACAGTCGTTACATACAATTAATGGTGTAACACTTACAAGTTCGAAAGATATGGAACTGCGGATTTTTTTTCAATAATCGACTTAAAATGTAATTTGAAGGTCTAGAATCGTGTACTTACTAAAAGTTTATGTCACAATGTCCCTGCTATCATATATGCTTAGCTCGAATACTCATTTATACTTATACAAAAATAGCGTTCGAGAACTCAGCGTCTATACAGACAAATAACTGACATAGCAGTAGGTCCATTATATTCCGAGCTCTGGCCCTGACATTGAATTCAGCTTCTGAAGCGCCGCCGCCTCAGTTCTATACATAGTGCATATGTGTATAATGAAACTAGGGATGTGCTTCGGTTGAAACTGGGAAAATGGTATTTTTTGCTCTCTTGCATCTTGCAACCCTCCCCGAATCCACATTTTGCTAGGGAGTCCCACGCTTCGGTTTCCGGTGCGTGGTTGCTTCAACCACACCCTTTCTTCCGTTGCCGGTTCCGTTTTGCGAATGTGGGGCACACCCCACGGATGCATCGGACGCATAAAAAACTGATTGCAACATTTGCGACTGTCGTGTAGGAAAAGATTTTGTTTGGCAAAGCAATTTCAACCTTATTCGGTCAAGTTGAGTATGGAATGTTTGCTTGTAAATTGTTGTGCGTGTAAAGTTTACTTTCCTTTGTTTATGAATGTTCTGTTCACTAAATCTATTGTATAGAAGGTAATGGTTGCTGACTGACGGATCCATCAACACGCAGCTCAAACCACTGAACGGATTGCGCTGGGTACGCAGTTAGTTATTATGACGTAGGTCGGTAGAAAGAAAGGAATTTCCAAAATTCACCCCCTAAGGGGATGAAACGGGGGTCCAAAGTTGAAATGGAGAAACAAGATTAGATCTCCAATAACTAACGTTCAAAGCTAGTTAAAAGCATTGGAATCTGGATTATTTTGAGAGAATTTTTGCAGTGCAACTGATGCTACATTTAATGTTCCATGTTATATACGCAAGGTTTGAGCTGGAATATTAGAATTCCCCCGCACTAGTGACCTGGATGTCGTTTCAATGTTGCCACTTGGCCTACTTTTGAGCGTAATAACCAATTTTCACCGGGAAAAATAAGGTAAAACGATTTTCTTTTTGACTCACAGCTCGAAATACGTGTTGGTAATTTAGAAATTTTGCATTCTATGTAAAAAAAGGGGTCGGAAAATGGTTCGAAATTGCTTGTCAATATTCGGCTTTGTTAACAATTTTTACCATGTACGCCGTATTAGATTTTTGTATTTTAATATCCATTAATAGCTTGTATACCTAAACCTTACTGTACCAGTAGGTAATTTAAATTGAGTTTGTTAGGGTTCAATGGTCCCATGTAATAGGGGCTAGTCTATTGCCATCAACCAAGCACAAATCCAAATGTCCTGAATCCTAATGGAAAGGCCAAAAACACTGCCTGACCTGGGAACCGAACCTCATGCACAGCTATCGCGCTTTGCAACCACTAGAGCAACGAGGCAGCAGTAAAAGTAGAAAGACAAATATTAAAAGCGTGCGCAGATCAGATGGGTCAGTGGCCCGGTTACCTTGTTTTTGTTTAGCACAAAAACTCTGTGGTTGAACACGTGGCGCCTGCGCCGGGCACCACCGTGCGTGCCAATCAACCGCGCCGATGATTGACACTTGAATTATACTTCTGTACTTCGCTGGGATATAGCACGAATTACTTTTTCGTTCACGAGTGCTTTGGAATGAACGAATTGTTTTGTGAATGTTTTATGAGTGTTGTTTGTTGAAAATATGGCGTTATGATGAATATTAAATGGTAGGCACGTGTAAGTAGGGTTGCCAATTCTTTAGATAAAGAAAAATAGTAGTTCCAAAATGAATATAGATAGCGATAAAATGAAAAATAAAATTGTAGATAGGTAAAAAGTGAACGTACTTCAACTTGATATACCAGAATAATGTCCAGAAATAGTTTAAAATGAATATTATTGCTTTTAGATTGTGGCTAGAGGTTGCAATCGAATATTCGAATATTCGAATTATTCGAATTTGCTTTCCAAATTTATATTCGAATAGCAAATAAATATATATTCGAATATTCGAATATTATACTACCAAAAAAATTACTAGTCTAAGTCTATGTTGTAGAACTTAAAATTTGTTGTTGGCAACACTGCTTGACGGTTTGACTTGACTGACGCCATTTTGTTGCGTTTATTCACTTACAGAACGCGTTGTTGTTAATTTCAATGACAAGCCTTTCAGAAACTTTGTTAAATTTTATTTGATTTTTCCAATTTTAATTTTATGTGTCCAATTTTATTATGTTTTGATTTTAATTTTCTAATTGACGCTATTACATTGTTGTTTTTTTTATTTTTTAAATTTTATTTGATTTTTCCAATTTTAATTTTATGTGTCCAATTTTATTATTTTTTTATTTTAATTTTATAATTGTTGCTAAGACATTGTTTTTTTCTTATAAATAAATAAAAGGCTGATTTTTAAGTGGTTTTTTTTATATTTTGAAAATATTCGAATATTCGAATAATATTCGAACATCACTGAAAAAATATTCGAATATTCGAAAATCAAAATTATCGAATTTTTGCAACCTCTAATTGTGGCCTTTAAAATATAGTAGTCGGGCCCTTAATGTTGTAGGATACTATATTTTAAGGTTGGCAACCCTGCGTGTAAGCTACTAAAAGTATGAACAGTGAAATGCTGTAGCTATTATTAATTACAGTAATTTAGTCCTTCCTAATGCTTTACTTCCGTTTCCTATCAATCTTCTTTCTTCAGTGTTATCAATTAATAACTATTATTATTACTACGTGGTATGTTGTTGTGCGATTACCTTTAATTTTGATTACAATCAGGTTTTTCTTAATTACACGTCAAAACAGTTCTACACGACGGCACAGTTGGCGTAGTGGCTGATCGATTAGCTTCTCACTGCGGGTCTCGGGTTCGATTTCCGCACGGATCAATATTGTATGGCTTACAGATAGTTGTTCCGGGATTGTCTGTTTGTATGTTAGTTGTTGGCGAGTTAAGACTTATATTAATTATCGGTCAAGGTTGCCTTACAATGTTTTCCTTAATTCTAATCTTGGACACCGCTGACATCGAGGAAGAAAAACATCGTATCTGCTCTTATAATGAATAGAAGTCTAAAATCGCCAATCCGCTTTGAGCAAGCGTGGTGATGAATGCCTTATCTCTATAAGAAGATGCTTTTTTCCACCAGTGGAACAATAACAGACTTCTATTATTTTTAGCTCTCACAATCTTGTAAAAGTTATACTTGTTTATTAGGTAGGTACTTACATTAAACATAATTAAATACCCTACGGAATAAGCTTCCCAACGTAAATAGTTTTCAGAATTGGTCCTAAGTTCCGCGTGGGTCCTCCACGTGCTGAAGTTAATTAAGTTCCTAAATTAGATACAGCTGAAATACAAAGGTTGTTGTTGTCAGGACCCGTTTTAAAAATACACTTTATATTAGGTCGGTAGTTCTGAAACTTGTGTTGTTAATATACGTAAGTTTTACGATGCTTAGGTACTCATTCTGGACGAAGGACCAACGGTTTTGTTTGCCCGAAGTAGACCCAAGTCTATGTTTTTGTTAAAGTGAGATAAATAACAGTTGTACTACGTAGGTATACTGTCCATCAAACTAAGTAACTTCGAGCAAAAATTATTGCATGAAAGCGACTTTTTTATAGCACGCAAAATATTGTGCTGATGGGTGATTGTAACAGTACAGGGAGGTATTTAAAGTTTAGTAATAACGGTTATGACTAGTTTAAAAAAAACGTTCCGAATTTTGACCTCCAATATTTCCGTAACCAAGAGATTCCCAGGAGTGACCTAGAACAACAAAAATGATCGGAATGACGGGAACAACAACATGTAACTTTTTTTTACATCTAATAATGTTGTTTTGGTTTGTTAAAACTTGTTCCGTTTAGGTATACCTACAAATTCTACCATACTTAGTATGGTACACACACACCATATTAGAAAGTGCTAAGAATCGTTTGCGAAACATCATTGTAGTCTATTTGTGGCGTGCCAGTTTCTAGTTTTCAAATTACCGATATTATTTCCATTGCAACAAACTAATACTTAGCTCTTACTATCTCGTTACTCACTTGGTTGATAATAGTATTATCATTCCATACACGTTTACCCGCGGTTAGTCAGTTCACTCATAAAGGAGATACTGCTATTACAAAGTAAAATAAGTACCTACGTGGGGTAAAAAGACTCGTCACATATCCTATAACTATGCATACTAAGATACACTAAGCAAAAATTTTTCTGGAAAACAAAATTTATTTTGGTGAGAAAAATTACTGTTTATAGTACTATAATATGTATTTGTAACACACAAAAATTACTGTGATTATGGGTGCAGACAGGATGGTACATTGTTCAACCAGTCTTACCTTGGGGTACCGTATTACCCAGTTACTGGGTTGTGGAGGTCAGATAGGCAGTCGCTCCATGTAAAATACTGGTATTCAGCTGCATCCGGTTAGACTGGAAGCCGACCCCAACATAGTTGGGAAAAGGCTAAGCAGATGATGACAGGATGGTACAGGGTTATCGTAGGGGTTTTAAAAGTTTTTTTTTCCAAGTAAATAGTTAGAACATTACAAACTAATTTTCGTAAAAAAAAGATAAGTACGAAAAGAAATTGTTACTTTGAACTTCAATAAGATCTCTGTAACCAGAAAATTCCCAGGTATGGTAAAAACAAACAAATGAACACAATGATTATACGAACATGTTACTTTCAGCTACATTAAGGGTCTTTTTTAATGGTATTTACCGAAAAAACACAATTAACACCCAAAAACAAATTACAGTTTAAAAGTCCAAAAGACCGAAGACAAAATCCCACAAAACAATATTCCCCGGTCACTTGGACATAAACAAACAGACGTAAAATTTCATGGGGCAGACGAAAAAATCCCCATTCCCCATTTAGAGGAGGCCGAGAACCTTAATATTATGGCAAACAATGGTGTTAAATGCGCACACGACGACGTTATTAAACTCCCTAAAGTACTTGAACAAACATACTGTTATATTATAATCCCGTCTGGCCCATATTGGGTGCACAAACAATACTTCTGTTCGAGCCTTCGTGCCTATGGAGTTGTGTGGATCAATGGCACTCAACCTTTACTCTAGCACGCGTATGTTGAGTTACTCCGCTGTTTTTGGAAGGAAACTGCTTTGTGAATCAAAATTTTACACTTGCAGGAGTGGGTTTGGCGTCGCCCGAAATCAGATTGTTTGGAAGGTTGATGTTATTGGCTGCCACATTAGTACTGCCATCAACTATCTTTATCTTGACCGTCTTGACGATATAACAATAGTCATTTGCATTTATCTAATTGCTATTATTAAGTACCTATCGAAATAGGCTTTTAAACTTATGCTGAAGTGATTAAGCAAAATATGCTAAACCATCTTTATGGCCTTATATGTGGCTTAATAAATGATCTATACTAACATTATAAAGAGGTAAAGTTTTGTTTATTTATAAGAAATAATCTCTAGAGCTACTGGTCAAATTATTCAAATTATTTCACCCATAAAAAGCTACACTATTGCCGAGTGTCGTAGGTACATAAGATATACTTGTATACTTGACTAGCTGTCCGCCGCGGTTACACCCGCGTCTTTGGTTACTGCTCCGCTCCCGTAGGTCGTAGCGTGATGGTATAGCCTATAGCCTTCCTCGATAACTAATCTATCTAACACTGAAAGAATTTTTCAAATCGGACCAGTAGTTCCAGAGATTAGCACGTTCAAACAAACAAACACTGCAGCTTTATAATATTAAGTATAGATTTCCACGCGGACGAAGTCGCGAGCAGAAGCTAGTAGTACAAATAAAATATTTTATGCTGTTTTAATTTAGAAGTTGGCCTTCTAAAACATAATGGCCATCATAACTGTACAAGACACCAAATTACATGTTACAATAAAATTAGCCTGTTGGTTAATGATGATTAATGAGTGTTGAATTCAAAGTCACACCTTTCCAAGTTCGTTACTGAGGTACACGTGTCGGCTCCCAGGGCCCCGGGCCCCCGGGCCCCCGGGCCCCCGGGCCGCCATGTTGAGTACAGCTGGAATAGATTACGTGAAACAAAGAGCCGTGTGCTGTATTTTTTGATGGCGATAATGTCACAATTTACAATTGTTGTTAGCCGCAGCAACTTTGTGGAACGTATCGTCGAACAATGCCTTATTATATTAATTGACTTTATTATGTTTATGAATTAAAGTGTTATATTTTAATAAATTACTTGTGAAAGCTTTAAAGTGTGATATTACTAAGGAGCTATTGGCTTTGTTAAGCTCTAAAGAACACTACATACAAAAAACACAATTCTTGTATGACAAAGTCAAAAGTCAAAGTCAAATCATTTATTTCAATTCGACCATTAAAAGGCACTTTTGAACGTCATTTACAAGAGAAAAGAAAAATTATAATATTGAATCTAGTTGCCCATTCCATAAGTCCTTATGACCTTTAGGTCGTCGTACATTTTTTTCTACAGCGTTTATAGTATTACACACTCTGTAAAAATGTCAAGTGTCTACCTATTACAGTACAAACGATACAACCCTGTGACAGCCGGACAGACTAACAACAGTCTTAGTAATAAGATTCCGTTTGGCATCCTTTTTTTACGAAATCCAAAAAAAGAATTCCTACCTAGACTTCGTAATAAGATCTACGCAAATGTTCGTCCAAAACCGTTAGAATAACAAAGAGAAATAATATTTTATCTTTTATCCCTTGAGAATTATCTAGTCCAAATAAAAAACGTTTGTGAATTTTCAATGTTAAATTATCCTCATTTTTTTCCTCCACTCAAATCTGGTTTGCTAAATGGTAACATTATGGAGCTCTGCATAATTCCATAAGTTAGTGTGTAACGGTCCTTAGCCAGAAGTCGATAGTTTAATATGGGTTTTCCTTAACCGCCTTATCGAATTATTGGACAAATGAATTGGATACTTGACTGCATAATTGGGATCGAATTAATTTAGGTTTACACAAAGCAAAGATCGTTTCCTACAATTTATATGTGTATGTATATGGATCATGAGGCGAAAGGAGTATGTAAGGATCGTAGCAGGTTGCGTTCTGTGGTTTCTGCCTACCCCCATGGGAAAAATGCGTGAGTTTATGTATGTAATTGCATATAATCACCAATCCGCCTAGATCAAGCGTGGTGATCAGTGCTTGTACCGTGCCTAAGATAAGAGGCCTTTGTCTTGCAGTAGGACAATATAAGGCTGGTATTTTTTTTGTACATAAAAGGGCTTGATATAATTGTAACAGTTCTGGCTTCCAAAGATTCCTTACTTTTGTATGTAGGTAATTGAACAAACAGGTAGTGATAGTCGTAAATATTTCTTTAAAATTCGTCATTTCAAATGATACGTCTTTCAGCATCTACGCATGCGGCCTGATTCAGGTTATCGGGTCACCCGGGGACGCGCTTCACGGTACGCAGCTGAAAATCGGGCCCTAGTACCTAAACAATTTCGTCTATATAAACTACCAACTAGGCCAGTATATACTTTATATTATAGACTGTGTGTATTACTGACAGTGACACTGTAGACTGGTAGAAAATGCCCAAGGCATTAAGTCCGCCTTTGTACAATGTATTTCTTTTACATGTGCATAAATAAATAATAATATTCACAGCTCAAAATATTTCATTCTTAAATTTGTACTAAGTAATATAATAAAGCTGAAAAGGCTTTATCTGTTTAAAAGCACTAATCTCTGGATCTACCAGTGGGATTGAAAAAAAAAACCTATTCGATAGCCAGATTAGTATCGGCTAAATAACATTACTAGGTAAGATATGACCAGCGGGAGCGAGGAGGTAACCAAAGTCGTAACTGAACGCGAGGTAAACCGCAGAGTATAGCAAGTTCTACAAGAAAATACAAAAGTTTTATATAAACATCAATTAATATTAAAACATCCCAAAATAGAGTCTCATTCCAACCAAAAGTCATCCGACAATGTTTGAAGCAGTGTGGCTGGAGCCAGTCGTTCATTACCATATCTTAAAGACCTCGACCTAGAAACTTGGAGACTCTTAGCAAACCAGAGGGGCACGCTTCAAATTTAAATTAGCCGTTTGTACCGTCAAGTGCGGTTCTTGAGTGATGTTCGAAAAATTGAGACTCCCTCTTGAAGGATTGGGGGACTCTGGAGAGGTCGGGGGCGTGATAACTCTTTATTTTCATGTCTTGTAGGTCAGTGACTCGTTACATAAACCGATAACCTGCTTCGCCAACAATAGTAGATAGCGGTTATCTGTTCGCGTGTCCTTAGGTAAATACGACTACAGTTTACTCACACAACACCGCAAAAAACTGGTTATTTTCATAACGCATGCACTAACAATCGAAGCGGACCCTTGCGCAGGCATAAGTACAACCTGTTTACAATAAAAAGTCGGTCAGTGGCGCTAAAACCTTAATTAGTAATGCCGTTACGTGGCGGCGCGCGCGGCGTACTGCGTAACTTGCATCTCTCGGCTGTCAGCTGTTTTGCACGCGGGTCGACGACCGCAGGGCTCGTCGTGACGTCACGGCCCTGCCGCGCCCACCGAGCCCCCCGCGCCTCCTCACACCCTTCGCGCCCCGCCCTTAGCCCCGAAGGACAATTATTTGCAGGATGCCATTCATCATTGTTACTTACAAAATCTCTTTGTTCTTATACATTTTAGTCCTCCGGCTGTAAATTTAAACGGGATTAGATGTTCTTTACAATAGTTGGTTGAAATGAAAACGTGTCATTGTGAAACTGTCACATATTTTTCGTGAAAAGTGTTGTTACGTAACCATTGGGCTCATAATTTATGTACGTTCACGTTTTTTTGTTTTACCCCAGTTTCAGTGGGTTTACAAAGTAGGGCTATGACTAACATAGCGTAGGATTCTTATAAACATTGAACAGCTGTGTTACTGAGTTGCCAGTTATCAATGGGTGTGACCTACACACGAATATTTTCTTATATTACTGTCGCTATAGTTTTCTGTGTGTTTGTGGGGGAGATCAGCTGTTTGTAAGGTATTATTATAGTGTTGGTGGACAGTGACGATCAATCAAAGTAAATTACATAGCAGATCTATCAGCTGAGTTAATAGTATTGTCAAGTGGGTGGTGAGTGCATTTGACAATGGAAATTGGTCAAGTTTGTAATGGATTGATGATCATAAATACATGTAGTATTTATTGGGAGAATAAACACTGATTCAATTCAAGATCCTCGACTGCCTTGTTGATCTGGTGCTCGCAAAGCGCGACTGCTGGGTCTGGGGTTCGATTCCCAGATCGAGCAAAATGTTATTGGGTTTTTCCATCAGAAATTTCTCGGTAGCTGCCTCAGAGTCTGGATTTGGGACCGCTTGATGGCAATAGGCTCGCTCCCCATTATATGGGATTTAAACATAATAGGCGAAATGTGGGTGTACTAATTGGTCCCTTTGGTACTATATGTAATGGTAGTTGTTATAAATAAATGTTTTAGTAAAATATAACTATGAAACAAAACTAAAAATGCAAATATAATCTCTTTACAAATGCACCTGTACACGATATCAGAGGCGCAAACAATCGATGGACCTTGGCGGATAACCTACAAGTGAATGACGTCATCAGCACGGGTTTGCAAGGCTCTGCAATTGGGTACAAGACTCCCAATCAATTCACAGACTTTTTATGAGCTGCCAAAACGCGATTCCTCCATAGATTTTGTATGGCAATAGTAACCTGTGACGTAGGGTATCCAACATTTCTTCAACGGATTATAGTATCTATACTAATATTATAAAAAGGAAAGATTGGATTGTTTGCATTGAATAAGCTCCGAAACTACAGAACCGATTTGAAAAAATATTTCACTGTTGGCAAGCTACACTATCCCCGGGTGACAAAGGCACCACATTTAAAAAAATTACGGATCCGTAAGAAAAATGCGAACGATATCGCAGAAACAGTGCTAGTCTAAACTAAAGCTGAAGAGTTTTAGAGCCTATTCAATGCAAACAAACAAACAAAAATAAAATATTATTATATTTTATTCTTGGAAATATTCTGTACCTATGCACCTACTATGTTTAGTCTCTGCATCACCCTAAGGTAGACTGGTAGAAAATGCCCAAGGCATTAAGTCCGCCTTTGTACAATGTAGTTTTTACTTGTACATAAAGTTTAAATAAATAAATAAATAAAATCCTCTTTACAATAATAGTATAGATAGGTGGTGGCCAGTACCAAATTAATTGTTTTAATTCGGAAAAAATGTAGGTGACAGGTTGTCGTGCTTTAGTTGACAAGTATCGAGGCTGGCCTATCACGATTTTTATTTACAACTGCTGCCCTACCATGAACTCTTATTGCGATCCAAAAAACTGAATTGTTCTTCAAATAAGTCAATATAACGCATCAATTTATGTCATTTATTGACGTATTTTCTCTTATCGCGATCCAAAAACTGAACTGTTCTTCAAATACGTCAATATAACGCATAAATTGATGCGTTTTATTGACTTATTTGAAGAACAATTCAGTTTTTTGGATCGCAATAAGAGTTCATGGTAGGGCAGCTGAACTAGGAAAGGTGGAGTTTTGGTCTTAAGAATCGTCATTGGAAAGGATTCTGGTCATATAAAGGTCTATAAAAAAATCAAGGTTGAAACTATAATACCTACATGATAATAATACGTTACGTGTTTATTATATTTAATAGTTTAATAAGGTTTTTATTGTGTTTTAAGTAGTTTATTTGTATAAGTTTATTTTGTGCCTATTTTTTCTATGGGCCTCAGTTACCTGATAATAAAACGATTATTATTATTATATTATTAATAAAGGAGTCTTTTTACTATTTCGTGCCATTCTCTGTCTGTGCCACGAACGTATCACAGCACGAGAATGGCTACATGGGAAAAAAATCAAGTTACTTCTTAGATACCTCGGCTGCCTCGTTGCGACTGCTGAACATGAGGTCTTGGATTCGTTTCCCAGGTCGTGCAAAGTGTTATTGGGTCTTTCCATCAGGAATTTCTCAGTACGAACCTCGGAGTCTGGATTTGTGGCCTGCTGATGGCAATAGACTTGCCCCCTATTACATGACTGGCGAAGTGTGGGTGTGGGTGTACTAATGTGTACACCTCTGCCTAACCCTTCGGCGATTACAGGCGTGATGTTATGTTATGTAAGAGTCTATAGAAAAATCTCAGCATCACCAACATGCAAGTAGTTACATAATAACCCGATCTTTGAACCCGCGACCCTCGCAATGTTTTGCTCAGCACTGCGGGAAGCGAGTAATGAATGCGTATGCACATACATTATTAAGTGTCACATCATTCGCGGGTTAGCGGTTGTCACACGATAAACTGTCGTTTAAAAATTTAATGATGTGAGTCTAGATGCTTCATCGATGTGAAAATGTATTTTTCATTATTGCCTATAGACAGACAATATTAAACTATGTTACCAGTGAGAAAATGTTGTCATTGCCGCACCAGTGCCGTAATGTAATGTAAAAAAAAGCACGCGTGCGTAATACACCGCATTGTAAGCCTAAAAGTGATGCAATAAGAGCCATGAATTTTAAAGTGAATTTAAAAATAATTAAAACTTAAATCAATTGAAATAATTATTTTAAAAAATTATAATTTCAACACTCTCATATTCTGTTTCAGAGTGTAAACTTTCAATTTGAATATGCTATTAAGATTTTCTTTTAATAATATTTATTTAATTTTAATTAAGTACATATTATAAGAAGAAGCAAAGACAAGCTAAAGTATTATTACTACGTCAATTCTTAGTCATCTCGTGTTCGCAGCTCTACGCAACTATACGATGTCGATATGAAGGACATCCCTATTCCTTTAAAGGGTCAACGGGGCATTGCACGATTCACACGTCCAGTTATCTAACAGGATTTTTTTTTTATTTATACTGGGTGGAAGTGATATCGACTCACTACCTGTTCCTGTGGATTAAACGTGATTCTAGACCGACCAGGGTAAAAATTGTTTGTCGCTTATAAAAAGAATCTGCTGGTTTACACAAACGTATAATATCTAAAAGTTTAAAATGCATGGGGTTTTTTTTTTGCGACGATTATGTACTCTAATAAACTCTACTTCAATAGACTGTGCTTTTAAGCTTTTCCACCTAATAATAATTTAATTATTTATTTATTTCACAACACAACTAACTTCCCTGGTTACCCCTAATCGAGTTGAAATGATTTGACTTTGACTTTCGTAGCGTCGTCTTTATTAATATTTATTACACACAATACTTTAAACATAATTAAGAAAAAGTGAAAAATAAAAAGCTTTTTTACAAAAAAACATAACCGCTTTCAAAAACTACAAAATAAATATAACTTTAGTTTTGGAAGTCGACAATGGGACCACACGGGAAGCACCAGCTTTCAAATAAAAAAAGAATCATGAAAATCGGTTCACCCAGTCGCAAGTTATAGGAGCTAACAAACATAAAAAAAATACAGTCGAATTGATAACCTCCTCCTTTTTTTGAAGTCGGTTAAAAAGCATTATGTGATGTGCAATGGTCTCAATTTTGAGTAATTTTGTTGTTGTTTTCCATAATTAAAAAAAATATGTTAACTATTTCAATTTCAAGGTAGGTACAGTAGGAATAAACTAGTTTATTTATCAATTCCACATTCATGTTCTTTATACGCGGGTGCCTGTATGCCTGTCTGTGACACGCTTATCTCTAGACAATCGGACATCTGGTAAGGGCAGGTATGTTCGAAAAAATCACATAAATTAACTCACATAAGTAGATAGCGCGCGTCGTGTTGAGTTACTTCGATCAGAATTTATGAATTAAATGTCTGACTGTCTTTATTCTATGTTTGTGTATGAATGTATTAATACATAGTTTGTTTTTGTACTCGAAATTGTGGGTAGAAAGAGGTTTTGAGCCAACCATCTGTGTTTGCTTAGCTGTATTATTCTAAAACATTTTTATAAACAGTTGAGTGGAGAGAGGAAAAAGTCGATAAAATCTTATTAAAATTCGAAATTGCCTGTAATGACGACTCATTAATTGGCAAATATTTGATGCCCGAATAAATGAAAAACATTTCGAAATTCAAAACCAATCATCAAAAACGTTAAAAAAAGAACATCATTTTTTTTTCTTCTAAATTCAAATCATTAAAATGTCAAATAAATTGACGGCTGAGTGATTGGCTGACTGCGCTGTGTGTCGCACTCACGATACAGGATAAAGTAGTGTGGGGTAACGATTTTTTTAAAAAGAGAAGCATAAAAAAATTCTTTCAAAGGACAATGACCAAAAAAAAAACTCGAAAGTCTTTTGTATTTAAAAAATACAACTAATGTAGCAACTAGAAATAGCATCAAGCTCTAAATAACGTAGGTGTCGGTTCAAAGGTCGGCCATGTTTTAAGTGATTGTTCGCTAGCTCGTCGACTATGAGCTATTGTTACCGCCTATTAAGTTTTTTGCGAGTCTATAAACGACTCGTACTCATAATTCAATACTGTTACTGGGACTCGAGTGTCGTCTTTTGTACTTACCTAACTAGCTTTTGCCTGCGACTTCGTCTACGTGAATTTTCTTACGGATAGCTATTTTTTTTGTAATAATATATAGCCTATAAGCACTAAGGGAAAACGTAGCTTCAAATAATCAAAACAACTTTTAGAATCGTATCTGTAGTTTCGGAAATTAGCGCATTTAGACAAAAATAAAAAAACCACACAAACACTGCTACTTTATAATTTTATTATAGGTACTAACTTGGAAGTAATAGGTGTCTGTAGTCGGAAAATCAAGTTCGGTGAGGTAAGGTTCAATTTTGATATTTTGGAAGCAATAAGCATGTTTGTGTAGTTATGTAATTCGTTAACAATGTTAAAATATCGCTTGCTAGATAAAAAAATAAATTAAACTCAAGTTAAATGACAATTATTGTTACCCAAACATTCTTGATACTTTACAAATTTTTGCCATCGCATTAAAACGTCAACTTCAATTCGCATTAGCAGTTTCTTACATCTATTTCTTTTTCGTGTATCGATATTATGTCTCGTTACTACTATGACACATGTCAAATGTAACATGTGATGTTATTTTATAACCCCGGCCTCGTCCCCTCGTTGAGAGGGATCGATCCGCAAAAATTTCAAATGAACATATCGATGCAATGAAGAGTTGTAGTTAGTCGTGACGCTTTGTCGCAAGAAAGGCTTTCTATTTTGATTAAAGTTTGCACAGTTGTGTTAAAAACAAAAAATGTTAATTAAATTGAAGTCTTCTTTAACTTGCAGTTGCATTTTATTACATCGTCGCTGGAAATGTTTATTATTCTAAAAAATTAAGTATCAAGATCATGTCAGTGCCCTATGTAAGCTGTAGAAAACTACTGTGTGTCAATCAATACTAACGCATAATGTGATAATAATATAAGGTTGAACACAAATCAAAATGATATCAACAATTTTTAGTATTTTATTATTCACGCATGAAATACAGTGTGTGCGCAAGTAAATGGCCCACTCGTTTACATAACGATTAACGTGGCACTACGTGTACTATAATGTTTACATTTATTATTACAACGCCTCCTAAATCTCGGAGCGGATAAGCTCGCACTGCCCAGGGTTCGTTGTACCATGAAGAAAAAAAATGCTTGTTCGAACTTCGAAGATGAGTGTGAAAAACATCGTGTTAGTATCTAAATTCCGGATTTTTTAGTTCAAAATTTAATTATCGAAATTGACTTCAGAAATAAATTATTAATTATTTTAGAAGGCAGTTTCTTTTCAACATTAATATTGTAAACGAACGAAAAAAATATTTGGGATAAATTACTTAAATATTCATTTGAGTTTATAGAAAAGTTGAAAAAAAAATCTGCATGTTTCTTTTCTTCAGCAAAAATTCTCATTTTGTTTCGACTAATGGACTAAAAAAAGGACGTTATAAATACTGAAAACAAATATAAAGCTTTTAGCCAATAAAAAAGGAACTACCAACGCAACAGTCTTAAGAAAAACCTTATTTAAACTACTCGGAATTTTCCTGAAAAAAAAACCTGAAAAGTAACCTTCATTGTAAAATTATCTGTCATTGTTCGGACCTTCAGGGATCTTTACAGGCTTAACTTTTATCGATACTGATTAAGTTGTTTGTTGTTCTAAGTATTACATGATTGCACGAAGGAATCGGTGCATAATGTACCATTTTACACATTGTTCGAGAAAATTCGTCGTAACGTAATACTTTTCATTTTTCTTTTAAGTCACTATAGATTTCTCAAAGGGATATGTGCTACAGAAGTGGTTACGTGTCGATATAATGTTGGTGTTGCTCAGCGCTTAGCTGTTCCAGCGACCCTTACATCACAACTCGGCCGCCGCGCCGCCGGCGCAGCGCGGCATGGTTCGCTCGTGGTCGCCGCTCGCTGCGTAACCTTGCGTACGATGATAAACAAGTGACGTCACACGCTATTTTTAACCATGTTTGTGCCGAGAGCTGTGTGCGAACATGCGCGCGCGCCGAGGTCAACGCCCTACGCGCGTATCTGAACCAATCTGAAAGTCCGCGAACGATACGCTTCGTTCGTCGTTTAGACGATTTCTACAAACTACTACGCTGTGTAGTCTTTATTGGCCTTGTGGGCGATGGTGGAGGCTCTCCCTTTATGGCGGCCGACTACGGAATCTAATTAAGCTACCGTGTCTGTGAAACGCGCCTTGATTTAGTCAGAGTTTTTCTTGTCAGCGAATTTTCTGAATGCCGTGAACGCTTGCGACGGTCTCGTTCAATTATAACTTGAATTTAGAACCGAGGCGAACGTTTTAGTACCTTGTTTTGCTACTAAAATGTAAACAGCTTACCAATTTATTTTGAAGTCGAAATGCAGGGAAAACAATCAGGGAGTCAAATTGAAAAGACGTGTAGAGAATCTGTTGTTTTAGAAACTTGGAATAACAGAGGTGCAATATCGACTCGTTTAGAAGAGGTAGCGAGCAAGCCAAACAAATAAGAGTAAGAAAATAACGTTTTGAAGAAAAATATCATATGAAAACTCAACTTTAGTCCACACGAAGCGCTTATACGACCTTCGGAATAGATCAACGACATGGTATTGCTCCATTTCCTTTGAACATTACGTGATGATAATCGTTCCGTATCTTTCGACACGACATTTTGTTACGAAGACAAAATACCATTGAAATGCGTAACATTTTCTAGTGGTGCGAACAGAAACCGTTGAACAATTGTTTATTGTTTTGGCTACTCTTTGATAGTTCTATGAGATTAATTCTGTACAAACATTGGATGTGCAGACAAAACTTCCACATATACATAACATGTAAAACAATACGATGATAAAGCACTGTGCGAACTAACATACCACTAATGACGTAATAAATAACTGAAGCCGAGCTCCGACCGACTCGGCTTATTCGACAAATCCGAATTCAAATGAAATATCATCGAAATTCAAGTAGTGGGTAGCGTTATAGCGTGGTTGTGCGGCTGTGTGGCGCTGTGGGATGCGTCGCGCGTCGTGTCGAGCGCACGCGGCACGGCGCAGTAACATCGACAGTAGCTCGCAGGGGTGACTGAGCATTTTCCGAATTGGCATTCGCCAGTCGGGAACGCTTTGTTCGTCGTTATCTGAGCGCACAGCAATGTCTGTAAACGGTAGTGAAAGGGCGATACGCGTCGGGCGACGTCGACAAAGGGCCCTGGGTTAATGCGATCCGACGTTCGGTAGCTCGGTACCGTTTTACGGGCTGCGTTCCCGCTCAGCTGGAACGTTTTCAATTTGCCGGGACTTAGCGAATTCTCATTTTACTCAAGGTCCACTTGCACAAAGGCTCGCGTATATCACAACACCACCCACCCCGACGTAATCCACATTGTAAGTGGCTAATACCCGTGGAACTTTGTAAGCCGAACACCCTAGATAAGTGTATTAATATTTTATGTTAGTGCTTCCAGCTGTTTGATACAATTACGTAAATTACTCGTTCGAGTACGCCTTCCTTTGAAGTGTTGAAAAAAAGAATGAATAATTTGTTTCACGACACTCGTACCTACGTAATCAAGTATCAAAACGAGTCCTAATACAAATAGCGAGAGAACAGTCTGTATTCAGAGACGGGGGACAGCAAATAGCCTTCTGATATGAATAGTGGCCATTAATCTGTTGGAAACAAGTGACCGAAGATTCGGAATTGCGTGTCGGGGCCGCGAGGTCGATGACCTGGTATCACACACCTACATAAAGATGCGTACACGCTTATAAGCGTCCTATAAAGTTAACGGCGCCTTTGTTAGGAGGTATCGGGGCATCGGGTGTTGGTTTCTATTTTCTATTAATAAGGAACTTTTTTAGCTCCACTTGTTGGGCAGGTACCTTTGTCCTGTTTAATATTTACGTATTCGTCGTCTACTTCTGTTTTTTTGTCCGTCCGTTTTGTAACGTGGCAGCCTCCGTAGCGTCTTGTTATTGCGGAGTTACGGCATAATATTACGTGTTACTGGCGTATAACGGAGCGTGTTCAATTAAAAATGATGTCGATTCAGAGTACAAAATTAATGTTTGTTTTATTTTGTTTACAGGTATGATTCAACATTCCAGTTCAAGTATTTTGTAAGTTGTACAAACCTACTTTATTTCCTACCAATTAGAAAGGACAAAAAACATTTTTTTAAAGATATAACTTTTTACGTTTTTAAGTGGAGCATTCATCAGTCCGTATCGTAAACGTCGCGTCATCAGTGACGTCAGGTCACCTATTTGCATTATTTCGATACAATCGCATTATCAGTGAAATTCACAAACGGTCACACATGACTTTCACAACGCTGAGGTGAAACGAATGACATTCTAAATATACTGCCATTGTAGTTTTAAAACAGCTGGTGAATTTTTAAATTAACAATTTTAAAAGTCACTTTTGTTGACATCGTGTTTGTAAATGATCTTTTAATTGTTGACTTCTGAAATGTTCAACATGTTTGTTGAGTACATTATTTTATTATTTTTACTGTTAAATATTCAAGAGAAGGCGCAAATTCCTAAGCCCTAAGCACCGTTAAATTGTGACTCTATTTAAAAAAATATCCGTAAAAGCACAGTTACTTCAAAATTTATACATTTAAAAACACCTAAAATTTACGTCAATGACGCAAAAGGCAAATATCTACATTAAAAAAAATCATTCAATCAACTTCTACTTAACTTTTTAATCCTATTCTTTAAAAATAGAATAAAATTTTAAGAAAATTTAAACGTGGAATGCTTTCACTAAAATAACTGACGACCTTCGCGGAGTAAATTTATTTGGCATACAGCATACTTCGTCGGCCCGTGTATCGTTGTCATGCTGCTGGCATTAAAGGGTTAGATCGTCGGGTCGTATGTTTGTCGTGCGTTCGTGTTTCATCTTGTAAATATGCCAGTTTTGATATTGTGATGAACTTATGATAGTAGCTCTGATTTGCTGTGACACGTCGCAAGTAACGCGACCTCATTACGTTTATAGTTTTGCCTTTCATCATGGTGCTTCTTGCAAGAGAAATCTTAAAACGAGTGCCACAGACAATCAGCAGTTCAGCACATTTAAATTCCCAAACGGTTGCGCTGTTCCCGTTTGCAAGATTTGGAGGTATAGTGCAGGTGTCCCTATAAATATGGTAGGGAGTGTAATGTAATCTAACCCTGCTACTAGGTTTCTGTTCGCTTTGCTAACTAGGAAAGATAATAAATAACAGCGATGGCCACATTAGGTAGAAGTGAACCACGTAAAATCTCGCAATTAGTCAATCACTAAATGACTGTATTAAAAAAGGTCCTAAAATGCTTATTAATTAGTAACATCAATTAGTTTAATAGAAAATAATTTTAATATTTAATAAAAAGGAAACTTCTTTTCTTTTTCTTTTTAGCTTTTGCTCTCTCCTATTTATTTAAAACTAGCTTTTGCCCGCGACTTCGTCCGCGTAAATGTCGGTTATCGCGGACACAGACGTGCCAAATGTCCTTTCTTAGGGTTCTTACCCCTTTCTTAGTTTCATCAAAATCGGTACAGTTATACAGTTATTAGTATAGTTATACAGTTGCGAAAGTGTAACAGACAGACAGACACAGTTACTTTCGCATTTATAATAGTTTGGATGCTGATGTGCCCGATAGGCCCCATAATTTGTTCCTATTTAGTACAACTCACCATGTGTACATTATGGACTGCAATAAATATTTGAGAAAGTTTGCCAAGTGACCTCTGGAACCAGACCTTTGACCGTTCATAGAAAAATACGGAAAGACCTTGACTTTTAGCAACTCATCCCATGTTTGATTATTCAGATGAATGCAATTCCCGCAGGCTTCGACATTTCATGTTCGTCTCATACTAACCATATTTGTGGCCTGGACGCAAAGGTCAGTGAGTATTTATGTAATTTATGAATGCAAAACCTTCAGCGTGATCGTACCGCTGGGTGGCTATTTTGGTCATTGTTTTAATTAAAAATTACTGTTACTAACTGGAAATTTAAGCACTAATCTGGGCATGACCCTTTTTTAACGTTTTTTTTTTTAGTTATAGCTAAAAGGTTTTTCTTTGTTTATATTGTGTTAACGATGTCTTTCCTTTTCACTGTTTGTACAAAAAAAAGAAAAACCTTTTTAAGGTTCTGTACCTCATTACTAAGCCTTCGCTGTCCGTCTGTCAGCGTGTTGTATTTCATAAACCGTAATAGCTAGAGAGTTGAAGTTTTTACAGAATGTGTATTTCTATTGCCGCTATACCAACAAATAAGGGTTAATATAAAATGGGGAATAATAAGGGGGTCCCCATACAAGAGATCTGTTTTTTTTTGTATTTTTGGCTCGATACCTTACTGGAACCCTTCGTGTGCCTTCGTTTGCGGTCAAATCCGACTCGCACTTGACTGATTTTTTTTTTCAAATTAGTGTCCATCTTTGTAAATGGAACACAATGTGTTCCAATTCTAAATCTCAAGTAGGTATCTGTCTCTGTCTTCACACCATCTGTTTGATTCTTCCCTCTCATTTCAATACCTCCTAAATCCGTTGGTCACTTTTCAAACCAAAGAGTATAATAATGTGTATTTTAAGATTTATTAGCTCGTGCGTGACATCATTATGATGGAATACATGGAATATGTCACCAACTGGACAGACTGACAGAAGGACCAGGGTATATAAGGGTGGAAATGGACAATGACGAAAAAAAAACAACTATTATTGTATAAAAGTGCATCAATGCTGTCAAAATGTATGGAACAGCAGATTTTTTTTAATAACCGACGATAATGTTAGGTCTAGAATCATTGGGTTGATAATAAAGAAAACTAGCTTTTGTCGCGACTTCGTCCGCGCGGAATTCAAAGTCAAATTCGTTATTTACTGACGTCTCCTACCTATCAATTACCTAGCTGCCGAATTTCAGCTTCATCAAGGTCAAATAACATCACGCCTGTAATCCCTGAAGGGTTAGGCAGAAGTGCACCCACAATTCGCCAGTTGTGTTAGTTGTGCTGTGGTCAAATAGTTTTCGAAATGTCATGATAAGCCAGTGAGTTAGATAGTAAACTTTTAGTTTTCTAAAATATGATTTATTGCAAAATGATTCGTTTTTATTTGTTCTCAACTTCTTATGCGATAATAATGAAAATTATGCCTATGCAAATATATTATCACTTTTTAAAGAATGTTATCAAAACAATCGTCTTAAATCGTGATTTAATGTTGCATAGTCATCCTTTATCAGCTATCTATCTTCAGAGGACTAAAGAGCGTCATTATCATAAGTAATTATTACCTAAGTATTGTTTGTTTTAATTGTGTAAAAGTGTAAAGGGGACCAGTAAAGAAGACAATTACTTTACTGGTCGCCTTTGGTACTCAAACCAATATGATATATAAACCATTTATTTGATGCATACATAAGACATAGCTAACACACAAAACGACAATTAAAAGATAACTTATAACATAAATATAAAAACAAGATGACAACATTAAAAATAAAAAAAAGTGAAGTGCGCGTCACAAAGTTGCACCAAATGGGAGTTCAGCTCAGCATGTGTCAGTGGGGTTGTGCCTTACTATATAGTAGGCTAAACTACTATATTTTTAAGGTATCAAACTCAAAGCAATAATATTCATTTTAAAATGTATAGGCCTACAATTTTTTTATTTTTTCACTATCTGTATTTTTTTATAGGTAATTATTTTAAAACTACATATCATTTTTGACAAACAAAAGTTGGCAACCCTATGCGTCAGGCACATGTTCAGTCCTGACGCTGACTCAATATGGCGGACTAACATTTTGATTCGAATTTCAAAAGATGAAGACGTTCTATTCGAATTTATCTTCCTATGTTATTGATGAGAAAACTCGTGATTGTCGTACTTTATTTACTTTCCAAATGTACCTACATAGTTGACTTTCTGTACTTTCTTATCTAGTAATAGGTAAAGTACTTATCACATGCAGGTGTTGTTGATTTTTGATGTGTGACGCAACTAGTCGCGTGTACAAACTCGTTAGTTTGTGCTATAATATTATTAGTTGTGATGTTGGAAGGTGTAATAACAATATTATGATAATAACATAATGAGAGATCGGTGTTTTAAAGTGCGTGAGTGATAGCTGTACGTGCTTCATAAAGTAGACTTTGTACGGAAATGTAATCAGCGATTAGAAAAAAGAAAGAAAAGATTTTATCTGTTTTGATTGAATTGGTAGATAAAGTACGGTTGAACAAGCTATTTGGTATTCAGGCAGCTAACTTGCAACACTTGGCAACTGGCTAAGTGATTGGCTGCAAGTCGCGGATTAGATTCCCGCACGGAACAAATACACACATCAAAAGTGTCTAGGGATCAACATCCCTAATCAATGTTAGGGATGTTGATCCCTAGACACTTTTGATGTGTATATTTCTATGGCCTACAGATAGTTGTTCCGGGTCTAGCTGTTTGTATAATGTGAATTTACATGTTTGTAAACGCATCTACGATACTGGACAAATTCCTAATGTGGGGAAATGAAAAAAAAAGAGTTTCGAGTGTGTCAATTTTGCGTCAATTTTTTAAATCACCCTAAATAGGTTTCTTTATTAGACACCACAAGCTTAAAATATGAATACAAAATAACAATGAAAGGCAATGTAACAGAAAGGTAATGAAAAATGGTGGTGATAATGGTGGTCTGTAAACCAAATATCTTGTTCGAGCGTACAATTCATAAAAAACAGGAAGTAAATGAAAAACACGATAGAAATTTTATAAGTAACACGTCAATTTTTGAGCACATTCACACAAATATTCTTTCTTATAAGTACCTCATCCCACCTTAAGATCTCACAAAACCTCCACCAAATCGTTACGAGGTATTCCCCAAACAGGAATTCGCAGGGTTACCCATATTAAAATACCCATTCCATCCGATAACGTTAACCCTCCGAGCGCGTTATTAGGAAATAATTCCGAATGTAAAACGCCGCCGGTCAATATGACCGGTGCAATCAATACGGGACGTGTGAACGGCGGATGTAATCCCAGTGACTAATGACTCGAGGGCTAACGACTAAACTTGAACGAGGTAATGTTTGTTGACGTGACGTAAGAGATGACGGATGGCTTTTGTTTTAGCCGTGTGCATCGGAAGGGTTGAGTGGAGACAGGGATTCTTTTTTTGTGTTGCATTTTTCTGATTGTGTTGTCTATAGTCTATATCTATACGAGTACTTCTATATCTTCTATACTATATTAAAAAGTGGAAACATTTGTGAGTTTGTAGGGGGTAATCACTGGATCCATAGAACCGATGTTGAAAATTCTTTTGCTATTATTTAGGCTATATCTTATTATAAAAAAATTAGAGATCCGTAAGAAACATCACGCGAACATCGCTGGGAAAGTGCTAGCAATGTTAGAAAGAGACGAAGTTTGTTTTTGTAAGAGGTAATCTGTGGAACTACTTGTCCCATTACAATAATTATTTTATTGATAGAAAACTAAACTATTTCTGAGTGATGTCGCCGGCAAAAGTTAGTTTTTTCTGTTATCGATGAAAGAAAACATTGTAAAGAAACTTAGACGAAACGACTGTATATCACGAAAGATCACTCACTCACTCACTCACTCACTCACTCACTCACTCACTCACTCACTCATCACAAAATATCCATCGGTCTAAAATCACCAATCCGCTTCGAGTAAGCGTACTGATCAATTCTCTAGCCTTCTGTATAAAAGGAGGCTTTTTCCCTGCAGTGGGACAATATTAGGCGGGTATTAATATTTTACATTTTTATTCAGCCTGTACTTTTTTATTTTGCGGCTCCCATTTTCCTCTAATTGACAGGCAGCCACAAAAATAAGGCCAGTAAAATGATAAAACAAAAAATCCGATAGGTAGGTAAGTACCTCCTAATTCATTGACCCACGAATCCACGTGGAGAATTATGAAGGCGTGAATAACATTTTTGACAATTTTAACCGTATAAGGAAGTTCATCGAGTGATTTATTCCAACCACGTCTCGCACACGGAAATATAAAAATAAGTAAGTATTAGTCCTGCCAAATACATTTGCTATTCCGTTATTTTAAAAGCTTTTACTAAATATAGCAGGAACTTGGTAATCTTTGACAAAAAGTTTGTTTAAGCTTTTTTTTTTCGTAAGAGGTAATTAACCGCTGTTAGTACTTACTTGGTACTGGTCCGGTTACAAAAATCTAATAGAAAGCTACACTATTCTAAGTCAAAGTCAAAACATTTATTTCAATTAGACCATTTTTTATTGTCAAGTGCAGTGGCTATGTGTCATGGTATACTTGACTTCCACGGAGCCAAAGTCGGGGGCAGAAGCTAGTATGCAGTAAGGACGGTAAAATGTATGGTTGTTCTTTTACGACAGACATAAGAAAAGAGCAAGTTTGACATTGACAGCTGTCAAAGCACGACAACATATTGGTGGACGCCATATTGGTCACTAACCCCGTTACGAAACAAACACAAATGAATCTGCCTAGCCTTTTCCAGACTATTTTGGGGTTGGCTTCCAGTCTAACCTGATGCAGCTGACTACTAGTATTTTACATGGAGCGACTGCCTATCTGACCTCCACAACCAACTGGTAAGACTGGTTGTCAGACTTTCGATCATCTGATGACTCGTAACGACTGTCAAAGATC
Organism: Hoplodrina blanda; assembly: GCA_949316365.1. NCBI lineage: Eukaryota > Metazoa > Arthropoda > Insecta > Lepidoptera > Noctuidae > Hoplodrina > Hoplodrina blanda. The sequence continues at coordinate 1,795,104 of OX438590.1, forward strand.
TACGTACGACAGCCGGGACCAACAGCTAAACGTGCTTTGACGATGTCAATGATATCTAAGATAGACTTTAGAACGTAACAAATCTAAATAAAAAAAACCTATAATTAAACCTTCTATAAATACAGTACCAATAATAATAATAGATTGATAGTAGAACACAATAGATTGATAGAGCCAGTCTTTTACCGGCTGTCATCGGGTCGGTTGCCATGGCAACGGTAGGTACTCTGAATAACTGATTGATCCGCTTACGTTATCGTGATCGTCGTTTGTTGAATAATCTAGTGACTTGCAGGTTTTGTTGCTATTTGTATTTTGTTGTTCACGCTGCTGGTTTTTGTGGGTAAGCAGAGTTGGGAGGTTTTAGAGTCTCCATATTGCATTGTGCATTTGTTTGCTTTAGGGAATGATTTAAAATATAATATTATGTAAATTAATCTGGGCTATTTACATGGTATGTAGTTTGATTTGGACGTTTGCGAAATATGGTCGTTTGTTTTAAAAGATCAATTGGGTTTTATTTTCCAAAAAGAATTAACCCTCATTGATTGCTAAGATTAGTAAGATTTGAATAAACATATAAGATAGAACTATGTGCAGGATAGTAATGCATCACATTTGACATATTTATAATGAATTTGACTATCGAGAGACTGTAGGTTTGCTCATCTTGGTAGATTAAAGTTCAATTGCAAACATATCAAGCATTATCATCATCTGAGATCGCTAGGATAATTTACCTATCCCATCCATGGAAACTAAAATAAATATGTATATATACATAGGTACCAACCAAAGGCAAGATTCAAACCCAAAACAAAATTTTAAAACCCAACCCAATGCATCGCTAAACAGCACGCACACATTATGTGGTCGTCGATAAACGCACCCGCGACCACATGCACTTACGTGGTCGCAGCGACCACACCGCGGCCACACAACGCTTGTTCATATTTAATACGACCATTAACAGTTTTAGTGGCGTATATTTAAGTTTTAATTCGGATCGCGTGCCTTTGTGGAGTGTTTACTGCTGTGCTCCCTTTAAAGCTAGCGTGAGGGATCGTTTAGTTGTTATTTTATGTGTTTAAGAAGCTGTAAATGCTACAGGTAAATGTCAATGAAATAGTTTAGTGGTTCTTGAGTTACGACTGACTCAACGTACGAAAATAGACTTAGGCCGCTATCACACGGACTGCACCACTACAACCGCACGCAGTCTCTATATTCAACTGCATGCAGTTGTACGTTCGACTTCGTGCAGTCATGATACCAACTGCACGCGGTCGACTGCAGTCGAGAGAAGTCAATATCGACTGTATGCAGTCGAGCCTTTAACTTCACGCGGTCGGCTTGCAGTCGAGAGAAGTCAATATCAACTGCATGCAGTCGTGCCTTCAACTTCACGCGGTCGGCTGCAGTTGTAGCCGACCGCATGAAGTTGTAGCTGACCGCGTGAAGTTGAAGGCACGACTGCAGCCGACCGCGTGCAGTTGGTATCATGACTGCACGAAGTCGAACGTACAACTGCATGCAGTTGAATATAGAGACTGCGTGCGGTTGTTGTGGTGCGGTCCGTGTGATAGCGGCCTTAACCTGAGGCCTATTTTCATTGGGTAAGCACTTCCAAGACATGAAATTATCTGCTCTTATTATCTTGGACTTAAACGGCAGTGGTAAATTAATTACCTTTTGTAATGGGCATTTGGATTCATTTTTTTTTACTTGTTGGCGTGGTGATCACACGTGAATCTTTGACAGTCGTTAGTTGTCAGAAGACCGAGAATCTAACAACCAGTCTTACCAATGGGTACCGTATCACCCAGTTCAACTGGGCTGTGGTGGAGGTCAGATAGGCAGTCGCTCCATGTAAAATACTGGTATTCAGCTGCATCCAGTTAGACTGGAAGCCGACCCCAATGTAATCAGGAAAAGCCTAGGCAGATTGAGTAAAACAATTTCAGGTAGTCCTAATAACCTCCCTGAAGAAGGGGGAAATATCAACTGATCGATCATGTTTTAAAAAAAATATACAAACAATAATTTACAACGTCAATTCTAAAAGTCACATCAAACATTAATAACCGTATCATATAAAAATATATTTAAAATCCAACAATGATTTCGTGGTAGTACTAATATTTTCAGAAAACAAACATATTAGCTCGGTACACAAGTCGAATGAAAACAAACATGAGCTCGTACAGACAATATACTCGTAAATTACTGTAACCACTTTGATCTACATTCTACTTTTAACAATTCATAATATCGCCGTAGCTTTCAACGGGTTGGAATTGAAAATATTACATTTCTGTTGAGTTATTTTTGACCTGGTAAGACATCTTGGTGCCATGATGGCCCAGGTTCCGAGTTCGGTACCAGGTAATTTATAATGTGACTATTTCAATTCAAATTACTTTAGAAATATAAAAAAAAATATATTAAAAGCATTTTTTCTGGGACTAGCCCAACACTATTTCTCACCATTTCAACTCCTGGAAGCCAGAATCAACAGCGGCGACCGACAGAAAAACAAAAAGCTAGCTTGAAGCTCATCCACACCAATACAGATTAAAAATGCATGTATTTTTATTTTTTTTATTTTTCTCTTATTTTCATGACATTTTATTTTATTATGATAATTTATAACTTGACATGCTTGCATAAATTTGACATTGTTTCTTCTTTTATCTCCACTGCAAAGTGTAATCAGATTTTGTATGCCTATCGGCGGGACATGGTTTGACAATAGACATGTATATTGAAAAACACCTGTAATCACCTATGTTCACAAAATAAATAAATTGAATTGAATTGAAGAACATGGCTACTTTTTAATTAGCGACTTCGTCTGCTTCCGCGATAATCGCGATAAACATTTACGCGGACGATGTCGCGAGCAAAGACTAGAAGCTTAATTAGAAAGAAAGAAAGAAAAACTGTTTATTCACGTGAAAATGATGCACTTAAAGAAAAAATAAAAATTGTACACAAAAGCAACATATTCCTTATCCTTACTAATATTACAAATTCGAAAGTAGCTCTGTCTGTCCGTCTGTCTGTTTGTTACGCTTTCATGCCTAAACCACTAAACCGATTTTGATGAAATTTGGTACGGGGTAAGTTTGAACCCCAACAAAAGACACCTGTAATTCCGCGACTTCGTCTCTTTACGCGATAACCGACATTTTCACGGACGAAGTCGCGGGCAAAAGCTAGTACAAAATATATACAGCTGCGAGTATCCGGCGACGTAAAATGTGTCGCAAATTGCTCAATCATCGAGTCGGAATATTTTTAATCTTCTATATTAAATCGATTTCACAATCGTTTTTGTGAGCGCCTGTTTCATGTCAGTATCGAGTCAATTCGTGGTATTGGACCCTGACACATTTGTTGGAGTACCTACCTGCTGTAATATTTGTATTACAGTTTGTGTCCAATCGGATTTCTCACTAATAAATGAGTAACTCGTCGTATTTCGTGATGACCTAGTCCAGGGATAGCATAGCGTGCATAACTGGAGACGAAAGAAGTATGTCATTTAAGAATCGTAGCAGGTGGCGTTCTGTGGTTTCTGCCTAATCCCATGAGAACAAGAAGAAGAGAAGGAAAACATCGTAAGGAAATCTGGATTTGTAATAGCCCCCAACTAGCAAAAAAGTTGTATAGCATTTGAATTATACAACCAACAGACATGTAAAGGTTTTATAATAGTTTTGTAGCGGTTAACAGTTTTATAGTAGTGTTTAATTCGACGCATTAGTTATTTTGCTAGTTGGGCTATACGTCTAAAATCGCCAATTTGTCTCGAGCAAGCGTTGTGGTCAATGCTTGGGTTTTCTCTGTAAGAGGCTTTTACCTTGCAGTGGGACAATAATGAGCTGGTACAGTTACCGGCACGTAAGTTGGCAAGAGTTTTTGTAGTGGGGGAAGTTTGCGCACGCACAATTTCATACATTTTAATATGCGCGAACTTCCCCCACTACGAAAATCTTTTGCCAAGTTACGTGCCGGTAGTTATATAAGACTATCTAGTTATTTAATACTTCAAGTCCCACGTAATGAGACACAATTCATTATCTATTGTTCTGTCATACCGGTATGACAGTAAAACAATAGATAATCAATTGCGTCTCATTACAAGGGACTTACAGTATTAAACATCTAACGTGTCTATGAGTTGTTTATTGAAACCATAGACATGACAGATCTGGGGGCCTACCACAACCTCTTAAAACAATATTATTTTAATATTAATTTGCGTTCCGCTCTGTTCGATTTTCAACGCTCGGATCAGCGCCGGGAGTTGAAAATGCAACAACAGAAATTAGGTAGGCCCCCTGACCAAATAGTCAGAATATGTAGAAATGATAATGAACTATTTAATATAGTCTTAACCAAAAAAATATCTAGGTTAATCTGATGTCATCAGCTCCATTGTGGCTTACTAATCTTTATCTTCACGCCCATTTTGTTTTACTATGCAAAACTAAAGGAACGTGCAGCAATAAACGTGGCAGAGAAAATACAATTGTGAACTATGATGTCATTTGAAGTAAAACTCATTATTTCCTTCAATTTGAAGATTGTGACTCATCTGTGTTAACTTTTTGTACTAAATACTCATTCATGACCCAAAGGTTGAATATGCTAAAGAATTGGGGAAACCCAAAAGTCAAAGTGTCAGTCATTTCCAGTGTCAGTGTCAAATGTGTCAATGTCAAAAAAAAAATGAATCTAGTTGCCCTTTCCTAATGATATCTCATCATCATCTGCCTAGCCTTTTCCCAACCATGTTGGGGTCGGCTTCCAGTCTAACCGGATGCAGCTGAGTACCAGTATTTTACATGGAGCCAATGCCTATCTGACCTCCACAACCCAGTAACTGCGTAATACGATACCCCTAGGTAAGACTGGTTGTCAGACTTTCAAGCTTCTGACGATTCGTAACGACTGTCAAAGATCCACGTATGACAGCCGGAACCAACAGCTTAACGTGCTTTCCGAGGCACGGAATGATGTCAGTAATGTCTAAGATAAACTTTAGAAAGTACATATGAATTGAAAAAGTCACATTGGTACTTGAATTCGAACCCACAACCTCATGCATGAGAGGCGGGCGCCTTAACCGCTAGGCACGGCATTTTTTCCTAATGACCTAACGACCTAATGATATCTATGGAGTAGAATTGATGGAATGCTTTATGTTTCTTTTTTTTAACACGCTAATCTCCAGAACTGCTGAAAAATCTAGCTTTTGCTCGCGACTTGCCATCAGTAAAACAATTCACGTGGACAAATTCACGTGCAAAAGCAAAGGTTCAAAACAGCTAAGGGCCTCAGCACACGGCGTATTTTAAACGCGCAGACGACTCGCGTTTTAATCGGTATCTACGGCGCAGACAACGCGTGTTCTTGAAATTGTCTTGAAACGCGAGTCGTCTGCGCGTTTAAAATACGCCGTGTGCTGAGGCCCTAAGATCATGGTACTGGCTTACTTAAAAATCCAGTGAAATGACGTCATCATACCTTAGCGAGAATCAAATGGCGCCATTAAGATTAGAACTTCTTATCAGTAGTTATCGCATCGCTAATGTTGAATAACTTATCTTGAAACAATAGATGAACTGATGACGTCACTGATTGGAAATGCAGCTATGCTATTCTCTAAAAGACTCGACGACGAACTCGTCGACGAAACTAGTATGGTCCCCAGTGGATTTTGAACTTTATGCTCTAGACCATTTAGTTGAAAATCCATTAACGACAAACTGTCTCTACGACGAGTTCCGAAACAGTTTGTCTTTAATAGATTTACAACGTTGTGATCTACAGCATAAAGTTCAAAATCCACTGGGGACCATACTAGTTTCGTCGACGAGTTCGTCGTCGAGTCTTTTAGAGAATAGCACCCCTGCAGTGGGACACCGGTGGAATAGAGTAAGACTGACATACATAACATCACGCTTGTAATCGCCGAAGGGTTAGGCAGAGGTATACCCACATTTCGCATTTTATGTTTAAGTCCCATGAGCGAGCCTATTGGTTGTTGGTCTAGTGGTCACATAGCGTGCCGAGCATAAGGTCTTTGGTTTGATTCCCAGGTCGGGCACAGTGCTATTGGGTTTTTTCCATCAGGAATTCCTCCGTAACAGCCTTTTTTTTTTGAGGTGGTAAAAATCATCAAATGAGTCCTTCCGTCCTGGGTGGGGCGGAAGGGACTGTCAGACTTTTACTGACTAAAAAACCACCCTGTTCCTTCCGTTGCCCTTTACGTTCCGGGGCCACGGTATCCTGTTAAGACGTCCCGCAACCCCGGTCAGTAACAGCCTTGGAGTCTGGATTTGTGCCCGTTGATGGCAATAGGCTCAGAAATTTCTCAGTAGCAGACCGGTATTCAGAAGTTGGTTGTATGACACCCCCTTGTTCGGAAAGCATGTGAAACCGTTGGTCCTGTGTCCGATCTCTTCCTGGTAGTGTCAGATTGAATGAAGGAAGTGCACCTGCGTTTGCGCACACCCTTGTGCACTATAATATCTGCTGCATAGGTACTTGGCTAGTCTCCATTGAGATTGGCCGCCATGACTGTAATTCGTTCGGGAGAATATAGCTTGCTGAAATATTCTAGGTCACTAGACTTACTTGTTGCTTTTCACACACGTGATGGGAACCGTGCTTAGTTTTAAACACGAAGATGCAGACTTAAACATTCACACATACATACATAAACTCACGCCTTTTCCCATGGGGGTAGGCAGAAACCACAGAACGCCACCTGCTACGATCCTTACATACTCCTTTCGCCTCATCTACGTTCATACATCTCGTCATACAAGCACGCCGGTTACGAGTTCTTCGCACCTGACCTTTCTGAAGAACCTCACCAATAAGGTCAGTGTAGGTACCTCTGCCATATAAATACCTTTTGTTAATCGTCTTTCACTCATCCTCTCAACATGACCGAACCATCTAAGCAGACCACACACTACCTGTCTACTTAAACATAGTGTTTATAAAACCAAACAGCGTTTTTGAACCAACCTGTATAATTCGAAGATTTAAACGACACTAAATGAAAAACGACGCTTAATCCGCTTACTTTTACGAAAAAATCTTTTCGTTATATTTAAAAATGTTACAGAGAAAAATGATTTCAAGTTCTGATTTCAAAAAACTGTGAGTCTCTGTCTAGCATTGTTTTTGTTTACCGTTTACTTGCGACAAGCCCCGGCTTCGCACGAGTATAATGTAAATACTAACTATACATATAAACCTTCCTCTTGAATCACTCGTATCTACTGATGCTAACCGCATTAAAATTCGTTCCGTAGTTTAAAAGATCTATGCGTCACCGCTTCAGTTGCCCGTCGTGCACTACCACCTGCACCATCCAAGACCTTAATGAGGGCAATGACAGAGCTGTACAGGTTGCTCAATATTGGTCGGACAAAATTTGAGTCAATCGACACGAAAAGAAGAAGAAGCGGCGGGAAGCGACTTTGTTTTATACTATGTAGAGGAGATATGTCAGTAAACCTAAGTTGAGTTCCCATCGATTCGGGATTTCAGTACGAAACAAATGACCCACTCCAAACTTTGTTACTTAACTCAAGTTTTTACTGATGGGTAACCAAAATAACAAATAGGTGCCATTTGGTTCCAATGAGGCGATGTGAATTCTCCATCAAGTCCAGATAACTAACCAAGAGTCTTACAAAGACTTTTATACGTATCTATACAAAATAATTTATGTTTTTAGTTTTTTTGGCAATAGGCTCGCCTTACATGGGACTTATGTGGGTGTACTTAATGGGTACACCTCTGTCTAACCCTTCGGGAATTTCGCGTGATGTTGTGTTACATAAGTTACATTGTCTTTAGTAAACATGTTTTTTTTGTTGCTTTTGTATAATATTATTACTTCATGATCATCTTTAGAATTTATATTAATAATGACATATGTAATGTATCTAACACAATATAAATTCTGTTCTTATAAGAAGTAACTAAGGCTACTTTAATTTTAGAAAAAGAATTAAGGTTTCGCGCAAAAAAAATGTGACCCCGTGATAACAGACATTCGCGCGACCAAAGTAGCCATAAGGTAGTAGAAACTAAAAGTGATCTTGGAACTACTGAAGCATTGCAATAGGAATGGCAAGGAGGTGCCCTTAACTCGCTGGGGAAACGAGAGCGACAAGCATACAAATGCGAGGCTATTTCAAATGTAAAACGCGCACCACTACTACAAAACCCACTATTACCTCAAAGCTATCTCACATACCTATACATATAAAATCTATTCACATCACGACTGCTGAGCATGAGGTCTTGGGTTCGATACCCAGGTCGAGCAAAGTGATACCTACTGGGTTTTTCTATCAGGAATTTCTCAGCAGATAAGTAACTGGCGAAATGTCGGTGTACCAATGGGTACACCTCTGCCTAACCCTTCGAGGATTACAGGCGTGATATTATGTGTACTAGACATCGCTCCATTTCATTCATTAACTCCATTCATTCACTCACTCATCAGCAACAGTCGTTCACCTAATCTATTATGGATGCATTACAAAACTTCCACGTAACATCTAGTAAGAAAGTATCAAAATACATTAAACACGCGAAAACGTTAACACCCCGAAAAACTGGTAGACTATTATAGTGTCACGCGAAAAACGCGAAGTATCGCACGGAAGTTAATAAAGGGCCGTGTTAGCGATAAGTTGGCAGAACAAAGAATTGCCTTTGCCGCGTGGAGCGCACGTGAGCGGTATCGATCGGCCGCGGGCCTGCGCCCTGCGCGTCGCACAAAGCACCATTACGACAGGCCCCGAAACCAGAGGGCCTAGGGACCGATAGGGACGAGGGTCGGCACAACCCTAGTGCGGTAGGTTATTCTTTACCAAACACAAGAATAAGACACATGTAGAAATAAATATTTTTGACAGAGCACGTGCGAAGGAATTGTTTGGGAATTTTTGAAGTTTGTTTTTCTACTTGTACTGTCAACTAAAGAGACAGGTATGCAGGGTCGTCAGATAATATACGGGGTAATTGAAAATATACCCGAAAGATTGAACTCATCATTATGAACTACTTTTACTATGGGACCAACCCTGAAATCATGAAAAAAAAATCAGCTGTTCCCTACTAAAATGCTACACAACACGTTCGTAATGTATGAAACAGCTGTTTTTTTTTTTTAATAATTTCAGGGTTGGTCCCGTAGTAAAAGTTGTTCATTGTTCATAATAAATAAAATAAAATCCGTTTATTTCGAGTAACAAGACTCATATACCTACACACATACATAAAATAACATAAAATAAAATAGAACAGACAGGATAATAAGCACAGACAAATACGCACACTCACGAGGCCACAATATGTCTGCTACAGCATTGCTGGATGTAAGGGCAATCCAGTCTGTTAGCAATCATCGCCAGGACGGTGTTGGTGAGTACAATGACCCCTTTTAAGGTTTCGGGTATATATTCAATTACCCTGTATATACCTATTTTATTTTATTTGCTTTTCTCAAAAGGACCAACATAGGTTTATAGTAACAAAGTTAAAATTGTAACAATTTATCCTTTGTAAGAGCTAGAGTCTATACTGGGTCGAGACCTGTGTGACAGATCTTCAGGCTCACACCCTCAAAATTTAATTAAGATTGCACTCACTTACTACGAAGAAACAGTAATTTAATTTAAAAGTAAATAATAAACCTTTAATTAATTAAGGTAAGTTTCAATCGAAGACATCCATCAGTTTCTAAGAAAACTTCAACTACACCGTGAATTTTAATCCGTTGTAAATCTTTCAGGGGGTGAATGTACTCATGAATATGAACAACTTTTATTGAGGGACATAGTACGAAATGTGAAAAAAAAAACAACTGATCCATACAATTTGATCGTAATGTAGTACATTATTATATGGATCAGCTGTTTTTTTTTTCACATTTCATTCACCCCCTGAAAGATTTGCAACGGATTAAAATTCAGGTTGTATATCTGACGACCCTGCATACCTATCTCTTTTGTTAACTGTACTAAGTACAGAAATAATTGAATTATCTATGTCTGTAATGTTGTTATAATCAGCTGTTACACATTAGGAGTAGCCATAAACCAAGTGATGAGAGGATTGAAAATCTTACATAATTAAACAACGTAAGCATAATATTAAATATTACCTTTATAATAAATTGTAGTTTGATGAAGTTTCAGGGCTTCAGTATTAATAACTTAATTAATATTCCCGTCATGGACTACTTGAATGTAATTTTAAACAAAATTAACCTAATACATGTAAGACAGTTTAATTTTATTTTGCACGGAATATTGTTTCATCATGCATAATTATGTTGCATTATGAATTCAGTAGTGCACTCAGTTTCCTAGGTGTACGGCCGCTGCGCGCGCGCCCGTTCACTTGGGCGCTCCAAGGCCTCTCAAAGGCGTGCATTCGTGTTTACATTACTGCATTTTGCGCCTACGATGTGCCACTCGACCTCAATGACAACAATCGACCACCGTTCCAATAGCCCCCCTTTTTGTTTTTTTAATGTTACACAACAACATCACGCCTGTAATCTTCGAAAGGTTAGGCAGAGGTATAGTACACCCACATTTCTAAGTCCCATGTATTTGGGGACGAATTTTATAAACTACACTTTTAAAATAAGGAAGAATACATGATTCCGTTTTGAGACATGAAATAATATCTGCGAAAAGTCTATTTCATTTCAACTATGACTTCGTCAAAATATAGCTTATTTTCTTTAAAATTGTTACACTCATACGGGGGAAACGCTAGCTCGAGGCGTTTCGCGGCAAATCCATTCTGGGAGATACCAGCCACAATTCTAAATAAAATATCACCGGCGAGAGCACATCCCGCAGCCTCTGCATTTCTACAATATTTACCGGCGAGCCATGCATCAATGTAACTTGGCTTCCCAGGTACCGCATTACCTGCACAGCGCTCAACTTCCAAACAAAACACATTAAATTAAACGAAATAACACCGTTTAATATTTAAGACCACCCCGACTGCCTCGTCGTCTAGTGGCAAAACGGTACTGCTGAGCTGAAGGTCTTCAGGTTCGATTCGCAGGTCGGGCAGTGTTATTGGGTTTTCCTATCGGGAATTTCTCAGTAGCAGCCTCGGAGTCTAGATGTGCCCGGTTGATGGCAATAGGCTCGCCCCCTATTACATGGCCTTAGTCTTAAGCAAAACTGGCGAAATGTGGATGTACTAATTAATACACCTCTGCCTATTCCTTAGGGGATTACAAGCGTGATGTTACGTATGTATGTAGGTATAAAATGGTCGCGTTAACCCACAAATGTCGCGTCAGGGCTTTAACGATACTTCGCTTGATCTTCGTATAATACAAACTCTATTATACAAGAAAATCATAAAAAATAAACCCACTGACGGATATTACACATACATTTTTCATCGCAAAGATCAGCATGGAACTTAAAGGTTTTCGTATAAGCGAAAATAATGCGGGTGTCGTAAAACCCCGGGCTCCAGTCGCGGGAAGCGGGTGGAAGGTGACTGGTTGAAATGCGCTGAGAAATACGCCACGTCAGGGGAGTAACGCTAACTTACTAGTGTAGTACCAGCTATACTGCTTCTTGGATTTTTAGGGACTACTCACAGCTCAATTCAGCTTTTGTCCATAGAAAACAAAGATTTTGTATCGCATGCGTTCAGACGCGGAAAGTTAAACGGCGGACGGAAATTTGCGTTTTCTTTAGCCAAAATTAGCTGAATAAGTGTAGTTAGTCCCTTAAGGAGACTTTCCCCACTGCATGCATACAAACATAGTCAATAAGCAAATTTTGTATATGGAATAAGAGCACTAATATCCAAGCTTTGTCAGTTTTCCATCAAATAAATAAGTCTCAAAATAGGTAATATTATACATACGTAATTCAAAGTCTCGTTTTAAAAATCGTTATCATTTGGAAACTATGTTTTTTTGAAATAATTTTGATCTTGAGCATATCGTCGAATATTTAGTGACGAAAACCATTAGAATCCTTTTTATCTCTGCACTTGATAGAACATAAAAACCATGGAGAAGTTATTTGGTTCTTCTCCATTGTTTTTAGAGATCCACTGGCTTTGCTCACATCTTCAGCTTAACCTCACCAAGTACGCATACCTCATCAAGTCCATACCCAAACTGTCATAGAATCCTCCAAGTTGCATGTAACAATCTGTAGAAGACAGCATTACGATTCAAACAAGTCCCATAACGAACCAGACCACCTATAACTTCCATGTTGAGCTAGCCAAAGAACCACGACAGTTAATAACTACACGAAGTGCCCCCTCCTGTCCTAAGGCTTCAGTTCCTGGTTCTCGTTATACGCGAGATGGACAGACTGGTTGCCTTATAAGGCAGTTTGTAGCGTGCGAACATTTGACGACGACGTACGAATAGTGAATTGATTACTACACGATGGCTGTAAAGCTGCGTCTACGCTAGGAGAGCCGAGCACGAGCCGAACACAATTCGTCTAGTGTGGACCGATTTACAAGCCTCGAACGAGCGTGCTGCGAGCATTTCGTTGGTGCTCGACTGCGTTCCGCCTGTTGTCGGTTTTTTGACGAACACAAAGGGATTTGCTTCGCGCTCGAGGACAGTGATCGTTGTAGGTTCGTTGAAAGTCCACGCTTGGGCTTCGCTTGTGCTCGGTTCGTCTAGCGTAGACCCGCCTTTAGATAGCTGGTTGGTTAAAGTTGCAGATTTGTTGCAAGGTTAACGTAATATTAAAAAGAAAATAGAAATATTGTATAGATTTAAGTAACTGTTGTTTTTTTTTCTGTTTTAAAATTTTACCAAAAGTTTATTACTTCGTGCATGCTGTGGTCCCTTATAAGTTATGGAGTACACCTGCTACCTTTACACATACTACCTTTTCTTGGCTATTAATCATTTGTATGTCATGAATTCATGATTTAAATATATAAGTACCTACATATCATTTCTCAGCAACAGCCTTGGAGTCTGGATTTGTGCCCGGGTGATGCCAATAGGTTCGCCCCCTTTTAAACATAACTGGCAAAAAGTTGGTGTACTAATGGGTATTGGGTACACCTCTGCCTAACCCATTGGGAATTACAGGCGTGATGTTATGTGTGTTTTTTAGAGGAGATATTAAATAAAGAAATAAAATAAAACATTAGAATAATGTTAAATGTAAAGTGAACATGTCACAAAAAATGTCCTAGTGTACTAGATTTACAAAATGTATTTCCATTTCAAGGATATAAGAATGAACCATGCTTTTCCCTTGACGTCCAATGTTTGCAGATAATACAATTGTCCCACTCCAATTTATTCCAAAGCGCCGAACTCAATAGAGCTGTTCCCTTTCCCATTACGTTCCCGGCTATCAAGATGTCGACAACTCATACTTTATGTGCTATTGTCATCTCTAAATCCAATATGTTATTGCCACACCTGAATTCTGACTAGTCTATCGCATATTCAAACTCGTTGTGATGGCCCAGTGGTGGAGGCGCTTGCCTCTCATGCACAAGGTTGTGGGTTCGCAATCGGGCACGGGCAAGTACAGTAGCGTTAGTTAAAGTCAAAGTCAAATCATTTATTTAATTAGGTTCTTTTGAACGTAATAACGCAACTTTCGTCGTAAGTTTAACCAAAGTGTCAATCGATTTGCTTTGTAGATTGCTACTCCACTTATGACCGCTACTGTACCAATGTGACTTTTTCCATTTCATACTTTCTATATTTATCATGGACATTAATGACATCGAAGGAAAACATCGTGAGGAAACCTGGACTTATAATTAATAAGTCTGAATTCGCCAATCGACCTTGAGCAACCGTGGTGATCAATGCTCGTGCCTTCTCCGTACGAGAAGAGGTCTTTGCAATGCAGTGAGACACTAATAGGCTGGTATTATTAGAGTACACCTCTGCCTAACCCTTCGGGGATTACAGGCGTGATGTTATGACTGTTATTTCAAATTGGTATATCGCGTATTCCTAGTTTCTTAACACATAGTTCCAGAGATACGTGAGCCAAGTTTAAATCCATCTTAAAACGGTTTAATATGTAAAATTGTATCAAAATTCTCTCCTACAGTCGGAGACACGATTATACAGTAAGGAAGGAGTTCTCATGCAAAAGTACAGTGTTCAGATGTCCGGACTAAGTAATTTATCTCGCTGCTACCCCCACTACTTCACGTGTGAGAAGTGTTACTTGGAAAACATACGGGTTATTAGGAATGGGACGGTTTTATGCATGATGCACCAAGCTTTAAGAAATGTACATAAAACATCCTAACTAATGTTATAAATGCGAAAGTAACTCTGTCTATCTGTCTGTCTTTTCTTCACGCCTAAACTACGGAACCGATTTGAGTGAAATTTGATACAGGGTAGGTAAGTGTGAACCCCAACAAAGGACATAGGCTACTTTTTATTCGACTTCGACTTCGACTTCGTCTGCGTCCGCGATAACCGACATATACGCGGACGAAGTCGCGGGCAAAAGCTAGTACTGAATATATGTCCTTAAAGGAAAATCGTCTCTGCAAAAAAATAAAAAAAAGGAATAAAAAAATTGCATCTGTATTTCCGGACGCATTCAACCCTAATCTCTTTAAAGTTAGGGTGAACAGGTTTCTTCTGGGTAAGGTCTCCATCGTCTACTTTGTCTCTGTCACCTCTGGCCTAGACTAGAGTCAAGAGTAAACCCATCTCAAAATAAACAAAAGCAGTTTTTAAGATAGATAAGATAATTCTCTATTGATATAATAAATTATATCAATAGAGCTCCCTTGCCCCACACTGGGATACCCTATGTTTAGGTCCAACCTCTTCTGCCACATTACAAGAATGTCTGAAATTTATTTATCTTAGGGCTAATTTTACAATCGTCGAAAATATGGCGGTTTGACAGCTTCTGTATAAAAAATATTTCAAACTGCCATATTAATTTGTTCTTTAGATAAAAGTTATCTGACCATTGAACAATCAGCCCTTAGTTATTTGTTTTTATCTTTTTGTTTTCTATTTTTATTTATACTTATCTTTTCTTTTTCTATTCTTATTTATAAGTATATTTACCAGTTGTAGCGATAATAAAGTTAGTAAACAGTTTTTGGTACCTCATTAATGCTACACGTGCCGCCATGTTGCGTAAGTCAGATCCTTGTACAGATAACGATAATTTCAATACATTTAAAACCGTCTGTTCTTTTTTCAAACTCATTGTCAAAGAGGTTGCCAAGTTTTGTTGGAATAAAAACTATAGTTGCGCACTGTCTTCAGTCGCGGTAAATAGCAGTATTTGATTTATGAACTATGTGTTTTGATATATGTTTTCGTTGCCGGTGGTAAATTCAAGGAAGCAGGGTCAGTGAAATGATAATTTATTGTGTCTAGATTTTATTTATTGGCTAGATTCGGGTTAGGATTTAAATCTATTTCAAAACCTTTCACCGGATGCTTTTGATTGTGAATTATTAGACTAAGTGGCTTTTGTTTGTTAGGGTTGCAGATATGTTTTTCATCCGCGTTAAATTACGTCTTCGATTACTGCTCCGCTCCAGTGCGTCATGGCGCGATGTTATGTACCTTATACTATTCCTCATAAATCTGGCTATCATATACAAAAATATTTTTTCTAATCAGACTGGTAGTAACTGATATTAGAGCATCGAAACAAACAAACAAAAAAACTCTTCAACTTTATCATGTAAGTATAGATTTTGTATGACCCGTCTAAAGTCAGCATGCTCTGTTGAATTATTCATAAAATATTTATCTTGATCTTGTTCATTTAGAATTTATTTTTAAATCATTTCCATTCTATTTATTTTTATTTAAACTTTATGTAACAAGAAAAGAACAATACCAATTTATTTATTCTCTACCAGTCAACCAAAGGTGGTGAAAAGATGATGCAAATAATTTTACGAGATTAACACAACTATTTTAACAATTTTTTTTAACAATTATTTTATTTTAATAATTTTTTTAACACATTCATACATATATAAACTCACGCCTTTTTCACATGGGGGTAGGCCGAAACCACAGAACGCCACCTGCTACGATCCTTACATACTCCTTTCGCCTCATCTGTCGCCAATCATCAATCTCTTCTATCATCAATTTTTTTAACTATTTTATTTTTCTCAATAAAAGCAAAGGCGGTCATAGAAAACGTTTAACTAAAGATCTTTCTGGCCGGACCCGTACAAACCGCAATACTGTATGTTTCCACTGAAGGTGGAGTTTTCAGCGGTAGCGCTCGTAAATCAGGCGAGGTTGAACCGAACGATATTAATGTACGGACGAGACCACCTTCGGCAAATACGTTTTATTGGGCGAAATGCGCCAGTTGCCACGCCAACGGATACGTGCCTCTCATTTTAGCTTTGTTTTGTATCGAGCCAAATATTGGGATTTGATTGGAAATTATGGCCGATTAATTTGTCACGGGAACATTTGTTTTTATACATACATACATAAACTCAGTCTAAACCACAGAACGCCATCTGCTACGATCTTTACATACTTCTTTCGCCTCATCTACGTTCATACATCTCGTCATAGAAGCACAGACCTGACCTTTCTGAAGAACCTCACCAATAAGGTCAGTGTAGGTCTTCCTAGTGCGACCTCTCCCTGCGTTGCCACTCACCTCTGCCATATAAATACCTTCCCCTTCCCTATTTTTATATCCCTTTTTAACTATCATTACAGGCTTTAACCTAATGCGACAGCTGTGTAGTTATCAACTAATACGTGTAATATAATAACCATAACATCACGCCTGTAATCCCCGAAGGGTTAGGCAGAGATGTACCCATTATGTACACCCACATTTATGTCCCATGTAATAGGGGGCGAGCCTATTGCCATCAACCGGGCACAAATCCAGACTCCGAGGCTGCTACTGAGAAATTCCTAATAGAAAAACCAAATGACACTTTGCCCGACCCTGGAATCGAACCCAAGACCTCATGCTTAGCAATTGCGCTTTGCGATCAACGAGGCAGTCATATCAGTCACAGGCTCAAAACAATCACATCGTTTAATAACTACGGTCTATTTATAGTCTAAAGGAGTCTATAGTCTATGGGTTCAATGACTTCAGTAAAGATTCCTAAATTGGGTGCCGTATCATTTGCAGCCAGACGCAGACATCATGAACACATGTTTGTCTATATCTAGGCCGGTACTTAGCTGTAAGGAGATACAGCTTTCAATCACGCTATCTTCGAAATAGGTTACTTTACAGGTCCTTACTCCTGGAACCAATGTACATATCTAAATATTGTGAAGAGGTAATATTGTTTGTTTGTAAGACAAGCTATACTATTGGCGACAGACATTTTAATATGGTAGTTCTTCTTATTACTTAATTTATTTAAACTTTATGCAAAAAAGTACCAAGGCGGACTCAATGCCTTAAGCATTCTCTAACAGTTAACTAAAGGTGGTGCAAATATAACATAGTAGGTGCAAGTTATAGTACGAGCGTAAAACAACAAAGTTAGAGATTTAAAAAAATAAAAAACCTAGTACTTACTAAATACATAAACAAAATGAAGTGTACACAAGTTGTACAAAATTATTAAAATTCTACATAAGTACTTACTATAAAAATACCATATTTATACATATTTATAAAACAACTACCTCAATCGAACAACCTTTTTATTATTATTTTCTGTCATCTGTGTAAATAATCATCTTTCTCTTCTTTCTAGCTTCTTTTTAATGCTATTCCCAAAAACAATTTTGTAAATTTTTGTCTGTTTATTCCGACAAATTTCTGAAATGGCTGGATAGATTTGGACGGGACTTTCAATAGTAGATAACTGATGTTATAAGGAGTAACGTAGGCTTATATTCTAGAAAAAAAAATTAATGTTTCACACACGAAAATGATTAAAAAACCGCACATAGCCGACATTTACACGTACAGAGACGCAGGCGTAAGCTAGTCGAAAATATAATCCGGGGTAATTAGCACCCGGTTTAAGTTTCTATTATAATCAATAGTTTCAGTTGATTATTGTGCGGGTTTGCCGAATTGTGGTTACTGCTTACGTCCAATTACGTGACCGTACAAAATGTTTTGGGTAGATCTGTAATGAGTTAAATAGATTTCGGTTTACAAGCACAGCTTGTAAGGTAATCCTCTTTATGATGGTGCAAAATATTTGCCTGGTATTATACGCACCACGAAAGATGAGACTTGATGACCACACTAACTTTATTATTTCGTAATAAATATTGCAATAAAGAATTAGTTAAGAATTTTAATCTAAATATCATCGAAATATCCCTGAATAGATACACAAATTATGGATAACTATTTCGTACATCTATACCTGCGCAAGGTCGCCATTACTGACGCTTGTCAAGTCTCATCTTTCGTGGCGCGTATGTCTTAAAACGTCAAATTAATTATGAGTCCAAGAAAAAGTTTTTTATGCAGTCTTGAAGGCGACATGCTGGCCATCATTTTGGTGTCATCGCTGTTCCAAATTTGAATTTACGATCATTTCAAAAGTTGAGAAGTTTGGATTTGTAGTTACAATGTCTGTGGTTTATTTCCATTCCTTATTTAAAATTTTCGGGTAACGTATTCTATTCTATAATCTCCATAAAAGAAAAGACCCAGTAATTTAAATCAATGTTTGCCTTCTCTGTAAGTATGAGAAAAGTTCTTTTCCTGCAGTGGGGCCATAATAGGCTGGTATTATTATTTATTATAATTATATACCTGAAAATAATTAGGTTTCCAAAATTCCAGTCTAATATTTCTTTGCTCTGAATTTTCCTCGCTAAATGCCTTTGTGTAAAGTTCCGAAACTACTGAATAGCAGTAGTAATTTGATCTGCGAGGGAACTGCTATAGAAAATCTTAGTACCTACTTGAAAACAAGAAGTATATTACGCCTCTCTTAGATGAGAGATGCTTTTAAGATATCTCTTTGTTTAGAATTCTTAGTCCTTTAACTTTTGTCTTTAAACTACCTTCTGCCTGTGACTTTGTTCGCGTCAAAGTTGGTATTTTATCCCACGGGAACCATACATTCTTTTCGGGATAAAAGTAACCTATGTGTTATTCTAAACTATATTCTATCTCTGTGCTAAATTTCATTCAGATGCGTTCAGCCGTTCAACTTTCGCATTTACAATAGTAAGATGACAGACATGATGGTATAAAATAGATTTTATGATATTTATTTTTACTTTTTTATATTTTTTGTGCCTTGTTTTTTTAGAAAATGTGGCGGCTGTGGTCCATCCACCTAGTTCTCCGTCATGTATCAAGTGACGGCCTGGGTATAGACCCCTAAAATAAAGATAAAAAGAAGTTTCTTGCTCGTTATTCTCCATAGAATCCTACTGTTTAGAATGAGCAACTTCAACAAGCTTTAAATTTCTGACTGACTAACACCTTGACAATTCAAAAGTGCCTCTAAATGGTTTATTTGAAAGAAAAGGTTTTGAGTTTGAATTTAAAATAAAAATATTTCAAACTCAAACTCGGTATATTTATATGAAACTAGCTTTTGCCGGCGACTTCGACCGCGTAAATGTCAGACCCCGTTTGAATTTTGGAAAATTTGTTCATCTATCTCCCTACCAAACATCTTCATAAGTTCATACATCAAGCGGTTTTCGATTTTTCATGATGAGTGTAGGTATGACCTTTCACTTTTATATAAATATTTAGATAGATTACATTAAATTAAGGGGAAAACTTTAAAGGTTTACCTTTAAAGTTTTCCCCTTAATTTTCCAACGTCTACAAGCCAATACAAATCAGATTTCCCTGAAGGTGTAAAATTCTGTCCATCCACCTGACATAACGCCTTATGACACAAATCCTATTCTTGGTTTAATACATCCGCCTGTATAAATAAGTTAGTACGAGATTAAAGTGTCGAAAACTGTTGATAATAAGATCGGCCGCAGGTGTTGAGTAATTGGTGAACGCTCGAATATGACAGGCGCGCGTTCTACGCCAGATTGGTTCGGACAGGCGCTGTAGCCAATGGGGGTCGGGCTGGATTTTGTTTTGACTTTTCGTTTTTAGTTCGTATGTGTGTTGTTTCTGTTTGATGTGTTGGGTAGGCATCGGAAGCCTTTCTTTTTGAAAAAATGATGCCTCATACTAGACATTTCTGTTGTATCGTGAGTGTTTTTACAAATATATAGACTCACTTACATAAATTCAGAACGCACAATAGTAATCATGGCAGGTATACAAATGTTTGTTCCGCACGGAAATCGAACCCAGCAGGTAATAGTTCAGCCATTGCACTAATCGTGTTATCAAAGAAGTGAAAAGTGTTGTGTTTTTTTTTGTAATTTTGCAAAGGTTCGTAAGTTAACATCATTACAGAAGGTATCAGTAATAAACTTTTGGCACCTTTCATGTCTGCTACAGAATTACAAAACGTATATAAAATCGTAATCTGATTCACCTACATAATATATCAGTATGTACAGTACACTGACTAGTAAAAGTATAAATAATCCAATGTGTCACCCAAAACTTGGCACAGAACCCACCATTCACTCAGGCACTCAGAATAGTACTCGTCAATAGTGCACATAACGAACTGGTACACAAAAATATGTAACAACACATCAATAACATCTAACCCTCTTACGCCGCGCGGGTACATTTTACCCCACCTCCCAAGATTTGTACCCGACATACATAAATACATCCGAACGTGTGCACACCGCTTGTATTGTATAGGAAACGTGTAAATTGTTTACCGATATCAGGGAAGCGATATGTTCGCGCCGACACTGCGAGTGAGTCGGGCAAACACGACGAGTGTGCCGCTACAAGAGCCTCGGCCCATTTTACAAGAGCTTCCCCACACCTACATGCATACGACGCGCGTATTAAACTGAATTTTAAGTGTTAACGCATTATGGAATTTTAGATGCAATTGAAAATGGGTACAAAGTTTGATCGTTGAGAAATATAATTAGATTTAACATTGATGGATATGTTTACGAATAACAAATGGTTGTTATTTTATAAGTGAAATATTTGAAGCATTTTCAATTCAGTTTTCATTTTTTTTTCGTGTGTATTTAAAACAATATTTCACAGTAGACTGTCAACACAAAATATCGTTGACAGATGAGAAAACGCTTCAATGGAGCTTGTTGTTTACGCTGAACCAATTCTTCACCGTAACGTAATTTAAAAACAAATATTTCTAATATTACGATACGATACTGTCAGCTTGTATTTCGATATTTTATCTACATGACTTAACTTTACGGAAATGAATTACACGGTAGCCGAGTTCTAGTCGACATCAAAATAAAATTATTCGACGATGACTTATTGATGGCTGAGTTAAACGAGCTATATGATAAGTTATTCCCGGGCAAGGCTGTGTCGCGTAATTTCGCCGGGCGAGGGTAGCGCAAAATGTCTACGTTAAATATTACGTCACGATTCAATTTGCGGCGAGCGGAGCGTGGGGCGGACGCGGTAGCGTGTTTGCTTAGTGATCGACGAGCGTGATGCTTTCTCGTTTGCACTGTGTGCACTGAAAGGGTTCAATGCATGGGATATTTTTACGTAATACACCACCACCCACTACGGTAGTGTCGTAAAATACCAATATTAGTTAAACGAGTATTAACGTTTAATGGGTCCCATTAACCACGAAGTAGGCTATATTTTCAGCTAAATACTAAGCTGATTTCAATGAAAATCCAATTGAGCTTTTTTATTAATTTCCGTATGACACGCGAACCAGTGATGTACCTACTTTGTTCAATGATACGATAAAAAATTAATGAACGTTACAAACGCGCTCCATATTGAATGTATAATACGTTCATGACGAGATTACATAACATACCTCAGATTAACCCAATAAAGAACAAAGTCAGGAGTACGTAAGAAGGTTGCGCTATGCAAAATAAAAATGTCTCCACGAATCATCTCCGACGCTGTAGCAATTTACGTCACTGTTAGACTTTTCACATCACCTTTCTCCCTCGCACCAGTGGTTAATGCCACATTTACGTTCCAAAATATATCTCACCCCTTTCCAACCCCGGTTGAATTAAGCAAGTTTATAGTTCAATTTAAAATTTTGATATGAACTACGTAATAACTCGCAAGTATCGAGTTCTCGTGTTTATATGATTCATAATTTAGTGGCAGTGGTGTCTTATGTGGTGAACTTACAGTTATACTTTATTAGATTTCACTGTATATAAGGAAATTCTTTTAAAAGGTGTTTCATTTTTTATGGACAGTGTACAAGTTCTCGCAGAAGCGTCCTTGGCAACTTAAAAGTTATAAAACTGACGAAACTACTTGTCTCTCGCACACTTTCCACTTTGTAGTAAAAGTATTAATTTTAAGAAAATATTTTAATAGCAAATGAAAATTGTCTCGAGTTGAGCGTATTTCCGCTTTATAAGGTTTCAATTCAAAAGCTGTCTTATCAGATATACAAGAGTATGAAGCTACACATGAATACGAATGCCACGATAAATCCGAATGATTTTACAGTTACCAAGCGGAAATGTAAACATATCGACAGATATACGATGCTTTCAATATGATGTACAGAGAAACTCTCCTTCTATGTTAGGTTAGGTTAGCATACTTCGCAAAAAGTTATTACTGGCGGTACCCAAACTGAGTTTGCTCAAGTCCTTTACGGATATGGGCTCTTCTGCCGACGAAGGATTTGCGGATAATTACGCGCTTCTTATTAAGCCGTCTGCAAATACTTTTGGGATGGGTAATTTTGTCCCTCGCTCACATTTTGGGGTTAACTATTTTTCTTTAGTTTATTCGAGCCGGATCGTGTGGCCTTTTTATTAATGGGTTATTTTTGTTCGTTATATATATTTTATCGAATATAATGAGACATTAATGGATTGAATGTTCATATGAATATTTTATAATAATTTTATGATTATATTATAAGTAATACAAGAAAAACAAGTTTATGTACTACGTTTAAGCGTGTAAGGTCATTGCTCTTACGCAAAATAAATGGGTGTCAGGTGGCTCAAAGTTTAGATCGCAAATAGAGTTGTTTCAGCCCCATATTGTCATTCCCACGAAATACCAAAAAACACGAAGTAATTTCCCGAATGATGTAAAAGAAAAACAAGCAATCTCTTTATATAGGTAAAGAGTACAGAGATACTTTCAGTTCGGAACTCTGCCACCCTGCGCGGTATAAATCTCAATTTACATAATATATTTTTGCGCCAGTTTAAAGGTGTCCGTTGTGCGGCTTGGAAGGTACATGAAAAACCGCCTATCCTGCATCAGCCTCGTTTGTCATTCACCTCCGCAACCACATTTAATTTTCGACGCCCCGCGGGTCTCAGCCCTTCTCACACTTGGGGCTCGCAACGTCGAAATATGAAAAGTATTTCGTGTCGATGAATTGAAACAATGTTATTTTGTTGCTTGATTTTTTTCCCTTGTGGGTTAATTAGACCATGCGCGCGTGGGGAAGGTTGGATTTGTTTACGCTTTTTGAAATGGGTATTGTCTAAATACCTATTTTATTACACATTTTGATAGTGGAATGAATTTGATTGGAATGATTAGATGTTGACGGTGGTCTAGTGGTGGCAAAGCGCGACTGCTAAGCATGAGGTCTCGAGTTCGATTTCAAGGTCGAGCAAAGTGTTTTTGGGTTTTTTCATCAAGAACTTCTTAGTATCAGCCTCGGAGTCTGGATTTGTGCCCGGTTGATGGCAATAGGCTCGCCCCCTATTACATAGGACTTAAACATAACTGACGAAATGTGGGTGCAATGACTACACCTCTGCCTTACCCTTCGGGGATTATAAAAGTGATGTTATTTTGATAGGAGTATAGTCATTATAATTCGCTATGGCATTATCGGTGTTATCAACGCGAAAATATAAGTCGTCTGTCAGTTAACATCTCGTAACTTAATCTCTTATTACCATACCATTCAGTAAAGTTTAAGTATTATTTACCAGCTTTTATTTTTATTATATTTAAAAATGTCGTCTTACTCGATGATATCTTTCTGCTATAAAAATACCTTTTGTTAACCGTCTTTCTCATCCTCCTCAACCATCTAAGCATACTTTTTTCAATCTTTGTTACTACATCTTCTTCTTCTTCTTCTTCAGCCGTTAATTCATTGCCCAAAAATATACTTCCAAGAAGCCCACTCTATGTTGCCAGTGACGAACTTGAACCTTACAAGGTAACCTTCAACTTCTCACTAAACAGTTGATGGTCTTAATAAAATTGGTCTCTGAATTTATAATGTCAATAAAGTTAGTTGTGACGAACGAACACCGCCTTATTTGGACACAGGGACTTATAACGGTGTCTAACATGTAATTAAAAACTTTTTATTGATATTCTAACTAGTTTCTTTTGGAGTTTCGTAGTTGTAGGTGTGTTATGGGCAAATGGGCCTTTAAAGTTGGAGCTGGTGTTATGAAAGCCATTATTGTTAGGACAGTGTGTGACTTCCCATGATTGGTCGACGGTTCCTCAACATTTCGATTTTGTCACCCAACGTGTCAATGAAATTGATTTTAAACCCTCCCTATTAAAATGACATAAAAAAAAATAAAACAGTATATGTAAAAAAACATAAATAATTATTGTCAATGAAATAAGCTAAACGATAACTTCATATAATATGCCAAATAGCCGCATATATTAATGACGTTTTTTTCATACAATTACTAGCTTTATTACCCCCGTAAAAAGCTATTTTACCCCCGCAGGGGTAATTCTAATTACCCACGGTACAGTTTCGGAACCCATGGTCTAATGAAAGGTATCTGGAAAATACTGTCCCTACCTACCGATTTGTGCACTTTATAGAGTAGCTTAGTAATCCGCCCAAAGATGGACGATCAGCTATACAGTATCACGAACTTAAAGCAAAAGATATAGCAACAATACTTTTTGAAACATAAACTGTGATGTAAAGAATAACTTCGTTATCGCGTCTTTTTGCAAAACAAAATTTTAGTACCAACCACAAATAAAATATCGAACGTCTAAGAAAAATATACCGTGAAAGATTTCGAAAGAAAATACAACTTATTGATACGACGACGCTCTGTTGACTGACATATTTATACATTTTCATATCGCCGGCTGATGGAATTGCCGCCAGCCGTGAGATACGGAGTCGCGCTTATACCTATCAAGTTATTTCTGCCTCAGATTGGCTCACTAAACAAACGACACGTTTTACTGCCTCTATACAGGATTCAGACATTGACACCGCGGACTGCCATCCACTTTATAACAAGACGTTGAAGCTTTATACTCGTCGTCTACCCATTTTATCATCGGATCTCCATCTGTGATTGGCATCGCCATGCGTCGCCGAGACGGACGTACCGTGCCATCCGACGCTTCTACTGTTGGGAAAGTCACCCTTGTTATAAAAAGCTTATCACGAATCCACCCGGCATAGTTACTGAACAAAATTGGATCCGATAAAAAGTTTCTGCCATTTTTTTGTGACTCGTAAAAAGATATCGCAAGCGTTCGCCTCGGGCGAATGTCATTGAATTTTCAACAACGATTTCAGAAGATTGTTGTAGCGTCTCGAGGGTGGCCGTGACGCAATACATTCACCCTGACTTAGGTGCGGACCCTTGTACCAACTAATTCTTACGGGTATTATGCGCTAACGCTCCATCCGACCCCACGATAAATCGACGTCTACATCACTCACCCAAAATTATCTACGCAACAAAAAGCCCAAACAAAAAGTCGTAAGAATGCGTAATGACATTATTTTATTAGCCGTAATTCTACCAAAGAGGCTGAGAGCAAACCGCAGAGGTCCGTCGGAAAAAATGAAAGATAAAAATTATCTCGAATGTTGCGGATTTAGTGAACGAGGTGAATGACACCGGTTATAACACATCGTATAATAATAATTACTGGAGATCGTAATACGACCAGTGACGCCAACTGCCCAATTCCCGGCGAGAGAATGGTGAATAAAAAATCAAGATTGATGTCCATCGGTCCCGTTCCGTCTATTATCATAAGTTAGGAAAGTGATTTCGGATGATATATAGTCAGTTTATTTTAGACATATTGTTAGTGTTACGTAAAGCTTCGCGGAAGACAGCAGTAATTTGCTAATGGAGATTCGAGGAGGCGCATAAGTTATGGAAATTTGCAATTCGAAAGGAGCTCCCGACCTCTTTTATTTCATAAGTAATATTGCTGCAATCGCGACGCGGGAACAACATTCGCGTAGGGCTGTCGCGGACTAGTTACGACTTCTTGGAGTTCCAATTGTTCTTCGACGTTGATTTGTCAAGCATTCATGTTTGTCAGCGAGCAGAAGTTGCCAGAATGCCGCTGTGCCAAGTTTTGTGAGCTGGTTCATTATGTTTCAACCAAATTCATTTCATTTTTAAACGAATGAGTTCATGGCTTTCCTTTGGATTTAGTTAACGGTTAATATGTTATGAGATTTTCTGTCGTATTCAGAAAACAAGTATTTTTTATGGATTATTTCTTCTTTTGTCATGATTTTTATTATCATCATCAAAGACCCTATAAGTTTTGGTGTTGATGACCCCACCTTATAAGATTCTACTTCGGTTATTTTTTTTATAGGCTCGCCGCTATACATGGGACTTAAACCTAACTGGCGAAATGTGGGTGTACCAATGGCTAACCCTTCGGAGATTACAGGCGTGATGATGTTATGTACCTAATTTATTTGAAAAAAGAAAAACCAACATTGTAGTTCTTGTTACCCGATATATTTTAGGTAAATTTTTTCAAAGTGTCGTTTAAAATCCTGTCTTTTAAAAATACGGTTTCTAATACCTTCAGAATCTTTCATTGTTCTAAACATTTTTCCTGAAAGCACGCTCCGCAACCCTATCGCTTCCTCGGAGCCGCTGAAGTCTGTCCGTCGCTTTGTCTCCAAGGGATTTCGTCGGCATGTAACTTTATATTTCGATATTTTGTTATCTTAATTCACAAAAGCCTTTGAATTTCTATTTATGATGCTGTTATTGTACACTAGGCCCGTCCCCTGGCTTTGTTTGCGTTCGAGTATTTGCTAAATTATTCGCTAAATGTAAACGTGGTGCTGCATAAATATTAATGGTATTTTGTGTAAATCAGTTCGATTAAACATTGGTTTGTAATGGTTTGCATTTTTGGTGAAGGTATTGTTTGTTCATTTCGGATTTAATGTTAATTCCTGTGTTGGTATGCGTTTTGGAGCAACAAAGCCTTTTGAAAGGTATTTCAGCACGGAGGTATATTTAAAAACTGATCCACGGTAGACTAATTAGAATTGCTTTTCTTTACAATCTTTCTTTAAACACATACTAGCTTCTGATTGTTCGGTCATGTTGAGAGGATGAGTGAAAGACGATTAACAAAACAAAAGGTATTTATATGGCAGAGGTGAGTGTCACCGCAGGGAGGGGTCGCCCTAGAAAGACCTACACTGACCTTATTGGTGAGGTTCTTCAGAAAGGTCAGGTGCGGAGTACTCGTAACCGGCGTGCTTGTATGACGAGATGTATGAACGTAGATGAGGCGAAAGGAGTATGTAAGGATCGTTGCAGGTGGCGTTGTGTGGTTTCTGCCTAGCCCCATGGGAAAAAGGCGTGAGTTTATGTATGTATGTATGTAGCTTCTGCCCGCAACTTCGTCCGAGTGGTGTTTTTCACCCTCGTTCTTCTTCTTAGCGTGTTGATGGCAAATGATACTAAATAATATGATTTTGTTATTCTGTTTTGTTTAGCTTAGTATTCAACTACGACAACAATACGCGTTAAGTTACGTCTTTGGTTATTGCTCCGCTCCCGTATGTCGTAGCGTGATGTTATATAGCCTCTACTATTCCTCATGAATCTAGCAATCAAATGCAAAAAGAGTTTTCCAATCCAATTGATAGTTCCAGAGATAAGCACGTTTAAACAAACAAAGAAGCTCTTTAGCTTCATTATACGTATTATCTAGATGTTTCTTTACTTTAGAAAATAACAAATTATGCTCATTCTCATCGATATTGCTGTTACTTTATCGTCAGAGACTTTCAAAACACCACTTAACGTTCAAAACTAATAGATTTATAATTCTAACCTTTATCAATCATCCTCAAAGTCTAAATTGACAAAGCCCATGTAATACATCTCACAAGTCCATAACAAATAAATCGAACACACCAATAAACGTTATCAAATGTTGCTAAATCAATATACGCTGTGTATCGGTGGTACAAACAGATAACATAGTCTCGTGAGTGCGGGCACTAATGTTTGCGCTCTTGAGCTTAAAACGACCGTGAGACGGGGTACTGTTGTTTATTTTCACTTATGTTCAGTACTGGTCAGGACGGTAGCTGTTATGGGGAATATGAAAGACTATTTCGGGTTCGGTTTTTACCCAAATTATTGTTTTATGTTTACTTTTAACAAATTAAAGGTTTGCCAATAACTTCTGGGTACATCAGATCTTCATCAGAATCAGTCTCGGACTTATACAGTCGCCAATCACAGGCCAAGCAGTTTGTCTAGAAATAAGATCACACATAGAAAAATAATCAGTAGCTACTATAGACTCTAGAGACTAAAAAAAAACCGGTCAAAGTTCTTCTAAAACTAGGATTATTCAAGAATTTAAATTAAGAACACAATGGAAAATAATAATAACTACCTTAAAAATTAACTATGTTATTATCGTCTTTTTACTTAGTCTCTTAGTGTCGATATCTATATATTGAGTACTAATAACAATTAATTTTCTTGTTTCAGGTAAATACAACTGCATAATATCGAAGTGTAAGCGGTAAGCTCCAAAATTAAAGAAGTCGATTATTCCAGGGACATTGGGTCAAAATTACCCATATTGGTGTTTGTTTTTTTAAACATTTTTGTAGTTTGGGAAAATTTTAATTACAATCTAACAAATCTATTTTTCGTAAACGTAGGCGTGTGTGTGTATCTTTAGAATCGTTATTAGTTTCAAATTATTATATTGCTGTACTCATGGACACTCAGCTTTTACACAATCTTAAAACAATATTGCCTCTCCATTAGCCAAAGTACGTAATAAAAATTGATCATAATTCCTGTGTCTTAAAATTAATTCAATTCAACATAAAATCTCGGATCTACCGTAATTATGATAATAAAGTTACATAAAAAAAAGATTCAAGCTACAAAAAGGAAACACAAGTGATTTAACGAAATACTTTTATCTTTTTATCGTAAAGTAACGTCTTTATATGGCGCGATCTAAATGAAATTTATTTGCGATAACTTGTTTTATGTATTGTGGGGACGCGGCGACTTTGTATCAAGCTAAACACTGCTTTATATTACCGATTCGGTATCGTGAAACTTTCGCTAGTAGGCAATTTATTCTACTAGCTTCTGTTCGCGGCTTCGCCCGCGTAAAAAGTAACTTTCCGAAAATTAAGTTAAACTATTATCCACACACATTACCGGAATAAAAAGTATCCTATGTGTTAATACAAGAAATGGTCTATCTTTGTGCCAATTTACATTCATATCTGTTGAACGGTTTACGCGTAATTGAGTAACAAACATACAAACATCTAAACATCTTCACAACCTTTTACATTTTTAATATTAGTAGGATCCTTTTTTTTTACTATGTCGATGTTAATCATATTGAGTTGGCTGCGTTCAGGCATCAAAGCACGCAGGACACGGTATCCGAGAGGTTAATCACGTATTTTTAAAAACGTTCGCGTTTAAATCTCACTCTATCTGTCAAAAATTCCCCAATTTACCTGTATTTTTGACATTGATTGTAGCTGGGGTGAGATTGCGATTAAATTTTGACCGTTTTTAATTACGGAAATAATGCCTTCGGGCGTCCTATTGTTTGCTGTCCAGACTAGAATCTATACACAATAAATAAAGCTGAAGCGTTTCTTTAAACGTGATAATCTCTGGTCAATCGGATTGGAAAAAATATTTTTGTATATGATAACCATATTTCACAATGAATAGTATCCATACTAATATTATAAATGTGAAAGTAATTCTGTCCGTCTGTTACGCTTTCGCGACTAAACTACTGAACCGATTTTAATGAAATTTGGTACAGGCTGAGTTTGAATTCCAAGAAAGGACATAGGCTAGTTTTCATTCCGAGATTTGGTTTTATACTAAGTATTGACTACAATCTTGTCCAGTTCTCAATTGAGTTCAATATTCACTGTAAATGTTAGCAGACTACTGGAATATACAGTGGACACTGTGTCAATTTAAGGATAGGAAGGCAGGATTGGGGAATCGGTACACTTGGCGATAGTTCTGCGTGTGACAGGCGGCCTCAAAGCCGTGATTCATGGTACAAAACACTTGGCAACACTTGAAATACTTGGCCGGTTTATTTATTATTTAGATACTTATTCACTGGGTTTTTCAAAGCCTGTAGATGTTATCTAGTCTGATCAGTAGGGGTCGAAGCAGATTAGCTTCTTTTGGCATCGACGTTCGGCGAGTAATATGCGTACTTAGACACTTAATAACTTTGATGCCGCGTCCAAGTAATAAGTCCAAGTAATAGTCCGAGTAATATGCGGTTTTTTTACTTTTTAACTTCAACTAAATCTGACGACCCTGCATACCTATCTCTTTTGTTGATTGTACAGTAGCGGTCATAAGTGGAGTAGCAATTTACAAAGCAAATCGATTGACACTTTGGTTAAACTCACGACCTTTCAACGTGGTGTGCCAATTTTGAGGTGTACGTAGGTAGGTACTGTGTTATTACGTTCAAAAGTGCCTTATACCTATATAATGGCCTAATTAAATAAATTATTTGACTTTGAATATATCACTTATACACACAGATGTAGGTATGGTCTGTACCCCGTGTTCACAGCAATTTAAACTCTAGCATGCTACTGCACTTATGACCGCTACTGTACATAAAACTTCCTAGTTACATACATACCTACATGTTTTTTCTAACTTACCGAATCCACGAGTGGGCGGTTCATGGGAGCCCGAACCACCCGAACTCAGGATGTTATGACATAAAACAAATAAACTCTGTTCGTAGTTTAAAACGACTAGTCGTAAAAGTAACCACGTGTTTTGGTATCGTCGTGGGTTTCTCATCTCTCATCAAATATATTACAATTTTGATATTGAGTATTTTGTATTTCACTTGCTTCTGCTTTGATATTATTATGTTATCCTTCTTTCTTTATCGTGTGGGTAGTAAGGTCTTACGACCCCACACACCCCTAGTGTCAGAATTTTCTAAACCGCCTCAAGGGCCTCTGACATGGTTTGAGTGCAATGGGACAGTATAAGTCCAGGTTTCCTCACGATGTTTTCGTTCACCGATGTCAGTGATGTCCAAGATATATTTTTTTTTTTGGTATGAAAAGTAGCCTATATTCTATTCCAGACTATGATTTAATCTATGTGCCAAATTTAATCCAGATTCGTACAGCCGTTCTGGCGTTATTGAGTAACAAATATCTATCTAGACTTTCGCATTTGTAATACCAGCATAGTAATGTCCCACTGCAGGGCAAAGACCTCTTCTCTTACAGAGAAGGTACTAAAATTGATGTCCACGTGTGCTCAAGTCGGATTGGCGATTTCAGATTTATGCAAACGTTCTTAAAAATACGTAAATAGCTCCTCGGTTAAGTGTCCTGTGTGCTTTGATTCCTGCACGTGGCCGGCTCAATATAGATTACCATCGACATAGTAAGAAAAAGCATCCTAAAATTGTCACATAGATAGACCATTTCTTGGATTAAAACATAGGATACTTTTTATCCCGGTTGTTCCCTTTGGGATAATAGTTTAACTTACTTCATGGAAAGTTACTTTTTACGTGGGCGAAACCGGGGACAGAAGCTAGTTAAAGTATAATTCGTAAAGTGTCAAGACTATAATATATTTTGACAAGTATCGATAAGTTTTTTCGGTATCCCAACCACGTGGAGTACGCGTGGCCGGCCGCGTACTTCGGTAGCCGGGTGAGTGGCCTAGCCTGACCGTTAGCCGGCCCAAGACATCGCCGCTGGCGCCTGCGCTTATACCGAGAACCTGTTCTGTACGGATTAGTGTTATGTAGTATGATAGTGGATCGTTTCTTGTGACTGTACTGTGATTTATGGTCGATGGATTAACTTGGTTTTGATTGAAATGTTTTCTTTTGGATTTTGAATTGATTTATTTATTTTAAAGTGTGCTCTAAATATTTTCCATGCGGTTACTTTTTTTTCGATTTAAATTAATAAAAAAAAAAGTGGTATTTTTTGGTTGAGTTGGTTTGTGTAAAAAATGGGGAAAAATCCATCTCAATTTTTCTCTTGTTTTGAATCTAGATAATCCGGTAAACTTCGTACCACCAAGACGATCTTTTTCCTATTTTTTTTTAAACCTGGGGTGGCTTAAGAAAAAGAAAATTAGAAAAAGATCGCATTATGGCAAACCGACCAAAAAATAATTTATTCAAATTGGTCAAGCTATTTTCGAGATTTTGCAAGACTATCACACGGCAATTGTTTTTTAAATAAATATACATGCTAGATAGTTTATCTGCAAAGCAATTTGGTGCAACAGATCCTAAACCGCTGCCTCTTTTAACACACACCGCGATAGTTGGCCGTATTAGAAGAGGATAACAGCAGTACCCTGGATTATCCACTAGTCGAGTCGCGAGTGTACACTCCTTTGTAACGGTAATTACTATGGCTTTACTAGTGTGTTCGCAACTCAAATTAGACCGTGCAGTATTAATGAGATAGAGCGCTTGATTGAAGTGTGAACTGATTTAATCTTGATAGTGCCGATATTTTTTATTGCCTTATTGATAATATCGAAATCACCCTTGGTAGCGGCATCTAACTTGCAACTTATAACATGCAGCCTTTAACTTTTTTGTTTGTTACTTAACTTGACGTATACGGTACACAAAGTATGTGTAATTTTAACTTAGCTTTTTGGAAGGGACTCTCGTAAATGACGTTCAAAAGTATCTTTTAATAGTCCAAATGAAATAAATTAAATACTTTGACTTTCTCGTGTAACTGAAATCGAACCAGACAATGGTTTTATTCTCGCCTAAAAAGATTATTGTTAAAAACAGGAAAGCGTCATGTTTATTATTTTTTTTAATGACCAGCGTTTTTTTTGCACTCCCATAGAAATTGTCTCATATGACCCTGATAGTTACTATTGCGTGTGGTTAGGTATCAGTTCTAATTTTCCCACTAGTGGACAACACTTTAATAATGGACACTTATACATTGTCTTATTCCTACTCAAACTCAATGTGCGTTCTTAGCTTAACTTGTATTGCGACAGAAATTAGACACTGCTATGCTCGCTTCGCGGCTTCGCTTCAAATTCGCTCGTTTATTTTAATGACGCCGTTTCTACGAAGATTCTGCGGATTACCCTCGGTTTGGTAATTTGGTAAGCAGTGTGTTGTGTCAAAAAGTTGGTGGAACAAACTTACTTTTGGGAATTTAGGCTTGGTGATGTAAAATTAGGTTAATGTTTGAAAAGTTGGTTTAAATAAGTAGTTAGTTTTAAGCTTTCATGAATATAAGTGGTGCTTGCGTGCAGGCTGCGTTCGTTCTGTGAACGGCTCTACGTAAAGGCGCTACGGAGGGTTCTGACGGCATCGGGAGTATTCGTCTCACGTCTGTAATGTAACAGTTCAGATTCAACCATTACTAAAATATTGAGTACCGTGCATCTATACTAATATTATAAAGGTGAAGAGTTTGTTTGTTTGGCTGAACGCGTTATTCTCAGGAACTACTGGTTTGAATTAAAAAAAATATTTTTGTCTTAGTCCATTTATCGAGGAAGGCTACAGGATATATAACGTCATCACGATACGACCCACGAAAGCGGAGCAGTAACCAAAGAAGTAACTTATTACCAGTGAAAAAAAAACACGCGGGCGAAGTCGCGCTTAGGAGCTAGTTAGGTACTAATAAAGTTAAAAATTTGCTGACAAAGTAATAATAATAAACTTAGGTAAAATCTTGAAAAAAAAACTCAACAGTTGGAACTAATAATAAATCTGTCCAACATTTCTCATATTTTGCCAGAGATTTCAATTAAGAATTTGTGGTTTTAACCACATTGGATTGTTACATTACACGCATTGTACTCGTCAATCAGTAGTGATGCCCAAAATCGAATTTAAAATTTCGAATTTCGAACGTTCTCGGTGTGGGAGCGCCTTAAGGCTGGGCGCAAACGTCCGATTTCCGGATCAGGTTTCCGAATCAGGAGGCGTGTATATACATACACATATACATAATACACAAACACATGTAAAAAAAAATTATTTACTTATGTGTAATTTATGTATGTGTGTGTATGTACATATACGCTTCCTGATTCGGAAACCTGACGTTTGCGCCCAGCCTAAAACGCACGACGCGTGCACTCAACGCAACTCAAGAGCCCTATGCTCGTATACCAGCCACCAAGATTAATGTCATCAGACCCATAAACCTGCCAACAGACAACCATGACCTCACCAAACAGCGACAGTTAACATTTAACTATCAGTTTAAACAATCGATACGACATTCCTACTTAATTGAACTCTGAGTTTACGATCAACGCCCCGTTTAACGGCTCGTAGCTGGTTTGTGATATATTTAGATGGTGTTGGGTTTTTGTGGCAGAATCATCATCGGGTTGCCCTTTTCTTGATTTGTTGTATGTTTTTCTTTTTAGTGTTGTTAGTCGACAATATAATATTAATATTAATTAGGTTGGTATAGTAAATTAGGACTGCCTCGTTGGTCTAGTGGTCGCAAAGCGCGACTGTTGAGCATGAGGTCTTGGGTTCGATTCCCAGGTCGGGCAAAATGCAATTGGGTTTGACCTCATACTCAGCAGTCGCGCTAATACAACAATTAATTTGGAAATCCAAAATTGTTGCCATTTTACTAAACCGGATCAATTTTTTTCCCTATTTTCGAACTTACTGAAATGATTTTAGATATTTTAAAGCTAATTAATTTTATATCTATTCTAAGCGTAAGTTCGGGATGTACATTGAACTGTTATTACTGAATAGTAATATAACACATGGCATATTAAATTAATTTGACGTAATGAATTTAATTATTTTGGATCGGTAGAATTCTGCTCAATTTTGCTGTAAATCTAATCTAAATAGTATGTTTCATCTATCTATTTTAACAAGCCAATATAGCAACGTATATTACACACACTTTACTATAAAAATTGAGGACAGATTTCCGGGAAGTCCATATATCACACATGGAACATGGCTACTCGTATTTGGACGCGCAGTTTCTATAGTTTATTACCAAAATTCAGTGTGACTGTTTTATGAGCAACCGGTAGTCCTCTCGCATATGGAAAAGGCTGTGTGCTTAGCCCAATTCGTTTAGGCCAAACTTTAGATCGTGGCCAACTTTTCAGTAACATAAGCTGATATTATTGATGACTGTTCTAGTAAAATTTTTGGCTTGTCGAGCGTAAACCGTTTGAAATAAAGTCGTTGGTGAAGTTTTACAGTCTTGAAGTTTAAATAAAAGATTTGTTTATGAAATCAGTTAAATTAAAAAAGGGTAAAACTTTTTGTCCATTCGTTTCGATAGATTTCTTAGTTTGAGTTGGATCGAATTGGAAAAGGTCTACTTTCTCTTTCCGACTTTGTTTGTCGTTACGAGTCGTCAGAAGCTTAAAAGTCTGACAACCAGTCTTACCTAGGGGTATCGTATTACCCAGTTACTGGGTTGTGGAGGTCAGATAGGCAGTCGCTCCATGTAAAATACTGGTACTCAGCTGCATTCGGTTAGACTGGTAGCCGATCCTAACATAGGGAAAAGGCTAGGCAGATGATGTTTGCATGGAAGTCAAGTATACCATAAAATATACTGTATAAGCTATTCGGCAATATTATATCTTTCTATCATTAAATTAATGGTTAAAATCGGACCAGCATTTTTTTTTTATATGAGATGGGTTTGCTCTTGACTCCAGTCTAGGTCAGAGGTGACAGAGACATTGTCTACCATAAAGTGAGTTTATCCAGAAGAAGCCTGTTCACTCAGAGAGATTAGGGTCGAATGAGCTCGGAAATACAGACGCAGACAGAGAGTTCTAGAGATTACCTCTTACAAACAAATCTGCAGTTCCATAATTTTTTACCGTATAGGTTCAGTATAGAACAGAAGATTTTTTTAAATTGCCCACAAAATATTTCGTCCCTGTGGCGATCCCCGGAGTTCCCTGCTAGAATCATGTACTGGACCCATAGCAAAAGTTGCCGCTACGTCCCTACCAACCGTTAGATTTTCCGTACATAAAGGGGTCAAGTTATACTGGAAATGTAGCTTAATACGTCTTGCGTACGCCTAATGCTGGGGCTACATTAGCGGGCTACGGCGAATTTTCGTGTGGCCGGGTTGATCGTTGCAACGCGTATTAGTCGGGCGAAGACGATGTACTCTCGGGGCACTGTCGGTAATTGGTGCCCATCAAAGGGATTTGTCGCGACACTATTCGCTTGGATTGGATGGCTACACCTACGTTTCTTTAGTGTCGTCCAGACTTTGTAGCGGGACGGACGCACAACAGAGAACAACACAATCCGGCACGATGAATCTTCACCCCCCTAATGTAGACAAGAACATCGCATATGTCCACACATAGGGCTACCATCCGTCCGGGTTTCCCCGGATTTATCCTAGTTTAGAGGGCGTCTGGGGGACGTCCTGAAGGGGTTTCAAAAAGAGTCCGGACACTTAATGGCAGGGGAATCCCGATTAATTCAAAGATAGGCGATAAATCAAAACAAATCTTAGTTAAAAAAAAGCTTTTTTACAAAAAAATAAAACCGCCTTCAAAAACTACAAAATAAAAAAAATAACTTTAGTTTTGGAAGTCGGTGGCTTTGGTTTTGTTTTTTGTTATGTAGATATTGCCACCGACTTCCAAAACTAAAGTTATTTTTTTTATTTTGTAGTTTTTGAAGGCGGTTTTATTTTTTTGTAAAAAAGCTTTTTATTTTTCACTTTTTAGTGCTTGTGTGTTAATGTTTGAAATCCTCACAAAAAGCCCTTTCAAACAATACCTCACACGATATTTTTAATTTTGAAAAGTAGTAGGAGGGGGGTTGACGTACCCCCTCCCTCTCTTCCTTCAGTCAGTCATCGACTACACGTATAAACAAAGCAATTTTACTTGTTACGACAGTAATGCTATGATTCTATAAGGAGTTCTGTTCCATATCTCCGAAGTTCATCATCAGATCATGATTATATTTCTATGGGACCTATTCGTAAGTATACTCTTTCAAATAAAAAAAGAATCATCCAAATCTATTCATAATTGGCTGAGAAATCAGGTAACATACATACAAAAAAAAAAAAACATACGCGCCGAATTGAGAACCTCCTCCTTTTTGAAGTCGGTTGAAAATATCTTAAGTTTGATTATTAAATTTTAATTGTATTTTTTTTTCGGGGATGTCCGGGAAACATAACATCACGCCTGTAATCCCCAAAGAGTTAGGCAGAGGTGTACCCATTAGTACACCCACATATCGCCAGTCATGTTTAAGTCCCATGTAATAGCGGGCTAGCCTATTGCCATCGACCGGGCACAAATCCAGACTCCGAGGCTGTACTGAGAAATTCCTGATGGAAAATCCCAATAACAGTTTGCCCGACCTGGGAATCGAACCCAAGACCTTACGCTTAGCAGTCGCGCTTTGCGACCACTAGAACCAACCACTAGACCAACGAAGCAGTCCGGGAAAATAGCTCAATTTCACCCAAATGTCCGGGGTTTTTGAAGTTTTTGTCCGGCGTCGGTAATTTAGATGATGGCAACCCATACACAATATTTTATCGCGCCAATGCGACACGAATCTTCGCCCGCTAATATAGCCCCAGCATTAGTGCGGGTGACTGTCAACGTCCTACCTTAGCAAATATAACTTCGTATTTTACGTACCTTCGTTTTCAGTCTCTTTGTACCGTCCGTCCAATTTATTCAAGTATATGTTTATTCAAGGTACTGGATGTCAAAGACGCGTTTTACAATGTCGTAGGTATATAAAGTAGAGATCTTTAGTAGCTTCAAGCTGGATTTGAATGCTTCGCTAGATCTTTTACTGAGATTCGCTTCGTGTAGAAAATAGAATTACAATAATTTTTTAATTTATGATTTTCATTTTCTGACTTCACCTTGTCAATTCAAAAGTGTCTGTAACTGGTTTAAGTAATTGAAATTAATGCTTTTGACGTTGAGTTTGACTTTGTGAAATATGTTCGAACAATTTGATTAATTGATAAGGAACTAAGAGTCTATAGAAATAAAGTTGAAAATTCCGCGCGGAAAGATATCTTGGATACAAATTTTCAGTTCTATTTCTGATTTATTTTAGTTTATTATCAATTAGCTTTTGGCCACGACTTCATCCAAGTGACTTGTCTTACGGATCTTTTTTGTTAATATGATAAAAAGCACATACTCAGGGATAACGTTGCTTCCCATTTGCGAAAGAATTTTCAGTATCGGACCAGTAATTCTGGAGATTAGCGTGTTCAAACAAACATAGAAACTGTTTTAGCTTTAAACGCTGCTATTTTTGAGCTGATCAGATTAAAAGTCAAATCATTTATTTTAGTTAGACCATTAAAAGACACTTTTGAACGTCATTTACAAGAGAAAAGAAAAATTATAATATTGAATCTAGTTGCCCAATCCTAATGCAACTTACCTTATTAATGGAAACTTAATCCAGTTACAATAGCGACAAACAAAAGTTCGCAAATCCAATGCTAATGATGAGAAACAAACTGATAAATGATAGCTTTCATCAAATTAGGATGAAGCTCGTCATATGATATAGTGCTCAAATCACAGTACCGAAAGAAACTTAGCTATTTGGCACACATACAAGAATGTACGGGAAGTGATCTATTATTTATACGACTGAAAAGCATTTGTTATTATGAACGCCTATGACTGATTTAAATAAATTATAATTAACTTTACTGCTGCACGTGCATGTAAAGGGCAATTATCAATAATATTAATCAATTCGCTTTTGGTCGCGACTTCGTCTGCGTAAATAATCGCGGTCGCAGACGAAGTCGCGGATATAAAAAGCTACTATAATTAACAAATTAAAAAACACGACTGCTAAATTGCACATATTTGTTCTTTGTTTACTCGTCAGTTTTTTTACGACGTTTTTTATTAACAGTGTTATATATTTTTTAAATCTACTTGTCAAATTCTAGACGATAAACATAGACACGACCAGATTCATTAAAAAAATAAATTGAGGCTGGTATTAATTTACTTTTTAAAGTGACCACACCGCTTTCTTTTTATTTTTAACTAGCCTATGTTACTCGGAACGATGCAAGGATTGTAACGATACCCCATACAACTAAATCGGTTCAGGCGTTTAAAAGTTATGTTGGAATAAAGAAACTCACATACATACATACATTAACCCTGAACACATAACACTCCTTTTTTTGGGGCAGTCGTGTAAAAAGTAGCCCATGACCTTCCTTGGAGTTCAAACTTGCCCCGTACCAAATTTCATCAAAATTGGTTCAGTGGTTTAGACGTAAAAGCGTAACAGACATCTAGAGTTAATTTCGCATTTATAATATTAGTAGGTATGGATTATAAATCATGCAAAGTAAGGCTATACAACTACACAGTATATCTTCCTATATTACCTCTTTTCGTAGCTACTGGTGATGAAACAACTCTCCAATGCCCCTTGAACACAACCCAGGTACCTACTTAAGAGAACAGGCACGGAGAGCAAATAATCATAAAACTGGTATAATATTTGCACAGCAACTCCTACGCATTCGGGGCTACATCGTGTGAACATGGTTTGGGGACACCATAATTATATTCTGAAGGCATTTAGCTTTTGTTCCTTCCACATAACATCATCTGCGTTCGCGATAACCGACATTGAACCTACACTGACCTTATTGGTGAGGTTCTTCAGAAAGGTTAGGTGCGGAGTACTCGTAACCGGCGTGCTTGTATGACGAGATGTAT
Source organism: Hoplodrina blanda (assembly GCA_949316365.1). NCBI lineage: Eukaryota > Metazoa > Arthropoda > Insecta > Lepidoptera > Noctuidae > Hoplodrina > Hoplodrina blanda. The sequence continues at coordinate 1,835,266 of OX438590.1, forward strand.
GAACGTAGATGAGGCGAAAGGAGTATGTAAGGATCGTAGCAGGTGGCGTTCTGTAGTTTCTGCCTACCCCCATGGGAAAATGGCGTGAGTTTATGTATGTATGTATGAAGTCGCGGGCAGAAGCTAGTATGAAAAATGAAACTGATTGGCGATTTAAAAAAAAAAATTAAGTTGCCCTAACAGGGTCCATAACTATACTTTAGCTGTGCATTATGTAACATCTTTTTAAACACTTATGGAATGCAAGAGTGCCGTGGAGTTTCTTGCTCGTTCTTCTCCATACAGGAGAACCTCCTTTTTGGAACGAGCAACTAGCTTCATCTTTCGGACTAACTGACCGACTCCTTGACAATTCAGAAGTGCCTGTAAATGGTCTAATTGAAATAAATCTTTTGACTTTTTGACTTTGACTTTGAACATGAATACGAAATATAAAATTCCAGACATATTTTCCCAAGATAACTAAACCACAAACAAATCTTTTAACATAGCAAACAGATTAAAAATAAAACATGTTCTAAACTCAAAGTGTTAATTTGAAACAAGTGTGGCGCTAGAAGAGCTTATAAACTTTTTGTCGCGTTTTTTTTGTTACAATCTTTAATTGAGTCAACAAAAAACTTGTACTTAATCTGGTTTAATCTTGGTCGAGATTTGATTGAACGACTTCGTAGAGATGGATGGTTAATTTTATTCATGTGTAGAATAGTTCTGACATTTATCGTTTTTTGGTGTGATTTTGATAAGGATTCTGAACCTAGTTTACCGTTTTCGAATAAGTTCCGTTTAAATTACTTGGCAGATCATTTCGTGCGTATTCTGTATTTTTTTTTAATACATAATTATGTATATGTATGTGGTGAATATGTAGGTAGTTGTCTTTTATTAATAAAAGAATAAATGGAAGTCTTTAGAGTCTTTATTTGTACTTATTATTTTAATTGTACTTAAAATGACTGCTGTCAAACATTCTTGTGACATCTGTCAAACGTCCATATGACATCTGTCAAATAACGTTCCGTTACTACAGTGAATAGTGTGTTTAGAGGCGGTGAGACAGTAATATGCAGCACAGATTAACTTTTAAACTTTCGTCAATAGTCAATGTAGTTAGATACGAAACATATAGATGACGTCATAACACACCACGATAAGCACAAATAGGTATGTTTAGAAAAAATATAGAATTTCAATCGATAGAATAGGTTTCAATTTGATAAAGATCCACATGACACCAATATCAGCGTGACGACCCTAAAGTCACGCGTAGCAATAACCTTTTAGATTTAATGACTACAGACAAGTATCGACATGTTTCTAGTTCCTATGTGGAAAACAATGGTCTGTCCTATATCCGTCTGGGCTTTTAATACTTGGATAGAATTATAAGGAGGTATAGTCCATAGCTTCCTTATAGTCCTTTCAAGCTACCGGCAAACAATGAAATAAGTCGATGGCAGCAAAGTAGAAACGGACATCTACATTTTTTCGAAAATGCTTTTTTTACAAAAATGAGCTTATATTAATCCTATCTACAAGTCTGTATTAATTTTTTTTCAAAATTCAATATAATAAAGGATATTTGAAACGTAAATGAAGACATCTACACTGGATTTTTAAAAAACATCGCAGTAGAAACGGACATTTGAATTTGTCCGCCTTTACTTCGGAGCTTTGACAGATGAATGGAAACGTCAAGAAAGACATCAGTCAGTTGTCACATTCTAGCGCGTACCGGTATAAATGTAATAATAATGATAGTGTTTACAGTTCATTATTAGTGCTAGTAATGAAATCTTAGAGTGAGTAATAAAATTCATTTTGAGGTTACGGTTCGACGTAAACACGGACATCTGCCACTTGTTCGTTTATGAAGATGTTCTTTAAATATCCTTAAATGTATTACAGGAGATTATTATCTTACTTTATTAGATATTTTAAATGAAATGGGCACTTTTTTATTACAATGTAATAAAACTTTGACGTAGAAGAAGACATCTGCCTGATAAACGGTTATCAGGCAGATGTCTTCTTCTACGTCAAAGTTTTTTCAGAGTAAAAAAAGACATCTACATTATTTCAGTAAAACAACGATAAAGCGATAAAACCTATTACACAATTCATAAAGAAGGTTATTTTAAAGCATTATAGAAAATTTCAGGTTAATCGGTCCATAACTCTCAAAATAACCACTCTTTTAAACTAAATCTGCTCTCCTGTAAAGTTGCGATTTTGTAGATGTCCGTTTCTACTTTGCTGCCATCGAAGTTATAGACCAGTTTTCGGGATTTTAAAATCCCTCAAGTTAAAAAATCGGGAATAATTCTGTTAAAGCGGGGCATACCTACCTAATAAAAATTGTAAACTAAGAAGTTTATTTTTTATACACACAACATCACGCCTGTTATCCCCGAAGGGTTAGGCAGAAGTGTACCTACTCCCTATTACATGGAACTTAAAACATAACTGGCGAAATGTTGGTGTACCAATAGGTACACCTCTGCTATGCAAAAAAATGCTCCTTTTTATAAGGATATAAAACCGCATCACACGAATGCTCTTAATTTATGCTGTACCGTCAAAAACCACAAAAGCGGGATAGTCGTTGTCTCGTGCGAGACCTAATTTCAAGTAAAAATCGGTACGTCCCGCCAAAATCGAGACGAACGGCAACGCTGTTACAGACTCATAGGTACTTTGAAATTAGTCCGGCATTGACACTAGCAAGTACACGGACCTTCTCCACTATGTTTCTTTATCTATTCTCGAAATTTCATCCATGTTTAAGTGACGTAGTAAGGCGACTAAGGGATCTTGGACTATAATAATAACTTCCTCTACAAACAATAACAGACTAACCCAATTTTGTAACTACACGTCTCACGTATCAGTAGCGTCATCTTTAGAGGCGCGTTCTCAGAATCATTAGTAGCCATCTATGCTAATATAATAAGGCTGAAAAGATTTTTTGTCTGTTTGTCTAATCTCTGGAATTCCAGAGAGTAGCGTGTACATTTTTTTTTAAATATAGCTAGATTGATGAGGAGCGGTATAGACTTTAATACATCACGCTGCGACCCAGTAGAGGGAGCGCCAGAACTCAGGGAGAAAAAGAAGGAAGGGAAAAAAAACTGAAACAGAAGCTAATCATACCTACTTTAATTAATTAATTAATATTATAAATGTAAAAGTTTGTGAAGATGTTTGAGTGTTTGTTACTCAATCACTCATAAACCGTTCATCAGATTTGGATGAAAATTGGCACATAGATAGACCATTTCCTGGATTAACACATAGGATACTTTTTATCGCGGTAATGTGTTCCCATGAGATAGTTCAACTTACTTTACGGAATGTTACATTTTAGGCCCCTAGCACACGGTGTATTTTAAACGCGCAGACGACTCGCGTTTCAGGAACGTGCGTTTTCGGCGCCGTAAATGCTGATTGTTGCGTTTGTTTTGATGATGGTTTGCGTTTGTATTGATGATGGCTGTAACTGCGCTCATACGCGCAGTATAGACGGATTTCACGATCGCCCCGTGTGCTTAGGTTACAAGGTTGCGTTCAAATTTCGTTTGAAGCACGTATACGCGCGTCACCTGCGCGTCGTCTGCGCGTTTAAAATACGCCGTGTGCTAGGGGCCTTACGCGGGCGAAACCGCAAGCAAAAGCTAGTACGTTATAAATATTCTTATGAGACATTGTGCCTTGATTGTAATGATAAAAGCTTCTTTGTTGTCGATTCTATTATCGTATAATACGGTGTCAGTGCTCGAGTGATGAATAATATCTAAACACTCAGACAGAGTAGCCGTTAAGTGTTACTTTGTCTTATTTGAAAGTAAATACTGCTTTAATATTAAATTGATGACGATTGTTGTTAAATAACACGGTTGGCGCAGTGTCTGGGCGATTGGTTGCTGCGTTGAGCATTGTTGGTTTCGATTCTCGAACGAAACAAAAAGCATAGGTTTTTTTTTTGTTGGTAAAAATCATCAAATGAGGCCTTCCGCCCTGGTTGGGGCGGAAGGGACTGTCAGACTTTTACTGACTAAAAAACCACCCTGTTCCTTCTGTAGCCCTTTACGTTCCGGGGCCACGGTATCCTGTTAAGACGTCCCGCAACCCTGGCAGTATCTTACAGGTAGTTTGTTTCAGGTCTGGTTTTTTATGTATGTGATTTTTATGTTTGTTTTATGTGTACAGAATACAGCCGCTTTTCTGCACAAAACCCTAATCTCTTCAAAGTTACAAGCTTCTTCTGTCTAAGCTCACTCCATCGCAGACTTTGTCTCTGTCACCTCTGACCTACCCTAGAGTCAAAAGCAAATATCAGATAAGAAAAAAAGCACCAAATGTCAAATATAAAATTAATCTGTACAAAACAGCGCTGCAGGGCTTTGACAACAAACGTATATGACATCGTACCACGTTTCAAATTACGTTTTTACTGCAGTAAATACAAAATGGCGCAGCTGTTGGAATTTCTTTAGAAAACATTTTATGTCTAACAAATGAAATGAAGGCTTGACATTGAGAGGTTGCCTAGAAATAACTCGTGATTTTTTTAATTAACACTTGTTTGCGTAGCGACTGCAATGCGAATGCATATTTTTCCTTCTTCAATTTAATATGACTTCCATTTCCATGAAATCGTGGAGTTGTTTACTGTTTTCATTGGTATACATTATTCTCTTTAGCAAGCTTACAAATTGAGCATAATATCTTTGTGCCACTTATGTCCTATGAAACAATAATATCGAGCAAATTGCTTTGTTTGTATTCTATGTAGGTAATAGTAATGGCTGACTGTTTTGTTGATCTTGATCAGGGGGGCAATACAGCCAACTTAAAATAATACCAGACTATTACTGCCCCACTGCCTGCAGTAGGACAGTAATAGTCTCAGCAAAGGCCTCTTCTCAAACAGAGAAGGCATGAGCATTGATCACCACGCTTGCTCGAGGCGGATTGGGCGATTGCAGACTTATATAAATTATAAGTCCAGATTTTCTCACGATATTGTCCTTCACCGATGTCCAAGATAAACTAAAATATAAATATATATACATATAATACAATATAAAAAGTCACATTTAGTACTTGCCCGTGCCCGGTTATCACGACGCATATTATTATAAATAATAAGTATTTATTTATTTATTTATTTAAACTTTATGCAACAAAAACATTACAAAGGCGGACTTAATGCCTTAGGCATTCTCTACCAGTCAACCAAAGGTGGTGAAGAGATAACATAGCAGGTGCAAAAAATTGTACATGAGAAATAATCAAATAAAATATAAGTATTTATTTATAGAAGGTCATTTTTATGAGCACACATATAATGAAGAGTTATTCTTATTACGGATCTTTTACGCAATCGTTGACGCATATTCAAATGCAGTTCATTATAAAAATTAATGGACTTATGCCACGACACTCATAATATTCTTTTTCGCACAGTGAGCCAAATTAACGTTAAATAACGAATTAAGGATTGTGAAATGTGTGTTTTGCGTTGTAGAGATATTTTTTTTGGATTTGTGGAAGTCACCTTGGTAATTTCGGGTGACGATAAGACAGACAGTTGTTTTTATCGATCGAACACCATACTTTCAGGATTAATTATCAATAAAAATATTAGAAAGACCTACACTGAGCTCATTGGTGAGGTTCTTCAGAAAGGTCAGGTACGCAGTAGGTACTCGTTCTAGTATGACGAGATGTATGAACGTGGACGATGCGAAAGCAGTATGTAAGGACCGTAGCAGGTGGCGTTCTGTGGTTTCTGCCTACCCACATTGGAAAAAGGCGTGAGTTTATGTAGGCATGTGCTACAGTTAAAAAGTTCATTCATCCGGACAGAAATACTATTCCAACATGTTTATCGTACATAGTTCAGACTTATTTTTAGTTAAGGAATGTTTTGTAAAACATTGTTAGGAACAACATTGTAAGTAAACGAGATTATGAGAAATTTATCGATGACTCATAATCGATATTGAAAGATTATTTTTCGATACATATCTTTATTACGTTAAATAATTACAGATTACAGAGGTAATGAATGATATTTGTAATCTATGAGCAGATCTTTTAAATGTAAGCAAGCATTTTGGAGGAACGAAGACGATCTTTCCTCTCTTTCTCTCTGTCTCTATTACCTACATACGGGTGGTGGTAAAAGCGTGCAAGTATCGAGATTTGACCAGCAAGCATTGTGCGCGGCTAGCTAAATAACCTCAATTGTGAACATTTGTGTACTTATATTTTATTTTTACTTCTAAGGGACTTTATTCCTGCACTAACTGCACGATATTTCATTTATTTAAATTAAAATGTATAAAACAGCCTACAAACTGTGTCCGTTAATAACGAACACAAAAAAATAAGAATTATCCAAATTGGTGCAGTCGGAAGTTATGCGCGTACATACATTTCGGCGCTTATTATTATTTAAAAAAAATATTTGATTATTAAATTAAGAAATTATAAAAGTATAAAATTATGAAATTGTAAATGTAAGTACCTAACATGGTTTTTTAAGGCGCTCTACTAACAAATTATGGAACAAGTAGGTATGTCCAAAATAAAAAGATTTAATTTTTTAGATTTTAGTTTAATTTTATTTTATAAAAAAAAGAATCATGAAAATCGGTTCACCCAGTCGCAAGTTAGGAGCTAACAAACATAAAAAAAATACAGTCGAATTGATAACCTCCTCCTTTTTTTGAAGTCGGTTAAAAATAAATGATTTTAATTTTACTAAACTAACCAGAATTTGTTCAGTACATACCACCATTAGCATAGTTAGAGAAAGTATGTAAAACGCGCGGAGTACGAGCGAGTTTAGCTATTCCCGTGGAGTATTTTTGTGTGCGCCGCTATTTCTGTAAACACGGGCGTGACCTTGACACTGGGTGCGCACGCGGCCGCGTCACGCTCCGCCGCGCACTCCGGCGCAAGTACAACCGCTGAGCATAGATTATGTGGCAGATGGAGCGGAGATGTGAGATGGAGAACTTAAGAGAAGTCAAATCATTTATTTCAATGACACCTTTAAAAGGCGCATTTGAAGGTCATTTACAAGAAAAAGAAAAGAATTTAGTTGCCCCTAGTAGTTGTCGTTAGTTGTATTTGATATAGAATGAATAAACCTAAGAATGAGAAATAGAATAGAATTTGGTATATTTTTTAAAAAATATAGGGGGGCAATTTTACAAACTTTTAGAAACGACCACAATCAATCTCAGTCTGCATTATTTGACATTGATAGTCGCTAAGATGAGATTGTGACTACATTTTGAACGTTTTTAATTAGTAAAATTGGTCTCGTGTTATCTCTTTGTAACAGAGGGAAGTAAGTTAAAGTTCTCAAAAAAACATTACAATTTATTTAAAGAAAACAAATAGAGTTCAGTTTCGTTCGCACAGATTAGTCTTAATTGCGTGGCTTACCATACATTCGCGTGTGGGAAACAAAGCATTAATGACCAGTTGGTTTCCGCAAAAAAGACTTTTTTCACACCGGATAAGACAGTAAATATAACAAAACGGTTTTCTAATCATTAATGAGTTCTTCTAACTTCCCATGATGACCGTTTCCCAAGACACAAAAACAGATCAAGATAAAATGTTCTACTGATCCCACCTTGCTAATGTGGAAACTGAAGGTAGGTTTTACTGTTAACGACCATCAGTTTCCCTGTGTAAAGGCTCACACGTAACAAACAAGACAAATTGATCGTTCAGATGAAACTAAACTAAATATCTGCTCCGCTGTTTCAATAAGCGCTGCTTGACCACGAAGTTTGTATTTCGAAGCAATCAATCATTTATTTTGTGAAACATAGGTATGGTAACACATAGTATCTGATAATAAGGTACAATAATAACAATACAATACGTTCTTATATTTATCTATACAGTTAAGAGTTTAATTTATAAATGAATAGGACGACAGAAGAAAGTTTCTACTACTAAACGAATACTGCCAAAAAAACTGTCAGTTTTGCAGTTAACACAATATACTTAAAGATACGTAACGTAAAAGTATTACGACTATAGCATTTATTACTACAGCTTTTTGGTTTAATTTTATATGACATCACATTTAGTATCACTCATTAATATAAAGCCTTCCAACTAAATAAACATTATTTTCAAATTAAATAAAAAATATCGATCAAATGAATGTTACATTGAATCCCAAGCTCTACTAGGTCCTCAGATCTTTGTATTTGTCCTGTTTCCAGTTCCATGTGCGAGGATCTTAAACCAGCAACGTCTTTAAAGTGGAACTTCCACATAATAACTCCTTAAGTCGGTATAATCCTAAAATGTCAAGATTTCATGAAATAGTCATTCTTTCGGGTTACCTGGCCCTATGGAGTTTTACTGCTGACTTAAATGGTTATAATTCTGAAAATACATAATTCTTACGCCCGCGAATCATACTTTAATCAACATATTATTATAACCTAATTCTGACTTGCAAATTGCAAAAAAACGTAAGAAAATTTAAATTTCGCGGGCTACCGTGAAGGTTCCACCTTAAGGAACAAAATCAATGGGATCCATTTATCATAAATAGGGCTGTTAACATTACTTTCGAATTTCTCCGTATCAGATAATCTGATGGGTTTATGTGAAGGTTTTTTGCGTGAAGGGAGACAGGCTCATATAATCCATAGGTATCTCTGTAATAAAGTTACACGGAGAAAGGTAAGGGTGACAGAAATCAATTTGGGCATCCTATTTGTGAATCCAATTCTTTGATCAATTTGCATAAAGATGTTGAATGGGTTTGAAGGCATTCCGGTGCCGTCTTTATCATTCTCTGTGGAGGTATTTATCTTAAAGGAATTCTTACTTAGAGAAGTGTTTTTAAAGGATGTATTTTTAAAGTAATCAGTTTTCGAGTGCCTTGTTGGTGTAGTGGTCGCAAAGCGCGATTGCTGAGCATAAGATCTTGGGTTTTTTCCATCAGGAATTTCTCAATAGCAGCCTCGGAGTCTGGATTTGTGCCCGGTTGACGGCAATAAGCTCACCCCCTATTACATAGGACTTAAAAAAAGATAACTGGCGAAATGTGAGTGTACTAATAGGTACACCTTTGCCTAACCCTTCGGGGGTTACAGGCAAGAATTTCATTTCAACTCAGTACATCCACAGTTTGTTCAACATCCAATCTACTTCACATGCAATGGTAATAAGATGTTCACTCATCCATGAGCATCGTGTGTATGAGGTTCAAGGTCAAACTATGGTCTATCATGTCCTTGTGCGAGAACACCGAGAACAATATAAGGCGTGGCCTATTGGATATGTAGGTACCTACATAGCTTAAGCTGAATAGATTGACAGCATACGTTGAGGTTGGTGTTTGTTTACATTGTTAGATTATACGCTCTTTTTTCATTAAAAAAAACTTTAAAACAAGCTTTTTTGTGTGATATTACTAGCCCTTTCATTTGATACCCATATCAGGGGGATTAAGAAAAAATATGTAATCCGCCATCTTGGAGAGGCGGCCATATTGAAATTATTACGATATTGAGTATTGGACATTGTATTGTCACCAAAACTAAAAGTGTATGCATTTCCGCTCAATCGAATACTAAGAAATGGTCGAAAAATGGGTTTGCAAATTTTGAAAGGACAACTTACATACGAACAGTGCAAGCTAAATAAAAATTAAAAAGCTTGTAAAAAAAAAAATCAATTGGGACCACCCATTTGATTTTTTTTCTGACGTTTTTCTTGTACCAATGTTAGAGACTATCTATATTCTATGTTTATTTAATAACTGGTTATCAATGGTATCAATAATGAATGAACCGATAGTCATATCGCTTATTTTTTTTTATCGTTCTTTATAATATCGATATCGATACGATTGTATGAATGAAGCCTAATTAATATTGAACGATTTTCTAAATCTTTGCCTAATAATATAAAATCAAATCATTTATTTCAATTAGACCATTAAAAGGCGCTTTTGAAAGTCATTTACTAGAAAAACGAAATTAATTTTATCTAACTGGTATCAACTGCCATAACATAAGTTTAATCTTAGCTTGGGTGTCAGAAGTCTATAACTCTGTATTAAAATAATATACATATAAGACATTATAACTATCATAATTTACAAGAAAAAAATAAAGAATCTAGTTGCCCGTTCCAAAAGGTAGTTCCATGGAGAAAATATAATACACTAATAATAAATTACTTTATATACTTACCTAATAAAGCTGAAGAGTTTTTGTTTGCATGTTTAAACGCGCTTACTACAGTCGGATTGGTAAAAATATTTTTGTATATGAAAGCCAGATTCATGAGAATCATGAGGCTATAATATCCGCTGCTAGTACTAGATTTAGAGAAGATATCAAAGAGAGGAGATATAATTAATCTTTCCTCTAAGACGAGCTGCATTATCTAGACGTCCAAAGCTCTGCAAGATATCACGTTACATTATTGAAGCAGGTGCCAATCAGTGACGTCACCCACAATTTATCCATTTTGCATAATTGCCATAAACTATAGATGCACTGTATATAATGCATTACATAATTTTGATTGAAATATCTCCCGCTGTTTACTTTATGGCGGACGCTAACGAATTTGGCTCTGTATCAAATATTACAGGTGGGATTTTGCAACGTATATTATGAGGTATTTTGGATAACCAAACGATACATTGAATTCTGCACACTCTAGATAATAATCACGTATTCATTAATGTTTATAGTTCCTATTCGGACTAACCTCTGTGTTTTCAAATAGCTTGAATTTCCCACTATCGCTAGCTGGAATTTGTTTTGACTCTTCGATGTAACGATTATTCTACGTATACGTAGTTTCGCTAGAATTTGTGTTACACACGCGATTTAACCGAAATCTATCTTTATTGGTTGTTAAATATATCATGTGTCCGGGCCCTAATCATGGTTAGAATCTGTCCCGCGAGACATGGTGGTATAAAAACCGGCTTCACTGTCACACGAATGTGTAACGTGTTACATGCCTATTACGAGCCTATTGCCTTCAACCGGGCACAAATTCAGACTTTAAGACTGCTACAAAATTCCTGATGGAAAAACCCAATAACGCTTTACCCGACCTGGGAATCGAACCTAAGATCTCGAAGAATACTCGGCAGTCGAGCTTTGTGCCAACTAGACCAAGAAAGCAGTCAGATGTAGATTCTTATTATGAAGATATTATGTATTCTAGAATCCCCTTACATCCGTTCTGTACTTACATAGGACCTAAAATCCCAACCAAGACTTGGCTAAATCATAGAAAATCAGTCATAATGATTAATGTAATGTTTACGAAGATATTTGTGGAAGACGCCATACTTATTTAAAGTACCATACATCTTTGTAGATTGTTTGCACATTGCACATAGGTATCGTAAATAGATACGTAATATAGATTTATGTTACGAGTACTTATGAGTGATGATGCATCTGCAACCGGTGATTAGGTGGTGCTAAAAATAGCCCAGTTGTGCCATTTTTATGACCTCGACGTGCCAAGTGCAAGTTTGCAGTTTAAATGAGTTTTTGATGTAAAATATAATTACGAATTAATGTCTGGCCAGTGTGCCACGATGGAGATAAAAATTATGCAAGTAAATAAAATTGAGTGTTTGTAATCTATACTAATAATAATATTATAAAGAGGAAAACTTTGTATTTTTGTTTGTTTGTAATGGATAAACTCAAAAACTACTGGACAAATTTTAAACATTCTTTCACCATTAGAAAGCTACTTTATCTGCGAGTAACAAAGGCTATATTTTATTTTAGAAAAAATAGGGGTCGCGAAAACAGACATACACGCGGGCGGAGCCGCGGGCGACCGCTAGTGTCATAATAACGGCTTATTACTAATTTCATATAAATGTTTAAACAGTACTTAAACGTAATAAACATTTTTTTTGCCTGTCTGTTTGTTCTAATCTTCGAAACGGCTGGACCAATTTTGACGAGACTTTTACTGGCAACAAGCTGATATTAGAAGTATTTAAAAAAAAAACCCCGCCGGTAACCGACGTTTTTTAGGTACGCGGGCGAAGTCGCGAGAATAGAGTAATGTAAACATAACAGCACGCCTGTAATCCCCGAAGGGTTAGGCAGAGGTGTACCCATTAGTACACCCACGTTTCGCTAGTTATGTTTAAGTCCCATGTAATAGGGGGCGAGCCTATTGCCAAAGTAAAAAGTTGATATAGTAAAATGTAGAATACATAATTATAATTATAATTATTGTGTAGCCAGTGTGCTACAGTTCTGCCAGCCGTAATTGTAGTAACATTTTACAAAGTGGAGATAAAATGTACGATAAAAAAATAGGGTTTGACGTGCACTTGTAACGTGATATTTTAATAATTAATCGAGTAGTTTCATGTTAATGGACAGTGTTAATTTTATGTTCTACCTTTTCTAACGTATGTGTGTTTGTACCTATGTCTATTTTGGAAATTGCAACTTAGGTACTTCTCCAACTTCTTATAAACTACTTAAATACTTCCTCAGGAACTGGCGAGAGGAGGCACAACACAGAGGAAAGTGGAAGGAATGGGGGAGGCCTTTGCCCAGGAATGAGACAATAACGGCTAATAAAAAAAAAGTACTGCCCAATAAATTAATAGCTATTAACATCTACACTTCAATCTAGACAGTTGTTTACGAGATCATTCCAACTATACAAACAAACGGGTATTTTGTTGGAACACGTAAACGATTTATCTCATAGAGGTTACCACTCAAAGTTATTATTTTAACGTTTGAAATCTAAAACTTTAGTACAGTTTAAATTGCAGTAAAGTTCCGGATGGACATTGCAATGCAAGAGATGAGAGTTATTACGGGTGCTTCAAATAAAACTTGTTTTACATAGTTTTGTAAATGTTGATATGTTAATATCAAAGAAACTTGTTTCAAATGCTTATTTAGAGTTCCGTACGCAAAGTGTGCTTACGGGACCCTATTACTAAGCCTCTGCTGTTCGTCTGTACGTCTATTTGTCAACGGGTTGTATCTCATGAAACGTATACAGAGAGTTGCTTTCGAAGAGTGTGTATTAAAATTTCTATTGCCGATATAGATAACAACAGATCATTTATTTATAAAACTTTATGCACTAATGTAGAAAATATAATGTACAAAGGTTTTAATGTAATCTTGTATTCTGTATGCAAATATTGAGAAATATTTATTTTAAAAGAGTAACTATGTAGTTTCTTTTCCATTATTCTCCATACAAAACTATCTTTTGGAACGGGCCATTAGATTAAATTTTTTTTTTAAATGACACTCAAAAGTGATTTTGAATGACCTAATTGAAATAAATTATTCGACTTTAGCTTTCATAAAAGTTAAACAAAGTAAAGAAAAAACGTGTTTTTTAGTAATGTCAAATACTAGTTTTTGCTTACCCAGTAGCAAATTTTATCAAAATCGGTTCTATGGTTTAGTTATGAAAGTGTAACAGACAGACAACGGAATTTTTCGTATGAACTCTCCGACTCGCCCTAATTTTTTGTTTGACACCATTTTTACTATCTCCTATTCACATGTGTACCAAAAGAAAAATAAATTAAAACGGTAATGAGTACAATTACCATACGTTTTTATTACCTTACACAGATAATACTAGCTGATTACAATTTTAATAGCTCCAAAATGTAGTGACGTCAACTACAGATGTTTGATAATTAATGCAACATTTTTTAAACATGATCCTGGGGTCACACGGGTTCTAACGGTCACGCTTAGGGTTGTCAAATCTTTGTTTGTCAAAAATAGTAGTTTTAAAATGATTACCCTTAAAAATATAGTATATATACAGGGTTATTTTTAAAACACCAGAAACTTGAAAATGGGTCATTGTACTCATCATTATAAACAACTTTTTCTATGGGACCAACCCTGAAATTATGAAAAATAAAATCGGCTGTTCCCTACAAAAATGCTATACAAGTTATACAACACAAACGTAATGAATGAAAAAAAATTTTTTTCATTATTTCAGGGTTGGGCCCATATAAAAAGTTATTTATAATGATGAGTACAATAACTCCTTTTTAGGTTTCTGGTGTTTTAAAAATAACCCTGTATAAATAGATAGAAAAGATGAAAAAAAAAAAATAGTAGGTTAATGATAGTGGTCGATAGGGCCGTAAAGTTCTTCAATAGAGAACACGCACCGGCAAACGCAGCGTAGGACGTCCACCCACAAGGCGGACAGACGATCTGATGAGGATCGCGGAATCGCGCTGGATGCAAGTCGCTTCCAACCGGTCCTAGGGTATTCCTAAGGTAGGTGAAAAGTGAACAAAGTGAACTAGACATACCATAAAAAGCTTTTTTACATAAAAAGACAACCGCCTTCAAAAACTACAAAATAAAAAATAACTTTAGTTTGGAAGTCGGCGGCTTTGGTTTTGTTTTTTGTTAGTAGCTATTGCCACCGACTTCCAAACTAAAGTTATTTTTTATTTTGTAGTTTTTGAAGGCGGTTGTCTTTTTTTTGTAAAAAAGCTTTTTATTTTTCACTTTTTAGTGCTTGTGTGTTAATGTTTGAAATCCTCAATAAAAGCCCTTTCAAACAATACCTCACACGATATATTTAATTTAGAAAAATGCTCACAAAATGAAAAGCACTAAACCAAATTGGATGAAATTTTTATGGGACCAAATGGCAAGTATCGGATCGTAATCGGACTAGAAACCTCGGAGTAATCGGTGTACATACATAAAAAAAAAAAATACCGGCCGAATTGAGAACCTCCTCCTTTTTTTGAAGTCGGTTAAAAACTAGAATAATGTTATTGACTCGAAACGAATATTATTGCTTTGAGTTTGATGCCTTTAAAATATAGTAGTTTAGTCTACTAAATACTTTTTTCCAGAAATATAGTCGTTGGGCCCCTAATATAGGGCTGGCAACCCTAGTCACGCTATCTAGAAGGGTCCAGTATCATGATCTATAAATTAACAGGACTTTTGTTCTGGGACCCATATTTTTAGAGTTTGTCATTGATGGAGCGAGTGACGCAAATATTCTTGTCGTTTTTTTTTTGTTTAACCTGTACCTACCTGTTTTTGGTTGAAGGGGAATTAATGGGGTTGAGTTAAATATGGGTTATTTATTCTAAAATTTGGAGCGGAGCGAGAATTAGTTATTTGAGCGCGGTATGGTGTGAATTATTTATTATTCTACGTTACCGTAAAATCTTTATTTATAAAAATCTCGTCTCTTGATGTTTGTCCGGGATAAAATCCGGAACTACTTGACCAATTTTTATAAAATTTGGTTTACTGTGTGTATTTTGGTCAAACTTAAAAGATAGGATAGGTAGTTTTTATCTCGATTATAGACCTCAATGGTTTGGTTCTGTTTTATCTTTTGTATCGCCACCGACTTCCAAAACCAAAGTTATTTTTCACTTTGTATTTTTTTAAGGCGGTTGTCTTTGGTTTTTGGAACCCCTTGATTCTTTTTTTTATAAGTAATGAAAATGTATCATATTCTGTATAAAATTAAGCTTAAATTCGAATACCGCAACAATTTTCCATTTACGAAAACCCCGAGAACACACCGCAAAAGATTTGCGTACCTACATAAACTGTAAAATAACTTTCATAACTCTTCGTTTCGCAGGTACCCAATAAAAACTTCTCTACACCTTGATATAGTGTTAGTAACTTAGTATACCTAGCAATAAGGCGCTTTGCACACGGAGCAACTTAAGTTGAGGCAACTATCAACACTTTAAAAGTTTCCTGTAAAAGTTGATAGTTGCTATAACGTTTACGGTTGCCCCAAGTTTATGGCAATCTTTGAGCAACTTTCATAGCCGAGTTGCCGTAGCGACACTGGCATTGCCGGGCACAGGGAGAGGGAGGGAGGGTGTGAAATCGCCCGACGCGTTACGATTGACGGTTGAGGAAACCGGCAATTTTAAAAATCGATATAATATTTAACCTTTCTATACTCGCGCATTGGTCTGTGAGACCGACAAAACCCATTTTCGTAATTATTTTTATGCACGAAAATCCTAAGAAGTCGAGTCTCTTGCTAGCTGCCGGATTTGTTGCTAACTTCATTTTAGTGCTCGCCGCGCGTTTGTGCGGAACGCACGTGTCGTAGCATTTGGCGCCAATCGGTCCGTGAGACCGACGCGAGTATAGGTGCAACTTGCACCTATACTCCCATGATTGTTATGGTGAGGGTCAAAACTAGGCCAAACATAAATAAATATGTTCTTTGATATGTTGTTTATTACTATTTAAAAGTTTATTTTGTTTTTAAAAAGAAGTACAGATTTATGGCTTTGTTTTCCTAGTACCTACTTAGAAAAAAATCTCAGATTCGAAGACTGATTTGTGATAGACTGAAATTCAATAAAATAAATAACAAATTAAGTATTATTCTTACTATTTTGTTTCATTATACCCTAAACTTTAAAATATTAATAATATTTTTTTGATTTCATAGTAAAAAAATATGTTGTAGGGGTGCAAACTATCGGTCTGTGACACCGTGCGCGAGTATATGTGTTACAAAAATTGGCGCGAGTATAGGAAGGTTAACAGTTGCGGCGATTAGGAACTTACTTAGTTATCGATTACAGCAACTGAAAACTGTTGACGATCACCGGAACTCGAAACTCGAGTTGCTATGTGTGCGCAGTCCAATTGAAATATAAATATGTTAACAGCTAGTTGCCAGTTGCTGCAATAGTTGCTCTGTGTGCAGAGCGCCTTAGTCTAGTACTAGGCTACTGGCGCGACCTTAGGGATTGGCCAGTGAAGTTTATGATCCAGTCTAGACGTGCACGTAGTAGGTATAAAAAAGACGAAAAGACTTTACTTCGATGATGTCATTTCTTAATAGGTTACTGTAGCAGTCTGGAGTATCTGAATAAACAGCATGAAATTGAGCATAGTTGTGTTAAAATGAACTAAACCACAATCTATCGATCTTTTAAAATAAATTTTATTTATTGAAAGACAAGATCCAAAACTAAGTTAAAAATTAGTGCTGCGGGTCTCTTCGTTTCCATACCTCAAATATATTTTTAAGATTCGACTTTATTGACTACGGTTACAGTGTCAGGGTAATACTTCTACATATACTAATATAATGAAGCTCAAGTGTTTCTTTGTTAGGTGGCGTTTATGTCCGAAAGTACTGGTCCGATTCTGAAAATTGTTTCGCTAATAGGAAACTACGTTATCCCAGAGTGTTATAAGCTAAATTAGGGATCCGTAAGAAATTAACGGGGTCGACGTCGCACTCAAAAGATAGTATATTAATCTTTGTATATTTTTAAGCAATTTGCGCGCATGAAGGTGTGAGATTTAGCATAGTTGATGTTTATATGGAGAAGGAGTGCAGAAAGCTAAAACGAACACTCACAATCTAATCTTAGTCACAATCTGTCAAAAAATCCTCTAATTTTCCAAAATTTCTTGACATTTGATTGTGAGTAGATTTTGAACGTTTTTAATCAGAAGAAATGGTCTTCTGTTGTAGAATCTCTCGAAAACTTCAATCTTAAAGTTATTTCAGTCAGCCAATCACGAGTTTAATAATTAAACTTGACAGCAGATTGACTGATCAAGGCGTTGTCCAGACTTTTGATCTTTCGATGTTGACTTATATTAAAAGGCATTTTTGAAAGTAAAATGGACGTCGTTTACAAGAATAAAGAACTATTGAATATACCTATACCATATTTGGGGAGCCGTGAGATAAAAGGTAAACAAAGCATAAAAAGGGTACTTTATAGCTCACGATTGATGAAGTGAATATATTTTAACAAATATAATTTAAAAAAATAACTACGGAAGTAACACGCTGACAAGTGACAACACTGTAAATGATATTTTTAGAACGATGTCTGTAGAACTTATGTAATTCTTTCAGACTTATTTAATCTCGAATATTATGATATTAAATGCAAATGCCTTAAATTATTTTCTTAAATTTGATTTTTTTTTTAATTAAATCGTTTACATTAAATGCACCCAAAAATGCATTATAATACTACTAAATTAAAGACCACAGATACTGCGAACATTTTACATTAAAATGTTACGTTTTGTAATCGGTCGGGTTCCGGTATCGGTGGTATCCGCCATTTTTACTATCGATTTTCTTTGTTTGCTTTTTGTCTCAAGCCTAGATGAATACAGTATAGTTGCCTAGACACCTCTTAACGTATAAATAAAGATGGCGGTTTGACAGCTTTTTTTATAGAAAACAAGCTTTTGCCCGCAACTTCGTCCGCGTAAATCTCAGTTATCGCGGACGCAGACGAAGTCGATAAAGTAGCCTATGTCCTTTGTTGGGATTCAGACTTACCCTATACCAAATTTCATGAAAATCGGTTCAGTGGTTTGGTCGTGAAAGCATTGTAAACAAACGTGACTTTCGCATTTATTATATTAGTCATATTACTCTTATCCATAGTTCCATACTAATATAATAAATGCACCAGTCCTAAGTGAAATAAATAATTTGATCATATTCTTATCTTATTCCCTTAAAATATTTCTCTTTACACAAACAAACAAATAAGTTAGAATACAACCAATACAATACCGAAGATACACAAATGTAACATAGTATCATTTTATTCAACAACGCATACAAACTTGGGACATTAGCATGGGAAGTAAGCGGCTATTCAATAAATTGTAGCACTACCATCGAGTTGCATTTACACAACGATCGGAAACTAACGTTCATTAATAATGTTACCGATACCGATACCAGACCAACAATAGGATGCCAGGTGACTACGAGAAAAATAATAAATTATATTAGTGGTCTCGGGTAGTCTCAGGGTGGCAGTCTCAGGTGGCAAAACAGAGGTTAATAAGTAAGAATAAATACGTGATTTTGTGTTTAATTTTTTTATTTCTTTATATTAGGAATTTCTCTTGTATGCGTTTACAAACATACATATACACGGTTACTTTTAGGTCGTTCTTAAGCCGAAAGCCATAAACTCGATCATCAAACTCGAAACGTTTGGGACCATTTTTTTTCAAAAATAACAATAAAAAAAACAGCTGCTCAGTACACTTTGACGACTTAGACGAACATAAATGTACAGAACAGCTGTTTTTTTTACTGTTATTTTTGAAAAAAAATGGTCCCAATCGTTTCGAATTTGATGATCGAGTTTATGGCTTTCGGCTTAAGAACGACCTAAAAGTAAGCGTGTATACTCACATACACAAACAGCCAGACCTGGAACAACTTTCTGTAGGTCATACAAATATTTGTTCCGTTTGGGAATCTGATCTGCGACACGCAGTGACGCAGCGCAGCATCCAATCGGTCAGCCCCAACCATACCTTTTTTTTTAAGGTGGTAAAAATCATGCCTTCAGTTTTATAATTATTACATTTACATCTCCTGCCCGTTTCGTAGTCTCAAACTCTCAAACGCAATACCATGAGCGTGGGGTTCTGTTTGATTCTTAGGTCGGGCAGTGTTATTGGGTTTTACATTAGGAATTTCTCAGCACGTGTAACATGCCCGTCCGTTTGTCCTGCGCCTGATTTTTCCCTGTCGTGACGTTGACGTCACATCGGACTCTGAGTGTGAGGAAAGAGGGAGTGCACCTTTATTTGCGTACACATATTTATTTACTAGCTTTTGCCCGCGACTTCGTCCGCGTATATATGTCGGTTATCGCGGACGCGGACGCAGACGAAGTCGAAGTCGAATAAAAAGTAGCCTATGTCCTTTGTTGGGGTTCACACTTACCCTGTACCAAATTTCACACAAATCGGTTCAATAGTTTAGGCGTGAAGAAAAGACAGACAGACAGACAGAAAGACAGAGAGACAGAGTTACTTTCGCATTTATAATATTAGTTAGGACTACGCTATAATATCTGCTACGTAATTGAGTTTGGCCATAATGACCGAAATTCATTTAACAGAATTATTTTTGTCTTACGGTTATTCCAAAAATTATTTTCTGTCTTACAAAAAAGGTTATTCCAAAATATCGACAACCCTAGCAGCCAATAGCAATGGTCGCAATAACGCTTATTGTGAGACGCAGCATAATAAATGCTGTAACAAAGCTACCGACATTGCACCCGTGGATGGAGCCGCGATCGCTTCCGTATACCTGAGCGCTGCTATTGGTTTCCATATTGATTTGGCAAGCTATTAACCGGGCTGCTAGACGGTACAGCTTCTTTGATTTTGGGTGACATAAGGACTAAATTGGTGATAGATTTACGAGTGAAATGTTTGAGTGAAACTTGTGTGAAAAAGGTCGTTGACCTTTTAGATGATATGTGGAAATTTAAGTTACATATAAGGCGGGCGAAGCCGCAAGCAAAAGCTAGTTATGTATAAACTAGCTTTAGACCGCGACTGCGTTCGCGTTAATTTTCTTACGGATCCCTAATTTTTTTGATAGTAACATATGGCTTTTAAACACTATGTAACAAAAACCCTGTCAGATCAGTGTTGCCGTTGATCAGTTTTTATGTTTTATTTTAATTTAATTACTTCTTTCTTCTTTTTTTCTCCCCGGGGAAAAATAATAATCTCAAATCCATTAAATGGTTACGTATATGTGTACGCAGTACGATGCCGAATAATACCCTTAAGGATCGGACAGGGTTTTTGTTACATGCTGTATAACTCAGGGATGACATGACTTACTATTAGCGAAAGAATTTTCAGAATCGAACCAGTAGTTACGGAGATTACCATGTTAAAAAAAAAACAAAAAAAAAACGTAGAAGTAAACTTTTCCGTTTTACAATACTAGTAAAGATACCAGTTATTTCAAACATGGTAAAATTACATTTCTACCAGAAATAAATTAAAATAATAATTCTCATTAAATATAAAACTAATTAAATTATCTTTTAAAAGAGAAACACGATGCACAATATCCGGCTATTTCTACTACATTTTGACCATAATTTCTTAGCACTCTAATGTAATGGTATTACGGTCCAATTTCCCATCTCTAGCACCCCAATTAATTTACTGCCGTAATGTAGCCTAATAAAATAATAACGTACTTAATAACAATTAATAAGTTACTTTTAACAATATTTATTATTAGGTTTTATTAAGAATGGTCGGGTATTACGGCTTACGGGTAATTAGGCTACAATATTGCGAGGGGTCCTATTATTATATTTTAACGCGTAAATTTTGCTGTTAAGTAATTTAAGAGTCCGTTGTAGGTCGCCCTTACGTAATCTATAATAATATAATATTTTTTGCGTGTTTGTTTGTTTAAACTAGGGATGCATCCGATAGCGATACCGATACCGATATATCGGCGATACTTCGGGTTTGCCGATCGGCGATATTTTTCCTAATATATCGAGAGACGCAGATCCGTTCGTTTTCTGGCGCCATGACGTCTTATACCCAAACTTGAAAAAAATGGCGCAGAAGTACTTTAGTTTCTAAATGAGTTCTGTCGCATCTGAGAGACTATTTTCCACCGCAGGTCTTATTCAAACAGACTTGCGAAATCGCCTTTGCCCGCAAAACTTAAGAATACTTTGTTTTTTAAATAAAATCTTATAAATGTTAATTTTGATTACTAAAACTATTAATAAACCTTCCTTTTTGAATTCAATAAGCGTATCGGTATTGGTATCAGTATCGCCGATATTTTTATAAGAGTATCGGTATCGGTATCGTATCGGCAAAAAGGCGTATCGATGCATCCCTAGTTTATACGCGCTAATCTACGAACTGCCAGTCGTATTAGAAAAAATCTTTGTATATGATAGCCAGGTTTATGAGGAATAGTATAAACTTTATAACACCACGCTATGACTTGGAGCAGTAACCGAAGACGTAATTTAACCCAGGTAAAATAAAACTACACGTTGTAAGTCGTAGGAAGCAACTAGTGTTTTAATAAGTCCTTTATAAAGCGTTAACTGCCTCATTGAACCCAAGAGGTTCGATTCTTGGGTCGGACAAAGTGTTATTGGGTTTTTCCATCAGGATTTTCTAAGTAGCAGCCTCGGAGTCTGGATTTGTGCCCGGTTGATGGCAATAGACTCGCCCTCTATTAAATGGGACTTAAACA
The DNA here is from genome assembly GCA_949316365.1 of Hoplodrina blanda. NCBI lineage: Eukaryota > Metazoa > Arthropoda > Insecta > Lepidoptera > Noctuidae > Hoplodrina > Hoplodrina blanda. Next base: position 1,857,394 of record OX438590.1, read on the forward strand.
TAACTGGCGAAATGTGGGTGTACTAAAGGGTACACCTGCCACCATGCTATGTCCTTTATAAAGCGTCTTAGTACAAGAGCTTTTAAGGAAATAGTGGAACTATGTGGATCCGAACGAGATTGTGCTAACACAAGTCAGCGCTTAATGCGCTTAAGTGGCTGTTTAAGAATAATATGTTGCAGCGATTAAAGCGGAGTTTGTTATTATAAGGAGTTTAATCACAATCTGAGTAAGACGTTTAGAGAGATGGATAATGTAGAAATTGCTTGTGTATTTATTGGCTGGAGTGTAGATAACGTAACTATCTGAGTTACGTTAATTAGCTGGTTTTGGTGTAAAAGGTAGAATCCTCATAATAATCGTTTAATCTCGTACAATAAAGGTGTAGGACATTATACTATCTGAATTCATAATTCAAATTACCTTGGTTTCTTTTTTGTTTAAATTTCTCTGACCTTTTAAATATTTGTGAATTCAAAATTGGAACAATAATGACATAAAAATGATGGCCAGCGTGTTAGGGTCAGTTCACACCGAGACGCGACGCGACGCGACGCAACGTGACGATACTTGAAGAGGCCAGTGACTTCGCGCTGCGCCGCGATGCGCCGCGCGGCGCATCGCAACGTCGCCGCTCTTGCACGTCGCGCGTACCGGCGATTCATCGCTGCGTCGCGATGCGCCTCGCGACGCCGCGCGGCGCAGCGCGACGTAGTGCTGCGTGGTGTAACGTATTCTAAATTCTTACAATGAAATATGTATCTTTTCGTGTAGAAAATAAAGTTATATTTTGAGTCGCTCTTTTAAAGTGTGCACGCAGCGTCGCGTCGCGTCGCGTCTCGGTGTGATCTGACCCTTAGGTTTAGAACAATGATGACATAAAAAAAATTATGGCCAGTGTCCTAGCTTCGAACTGCATATAATTCTTTTTCTGTGCCAAAACTGCCACTTTACTGATACGTGTGAATCAATCTTTACTCTGTCTGTCTGTTACGCATTCACAACTAAACCACTGAACCGATTTCGATGAAATTTGGCACGGGGTAATTTTGGACCTCAAGGAAGGTATCATAGGCTATAAGTACTTTTTATTCGACTTCGTCTGCGATAACCAATATTTATGCGGATGAAATCGCGGGCAAAATTTAGTATACCATATAACACACTAGTGTATAACTGTATAATAGGTACACAATTTGACTTAGATAATTAAACCGCGTGTTCCATTGTTTTCAATTATAATTATCTATAGCGCATTGTGGAGATATAACTAGAACTACTAATTACTACACTCGGTTAGTTAGCTTTCAATAACAGAACTATTGTTTAACTTTACTAGTAGTTAGGTACATTCTCAAGTTTAATTAGACAGTTAGTTAGTTTTAGGTACCTAATAACTCCAATTTTGGTAATTGTTTTAATGTGAAAGATTATGTGCACCTATTGCTCAGTGTTTTGACTAAATGTTTAAAGAGATTATGAACTAAGACCAATTTTTTATTGGGAAATTCCCCCCTCCCCACCTTGGTGATGGTAGGTTGTTTCACACTCCTACCGACTAAAATCCCACGGTTCTCCTCCAACAACCTCTGGCTGGGGCACGGGATCGCTCATAGTATTCTTCCCAGGTATTAATATAACGTGACGCCTGTAATCCCCGAAGGGTTAGGTAGAGGTATATTAGTATACCTCTGCCCTTTTGCCAGTTATGTTTAAGCCCCATGTAGAGGAGGAGCCTATTGTCGTCAAACGGGCACAAATCCAGACTCCGAGGCTGCTGAATAAAAATAAAATTCTGAGGCTGATGTATTAATAATCATATATCTTTATTTATCTCATTACAACAGGACAAATAAAATGCATAATCTTAAATTAAATAGAGAAAAGTCTCTGAGATAGGATAGTCCTGTATTACAGATCACCCTTCTCTGTTTGGGTATTTTACTAAAGTAAAGGTCAAGACTAATTGTATTGACCCGCCATCACCACAAGGCGGGTCTCGTCACCCGTCACCCACCGGCCGCACCAGGGACGGACCGTGAATTCGTGGGGCCTTAGGCTAATATGACTTTGGGGCCTATCTAATTAATCAAACTAATACGGTACTAGGAAACAAATGAGTATATTATTAGTCTATTATGATACTAGCGAGCTAAGTTTGTTATTACAATCGTAGCTGTGTTGAAGTCCGGGCTGAAGGTGGGGTCGTAATGGAGCCGAGAATGTAGTGATAAAATACGTTTATTTATGTTAATTTTAGTTATTTTTATAGGGACTGAAATAAAGGCCGCCCTTTATTATCATGGGGCCCTAAGCTGCAGCCTGCAGCCCAAAAATTCTATTCATTATAGATCCGTCCCTGTGCTGCACTAACTCCAAAAAGACATGACATTTACGTATCGCAATTCCAAAAGGCAGAAAGGCTATTTTAGTACATACTCCCCTTTGCTGTTACAAAACAAACCAAATAAAGTGTCTCTAAACCACGTACAACATCCACAATTATCAGAAACAAAACACCGTATACACAACCCATAATTATTTGTATAATTGTTCCAAGACCAACAGTCAATAACCCCGTACAACAAACTCCTTAACAACACGACCGCGACTCGAATTAAGTGCATAGCAAACAATTCATTGCTGTTTCAGTACGCGGCCGAATAACAATGGCGCTCTCAAATGAGGAAATGCAAATCATTTCGTGTAATGAAGCCGTTTGTTGTGGCTCATTTTAGTGGTGAAATCATTTTACTTATTTTAATTTGAAGTTGCGTTGGGTTTTGATCTTTGTAATGCTTCTTGAATTGTGTTTGTTTTGTTTGAAGGAAGTTTTGTTAATTTATCTTAAACTGTATGGAAAAGACGAGGTACTGGTAACCAGTTACTGGGTTGTAGAGGTCAGATAGGCAGCCTATGTAAAATACTGGTATTCAGCTGCATCCGGTTAGACTGGAATCCGACCCCAACATATTTGGGAAAATGCTAGGCTGACTAATATTTCAGTATTTTTTATTGTTGATTTACGCTCATACAATAATTTGCATCCGCCATATTATGTTTACCGTCTTTAGGTGACTGGTAGAGAACGCCGCTTTTGTACCTATTGTTGCATAGTTTGAATAAATATTACATAAGTAGGTACATTTTGAAACCATTGTTCAAGTTTAATTAAAACTGGTTTAATTTCTAAGATTTTGCAGTTATGGGATAGCTGTTAGTCTCGGCTGTAATAGGTGGATATGACAGCCGGGACCAACGGCTTAACGTGCTTTCCGAGGCACGGAGGAGTCTAAGTGTGTAAAAATGGTAACCCATCCACGGACCAACCCCGGCAAGCGTAGCTTAACCTGTTAATATTTAAGTAAAGGCTATAAATATTTATACCTTACTGTACAGTTCGACATTATAATTAGCATATTTAATTGACTTCTGATTATTGCTTACAATACAATTGACCCTGTGGCTCAGGGGACATAGTGTTAAGTGCAGTGTCATTCGATGATTCATAGACATGGAAGATGCTCCATACTTTGTCTTATAGACACTAAAAGTACAGAGAACATTATGCTATTCCTAATAATTCCTTTGTTTTAATCTTTGGTGGAAGATGAAGAAAGCCACGGCTCGGTTACCTTAAAAGAAGACAAAACAGAAAAAAATACTTAATTAAACACACAAAAATTAAATAATTCTCTGCGACATAAAAAATACCATAAAGTTAGCTATCTGCGTCTACAATGCTGATTCTAGCACAGCTAGCACTTCTGTCTCTGACGTTCACCGTTGTTTAGGTTTAGCAGTTAAAGTTTATCGTTTAGGAATTTTAATGGTGAACACCATTACCCACCAGAGACAATTAACAAAAAACTATCGTCCAATTATTTTCAACTCTCGCCTTATTTCGAGCATCTCACACTCCCAGACCGAACAAAAACTATGGATAATGACAACAACGATACGTCATCTGTACACGCTACTCAACAACACGCCACACTCGTGTTATTGATTTTGCACAGTTAAAGAGCCCCAACGTGATTGACGACCGCCTTGCATGAACATTCTGACGTAAATATGCACTCAACGATCTATTCCATTTATTGTCTATGCACTCCGCTTCGATAGCCGCGAAACTCGCGATTTTTTTAAGAAGCAAATTGTGTTCGGAATTTAAAATTGTGTTACTGGGCATTTTTTGTGTTAATGGAATGGAGAAATAGTGTGGAAACTCTTTGTTTGATCGTTAATTGTAAAGAGAATGCATGCGTAAAAAAAATAATAGAAAAAGTTTAGATTTGTGGTAATTTACTCTGGTATGAACGTACGAGTTGAGTTATAATACTGTTTAACTAAATCAACAACAAAACGTACAAAGTTGTAAGCGGTGAAGTAGTGTTGCTACACATTATAAAACAAAGTTTTGAGTTGCCCTATCTAATAAATACTAACTCGTATAATAATAAAGCTGAAGATTTTTTTTGTTTGTTTAAACGCGATAACCTATAAGACTACTAGTCGGATTTAAAAAAATCTTTTTGTAAATGATAGCCAGATTCATGAGGAATAGTATAGACTTTATAACATCACGCTACGACCCACGGGACCGGAGCAGTAATCAAATACGTGGGTGCCACGGCGGGATATAATAGGAAACACATTTTAAGACGAATCTATTACAATAACTGTTTCAATTTTTTTCTTAAATACACGACTTATTCTTTCATAACCAAATCAGGAACATTTTAGCCAATTAAAACATAATTATCATTAATACGGCCATCCCAAAAACTTTGGGAAACGACTCTGCAAAGGTAATTAGGCAACTTGACTTCAACTAATATCGTTATCTACCAGTGTTATGGATTAATGGTCAAAATTTTAATTCGATTGGGACAAAGTTGTAACATAATTAATGGAGTTAGAAAATCCCGTGTCCCCCCATTGTCCTTTTAATTTTGAGGCCCCTGTTGTTTTTGTTGGGGGATTTTGTCTGAGGTTATTGTTCTAAATGATTTCGTTGCGGGACGGTTTAATTCCGTTGTGTTTTTGAATTAATGAGATTTTGATTAAACGTGTTTAATTGTTTTTTTGTAAGTGTTTTGTCGTGACGGCCTAAAGGTTATGGCGCCCGTTTCTTATGAGTTTGATATTGGGCAAGTTTAATTCATAATGTACTTTCTAAGTTTATCTTAGACATCACTGATAGCGATAAAAGAAAACATTTGTTGTTATATTTTTTTAAAAGAGTATGTTTGGAGATTCTTGCCCGTTCTTCTCCATACGAAACTACCTTTTGCAATAGGCAACTAGATCCATTATTTTTTCTCTCTTGTAAATTACTTCAAAACTACCTTTTAAAGTCTTTTTTTTTTAGCCTGTTCTGTCCCACTCCTGGGCAAAGGCCTCCCTCCACTCCTTCCATCACATCAGTGATAGCGATAAAAGAAAACATTTGTTGTTATATTTTTTTTAAAGAGTATGTTTGGAGATTCTTGCCCGTTCTTCTCCATACGAAACTACCTTTTGCAATAGGCAACTAGATCCATTATTTTTTCTCTCTTGTAAATTACTTCAAAACTACCTTTTAATAGTCTTTTTTTTTTTAGCCTGTTCTGTCCCACTCCTGGGCAAAGGCCTCCCTCCACTCCTTCCATCACATCAGTGATAGCGATAAAAGAAAACATTTGTTGTTATATTTTTTTAAAAGAGTATGTTTGGAGATTCTTGCCCGTTCTTCTCCATACGAAACTACCTTTTGCAATAGGCAACTAGATCCATTATTTTTTCTCTCTTGTAAATTACTTCAAAACTACCTTTTAATAGTCTTTTTTTTTTTAGCCTGTTCTGTCCCACTCCTGGGCAAAGGCCTCCCTCCACTCCTTCCATCTTTCCCGATTCAGTGCCTCATCCCTCCAATTTTGGAGAAATCCATAATTGGATATAATATAATATATATAATATTAATAGTCTTATTGAAATAAATGATTATCCTTCAGAATTTTGATTATGTTACTACCCAATACATACTGTCCTCTGCTTATAATACATGCAACAAATATACATAGGTACAAGTAGTGGACACGGTAACAGTGTCGCAGTTAGCAGCGACGCCATTGGCGAGTCGTTCTAGTTCACGTGCCACGGGACAATGCATGGATTTTAATGTATTTGCATAATTGCCACGCTGTTTTCTGTGTTTATCTGTGGCGCGGTGCCATAGTCTGTGGGCTTGCAGTGAGACAAGTCACAGTGACCAGTGAGTGTGTTTCACGGTGTTTTGTACTTGGCCTTTGAGATGCAAGTAGTCAATGTTTAGACTAGTGAAGAACAACATCTCAAAGTACTCATAGCTGAAGAAGCTAGATTGATATCTATAGGACCAGCTTTTGCCCGCGACTTCGTCCGCGTAAATATCAGTTATCGCGGACGCAGTCAAAATCGAATAAAAAGTAGCCTATAATGTCCTTTGTTGGGGTCCAAACTTACTCTGTACCAAATTTCATCAAAACCAGTTTAGTTATTTAGTCGTGAAAGCATAACAAGCAGGCAGAGTTACTTTCGCATTTATAATATTAGTGACGGATAAACTGACACTGTTTTTCCCTTGACAGATGTCAGATACTACACAATGTAACACTAGTTGTGCTACTGCGTCGCGATGCGCAGTGGCAACAGTTTTTGTGCACGGCTCGTGGACACCAGCGCTTATTGTTTATTTAAATTGGCCGATTGTGAACCTGCCACGTTGCTATCGGTACTATCACAATTACACGTAACGCGTGCAGTAAGTTCGTTTGTCGAAATGTTTTTAACTAGACTTTGTCCGCGTACTTATACAACATTATTTTTTGTTTATGCGAAACCCGATACACCTGTCTAGTAAATTTTTGTGTAAAGAATCTATGTACAAAATTTTAAAACCGTATCATAAAAAATCACAAAGTTATAAACTTGTATATTACCTGGTTGTCCGTTCAAAAACATGCTCATTTCACGGTACACCCGCGTAAACCGCGTCTCCTGTGTTATACACTCGTGATAATAGTTTGGCAATAGGTACCTAACCGTACGGTGATTGTATTGTAATTAACTGGTAATAAAATATAATTAAAATATTTTTGAAAAAAAAAATAACATGGTGTAAAAATTTTTCGAATCGAATCAGTTACTGATTCTGAACAAACTATATTCAGGTTTCGCAAAAATAATGTTGTATATCGGTTATCGCGGATGCAAAGGAAGTTGTGGATTAAAAAGCCTTCTTCCTTGGGGTTCAACCTTACTCCGTACCAAATTTCATCAAAATCGGTTCAGTGGTTTAGTTGTGAAAGCGTAACACAAATACTTTCGCAATTATAATATTAGTATGGATTATTAATCATGCAAATTATTTTCGTAGCTACTGATGATGAAACAACTCTCCCAAGCCAATTCCAACTAATTTTTTCAAAATCGGTTCAGTGGTTTAGTGTTACTTGACTCACACACCATCAAATTATATGTATACATAGCTAACCTTTCCGTACAACCTTCGTAAAACATTATGCAAAAGTTCCAGACACGTTCATGTTCGTAGTTAACCTTCACATACTTGTAATTTAATATTATGTATCGAAACATTTTTAGACTTAAAGTATCCGATGCGAGAATCTTGACTGGGGTCAGTCACGCGTGAACACCCCTCCCTCTCTTCCTATACCCCCCTTGTCCCGTCTAGGAGCTCACTCAATTATTTCTGCCCGCTCATCTGAAATAAGTAATTTGAATTTTTTCAATTCTTCATTATTTTGAGTAACAGGCGGGTAAGTTAGCGTTGTTAATGATGAAGTTTAGAAGAGCTCTATGAAAGTTTTGATAAAAAAATGATGGGGGAAGCGGGGAGGGGTCGCACTAGGAAGACCTACACTGACTTTATTGGTGAGGTTCTTCAGAAAGGTCAGGTGCGGAGTACTCGTAACCGGCGTGCTTGTATGATGAGATGTGTGAACGTGGATGAGCCGAAAGGAGTATGTAAGGATCGTAGCAGGTGGCGTTCTGTGGTTTCTGCCTACCCCCATAGGAAAAAAGCGTGAGTTTATGTATGGGAAGCAGTAGTACTGTTGAAAGTGGAAGTTGCAGCTTAGATGTGAATAAACTTCAATATCTTTGTTGTATTCCCAGCGTGATGTGACCTATCTACTACTAATGCTCATCAATCTGGTTATCATTTGCAAAAAAAATTTGATCTGACTTTTAGTTTCAGACATTAGCGTGTTCAAACAAACAATAGAAAAAATCTCTTCATAATTAGCATATATTAATTACCGGTAATCTATACGAATCTTCTTTACTTTTCTGATTAATGTCGTTGCGGGACTCAAGACAGTCGAATCGTTTCTCCGGGGCTCGTCGAGCTTCTGGTGGCTTCCACTGATTGACTGATTCTGGCTTTCAGAAGTTGCAGTGAGTAAGAACAGTGTGACGGGCTTGCCCCAACGAAAATAAAAAAATCTATACGACTAATAAAGCTGAATAGCAGCTTGGTAACTAAGCAGCTAGGGTACCTACGCTGTCCCACTGCTGGGTAAAAACCTACCCACGATTTTCTCTCGCTTTTTTCCTAAATTATAAAATTTTCCGTACAGTATAGTCCCAAGTTAAGTCAACCATGCTGGCCGAGTACTCGTATGTATACAGTTGGTTTGAGCGCCGCCGCCATACAGTCTGGCGCGCTCGTCCACGTTTATACAACGTAAGTAGGTAGTATCTACGCTTGTGTAGGTAACAATGATACCTAAATACAAAGCGGTTTTTGGTACAAAAAATAATACTAGGCTGTTACTGTGCCAATGCAGAGCAAAGGCCCCTTCTCATACAGAGAAGGCACTAGCATTGATCACCACATTTGCTAAAGGCGGATTGGCGTTTTTAGACTTAAATTAATTCTATGTTACTTGTACTCCTCACGATGTTTTCCTTCACCGATGTCGGTGATGTCCAAGATCCACACTTAGGAAGTACATTAGAAAAATCACATTGGTACTTGCCTAAGCCCGGTTGCGAACCCACAACCTCATGTTTGATATGCGGGCGCCTTAACCACTAGGCCATTACTGTAATCTAATAAAGCCCTGTTGGTCTCGTGGACTGTTGAGCGTGGGGTCCCGTTGCTGAGTTTAATATCCAGGTCCGGCAAAGTGTTTATTAGGGTTTTTCAATTAGGAATTTCTCGGTAGCAGCTTGGGTTTTGCGAGTTAGTGGTGTGACTTCTCGTTGCTCCCGGCTGTCATGCGTAAATCTTTGAAAGTCCGGTCCGGTCAGGTAGTCAGAAGCCCGAAAGTCTGACACCATTCCCCTACGATAATATGGTACCTGTATAGAGACGCCTTTAGTTTAGCAAAGTTCTTCTAAGAGGTCTAACATGAGACTAAGTACAGTCGTCGCCATACAGTCTGGTCCCCCACGTGATGCTCTATAAGCAAGAATAATAATCAATTCGAAACACTATTAAATGAGAAGTCACGACCACTTTGTGTTACTGTATTTATTATTATTAGCTCACGACTTCCAGTGGTCAATGCTGGAGCCGTGACGTTGGTCGTATAGTCTGGTCGCCTTTTGTCGACGACCACAGTAGCTACGGCTTTTGTTCCTACTCGTACTGCGTAAACACAAATATAAATAGGATAAGTTGATTTTCACGACATTCAGGATTGGAAAAATTTAAATGTATTGCAATCCATACTAATATTAATTTTCACTCACTCATCACGAAATATCGACAACCGCTTGACGTATAAAGATAAAATTTGGCAGGGAGGTAGTTTATACTTATTTAGTAGACGTCCGCTTGGAAAGGATTTTCCAAAATTCACCCCCTAAAGTGATGATACGGGGGTCCAAAGTTTGTATGGAGAAATCAACTTTGACGCCGACGAAATCGCGGGGAAAAACCAGTAATATTATAAATGCGAAAGTAACTCTGTCTGTCTGTCTAACGACGACTAAACCACTGAACCGATTTTGAGGAAAGTTGATACAGGTCACCCTGTATCGAATTTAACGGTTTTGAACCTCAATAAAGGACTTAGGCTACGTACTTTTTATTCGACTTCAACTTCGTCTGCATCCGCGATAACAGACATTTACGCGAAAGAAGTCGAGAGCAGAAGCTATAGTTAAGTAAGGAAACGCGAAAGCTTGTAAGGATGTATGGATGTTTGTTAAACGTATGAAAGGTATTAGCTGAACATACATACAAAGTGTAAAAAGACACATCACATAGCTTTTAAATACACATACTGACCATCAAACTAAGTAACTAAGCTTTTTATTCGACCTCGACTTGTCTGCGTCCACGGACGAAGTCGTGGGCAGAACGAAGCTAGTAAGCTATACAGCCTGGTAACAAAATAAATAAAATTAATTTATTTCAGGTTTAGTACCCCATATCAAAATTAAAAAGCTCGAAATAAATACATCATAAAATAAAAATAAAATGAATACAAAATCATAAATACAATGTCAGCAAATCAATGTCAAATAATAATCAATGTTGAATAATAATAAATACAATGTCAGCAAATCAATGTCAAATATTAATCAATTTGAATAATAATAAATACAATGTCAGCAAATCAATGTCAAATAATAATCAATTTTGAATAATAATACATACAATGTCAGCAAATCAAAGTCAAATAATAATCAATTTGAAACAAAAAACCCTGTCCGATCCTTAAGGGTATTATTCGGCATCGTACTGCGTACACATATACGTAACCATTTAATGGATTTGAGATTATTATTTTTCCCCAGTGAAAAAAAAAAGAAGAAAGAAGAAGTAAAACTGATCAACGGCAACACTGATCTGACAGGGTTTTTGTTACATAGTGTATAACCTATAATATGATATAGGTAACCATTAGAAATGTAGGGTGGTCACAGACCGCCCGCAGCCGCCACACAGTCTGGCTACACGCAGTACACCCACAAGCTGTGCTTCACATATTAACCGGCAGTAGGTATGCGATTGAAATAGTAGGCCAACGTTTATATTTATTAGTATTGCGGCGTTTAGTTTGAGGTCAAATGAACGTAAGTGACTTTTTACCAAGGAACGTCACGACTTTCAGGGGCAGGTGACATAAACATCACGCCTGTAATCCCCGAAGGGTTAGGCAGAGGTGTACTTACCTATTAGTACAGCCACATTTTGCCAATTATGTTTAAGTCCCATGTAATAGGTGTTGAGCATATTGCCATCAACCGAGCACAAATCCAGACTCCGAGGCTGCTACTGTGAAATTCGGTAAAACCCAATAACACTTTGCCCGATCTGAGAATCGAACCCAAGACCTAATGCTCATCAGTCGTGCTTGCAAAAAAATACAAATCTTTTATATTTATAACTAGCGACCCGCCCCGGCTTCGCACGGGTGCATGTATTGTACATATAAACCTTCCTCTTGAATCACTCTATCTATTAAAAAAAACCGCATCAAAATCCGATGCGTAGTTTTAAAGATCTAAGCATATATAGGGACAGACAGACAGACAGGGAAAGCGACTTTGTTTTATACTATGTAGTGATATTAGTTTAGAAAGTGTCTTGTACTGCAGCCTTGCTTCAAACACAAAGAGAAACCAACACGATCACATTTCAATTAAAATAATAGCAAAACCGTAGCCTAAAAAAATGTGCCTAGTTCGCAGTCTACCCAGACACTAAAGACGCCAAGCAGTCTAGCAAAACTCCAGCTGTATTAGCGAAAGCGACCTTAGTAGGTACCTACCGTACGTACTAGTGTCGTGTATACCGAATACAAATACTAACCCACGATTGAATACAGACTTCATGGCTTCTTGATATGGCAGTGAACTGTGAATGAACGGAGTTTAAATTGGTTTAGTCATTAACCGATTTTCTATAGGTCAATGTCCTCCATTCATGTTGAAATTGGTTTGGAATTAGGAGAAAGAATGTGACATAACGGTATTATGTTACACCGCGCACCGCCGCGGTAGGCGGTGAAGCGGTTCTCATGTCGCATTGGCCTCTATGAGATTCGTCGATGCCTTACACACGTACACCGCTCGACCGCGCGGTCGAGCGGTGCAATCCGCTTTGGTACACCGCACGACCACGCGGTCGAGCGGTGCAATTCGCTTTGCCGTCACCGCCATCCGCAGCGGATGAAGGAGTTTCCAATTCGGATGTTTAAAGGTGAAAGTCAAAAAATTGTGTTACAACTAAATTAGAGCGAATTTAAGTTTTCCATAGAAACAGAGATTTCCAATTATCTTTTTTCAAGAGACATTTCGAAAATGTTCTTAATTAACTTTTAGACCTATGTTTTCTGCTTATGTGTAGGAAGTTTCATTAAAATCGGTTTATTCATTTTGAAAAATATGGACTTGAAAGTTCGCTCGTAAGAATACGCTTTTATGTCAGATTTTTCCTGATAGAATTTTCTTTTGGTTGGTTATAGTCTAAGGATTTGCCAACGCATTGCCAACCTAATAAACAAATTTTCCGTATGAATAAAAAACATAGTTTTTCCCTATTTCTTTACTCAAAGCTGTATATTATACTCGGAACTACATATTACGTATTCCCTCAACATAGTCAAAATTAATACCAATATCCGTTCAATATAATCAAATACATTCTCAGCTACCTTTCCCTAGGGTACCGAAATACTGACACACATTTGGTACCGCCCTTTGTCGTCGACTGTACAGGCAACAAGCGTTCATTTGCAAATATACGGGAGGATCGATCGTGATCGAGTAACGTTGTACAATCGAGCACAAATTGATGTTATCAATCAACGGGGAAATTGTTCAGTTTTGGAGTGTCTCGGGAGATTGCGTTCTTTGAGTGGTGAAAGTATAATTGTGTTTTTTTTTCTGTTCCTTTGTTGAAGTTTGATTGAAGTACGGGAAGTGAGTTTTCGTGTTGTTTGCGTATTTTTTTTGATGATTGCTGGATTTGGATGTGGATTAAGTTAAGTATTTTACCGATGAAACGTTTTCTTCTAACAACTACATAGTTAGCTTAAGAAAACTTTTTTCGATCAGTTTGGATTCATGACTCAAGCTTCTTATAGCGTCTTTGGTACATATTAGTGTTACGGCCAAATTCTCAAACGCAAATATCAACAAGTCTTTTGCTATCTCTGTCTCCTTAAGGTGTATTATAGCGACAGAACTTGTTTTGTAGTAGCCTTGAAAAATAATGAGACATTTCGATATTCGAAACGACACAAAAGAAAATTTTAAGTACGAAAATGACACTAAAAGTAACACTACACTCGTGACTGACACCGCTCTCAGTGCCAACAACCCGACACCACTACAAGAGCATCTCAAAAACAATTCGTCCACGTTTCCAAGAAAACTGGCTTCAGTTCCACTTAGCGGTTTTAATGAGACTGTTCTAACTGAGACCTAATTAACTGCTTGTTTTTGAACTCGTACTCACACTGGGTTGAAACTTGAAGATTAGAGATTACGAGGGAGACCTAGGAAACGCTGGCGTGAGGACTTAGAGACGTTTATGGGAGATTGGCTAGAGAAGGCAACACACAGTAAAGAGTGGAAGGCTAGGGGCCTTTGGCCATCAGTGAAACCATAAAGGTTGAATTAAAAAATAAAGGCACGGTGGGGCAGCTAATCTCTGGAACTACTAGGCGAATTGGAAAAAATCTTTATGTATAAGATAGCCAAGCGGGCAGCTGGAATATAAGGACTACAATTCTTGACTACAGTTTAGTGCTTCTCTTGGCTTTTTCCAATAACCTTTTGCACTTACTAAAAGAATAAAATTCGCAGGAAAATTATTACGCGTAATATTTTATTGCGCTTATTCTCCATAACTCTCCATAAACTAAACTAAACTTTAGAGAATGCAGTACCGAGTAAGAAGCTAGTAAAACGCTGCGATAATAACTCTAACGACGCGGATAATATCAGAAAAAGCAAGAATTAAAAACAAACCAAGTAAAAAGCAAGAAGGAAAAAAATATAAACCAGCCTTCAGGTAAACATCGCGTGTAAAAATATTGTTGTTCCCGTAGTACTAAAAAAATGTGATCAGTATTCTGAACGGATCTCGCACTTTTTCCCTTTTCAAGATCAGCATTCGCTCAATCTTGCAGTCCACGTCAACTGATAATGTTTTTATCAAAATATTTGTCGATTTTATCAACTTTTCTTCCGACTAAAAATCTAGTGGCATTAGAATGATAAAATGTTGTTTCAGAAAGTACGGTTTTTAATTCTTAGTCTACGTTTTAGATTTATATAATCATTATACAAATTATTAATTGACTTTTTGGTAGAGTAATTTATGTCCCAATGCTGGGAAACTGCTTCCAAACATCAATGTGTGTGCTGTTACTACATATACAATCTTGCAAAAATATCATAATTTTTATATTATATAGGTGACAAGTTTTTTATTTTTGTTTATGGAAAAAATATTATTCTATATCATATCCAGATTCATGAGGAATAGTATAGTCTAAATAACATCACGCTACGACCTACGCAACCGGAGCAGTAACCAAAGAAGTAAATTATAGCGGGTGAACAAAAAATACGCGGAGCAAATCGTGGTCTCTAGTTCCATAATTATATTCATTTTATATCCCTTGGCTACTATATAATTTTTTAAATCCTTCCTTTAGGTCCTTCTGTTCTATGTTATGTTATGGTTCTATGTTAAGTGTACGCCGCTGTCTATAGACATCTGCTATACCAGCAGTGGCCTTGCGGATGTGTTGTCATCCCAGAAAAAGAGTCGAAATGTCTCATGTGTCTGTATTCTAATTTCCGTCACGTCATAATTCACAAGGAAAGAACAGAAAAGTCGGCGTCCGTTCTATTACAATGAGCTAGCGAAATTGCAGAGCAATTGAGTGTACATTAGGTACAGTTGCAGTTGCTACGCAGAAACCTTAGTGTGGGTAGCGGGCCGTAGAGAGCGTGCAGTGTGACGTGACGTCATCGGCCTTGCGGACACCGCTTTTTGTCGTAAGATGTTTGAATGGTCTTGTTTAGAATTGTTGTGTTCTGAATTTGAATCTTTTGACGGTTCTTGTTGGACGTTTCTTGGATTCTATGGTTTCCTGGTATCGGTTAGTATGTTTCTTGTGCACCTAGTCTGTTGTCTTTTGGTATTTTGACCAGATCAAGATTTTATTGTTTCTAAAGGTCCATTGCTCAGCACAGCATTTGCCATTACAATTAAGGCTTTAAATCGTGTGCATTAGAATATTTTTTATAATTACAAGATAAAAAGGTGTTAGCTCGCGGGCGGCTGCCGTGTCAGAGTGCTGTTGTAATGTGTGATGACCAATACCCAACTCATAAAGTAAACAGCAGAGAAATCTAAGATATCATTTTTAAAACTCAATATATTTTGATCAATTTCAATAGTGACAAATAATTAAGCCGGATTAGCAACGACATCCTATCTATGTCTTCTTTCCAAGGGTTCAAAAATCTGTACCTTTATACTCACATCATAACGCATTCGACCCTAATCATTTGACTTCTTCTAGGTAAGCTCACTCCATCGTAGACTTTGTCTCCGTCACCTCTGACCTAGACTAGGAGTCAAGAGGAAACCCATCTCATTTATAAAAGACATTCATTTGTTATCCTTATCCATCCAGCATCATCTAGGACTTCCCGTTACCAATCGGTTCAGGAAGCCATGCCATTTCCGAACTAATTAAGGTATATTTTCGGGATATATTCCCGGGATTTGCCATCTCGAAGTTTTGGAATAATTATAATATGAGGAAAACGTGATCCAATTTCCTGTGACTTATGTAGGTAAGCATAATATAGAAAACTAGCTTTTCCTCGCGACTTCGTCCGCGTGGAGACAAGTGTACCATAAAATGGCGTATGACACTGCAATGGCGTAGCTTTCTATCAGCCAGAAAAAATCTGTAATCGGATCAGTACTTTCAGAAATTGCATTACATAACATCACGCCTGTAATCCCCTAAGGGTTAAGCAGAGGTGTACCCATTAGTACACCCACATTTCGCCAGTGTTGTTTAAGTCCTATGAAATACAAGGGCACAAATCTAGACTCCGAGGCTGCTACTGAAAAATTCCTGATGGAGAAACCCAATCACACTGTACCTCATGCTCGGCAGTCCCACAAAAAAATATTTTCTATTAAATAAATCAACGTAAAATTCTGCGAATAATCTTCAGCGTTTGATAGTCTATCATAGTATTTGTGATAGATATTGGCAAAATTGTGCTGTCTCTGTCACAAAAGGCCTATAATGAAGAGTTGAAATTGACGTCACTTTTAGGAATCTG
Source organism: Hoplodrina blanda (assembly GCA_949316365.1). Taxonomy (NCBI): domain Eukaryota; kingdom Metazoa; phylum Arthropoda; class Insecta; order Lepidoptera; family Noctuidae; genus Hoplodrina; species Hoplodrina blanda. The sequence goes on from OX438590.1 coordinate 1,873,723, forward strand.
ACAGCTGTCAAATGGTATATCTTAGATTCAGAGAACAGTAAAGGTAACCCTAGACATGAGGGATATTATCTATATTTATTTATTTTTAATGGCCCAGTGGTTAAGGCGCCGCTTCTTATGCATGAGGTTGTGGGTAAAGTGGTTCATATGTACAGTTACCGGCACGTAAGTTGGCAAGAGTTTTTGTAGTGGGGGAAGTTTGCGCACGCACAATTTCATACATTTTTATATGCGCGAACTTCCCCCACTATGAAAATCTCTTGCCAAGTTACGTGCCGGCGAGTATACAGTAAGCGGTCATAAGTGCAGTAGCATGCTAAGGTTTAAATTACTGTGAATACGCGGCACAGGCCGTACCTACATCTATGTGTATAAGTGATTATGTATTAACACTGTGTGACAAACACCTCAGAATTCGCAGACGGCGTCGAAAGGTCGTAAGTTAAAAAATGACAAATTGACAATTTATTGCTTTGTGAGATTGCAACTCCACGTATGACCGCTAGTGTACTTTGAAAGTTTATCTTGGATATCACTGACATAGGTGCAAGAAAACATCGTGAGGCAACCTAGACTTATAATTAGTAGTCTTTAATCGCTAATCCGTCTGAAGCAAGCGTTGTTGTCAATGCTCGTGCCTTCTCTGTATAAGAAGAAGCCTTTACCCTGCGGTGGGACAGTAAGAAACTGTTATTATTTGATTTCTTTATTTTAGTACATTTTATTTTCATTTAATTAAGAACCCGTGAAGAAAATCTGCGTTGATTAAATTGCGGGCAAACGTTAGTTTTTTTTTCTTGCTACTCGTTACCGTCCCACTCTTGGGCGAGGGCTTCCCCCCATTCCTTCAATTTTCCTCTGTGTTGTACCTCCTCTCGCCAGTTTCTGAGGAAGACACTAAGGCTTCCCGCCATCTCCTCCTCGGTCTGCCGCGAACCCGTCTAACTGTAAAAATTAGTTTCTAATAATATTTGTGTTGAATATCTTTATCATCAGAAGAAATATTCATGACCTCTCATGTTATGAAACAACTACTTAATTCGTTCCTATCTAACACTTATCGGTAAGCGCTTAACGCTATCTTCTAGATATCACTATCGACTTTCACCAATCGGCATTATTTGTTTACTTGAGTGCAATCTTACATTTGTCAAGAGCATGTCAGCTGCATGTTACTAAGCAGATAAATATATCTGTTTATGTAAGAAAGAAATAAATAAAATATGAAGTCATTCATATGAAGTCGTGTAGAAAGAAAGTAATTTCAAGGGGTTTCAAAGTAATACCGATAACAATAACTTTTTTTTATTTCATACCTGAATGGCTGATGCCTTTTTAAATACTGATTAGGAAATGCTGAATGCACATAAACGCATAAGAAAGCAAGTAGGTATAATCCTTAAAGCAGTGTTATTGAAAACAAAGGAGAAGGTCCAAATTGGTTTGTTAACATCAGAATTATGCTGATGGAACTGTGATACGGTAAACTAATACAAGAAATCCTAGTAGGTACCTAACTCTTTAGAACAAAATCCGCAACACGGACAGGAAAACTAAGATCTAGAAGTCCCTTACCAATTCTTAGCGTCAACATTTTTTATGACAATGCATTTTATTCCACCGAATTTTTCCCTTGTCGTTGGCAGCTGATCTAAAAAACAGTATCAGGTGGTTGTTCACGTCGTAAACATGTTTGATGGCTGCGGGTTAATAGGATGCCTGTTCCTTCAATTCATCATATTGCCTTCAGGCATAACTACCTTCCTTTGTATACGAACATGACGGCGGAATAGATGAGCGGCTGTGTCAGACATGTTTGGATTCAACGGAATATAATAGTCTACGGTGGACGGTTGAGAGATTTGATGATATGGAAATGAGATTGTCGTTTCTTAGTCTTAACAGAAATGGCTTTAGAAACTAGGCAAGTACATATGTAATTTTTACAACGTGCATTGTAAAAAACTTTTTTTTTTAAGCATTTAAGGGATTGAACCCGTTAATAACCACATCAGGCAATGGCGGATCCAGGGGGGGGGGGGTCATGAAACCCCCGAGGCTCTTTCCTTTTAATTAGATGTATTATTGTAATCGAAACGGTTGTCCTGGCGTCCTTAATTATATAAAAGCTTGATCAGCTGATGTCATCAGGGACATGTGCCTGATGCTAGTGGAAGTTTGACTTTCAACATTTTCGACCCGGCTGTGAATGTGTTCATTTTAAATATTGAACGTCTACAAGTCTTCTCGCATACTTTGTTTTTGTTTGAGGGATAGCAAACCGGGTTGAAAATAACCTCCAGTACCTACGTACTTACTCCGAAACTCTATAAAAATAATTTCCATTCCATCACTCACAAAATTCCACGTAATAAAATGTGTTTTTCACGTTAGTTACATAAGCTGCGTTTACGCAACCTACTTGCCAACGTTTGACTGACAGATAACAGCTGTTCACACCATCACTATTCATTAAAGGTGACATCAAAATAACAATGTCAACATGAAACGTCAAAATAAATGACGTGTGTCAAATGTATTTTTTTAATTTCGAGCAAAGGTATAAAATTGAATTATGTAGGTAAGTATCAATTGTGTTTTTAATTTTCGAACGACGACGTGCCAATTTGGTTTCGTTCACGGTTCTTTTATTTAAACGGTGTCAAGTAATGCGCTGACGCAGTTTTGTATGTGGTATTTGTGGTAATAACGAGTTTAATGTGAATATAAGTACAATTATGTTTAACTGACAAGTGATCGCACGCGTTTGAAGCAGAGCGCACAGTTTGGAGTCTGCTAAATGTACGAATCATGTCTCAACTAGGTATAATGTTTAAGCCTCGTATTCATGGTAAACATTTGTTTAGCAACAGTTGATCAACGTTGTTGTTGAGAGAATGCTGCTGGAAACTTTGTTCAAATCAATTTGGTTGTCCACACACGTCAACATTTGTTGATCAACTGATGTTTTCGCTCGCCGGGCGTCAACTCTGCAACATGGCGTGATCAACTCCGCAACACAAGTGTTGCCCGCAATAATTATGTTGACAGCAACTCGGCAACATGTTTATGCAACCATGTTGCTAAACAAATGTTTACCATAAATACTGGCTGCTTTTCCATTTCTCTATCACCAAGTCAACATTAAAAAAAATACCGTTTCAAAAAAAGAACAGCGTAAACAACGCCCCTTATCAGTACAAACTCAATACTCGGCACCAAACTGTCTCCACCCACTTATCAACACAACTAATGTGTTCTAGATGTTACTTCGAGTTGAATCAACACGCGTTGACAAACGGGCGTAAGTAAACATGTATCAATTACATAGCAAAACAGAGGAACCTCTCTACATGTGGTGCTTGAATCTTGTAACGTAAATACGTTTTATCTAAACATCGCAAGGTGATCGACGTAGAGAGAATTGATTTAAAATGGCCGTTTTTTTTATTTTCTTCTGTTTTTGTGAGAAATATTATACAGTATTACCCTGCTGCCTCCGAAGCACGCAGTGTTGCTTTTAAGTTCCTGAGACCAGCTTTTACCTGCAATTTCGTCCACTTAAAAGTAGCACATATTTCACAAATTTCATCAAACTCGGGTTAGTAGTTTAGCCGTAAAAGCTTTAAATACAGTTAAACAAACTAACTTCCGCATTTATAATACTACTAACGATCTGCCAGCTTCGCACAGGCGAAATAAGGTGGATAAACCTTCCTCTTAAATCACTCTATCTATTGATGAAAACCACATTAAAACCTTTTCCTTCAATCAGTCATCGACTACACGTATAAACAAAGCAATTTCACTTGTTACGATATTGCTGCTGTGATTCTGTGAGGAGTTCCATTCCATATCTCCGAAGTTCATCATCAGATATTGAAATGGTGACAATGGGACCACACGAGAAGCACCAGCTTTCAAATAAAAAAAGAATTATGAAAATCGGTTCACCCAGTAGCAAGTTAGGAGCTAACAAACATTAAAAAAAAAATACAGTCGAATTGATAACCTCCTCCTTTTTTTGAAGTCGGTTAAAAACGACTTCCGACAACACACACTTGATGTTACGAAGACCACTATGGCCTGTTTACCAACGAGAATAAAAACAGCTCCATGATTGACAAGTCTAGTCCAAACAAAATCTTTCAAGATCGCGTGATATCACCCCCGTCAAGCCTGCAACGTGATTTACATAGCCACATCAAAAACAACGTTACATAAACAATACACATGTATTAAGTTCGTATGTACTGGTGAATTCCTTATCGGAGTTGCGATAAAAATAATGTTTTAATTCGGCAGCGCTAATGTCATCTGTGTACATTAAAAGTAGGTATAAATATGTGTTCGTTGAACGCTCTTGACATTGACATTGGAAGCTACCACGATGTTTAAACTCATTATGTTCTCGATGCGATTACGTCACGATTTATTTTTAGGGCTGTTGCGTAATGGACGAGGATGAGTTTCGACGTGCGATTTGTTTAGCGATAGCGATACTGGTTCGCGATAAAGTGGTTGGAGTATTCCTTAATACTTAAAATATAGTCTCTCATTAAAATAATTTGGTTATGTAAAAAAAAATGTAGTAATCAGTCATAAAAATATTAAAAGTTAAAAGAGATTAATGATAGAATTAATGTTGTGATTCTAGATTTAGTATGATTTATGGCTGGCTCCCAGTATTATGTACATTTGAAAAACATTTTAATAACATTTTATTTTTTATCCAGCTATTAAAGTAAATGACACCGAACAACATAATTTTGTGCAGTTTGCCAACTTGATCCTAAAAGTCAGTTGATGACGTCATAACACAGTAAATGATTTTCCAGTGAGTTTCTATCGTAGCAAACATTATTATTGTGACCTGACAATGTTTTTACCAGTTTTTTTGGTTGTATTATTTTAATTGTTTTGAAAAATAATGATAAAAGTGGTATTGAACTGGTCTGCGTGGCCTTGGTCACGTTAAGGTGGATGCGACGACCCCTCCGTCCATACATTTTTCATTAGAGTTATACACTAAACACAGACACTCTTTCTTTAAAACTAATCATTTTATCACTTCTTTACAATAAAATGTGCTCGCGTCCGAAGTTTTTAGCCAATAACTTCATTATTCACTGAGAAAAACAATAGTGAAATCTCGGCAAAAATTGACACTTCTTTAGTAGTGTGCGTGACACTGCGGGACTTTTGAGTACTTTTGACAAGCAAACGAAAGGCGAAGTTAAAAAATTGGCACACTAGATGGCGTGCAAAATAATTTCTGATAAATCAATATCTTAGTTCAATAATTGGATTTCCTTTCCAACCGTATCAAAACAAGAATAAAATAACATAAAACTAATGACCTTCGACATCTATGTTTTTTTAAACAATTTTACTTATTATTTATTATTGTTGTGTGGTGCGCAACATAAATAGGTACCAATACTCGTAGTGTAGGTTATAAGCAACGTTGCCGTTCTTTCCTAAATGGAATACGTTGACAAAAAAAGCGTTGCCAAACTTCGTTCACTTGTTGTTTGGGACTTGATAATACCTATGATAGAAATATAATTCTAATACATTCTGATTTCGGTTGTCACGCGCTATGATTTGCGCGCGGAATTTCTTGTGTATTTTATGTATGCTATGCATTTTCATTGATTAAAATTGCAATTTTCCTCCAGAATGTATTTGAGACTATATTGTAACTAATTTATCGTAGGTATAGTAATTAATTATTCTAAATACGCAATTATATTTTTGGTGGTATTCGAAACTAAAAAACAGCATGTTGGCCCGTGATTTTTCTGAAATATCGTCACAATACTGATTACCTACGTCATACGTGTCAGTGATGATGAGTCAGTGTTTCATATTTGAATGTGTTTGAATATGTTTTTGGTCAACCATTATAAATCGGTAAACTAGGTACCTACTAAAGTAGTCACAACACAAAATTAAACTTGCAAACATTTGCTAAATACCTATGGTTTTGCCGGGTTACGATAAACATCTTTTACGCATTTTAAAATAGTAAAAAAAAAAAATAGTTTCCGACAGACAAACATTATTATTAGTTTGTTTTATTTTGTAGTAGGTACCTACTAAGCTCACGTTCACGGTAATGGTGCGTTCAGAAACAAATAATGTGTGTTGTTCATTCCAGGGTGACTTGAATTGTGCACAGCGTTAGTAGGTATGGTCGAACGTGTGACGTAGACGTTTCACAGAATATTGAGAGTGTTGGTACCGGGTAGGTATGACGATTTTCTTGAGATGAATAATTATAATAAATTGTTTGTATAATAATAAAGCGTAATTTTAGCTCCAGAAATCAAGTTTCCGTAGTGTAGCGGTTATCACGCGTGCTTCACACGCACAAGGCCCCCGGTTCGAACCCGGGCGGAAACAGTTGCTTTTTGTATTTTATTGCCGATCTTAAAAAGTATCTTCACGCTTTTTTATTAATTGGGTGTTCAGAGAAATCTGAAAAATAAACATTTTGTTAAAATAAAAGTAAACTACGTACTATTTCTCGCCTTGAAACTTACGTTTAGAAATCTATGATTGTTATCAAGGCCAAGTATGCCCATGTCATACATGGGTTACACGCTCAGACGGGAGAATTATCGTACATGTCATTCATTACATATCATTACATATCATATCATTACATGTCATGTTACCCCAAATCGGTAACGTGGTATTTCATAACATATAGGTAGCTCATACAAAGCAACTAAAAAAATAACAAAGTGAGCTATCGTAATCTGATACGACAAATAATTTGGTTTTGCGGCATACTTGGCCTTGATAACAATCATAGATTTCTAAACGTAAGTTTCAAGACGAGAAATAGTACGTAGTTTACTTTTATTTTAACAAAATGTTTATTTTTCAGATTTCTCTGATCACCCAATTAATAAAAAAGCGTGAAGATACTTTTTATGATCGGCAATAAAATACAAAAAGCAACTGTTTTCGCCCGGGATCGAACCGGGGGCGTTGTGCGTGTGAAGCACACGTAATAACCGCTACACTACGGAAACTTGGATTCTGGAGCTAAAATTACGCTTTATAAGTTATGACTGAAGTTTTATCAGTCTGCTGTCAGTCTAGAATGAGCGACATGAACTCGCTAATAAACAACAGCTGACGAGTGCGCCGCCCCTTTGCGTTGCGTAGGTATCGTTACGGCCCGTTCACGACCTTGCCGCTATGAGCGGCGGCTAAGCGCGGGGCGGCGCGGCGAGCGGTAAAATCAAAAGTATAAAAATGTTTGAAACGCCGCTCATCGCTATGAGCGGCGCGGCGTCTCGTGGCGTGCTTCAAACATTTTTATACTTTTGATTTTACCGCTCGCCCGCCCCGCGCTTAGCCGCCGCTCACAGCGGCAAGGTCGTGAACGAGCCGTTAGGTAGGTATCTATCAGATGGTGGCTTGTGATCGGTGTAAACAATGAGTTCTCTTCCATCGAACATTTTTCTGAAGTGTTTGATTGACATACCTACCTACCTATAAATTGATAAGTAGGTAGGCTAATAACTCTGTCCAACGTAGACCGTAGGTATAGGTACTGTATGAACTGTATCGCTGTTGTGTTTCGGAGAATTTCTTTGAGAAATAGGTAGGTACCTAGCCAAGCAGTACTTATATTTCTTGTTTACAAGTTATTGAAGGACAGCTCCTGCGCAGGTGTTCGTTGCGTCGCACGTGACTACGTGAGGGAGTTGGCGTCGGTTGGTGATGGAGATGGATGAGCAAACTAAGCTGCGTTTTGTACCTATGCTAACTTTACATAACTCGAATGCTTGTGAGTGTGACGCTTCTGTGTTCCACTTGATCTTTGTTTTATCTCGCTTCTTGGAATTGTGCAGGACTGACCGCGTTGAGCGGTGCTTGTAAGTACTTATGTGATCTGCGTTAGGTACCTACCTACCTACCTACTATGCTGTCACGGTAGAAATTTATCATGCCGATAAATCTACGTAGGTAGGTCTTGATCTTGAATCGTCTCGGGTCTGGGGTAAGCAGAGATAGCAGACTTTTCCTTGTGGTGGTTTGATTCCGTTGCTTGACACTTCATAGACCAGGAACTTGAGGTTTTCTTTGCCGAAGACGCATTTTGATGGATTTATAGTGATATCATACACCTCTTATCTGCGTAAGACTTCCTGTAAATCTTTGATGTGGCTTGCTTTACTTACTTCCGCCTTCCTTAAGCCGGAGGTAGTGGGTTCGATTCCCACCCAGGACAAACTTTGTGTGATGAGCATAATTATTGTTGGTTCTGTGTCTGGGTGTAATTTATCTATAATACTGTATGTATTTATAAATTATATAAGTAGGTATGTAATGTATAGGTATCAGTTGTCTGGTTACCATAACACAAGCTCTGCTTAGCTTGGGATCAGATGGCCGTGTGTGAGTTGTCCCAAGATATTTATTTATTTTTATTTTACTTCATTTTCAGATGCGATTATTGGGTAGGTAAGTACCTACCTACCTACTTACCTACGTCGTCGATGAATGGAAATTTATGCGTAGATACCTAGTCTAATCCGATAAGTAGAGAGACATTCCAACGATTCATCTATCAAGTACTTACTTAAGTAGGTAGGTAGGTAAGTACTACTTACCTACCTACCTAAGTAAGTACTTGATAGATGAATCGTTGGAATGTCTGTCCGGCATTCTTGAGACCTGGACATACCTACTTACCTATAATTCGTGTAGGTAAACTCGAATATGCCAAAAGGTGTAATTGTGATGGCTGTTTTCTTGATGTCTAGCTCGTAGACTGGTAGGTAGGTACTTACCTAATTAGTTGTTGATAAGCACGGTTTAGGTCGAGTGTATTGAAGATTTTCTTGCCGTGAAGTAGGTACCTAGGTAGATAGATGAAAAAATATTGAATACCTAGCTAGTGTAATGTAATAAAATAAAACTGCGTTATATTGTAATCAAAATTAAGTGTCGTGATGGCCCAGTGGTTAACGCGCCCACCTCTCATGCATGAGGTTGTGGGTTCGAATCCGGGCAAGCCAATGTGACTTTTTCAATTCTTATGTAGGTACCTACTTTGCCCTACAGTGGGACAGTAAGAGGCTGGTAGGTACTTTTTTATTTTTTTTTTATTTTTATTTTTTACAATGTTGACATAATTTATTTCCCAAAATTATAAATTATGTTGCTTCAAATACTTCTGTTTTGATAAACGATTAAAATAGTGTAATGAAATAAAATAAAACTGCGTTTTATTGTAATCAATGTTGACATAATTTATTTCCCATATTTATAAATCAATAAAATAGTTTACGCCAACAAATATAACTTATTTTTACTTAGACAGAAAAATTTAAACTAGTTTTTTTTATATTCACGCCATCTAGTGTTCAATCTTCGTAAACGCAGAGGTATGTATGTGTGTCTAAACGACACTGTATTCAATGACAGAAGTTTTAAACAAGTTATGTGTCGAATTGGGTAGATTTTGAGGGAATGATATGACCTATTCAAATAAAATGTAATATCCGATAACCGCTAAGACTACTCCTATGACTTAATAATTGTCCAATTACACAAAAACTCAAATAAACTAAAAATGTTGACTTCAGCGCCATCTCTCGGGAGAATGGCTGGGAGCAGCCCGTCGGTTTCACCTTAAGTCACGTACAATCAACTGCATGTCTAGGGTAATAATTGGACATTGTTTAATTTTGTGGGTAATATGATAATAATAATTAAATAATTTTTATTATGGCGCAATTAGGGGATGTCCTAAGAAAATGTCATTTTTCACTTATATCAGTGTTGTGTTTGCTATACTTTCACTTGTATATTTAATTTTATTAATTCTAATGTAACACAGTTAACTTAATGATTAAACAATGTAAAAATTGGCACTGGAAAACATTGAAAATGGAGGCAAATGTCAGTTTTTTTTTATACCTTGCATCTCGCTTATAATCCCCGAAGGGTTAGGCAGAGGTGTACCCTCACATTTCGCCAGTTATGGTAAAGTCTCATGTAATAGTGAGCGAGCCTAATTTTTTTTATATACTTATCTACACTAATATTATAAAGAGGAAAACTTTGTATTTTTGTTTGTTTGTTTGTCTACACTAATATTATAAAGAGGAAAACTTTGTATTTTTGTTTGTTTGTTTGTAATGGATAAACTCAAAAACTACTGGACCGATTTTAAAAATTCTTTCACTGTTGGGAAGCTACACTATCCCCGGGTGACATAGGCTATAAGTATTATATTTTCAAAAAAGTTAGGGATCCGTAAAGAACATCACGCGAACGAAGTCGCGGGGGAGTGCTAGTAATACATATTTTTCATGTCCCGTTTACTGGTCGGTATCGGGCATTGCGGTTAAGTCTTTTTTCAAGTTACGTAATTGGATAGGTGACCGTGTACGAGTATATTCGACCTTCTTTCTAATAAAGGCGAAGAGTACTTTTGTTTGTTTGGTTAAACGCTCTAATCTCTGAAATTGCCTGTCCGATTGGAAAAATTCTTTTTGTATATGATAGCCAGATTCATGAGGAATAGTATAGGCTATATAACATCACGCTATGACCCACGGGACCGGAGCAGTAACCAAAAACGTAACTTGACGCGGGTAAAAATCACCGCGCAGTCAAAGTCGCTATAGTTTCAATGATTTATTCAGACCGACATGATTTGAAACTCAAGATGACGTTGTTAAATTGCTTTTGATGTATCATATTCAAGATTTTCAAGGAAAATATGTGACAGTTTCTTTTTAATTCATTCCATGAATTCGGGTCATTGCCGGATCTTAGAATAGTCGCGAATTTAACAGTCGGATTTTATTATAAATTTTGTAAAATTATCTAAAAATAATAATCTTTTTTACAATAAGTTAGACTTAGTTACCTTTAAGTTATAGATATAGGACCAATTCCCCATACAAAGTCAAAGAAAGTTACCAAAATCTGTATACAAATATAATAAAGCTGAAGAGTATATCTATTTGTATTATGTTTGTGCTAATCTCTGGAACTACTATAGTCACATTGGAAAAAAAATGTAAATGATAGTCAGATACATAAGGCATAATAAAGACGTAAAAACGCGGGTGAAACCGCGGGAGATAGTTAGTAAGTAAATAAATATGGCTGCTGTCTTTGTAAGCACTTCCCAAGTGTTTTTAAAACGAAAATCTCCATAGAAACAAAGTCATCAAGACTCCAGATAATTATATGCGAGCAATAATTTTCCTTTGCATTTACTCATGCGCTGTCTGTCGAGTTCGCAACCGTTCCATGCGCACGCGCCGGCCTCGACGCAACGTGAACGAGACACGTCATGCGTTCAAGATTTGCTAGGTACCTAATCCTTTTTTTTTGTAAATGTTTCTTTAATATGGTTTGTGTAACACAGTGGGTAGGTACTTAATATACTACTTATTCACATCGCATTTTAATAGAGACGATGATTTATAGCTGTTATAAAAGCTGATAACGTTTTTTTTTTGTTACAGGTAACCGGTTTACTGGCTTGTTAGACAGATGTTACAAAACAGTCGTAAGTTTAAAATAAAAATAATTTTACATACATATGTATATGCAAAATTTTTATCACACACTTCGCCAGAATATAACACCACTTCACAAAACAAATGAGTCTACATACGAGTAACATCATCGATAATAATAAAACGTATGTACGTGCGTGCGACCACGTGCGCGGCCTTCGTGAGATGCAGTCTGCGCGGCTGCGCAAGCGCCGACCTTGCCGATGCCCTCACGTGACCCGCGCTCCTATTGGTCGGGGTGATACTTGGAAATTGACAGCCTGCCCGATAAATAAAATTGTAGAGAAAAATTGCGATATTTTTATTCCACATTTTTGTAGTCAATTTGTAAGTGTCTTTTAAAAATGTTTACATAGGTACAATATTTCTTGATTATAGAGCACAAATAAATAAAATTGTAGTTACTGTTTATTATGTCAAAATAACAGCTTATTACCAAATAAATATGGATGTTTACAAGATCTTATTTTACACGAAAAAAAAACCAATTTTTTAGTTTTAGTTTCTCTTTTTATTTTATACTAAGTATTTGTTCCCGCAAATCTCCAAAACAGCTGGACCAACTTTTCACTAACACAGAGCTGATATTATAAAGAGTAACTTAGGCAAGTACTTTTATTTCAGAAAAAGAATTAGTTTCGCGAAAAAAAAATCGGCCCTACGGCTGATTTGATGATCAGCAATGGACATCCTACGATGTCCACTGCTGAACATAGGCTTTCCCTACAGATTTCCAATAGGACCTGTGATCTTTATCAGATCGTCTGTCTACCTTGTGGGTGGACATCCTACGCTGCGCTTGCCAGTGCGTGGACACCATTCGAGAACTTTACAGCCCCATCAGCCAACAGTTCTGCGTGCTATGTAGCCTGCCCACTGCCACTTCAACTTGCTAATTCGCTGGGCTATGTCATCAACTTTGGTTCGTTTACGAATCTTCAACTTTCAAACACCTTCAACTTTTGGACTAACTGATCGACTCCCTGACAATTCAAAAGTGCCTGTAAATGGTCTAATTGAAATAAATGTTTTGACTTTGAATCTCCACCACATTTATTGCCTATACCAGGCCAAAGCTTGGCGGGACTCTACTATTGGTTATTGTATTGAGGTCAGATTAAAACTGCACATCGGATATCCCTATTGATAACTAAACTATGAACTATAGATAAGCACTTTCCGCTGATAGTCCAGGAAAATTAGTCAAATTAGAGCAAGAATCTCGGAATGAGAGATAGTCGGCTATAACTTTGTGTAAAGCTTTATTATGTCACCCTAAAACTTATCTCAAAACCTACTTATCGTAGGGTGTCCGCGACCTCAGATATTTCAAGGTCGAACACATTTATTGCAAATATCTCGTTTGCTATGGGTTTTATGCTATTTGTATGATAACAAATATTGTAGAGGATTAAATTCTCTATAACTTTTACCTACACTTTTTTATATCTTGAACCATTTTCGAGATAGAGGTTGACAAATGACTATCTCTCATTCCGAGGTGAAACCCTACTTTTTCCTGGGCTATGATATTAAAATGAAACAAGCGTGACAGAATGACGTCACTTAACCTTACCTATTATCAATAGTAAACTAGCTTCTGCCCGCGAATTCGTCCGCGTGTCTTTATCACCCGTGTCAAGTTACGTATTTGCTTACTGCTCTGCTCCCGTTGGTCGTAGCGTGATGGTTTATAGCTTATATTATTCTTCATAAATCTGGCTATCTTGTACAAAAAGATTTTTCTTATCCGACTGGTAATTTCAGAGATTATCGCATTTAAACTAATTAACAAAAAACTCTTCAGCTTTTTTATATTTATTATATTACTAGCGACTCGCCCCGGCTTCTCACGATTGCAATGTAGATACATTTTTTTTTGAGGTTTTAAAAATCATCAAATAAGTCCTTCCGCCCTGGGTGGGGCGGAAGGGACTGTCAGACTTTTACTGACTAAAAAACCACCCTGTTCCTTCTGTTGCCCTTTACGTTCTGGGGCCACGGTATCCTGCTAAGACGTCCCGCAACCCCGGCAAATGTACCTAGATACATAAGCCTTCGTCTTGAATCACTCCATGTAATGATGAAAACGCATTAAAAACCATTGCGTAGTTTAAAAGATGTAAGCCTACGGACGGTGGGAAGCCGGTAGTTTAAAAATAAACCATAGCCAGCTTTAATTAAAAAGCTTATTCCTGTGGCTTTATCTACTTAAAACAACAACATCACTACAAATACAACCGAATTCCTTTGACACGTTTTTCCTTAGATGTGACGTCACAAGCTAATGAGGTGATCTACATCGACAAGCCTGACGAGGGTACCGATTGTGTCACGAATTCACGATTGAGAGCTTGACAATTGTTGATACGGAAATCTCGTTACCATTTCAGCTTTCGGAGCCGAATGTGTTCGGGATTGTTCGGTTTTTTCTGATCATTTGTGTTTTTTATCTAATGGGAAAGTAACTAATTTATTAAGGTCGGCGGTTCATTTCATCTTAAAGCTAAACTAGCTTTAACTTTCTGATTAACTGGCAATGGACAATTCAAAAGTGCCTGTAATTGGTCTGGTTGAAATAAATGTTTTGACTTTGACTTTGGCTGTGTGAGGAGCCTGTGTGAGCTGACTTCGGCTCCTTGTACGCCTTTCAAAGGTCCGGTACCTTATACATATACCAGCATATTATTGTACCACTGTCCGACCAAGCCCTGTTCTCATACAGAGAAGGCACGAGCATAATCACCACTCTCGCTCAAGGCGGATTGGTGATCTCACACTCATATTCATTAAAATTCCAGGTTTCCTCACGATGTTTTCCTTCACCAAAGTCAATGATATCCAAGATAAACTTAAAAAGTACATATGAATTAAAAAAGTCGCATTGGTACTTGCCCTTATCAAACCCACAACTTAATGCATGAGAGGTATTAAACCACTAGATCATCACGACATAGTAAAGTACGTACGTACGAAGGATAATCCTAACTAATATTATAAATGCGAAAGTAACTCTGTCTGGCTGTCTGTCTGTCTTTTCTTCACGCCTAATCTACTGAACCGATTTGTGTGAAATTTGGTACAGGGTAAATGTGAACCCCAACAAGGACAGGCTACTTTTTATTCGACTTCGTCTGCGTCCGCGATAACCGACATATACGCGGACGAAGTCGCATGCAAAAGCTAGTAAATAATATGCAGTGCGAGTTTCTCTTGAACCATTTTCCGTAAGACACTTCAGGAAAATTTATTGCAATCATTGACCTCATTACAAATCAATTGCAGTTGTTTTCCTTCCATATCTAAGTCAACGTCAAGGCTTCTTTTGGTTGCGTGGTTTTGAATCAAATTCGTATGGTCTTATAGAGAAGAACCGGTAAATAGGTACTACTACATGCATGATCATGAGGTCTTGGGTTGGATTCCCAGGTCGGGCAAAGTGTTATTGGGTTTTTCCATCAGGAATTTCTCAGTTGCAGCCTTGGAGTCTGGATTTGTGCCCGGTGGATGGTAATACGCTCGTTATTATATGGGACTTGAAAAACTTAACTGGCGAAATGTAAGTGTACTAATGAGTACACCTCTGCTTAACCCGTCGGGGATCCAGATCGATAGTGGATACCACTATCGAGTAGGTAGTGTTAATAAGATCTGGCAGTGATGGCAATGTCTCCAGATGAATTCAATTTTGGCTCGCAAAGTTGAAAGTGAAGTGCAATGCCTTGGTACAATGTAATCACCATTTAGCGGCGGCTTGCCAAAAAAGTTGTTTAGCCGTTTCCATGGCATCTAGTGATCTTACCAAGTAGGACGAGTCAAGTTTCAATAAGAGAAAGATATTGGCTGGCTCAGAGATTGTAAAGGGAATTTTTCGAAGTTGCCAATTAGTAATTAATAATAATAAAATATACACGGTTACTTTTAGGTCGTTCTTAAACCGAAAGCCATAAACTCGATCATCAAACTCGAAACGATTGGGACCATTTCTTTTTTCAAAAATAACAATAAAAAAACAGCTGTTCAGTAAACTTTGACGAGTTAGACGAACATAAATGTACTGAACAGCTGTTTTTTTTTAATGTTATTTTTGAAAAAAGAAATGGTCCCAATCGTTTCGAGTTTGATGATCGAGTTTATGGCTTTCGGTTTAAGAACAACCTAAAAGTAACCGTGTATAATAGCTTATTATTTTCCCACTGCAAGGCAAAGGCCTCTTATTATACAGAGAAGGCACGAGCATTGATCACTACGTTTGCTCAAGACGAATTTTAGACTTAAATTAATATCGTAAGTCCAGGTTTCCTTACGATGTTTTCCTTCACCAATGTCAGTGATGTCTAAGATAAACTTATAAAGTACTAAGTAATGTGACTTTATCTATACCTTTTCTATTTCGTTGCTTGTGCCCGGTTGCAATCCCACAACTTAGTGCATCAGAAGGCAATTGTTGCTGTTTTTAAGAATTATTTGGTTGAAGAAGACATACAGCTTTAATTTTAATGACCACTTGACAATATCTGCTTATCACCATTGACTCTAGAACACCGGCCAACAACAATACCAACATACCCTTTGTTTGTACATACGTAAGTACATATTATGTACAATTTCTATAGTGAAACGTAATTATATTGTACGAACACAAGGCTTTGATATGGCTAACGACTAAGCCTTTGACATACTATCCTCAAAGCTGCGTTATCGATCATTTACACGTCCACAAACGTGGCTTTGTTAAGTTCTGTGTACCTGGTAGATGGATAATACAACGTATTACATCACTGGTTCTTCATACGTGTACACAAACATCTTTTATTTTATTTATTTATTTATTTCTTTCTTTCCTAATTTATTTAAAATGGCACGTCAACAATAAAAACACAGACAGGACATTAACATTGTAGAAGTGTTTATATCTATTTACAGACATGCACAACATTTCCTTATCACATAGTGTCTGTACCGAAAATTGAATTTAAATTCGCTTGGAATTGAAATCAATAGAAAAGATGAAATGAAAAGTCAAAATGGTAAAAGTAAAAAATACGCTAAAATATCTTTGATTCTTTTTTTTCTTCATTCGTTGTCTTAGCAATAACAGGAGGAGAATACGAATTTCGCGGTCCATATCTAGACGAGAACTGTCTATTTCTAGGCGGTGTAAATAAAGCCTTAGTGCTCTATAATATTTCCTGCGTACTGACCGAAATGCGGTTGGGAGAATACGCAAAGAGTATCCGTCTCAAGAAGTAGGTACTGTGCCTACCTTTGTACAGTCTACAAAAAAAAATAGGTATCCAGGGTCGTCAGATATAGTAGAAACCGATGGAGTTTTCAAATGTAATTTAATTTAAAAAGTTGATTCAAGAACAGTTCATTAAGTTAAGTTTCAATCGAAGACATGCATCGGTTTCTAATAAAACTTCAACTAAATCTGACGGCGCGGGACGTCTTAACAGGATACCGTGGCCCCGAAACGCAAAGGGCAACAGAAGGAACAGGGTGGTTTTTTAGTCAGTAACAGTCTGACAGGCCCTTCTACCCCACCCAGGGCGGAAGGACTCATTTGATGATTTATACCACCGCAAAAAAAAAACTGACGAGACTGGATAGGTACCTACCTCTTTTGTTGAATGTACATGCCTTGCCTATGTAAATATAGGTATACAGTACGATACATATTCCGCAAAAATGTTCCAGCTATTACTTATTCGCTAGGCGAGACCTTTAGGTATGAAATATTGATAGGTGTACCTCCCTAGTCCCTAGGTTTTTTATGCCTTTCACAGGTATCTCGTTAGAGTCACGTAGGCTTGTCTCATCTCACGTAGATAGTTGGCCACATTTTTGCTTGTTTGTCAGCATTTTTTTTTAAGAAAATATATTTGTATGCTTTGTGAAAACTAGATTTTGTGTATACCGCATTGGTAGTTGGAAGTAATAATATCTATCTTCTATGCATATAACATAACATAACATCACGCCTGTAATTCCCGAAGGGTTAGGCAGAGGTGTACCCATTAGTAGGTACACCCACATTTCGCCAGTTATGTTTAAGTCCCATGTAATAGGGGGCGAGCCTATTGCCATCAACCGGGCACAAAATAATGCATATATAATGCTTTATCCTCAATGACTGACTGACTGATGGATCAAAGCACAGACTAAACCACTGATCGTAGAGACCTGAAACTTGGAGGGTGTTTTCTTTGTATGAAATAGGCATCCGATAAGAAAGGATTTTCCGAAATTCTACCCTTTAGGGGGTGAAAAAGGGGGCAAAGTTTGTAAGAAACAACGTGTGCAACAACCGGCGTGCTTGTCTGACGAGATGTGTTAGGATCCTAGCAGGTTGCGTTCTGTGGTCTCTGCCTACCCACATGGGAAAAAGACGTGAGATTATGTATGCAGTTGAACCTCTGTAAATAGCTACACTGTGCTAATATACTCGTTTCTCTCCCCGTCTAATAAAACCTTCCAAAACCAGAAAGTTCAAACCGTGAACAACAAAACTGAGGCACCACTGTATGCGTTACCAAGTACTTACAAGCTCTGTACGTGTCCCAGCAAAGGTTCATCTTAAGCAGGCTGTTTGTCCTCTTGGTGAGTTGCCAGGACCTAAACTGTTGGCCCAATTTAGGTAAAAGGTTGCGTCCGCGTGGCCGGAAAAAGATTATATGGTAATATGCACTGAAGTGGCCGTATAAACCTTCAGCTTTTGGCGAATGTTTGTGTTGTTATTATATGATTTTTGTCGTGAGTGCTTCTTGTGTGTCAACTTCTTACAATCCTAGTTACTATTGTAACACAAAAGCTTGTAAGGATGGATGGATTTGTTACTCTTTTATGCTCACACTACTGATTAGCCGTCTCAATTTGTCAAAAATACCTCTCAAATTCACTGTCAAAAACTGCCTCATTGGTTTAGTAGTCGCAAAGGGAATGGGCAACTAGATTCATTATTATATTTTTTCTCTTGTAAATGACGTTCAAAAGTGCCTTTGAATGGTCTAATTGAAATAAATGATTTGACTTTGACTATGACAAAGTGCGACTGCCTATTGTCAACCGGGCACAAATCCAGACTGCAAGGCTGCTACTGAGAAATCCCTAATGGAAAACCCTAATAACACTTTTCGCTCGACCTAGGAATTGAACCTGAGACCCTAAGCAGTCGTGCTAGCGACTGGCACGAGAACAACGGGACAGTTAACAACATACAATACAATATGTATAAATTGGCATACCGAATATAAGCCACTTACATTTGCGGTTCAATGTTTATCGACATCCAAAACTATTAGAACAGTAAAGCACAATAATCATGGATTGTTATATCAATTTAGTGTCCAATATAAAAATATTTATTAGAATAGAATTCGATTGTTCTATTATCTCTTTATTGACGTTTTATTTTCTACTAGCTTCTGCCTGTGACTTCGTCTACGCATTAAGTCGTAAAGTATTCCTCGGAAACACAAAACGATATATTTTTTTCCTATGTATTGTACACGTAGCTAGGTTAATATACAACCTGAATTTTAATTCGTTGTAAATCTTTCAGTATGTGTACTCATGAATGTACTCATGAATATGAACAACTTTTACCATGGGACCAACCTTGAAATCAAGAAAAAAAATACCAGCTGTTCCCTACAAAAATGCTACACAACACGATCGTAATGTATGAAACAGCTGATTTTTTTTCATGATTTCAAGGTTGGTCCCATAGTAAAACTTGTTCATAATGATGAGTACAATGACCCCTTTTCAAGTTTCGGGTAAATTTTCAATTACCCTGTATATGTGTGTCAATATAATAACAGCTAGATTAATATCTATATGTGTGCCACTATAATAAAAATACCAGCCTAATATTGTCCCACAGGGCAAATACCTATTATATTATCCTTCAAAGAAGGCACGAGCATTGATCACTACGCTTGCTCAAGGCGGATTGGTAATTTCAAATTTATATTAATTACAAGTCCAGGTTTCCTCACGATGTTTTCCTTAACCGATGTCAGTGATGTCCAAGATAAACTTAGACAGGTAAACAGCTAATTCTAAAATGTAACAAAACATCCATTCAGCGTTTATATTAGTAAGGAATTAAGGATAGTAGGAATCGATAAGGAATTTGATCGATTTGGATTCCAAATTATTGCTTGTCCAATTTTTTGTAGCAATTTAAATCTCGTTTTACACTTTTAATGGATTCTTTCGAATCATCTCGATTCTCAATTGTTTTATCGATATCTTTCTGATGATTGACTAGTTCAGGGGCTACCAATCTTTTTTATACAGAGCGACTCCCATTACAGGTTTTAATTTGTTTTGTGACACCTTTCTACTTATAAGAACATATTTGTGTGTAGCGCTAAGATACATTAAGATTATTTTATTTACTTATTTTTATTTATTTAAAGAAAACACCAATGTTCTTTGTTATTATACTTTTCTATTTATAAGAAAATCGAACAGTTTAATAATAATAATTGTATTACAATCAAAGAGAAGAGTGTCGATATGGAGCCGAGTCACAAACCATGCTCCACCTTCTGTCTTGCCCTCTGTACCCCAAAACATGCAGCCAAAGTGACCTATGT
This sequence comes from Hoplodrina blanda, assembly GCA_949316365.1. Lineage (NCBI taxonomy): Eukaryota > Metazoa > Arthropoda > Insecta > Lepidoptera > Noctuidae > Hoplodrina > Hoplodrina blanda. Next base: position 1,893,899 of record OX438590.1, read on the forward strand.
GATGCCAAACGATGCCGTGGTGTTTTGGGCCACCCAAATCTAAAAAAACTGTCGTGCCAACGACACGAAGAGGAGGAATGAGAAAGGCGTCGCGTGCTGAGCAGAGAGTACCGTCGCGCGATGCCCTCAGGGATAGCTCTACGTTCCCCAGGGCGTTGCAACGCATAGCTTGGAAACCCCTGGACTAGATAACGATTGCCAATAATCGATTGTTCAACACGTTTGTATCTCGAGTCCTAATTCGTCGGTTAACAGCCTCATATCCACATGTACTTGTAACTAGTATTACATGTATTTGAAGCTTGATTACCCGATTCGGTATGTGGTTTTGATATAGCAATCAGTATTGTATTGGTTATTGGTAATAGTCAATTCGGTATGGTTTGATCTTTGGCTTCAATTTCGATGTTGTAAATGTTCTTTGGATGTGAAATTAGCAGTTGAATTCCTTTGTTTTTTTTGAGGGGGGGAATGGCAAAACAAATTAGTAAAGATGTACAACTTGCTATTCGGTCAATGAGTCTTGGCAGTGTAATTGAGATTAGTTTTGCTAAAAGGACCCTACCCACATTCTGTCAATAATTATATGTTTATAGGTATATTAATTACGTTAAATTAATTTATTATATCAAATACCAGCAATAACAGTTTAATCTAAATCCAAAATGTCTGCTTAATTTTGAAATAAACCACCGGAATAAATAAATCCAAAATCATTACAATTATTTCGTAAAGTGGGATAATTTTCGATTTTTTACTGAACTAAACCCAATTTATTTAGGGAATTTATCAACTATAGATATAGACAATGAAATCAAGGCTACATACTGTAGGCATCGATATTGTTCGTTAAAGAGTCTCCCAACTTTTGAGAGGAAGCAAAAGTCGCTACCATATCTGAATCGTACAGTGTAGTCAGGTTTCCCGGAAATTGAATTATTTGTAGATTGGAATGAAGACCTACATATCCGGAGATGAAACCTAGTTCGTTTTTCAATACCCTCTGTACCTATATATACCGAATGAAAATGTTATAGTAACTGTCCTGTGGCCTGTTGCAGATATCATTTTATTTTTGCATTTGACTTTTTTTTTTCCTTTTGGAATACGAGTCATATAGTCCAAGATCTAGGGACTTAAGAGTACCTGCTAACTTCAATGCTGAACCCTTTTTAGGTATCAGGTGTAAAAGGTATCTTACTCACTTAATTTCAAGTGTGGCGGCTGATTGTTTGTATGTTTAATTGAATATTGTTAAAAATCAGTTATTGACAGGCACTCTCCATGTGTCGGAAGAAAATCGGAACTTGAAAGCTGCTAGCTGAAGTAATGACACTCGGAAAGTGTTTGGCAATAACGAATAATGGTTTATAATGTATACAATATTCTGTAAGTAAAACCAGCCGTCTCACTTGAACGTAAGAAGATGCTTTTTCTACCTGATACCAGAAATAGGGCCCGGGACACGGATATCTATGGCCCGGGATTATAGCTTAGCATGTACTCTTGTCTTAACGACACATTTCTCTATCTATCCTCTTTTCAGCCATGTTGTAATGATGTAGATCTGGCGGCTATTGGATCTTAGTCTATTTCAGAAGCTGTTGATACAATCAGAATGAAACTATAAAATGAAAATACACGAACCGTGCACCGAACGTTGGTCCTCTCGTGATCACGAACGAAGTCGTCAATTCAACAATGGAGCCAAAACCATAAAATTAGACTGAGATTAGAACTTTTAGTACTTGTTGTAAAATCTAACATTCTTTGAACTAGGGTTCAAAAACACTAAATAGCTAGCTAGCTTCTGCCCTCGGCTTCGTCTCTTCGGAACTCAAATTTTACTACTATTCTAAATGCGAAAGTTTGAATGGATGGATGTTTGTTTCTCAATCATGTCAAAATGGCTTAACGGATCTGGATGAAATTGGCACAAAAATAGATTACAGTCTAGAATAGTACATAGGCTTTTTGTCTCAGAATAATGTATTGTTCTTATCCATACTTCCATAAATCTATACTAATATTATAATCCGCCGAACCGATTTTGATGAAATTTGGTATGAGGTTAGTTTGAACCTTAGCCTACTTTTATTCCGTGGCTTCATCTGCGTCCGATATAATCGACATTTCCGCGGACGTAGTGGCGAGCAAAAGCTAGTACCTACGGTTATAATCATAATTAATCATTGTTTAATGCGTTTATAAGAAATGTTGAATGACGGGACTTTTACTGGCAGATAACTAGCACCATACCGGGTAAAACGGGGTGAATAGAAAGGCAGGGGTGAATAGAGACGGAACTTTAAAAGGGATTTTAACGTAAAACTAATAAAGTTTGTCGCCAACAAGGAGGCCAATTTGTAAATTATAATTCAGTAAAAACAGGAGAGTCTTTTTTGCCAACAAACTATACACATCAAAAGTGTCTAGGGATCAAGATGTATTTGGTAATAATAATATATTGATCCCTAGACACTTTTGATGTGTGTATATTATATTAACGTTAAATCCCCTTTAAAGTTCCGTCTCGATTCACCCCTGCCTTTCTATTACGGTATAGAGTTCTAAGGCTACTTTTATGTTAGAAAAATATTTAGGGATCCGCGCGAAACAAAAATCTCCGTGATACTTACCCGACATTTAAGCGAACAAAAATCGCGGGCAAACTTTAGTAACTAACATAGAATTTACACTGCGTGGTAAATAGATTTAGAGAGTCCGGGTGTGTATTAAAACTACCGGAACAGTCAAATCACCCCATTTCCTTACATCTTCACAGATGTCGATGGTCGAACTAGCAAATTGAATTTTTTATGATCACTCAGCTGTATTCATGCGATAAAACAGTGTTATTTATGAACACTCCGAGTAATGGCCGCCGGTCCTTTACGTGCTATTAATTAAGTATATTATACAACTTTCCTAGCTACTAAGACGGTGTTTTTATAGTTCTTATAGTATCCTAAGTTGGCTTAGGATTGTTAGGGTTTTTATTGTGATTAAAAAGGAAAGATGAAGCAATTTTGTTGTTTAGAGACAAATTGGTGTTTCTTTTTTTAATGTTTAGTATTAACTTTAAGTTTTGAAGTAATAGCAATCTTGTTGAGTTGCGTTATTGTTATGTTTTTTTTTTGTTTGAAGAGAATTTTAATACTTTACATAGTGTAAAAAACACACTTAACCAAATCAATAGTTATATGTTTCTCGCATCATTGCGATATTTTTTTGTTTTTTTGAAAAAATTCTCGTAACGTAGATATTGAAGGTCAAAGTTTTAACTTAATTTTAGGTTTTTTGACGAAAGCAACTTTTAAATGTTCTAACTAAGTTTTACATACCCCCATGACCCCTCCAATGTTGCATACACCCGTTGGTTTACAGCAATATTTTTTGCTTAATGTTACTTAATTTGATAGCACAACGGCTATGTGATATGTATACACCTCGTATAAAATCTAGGAAATAGGTCTCAAAACGCTTTACTGCTTCCTAGCTTTTTTTTTTTTTTTTGAGGTGGTAAAAATCATCAAATGAGTCCTTCCGTCCTGGGTGGGGCGGAAGGGACTGTCAGACTTTTACTGACTAAAAAACCACCCTGTTCCTTCTGTTGCCCTTTACGTTCCGGGGCCTCGGTATCCTGTTAAGACGTCCCGCAACCCCGGCTGCTTCCTAGCTTTAGGCGATTAACACACGACACCGCGCACCGCCACAGTTGGCGGTGAAGCCGATCTCATGTCGCATTAGCCTCTAAGAAATCCGTTGATGCCTTACACACTTACACCGCCCAACCGCGCGGTCGAGCGGTGCAATCCGCTTTACCGTCACCGCCCTCCGCGTCGGTGCGCGGTGCCGTGTGTTAATCGCCTTAATACTATGAAGTTCGGATGGTGCAAATCCTTAGCAACACCTATAGAATGATACTACGCGCTGCCCTGGTTTTCTCAACATCCAAGACCAAATTCCGTATCGTAGGACCAAAATACTCCAGTACATTACACTAACGTATAAAGTACCCGCGAATGTTTTTAATATCAATATTATGAAGTATCCGCGAGGGTAGCGCAGATGTGGCCGGATTACGGGCGCGCCCAGCTAAATTAATTTGTCCGTAATAAATTCAGTTGTAGGTATACGAATTATGAATGTAATATAAATTATATTGTTAGAAGCGAAATCGTTATTGTATTTGAGGTATTATGCTATGATGTAACTGTGGGTCGTACTGCTTTGTATATTTGTTTATCATTAACTTTATTAATTGAATTAGTCGTCGGCTTTTATTAATAAAATATTTGTCTTTGTCATCTAGAAGAAAGTTATTTTACAAAGAGACTTGATTTAATCTTATTATTTTGCGTTGAAACAATGGTGGCACATAATGTAAAGCTGTGTTTTTTATTTATTAAGTTATATTAGGGTTGAAAGGAAAGATACCGAAATAGCTACGTAATACTAAGATTTAATGCGAGACTGATTTAGGTCGGGTTTTGTGGTCCTGGGTTCCGAATCTCTTTTTGGTTTAACCCTCTCAGTAAACGTAATACTGAATAATAATATTCTCTCATCCGAATTTCTGTTAAGGCGGCCAGTCTCAATAGAGGCTAGCAAAGTACACAGTAGATATTATTGTGCACAAGTGTATGCGCAAACTCAGGTGCGGATTGCAGCTGTGTTTGTGTCTTCCCTGACTCTTGTAGTCCGGTGGGACGGCAATCTGACTTGATCGGCAAGATATCAGGGGCAGGACTAACAGCTTTACGTGCTTTTCTGAGTACGGGTTTATCACAGCAACAAACATTCAAACCCCGAGCTGTTACTGAAAAATTCTTCGTTAAAAATTCCAATAACGCTTTGCCTGACCTATGAATCGAACTCATGACTAGCTCAGTAGTCGAGCTTGTGGTGGGCATTCATAATAAATACCAATGATATATAAAAAAATTGGGACCGGTAAAAACGTCCCAGAAAACGTCAAAAAGATTTTTTGACCACGATTTTCTTTCATACAATTTTCAATACCCATTGCGTCGCTAAAATATTTATGCTCAAAGTGAATTCACAATTTCGCTACAATGTACGGAACAGCACAGACGTACGTGAACAATCAAACCCATCTGGTCACGGATATGTTTAAAACGTTTTACGAGGTTGGTACTCCTCGAGGGTGTCATCTACTGACGGATTTACGAACGTTGCAAGTTTAGTGCAGCGATCGATGACTGATTCTCAGTGTATTTGTGGAAGAATTTGGAGCTTCTTGGGTAATGTTCTGTGGGACGTGTTATGTGAAATAATCAGGGAGACTCACTATGTGCGGTTTGTCGCTACGTTCTTTTGCGGATAAACTTTGGATTTACCAGGGACCAGTAGCGAAGGGTCAATTTTCATAATCTCTCTTACGAAACTGAAGCAAATATTGCTTATTCTATTGGGAACAAAATTATTGGCATACCATTTTACGTTCAGGAATTTAACACTCTATTGTCTGACTGAATATATGTATACTAACTAATGCTATAAAATTGTAGTTTGTTTTTTGTTGAAGCGCGCCTAAATCTGGAACTACTGTTTAACAAAGGCTATCCTCGTAATACACACAAATCATCTGCTTTTTCTTATAGAAGTCAGTAATACTAAATCTTTCCTTTGTTATACTCATCTAATGTTTTATTCTTTACCTTATTACAAGCTATTCTTCCTCCTATCTAGTAAAGTTAAGCAGTAAACTACCCTCCAATTATCGTTTCCCATATATTTTGGGGTTTCACATAAAGCTTAGCGGCCCGCACGGTAATGCCCGACGGACCGTAGTTTGAGTGTGGTCTGTTAGCATGCCCTAATTGCGGAGTCTTCTTGACTTTGCATCTTTGATGGACACAAGAATAGCACAGTATCCAAGTCTACCTTATAAAACTTTGAATTTTAATCTGAATCGAATGTTAAAAGAAAGGAATGAAAGATAGAAAAAATGAAACGTGAAAAAAGAAGGGCCAGAGTCGTCGCGCAGTGGGTGCTCCAAGAGTGGCCTAGGAAATGCAAGCAAGATGACTTGGAGACGTTTAACGGAGATTAGAGAAAGCATCATATAAAGAAAAGTGGAGCGCTATCGGAGAGACCTGCGCCCAGCAGAAGGACAATACGGACTGAATAAAAGAACGAACAAAATAAATAAAACCACATGTAAATGATGTCGTACAACAGCTGTTTCATGAAAAGAAAACAATGGACGAGGAGACAGCATTTCAATGAAAAACGCGTTGCCTTTTATTCGATATGAAACGAAACTGACAATTACCGCTGGTACACTGCTTTAAAGTAATGCCGGTCTGTAACTGTCGAAACAATTCCTCGAACAACGATATTATATTCGGACCAGTTATTGAAATAAATATCCTTATGTGCAATCAAAAGTACTTGAAACCGAATAATATTGCGGTCCTTTAATACAAATCACCAAAATACATATTCAGATGCAAATAAATTGAAATATTTTATTATAACTACGCATCGGGCGACCGCCATATGAATATGAAGTATATTAATGATAAGCCCAAAGTGGTGAATTCGAAATCATTAACAACATCAAAAGCATATTACATGCATATAATATTCAAGTTTCCAAATACAGCTTTATAAACCTAGCACTTCACAAAATACAAAATATGAGGAGCATAGCACAGCGACACAGTGTTGTAACCGTGTTGTATAAACACGTAGTAATATGTAGTTGTTTGTATGTAGTTGGAAAACGCAAGTCTGTGGTGTTTGCGCTCCCGTTATGAAATTCACTTGGAGTTTATTCATATTGTACCTTTAGAACTTACCAGGATGGCAGGTTTGGAAGTAGATATAGTGTTGTAGTTGTTTTGTGCATGTTGTGACCTGTTTCTTGTTGTTTACTAAACGTTGCTTGCTGTACAAACGAAGGTAATTTCCAGTTTGTACATTGCATTTAATGTTTTGACGTCTCGTGTTCTGAGCTTGTGGGTTTAAATATTCAAAGTTTTGTTATGTCTTTTGCACAAGCATGACAACTCATAAAGCTGTCGCTGCATAGAATTTTGCTATAATGACAGTGTAAATATTAATAAGTAGGAGGGGCTAGATGCAATGTAATAGAGCAATGGGCATATATTCAACTTCGAACATACCTATTGGCGTCACGCTCATTTACTCCTGAAGCCACGAGTCTATTCATGCCAGGAACCTCACGACAAAGTTTCATACCAAAACTTTCCCCATTCCCAAATAATCAGTAACAAATATTTCTTCTCCTCACAGATTAACGTTTGGTAAATCTTCTTTTTTATTGATACCCGCCTTTATGGGTTTCTTCCAAATTGCTTTCGTATAAGACATACGTGTATTCCGAAGACAAATGAGACTATCTCAACGCTTACCAGAAACAATCAAGGTTGAGAAAAACAATATAGAATTTGAGTCGTCGATTTGTCTTTGTCTTCGGATGGATTTGACGATGGAAATCCTGTTAGTGGTGCAATCGATTTTGGGTCGAATATTTTGGGGTGACGAAGTTACAACAATAGTGTTAGAGGATACTAAGAGATAAATCGAATATTTATAGGCTCAATGTTTTTCGTGTTATACCTTAGCTTAGCTAGAACCTTTATCTTGTTTTGTTGAGGTATGTGTGGTCTTAGTGAAAGCGCGTGCCAGTTTAAGATAATAATACCAGCATATTGTTGTCCCACTGCAGAGCAAAAGCCTCTTCTCATGCAGAGAAGACATGAGCATTGACCACCATGCTTGGTCTAGGCGAATTTTTTTCCCTTCAAATATATCAACGCTCTAAAAGTTTTGTACAATAATAAAATAACATTATGATACAAAATATGACGCCGACTATTACGATGAATGCTTCCAAAAAAAATATCTTCATAAATCAATTCGCCAAAACACTTAATCTGCCATTTCTCACCGTTTTCAAGAAAGTAATATTATCCCCTCTTGGTAAAAAGAGATTTTCCTTACACTAGGCGCGATGTTGACGCAAGCATTACTTGTTCAAACGTGTCGACGCTTTTTTTATAGCTGGCAACCCGAGAACTGTCGCGGGGTGCCGCTAGTGTGACCTCGCAAGATTTTTTTTGTAACGATGTTTTTTGGTAACTGCTTTCTTGGCAATTATTTTTTTGGTCCTTTGGTACAGATTCATATTTTGCCTATTTCCGACGCTTCTACTACAATTTAAGAAAAATGACAATGTATTCATAATTCCTTCTAGTTCTAGTTATTCAAGTTGCTCTTTTACTTAAAAGCCTGGCTAAAATAACAATACATAAATAAGTAACTCCAGATTTCCAGAACAAACAAAAACAAGAAAAGCCCTTTAAAATTAAAACCCGCTTAACATGCACTAGTAAATGCAATTACCTTCTCGCTAGCCGTTTCTACTGAAGAATCAAGTTTCCAGGCATTCTAGTTAAGTGGAAGTCAGGGGTTAATTAAATACACCCTGTAGTTTATTTTTAAGTAGGCGAATGCATACGGAACTACACGAACGCGTCGGCAATTGTTTAGGGCTGGGCTGAATTAGGAAAAACCTATAAAAAGGATTACGTGGAATTGATAGGTACGGTAGAACGAATTTTGTGCTACTCAATGGAAACAAACCTCAAATTATGGTAACCCTAATTTTTAATCTATTCTTGGGCTTGAGAATCAGCATTGCCTTACAATCGGGCAATACTGCCTACCCTTTGGATAGTTGTTCCATTGACAAGAATGCGGACGAGTTTATCATTATTATTTATAAGTTTTGTAATTGAATTATCAATTCAAGTTGTAACATAAATGGTTTGAATACAAACCTCCACCTAATTTTGTTCCTAAGCCTGACCTATATTAGTGACCTACTTATCTCTATTTCTATTGGTTTCTCCGACACCATTTTATCGATATTGAGACACTATTCACATTGTAACTAAGCTAAAATTAACGAGAGAGATATTCTACGAGAGAAACATTTTTCCCTAACAACTATTTCATGTGAGTAATAAAAACTAAATCATGAAAGGTCACACTGATCCTAATTACTAATTATCATTAAAACAAGACTAATGTACTACACAAACCAAATAGAAGCTCGCCAGAGTTAATATTTATTTAACTGTTATTTCAACGTTCTGTGTACTTTATAATAAATTACTAGATTATAAATTTTATCCTTTATATTACTAGTCTTTGTTTTCATAAATTACCGAAATAATCTACCACTACCCGGCGTTATCCTAAAAATGACAACCCTAATCATAGTAATAAATTAAGCCCAGTAAAATGTAACAAGGGAAACTCATATAGTATCCAAGTTACCAGGAGTAGGTACGTAGTTTTATAAAATTTATACAGAAGGCTCGCTAACACCTAACGCAAGGACCTTGGACCTCGTGATGCGAAACAAAAATAAATATCTAATGCAGGCCATCCACCATCCAATCTATCGTCCAATCGGCAGGACGCTACCGATTGGACCGTGGATGGGAGTGGATTGGCATGATAGTTATAATTGTCATGCCAATCCACTCCCATCCACGGTCCAATCGGCATGATCCAATCGGTAGCGTCCTGCCGATTGGACGATAGATTGGATGGTGGATGGCCGGCATTAGTAAGTTACTCCACAGTGACTATTTTCAATCATTTGCTACAATATACTGGTTACGAAGTTCTAGTTGCTTCATATTAACAATTTAATCAAAGAGCAATCATCTGCCTAGCCACTTTCCAACTATGTTGGGATCGGCTTCCTAAACTTATATAACCGGATACAGCTGAATAAAAGTATTTGTATTTGTAGTTTTTTGTTATCTCTTCACCACCTTTGGTCGACTGTTAGAGAATGCCTAAGGCATTAAGTCTGCCTTTGTACTTTTGTGCATAAAGTTTAAATAAATAAATAAATTTTACTTTTTCAGTTACTGGGTAACACGCCCCTTGGTAAGAAGATCCAGTACTATTACACTAGTCTAAAAAATCTATATCGGATAGGTATCGTACGATTACAAAATGGTCCTTCTGTACATGTTCTGGTCCGCGTCACAGGGATGTTCGTAAATCGGACTGTGAGAAGGAAACATTTGTGCTACTACTACTTATCAAGCAACTTTTATTTGTGTGTAAAAACTTATTTAATTCTCTTTTTTCTGTGTCAGTTAAGTTTACGCGTGTATCAGCTTAAATGGAGCTGATCGGCTTACTGGAACTATTGTACAAGTAATGAAACAGGCTTAGGTAGTGACGAACTAGGTAAACATGCTTTGTCAATTTCTGCTTTAGAAAATTGTTTACATTGTAGTTAAGTAGGTTCTGAATAGCTGTTTGCGTTAGTTGAATTAAATCTTTGTTTAAAAATTGCAATGATCACCTTCAGAGTTATAGATAAGTACAGGAAGTATCCAAGGACCACTTATTTTACAAAACAGTGTAGTTTCAGTCTTAATATTTAAAAAAAAGAACCATTTAACGTTAAAACATTTAAAAATCTCCACAAACGGTAAACGCCGCCATTCAATTACTAGACAACCAGCCAATCTTCTGATTCACGAAATCAACCGTTAAAAGCCAGCAAAGTGAATTTAAATTCAAACATCCATACTTGAGGGGAAAATCCATTGTAACAGACATGGCATGTAAGTGCATACACGAGGAAGCCTCCCCTACCAATAATACTTCCCTGTCGGTGGTTACCTACCGATCGATCATTACATTTTGCATTTTATTATTTACGAACACTTTGCAGTCGGTTTTTGAATTATTTATGCGAAAATTCACCGGTTTCTTTTGATTTACGTTTGTACGTATTGATTTCATTCGGTAATACTTTCCGGTTTGCGAATGGAGTTATGTTTAGGATAATTTAAATAATGTTTGGTGTTTGTTTCACTCGTCGACGTCGGCTGCATGGGGTGGGTTCGATGCCGGACAAGTACCAATGTGACTTTTGAATTCTCATGCACTTTCTAAAATTTCTTGGGCGTCACTGACATCAGTGAAGGAAAATATCGTGAGGAAACTTGGAGTTATAATTAACATACCTGCCTTGAGCAAACAAAGTGATCAATACTCGTGCCTTCTCTGTATGAAGAGAGGCCTTTGCCCTGGAGGGACAGTAATAATAGGCTGTTATGATTATTACAATGTTGATTTCTGAATATATTAATAATTAATATTAAATGCTTTTACAGCTCTTGACAAATCTCAATTATTCAGACAAAATGTGAAGATTTAAGATTGTCCCAAATGGTACAAGAAATCTAATATTACGCTGCGCCGTGTACTTTTATCATCGCATTGGCCAAAACACGTCCGGCAAACGATATCTCCAAATACCAAAAAGCAACTAATCTTGATAAAATATGTATAGTATTGTAAATTGGAGCGTAGTACACGCCAAGAACAAAATTGCGACAGTCAATAACAAAAGTAGGAATGCAGTGGGCATCGCATGGTGTTTATGTTAATAATTTGGCAGGCAGCGTCGCGCGCAATGCCAGTATGCGATGTTATCATGGACGATGGGCGATGTCACACCGTATGGGTTTATAAGCAGATTTGTATCTGCAATTTTTCTATAATATAATGTTTGAAATCTCCAGCAGAAAACACAGTAACCTTAAAATAAAATAAGCGTTATTATGTTTCCAGAAATGTTACATACAAAAGATAATCCTATTTTTTATCCTATTATTATACCTATAAGAAACGAGACTTTTTTTTTGTAAACATGAATGGATGTTTGTTGTCGGCTGTACGGAATTAGCTGAAAGACACACATACCTATACTGGGCGTTAGTGACAGGTTGGCAAAAACTGAAACTGTAGTTTCAGACCACGATTTGTGATTGAAAATCGTTGGAATTTTTCTCCGGAAAATTCTTAAAATTTTCGACCGATTTTTCACTTGATTCGTGATATATTGATATGTAAGTACTAGGTCCAGGTCTCTAAACATAAATTTAATGAAAAAAACAATAAAAACTTAACTCGGCAATGTAAACACAACAAAAATAATTCTAGGTACCTACATTAAGCTATGTAGGTTTAGGCACAAATAACACGCGCCACCCGGCGTCGCCGCATCGGTGCGATGTCCTCTGCTAGAGCTGTACCGAACGAAACTTTAAATAGTTTTTAAAGTTTCGTTCGGTTTTCTTTTAATTTTGAGAATTTTCCGGAGAAAAATTCCAACGATTTTCAATCACAAATCGTGGTCTGAAACTACAGTTTCAGTTTTTGCCAACCTGTCACTAACGCCCAGTATAGACATTGATCTAGCTTAACACATAGGATATGTTTTCCCGTTTTTGTGTTTTCTTGTTCAAAATTTAGGATTTCGGCTTAATTCTGAAGTCAACGCAAACGAAGTTGCGTGCGGAACCTTGTTTAGTAATACGACGCTTTACGCTCCAAAGGACCCAGAAACAAAGCATCTAATATTCAATTACAATTCTTATATGTTTCATTTATGTTATTGTGAAAGAGATATTTATCAAGTAAATAGAACAAATAAGTCATAATTGTAATGAATACTTAACAACTTTAGTACTGCGCACACTGCGCTACATCTGTTTAAATAAATTGTTTACTTCGTTATCAAAGTAAACATTTGGTTTTCGTTGAATGTTATGTATTTAATAGATAATTAATAAAAATTAACTGTGCCGTGTTGTCTAAATTAAATGGAACTAATTCTGTACCTTTGTATAGAATTAGCTTATTCTTTGTTTTCTCGAGCCTTGCTTGCTGCACTAAAGAAATTCCGACTTCATTGGAGATTAACCAAGTGAGCAGTATACATTGAAGTGCACAGATGTGTGCGCAAATGCTTTGACTAATCTTGGACTCGCACCCAAGATCTCACGCACTGCAGTCACTCTTACGACTACGAGATCAACGAGGCAATCATTACCATATCTGTTAGGAAAATTAAGTCACACTGTCCAGTAACTGCCTGCCATCGCCTATATCCTGAACACAGCGTTACACAACGGTGTAACAGGCACCCGACTCAGTTTCTTCTTGTCACAGACGCACCTCAGGCTGTTATTTTTATTGCACTGTTCACTCCTTGGCACAGGTTGCGACAATGTTCGTAAATATTATCTCATATGGAGATCGATAAGCTGCGTGTATTGTAAAAGTATCCGTTTCTTCCAGATTTATTTTAAATTGAAGTTTTAAAGTTATTTTTGTTAACTTTTTATCAGGGACCGGACAACCCCGCTTAAGAGTTAAGCCTTTTGACAGGGTAACCCGTACATGGGGTAACTCATATCGCAGTGTTACCTTTTGTTCGAGTTACATCTTCGAAACCCAGGGAAATGGTTAACACCTTTATTATGGTAACCACGTGAAGAGGTTAACCCTTTTAATGGCTTAAGCCTTTGAAGGGGTTAACCTCTTCAAAGGCTTAACCCTTTTAATGGCTTAAGCCTTTGAAGGGGTTAACCTCTTCAAAGGCTTAAGCCTTTGAAGGGGTAACCTTCACGAAAAGCTTTTATTCGTGTTACCCTGAATTACCCAATAAACTTGAGTTGTATGTAGGTGGGGGGATACCTGCACGTGCACCCGAGCGGCGCCTCATTGCCTTACCTACTATTCTTATTTAGTTACGAATTTATTTGACAACGACGAATTAACAAATATTAAACCTTACCTATACGGAATTTCACCATAAATTACATTTGCTTGTGTTATTTGATGCATCATATACAAAATACCTAACGGTGTACAGCATTTTCACAGAAATAATAGGTAACTAAATTATTTGCCTTTGCTATAATATTTAAGGAAATACGTACTACAACACGCACAAGAACTGTAAGGGCGATTGTGCACTACAAGGAATTTTACTGTCCGGCAGTCCGATATGGCACGCCATATAATGTATATACTAGTTTGTGCACTATACGTAATTTTACCGTCCGACATTTTACTTTTGCCCATTCCGGAACGGAACCAAGAAACTCATCGTTCAGAGCTAAACCACAGAATAGAGAGACCAGAATGAAAGCTTCCTATCCTAACAGTGTTCAAATTTTTTAATAATAATTAATAATAGTGGGTAGGTATGTATTATGATTAAATAAATAAATAGGTAGGCAGGTGGTACTTATGTACACACAGCAAAGCAGATAGGTATGCAGGGTCGTCAGATATAGTTGAAGTTTTCTTAGAAAACGATGGAAGTTTTCGAATGTAATTTAATTTAAAACGTAGATAATAAATAGTTCTTTATTTAGGTTAAGTTACAGTCAAAGACATCCATCGGTTTCTTAGAAAACTTCAACTATGTCTGACGACCCTGCATACCTATCTCCTTTGTTGACTGTACATAATTAATCATACTATGAAGTAGATATGTTACCGGCAATCTGTGTAATCCGGTATTCTATATAATACCTAGGCAATGTATAGAATACCTAAAACGGACAGGTAATGTATGAAATATTATTTATTTTATACTTTGCCTAGGTATTCTATACAATACCGACAGCGCAGCCGGCAATGTGTATAAAAGAGCAGGAAAGTCCTGGTCGACGGAACCCCGCTGCGCGGGGCTCCTATTTCAGGGTGGTTTAAAAAAATAATAATAGTCGGGGTGCCCCAAGTCTTGAATTCGCTCCGCTCGCTTTAGATGAACCACATATTATTATTGATGACAATTTTTTTAGACAAAAGCCATTATTCCATATTCATCCCTCCGTTAGGAGTTATCTGACGATTTAAAAATTTAGCCCTAAGACATATGTAAGAACTTTAGACCCGAACCAAAAAAGGGGTAGAATTGTGACTAGCCATTCCACACCACAGCCAAGTTGGTTACAGTTCCTTGGCTAATACCAATTCTAAGATTTACTTGTAAAACATATGATTTACAGTAACCTATAGACCAAAATCTATTTATTTACACATTTCCGGTGGACCAGCAGGTACTCTATACAATCCCTAGGAATTGTATACATTACCTAGGTAAAGTATGTAATGGAGAATAATATTCATAATGTTTCATACATTGCCTGTACGCCCCAGGTATTTTATACATTGCCTAGGTATTGCATAGAATGCCTGAATTATACAGATTGCCGGTAACAGATACACATGACATAGATAGGTACATACATTACTTACTTTTTTGAAGTTGATTACCTACTTAATCAAATTACTTTGACTTACTCACGGACGGTCATACTACGGCGAAACTACCTAGGTATAATGTTTCCTTCCTTGTTTTACTATTTTACGAACGTAAGTTAAGTAGGTACCTACTACCTACCTATCTAATAGAAAAGGCCAAATGGAATCTTATTATGACGACTTACAAATATACTTACCTACTTTGGTAGGTACCTAGGTACTATTCTACAAACCTACTAAAACAAAAATACGAAACGAATCTTAATTCGTCAATATACCTAAGTAGGTATATATAGGTAGGTATAGCCACAGTATAAGTATAGCTGCGCGTGTAGTAGTAGTGTACCTACGCACGGGCGTTAGTATGAAGCTTGGATTCTGGTCTCTCTATTCTGTGCCTAAACTGAGGCGTATCATCCGAGTAAAGACGGACAAGTGCACAAGCCAATCATCCGTTTTTTTCATGCCATATCGGACCGTAAAAAATCGGACCGCCGCGCGCCGGACAGTAAAATTCCGTGTAGTGCACAATCGCCCTAACACTGATTTACTTCCGTAGCTTCGTCCGACTTCCGAATTAAATGACGAATGATGAGACTCAACAAGTTTAAACACGAATAAAGAAATATGTTGCGATGTTTAGCTTGTGCGACAACCAAAATTGAACTGTAAAATCATATTGACAATAATTATTATTCTATGTTTACAAATCGCTCTGTACATGCAACAATGGCGCCGGCGGGCGATAAGATGACACATGTGGTCTCGGTCTCGCAATTTTCAAACTAATGTCGATTGTAAAGAGTGCATTTTACAGTGTCATGGGCTGGAATGGGTTACCCTGTTACCGTGTTACAGGGTATTGAAAGGGTAACCTTTTTCGGAACCGGTTTCATGGCACCCGTTCGAGGGTGTAACATGTATCATAGGGTTTTTTTTTTAAGCGCTTAAAAAAACCCCTTAAAAAACCCTTTCAACGAGTACCCGGCCGGTCCCTGCTTTTTATCGCATTGGATTGTGTAAAGATTTTATAATGATGACCACGTGGAGGAGACATCGTGATAAACTCCTTTTACCATGGATTCAGTTCATGATTCTAGATAGATCTCTAGCGATGTCAATTATTAAAATGAAATCAGCTGTTCTTACGCGGTCAAAATGTATGAAACAGCAGATATTTCTTTTTAAAATAAGAAATGCTGGTGTATCCTTTATCTTGTACTCTAAATTCATAGTAAAAGTTTGTGTCACGATTGTGTCTGCCGTGTATTTATTCGAAGGACCTGCTACGATCCTTACATACTCCTTTCGCCTCATCTACGATCATACATCTCGTCATACAAGCACGCCGGTTACGAGTACTCCGCACCTGACCTTTCTGAAGAACCTTACCAATAAGGTCAGTGTAGGTCTTCCTAGGGCGACCCCTCCCTGCGTTGCCACTCACCTCTGTCAAAAGAAAAAAAAATGACTCTTAATAGGTTTCAAAATTATTAGACACCACAAGCTTAAAAAGTTAACACAAAATAAGGATAATTATTTTTGTCTGCAAACCAAATAGCTTGTTCGACCGTACCATGCCATAAAATCTTAATTTGCAAATATAAAAAATATTATGATTTTGAAGTCTACAAAACATTAAAAACGTATAACGGTAGAAAATACGAAGCTAAAAGCTTGCCTTAAAACAACAGAAATTTTAGAGTAAAAAATATTCTAGTAATAAATAATTTAGTGGAGTAAAAGTTTTTTAGACACTGATTAAACCCGTTAATAGATAATTCAGAGGCCTCTGAAATGTTTTAATAATAAATAGAGTGCGAGCAAAAAAGTGGTCCTCCGGTACTTTCATTTTGTAGGTGCCGAATACGGAAGGACCAGTTTTCCTTTTTATAAGTAACAAGTTTTTTTGACCGGTTGATCCAGAAGTTTTACTTTCTTTTTACCTTAAGGAGATATTGTTTTTTTTTATTTCATTTTTTCTTCTATTTATTCAGAAAACTTACAGTTGGGACATATAGCAAAGAAGGCCCACAACACATGATTTCAAGATTAGAAAATGTAGGCGGTAGACAAACAAGGAATTTTTCTAACTTGATTACCATCCCTTCATTAATTTTTAATCTAATTACTGTCAACGTTTCTAATTTATTTTATTGTGCTTGTTATTTAACAATATATAGCGAAAGGAACTTCGTTCACACACCTACAAATTCGTACTACTTAACAATATGTCTCATATTACCTTTATTTGTTACAGGTACGTTCACGAAAAACGAAAATTATAAAGATTACATTATAACCATCGGCATTAATACCGTAAGTTTGAAATACATTATCTAGACACGATCATATATCACGATCCAGTAAATATATCATAGTACAATATTTGATTAATGATACCTTAAGTAACTACCGTAGAGATTTATGGCACGAGTAATCCTCCTCATCTAAGGACCAAAAAATATAAAGGAATTAATAGGTATTTTGAAAGTACCTACTCGTAATTAAAGGATTAGGAGAGCTTTGGTATCGATTTCATGTTCATTTTGAGTATTATAGCAATAAGCGGATGTTTTATCCGCTACTTATTTATGTTCTATTCTATAAGATTCAGCTCATACCGAGACAAAACGCCACACCGCGCTCAATTTTTAATAAAGCAAAACAATATCAAACTTATTTACCACACGAAAAGGTATATTTATGCACGCTGAAAATTTGCCAAAATGCGTCGCAAAACTCAGTGCAAACTACGATACGCTTTGGCACCTTATCCTGTAGTAAATAAGTTCGATATTGTGTTACTATCTTAAAAAACGCGTCTCAGTGTGAGGATCACAGCTCACACTGACTGAGCTGAGCTGACCCTGTCATACAGAGTCGCCCCTTAGCCGATATCTAAACAAAACGTCGACATGCGACACACAAGATAGGGAGGCGTTATCAGCTTAACACTGAGTTACGATGCGATACTCCATGACAAGAAGATTGCTCCCCTGTATTAGTTCTAGGATTAAGTGTTTTGAGACGCGCGCACTTGGTCCTTTTACACATTTAAGTCTTCAAAGATGCGAGTTTTAACGAACGAACCTTGTTTTCCACTTACCGAGTTTAAAATAAACCTGGTTGTCGAAATTTACGTAACGTGAGATACATAAGTTCCTTTTGCAATTACCGAAAATGTGGGTACGTATACTACCTTATTGAAAAGACGTTAAGTAAATTATAATCTTTTATATTCCACAAAGCCTTTGATACGAATATATTAAAATATATGTAAGGAGTATAATATTTGAACCTTGCTTCATATTATATTCAGTTAGGTAGGTAAATATTTTAATTAAAATTTCTGAGACCTCTACTTGGTAATAAATTGCGCGGGTGTAGAAGAAGCTTTTAAAATAAGTCGACGCAAGAGGTAAAATAAGTACTTTTCATATTTTATTAGAGCACTCCAATTGAGGATTATTATTTTCGGGATCTTACTAGGAATTTGGGATCGAAGGTAAAACTGGAAATACACATTGAATGTAAGTTTGACGTCACGAAATTAGGACTTTTCTAAAAGCAAAGCATCGGAAATATCAGTGATGTAAGTGCTGTTAGACAAGAGGCTGATAGACTATTCTCTTATTTTTCGATATTGAATCGGCCCAGAACTTACGAACCATACGTTTGGCACTAGTATTGTCTATGAATTCCTGAAGCGTGCTGGCATCATGGCACGCAGGACACGATAGCTGCTCTGGTGTTCCATTGTTCCATTTACACTCAAGTTTGGAATTGCCATAAATCTGCAGCTGAGCAAATGTTCCTTGGTTTTTAGACTTCCAGGCTCATCATTCTTTATAAGCTGGAAGCTTAAAACCAACATAAAAAGTATTCGTTCACTTAAACGCAAAGAGGTTCATGTGTAGTGCATAACGACGTTGTATTACCGGTAACCAGATACAAACATAAATCTCAGCGTGCCTACTGCCTACATTGCCGAGTTTCCGAGTTTCTGAGCGTCGCGCGTTTCACTACCGTTTGTAGGGCTGCCGCTTAAACGTGATTTGTTTATTATTAAGTTAGTCTTGAATTGCGAATTTTACGTTTTTCGGTACGATGTGAAAAAAATATGAGAAAAATAAGCTTGTTCTTTAAACTTGAAGTATTTTTGTAATCTTAGAATGTTGAACTGGTTCCCAAATAAAGCCTTTGAAATAATTCATCAAAATCAACAGAAGCGTACCTTTTTCTTTTGCGCGATATCTAAACTGAAATCGTTGAAACGTTAAAAGAACTTCCCGACACTCTAAACCCTATATTTCTCCAATTCCAAATCAAAACTGTTCAACCTCAAGCTCCAATATTAAAGGAAATCTTTTTCCTTTTATCCGCAGCTAGTTTATCAAGTTTCCAGCGCTTAGCAACCCTATCTATATCTAAAATGTATCTCGTCCGCACCATTTGACGATTCTCCTCGTTTCGACTTCGCCTTTTTACAATTTATGTCCTACTGATTTCTCGGCCTACGCTAAAAATTTATAGATTTCTTTTCCTCAAGTTCCTTCGCCTTTTAAATGTATATTTGGTGGAGCGTCTGTCGATCATTGTGTTAAAGACGTATTGTTGTCGCTCCAGGTATACCGCTTTGTGTGCCAGACGTTTGAAGGGAAGCAGCGAATTTCTTTTTTCATTTGATTTCGAATAAATGTTGGTGGAAAATAGGTCGAGTGCCAATGATAATGTTGAGAGCTCTTCTGTTCGAACTGTTTGCAGATTGCAATGTGTTGCAAAGAATTAATTTTATGTTCTGTGTTAAGTGGTTTGTGAAGTGGATAATATTGTGTGATAATTTATTTATGTACTGTTTTATTGCGTTCTGCTTTATTCAGAGTTTATCTCGTAGCTATTTTAAAACCAATTTCTTCATCTATCTACGAGTATACTAATTTATGCTATAAAGCGGTAGCTAAAGATTGTTTGTTTATTTTTGTAAGAGGCAATCTTTGGTACTGCAGGTCCGATTACAAGAATTATTTCACTGATAGAAAGCTACATTTATGCTGAGCGTCATACTATATGTATTATGGTATACTTACTTGACTTCCACTCTTTCACAAAAACTATCTTCTCAAATGAATTTGACATTTAGTTTTATCAAGGACATACAACCATTTGAATAAGATTTCCATAGAAAATGTACAACCCTAAGGCTAAAAGGGCGTAAAGATACGGCCAATAGTCCTACATCCTTATCTTAACATTCGACCATATCTAAGTGTGTCCCAGCGGTCAAATCTCCAAACTAATGCCTGATTTTATTCCGGTAGCGTACTAAAGCATGTTACACTAAATAGTGGAACAACTTTATATGTAGAAGGACTATCGCACTTCTTATCTGGTCGGAGGCGACCGGGCTGGCATTAATCATGTCCAAATCGCGTAAATTTATTTCTAGAGTCAGGGCTGTCATATTGTTAGTGGAGGTATTAAATGGGATTTTGTGTCCAAGATTTATCGAGAGTGAAGTGTATGTTTTGATCACAGTGTCTTGAGACTTAGTGCATTTCTTAGAGGTTTGTGTGAATTGAGGTTTTATTAGAGTAGTACCTACCGACGTGTTTTGTTACAAGCTGATTCTAAATTCAAACATGTATGTAGATATTAGTAAGGTATTGCCTTACATTTCGCTTGAATACAAACTTCATCCTTCATGTAATCCGATCAGAATTTTATCATTAGTGTTTTAGGCTATGCGTAGTCTGTCTATCAGCCAGTTTTAAATCGGTTTTGTAGGTAGAGTCAACCCTAGAAACTTAGGGCTATCCATCCTGTACTTCGTAATCTGTACCTTACCTATTAGTTTATTAATAATCCCGCCTAATCCTTACAGTGAATAAATGACTTCATTCCAAAAAGCTTTATCAATTCTCCGTCTATCTATTTCTTTTATTAGATCAAGATAGCCATAATCTCAATATTGCAATACTTGAAAGGACCAAAGAGCAAAAGGACCAGTTATTTTTTATTCTATTGACGAGAATTGAAGATTTTCTACAGTCTCAAGTCCTCCTTATCACACAGTTCGCCTCAAAAACCTGTAGAAAAAGAATTAAAGAGCAAAAGGACCAGTTTTTTTTATTCTCTTGACAAGAATCAAAGATTTTATTCTACAGTTTCAAGTCCGCCTTATCACACAGTTCGCCTCAAAAACCTGTAAAAAAAAAGATGCATCACCCCATTGTTACAACAAAAGCGATGCGCGAAGTCATCACCGTGCATCGCGTGCCACGTCCACGTGGTCGCGTGCGACGTGTAACCTACATACCGCGTTAATCTTTAATGATGTTCACGCGAACTATGCATTCAAATAATCCACTTGACGGATTATTTCGCGCTGATTTAATTAACATTTTTGTTTTGTTCGGTTGGTAGCGCCGAGTACGACATTAGGGATATTGTGTTCTTTATTTAAATTGTAGTGGTCGTTATTCTTTTAATTTGTTTTTTTTTATGTAATGATGGAGTTTTTGAATGTGGAATGAGTTGATGTGTTTTGTTTATTTTCTTTTTTGTTCGGATTTAATGTCTGTTGTGTGTAATAGACAAGCTAGTTTTATAGATTAAAGACTAAACTAATTGTTTAACACATTAAAGAAGTTCTTTCATCTTAGTCTAGACTTAGACTCCTAGACTATATGACGTCAAATGAAATTCAATATGGGGACGCTTAGACGTCATTTTATACTTTACAGTTCGTTATTCCTCAGACGGCCTCAGTTCATATTACTTGTTACAACATAATGACGTTATTAAATATTTAATATTTTTTATATACGTCAAGCACATATGTGACGAAAAATGGGCCTAACGATATTTCTCTGCGTTTGTCAGGGAATATAGACATGATATTTATGGCATTATATATTTGGACAATAAGTGAACTAGCTTTTGCCCGTGACTTCGTCTACGTGAATGTCAATAATCGCGGATTAAAAAGTAGCCTATGTCCTCTCTTGGAGTTCAAGCTTTCTCCGTTCCAGATTTTATCAAAATCGTTTCAGTGGTATAGCCATGAAATCGGAACCAACGGTCATAGCTACTTTTGTATTTATAATTCTAGTTGAGCCCGCGACTTTGCGTCAAAGTTAATATTATTATACTACGGGAACCGTTCATTTTTCCGGGCTAAAAAGTAGCTTTTGTGCTTTGGCAGACTAGTCCATTTTTATGCCATATTTGATCCAGATACTTTCCGCCGTCCTGGCGTGATTGAAAATTGTAATGATCGAAATTCTATGATTTCTTTTATTTACAAGTCTTATGTTAATTCCAGCCTTGTTCTGGTTGACAGCCCTACCAGTCCGGTCGGTAGCCGTGCCAAGATCAGCTTCCCGTTCATCTCGCTATCTCCCATCTCTGATATTTGGCAGTTGTCGGATACGGACGCGGTGCATTTGCGTTATCATCTCAATTATCTCGGTAATGAGCCGTGTGGTTATTGATGCTGGAGACTGGTCCTTTTCGCTTTGGTTTTGTAGATGTTCGAGGTCGTGATTTCGATACCGGTCAAGTATCAATGTGACTATTTTAACGCGAATGTACTTTCTAAGTTTATCTTATGCAGGCCATCCACCATCCAATCTATCGTCCAATACCGATTGGATCATGCCGATTGGACCGTGGATGGGAGTGGATTGGCATGATAGTTATAATTGTCATGCCAATCCACTCCCATCCACGGTCCAATCGGCATGATCCAATCGGTAGCGTCCTGCCGATTGGACGATAGATTGGATGGTGGATGGCCTGCATAAGATAAACTATAAAGATATCATTGACATTGGCAAATAGGCACTGACATTTGAATACAATAAATTATGTGTTATTTTGTAAAGTGCAACATTAACGTGTTGCGTTAGAATTTGAATGCCACCACACATTTGCATAAATATGCGATAAATTATGTCTGATATTTGTTCTAAATACCTAGTGCTTGTGCAGACTGTAGGTCATACATGATTGATACATGTCCTAGAATACTAAACGTCAGAATTATTTAGAATTTTTAGATGTTAATCTCTTTAGCTAATAGAGTAATAGTGGAATAGGTATTGACAGACTCACGCTTGCCTTTTTACATCTTAACCGTTGAGCTGCTACTACCTTTTATACGACACTAGTTTTGCCCGCGACTTCGTCTTTGTGGAAGTCCAAAACCATTTTAATTCTGCTTTGGCGCAAATTCCGTGCTTAGCTGACAAATCTTAACTATCACTACATAGTATAAAACAAAGTCGCTTTCCCTGTCTGTCTGTCCCTATATATGCTTAGATCTTTAAAACTACGCAACGGATTTTGATGCGGTTTTTTTTAATAGATAGAGTGATTCAAGAGGAAGGTTTATATGTATAATACATGCACCCGTGCGAAGCCGGGGCGGGTCGCTAGTAAACTATAAAACAGCTTCATAGGTAAAACAATTATCTTAATATGACTGCCTCGTTGGTCTAGTGTTCGCAAAGTGCGACTGCTGAGGTCTTGAGTTCGATTCCCAGGTCGAGCAAAGTGTTATTGGGTTTTTCCATCAGGAATTTCTCAGTAGCAGCCTCGGAGTCTGGGCTTGTGGCCGGTTGATGGCAATAAGCTCGCCCCGTATTACATGGGACTTAAACCAATTGCCAAATGTGGGTGTAGGTACTAATGAGTACACCTCTGCCTAACCTTTTGAGGATTACAGGCGTGATGTTATAAATGTATGTATGTAAGTAATGTTTGGACTATAGAACAACATGATCCAAGCCACTACTTACTTAAAACTTCACGTAGCTATCCAGTTACACAATCCACGTACATCGTGAGCCTATATAAATCAGAGTCGGGAACATTTTTTCCCAATCACTCGCAACTCAAGTCACATAAAAACACATACAACACGAGCGGCCTTTTAACCCTGCGACGTCGACGACTTTAAACTTTCCTTTTTAGCTCCCGGGGACTTAAGTGTGCAGCGTGGCCGGCGATAAATCCCCCACAATGTCGTCGACGGCTATCGCGATCGGCAAGCGGTCACCTAACAACTGGTGTTTTCTTTTAAAAGCTCAGTCGCTGCGGCTTTTTATTTTGCGGTCGACTTTGACCGCGCAGTTTGGGGTTGACTTGAATGTTTGATACGTTTTAAATGTAAGTTTGCGATCTGTGATTGGTTACGTTTGTATGTTTGCATTTAGAATTGAGAATTTAACGGTTAAAAGGGAATTCTTAACTAAAGTTTAAATCTGCAATTTTTTTGCAATTATTTCCCCACTGCAAGGCAAAGGCCTCTTCTCATACAGAGAAGGCACGAGGATTCATCAACACGCTTGCTTAAGGCGGATTGGCAATTTCAGACTTCCATTAATGTGGGATTATATGGCAAAACAAACCAGCAAGATTTCGAATAAGTATCTATTTATTTCTCGTTCACAAAATATATAAGTTATTTCATCGCCAATCTCTCTTCGCCATTCTTCTCCCTCTCTCTCTCTCTCACACACACACACACACACACATAATTCCCTTTCTTTCATTCGCTGCGTTCCGTTTTAACAATTATAACTGCATTCATACTTTAATATTCTTATCCTACATAAATTTATAAGTCCAGGTTTCCTAACGATGTTATCCATCACCGATGTTAGTGCTGCTTTCTCTCAACAACTTAAAATAATCCTTTCACAATACCAGACAGACAAAACCAATTCAAAGCCCATCCAGCTTAAAGGTTAAAACAATACGGGACATTTCACATTTAACCCTCCACTGTCCATGTTTCATTGCATGTCGTTAAATCGGCTTCGATATTACGGCTATTATTGCGCTTGCACGTGCAAGTAGTGGGGGATGTGGCGGTGGTGGGGGAAGCTAGGCGACATTTGGCACCGATACGCGATGGAGGTACAACGTCTGTTTCATTGCATTTTCGTGACGACTGTGTGATAGTGGATGTTTATTTTGTAGTGTTAGGTTATTACTGCCTGTTTTATGTTAGGTGTTTGCTGTGTACTTGAGAACTTTTTTAGTCTGCCGGCTATAAATTTAACTAAAACATACATACTATTTCTCTCTGTTTAGTAAAACAAAGTCGCTTCCAGCTGTCTGTGATTCAAGAAGAAAAAAATAAAGGCATAGGTATAGGGGTTTCTACATTGCACCCGTGCGAAGCTATTATAAATACGAAAGTAACTACTAGCTGTCTATATTATACTTTCACGAATAAACCACTGAACTGATTTTGATCAAAATTTGTACGGGGTAAGTTTGAACCCCAAGAGAGGACGCGATAACAGATATTAACAGGCAAAAGCTATTAATAAAAATATCTTTGAACTTAACTTAAAACTCGCCACGATATAATAAATTCAAGAATTTTTGACATTGTAAGAAGACACGCAAAAACGTCTTCCAGCTATAATTACCAGGCTCCATTAGTAATAATTATTTAATCGCCTTTATTACTTACTGAAAAGGTTATACTTTTGAACCCATTACTAAACCCTGATTAGCAATAATTACGGGAACAACACGTGCATAAATACGCGTCCTCCATCTAGGCCAGGGGTTCTCAAAGTGAGGGGTGCAGAACAGCAAAGGGGGGCGTAGACCACCAGTGTCGTTAATCACCACATTTAAAGATTTCGAACGTTTGAACCGTAGGTACCTACAGTATTTCATAGGAACTATGGTTTAGAACCTAAGTTTTAGGGGTTTAGGGTTTGAATACCTCGTTGGTCTAGTGGTCGCAAAGCGCGACTGCTGAGCATGAAGTCTTGGGTGTGATTCCCAGGTCGGGCAAAGTGTTTTTTGGTTTTTCCATCAGGAATTTCTCAGTAGCAGCTTTGGATTCTGGATTTTGTGTCCGGTTGATGGCAATATGCTCGCCCCCTATTACATGGGACTTAAACATAACTGGTGAAATGTGAGTGTACTAATGGGTTCACCTCTGCCAAACCCTTCGAGGATTACAGCCGTGATGTTATATTATTGACATTTAAACATTTTTGCAATAAAAAACTTTAATGTTTTTTGTTTCTATCTGTTTAATCTTTGATAGTTACCTTAAATTATATTATCGGGGCAGGGGGGCGCGGATATTTTGTCTTTGTTGAAAGGGGGCACGGCTAACATAAGTTATGGAACCCCTGATCTAGACGTACCATAATTTGTGTGCGGCCTATAATTTCAGTACATTAGTCGCCTAATGATTATCAAGACGATGCCTTCTCACGCAAGTTCCGTAACCCTTTCGCCATTTGAGGCAATATTGCTCCGTTTGTTATTAGAATTAATTATTATTGTAGGTGGAAGGGGGTTATGGACGAAGGTACCGATCTGACATGACATTGATAGAATATAGACTATTATATTGATCTCTTTTACTTTATTATATAATGTATGTCATAGGTTTAAATGGAATACAATAAAAAATTGAGTATTGAGTATTATAACTAGTGCTATGTTATACTAAATCGCAACTGCCAATGGAGATCTAAGAAAATATCAATATTGATATTTCTGTTTATTTTGTCATTTAGGCATTACAAACAGAAATATCAATGTGATGATATGATGTTTAAAAAGTAATTATATTATACAAAAAAAAAACATTTTAAAAATTTGTGTTTCTTTCTTCCGGGTAATTTCCAAAACGGTTGCACCGATTTTGACCGGCAAACACCAAATAATATAAGGAGTAATTTACATTTACTTTTTTTTTAGAAAAATAATTAGAAAATCAGAGTTCAGCGCGAAAAAAGTAAAACCCCGTGATAATCGATATTCACGCGAACGAAGTCGCGGCGATAAGCTAGTTTTTAATATACTTCATCTGCACAAACTCTTGCTAATAATATATCTTGTCTTGACAAAGGCCTTCGACCTGCACCAAAAGAATTACAGACAGATATTATTCTATTAAAAATACAGAAAATGACCTCATTTGCGTGTAGACTGGAATCATAAATCCAGAGACAACTGAATAAGCTTATAAGCTCATAAAATAAATCAGAGTCAAACAAAATAAATTTAATTCAGCGTCAGGTTCATAACATTATTTAGGTTACATACATTACTCATTCGTAAATCTACAAAATTGCTGAACACCGAGTTACTTGCAAATTTTACTTTTCTCATAAAACATGCGGAAACGCCGATGGCAAATATGTAGTCACTAATAATATGACGGACTGGGGTCGTCAAAACTTGTAAGTAAACTTAGCCTGGCTGTACACCGGCCACTGACAACGACTACAAAACGCCGCCACCGACGTTTTTCCTGTAGTTTTCATACATTCTATATGGACTCGTCGCACTCGGTTGATCTAGGTGGTCGCTACACGCTACAAATCGTCACTGCTTGCTTCTTGTGGCCGGCACCGGCGACTGAACGCCGACACAAAGCGCTGACACAGCCTCTCGTGCGATACCCCAATCCTTTCTCCCTTCGCTTCAGTCAACCAGTTTTAATCGAAGGCAACACACGCACGTTGTTGATTAAAATAAATATGTATAATTTAACATCACTACTGAAATCCCGGAAGGGTTAGGCAGAGGTGTACCCATTAGTACAGTACACCCACATTTCGCTAGTTATGTTTAAGTCCCATGTAATAGGGGGCAAGCCTATTGCCATCAACCGGGCAAATATGTATATAGATATAATATGGATGTAGGACCGCAAGTGTCTACCACCGACTACAAGTGGCTGTTGCGCGCTTCAGCTACATTTGTAGCCGCTTCTAACTTCAAGTGGCGGCGTTTGTGGCTGTCGCGTGTGGCCCGTTTGCTGCCAGTCTTAATATTACAGTCCCGACAGACGTTACATCAAGAATATTACGCTTACGAATTTGATTTACGCCGAGTGGCGCTTTCGTCAACATGAAAAACATTTTTACTCTGTGCCATAAACAACGTATCTCTTTATTGTGCCCCTGGTTTCCTATGTGAATGGATTTATTCATAGTAAAACAGTTGTGTAGGGTTGTCATATGTAACTTTCACGTCTCACTTGCAATAAAACTTGTAACGGTAATTGCTTTGAGTTCGTTTTCTTTTTTTCTTTGTGTTCCGAAATTCGAATTCGGAATACGGAAATTGTTACTCTTTTGTTGGTTACTGTGTATGAGGGAGGTCGAATTAAAAAAGGAATTGTATTATAGGGTTTTTTTTTTATTTGATATAGGTTTGTTCTTGACTATAGTCTAGGTCAGAGGTGACAGAGACAAAGTCAACGTTGGAGTGGATGGAAACCTCTTCATCCGCTGATGGTGACACCACCGGGGTGGTTTTAGTAGGGAAATAATCCTAAACTAAAAAGTACCCCGGAAAACCAAAAGATACAGTACTACGACGAACTAATTCATTATTGTCAATCTGTAACCTGTATTCCTAAAGGAAAAACCAAGTGACACTTTGTTCGACCGGTGAATCGAACCCCAAACTCTCAGCAGTCATAATTACAAACACCGGGCCAACGGGGCAGTTAGTACTTTACAACTGTAATTTTGAAGGGACATAAATAAACTTGATAAATGACTCACTCAGACCCAAATTAGCAAGACTGGTTGCATTCATACTAGGGTTGTAGCACTTGTAGCAGAGGCGGATGCGGATCTAAAAATCGTCTAGCTCCTAAACCACAAAAAATCGTAGAACATATATATGGGGGTGATTTGAATAGCCCATGAAGAGAGGTTCCCTATTTTCTTTTGGACGTCCTTGCCTGGGCCACCCTGTATATAGATAGATAGGCACATAGTACACTTTCATATACAAACTTTATTTGTAATCGAAATTTAAAAGAATAATTCAAATTATATTTGACTCCGATAAGTCAGTACGAACGATAGGTGTAAAATCTTGACCATTTCACTCGCAACTAACCTCGTCCCGCGTTGTATGTCAACATACTTAAATAAACCTCTATTACAACTCGGCAAACAAAAATTTAACAGATGCGGAGGTACGATTTCTCGCGGAAGATCCGCATCACGAAAGCGGAGGCAAGGTTCCGTTGCAACCCTAATTTATACGATCATAGATGCAAATAAACTAGATATCGTAACTCATTCCTTAAACGACATCTATTCCAGCTCTATGACTCTAATCGAGTAGCTTTAATCGAGTCGGTTTCATTCGGTAAGGACAACATGAAACGGAAACCGGTGCTAGTAACGAAGTGGAGATGGCGATGATAGGTTTTAAGTAGTTCTGATTAACATATCTGTTCTCAATAGCAGTGGCAAAGCGATTGGATGCTGCGCTGCGTGAATTTGATTCCCGCACGAAATAGCTTTTTATGATAGTAAACACATCAACGATACCGGAGAAATTCCTGAAGTGGGGCAACAAAAAAAAAATATACAACGTGAATTTTAATTCGTTGTATATCTTTTAGGGGGTGAATGTACTCATGAATATGAACAACTTTTATTAAGGGACATAGTACGAAATGTGAAAAAAAAGAAGAAGAGAAGAGAATTTTCGAAAATCTTTTAATACAGTTTGCTTTCTATTCAAAAATAAAGGAATGTTATTTCCTTTGAGTAAAATTTTCTATCTGCAGTATTAAGAGTACTTTCCCTCCAGGTGGCATTACAAAATTCCACCCTGTATATAAAACAAAATGTAAAAGAATACAGGATGCAATACACGATGTATCTATGATTATAGACACCCTAGAGTTGAAATTATCCTACCTTGCAAAAAAACGACTATAAATGACCACACAGAGCATCTGATCGGTTTGAAAATAAATCTCAATTTTCACAACACCTAACTACAATAGATGGCCTAATCAATACTTGATTTTGGAAACCTGTTAACCCTAGTACAGGGTCAGTGACCTCTTGAAACAACATGTCTGCCGATCAACTCGACACATTTGCTTTGCTTCATATTTATGAGGCAATTGATAGTTGTTGCACTGGTTTCATTATTCAACAAGGTTCATTATGCAATAGAGATAATAATATACAGTGTTCTTGAAGTGGGATTTAGGAGATATGTTGTTTTTGTTTGTTGTTGTTTTTGTTTTATTTTGAGAGAGTGTGTGGAGTTCTTTGTTCTTAGTATCTTCTCTATACGAAACTGTATTTTGGAAGGGCAACAAAAAGACATACATTTTCAATTCCAGACATCAATCAATCTGAAAAAAGAGGAAAAGGCAAAAAGGCTAAGCAGATGATGAATCAATCTGCCTAGCCTGTTCCCAACCATGTTGAGGTCGGCTTCCAGTCTAACCGGATGCAGTTGAATACCAGTATTTTACATGGAGCGTCTGTTTGTCTGATCTCCACAACCCAGTAACTGGGTAATACGATACCCCTTGGTAAGACTAGTTGTCAGACTTTCGGGCTTCTGACGACCCGTAATGACTGTCAAAGATCCACGTATAACAGCCGGGACCAACGGCTTTTAGAGGCACGGAGGAATTTCGGTGTTTGAAGATGGTCACTTATCCACGGACTAATCTCGGCAAGCGTAGCTGAACCTAATGGATCCACCCGTGCGGCTGTTATTACTTAGGCACGAGCTCCTCAATTTATTACATACTCTTTTAAAATCAATGTTTTACAATATCTCCGTCCAGAATTATACAGAATGGTTTATTTAAAAACATAAGTTAAATATAACCTCTCCAGATTAATTTTGTACTTCAAAGTAATTCAATTAAGGCTATCCTGTTGTAGTTAGCTGCTTAACTTAATATTAATAAGACAATTGATAGCTGGTCGTGTTCTAAAGGCCGCGTTCATTATTCAGTGCCTCGTGTTTATCATACGGGCGACGGTGATTACCAAAGAACTATAGAAATACTAGATATAATAAGGTAGGCACAACTTATCAATTGACGTACATTTTATGACATGTCAAAACTTGATTCTCCCATAGATTTTGTATGATAAAGATACCCAAGATACCCAAACCGCGACTGCTGAGCATGAGGTCTTGGGTTCGATTCCCAGATCGGGCAAAGTGTTATTTAGTTTTTCCATCAGGAATTTCTCAGTAACAGCCTCGGAGTCTGGATTTGTGCCCGGTTGATGGCAACAGGCTCGCCCCCTATTAAATGGGACTTAAACATAACTGTGCGAAACGTGGGTGTAGGTACTAAAGGGTAAACCTCTGCCTACGTTGATTACCGGCTTGATGTTATATTATGTAAAAAAAAACATAGAATATTTGTTATCTCGTTTTTTTCCATAGGATAATTTCGGACCTTGCCTAACTCTAAAACCTACGCAAATAAAGTCACTGACAAAAAGTGAAATAAAGTCGAAAATACCTACGCATACAAAACTAAACCCACAACAAAGCATTATCCTCAGAAACTCGCCTCCGATACACCAAATGCCTATTCAATTCGCAATCACAATCCGCCACCATGCCACATCTAGCAAACGGATATCCACAACGATATGGGTCATCGAGATCGATGCAAAACAGTTTATATCAATGGACGTCGTATGCACTGCATTATCTACTATTGTTTCGCGTCCAATGGCTGAATTAAATGCTATTAACTGATGAATTACTGATAGCTTTTGCGGAGTTAAAACATGGAATTGTTGGGGAATTGAATGGGGGTGTGTTGGTGTGTTAGTAGTCGGTGTTATTTGTGTCTTTGTATTGGATAGTGGTTCTAAGTTTAAAAGATATTCTCACTTTATTTTCATAAAGGTGTCCTTTCAAAAAACAATTGGGCTTAGCTTTTTCAAAGCGACTCAACCCCTTAGGGTCAGTTCACACCGAGACGCGACGCGACGCGACGCTGCGTGCACACTTTAAAAGAGCGACTCAAAATATAACTTTATTTTCTACACGAAAAGATACACATTTCATTGTAAGAATTTAGAATACGTTACACCACGCAGCATTACGTCGCGATGCGTCGCTATACGCCGCGCTGCGCCGCGCGGCGCCGCGAGACGCATCGCGACGCAGCGGTGAATCGCCGGTACGCGCGCACAGAATGACGTGCAAGAGCGGCGACGTTGCGATGCGTCTCGCGGCGGCGAGCGGCGCAGCGCGGCGCAGCGCGAAGTCACTGGCCTCTTCAAGTATCTTCACGTTGCGTCGCGTCTCGGTGTGAACTGACCCTTAAACTTATTCTTAACTTCTCACTATCCTAGGAAAACGTTCCACCCCTGGGCAAAGACCTCCCCTCATCCTTCCAGTTATCTCGGTGTTGTGTCTCATCTCACCAGTTCCTGAGAAAAGTTCATTATTTCAAAATGAAGAATTTAATATACCTAATGTGGTATATTGCTATTCAGCAGAATTCAATGACAACGCAAACTAGTGATAAACAAAGATTTAAGAAAAAATCAGTGTTAATATCATAAATCGTTACAATGGGGCAGTAGAAACCATTTACCAATAATTCCAAAACACAACTTTTCTAAAAAAACGTTTTATTTTAGCCCTGAAAACGCGATCCATTTTCAATTTACTGTAAAAATCGATTTTAGGTTGCTTTGAAATCAATAAATAGTCAATTGAGTTGGCAAAAAAGGTCACAGTTTAGGTATTATTGCTATACAAAATCTATGGGGGAATCGTGTTTTGACAGGCCTAAAAAAGTACATTTATGTATATCAATTGAGTGTCTAATACCTAATTGCTTCAAAAAAAAAGGGGAAAAGGTTTGACGTATGTTGATTCGTTTTTGCAGATGTAAACCCAATTGTTTCTGATCGCAGATACTGATATATCTTTATCAAATTCCTTCCTTATCATTGTGCTTATTAACATTTAATACTCAAAGCGTTTCTGCCTACAAGCTTGTTGTTCAAAAATACTTGTTTAATATTTCATCTTTAAAAAACAATTTCTACAAAATTAATTAAAGTTGAAAGCATGAAATCTATCAAAAACAACTACGAGTGGAAACAATTAATCATACAAATGTATTCGGAGTGAAACCGGCGCTTATTGTTGGAAGTCAGGTTAACCTTGGAGAGAATAAAAGGCTTTATATTACTGTGAAAGAGCGCCATTTTGACACTGCCAAGTTATTTGTTAAAGTTTTGTTGGTAGCTGTTCCATTAATTTGATGTGGTCGTCGACGTTGGCTTTAAATGCCTTTGAGGCTCTTAAATTTTGTAATGGTCGCAGGATTAATGGTAAAAACTCATGGTAAACTTATGAACGTTCATTTAAGAATAACGGGTTTAGAAAGACAATTAATGAAGCCGAAAATTACATGCACTTCGCATCATTGCGGTCTTTTTTTTTGTTTTAGACCTTTTTTTGTCGTTACGGAGATATTAAAGGTTAAATTTCAAACTACACCTCTGCCTAACCCTTTGGAGATTACAGGCGTGTATTATGTTAAGTTCGAACTTTTATTTAACGATTTTTTACAAAACCAAGTTTTTAAAAGTTGTAATTACTACACTTTAAATACCCCCAATCTGAAATTACAATATTACATGCATCAGTATTCACAATATTTTTCGTGCGATCTATTGCGTACTATAAAAAACTGATATTTCACAAAAAAAGTCGTTTCCCTACATGATACATTTTTCTCAAAGCTACTTAGTTTGCTTAGCTTCTTAGTTGCCGAATATGGCAAAACATGTTGAACCAATATATTATTATACCTACTCGTTTCCATCCACACGTGCATATCTATGTTGATACACATGTTTTTACAAATAAATGCATCTTTATTTCTTTATCTTTGATAGGTAATATGCGTAATTAAGGACTGTGTGATTTATCTTATTATGTGCATAGTTTTCTGAGTGAAAGTCATAACTACAATGCTTCATAGAACAGTAAACCAATCTTAATAACACACAGCCTAAGGCTTGAATTGGATTTATCTGTATTCTCTTTGATTCAGTAATAACTTTTCCGTATTTATTATCTCAAATCACATTTTCATCCAATAAATAACAATGCTGCTTCATCTATCTCATCGCCATTCGACAGGGCGAACCCTCCAGAGATAGCACCAGTCAGATCGATCCATCATTTTGTATTACACTTATAATTGCAAGTTGTAAGTTTAAACCCACTCTTGCGATGACTTAGCAAGTAGACTCCTTGTTCAGGCTTGTTTATTAGCGAACATTTTAGCTCTTGGAGTTAATACGCCGTTCCCCGAACAAATGATCGCGATCCGCAAGTCATTGTCGGAAAAATTACCGTCAGGGGTGCTGTAGCGTGCTATTAAAAATTTAAATTTTCGCCTTTTTTTTCGTGCAGGGGTGAGCAATATTGGGTTTGGCTTCTGGACCACATTAGGATTCCGATGGTGAAGTAATGTGTTTGTTTTTGTTTTTCCTCTTCGCGTTGTTGGCTCATTGCTAGGGTCCGCGTTCTGAATTAGTTTTTCTACTTTCGTTCGATTTTTTGCATTCTCGCTTGATGACTTGAATTCTAATGGAAAAACATATTGGAGGCTAAAGTTTTTAGTTGTCAGAAACAAGAATTTTACAATCAAAGTTGTATTGAATTTAGAAACTTCTTACGCGGTTAGTATGAGAACTATTTTACAATGAAGTTATCGTCTTGTAGTGTAGAAGTAATACCATGTAATCCAGTTACTTTAGTCTCAAGCGGTTGAATGTCTTCGATTGGCAGAAGTTATGTAACTTTCCACTTACACAAATCGATTTTAAATACGATGTTACACAAGTCGAGATTTCAATTTCGGATGATAAGACAGACGGTGGTTTTTATCAATGGAAGACCATAGTTTCAGAATTAATTTATCAATAAAAATATTTCCAATAAATGCAACACAAAAAAAGAAAAAAATAAGATAACCTGATGGCATTAAAAATCGCCTTTTTCTAAACGACAAAAAATCGTAGAACATACATAGGGTGTTTTGGAAAGCTCATGAAGAGAGACTTCCAAAATTTTCTTTTAGACGTCTCGACTTGGGCTGCTCTGCATGTTTAATTAAACATGCTTGACAAGAACGGTGACATATCAGCATTTTGAGAATTGTAAACAACATTAACATTCTCCAATGTTATTAATGTCGCTTTAATCTCTGTTTAAATGTTATTTTTATTGGCTTTTACGATAATCCCAGGGCAAGTGATTTATCTGTTTATTTATAACGCAAAAATGTGCGTTTGAGATCCAAAAATAATTGGTTATTTTAATCTTCCTCGACGCCTTGTTGATCTATTAGATCTAGGCGCAAAGCGCGACTCTTAGCGCGGTTTTGGGTTCGATTCTCAGATCGGAAATGTGTTATTGGATTTTTTCATCAGTAATTTCTCATTAGCAGCCTCGGACTCTGGATTTGTGACCAGTTGATGACAATAGGCTTGTCCTCTATTACATGACATATAAACGAAATGTGGGTGTACTAATAGGGTAGATGACACCACCAATCAATTGACGTCATTTTTATGGCCTGTCAAAACGCGATTCTCTTATAGATTTTGTATAACAAAACACAACTGTGACGTCACTTTTGTGCAGACTCAATTGACTAACTATTTATTAATTTGAAAGCAGTTAAAAATCCAATTTTACAGTGATTTGAAAATTAATCAGGTTTTCAGGGCCAAAATAAAGTGTTTCTTTATAGAAGTTATGTCTTGGAATTATTGGTTAATAGTGTCATCTACCCAATTAGGTACACCTCTGCGTAACCCTTCGGGGATTACAGGCGTCATGATGTTATGTTATTTCAATCTTATTTGTACTCTTAATTGACTTGAACAGACGGTGTATTCTGTAAAAAATCTCTCTCTATTTTAAATGAGCTTAAGGTGACCTGTCAGTCCCTAGCCTTATTAGGTTGGATGACAGCTCACTTGAATGTCACTGTAGAATTTCATTATTTATACTTTGATAATGGCGCATATAATTTTAGATTTCTGCTTTATTTTTCATTCGTTTCTTTCTGTCAACAATAGAAGTACCTACTTACTTTTTTTATGATTTTCTGAAAGACATAAATAGATTATTTTTCTTTTGTGTCTGGGCGAGTTATATTTGTATAGCTATTACATAATGTATTTATATTTAGTACTAACTTGCTCACGACTTCGTGTGCGTAGACCAGACTTAAACCAAATTATGGGAATCCAAAACAGAATAAAAATTAACCTACGTGATAAGCTAGATCAATATCTATATGTGTGCGAAATTTCAACTTATTTCGTTCAGCTGTTTAGCAGCGGGTTCGATTCCCACACAGGACAAACTTTGTGTGATGAGCATAATAATAATTGTCTGTTCTGTGTCTGGGTGTAATTTATCTATAATATGTATGTGTTTATAAATTATATAAGTATGTATATCAGTTGTCTGGTTACCATAACACAAGCTCTGGCTTAGCTTGGGATCAGATGGCCGTGTGTGAGTTGTCCCAAGATATTTATTTATTTATTTATCCATCCATCTTCTTAAAAAGAATAGAATCCTCCTTCAATTACTCCACTATAAACTTCTAACATCAATTACAACTGTTGTAATCTATCCATTCTCCTTTTCCTAATAGTCTTTCCCTAAAAACCCAACGCAATTGATTTCAAACCATCTACATGTTCAACCGATTCAGCAGAACAGATTAAAGTAATGGTCGATTACGTTGCAGCATCAGCCCGATGAGAGGCGATTGTCTTAACGGCGGTACCGTTATTAGTATCAGCAGAGTCTGTAGTTGAACTGTGTTCGGGATTAGGTGCATGAAAGTGTTTAGTGCAAAATTGTTGGTAGATGCTTGCAAAGTTTTTGATTAGAGACTTGTCTATTCTTATAAATAGTTTTATCTGAGGTTGTGTGGTTAGTATCTTTAATTAATACTAGAATTAAACCTTTGTTATTGTTGGTACACAGATGAGATCATCCAGGAAGTAACTTAACTATTATTTTTTCCGAAAGCTTACTTTGACTTTGCCTGACTGCTTTTAAAATAATGCTAATAACTTCAAAATGCTCAAACGAGGTGTCATATAACGTCTAAGACTTATTCTATTATATTGCATACCTAAATTTTTTGTCAGGCCCTCAGTTAACCATTACCCACTAAGTATGTGTGGTGCATGTCATCCACTTCTGATCCACTGTCAGACGTATTTTAAACAGACTTCAATAGAAGGAGGAGGTCACATTTCTTTTTGAAAGACTTCAACATTGCTTAATCTAGCAGTAATCATTTAACCTTTCAGAACCTACTTAGATGTCTTTTGCAAAAAAAGCCCTTGAACGTCCATTTTCATAACCAGGTTAAGAGCGGTCGAATAATTATCTGTAATAAAATAAACCCTTTTTGAGAGGTGGGGGGCGCCTCGTGCCTCATGCCTTTGAAGTGACTCAAATTGACGATTAAATGTCTCTGCTGGACTAAACGAGTTTTGACCGGTGGTTTTTTCTGTGGGAACTTGTCAGCTGGTGCGTAGGTACGATTGGCAGTAATTTGTGGAGTGACCGATGGGTTATAGCCAAATGGTGGTTATTTTAAAAATGAAATGTATAAATGCTCCTGCTTGTTTAAGGCAAATATTTTTGGATGGGTTAGAATTTATGGGTGCTTGTTGAATTTTTTTTTAACATTTAGAATTTTCTGGTCGTATTATCATCAAGTACTTACTGAATTAGTTCATATGTAGTTTCGAACGTTTATTTTGGACTCTAAAATCATAAGATAGACTTTAGAATCTATAGTAAAAGACGTGCCACGATGCCCTTCACCGTATGTTCTCACACCATCATCCTTTCAAATAAAAAACAAAAACACCTTTATTTCATTAAAGAAAAGGCTCTTAATCCGATAATGACTCATCGTACCAGAGACAAAGGCTGACTTATGAACGTCGTTAGTCAAAGTCGAAGTCTTTAGTTTGAAGTCGACCTGTCAATTGTGAATGATGTGTCGTTATGAAGTCGCTTTGTCGTGACAATTTCAAGTGACAGATTAGTCTCTAAACTTGTCACGCCTTGAATGTTGTCTATTGTAGGAGTGTATTTTATGTTATTTTGACCGCCCCGTTCCTTCGTTGTAAGCACGAGTGCTAAGCGTGAAGTCCGAGGTTCGATTCTCAGGTCAGGCAAGTGTTATTGGGTTTTACTATTATAAATTTCTTCCTACGGAGTTTGGAAGGTGTGATCGCCTCGTGCTTGCGTATGGTATGCAATAAATGAATATGAGCGTGTAAAGCCGTTGGTCAGCGTCTCATCTCTCCCTGGTCCTGTGGGATTACCGTTCCATGGGGGTAAGGGAAGAGTGCACCTGAGTTTGCGCACACACATGTGCACTATAATACTGGGTAATTGATTAGTCTCTATTTTGTTTGGCTTTCGTAACCAAGATCTGATCGAGAGAATACAAAATTATGTGTTGTTTTGACATTCAAGAAGTCCAGCTTTTCTGCAAAACCATTCAACAATCCTAAATATTTCAGTACTATTCTGTAAAAATCTAAAGTGAGCTTAAGGTGAGCTCTCAATCCGTAACTTTGGGTGAGATAGGGACAGCTCACCGCAACCTCACATCACCTAAATCCACCGAGGGTTTTAACAGAATAGTACCGCCGGTCCTAAAAGCAACACATATTATACAAGAGGCGTGGCGCCAGCTCACGACCTCTTACCATTGCCAGTTTTCCGCAGAAACTACTAAACCCTTTTAAAAACAAAGCCATGTGTGAACCGAAGGCCA
Organism: Hoplodrina blanda; assembly: GCA_949316365.1. Classification (NCBI taxonomy): domain Eukaryota; kingdom Metazoa; phylum Arthropoda; class Insecta; order Lepidoptera; family Noctuidae; genus Hoplodrina; species Hoplodrina blanda. The sequence continues at coordinate 1,932,732 of OX438590.1, forward strand.
TTAGGTGTAGCACACAGAGGTCGGAGAAGCGGGCGCGTGTACATAATTGATTATAATCGCTGAAAGTTCCGTAGTTCACGTCGCTGCAAGTGATCACCGGCTCTACATGGCATTAGTAGGGTGTGGAGTGGGTGATGAGAGGTAGCGGGGGCGGGTTGATGGTTACCTTTGTTGATAGGTGCATGTGTGTTTTGATGGACGAAAAGAAAATGTATTGGATTTTTTTTTTAAACATACTGATATTTTGCCCGTTTGATGGCAATCGCCCCCTAATTACACGGGACTTAAAAAAAAAACATAACTGGCGATATGTGGGTGTACTAATGGGTACAACCTCTGCCTAACCCTTAGGGGATTACAGGCGTGATGTTATTTATGTTACTGATATTTCAAAGATTGAATAAAAAGGTAAAGTTTGTTTATAGGGTTATTTAAATTATTTTACTGAGAGAAAGCTTCATTATTGATAAGTGTAGGTCATGTTTTGTAATATAGGTACTTGATTTTAAAAAAAAAAATTAAGTAATTAAAAGTACCACCACTGAATTACCTTAGTCCCTTTCAATGTATGAATTAAATTAATTTTTATTCATAATCAAATTATTACTTTTCTAAAATTTAGGATAATATGTCCTCAAAATTGTATAGGTACTCAAATTAAAATACCCTCAAAAGTACTTGACGTACGTTCCTTTGAACTAGACTACATGTAAACCAGTTCCTGCGCAAACTCATCTTATACTCGTTAAGTCAAATCCGACCAAACACAAGATTTTCAACTACGTACTATCCACAGATAATATTTCACATGGATCGTTTATCCGAAGATAGTTTAGCATAATATATCGTGGGACTTACTCATAATTTTTACCGGCAGTTAAAACTTTTTGATATACTATTTGGCAAACGATTTAATATATTCGAATTTCGTTTGTTTACAGGTATAATTTTTAAGTTATTGGCATGCGATTTGACTGTGTTTTACAGGTTTCTATCAAAGGGAATACCTCGTTGGTCTGCCTCGCGTCTGCTGAGCATAAGGTCTTGGGATATATTATATTATTTACTAGCTGACCCGCCACGACTTCGTTCGCGTGGTATCCTACCCCTACCCAACCGATACCCCTACCCCTATCCTACCGATACCCTACCCAAATCCTACACTACCCCTACCATACCGTACCCTACTGTACCCTACCCTACCCCTACCCTCCCTGGACTACGACAAACATTTCTAAACCAAAATCAGCTAAATCTGTTCAGCCGTTCTCGAATTTTAGCGAGACTAACGAACAGCAATTGATTTTTATACACTATGTAACAAAAACCCTGTCAGATCAGTGTTGCCGTTGATCAGTTTTTATGTTTTATTTTAATTTAATTACTTCTTCTTTCTTCTTTTTTTTTTCACTGGGGAAAAATAATAATCTCAAATCCATTAAATGGTTACGTATATGTGTACGCAGTACGATGCCGAATAATACCCTTAAGGATCGGACAGGGTTTTTGTTACATGCTGTATATAAGAAGATAGATAAATATAGATTATTATTTGATTCCCTATGAGGTTCTTTCTGTTTTTTATAAATTGTACATATTTTATAATTACTCTTAGGTTTTATGTTTAGGTTAATTATTGTATATTGTTTTAAAATGATTAAAAAACTCGAACGTGTATGGCAACATGCATGCTTACTTGTGCGTGCTTTGTTTGGCGCAGCTGTAGGACACACAATAATGTTATTTTTCTGTATTTTAATCAAATACCTTTATATTATTTATGTACCTTTTTTTAAGTAAGTACCAAAGTGACTTTTTCAATTCATATGTTCTTTCTAAGTTTATCTTAGACATCACTGACATCGTTCCGTGCCTCGGAAAGCACGTTAAGCTCAACAGCTTAACGTGCTTAACGTGCTTAACGACTGTCAAAGATCTACGTATGACAGCCGGGACCAACGTCCCGGCTGTCATACGTAGATCTTTGACAGTCGTTACGGGTCGTCAGAAGCCGAAAGTCTGACAACCAGTCTTACCAAGGGGTATCGTATTACCCAGTTACTGGGTTGTGGAGGTCAGATAGGCAGTCGCTCCATGTAAAATACTAGTATTCAGCTGCATCCGGTTAGACTGGAAGCCGACCCCAACGTAGTTGGGAAAAGGCTTGGCAGATGATGATGACCTTCATATTATTTTGGTCCACATTGACTGTGATAGATAAACATGTTTTATTGCTTTCTAACTTGAAAATGGTCAGTACGAAAATGAAGAAACTGCATTCTTCTTATTTATTATTCTCTGTTTCCCTCTAAAACAATACATTTTCTAAAACAGCTTTCCAATAACGTTTATTAAGACGTTCCTGTACAAAAATTCCTTTGTGTACAGATATATTTCCCGCGTTCCCTTATTTTTTATAGTTGTCGCGTCGTTTCGTCCGTCCGAAGCGGATTGCTTCGAGAAATTCCTTGCATTTCTGCTTCGAAAAATGTATGGCTTTTATAGATAGGTAGGGTTGTAGCGACATCTAGTGAGAGATTGTTGGTAATTGGTTTGTTGGGTTGCTATTGAATGGATTTTTTAGTATCTTAGTATTGTATTAGCCTTATAATATTGTCATTTTGAATTATCTATTTAATTTAATAAAGCTGAAAATATTTCTTGTTTGTTATTTTGTTTAAACGCGTTTATCTGTGGAACTGCGAGTCGGATTGGAAAAATTATTTTTGTATATAATAGCCAGATTCATTAGGAATAGTATAGGCTATATACCATCACGCTAAGACCTACGGGAGCAGAGCAGTAACCAAAGACGTGACTTAACACGAGAAAAAAAAACCACGCTTACGATATCGCAGGGAATAGTAATTTATAAAAAAAGAAATGAATTTCAATAAAATGTAAGAAATTCCTTTTCACCAAAATATTGAAACCGTTCAATTGTTCAATTTTATTGTATGAAAAATTCGCTGAAATCTGAACAAAAGCGATTCAGGGCACCACTTAAAACGTTAGCGGCGGACTGGCGGACCGCGACGCGGATACATCCAGCCACTCACACTCGATTAAACATCCCCCGCTTACACCCGCAGAGCAAGCGATGATACTTTTAATGCCGCCATTCGTCCCACAGATTCCAAACAAAATACTTTCGCGCTTAAAACTCCGGTTACGCGTGCTACGAAACCCACTTAAATCGGTTAAAATCACGGGCCAGCTGAGCAATTGTGTCCATTTGACATTTATGGCGCAATTTATATTTACGTCGGGGAACAAAGCGACCCCTTATCTCAGCTCCGACCCACATACACCCAGGGCTGGCGGCGCAAAGCTATGAGGACGACGACACGCTCCTAACAAAAAGTCCCCATTCTAAGAGGAATGGGGGTTCTAATGCATGTAATATCTCAGTAACAAAGGTAGGGCAATAGGACAAGACAATCGATGTATACCAGGGATCACCAAATGGCGGACCGCGGTCCGTATCCGGCCAGCCGACGTATATTGTGCGGACCTAAAAAAAAAGAAAACTTTACGCCTAAAAATATTATTTAAGTATGTCAGAATATATGCGAATAACAAAATAAAAACTTGTGGCATTTTTGTTTAGCCCAGTCTTCCTGAGTAAAAATATGTACCTATTTTATTTTCTATCACCAAGTGGACCGCGACACATTTTCAAATGCGTACCTCCAATAAAACTAATTGGTGACCCCTGATCTATACAATACAAATTATATATATATACACATCAAAAAAGTCTAGGGATCAACATCCCTAACATTTGTTAGGGATGTTGATCCCTAGACTTTTTTGATGTGTGTACTTACCAATTTTACACGATCGAGACCTTTATTACGTGGACGTAGATGCACAATTGCAGAATAGATCAAAGCTTTGACATCCCTATACACAAGTCGCAACACTGTCGACAGACAAACAGTAAATCAACACTGTATTGTTCGTCAAATAATTGGGCGCTGGTATGCAGTTCCGGCACTATGTGATTTGGTACGCTGCATGCTGGAAGTCGGCCTGTTTGCTCCCATTGTCATGTAGAAAGGATTTACCGATGAAACGTATTATGCCCTTTTACGCCGCTCGGATTACTGCGTAGAAGAATATAAAAAGGGGAGAAACTTATGGAGATTAAGTATGACGTATTACGACATTGAAGAGCTCACGCACACGCTTAAAAGCGCAGCTCACACAAAGAAAACTATACAAATAAAGGGAAGGGAACTGTAAGGGATCGAAGCCTTTCGATTCTATTGGCTCTTCATTGACTTTCCGTTTTCTCTCTCGGCTTTGTCGTTGTATAGCTTCTGTGGAAAATTACAGCTGGAGGTACGTTAAAAGAATATTTATTATATAACATAACATCACGCCTGTAGTCTCTGAAGGGTTAGGCAGAAGTGTATCCATTAACAAAACCCAAATTTCGTAAGTAAGCCTCTTGCCACCAATTGGCCCAAATCCAGACTGCCACTGAGAAATTCCTAAAACTCAATAACACTTTGCCCGATCTGGTAATCGAACCTAAAACCTCATGTTCAGCAGTCGCGCTTTGCGACCACTAGACCCATGAGGCAGCGTTAAAAGAATATTTATTTTCAATCCTCAGAATGGCTTTTCATGTAGTCCAACGATTAAATAGGCGTAACAAGCTTCTTGCATTAGTTTCACAACTTCCATTACGTTTGAATACTTATTTGCATGTTGGATGCATTGTTCGTTGACTCCGAGAGTCTTTAGTGTGTTGTCTCACTGTTTATGCTTAGCTGCGTTCCACACAAGGAGCTGTAATTACGCACGCGATATTCCGTCTAAAACTCCCTTGCGCGACAAAGTCGTGTCGGACGCGTCGTGTCGCATGTCGCAGCGGTATAGCCGCGTTTATTATCTACTTAAGAGCATAATTCGTTTAGAAATGACGTCGCTAGGCGTACCGCGGTCTCTTTATTTTTCATTTGCAAAGAAATGAATGTGTCAAATGTTTTTGGTTTCGCTTTAACGACGCAATTTTTTTGCGTTTTTGTTGTAAGCTTTTATAGTTATGTAAGAAAGCGCAGATGAAATTGTCGTTGATGCGATTGCGTTTTATTTTTTATAAACGTTGCTATAAGACATAGCTGTTGTCGGTTGTCTGTTTAATTTTCTTGCTGTCTTTATGTTAGTGTTCGTCTTAAGTCTGGAATTAAATAAGTTTCGAGATCGAAACAAAGACGTGTTTTGCTTCACAGCTTTAATTAAGGAGCTTAGAATGAAGTTGGTGATATTGTTGTTTAATGAACAAAAGATAAACATTTGTTTAGCAGTTTGTCTAAGACAAGACAAATAACCTGACGATGCGAAAGAAATTGAGGCTAAAAAGGACACCTGAGCTTAAATATCTAGAAGGGAATTCGACAAATTGCTGCCTTTTTCCAAGATACTGGATCTTTACTGAGCTTGTCACGTCCGTGACGAAAAAATAAAAAGCAAATTATTTGTTCGAATTGTTTTTATTTTTAAACCGGTTTTGGAGCTTCAAAATCCAGCCATTACAATACAGCACCGGCCATTTTTCCCCTTGAAAATATGACCCTCCGATAATTCACAGGGAAATTGCCACATCTCGCAAAATGTGACAATGTTGATTTTATCAATGAAACGAACGGATTCGGGATGGTAAAAAAAAAAGTTATCCAAGCTATTTGCCGTGGTATATGGCGAAGCCGGCACGTCATTAAACCACGGTCGAATCGCTCATACACGCGACGGTGACCATAAGTTTACATTTCGGCGGACATCGCTTTATACAGCGCGTCGTGTGAATGAAAAGATTTATGAAGGTTGAAAAGGCAACGTATTTCGGGTGCAGGTTCTCTGCGTCAAATTAGGGTCTTATTGTGTGTTTTTATGTTGATAATGCTGGACTCCCGTATAAGCTTGCTTAAAAACAACACTTTAGATAAAAAAATACAGCAGAATTTCTTATTTTGCCGAGCCCTCATTTTAGCATATGGGTCTACTAAGTGTAGGATTCGATGCATAAAGTAATTTGTTTATTCAGCATACGGAGTATTTTTATGATCGTAGGAAATGTATTCATGAATTTCTCCCAAAGATTACATGTTTATATAAAAATATGGGAAGCATAATAAAGAAATTAATGTGAGCACCAGAAAAAAATATCTACATATTTATATCCATAAAAATGTTTGATGACTTGACGCGCGTACACATCGATGCTCGTAAATTTAATGTCGTTTTTATATCGCTTTATCTATGCATACGTGTAGAGAGGAACGTCCGGATTTTCCATGCGAATATTTTATTATGGTAACCCCAGGGCGAGTGTGAATTCTTGTGTTATAAAGTTTGCACGATTTTGCTCGGTGGGTATAGTCGGTAGTGCCCTCCCTTCGGCGACATTTTTCGACGCATTAGAGCGATGGCCATAAAACTTTATTTACGAGCGGCATATGAATGCTCCCTTTTTATTATGTTAATTCTGCGGTGCGCGGTGCCGGTCTGTATTGTGGAGGGCGCTAATTTACGACGTGGAGAGACCCAGCCCGGCCATCGATAGAGACGTCTCGGCCACACTACGCCCGGGGCGCAGTAAATATACGTCGAACGGGCGTACGCAATTTAGGATACTGACAAACGGGTGTTCGACCAGATAGACGATGTAATTGTAGCGTAAGATTAAGCGGTACGGTGCGAAGTTGGCGATGAGGCTCGACGGTGTCATGTTACATGGTAATGTCGAGCCCTAATCATGCGTAACTTTTCTTTATCAAAATACTAGGTTAATTGTACTAAGATATTTTCTGCTAAGAAGATATTTATCGCTATTATACAGATACATATATTGCCCATCAAACCAATTGTCCATAGCAAAAAATATTGCTGGGTAACAACCTTTTTGGTGTGAAAATCATTGTTTATGGTACTGTAGAGACTCTGGTTGGATGAGCCACCTATTTCGTTTACAAGATAAATACTACTTTAAAAAAAAATAAGATATACCGTGTGTCGACGGCTGTCAAGCCAACAACTAGAATTAAAATATAATATAATTTAAAGTGAATAATACACGAAGTCAATATACACGCTTACTTTTACGTCGTTCTTAAGCCGAAAGCCATAAACTCCATCATCAAACTCGAAACGATTGGGACCATTTTTTTTTCAAAAATAACAATAAAAAAAATCAGCTGTTCAGTACATTTATGTTCGTCTAACTCGTCAAAGTGTACTGAACAGCTGTTTTTTATATACTTGTGTATATACGCGTTTCAATCAAAGTAGATTGATAATATCCCGATACAGTAGTGACCCACGTCTCGGGTGCTACAGTACCATGCAATCAAACAGATTATTGTGCTTATGGCTGGCATACAACCAAGGGGCCGAGAACAAACAAATCACAATAACGAGAAGAACATGCAATTTCGGCTCCGTTTAAGTGTCTCACACTCGATATTTTATCATCGACACTATATTAACACCAAGGAATTATTTTATTTGATGAACATGAGTAATTGGATATTTATACAAGGTGTAAATCTAGTATTTACACCTTGTATACGCATTTATTATATTACCACATTTTTTTTCAAGTTTCTCAGTTGTAATCTCAATGGAACTTACTTTTATGTGCCATATGGCTTTTTCCTTGTTTCTTGAACAAAATATCAACAAAGGAAAATGCTACTTCAGTAAATGGACGATGGGCCGGAACCTTTTACTGCTAACCTTTTATTACGATGATTAAAACAAAAAGTACGCAGTTTGTGAATGTAAGTGTATATTCTGTGTATCTATGTTAGTGCTTCATAAAGTTGTGCTGTTCCTTAGCTATTTTTGCTTTTACCTTTTACTTAGCCATGTTAACAATTATTGTGTACTAGCTGTCCGCCGCGGTTACACCCGCGTCTTTGGTTACTGCTCCGCTCCCGTAGGTCGTAGCGTGATGGTATATAGCCTATAGCCTTCCTCGATAACTAATCTATCTAACACTGAAATAATTTTTCAAATCGGACCAGTAGTTCCAGAGATTAGCGCGTTCAAACAAACAAACAAACAAACAAACAAACCCTGCAGCTTTATAATATTAGTATAGATTTTTGCGTCTGGTTATCTTATCTTATCTTATATATCTAATCTAATCTAAATATAGGTATTTATAAAAGCGAAAGGTCACTCACTCAGTCACTCATCACGAAATATTGAAAACCGCTTGAAGTATAAAGATGAAATTTGGCAGGGAGATAGTTTATAGTTAGTAGCAGTCCGTTATGAAAGGATTTTCCAAAATTCACCCCCTAAGGGGACGAAACTGGGGTCAAAAATAGAGTGAAAATCAACTTTGACGTGGACGAAGTCGCGGGCAGAAGCTAGTCTTCTATATAAATGAAATGAATGACTAAATGTGTTGCTTATCATAAAAGTCGAGAACGGCTGAACCGATTTGGCGGTTATCGCGGACAAGGTTCATATTATGAAATATTCGAAAAATGTGCACCCATGCGAAACCGGGGCGTTTCGCTAGTTATAAATGAAAATAAATATTGTTAAAATCCTTTTTCCTTTATTTAATTGAAGACAATTTATTCGGGAAAAAAAAAGGAAAACAATAAAAAAATCAGATAAGGAAAAATGAAAACGGAAAAATAATAATAACAATAATTATTTTAGATCTCTTATTTCCGTGATTTTTCTTTCGAAATCATGCGCACCCTAGGGACGGCTATCCCATGACTCGGGGCTATCAAGTTCCGAATTAGAGAGTTACGTTAATCGAGAACTCGATTTCGACATTTCGACTTTCATCAGTACTTTGTGTAAATAAATTGATTTCGACAGTCTTAAGTCGACACGTGTAGCGTTTCGTTTCGATATCGAATTATAGTTGGCGCGTAATAATTGTATTAAGATCGTTTACGCTTTACGGTATTTCATACAAACTTACAAGTCTTTATTTTTCGAAATAAATGAACCGATTTTAATAAAACTTACTACATAGTTAGTTGAGAACTATTTCGAAATGTCTTATTTAAAAAAAGATAATTGGAAATTTCTGTTTCTATGGAAAACTTAAATTCGTTCGAAGTTAGCTGTAACACAATTTCTCGAATATGTTCTCAACTAACTTTTTAATTATGTATCCTGTTTACACGTAGGAAGTTTCATTAAAATCGGTTCCTTCATTTTGAAAAATAAGGGCTTGAAAGTTTGTATAGAAAGAAAGAAAAACTGTTTATCCACGAGAAAATGACGCACATAACATAAAAAGAAAAAATTGTACATAAAAGCAAGTGGAAACAAGTTTGTATTAAATCTAAAACATAAATACAAAAGAAATATACGCCACTACCGCGCGAAAGGGCTTACGCTCAGCATAATGCCGTGGCCCGTGCACGGAGGCACTTAAACCACGGCGCTGGTTTTCAGCGTAAACCGGCTGTGTATGAAATGCCGTAAGGCGTAAACGCTTTTTTTTAAAAAAAAAAAAAAAAAAAAAAAAAAAAAAAAAAAAAAAAAAAAAAAAAAAAAAAGGCGTAAACGCTGTAAGTCGACACGTGTATCGTTTTGTTTCGATATCGAAGTTAGTTGGTACGTAATAATTGTGTTAAATAATTTGTAGAAGGTCTTAGAAGCGCACGTGTAGTACTAAAACTTTGAATATTGTAATTAGATGTTATTAACTTGTCACATACTTAATTATTCAAAGCGAGACTCACACTCATCTTTCTTGTGTTTAGGTGTTAGTTTTCATCAAAGCATACCTACAGTAATTAATGTATGTGAGAAATCTATTTTCCCTAAATATAATAAAGCAAAAGATTTTTGTGTTTGCTCGTTTAAACGCGCTAATCTCTGGAACCATATATATATATTTTTTAAAGAGTAAGTATGTAGTTTCTTGTCGGTTCTTCTCCATATGAAACTACCTTTTGAAATGAGCAACTAGATTCAACATTATAATTTTTCTTTTCTCTTGTAAATGACGTTCAAAAGTGCCTTTAAATGGTCTAACTGAAATAAATGATTTATCTTTGACTTTGACTTTACCAGTCGGATTGGATAAATTATTTTTGTGCGTATGATAGCCAGATTCATGACGAATAGTACAGGCTATATAACATCACGCTACGACCCACGGGAGCGGAGCAGTAAACAAAACGTAACTTAATACGGGTGAAAAAAAACACGCGGGTAAAGACGCGGGCAGATTAGAAGCAAGTAAGTTTAAAAACCAGTTGAAATGTAATCACTTCTAATCTTAGTAAGATTTATAAGGTTAAGTCGGTAGAGATAAACTACTATAATATGGCGCTCCCCTCCATATTACTATTTCAATAATAATGAGTAATTAATGATGCCGCTAGTCAAGCAACAATGACACGCTGATTTGATTTTGTTTCGAGAGCCGTCTCAGTACGCACACATGCGTTGTGAGTCTTGTAAATACTTTTAAACTTTTTGAATTGTGGAAGGGCGCGTCAAGTTATCGTAGTTTATCTCTAGCTCCATGCCACGCGGGGCGGGATAATGTGATCAGTCCTATACTAAATGTATGAAACCGGTAGCTGCCCCACGCGTGGCGACACGTGTATAAAAGCAGCGTCAATATTCATCAAATGTTACAATTTCCGAAAAACATTCTACCCACATTTCTCATCAAAACGTCAAAAAATAAAACGATTGTTACTCAATAAAATCGTAATATATTTTATCGGAAACTGCTCCCGTAATACGTAATGAAACAGATTTAACGGCACATCACTAGACGCGAGTGGATTTATTCGATTTGCTGCGAAACGCGCGCGCGCAGACAATTTGTACGAATTTAATAAAATACGTCATTACTAACGCGGGGAAAGGTGGTTGGGGACTGTTGTGGTACTTTGATGTTTGATATTAAAGGGGGTGTATCAAGACACGTCATATAGTCGTTAACTCCACATACTGGCTGTCAAACTAAGTAACATTTGGAAAAAAAAAAGTTTGCTGGGAAATTACTTTTATTTTCGGTGTGAAAAATTTGGACTTTTGCGCGTGTTATAGCCAAAACATTATGCCTATTGGCCTACGCAACCGGGTCGCCATGGCAATTTTTTACTAATGGACATTCAAACGTATTGCTATAGAAATACGACATAAATTGCTATGCTTTAAAATGATGCCGCGGCATCCCTTTCGATGCCACGAAAGTTTGAATGTCTAAAATTAAATCCCTTGCCATGCCGTCCCGGTCTGCGTACGCCTTATGAGTGCATGGAACAGTACAAAAATGGGAATATTTAAAGTTCAATTACAATATTTAATAAACTTTTTTTTTATTTGTGGAACTTTGACCTTCAATATTATGATGTCAGTTCCCAAGGATGGTCCACAAAGTGATCACAATGATGGGAAAAACGTGTAACTTTCGGACTTATTATAATGTCTTTATACACTCTTTAGTGTTTGCATCATGTTGTACTACAAAACTGGCCAGTCAACTTGAATTATACCTATATTTGTAGGTACCTACTGCCTACCCTCGAAGGTTATATGACTTTCTGAAGATTTTATCATGTTTACAGTAGGCACCTACTATGTAATATTCATTTCCAGCGGTTTCATAAAGTTCTACTAGACGACTTTTGTTAATTGGCAATCTTAACGCGGTCGAAAGGTCCCATAGTAAAAGTTAGTCATATTTCATGAGTATTTTCACCCCTGAAAGATTGCCCGATAAATTATAATCTCGCCCGTATTTGCCCAGTAGCAAAATGTGCCATCTTTTACGACTGACACACACCATTATGGAGAACCCAATAAAAAGAAGATAAACTACAAACCCCATTGTTATAATGCCTTCCTACATTCGGAGCCACCGTGTCAAAACACCCCTAATACGCCATCACATAAAAATGCTATAAAAATTAAAATTTTGCCAACTCAAATTACTTCCCATGTATTGTCCGGCGATCAATCGTAGTTTTTGTTACGACCTAGTTTGTCGCGACCCTAACGTTCGCTGTTATTATGTTACGCGAAATATGTGACAATCGAGTTTATTTACGATCACCCTGTATTGCGTTAAGCCTGGCCTCTTTGTTAGCCAGGATTTATATTATTGGGACACCGGGTTTTAGAGATGGGTATACCTTCAAGGTGGTTCGCGTAAAAATAGATTGGTTTATTAAAAGGTTCGGATCTTTTCGGGAATCAGAGTTTTGGGCTAATCATATTTTTTTCTGGGTTGTAGAGGCCAGATAGGCAGTCAGGCAGTCGCTCTATGTAATAGTGTTCTGCTGCATCCGATTAGACTGGAAGCCGACCCCAACGTATTTGGGACAAGGCTTGCCAGTTTTTACCCGACTACGGCAAAGCCAAAAGGAGGGTTATGATTTTGACCGGTATGTATGTATGTATGTTTGTTTGTTCCCTCAGAACTTCTAAACTACTTATCATTACATGGCAAATGAGGTGTCGTTAGAAGCGTCTCAGTTGTCCGCTGGTTATAGGGTAGGTGACGTGTCACCAAATCCAATATGGCGCCCTCTAGGGGATGTGAAGTCGTTAGGTACCGAAAAAAAAATATTTTCGCACAGTATCGATATGGGTATCAAATTAAAGGTCTTGATGAGCACATTTGAAATATACAGCCTGTAACAAAAACCCTGTCCGATCCTTGAGGGTATTATTCGGCATCGTACTGCATACACATATACGTAACCATATAATGGATTTGAGATTATTATTTTCCCCAGTGAAAAAAAAAAGAAGAAAGAAGAAGTAATTAAATTAAAATAAAACATAAAAACTGATCAACGGCAACACTGATCTGACAGGGTTTTTGTTACATAGTGTATAAAACAAAAACAATATTCATTTGACCGATATTTTCGAAATTTTTAAGTAATAGCCATGGTCGTATGCCACCTTGCCAATAAAGATTGTGTGAAACAACCGCAGGTGACACACGACCACGGCTATTACTTAAAAATTTCGAAAATATCGGTCAAATGAATATTGTTCTTGTTTTATACTTTTCAGTGCGCGATTTTGTCGTAGTCGGGTTGTAGTTATTTTTAACTTATTTTTTATTTACACTATTTTGGGGGTTATATTATTAAATAATAAAAGCAAAGTAGCGAGTGAATTTCAAATGTACTCATTAGGCCCCTCATTTATTCCCAATAGAGTTGGGAAAAGGCTAAGCAGATTTTATAGGTGAATATTACCATCCCTTACACTCTAGTGATGTCAGTTGATCTTATAAAATAAAATTTCTTTCATACAGACTCAGGTTGTCCATACGTTGTTAGTGTTATTAGTACTTAATTTAATAACCTGTACCTAATTCCACCTTTTGGATGGGTCAATCCGGCAGGTTATAATAGTCGTATTAAGACATCTACAATGGCTTCTATACCGCTTTAGTTACTCTCAATTGTTCCTCCTAGCTTCAACCGTTCACTATCGCTCTCCATCCAATGTTTGTCCTCTGATTATATGTCGCCCTTCGCTTATAAGATTATTGTCATGATACCCATGATTTATCACCGCCCAGGATAGGGTCCTCGTGTTCAGATTAAATGCTGAGCTATGACCGTTTTTGTGAGCAATGTGTGACCACTTTAGGGTTTTAATCAGTTTTGGCTGTAAAAGTGGGAGGTCATAAATTCAATGATGATTTAGATTTAACAGTAACTGTGACAAAATTATATGAGTTTTTGTACAATGTATTAATCTACGATTTATATCCTTACCATATTTTGTTTTTCAAATATTCATTGTTTCTTTTTTTCTATAGTTAGTAACTTTTTATTTTTTATGCGCGTTATTGGTAACTGTATAAGACCATGACCGATAATTTGTTATATGAGTACTATAAATAAAATAATAAAAATATTTGTGAAGGGTACTACAATGCTGTTTCATATTACGAACCTTCTTCTTCTTACTTTTTTCTTTACTGCCTTTTGGTCTAGTGGTCGCAAAACGCGACTGCTGAGCATTAGGTCTTGGGTTCGATTCCCAGGTCGGGCAAAGTGTTATTAAGTTTTTCCATCAGGAATTTCTCAGTAGCAGCCTCGGAGTCTGGATTTGTGCCCGGTTAATGGCAATAGGCTCGTCCCTTATTACATGGGACTTAAACATAACTGGCGAAATGCGAGTGTACTAATAGGTACACCTCTGCCTAACCCTTCGGGGATTACAGGCGTGATGTTATGTTATGTTCTTCTTTTCGATTCGATGATTTAAGACAATCTCCATTTTCTCTCTATAATTTTTGGGCCCAGTAGATGGCCACGTTTATCGCGACATCAGTAGCGTTGCTAACGTCCTCTAATATGCAGGTGTAGGGACACTTTGGGCAATGTAGTAAGTGGGTCATAGTGTATTTATTTATATCTTTACTATCTACAGTATCATTCAAAATATGCAGAGCTTTAACTGAATAAATGGCTACTCTGGAAATATTTTCCCAGCAAAAAAATATCGAAATATGTTTTTGACCCCCGTAGCGCCTTCATTACAAAACTTGAATGTTATTATTTTCAAACCTCCATTTCTCTTAATTATCCTTAGTGTAATTACATAAGACGTAATAATAGCTCAAAACACAATTTATCATAATAAACTCAGCAGGAGGTCTTAACAGTCTCTTGAACGTAATTCGAACAACAGTGAGTTGAAATTAAACTGGTGCTTGGCCCAAGCTTTTGGAAACGATCTAGAAGAATCGGTCATGCTCTAAAGAGTTTCTGAGAGGTGAGACAAGAATCAAGGCAGTATAGTTTGAAGGGAATTCATCTTTATAATGGTGGGATAGTGACAACGTTTTTCAAAAAGCCAATGGTCATCATCATCTGCCTAGCCTTTTCCCAACTATGTTGGGGTCGGCTTCCAGTCTAACCGGATGCAGCTGAATACCAGTATTTTACATGGAGCGACTGCCTATCTGACCTCCACAACCCAGTAACTGGGTAATACGATACCCCTTGGTAAATCTGGTTGCCAGATTTTCGGTCTTCTGACGACCCGTAACGACTGTCAAAGAACCACGACAGCCGGGTCCAACGGCTGAAAAGCCAAAAAGCCAATGATGATGAAGATTATTAACGAATTGCACGGGACAACTTTTAGGAGTTCCGAGATTTATTTTCAAAAAATGTGCAAGAAAAGCAATAGAACATATTGATACATCATCAACTATTACAAATGATGCACTGCATGGCAATATCTGTGCAAGGACAGAAAGCCTAATCCAAATTGAAAAACGTACTCTCATCTTAGCAACACCCAAAGCCAAATAAGCCCTTAGCAAGTCCAAGACTTTATAACAACTAGAACACTAAGCACCAACAGCCACTCTAAAACAGACCTAACGTTAAACAATTCATGCACCATTTTCGACAATCAAAACCCAAACATGGCCTCCGAAATCGGAATCAATAACAGCACCGTTTATTATCATTTAGTCGTCCGTATTGTAGCGATTCTGCTGGAAATAACGTTTAATCCTCTTAGACGTACACTTGGACGTGACACTGGCTTATGTGAGCTAGTGGTGGGACATCTTAGTCGATTGTTTTAGAATTGACGGGTTTAGTCGTATGCAGCTGACTTGGGTTGGCTTGTGAGGCTAAAAGATTATCTGTGTGTGGCGAGGTGTATTTGTAATAAATAAAAATAATCTAGTGCCAAATCTTTTATTATAAAACCAAAAGGACCAAACAGAAAACCTCAAAAACTATTTGACTTACGTAGCTATTTGCAGGGTAGGTAGTTAATCGGTAAGACACGTCAGCTAAGAACGGATTGTGCCTTTCACAAGGAAGAAATCGCATGCAAAAACTAGTTATATATAAATCTCATTAAGTTAGTACACAACTAATGCTAGCTTTAGCTATGTTTAACTTTTACATTTAACAGTCTAGAATTTTCCTAATCTCATTTTTGTTACGACATGCAGCTTCCCGTCAATATAAGTTGTCTTTTTAAGTACACGTATTTCGTCGTCTTTTCAGCTTGATTTACAGGACCAACTCTGCAACATCTCTGAATAGCGAAATACGGACCGCACTAACTCACTGGCGCAAAAATGAAAACTTTACATCCAAACTCGACTTAAACTAAATCAAAGGAACTTCCGCACATCACTAATGCTTGCTTTTGAGGATCCGACCCCGATATAACGAGCCCGCCTCTGTTTTCCAGCTCGCAGAACGAGAATAGAATTTAGTTACATATTTTCTGTTTAGTAAAACGAGAATGGCCTCAGGGAATAGCTTCGGTTAACATTTCTCCTGTATCAATGTTGGTTATTAGTAATGCTGCTGGAATGTTAGGTTATGTGAAGTTTTTATCGATGTTTTTAGTTTTAGTGCGGGTTAATGTTGGAGGTTATTATGTTGCAATGTTTAGTGCTGGTCCTTATGTACGAAAGTGACATTGTTTTTGGTCTTTGTGTACTGGAAGTTGTTTTTAGTGTTTCTTTTCTTTGTTTTTCTTTTTAAATGGGGCGTTGCCCCACACTAAGAATTGCTCTCGTATCGTGGGCGTGTTTATCTGGAACAACTGCCTGTAGGTCATACGAATATTTGTTTATTGCGGACCTGAACCACGGAACCCAGTAGCCAATGGATTAACCATTGCTCCAATATTGCCATAAACCACTTTATTTTTTAGTAAGGTCTTTATGATGGATACTTAGTTTAATTTTAAGACTTTTTTCTCAGATACCGTCCCCTGAATTCTTATAAAATAATTTTCCGATAAATTGAGCCTCTGCGGGTTATTTTTATAGTACTTTGCGGTTAGTTATGCGCATAATGCTTTAATGTATCCGACATTATAAATGCTATGGGCGGTGAAACTCGCGGCTCAGTCTACTGACAGCTATCCAGGTGCCTGTCTTAGGGTTGCAGGTTTAATAAAGCATATTTCGAAATATAAAATGCCAGTTCTTAATGTAAGTCTGTTTATTGTTACGGCAAGGCATGCGTCAGTTGAAAGCTTTTGAATGTCACGCCAAATAATTAAGCGACTAATGACTGACACCCAAAAAAAGAGAAACGGATCAATGTTGAAGGTCATTACCGTGGTCGCAGCCCTGCGATCGATGGCTTGGGTCCGCAGCGTGGAGCGGTGCGGCGCGGTGTGGCGCGGCGGGTGCGAGTGGCCACCGCGTAACAATCGTAACTCACGAACTGGTGTAATTGTGAACGTGAACAAGTAATGGCTGGCCGAGCCGCTGCTTAATGGTCCGTACTGCTTTCATTACCGACCGCTTCCCCGATGCCAAAATTTTAATCTGAAAAAGTACTCCGGAAAATTCAGCCCGCCCCCGAACGCGGAATCCCGCACTCCTTAAGTGCCTCGGTATTTTCGCTCATAATGGACCTTAAACAGCTTTTAGGGGGATCGTTTAGTGCTTCATTCGTCGACGGCGTTAACGATGTAGAAACGATAAGTTTTAGACGTGGAATAAACATGATACGGTGTCATTACCGTGCCGGTAGGCGGCTGGAGTGTTGTACGCTTGCTGCACTTATAACCCTCAAGCGCTCGTCGATATCGAGCGCTGTTCACAGCGACCCCAGCACTCGCCTACACGTATGTAAATAACTAGCGATGTTTAACTACGCAGCTTTGCGGGGAGATTTTCTAGATCAGATTTTTTTATATTTTCCAGCGATACGATGCTGCCGTTTGAAGCGTTTCTCGATAATGGTGTTTGCTGTTTTTTATTCATAATATATTTATTTTTCAAGATATTTATTCTGTAAAGTTAACTGAGCAAAGTAAACACTTGACGTATCTCAAACAACACTTGCGCAACGTTAATTAATTTTGTTTATTGTCACTCGTTGAATAAAGCTTCAATTACATAACATTACAACAGCGTAATTATCACGATTAAAACTCATGTTTTGTTATTTGGAGTTGGTGTAAAGTTCCCCTCGGTACGCTTCGAGTGGCGTGTTGTTTGCGTAGCCAATGTCTAGGCGTTAAGACACTCGGTACTTGAGACCCCCGGCCGCGCAAACAACGCGAGCGTACCGTCGCCGGTGACGGGTTAAGTGAAATAGCACTATTTGTGTTTCATAAGCGTTGTATCGGTTCAGTTTTTGTTTGTGTACGTGTTTCTTTACGCTGTTGAGTAGGGGATAGCTGCTGCTCCCCTAGTGTCGGAGGTAATCTTCAGTAAAGGTAGGATGCAGGTCTTCCGATACGTTTTATGTCGGATACGTTCCTTCTGTGAAAAGAAGGTTCTTTTGTTTGTTGTAGGGAAAGTGTAAAGTCATTCATTAGTCCAAGTCAAAATAAATGAAAAATGTCATGTCACATTCGCTACTTCTAATATTTGGTAAAATGAATTAAATACATTTGGTTTTTTTTTTCTTCAACCCGTTTAGTATATGTATGTATGTCTGTCTGTCTGTATGTTACGCTTTCACGACTAAAATACTGAACCGATTTCGATGAAATTTTCTAAGGGATGGGTTTGAACCCTAAAAAAAGATATAGGCTACTTTTTATTCCGCGACTTGTCTAAAAGCTAGTTAATTAGACAAGGAATCTAATTGGAAATCTTAGTTTCATCTATCTTATCGATTTCTCTGAGTATGACGAGTACTTACATAGTTGTATGAAACCACTCGCGTGTTCTCAATACCGAAGTTCGAAGCCTAATTAACATTAATTAGGTAAATCAGTGAGCTGAATTCCTACACTAAACTCAAAGTGCTGGGTTACATTCCCCGGAACTAACACATAACATAACATCACGCCTGTAATCCCCGAAGGGTTAGGCAGAGGTGTAGGTACCAGTTAGTACACCCACATAACGCCGCCGCCGGTTAAGTTTTAAGTCCCATTGTAATAGGGGGCGAGCCTATTGCCATCAACCGGGCACAAATCCAGACTCCCGAGGCTGCTACTGAGAAATTCCTGATGAAAATACCCCCGGAACTATGAACAAGAATAACGTTTCAAAGGTTCCAATAATAATTAATATGCGGATGCAAACATCCGCAAAATGTATGAAATTGTTATTGAGGTAAATACAAATATTTACCTCAATAACAACTTCATACATTTTCTTCATATTTTAGATTTAAGTAATATGTTTTTTTTATAGTTTAAAAAACTAAAAAACACGCTTTTAGCACGCACTAATTTGTTTTCGTATCCCATTCAGCAAACCCTTTCATTTGATACCCATGTCATGGGGATGCATTTCAAATAGCCTGTCCGCCATATTGGACGTCCGCCATATTGGATTTAAGTCACGTGACTATTTTTTTCGTATTCCTGACAGCAAACCCTTTCATTTGATACCCATATCATGGGGGTGGATTTCAAACAGCCAGTCCGCCATCTTGGGGAGTCCGCCATATTGGATTTGTAATGATGTTTCTTAGCTAGTCATGTATTGTCATCAGAACTCAGAGCGTGTGCAAAATTTCATCTTAATCGAAGACCGGGAAGTGGGTCAAATTAAAATTCCAAGATTTTCTTAGATACATACTTACAAGTGAAGCTAATAAAAGCGTGTTAAAAAGTGGTTCATATTTAGGTGTACTTCCACTCCCTTATAAGATCGATGAATTAAAGGTCATGTTGTATTATTATCCTACTACGCACAACACAAGAAAAACACGTGAAGCAAACACCACTCTCCAAAATTATGTCTCCAGATTTAGGATCCCCAATGATGCGTCTAATGAGGGTCGGATCTCCGAATAGGACAGACCCAAAATAAAGAGATCAATAACTCCTTCCAACATAAATAGATATGACGACACCTTGATAGAATTGGGGAGTTGATACCATTAACGATTAATTTCAAAACACTTCTAAAAAAAACACTTTATTTCAGCAGAAACCCGATTCATTTTCAATTTACGGTTTTGTTTTTTTTTTGTGGCTTCGAAATCAATAAATAGTACGTCAATTTATAGTCAGATGACTATTGTCATACAAAATCTATATAGGAATCGCGTTTTGACATTTTTTTCTTTCTTTTTTTATAACTTCCATCTCCTCACCCACAAACCCACGTACTTTATGACCTCTTCTGGTATAGACTACGTAACGCCTTTTTGATTTATCAAAACCTGCCATTTTGAACAGCCATTCACTCCAGCCACGAGCCATTACCAGAACCGAAACTTAAATGATATCGATTCCACAAACTTTCTCAGAACTCCCAACTTTGCTAATTACACGGACCTCTCTGTCTAATGACATAATGTTGGAGCGAGACAGCTACATGATATACAGGGTGGTGATATCTGCTTTCCACGCCATTAAGTACGATGCATCTGTCGTACGCTCTCATCATTGTTTCGTATAAATAATATATGTATGTCAGTATGTGTGGGGCGATAACGGAAATTGCTCAATCAATTCAGATAGATTTGGTGCGCAGATTGGCTTTTATTCACAGGCAGTGAGAGCAATTTAAGTGGCGAAAATTACAGTGAATTGTAGGCAGTGGAGAATTATTTTCTAGATTTATGCATCTGTTAATACTCTTTTAGCCAATGGTGATACTGATGATGCTTATGATGAAAGTCTACCTACAAGTAAAAATCTTGTCATATCATTGTAATTATAAGTGCATTATAGAATAATCAAAGTTGATTTCTCTACAGCATGTAACAAAAACCCTGTCCGATCCTTAAGGGTATTATTCGGCATCGTATTGCGTACACATATACGTAACCATTTAATAGATTTGAGATTATTATTTTTCCCCAGTGAAAAAAAAAAAGAAGAAAGAAGAAGTAATTAAATTAAAATAAAACATAAAAACTGATCAACGGCAACACGATCTGACAGGGTTTTTGTTACATAGTGTATAGGTACTAACTTTGGATCCCCGTTTCATCCCTTTAGGGGGGTGAATTTTTGAAAATCATTTCTTAGCGCACGTCTACTAACTAAAAACTAACTCCCTCCCTTTCATTTTTAAATGTCGAACGGTTTTCGATATTTCGTGATGAATGAGTGACCTTTCGCTTTAATATTTTCTCCATAGAGGCCTACCTCCGTTTTGGAACGAGCAACTAGCTTCGACTTTCGGACTAACTGACCGACTCCTTGACAATTGAAAAGTGCCTGTAAATGGTCTAATTGAAATAAATGTTTTGAGTTTGAGTTGAGTATATTTAGATAAAGTCGTTTTATTGTATATCTCGTTGGTAACCCTTAATTAAATAAATAAACTAGGTTCAAAGAACTACCCATTATATTAATCTCCCCTTGATTTAAAACAGTCCATCCTCTGGCCACAGCACCCCTTCATCTAGTTAACCCCTTAAGTGAAAACTTAACGGAATCGAATGCGATTTGCATGCGAATGAATGTTGCCGAAACTTAATAGCTTCATAATGCTTAAGTTCTGCTCATGCTCTTAACATGTGATATCAGGTTTCATGGTAATTGGTTGTAATGGTGTATTTTGGTAGTTGGGATTGATTTCAATGCAAATGAGAATAGTTAAAGGAGCAATTTTGAAATATTAAAATGGTCTACGTTTGGTCACCCCTACTTTAAGACTTTCTCGTCTCATTTTAAGACTTTTTCTTTTCGTTCAATTCCCAGGTCGGGCAATGTTATTGGGTTTTTCCATCAGGAATTTCTCAGTAGCAGCCTCGGAGTCTGGATTTGTGCCCGGTTGATGGCAATAGGCTCGCACCCTATTATACATAGGTATGGGACTTAAACATAACTGGCGAAACGTGGGTGTACTAATGGGTACTCCTCTGTCTAACCCATCGGGGATTACAGGCGTGGTGTTATGCTCATTTCTCTAGAAATCTTGCCATATTGGGTATGAATGCCAATTTTTATGGCATACAAATAGTGCATTTGATCAAGATAATTTGACAGTACGGTTTGCGCAGTGCAGTCGCAGATTCCATTCCCGCTTCCAAATATTTGTATAGCATACAGATAGTTGTTCCGGGTCTGGCAGTTTGTGTATGTATGTTTATATGTTTGTAAACGCACCCTATAAAGGAGAAATTCGTAGTGTTAAACAAATTAAAGGAAATAACAGTTATAGGATGTTACTAATCAATCAGCGTTTTGGAATTCTTTCAGTCAATTTCTTTTATATTCCTACTAGCTTCTGCCCGCGAATTCGTCTGCGTCAAAGTCGATATATAAGGCCACGGGAATCGTTCATTTTTCCGAGATAATACGAGTAAATAGCCTATTATAATTATTATAAAAAAAAAAAAAAAAAACTATGCTGAGCGTCGGCCGCTTCGCGCGGTAGAGGCGCAAATTTCCGTTTTTTAATTTTTTGTTATGTATAAATACATAACAAAAAAATTAAAAAACGATTTTTTAGATTAAGTACCAACTTGTCTTGCTTAGGGCTGTTGTAAAAATTATTTTGTATTGTGCGTCACTTTCACGTGAATAAAAGGTTTTTAATTCTTTCTTTCTATTTATTTATTTAAACTTTGTGCAACAAAAGTACAAAGGTGGACTTAATGTGCTAATGTGCTATTTCAGACAATAATCTATATGTATGCCTTTCATTCAGATGCGTACCGTAGTTTTTGCGTTAAAGAGTAAAAAAAAATAACTTTCACATTTATAATATTATTATTAGTAGAAACATTAATTATTATATCAACAACTGTTTTTATCTTAACTGTACAGTAAGGGGATCAGAATGGAATGACGAAAGTTTATAGTGGATCAGACAGCAAATAAAACATGACAATAATTCAGCAGGGGATCCGTTTAGGGGATCAGAAAGGAATAACTCTATTTTTGGGCTCAGCCCAGTTAAAACCTACCACAAAGTAAACAGCACTATTCAAGAAGTAGCCAATCTTACTGACAAGCGTCCCCCGTTGCCGATACACTTTTTACGACCGTTTAATCTCCATAGACCGGGTCCGAAACGATCCGGTTTTATAGTCGTCCGGTGATTGAAGACTTTCGTTTATGGCTGGGTGGATGTGGGAATAGGTTGTGGCCTTTCAAATCGTCATCATGATCAATCAGCGTACGGTTTTGTTTGTTGAGATTTCCGGGCGTGTGGGCGTCGACCTATGATTCTTTTGACAGAGTTTTTGACTGGATTTTGTCTAGTTTAAGTGATTGAGGAATATTGTGTGACGTTTGTGTGTAGGTTTAGTATTCAGCTGCTTTATTCTGATTAATTTTGCTGCGGGATCTAAGACAGTTGAATCGTTTCTCTGGAATTCTTCGAGCCTCAATTCCTCGGCGATTTTTTGGTTGCACTTTTGATGCTAGCTTTTAGAAGATGCAGTTGTTGGGAATAATGTGGCAGGTTTGTCTATGTGTACGGTCCGTGTATCAAGTATCGGAGTGTACAAAATCCAGCTCATCCGTACTACTAACGTAACCCTTGCTGTGTAAGCATGTATACAAAAAATCGCCTTTAAAAAAAACCTTAGCTTTCTTCAAGATCAGAAGCTTTATGTATCTTCAAATTGTCTTTTTATATCACTACATATGGAAGCAACAATAATCATAATAACAATAAGTATACGCACTAATAACCCATACATTTTGGAAGAAAAAAGTATAGCGAATCCACCATCATAGTCCTAAGAGTTTCGTCTGAAGGAAACAAGATAATAGCGCTCTTAGACGATAGACAACTTAATGCTATCATTAAGTCTGACGCGATACGTATACGAGGGTATATGAGAATCTTTATTACAGCTTCCACAAATATACTTCCAGCAAAAAAAAAATATTGAGATGGTATTCATTCTCACACAACTAGCTTCTTGCTTACGACTTCGTCCACGTGGTTTCGTGCACCCGCGTTAAGTTACCTCTTTGGTTCCTGTTTCGCTCCCGTACAGGGGCGTACTAATAGAAAATGGCGCCTAGGGTACGCATCGTAGTTGCGCCCCTTTGTTGTGTTGTTAATACAAAAAAGAGATACACTAAATAAAATAATCATAATATTTTCATTAAATCATGTAATTAATATGACAGAATTTAATATATTTTTTTATTTTGGTTTCTAATTTTAATAATTGGTGATTTTTGCGCCCCTTTCGATAGGCGCCCAGGGCCCCTTGCCCCACCCTAGATACGCCTCTGCCTGTGTGGGTTTTAGCGTGATGTTATAAAGCCAAAGTTATACCTCATGCATTTAGCTATCATATACACAAAGATGTTTTCCAATTTGACTGGTAGGTCTGGAGGTTGCTACGTTTAAACAACCAAATAAACAAAAATACTCTTCTGCTGTATTATATTAGTATACAACATTTTTAGTATATGCGAAACCTGAATATAATTTGTTCAGAATCAGTAACTGATCCGATTCCAAAAATTTTTACACCACGTTATTTTTTTTTTCAAAAATATTTTAATTAAATTTTATTACCAGTTAATTACAATACAATCACCGTACGGTTAGGTACCTATTGCCAAACTATTATCACGAGTGTATACAACACAGGAGACGCGGTTTACGCGGGTGTACCGCGAAATGAGCATGTTTTTGAACGGACAACCAGGTAATATACAAGTTTATAACTTTGTGATTTTTTATGATACGGTTTTAAAATTTTGTACATAGACTCTTTACACAAAAATACTAGACAGGTGTATCGGGTTTCGCATAAACAAAAAATAATGTTGTAGAATTATGTAAACATATATCTCTGTAAAATGTGGTACCTACTAATACTACATGAGCTTATAATGTATGTAAAGGTTATATTTTTCGTTCTTGAAAACTCTCTTACGACCTTCAGGTCTCGATGTCTGTAAAATATCAACATCGCTTCAATACTTCAATCGTGAAACCTTTCCAAATAAATACCGACGCGACTATACAAAAGTATTGTCCAATTATTTCTTTTGTATAATATTTCATTTTAACTTCGTCTAGACTGAACGCCCACATTAAAAAAAAAACATTCAATAGCCTACTTATTTGACAAAAATTATATTTAAAACATAACATTATTACGCCTGTAATCCCCGAAGAGTTAGGCAGAGGTGTACCCATTAGAACACGCAACGCCAGTTATGATTAAGTCCCATGTAATAAGGGGCGAGCCTATTGCCATCGACCGGTCACAAATCCAGACTCCGAGTCTGCTACTGAGAAATTCCTGATGGAAAAATCCAATAACACTTTGCCCGACCTGGCAATCGTGCCCAAGACCTTACTCTCAACAGTCACGGTTTGTGACCACGTGGCAATCAATCTAGTTCTATTTAAAAATGGAACTCCTAACGTAGTTGCTGCCAACCGTTTTAGAAGCATCAGTAAAACTTTGAAATGGCCTAATAAATATAAAAAAGTTTATATTTCTTTACCAGAATTTATACGTCGAGTTCATTACGACCTCTTAAGGGACTTTGAAGCTATAGAAAATTAGTCCGTCTGTTCTGTACTTAAGACCCACAGAAGCGATCGAGGATTTATATTGTGCGATTCATTTCTTATTACTAGGTTATCTCCTTTGCTGCTCGAGCATTTTCTTTCAGCCTTTTAGGCTTTACGAAACGAGACTGGGATTAAAAGAGATGATCTTTATGCTTTTACTTAAATTCATGGATATTCACACTTGATATTAGGTTTTAAAATGGTCAGCTTATGTTTCAATGTCGTTCTTTACACACTTGTCAAAAAAAGTGGAATTGTTTACACTTATTTCAATAAATAATTTGAGGACTTATTTTCAACATTTAATATTTTCGTTAAAAGTTAAGCACGAATCTCGATATGAAACTAGATGTAAGTACAAATTGATATAAAATCAGAAAACATCAAATAGACATATATACTATAGTTGAGCATCATTTTAAAATGCGGAACTTAGGACCAAATTCTTGCTGTAAAATATCTTTATCCCGATCTAAAAGGCAGGCGGGCCCGCGTGCCAACGCCAGTATGGCATAAAGCGTTACCTATACTTCGGGGAGTATTTTGCTCGCATTGTACCGTTTGGCTAATGCAGACTGAATTTCCATATTTGGCAGTAGGGTTGCCAAAACGTAGAAATTGTTTTTGAGATAAATATTTTGGTTTCAATATTATGATTTTATATTGATCTTGTCTGTTCAGAAAATATGAGTATTATTTAAATAGACAATAAAATATTCTTCATTTTGTTGCTACGTTACAAACAAACATAATGTACCTACTATTAAGTAGATCCTTGTAACTAATATTGTCTAATTAGATTCTGCCCGCGACTTCGACCCTATCAAAGTTGATATATTATCCCACGGGAACCGTTTTTTTTTTTCGGGATAAAAGTGGCATATTGTGCTGTGCAAAATTCTATCCAGATCCGTTCAGCCGTTTTGGCGTGTTTGAGTAACAATAAACATCCATGCATCCAAACTTCGCTATTGTAATAGTTATAGGAACTATAGAGACTTAGACAGGCAAACATAACCTTCCATCCTTTCAACTCAGCTCGGCAATCACTGCTTCACCAAGAAAAAACACAAAAAATGTGCAGAGCAAAATTAAAATTAAATTGTTTTAAAGCACCAGCCCTAACCTTAGCAAATAATGCCGTAAGAAAGTTGTGCCGTTGTCGAACTCGGCCCGAAGACGCGTGTGCCGCAACTTTTCGCCCCCACTTCTCGTAATAGCCATTCAGGGAAGTACTCTAATGAAACATTCGGTTCCCATGCTCATCTGTTCTGGAACTCTTGAGATATAATAATAATAATAATAATAATAATTTTTATTTGCTGCAAAATGTGGTAAATACATTTGATGGTAAACATTTCGATATAGGCCAACACATCTTTGTCAGGTTGTTGACATGCAAATAGTAGGTACTGTCATATATTATAACAACACGTACACAAGTTACACAACACAATGATAGTAGTTTAAGCAACTGACATATAACTACTTACTTTAATTCACGAATTCAATTACTTAAATTAATATGTATTATAGCATTTAAATATTAGTATATAATTTATACATTGTTTTACATTATTATTTATATAATATTACATCAAACACCTGTTTTTCCCTTACATTTAAATAGTTCGTCTATAGTGTAGAAACATTTTTTAAGCAGCCACTCTTTTAAATACTTTAAAAATCGCGAAGTTGGGTGCAGTTTTAAGCTACGTGGAATGGCATTATAAATACGACCACACATCACATAGCAGTTATTTTGATAAAGGTTTGTTCTTGAAATTCGTGACAAGACAATTCTGTCCGGATCTCTCGAGTTTCTCGGATATACCTCTTTTGCTCTCGTAAAGAAATCGGGGTGCTGCCTTACAAAGGACAATGAGCGGTTTCGTCCCAAGTGTTGTAACATTTTCTTACCTATATCATTTGAAAGATATCAATTAGTGTTATGTTTTTTTGTATGGGCGTAACTCTGTATCTTGTGCAGGGAAGCTGTTATAGTGGTATCATTTATTCAAAAAAAATATTAAATAAAACTTAATCAATTAATATTTTAATGACAAAAGGGCTGCAACGATTTTGAAATCAAGTGGAATAAACCACGCTATACATTAGAAAGAGATGGTTGCCGGTGCATCTACATGCAATTATTTATCTAGCGCTTTCGTCTCGTATATTATAATAAAAAATTGAGCAGAAACGGCGAGAGATGCAATTGCTCATTATTATTGCTCATGTCTAACGGGAAAAAGAACTGTAGGTACTTGCGCTCACGTAATGAGTATTATTTGGTACCTTGGCTGGGCTAGACACCAGCCAAGCATATTGTTACCTGCGACATTTTTGGATGATACTGTCATAGATAATAATCACTACTAAAAGTACTAACTAGTATACAATTTGCATACGTTTAAGCCGTAATCTTACATATGGATATTATTCCTTTGTTATTTATGTATTTGAAAATAAATAAATAACAAAGGATATAAATAACCGTCAAAAAATAACTATTATTGCCTGTGATTACTGTACATTTATTATAAATGTAATAATTATGTTTACATGTAACACAAAATGTTATATAGTATGATTAAAGCATTATTTAAATCAAAAACTTATTTTTCACTTGAAGCCCAATAACTTTTGACCTGCACGTAATTACGATAAAAACTTGGCATATTGATCTTAAAAAAGCTTAACTGAACATGTTTCTACTAGTCCCGACTTGTTACAAGGGTTGGGACACAACTCATACAATAATGCCCATTGTCCTTTAGCTATTTCATAAATGTACATACAAGGGAGGGTTAATAAGTTTTTTTTGGTAAATAGAGGCTTACAAGAATGCCATGGTGCAGCACCACAAATGGCTCTTAGGCACTTTTTTTGGGCGATAAAAGCACGAATCGATTCCGTAGAATTTCCCCAGATAATTATACCATAGTTTAATACCGATGCGATGTAGCCATGGTATGCCATCATAACTGTTTCAGGGCTCGACGTCTTTCTCAGTTTTGCCAAAACATATATAAATTTATTTATTTTATTACAGACCTTTACAACATGTGCTTTCCAATTTAGGTTCTTGTCAATAACTATGCCTAAGAAGGATGTCTCGTTTACTTCTTTTAACTTGTCATTTAAGTATTTTATATCTAATGTTTGAGGTTTCGTCCCGTAATTACTAAATTGAATAAATTGAGTTTTAGTCAGATTAACTTGCAAATTATTATTATGGAGCCATTGAATTATAGCATTAATTGTTTTATTTATGTCATTAGTATAATTAATATTGGAATAATTGGATGTCATAATGAGGGAAATGTCATCAGCGTATAAAATACAAGGGTCAGTAGTTACGCTTGGCAGGTCATTTATATAGATCAGGAATAACAGAGGTCCAAGAATACTACCTTGAGGTACTCCTGATTTATTAACTTTATACGATGACCGGTGTGCTTTCAAGTGACCGTTATTATCTAGACTTAAAATTTCAACGCATTGTTCTCTATTTTTTAAGTAGGTTTCCAACCATTGATAGGCAGGGCCCCGAATACCACACTTTTCTACTTTATTTAGTAAAAGTTTGTGAGAAACAAGATCAAAAGCACTCTTCATGTCGAAAAATATTCCAGTAGTTTGTTTTTTATTATCTAAACTTTCTGAGATTTTGGTTATAAGGTCAAAACACGCTAGAGCTGTAGACTTGCCCTTTTGGAACCCATATTGTTCGGTTCTCAAAATGTTGTGTTTCGTAACAAAATCGTATATTCGCTTATGCATAGCCTTTTCGAATACTTTGGAAATTATGGAGATTAGTGTTATCGGTCTGTAGTTACCCATAATAGACTTGTCACTCTTTTTATGTATATGAGTATGAAGCATGGCTTGGTGAAGAATTAATGAAGTAGTAGGTTTAGAAGAAGGATTCACAGGTCTGAGTGCGCGGAACTTAGGTTCTTATCGTAATTTTTTATATAAATCTAAATATATAAAAGCGAAAGGTCACTCACTCATTACGAAATATTGAAAACCTCTTGACGTATAAAAATGAAATTTAGTTTAATTTAGAAAGGTAGTTTATAGTTAGGGGACGTCCGCTAAGAACGGATATGCCAAAATAAAAATAAATAATAAATAATCAGCCCCCTACCTATTACGGTTCATGAGATGCAGCCCGCTGAAAGACAGTCGGACAGACGGACCACGGAGGCTTAGTAGTAAAGTCCCGTAACGAAAACATAAGTTAAAAAAACTGAGCAGTAAAAAATTGAGTATTGAGTATTGATTTTTTTTTTAAGGTGGTAAAATCATCAAATGAGTCCTTTCGCCCTGGGTGGGGCGGAAGGAACTGTCAGACTTATACTGACTAAAAAATACCACCCTGTTCCTTCTGTTGCCCTTTACGTTCCGGGGCCACGGTATCCTGTTAAGACGTCCCGCAACGATTAAGCAAAGTAAATCAAAGCAAAAGCTTAAACAAAAAACGTTATAGTATGGACTTCTCTAATTGAACTAATAATCTCCAATTAGACAGTACACATGTCATAGTACTCATTATCATATTTATATCAATATCCCTCGTCATACAGGCTTATATACCGAACCATGACAGTGTAAACGCGAACGTTTATATTGGTGGTGAACGCTAAATTATATCTGACGTGAATTTATGAAACGTAAGGAGATATTGTAATAATGGTCCCGATGTAGGGTCACGGTCTCTTCTTTAACGCGTTAGGTAACCCTAATTGAGATTTTCTGGTCCTTTTTCTCTTTCACTGTTGTGGTTGATAAGGATATACTCGATTTTTTATTGAAACGCAATAGAAACATGATTACGATTAATATACCTATTTTTTTATTTACCAGAAATATCAGCTGATGTTAATTTTGTTAAACTAAAAAATTGTTTCCCAGAAACATTTGTTGCAAAAAAGATTGCTAAGAAAACAACTATTTTTTGTGTGAAATATAACCGTTTGTTACCATGCAGTATAAAACTCGCTAATATTGTACTAATGGGCGCTTAGGGAAGTATAGGGGTCGTACTAATATTTAGAGTTTCGTTATAACATTTTAAAAAGATTTCGTCAAAAAACGTGGCAAAAAGTTAGATCTTCGACATTCAGTATATTCGCAACCAAAAGGTCCCCAGGTATGTGTCTAAAATAAACATAATCACAATTATGGATAAATTACACCCGTTATAATGACATTTAAACTCAAGACTTGATTAAACTTAGCGTACTATTCATCTACTTGAAAACCATTCACTCACTAATACCCGGACGTACCATGAACAGTGCTACCAATCAAACGGTCGTAAAAACTTCGCTTCCGGTCTGTTTCGTTCATTCGGTCAAGACTGCTTCCTTGTAAAGTTTATAGTACTTATCGTGCTATATCTTGTGATGAGTGTGAGTACCCTATTGTTTAATAATAATTTAGTTGGTCTTAGATCACTTTAGTTCACTGATTAAGATACAACTAACTTCAACTTTCTGGCTAACTGACCGACTTCTTGATGATTGTAATAAAGTAAAAATATTTCTAAAAACAAGCTTTAATTTAAAATGATTACTTACAATATTGAGAATTGGACAATGTATTGTCATCAGAACTAAAGATGTATGCTAAATTTCAGCTCAATCTGATACCAACAAATGGTCGAAAAATGGTTTATACATTTTGAAAGGACAACTTACTTACATACACAAATACATACGAACAGTGTAAGCTAAATAAAAGCTTGTAAAAATGAATGGCTAAACTCGAGAACAGCTGTACCAATTTGGCTGATTCTTTTTTGTTATTTTCGTCACTACCCAGACAAGGTCTAAATAAAAGAAAAAAAAAAAATACGAATCTGCGCCCGTGCGAAGCCAGGGCGGTTCACTAGTAAATAATACAAATCAATACCTCCTTACCTAACAAGAAAGATCCAAAGCATTTGTTGAAGCCATAAAAAAGGAAACTCGAATCAGCTGGTGGCTGGTTTATGCAAAGTTGAAGAAATAAAACTTCTAGAAAAACCGTACCTTGGTATTCTAATTACCTGCAAACGGAATGGAGGCGAAGTATTTTTACATTTTACGATGCTGAATTAAATTCAACAGTGCAGTTGTAAGAGACAAGACTTTACGCTGTTTTTGACATAATTCTTAATTAAAGGAATTTATTCTGATAGTGTAACAACCTGGAAATGTTGCTGGACATTTATGTTTTTTGCAGGGTTGAAGTTTTTTGGCGAAATTTTTTATTCAGTACGCAACTGCTTCCGCGCGTAAAGCTCATTTCAGACTACGCTATACTATTCTGCTATATAGTACAACATTACAAGAAATATAGTACATTTATAGTATAGCGAAGTGTGAACGTGTTCTAAATAAATGTATGATGAGCGATATTGTTGTACTATAAACTATATACTATTTGCTATTATATTATAGCGTAGTCTAAAATGAGCTTAAGTCGCGTATACCGTAAAACTTATCCAGTGACACTCGGAATAGTGTAGCAAATTTTTCTGATCCGAATACAAAATAAAAAAAATAGTGAAACAAATTCAATGTTTTTTTTTGTGTTCGGACCAGAAAATTTTGATACTCTTCTTCTTCTTCTTTATCGTATCAGCAGTAAGGTTTTACGACCCCACACACCCTAGTGTCAGAGTTTCTAAACCGTCTCAAGGGCCTCTGACATGGTAGTGGGACAGTAATAGGCTGGTATAAGTCCATGTTTCCTCACGATGTTTTCCTTCACCGATGATATTAAGAAGTATCAAAATATTGATAATTTTTCCTATTTCAAGGTTAGTCCAATGACGAAAGTTGTTTATATTTGTCCTCCCCCCCCCTGAAAGACCCACATTCAGCCTGTATAAATTCCTCCCCAAAAAATCACGGTTTCTATCCATAATTCCGTTCACACTAACGCAAAACATGTATAACTACCAACATTATAACACAAAAACCACAAATCCTACAGATAGGCCTATACCACTACAATTTGCACACGTAGATAATTCAATTGTGACAGTTTCAGGCCATATATCATGGAGGTCTCAGCTTAATGGATTTGTGTAAAGGCCACGGCGCGGCCTGCACAGTGTAGACACGGCTTAAAATGTAAAGTCATGCTTATAATTTAGGGCGGAAGGTGGCATTTGGTATGTTTGTCATTTCTGGTTCATTGTCGATATGTTAACGGGTAGTGTTGGGTCTATTATTGGAACTAAGCGACAGTTACACATACATACATACATACATAAACTCGCGCCTTTTTCCATGGCAGAAACCACAGAACGTCACCTGCTACGATCCTTACATACTCCTTTCGCCTCATCTACGTACATACATCTCGTCATACAAGCACGCCGGTTATAATTGTTATTGAAAATGTATTAAAAGCCATATCCTGAAAGTATGCTTAGATACATCAAATTATTTACGTCACTATAAAAAAAATTGTGCGGCTGGGAGCCCCGTATGTGGTAGAAAGAGACAGAGAGAAAGAGAGGAAAGGTCACTTGGAACGCATAACGCTTTTTCCTTACGTGACGTCATGTTCGTAAACGGGCGCTATCAGTTGGGATTGGTCATCTCTTAACTGCTATGACTTACGTCTTTATTATTATTTTATTGTTTTATATTTTTCTTCATTTTAACACGTATCGAAGCAACAAGAATAATTATTGTAACCAGCATTTTGTAAAAATCTTATTGAAAAGAGTGTCCATGGAGTTTCTTGCTCGTTCTTCTCCATGGAGGCCTACCTCCGTTTCAGAACGAGCAATTAGTTTCAACTTTCGGACTAACTGACCGACTCCTTGACAATTCAAAAGTGCCTGTAAATGATCTGATTGAAATAAATGTTTCGACTTTGACTTTGACTTTCTATGAAGGGAAGCGAAGTTACGGGCAGAAACTAGTGCAAAATGTTGACATATTCTTCTGTTAAGAAAACCCTTTGTGTAATACAGAACTATTGAACAAAGAAATAAAAAATCTTCATA
Source organism: Hoplodrina blanda (assembly GCA_949316365.1). Taxonomy (NCBI): domain Eukaryota; kingdom Metazoa; phylum Arthropoda; class Insecta; order Lepidoptera; family Noctuidae; genus Hoplodrina; species Hoplodrina blanda. The sequence continues at coordinate 1,966,163 of OX438590.1, forward strand.
AAAAATAGGTTCACATTATTCCCAGGTATAAACATTGAACACAAAGCGTAACGCGTTATAAATGTGGGTTGAATGACCTGTAAATCACTTTTTATCACTGAAATATCCTCGTGGTGACGTCACTGATAACAATGCCGTTTATTGGACACGCTGATAAAGAAAATTGCGTCTTACATGCAAGTGTTGAGTGAATAAGTGCATGTGTACTTAAATATCATAACATCACGCCTGTAATCCTCGAAGGGTTAGGCAGTGGTGTACCCATTAGTGCACTCACATTTCGCCAGTTATTTTTAAATCCCATGTAATAGGGGGCGAGCCTATCGCCATCAACCGGGAACGAATCCAGACTCCGAGGCTGCTACTGAGAAATTTCTGATGGAAAAACCCAATAACACTTTGCCCGACCTAAGAGTCGAACCCAAAACCTCATGCTGCGCTGTCGCGCTTTGCGACCACTAGACCAACGAGGCAGTCCGAGGCAGTGTGCAAATAAATAACATTTGATATAATCCGCTATATCCACACTATTATTATAAAAGCAAAACTCCCTATGTATATTTGTTGCCTCATTACATCAAAACCAATGAACAGATAGTGATGACATTTGGCAGAGAGATAGCTTGGTATCTGGTTAAAGACTTAAGCAACTTTTTTAATCCGTGACGAAGAAACCAAACATTAAAAACAAAGAATTTCGTGATAGCTTTGTGGATAGATCGGCTGCCTCTCCTACACGTGGAACTAAGGAGCAAGTAATAATACGACTCTTTTTATTCCATATAAACTTTTTGAGTATATATCTGACATAACATAACATCACGCCTGTTATCCCCGAAGGGTTAGGCAGAGGTGTACCCATTAGTACCTACACCCACATTTCGCCAGTTATGTTTAAGTCTGTTTAAGTATATATCTGACATCGTGAGGAAATCTGTACATAGTACATGTGAGGCTGAAATCGCCAATCAACCTTGAGCAAGCGTGGTGATCAATGCTAGTACCTTCTTTGTATGAAAAGAGATCTTTGCTATAAAGTGGGACAATAATATCATTACTAAAAACCATTAAACAAATCCAAACTTAAAATTAAATTAAAAGGCTCAGTTTAATTAAAGAACGTTCTAAATTTAAAAATTCCAAACGGTAAATTCTCATTTAAAAATAAACACAGAAACCTCACCACAGAAACTCACAGAATATTTAAACACCAATAATGAAGTTATTAAACGCAATTAACACTTACAAAGAGGTTCTATTATCGCTCCTCACTGTAATTATCTCTTTTAAATGAACGGATACCCGTTTGAAAATATAAAAGGTAAAAATGTTTGCCCCTATTATTAAGGAGTTGATCGGACTGTTTCACTGTTATTAGTTTTTGTATCAAGTTTTTTTTTTGTACGTTAATATACTTGTGTAATGTCAAAGGGTGTCCTGTTAGTGTTGTGGTCGCAAGGTGGGGTTCGGTTTGATTCCCAGGTGGGGCAAAGTGTTATTGAGTTTTTCTATCAAAACATTTCTTAGTAGCAAATCGTAGTTTGGAAGTTTTGGAAAGTATGTAAAGCCGTTGGTCCCAGCTGTCATTTGTAGATCTTTGACAGCGGTTATGGGAAGTCAGAAGTTTGAAAGTCTGACAACCAGTTTTATCAAAGCCTTTCTTTAGCAGAAAAGAATTACACTAGCTTTTTAACAAATAGTTAACTGATTTTTTTTAATTATTTCACATATACAATGTGTCGTTTTGCATCCTCGTCAAATTCAAGGAGGTAACTATGCTAGTGATTCTAGACCCGAATCAATAATAAAATAGGTAGGTGTTTTTTTTTTAATGTTTTCTTATTTACGGAAATCAGTAAACCACCCCGGTGAAAATGCGGCCCATCTTAAGACTAGGTTTAGGATCGCTGGCCGCGCGCACACACACAAAGAATCGCAAACGATAAAACCACAACACAATAGACGCCGCCCGCGCACCCCTCTCCCTGTGGTGCCCCACTCCCGCGCCCGGGCGCGCCGCAAAGCAAAAAAAATATTAAATTAGTTCAAGTGATTTCGCCGCCGGCCGTGAGTGTATCGCAAATTTCGTTGTTCTGTGCCTCCGTCGTATACGTGAATTATGTGATTGTGATGCCATCAGTGGAGCCATCCGGATGTTCGCAGAACGGTTTCCCAATAGGGAACCGCCAACGCAGAGCGTTATGCTGTCTGCTACACAGAGACTGCGGGATTTTCGGCAGTTTGACGTACCCCGACATGCTCAAGCTCGCGGCAGTGAAGGTCTGCCTGTCGCCTTGCAGGAAGATATCCTGGAGTACTTCCAGCGAGAGCCACGGGCAAGCACACAAAAATACCTACTAAGGTAGGTATTTTTGTCGGTCCTCAGCCCGTTAAAGTAGGAAGGGAAATTTAAAATCAACCAATTTAATCTACAAATAAAAACAAAATCATTACTAATAATTAGGTACTCATAAATCATGAATTTACCTACAATGCGCCAAGAGCGTCCCGCCGCCGCGCCGCCGCCGGCAGCAAGTAAGTACTTATCCTAAATCCCGCGCTCACAACAAATAAATGTGCCACAGCCTAGCAAAACGTCTCAGGTTGTACCTAAATCCTAGTAGGTATGTATTCTTAGCAAAATCGGTAGATTTGCAATAAAACAGAATAAAGCAAAATGGCAATACTAACATTTTATCAATCAGCTGATAGCGTAGATAAGTAGATAAATCCTAGTACGTATTCTTAGATCTTAATAATAAAAACAAGTGTTATTAATTAACATCTAAGGTTAATAAAATCTGCAATTTGCAATAAAACGTAATAAGCAAAACTAACGTTTTATTAATCAGCTGACCGTAGATACTCACGACAATCTAAGGGTCGTGAACTTTTTTTGGACGCGCATAGCATACCTACGCATGTGATACACTCACGCACACAGAGACAATTGGCGCTAAAGCGCAGAGAGTGATTCTCCAATTTCAAGTTATGGATTATTCTGAAATACGATTAAATTTTAACAACTAATAAAAAAGGGTGTTATTATTATTATTCAGGTCTCGTAATTTTAATTGATTATTTATGACTTTTATGACAACCTCCTAAATTTTGACGAGGATGCAAAACGACATATTGTATAGATAGATATACCTGGATTAACACATCTTAGGACACTTTTTGCCTGCCTCGTTGGTCTAGTGGTCGCAAAGCGCGACTGCTGAGCAAGAGGTCTTGGGTTCGATTCCCAGGTCGGGCAAAGTGTTATTGGGTTTTTCCATCAGGAATTTCTCAGTAGCAGCCTCGGAGTCTGGATTTGTGCCCTGTTGATGGCAATAGGCTCGCCCCCTATTACATGGGACTTAAACATAACTGGCGAAATGTGGGTGTACTAATGGGTACACCTCTGCCTAACCCTTCGGGGATAACAGGCGTGATGTTATGTTATGTAGGACACTTTTGATCCCGGTAATGTGTTCCTTTGGGATAATAGATCAACTTAATTAGCGGAAAGTTAGTTTTTACGCGGGCGAAGCTGCTATTGTCAATAAATAAGTAGTTTTTAAAATCGATTTTTAAAATTATAACACTCATAAAAAGCTACATTACCAGCGACTCCAGGGAGTGACATAGGCTATATTTTATTTTAAAAAAAAATAGGGATCCGTAAGAAAATTTACACGGGAAAAAGCTGGAATAAACTCACGTTACAGGTCCATCTAGCCAGTAAGTAAAGGGTAAGTTAATTCAGTAGTTCGACGCGGCCGCCGCGCCTCTTTTCCAAGTTATAATAAGTTGCTCTCGACGGTTCATAGGTGCAGCCGGTGCTTCGGGTCGCAACTTCAGCCTACTCGCGAACACCCGTAATCGTAGAACTTATATTTTGTTTGTATAATAATTTTATTAGGGAGCAACTAGATTCAATTCCTTTTTTTTGTATATGACGTTCAAAAGTGCCTTATATTTATTTATTTATTTGAACTTTATGCACAAAACAAGTACAAAGGCGGACTTAAATGCCTGCTGCTGCTTATAATGGCCTAATTAAAATAAATGATTTTGACTTTGACTTTATTGCACCGTATAAAGAGAATTTTTTAAAAACTATTATTGTTTTCACTAGCTTTCGACTGCCGCGTGAATTATCGTGTTTCTTTAATTTTTTTTTGGAAAATATCATACTTACTTGTGCTAAATAAGTACAATATATTTAATACTAGCTTTTGTCCGCGACTTCGTCCGCGTAAATGTCGGTTATCGCGGACGTAGATAAAGTCAAAGTTGCATTTATAATAATAATATTAGTGAAGCTTTATCAGTGTTAATAAATATCCAAAATCTTTATAATTAGTTCGAAAAAACGGTTAAATTTAGTTTGGCATAACACTACAATACCAATAAGTGCAAAAACCTTCACCAACTACTCGTATATCTATACTAATGTAATAAAGCTGAAAAGTTATTTTCGTTTGTTAAAAAATATTTTTGTAAATGACAGCCAGATTCATAAGGAATAATATAATAGGCTATATAACATCACGCTACGACTTACGGGAGCGGAGCAGTAATCAAAGACGTAACTTAATGGTGAAAAAAATCACGGACGAAGTTGCGAGCAGAGGCTAGTCTTCTAAATATACAGGATGGTACACAAAGCGAGGGAGTAAGTAAGAGGGCTTCCTTTGCGGACGACATCGATAGCTTTTTGCCAACTTTGTGGTTATGCGAATCCCTTCTGATCGATTAACTTTGTAGTGTCCAAGGCTTTATATTAAACTAGCGACCCGCCCCGGCTTCGCACGGGTGCATGTATTATACATATAAACCTTCCTCTTGAATCACTCTATCTATTAAAAAAAACCGCATCAAAATCCGTTGCGTAGTTTTAAAGATCTAAACATATATAGGGACAGACAGACAGACAGACAGGGAAAGCGACTTTGTTTTATACTATGTAGTGATAGTGAAGTTAAAAGAGATATTGGAATTGTTGGTTAGTGTGGATAAAGATAGGTTTATTGATTTTTTTTTGTGTGGTCTATTGAATTTGGTGGTTATCTGATAATTTACTTGTTCATTTTTTACTAGCTTCTGTCCAAAACTTCCTTAATTCAGCCTTGTCGCAAAATACTTAACAGCTGTAACCTATAAACTACCTACCTGCCAAATTTCAGCTTTATAGATCAAGTAGTTTTTGAGATTTCGTGTTTAGTCAGTGAGTGAATGAGTGACTTTTCATTTCAAATATCCAAATAAGGTAAAACAAACATACATACATACATAAACTCACGCCTTTTTCCCATGGGGGTAGGCAGAAACCACAGAACGCCACCTGCTACGATCCTTACATACTCCTTTTGCCTCATGTACGTTCATACATCTCGTCATACAAGCACGCCGGTTACGAGTACTCCGCACCTGACCTTTCAAACAAACAATTTTCTAAATAAAAGTTGCGCGTTCTGCGAATTTGATTATTTTATTCATAACTAACGACCCGCCCTGACTTCGTACGAGTCCGATGCGCATATACCTTCCTCTTGAGTCACTCTAACTATTGATGAAAACCGCATTAAAATCCGTTGCGTAGTTTAAAAGATCTAAGCGTACAAGCGTACAGACGACGGGAAGTGACTATGTTTTAATACCATGTAGAGATTTATACTAATGAACTGTTTCTTCTTTACAGGTAAATACCACTGCTCACCCATCTCTATAACTTAGTAACATCGGTAAGTTACTCTAATTAAGCAGGAATGCTTTCTTCCATTAATTAATGCGTATTCAAATGACCAGTAGTCAATCAAATTATTATTATTTGTTTTAATTGATTTTAAAATCTCATATTTGATTATTTCCGTATGGACAATTTTTTGCACCTGCTTTGTTATCTCTTCATCACCTTTGGTTGACTGGTAGAGAATGCCTTAGGCATTAAGTCCGCCTTTGTACGTTTTTGTTGCATAAAGTTTAAATAAATAAATAAATAAATCAAACGCTTTGAATCGCGTCCGGAACAAATTACGAAGATACCGTGTTGCAAGTAGTGGGTTATGTAATGATCTCAACTGTTGACGGCTTATTGAAAAGTTTATGATTGTTGATTTGAAAAAACTGCAAATAAAATTGTGTAAATGTACTTGTTCTATATAAAAATGAAGTGATGGACAAATATTGATAACATATTTTTTTCTATTTTTAGCTTTTTATCGTGTACAGTCAACAACAAAAGTCGACTAAACACTTCAGATTTATAAATCCTAATAATTGAATATTATATTTAAGTAAGTATGGAATTGACAACAAATCAGGATAAATTAAATGCTTGCTTATTACCTGAAATACAGAAAAGCAGTGCATTGTATTATTTCGTGTCTATTTGAATTTTAAGTAAAAGTAACAGTGTTAAACGACTTGTGTTGCTGATCGTACATTTAATCAGTCCTTCAACAACTAAACACTTAATAAAAAACCAAACAAATAACAAACTGAAATTGAAAAATCTGCTGACATAACCATTGTACAAGTATTTGTCATCTCGTATTTGCCCAACAAGGCATTACGAAGACTGCCGACAACAGCCGACCAAACCCGACCAAGCACGGAATGGCCGGGTACTAAGCTGAGAATACTAACACTGGGCTGTTCTCGTCCAAAACAAACGTAGCCTAAGCCTGCGTATTTGCCTACGTGACCAAAGAGCACAAATAGTTTGCTCAGCCGGGAAGAAAATTCAACAGGACACAGATACTTGAATGTTGGCCCTGGATGTTGGTGGCCTACACATACAAGATAAGTTGGATGCTGAAATAGATATTACTGAAACTGTTTTTTGAACAGAATACATTTGTGTAGTCTTTGTTAGTTGGGGTCTGGTTTTACTGTAAGTGGATGCGAATTAAAATTATATAATAGGGTATTGGTAATTAATGACCGATACACATGATAACAAACAACTTTCCCATAGAAATGTTTTTTTTTTATTTGCGCGTGCATGCGTGATGATGCGTGGTGCGAGTATTTCAAGCTCTCGACGTGTCAAATATACAGCATGTAACAAAAACCCTGTCCGATCCTTAAGGGTATTATTCGGCATCGTACTGCGTACACATATACGTAACCATTTAATGGATTTGAGATTATTATTTTTCCCCAGTGAAAAAAAAAAAGAAGAAAGAAGAAGTAATTAAATTAAAATAAAACATAAAAACTGATCAACGGCAACACTGATCTGACAGGGTTTTTGTTACATAGTGTATAAAAAAGACAACAGTTCTTGTGTAGTTCGTCACCAAAAATTTTACCGAGTCCTAATGATTACTGACACTGGTCACGACTGTTGAGCATGAGGTCTTGTGTTCGATTCCCAAGTCGGGTAAAGTGTTATTGAGCTTTTCTATTAGAAATTTCTAAATAGCAGCCTCGGAGTCTGGATTTGGGCCCGGTTGATGGCAATAGGCTTGCCCCCTATTACATGGGACTCAAACATATATATTTATGTTATGTTAATTATTTAGATTTTGCATTTTGGTTATACTTATAGCATGCAGTACTACGATCATATTATGAGTACCTATAACCCTTTACAAGTACAAAGTTGCAGGTAAGCAAATAACATGAGTTCCTCTTTGATGTAGACATATTGCCACTTTGAACGTCAATTCAAATAACAGCGTCAATACGATTCCTTTGTATCGAGAAATGTATCGACATTTTAGTTGAATTGGGACGGTATACGGACGTACGAAGTATTTGTGCATATAAATGATTCATGTTCAGGGTATATACATTTTGTAAAGCTACATAGACTTTCTAGACTCTGGAAGAGCTGTATTGTGTCTTCTTAACTAGAAGTAGTTTTATATTCACAGTTATATGTCTGACCGCCGCCGGCTGCATGCGGGCCGCGTGTTGCTGACCGATGATATAGATGACACGAGTATGTTTCTGTCACAGACAGAAAGATTTGTTTGAAATCCAATCCATAGCCTACGTCTTTACGATGCAATTTCATTATTTTCGTTTGGCATGTTGGATTACTATTGCTTCTATAGTATGGTAACAAGTCTAGTTAGTACATACCCACATAAATAGGAATCATTATAGAAAGTTTATTAAGTCCTATATTGAGCCTGATATAATAATAATAATAATAATAAGTATTTATTTCACAAAACATAGCACTTTGCACTGTATACATTGTTCCAAGATAGAGCTCGCAGCTTCAATTAAATTAAAAATAAATAAAATAAATAAATATCTTGGGACAACTCACACACGGCCATCTGATCCCAAGCTAAGCAGAGCTTGTGTTATGGTAACCAGACAACTGATATACATACTTATATAATTTATAAATACATACATATTATAGATAAATTACACCCAGACACAGAACCAACAATTATGCTCATCACACAAAGTTTGTCCTGGGTGGGAATCGAACCCACTACCTCCGGCTTTGCAGTCAGGGTCACTAACCACTAGACCAGCGAGGCAGTAAAAAATTTCATATTCATTTCCTATTTCTTTGTTGTTTTGTAAAATCTCAGGCTACATCAAGCACCAATTACGTAGCACGACAACCGATCCGTTTCCTCCTCACTTTTATTTTATACTAGCTTATGCCCTGTGACTTTGTTCGCACAAGTATCGGTTAAATAATGAGGATTTTATTTTCTTTGCGCCGAACCCTAATTCTTTAAGTATCTAAAATAACAGTACGCCTTAGTTACTGTTGTCCTTAAACATTGACTATATGTCAGTGCCGTCAAAATCGGTCCAGCCGTTTAAGAAATTAGCCGGAACAAACACACAGACAGACAAAAATGTAAAAAAAAAAAAAATCTTAAAAGTATACTGTGAACACAAACATTCATATTTATTTTGTGAAAAGCTCTATTTTGATAAAACAAACAGACACATCAATTTTATTTATTTGTTTAAGATTCCTTCTCGTTATAAAATAGATAAGTACCTTGTTTTAGGAAAAACAGAAAACACTTCAATTTTAATAAGAAAAATTTTTTTCTTTTGTATATATAGAAAGAACTTATTCACTTCGTTAAAATCAATATAGATTGTTCAAGTATATAAACTAGGTAATCTATAGATTTTTATATAATAAAGCAAAGATTTTATTGTGTGTTTGTTCAAACTCGCTAATCTCAGGAACTAACAGTCGGATCAGAATAAATCTTTGTATATGATAGCTAGATTTATGAGGAATAGTATAAGATATATAACATCACGCTACGACTTACGGGAGCAAAGCAGTAACCAGAGACGTAACTTAAGACGGATGAAAAAAACCACGAGTACCTACGACTAGTTGTTGTAAAACATATGTTTTGATGAATTTTTAATGTTAAATCGAAGAGATAAGAGTACAGTTTTACTTCATCTGATTTCTTTGATACAAAAAAATACTTTAAAACGAAAATATTTTGTTACAGAGAATTTCAGTTACCAGTTTATATTGGTTGAATTTTTCTGTATGTTGTACAAAAAAGTGGTTTTACAAACTGCGCGTTCTAGTTTACATTCAAATATTATGCGTATACAATTTCTGAAAAAACACGAACCATTTCAAAATGCTAATTTTAGTCTTTCCAAACAAAAAAAGCTCTTCTTTCCAGTCAGGTAAAGGAGCATTTACGTTGTTTGCGTCACTAACACAAAGTAAACCCTAATATAACCGAATAAGGACCTTCGGAACAAGCTTTCAATTAGATTAAGTCTCGGCTTTCCACCAGATGTAACTGTATCAAAATAAATCTATCAAACATGCGTCTTTAAGGTTCAAATTCCCGTATCCAAGACACGGAAACCCGTGTGCTTCCCAAATAGTCTATAAGGTATTAAAGTAACAATAGGACGGTTTCATTAAATGGGAATAGCGACAAAATGTTATTTGTTATTTTGTGCCTCCCGGCCAAGTCCGTCACTCACGCTGGAATTACTCAGTTTTGGGTTTTTCGTAGTCCATGGTAAGCTATGCTATGTCAAGCTATAAAATAAAGTAATAGAAGAGAAGGGGGGGGGGGTAAGTAGTAGAGAATGCCTAAGGTATTAAGTCCGCCTTTGTACTTTTGTTGCAAAAAGTTTAAATAAATAAATAATAAAATAAAGTAACTGAAGATATATTTTTTCAAATTAATTGATAACTTTAGATGATTTTGTCAGTAAGTGTCAAAATCGTCTAAACCTATCAATTAACTTGAAAAAATAATAATAATGGAATTATTCAGGTTTTGGTAGTCCATGGTAAGCTATGATGTCGAGCTACGAATGAAAATAACATATTTCCAAGTTTGTTAATTGATCTATTTAGACGATTTTTTTTTTTTTTTTTAGTATTTTTGTTGTTAAGCTTGTAAATAATTTAGACGATTTATGTGTATTTTTGAAGTTACTGTTTAAGTGATCACTTGGTTTAAGAAATAACTTGTGTTCTGAGGTTAAGGGTAACAGATCTAAACTGAATATTATTTAAAAAGATCGTCAACAATATCTTACATAGCTCTGTCTCTATTCAGATTATTACTTAGCTACAATTAAAAGTTTATGGCTACAAGGAACAAATCCCGTGATATTTTGTAGCTTACATTTTTTTCAACTATAAAATTCTTTAAATAAATATAGTCTCATCTCATCTCTTCGCTTAGCAATCGCAATCACTACTCCACAATCTCAAAAGGTAAACATCTCGGACGCGTCCATTGTCGAACTAGAATTAGGGTTCCTTACCAAATGGGATTGCGGTCACCGTGAAATATATCAAAACGTGTGGCCGCAAGTCTCGGGGTTCTCTCTAACCTTTGAAAAGGTCATTGAAAAGGTGGCCATAATTTAATATAACGCCCGAATAGCCTTGTGTTGGTTTTACCTGTTTTTTTTTTTAACGAATTTTCTTAACGCGGTTTGTGATAGGAGTTAACTGGTAGAAATCGTCACGTAAGTAAAAAGCGTTCTGGCCTCTTCAGACGACTATCTATTTCTCTTTCTGTGTGTGTACGTGAGCGTACCAAGTTTCGAGCAGCAAGCATTGTGCGCTGCCAGCTGTATAACCTCAATTCAAAGCACCTGCGACTGCTTAGCATGAGGGGGTTCGATTCCCAGGTCGGGCGTCAAAATCAAAGCATCTTTTTCAATTGACTGCCTCGTTAGTCAAATCGACGCAAAGCGGGACTACTGAGCATGAGGTCTTGGGTTCAATTCCCAGGTCGGGGAAAGTGTTTTTGTGTTTTTTCATCAGGAATTTCTCAGTAGCAGATGATGTTATGTTATTTTTTATATATTATGTAATTTATATGGCATTTATATTGTGTTATTATTGCAACTTTATATCTTCGTTCCTGGATGGTTCCTGGGAGTCCTCCGTCCGCTCCTTTTCTTTCTCATTAGCTTTGTTTGATAACATGTTATCAGGTGTCTTTTGTAATTGATACCGTGTTTATGTTCAGAATATCACTAATAAGGGATTGGCTGAAGAAAAAACATTATGTTTCCTGTTTATTGTTTTGTTTTGTATTTTCTTTCTTTCACTAATTAGTAAGGATTTTTGTAAATATGCCTGTTAAGGACAGGTATCATTTTATTTACAAAAATTACTGAACATTTAATTAAAAGTATTTCTTTAATATTACTTCTATTAATATTTAATTAATATTATTTCTTTCTTACTATTTCTTTATTATATTGAAAGTAATTGGAATTCTAAAAACTCTGGTCTTTTTTGAAGTTAGGCAAGTAAAAATATTGTGTCCTATTGAATTTTTTGTGAAGGATAACCTACCTTACAGAAAATTCTTAAAGCTTTTTTATATTAAACTAGCTGACCCGCCGCGACTTCGTTTACGTGGTATCCTACACTACCAATACTAGGGGTATTGGTAGTGTAGATACCCTACCCCTGCCTTACCCTACCCCCTACCCTACTCTACCCCTACCCTACCCCTACCCTACCCTACCCCTACCCCTACCCTACCCCTACCCTTACCCCTACCCTACCCCTACCCCTACCCCTACCCTACCCTACCCTACCCTACCCCTACCTTACCCTACCCTACCCTACCCTACCCCTACCTTACCCTACCCTACCCCTACCCTACCTTATTTTTATTTTTTTCAACAAATCAAAAACCATGGCAATCGGTCCAGCCGTTCTCGAGTTATAAGTGTTGTAACAAACACGACTTTCTTTTATATATATAGATTTATTATTTATCAACTAGCGATCCGCTCCAGCTTCGCATGGGTGCAAGGTAGATACATAACCTTTATTCATCTAAAAACATACAGAGTATAAAATACAGTTTAATATCTGGTTTATTTATAAATATATTTATAGTTTATGTTGCAATTTCTGTACAAGAATAATACTCAACCTCTTAAGAGGTTCCTCTGTATTTTTAGAGGTCAAAAAACCTTTTCCTTGGATCACTCTTATCTATTGATGAAAACCGCATTAAAATCCGTTTCGGAGTTCAAAAGATCTAAGCGTAGGTACAGACAGCGGGAAGCGACTTTGTTTTAAGGTACTGATAGACTTGAGCATTCACTTGTAACAGAACATCGAGCATTCGCCGTTTTTATTTTTGTCGAACTGAACAACGAGCCGAGCCAAGCATAGAGCCAAACATTGCTATGAACATTTTCTTGAGCATTCTAGTGAACGCTCTAGTCGATGCTCGTCAAAAAATATTCTTCACGAAGATGTCAGACTTGACGGTCGCTCGGCAAAAAGCTCGAAGCAATGCTCGCTAGAATGCTCGCCAGAACGCTCGATAGAATGCTCGCTAAAATGTTCTCGTATTTTTCTGTGATGTAACATTCGCCCAAATGCTCATTACAAGTGAATGCTCAAGTTTATCAGGACCTTTATAATATGAAGAGACGTCGAATTATTTATTTCAATAAGACCATTAGCTGCATGTAACAACAGAAGCTCTTCCAGTTAAAACTGAAAGTTACACGAATGAGCAGCTTTTTCTTTGAACGTTATTTACAAGAAAAGGGAATCTAGTTGTCCCTTCCAAAAAGTAGTTTCACATAAAAAAGAATAAGCAAGAAACTCCATACATACTCTTTAAAACAACTCCTCATTAATTACCACGTATATCACGTTTCCACCATCATTTCATCGTCACATTAATAACAGCAGCATTTTTCGTGACGTAATGAGCGTGACGTCACAAAGGGGACATGTACCACACTCCCTATTAGCACGACGTATATAAAAACACAATGTAACTCAGTTCTTAAACATGTAATGTGAATGTCGTGTTTCGACTTGGAACAGTTTATCTTGTTTGTGGTTTGAGTGAAAAGGTACCGCGATTTTTAGTCTATTTTTTTAGATTTCGGAACGAAGTTCCAATAGGGCTAGTACCAACGTGACTGACATTCAAATAGTGAAAGAAAACATCGTGAGGAAACCTAGACTTTATATTTAAAAAAACATAGGTAACATCACGCCTGTAATCCCCGAAAGGTTAGGCAGAGGTGTAGGTACCCATTAATACACCCACATTTCGCCAGTTATGTTTAAGTCCCATGTAATAAGGGCGAGTCTATTGCCATAAATCAGGCACAAATCCAGACTTCGAGGCTGCTACTGAGAAATTCCTGATGGAAAAATCAAAGTGTTATTACTTTGCCCGACCTAGGAATCGAGCCCAAGACCTCACTCCAGCAGTCGCGCTTTGCGAACAGTAACGAAGCAGCCAATTAAAATTTTAGAAGTTCTTAATAATGTAAAAAATGCGCAAAACTTCTACCAGTTCATTAAATACCTCACATCTTGCACCACTCCAAAACTTCCATGCATGACGTAACGAATGCCGCAACTAATTGTAGTTCGGCAATCCTCAGTCCCAACACCTCCAGACACCTCCAACACCCCCCGGCACACCCGGCACCTCCACAGACCGCCATGAATTAATTATCACGATGCCGTACACACCCGTTTACAACGCAAGTGGGATGAAAATCTCTTGGATTTGTGTCCTTTTGGTCGGATCTTAGATCGTGATAATTTCGTTGTTGCGTATAGCTTTAATATAAATAAAGAAATAACTTAATAGGTGAAAAATATACTAAACGAAGAATATACTAACTTCTTTGTTGTGGAATAAATGAAAACTACTGAGGATACTTCTGGTGATAATGAACGTCAAAGTATGAACTTTTTAACCCATTTTTTTAACTTTAAATACTTGGACCAAAGGACTCGCTTGCAACCCGTGTATAGCTTTTAAAGCCTTTATGTTTCATTTACAAAAAAACTAGATTTTTTTCTTCTAAAAACACTGTTCATTTTCTTTTAATTAAATAGGCAACCGGTTCAGCGTGTCCTTCCGCAAAGGCCACTTTTCGGTCCAAAAAATCGTTCCTTCCAGAAACGTATACAAAGTCATTATTCCCAGACTACTTGTAAACAATATCATTCGTCCTTTTTGCGCTCAATTTAACACTAATCGCTGTAAGTACAGGCCCACTCAGTCACTTCCATTTCGTTACCCCTTGTCTAATCACACAATTAGTCAACCGCATTCCCTCCCAAAATTACCAACACCACTCCTAACCGACAGAACCCATTCACAGCAAGAAATTCGCCAAGAATGTTATTGCAAATTAATCTATACGTCCCTCGAAACTTATAGAGAACGGACGATAACGTTTGACATACAACAAAGGACATTCCACCCGGGGTAGTCGAACCGTTGATAATTAAACTAGGGATATCCGTGATATAGGTGTCTTGTCTTCCTTAGATCTTGGGTTCGAGGGTACTTGTCGGCCCAATATGCCCCATATTGTATGGAGATTATGGTCGCCGAGCACTGTGGCTGCTAAAAAGGATTATTTGGTTGTTGTGAAGATTATCGACCAAATCTTCAAATCTTTCTTTGCCTCTCCGATTTTCAAAAGGTTGTACATAGTTACGTATATAATGTTATTGAAACCAAATACGTTTTTATGATATTCCCTAGACCTTCAACCACAAATGAAATATTTATTTGTTGCGGTACCAATCAGTGCTTTGTTCATTAGGAACCTAATAGTAAACGAAAACGTAAAGTCCAATTAAAAAAAGGTTTTAAACACTGCCTTGGTAGTTAGTTAAATATGTTGTAGGTTGCATGAATAATTAAACCATATTCGAAGCGCACGTCGCATGCAAGTACTAGGGTGACATAAATACAAGGCGTTCTGTAGTGCTGTGCAAATCATTAGCCGGGCCACTCCGCCGGCACGAAGACTGGGCCTTGACGCTCGAGCTCGACGCTCGGGGCGCGTACGATGAGTGTCTTCGTATTGAATTTGTATGCTGTGTAGTTATGTGAGCCTGGTAGTTAGAGGCTTACGGCGATGCGGCCTTTAGTTATTTAATCATTAATTTTGTTGGATAACTAACAATTATCCAAGTTCAACTTGATCGTGAGTTTATCTTTCGAAACTACGATTTGTTTTCAAAGTAACGGGAATACGTTTTACAACTAGCTTATTATGCAGCTTAAGACTCAGACAATAGCTGAAAACGTGGTCTCTGTTAGACTGCATTGAAAAGAAAGAGAAGTGCTTGTAGTTCCCATAACATAAAGCAATGACTAATTTACTAAAAAATATTTATCATGAAAAATAAAAAAAACTCTTCATTCAGATGTGATAAGAGTTCATTATTGTTATTAATTTGACACCATGTCATAACTAATCAATTATGTTGATAATGAGATAAATGTAGATCATATGATTGCAAAAATGTTTTTTTAAGAGATTACTTTTACATGTTTTGTTTCAAGAATAAAAAAAAAAGTGTTTTGAAAACAACACGAATTCTCACGAAATAAGTATGTTCAAAATTAACGTGATTTATTTTTAACAACAGTCCTTAGAAATAAATTCAAAATTAACATTTTCTTTTTCTATTTCTACAAACTTGATAGATTCTTCTTAAAAACATGTTTAAGACAACCCTATTTAGTCTTTGTCAGTGCCTTAAAAACTACAATTAAAATTATAAAAACATAACAAATCAAATCTACATTCGTAGGTAAATCCGTAAACAATATTCACCAACATCCCCACTCAATAAATACATCTATCTTTACTATCCAAACAAAACAAAAAGCTTAGTTTATCAGACGATACCCCAATCAGCATACAACAGCTAATCGGAACGACACTAATAAGACATCGGACAAGTTAAATCGACTCTTTGTGATGTGAGTCGTGTGTGCACAACACTACACACGTCAATGCCTATTTGAATGACATTCTGGAATAGAGTTGCGCGACAACTGGGGGATTGGGTAGTTGACACCATTAACCAATAGTTCCAAGACCTAACTTCGTTAAAGAAACACTTTATTTTAGTCCTCGAACTTTAACCCGATAAATTTTCGATTTATTTTATTTATTTAAAAATAACCAACTTACACTTACGGTGTGCACCAGACGTACAAGTTTTTGGCTAATAATAATACTTATTTATCTTAATTACTAAATATAAAAAAAACATAAAAAAGAGAAACATAAAACATACAATTGAATAGAATTACAGTAGATGAAACAAAAATAGAAAAGTAATAGCAAGATAAAAAAGGAAATTAATTATCTAATTTATTCATTTAAGACAAAGAGATTGTGCTGGGGGTGGCGATAGACTCCAGGTATCGATTTGCAGCACTCAGGAGCCTCAGTTCAGTGCTTCTAATTTGACTTTGACATTACTGTCCAGTGAATACACTCTGTGGTCCATTTTGTTCCTCTGAATGATCGAGATATTGAAGGACAAATAATATGCCATCGGAAGATATTTTTGATAGCCTGCTGAAATGTGAATCTGACCGCAAAGATGCATTGAAGGAGGGATACAAATCTGTTTTTTTTTTATATTGTTGAATTTGTGCTTATAATATCGTCTTGGAGTAATCTGTAAGATGTACTTATTGTTATATAGAAAAAAACTGTGAGATATTGCTATGTCCTCGCAACAAAGGAGCCTAGAACCCAATCCATATCAAACACCTACACAAAAACAACCACAGTATCTGCCGCCTCCCCTTTTCAATTCGAAAAGCACGCTCCGTTTATAATCCTCAGATACATCACCAAGAAAATAGTTCAAAAAAATATGAGAAACCTAAAATCCTCTAACAATATACGACACATGTTGTTGACGAAAACGTTTTTAGAACGCGTTTGGCACACAAAATGGCACCGTAAAGTGCATAGGGGCAGATACCGAGCGCTTTGGAAAGGTACACAGACATACAGGCTGTATGCAGAACCAACAAATGTACAGACAACAAAAGAGATAGGTATGCAGGGTCGTCAGATATAGTTGAAGTTTTCCTTAGAAACTGATGGATCTTATATTAATTTTATTGTAAGTTTAGGTATCCTCACGATGTTTTCTTTCACCGATGTCAGTGATGTCTAAGATAAACTAAGACACATTGGTATTTGCCCGGATTTGAACCCACAACCTCAAAGGCCATTATGACATCGCTTCATCATCATCACGAGAAATGATTTGAAAAACAAAAGAACATTTTAAATTTTAAAAATAGAACCTCTGGTTAACGGTGTAGTTCAAATCAACGTCTGCCGTTCCATTTTCAAATATAGGTAGTGGCCAGTACTTACACCATTTAAGCATCACTTAGCTGCAAGTACAGCTCGCAGACAGTATCACTCCAGACCTCGCCCCAACAAGACATGCTGTACTCTTTTGTTTCGCTCCTCCATTTAAATTCATCCGAACATTACGCCCGCTTTGTTTCAGCGCACCAGTCGCGATTTTAATCACTTAAGCGCGGCGCGCGCGCCTCCCCTACCCCGCGCTTGCTCTTCAAATAAACTCGTAAAATTCGTAATAAAACCCGGTTTTATGGTATGACGCTCAAAACCGGAGCTCATTATTTGTACGTCAGTTTCAGTACTATGCTTGATTGCGGACTCTTGTCCTACCAATTAAACGGATGCGTAAATTAAACGGAAGGAAGGGTGTTTTTTTTTTTATTTCTTTTCGTGTTGATCGCCGGCACGCGACGCCTGGCGTTCGTTTTTTTTTTTCTTCTTTTTATATTTTATTTAAAACTTTCTATCGATCTTTATGTTTTTCGAGGCATATCTTGCTATTAAAGGAGGAGCTTGTGGCTAAGCAATAATAGCCGCACAGGTTAAGCTATGCTTGCCGGGGTTGGCCCGTGGATGGGTGACCATCTTTACACACCAAGACCGTGCCTCGGAAAGCACGTAACCATTCTCGTCAGTCATACGTAGATCTTTTACTCAGTTAGTGGGTTGAGGAAGTCAGATAGGCAGTCGCTCTATGTAAAATACTCTACTGTTAGGCAGATTTAAAGATCTTGCTATTTTTGAATATAAAAAGCAACAAAAGCACTATAATCAAAAAGGCATGTAAACATATCCTCCTCATTATCACAAAAAATGAACATTTTTACTGAAAAATAAACTTGCCGAAACACGGTTCAACCAAAATTCAACAGAAAACTAGTCGAGTGCAGTTGCAAATTGATGTCGGCTTCGCGTTCTCGGATTATGCATGAGCACACGCTGCAAGCGATTTGATTAAAGCCGAAAAAAAAACGCTAGCAATGTATGTAACGTTATTCACATTAATGTATTTATTAAGTGATGGCACGCGACGGGTTTGTTTAGGGTTAGCCGACACTTTTACAAAGTTGTACGGGCGTTTCGTTTTTCTGTGATTTTATTTCGTTCGTTTTTTTAAGTTCGCTTTGCTTAAGGTGACTCATTTACTCGACTCGTATAATTAGTAGTTAACACATTAAAAAATCATAATGTATGCCATGATTAAAACACTAAACTATAAAGTTGACAGAGTTTTTTTAATCATTTTTTGTATCGTTTTAATAACCGTGCAAGTCAATAAAGATTATTAAGTCTCCAAACTGAAACTTTTGAGTTAAGTGTCAATTACTGTGCCAAAAATATGGCCTCATAGTTTATTTATTACTAGCGACCCGCCCCGGCTTCGCACGGGTGCATGTATTATACATATAAACCTTCCTCTTGAATCACTCTATCTATTAAAAAAAACCGCATCAAAATCCGTTGCGTAGTTTTAAAGATCTAAGCATATATAGGGACAGACAGACAGGGAAAGCGACTTTGCTTTATACTATGTAGTGATTAATCAAACGAACCAGTCAAACCTGTGGGTGGTGGGTACCTCAAATTAAATTACCTAGCTAATTCAAATCTAAAATTAATAAAATCGAAGCAACAAGAAGACGTTATTAATATACTTAATTACAACACAAAGGCCTAAAATACTCGTTCCAAACTATTCCATACCAACCCACATGTCTAAAATCAATTTAATACCTACGTCTACTCTCCCACGTTTCGAGTTTCGAACACAACTCAATTCGAACCGTGTGCCCGGGCCTTAACAAAGGCTCTTGTGTTTCGCTAGTGTAGTTCCAATAGTAATTTTTGTATCGTGTTCCCACCCCTTGCTTGAATAATTTAAATACCCCTTTGATTTATCGAGTTTTGGAACTAGTTTTTTTTTGCAACTATGATGTGTTTTGGCAAGCTTTTTTCACTGATTAATATTTAGTAATGTTTATTCGGATCATTATTCTTGTAACACACCATTTTCACATTAGTGTGTTGTGTTTTATTTTTTGAGGGAATTTTACAACTGCCATTAATCGTTCTTTCTCTAAGGAAAGTTTTTGTCTCGTAGGGAGTCAAGAACACGACAATATTTAAAGTCAAAACATTTTTTCTCACTTTTGAATTATTGTCAAGGAGTCGGTCAGTTAGTCAGAAAGTTGAAGCTAATGGTTCGTTTCCAAACAGTCTCTATGGAGAAGAACGAGCATGAAACTCCATCGACATTTTGTTCAATTAAGTTTTTACAAAATCCTGGTGACATTATTTTTCATTGAGTTCAACCATCTTGATGGGAACCGAATGAAACAATGCACGCGCCACCATCAGCGAAACATTTCAGTGTATTTTCAAAATGCACCTTATTCCAATTACCAAACGCTTCCTAATCAAATAATTCTAATATATATAACAAGCTTTTGCCCGCGACTTCGTCCGTTTGGTTTTTACACCCGCGTTAAGTTACATCTTTGTATACTGCTCTGCTTCCGTGGGTCGTAGCGTAATGTTATATAGCCTATACTATTCCCCATGAATCTGGGTATCATATACAAAAGAAAGAATTTTCCCAATCCGACTAGGAGTTCCAGAGATGCGTTTAAACAAACAAACAAAATCCTTTTAAGCTTTATTTTATTAGTACAGATAATAAGTTTTGATCTCAGCTAACAGTTTGTTACTGTCCATCTTTTGAAGTTACCCCATAGTTGCCTTTTTAAAGAAAATATTTGGAATTTTGTATTTCGAACACAAAGGCTGACGTTGAACATTGATGGCTATTGTTTGTACACGAAGTGCCTATCAAAGAGGTGTATCAAATTCACGATGAAGCGCATCCAGAGGATATTGAACGGAGACTTATTTAGAGTATCTAGTTACTTATTGATATTTTTTTCGTTCCGTGTCGGATTATTTTAGAAGAATAGTACTTATATGTATAATTTATTGCATTTTACAATGTTTGAATGTGTTAACATACAATGGCTTAAAAGCTCATGAACCCTGGATTAAATGACAAAAATAAATACGACAACAAATTGTTTTAAAAGTAGGTAAGTAAAGCTTCAATGTAATATTTGACATTTACTTTATAACATTAATAAGAATCTGCGAAGATTTCAGAATTAAGCCAAAGTTTTAAATTATGCCATGGGTACACAAAATGGGATAAAAATATCTTATGTGTTAAGACAGGGCAATAACTATATGCGTGCCAAATTTTAACTAAGTCTGTTCAGCCGTTTATGCGTGAAATAGTACCAAACATCGATCCATCCATCCTCACAAACTAAGAAAAGTAAAAAGAAGAAGAATTGCCCAATTAGTTTCGGTTTTAATTTACTTTGAGCAATTTAAATAACGGTCCTTCGTATTTATCTATGATTAAAATTTAAATAACGAACTTCGGAAAATATCAACAACAGATAATGACAAGCCCCAACAAATATTAAATCAAAGGAAATTCATAAAAGCTTAATTGATAGCTACTAGTCCCCCTTTAATCAAAGCATAATTCAATTAAATTACCAGTACTTTACCTACAATTTAATATTAACTGCCCCGTTGGTTCCGTTGTCGTGTGCGACTGCTGAGCGTGGGGTCCTGGGATCGATTCCCAGGTCGGGCAAAGTGTTATTAGGTTTTTATCGGGATAAAAATATCCAAAGTCAAAGTCAAAACATATATTTCAATTAGGCCATTTACACTCACTTTTGAATTGTCAAGGAGTCGGTCAGTTAGTCCGAAAGCTGAAGCTAGTTGCTCGTTCCAAAACGGAGGTAGGCCTCTATGGAGAAGAACGAGCAAGAAACTCCACGGCACTCTTTTCAATAAGGTTTTTAGAAAATACTGTAAATCCTATATGTTACTCTAGGAAATGCTTTATCTATGTACCAATTTTCATCTAAATCTATTAAACGTTACGCGCGATTGAGTAACAAACATCCAAACATCTTTACGAACTTTCACATGTAAATATAATAAAAGCGAAAGGTCACTCACTCACTCACTCACTCACTCACTCACTCACTCACTCACTCACGAAATATCGAAAAGCGCTTGACTTGGTAGTTTATTGTTAGTAGACGTTCGCTTAGAAATTATTTTTTAAAATTCACCCCCTCAGGGGATGAAAGGGATCTAAAGTTAAAAGCTAGTTAATAATATTAGTAGGATTTTGAACAAAGGGTACGACCGGTGTCATGAAATATTGAAAGTATCCGTTCAAGTTCCAGTATGCAATTGGTGCAATTAAACGCTATTTGTGTATTTCCATAGTTAATCGGTCTGTCCGTCGCAAATTGCAGGCCGTGTGTGAACTACCGCGTGTGGCACCCCTGTCGGACGGACTGTAGGGCTGTCACGAAAATTGAACAGTTTTTGTTGTGTAATATTATGTCGTGGCGTTTTGACAATTTAATTTAATACTGTTTTGATGGCTCAGTGGATATGGCGTCCGCCTTTTATACGTAAGTTGTAGGTTTAAATCTAGGCAAGTACGAGTGTGACTTTTTCAATTTGTGTACGGTCTGGGTCATAAGTGCAGTAGCATGCTAAGGTTTGAATTGCTGTGAACACGCGGTACAGGCCATACCTACATCTGTGTGTATAAGTGATGTATTCAAAGTTAAAGTCAAAGTCAAATCATTTATTTTAATTAGGCCACTATAAGGCACTTTGGAACGTCATAACACAGTACCTACGTACACCTCAAAATTCGCACACGATGTCGAAAGGTCGTAAGTTTAACCAAAGTGTCAATCTATTTGCTTTGTAGATTGCTACTCCACTTATGACCCCTACTGTACCTACTTTTCAGTGGCCGGCGATGCAAAGGAATTTTTGATGTCATTTTGTTTTATTTTCATGTTTTATAATGGGTTGTCTTATTTGTTCTTATTTGTTAAGACTGTAAATATTCTTTTTAAGTTGCTCCCCCCTATCACATGGGACTTAAACATAACTGGCGAAATGTGGGTGTACTAATGGGTACACCTCTGCCTAAGCGTCAGCTCACACCGAGACGCGACGCGACGTGACGCTGCGTGCACACTTTAAAAGAGCGACTCAAAATATAACTTTATTTTCTACACGAAAAGATACACATTTCATTGTGAGAATTTAGAATACGTTACACCACGCAGCACTACGTCGCGATGCGTCGCTCTACGCCGTGAGGCGTCACGAGGCGTAGAGCGACGCATCGCGACGCAGCGGTGAGTCGCCGGTACGCGCGCACAGAATGACGTGCAAGAGCAGCGACGTTGCGATGCGTCTCGCGGCGGCAAGCGGCGCAGCGCGGCGCAGCGCGAAGTCACTGGCCTCTTCAAGTATCTTCACGTTGCGTCGCGTCGCGTCGCGTCTCGGTGTGAACTGACCCTAACCCTTCGGGGATTACATGCGTGATGTTATGTTATGTTAAGCTGATGTCGGAGAAGGAAACCTGAATTTATAATATAGGTCTTTTATCGCCAATCCGCCTTGAGCAAGCGTGGTGATCAACTCTCGTGCTTTGTACGAGAAGATGCCTCTGCCCTCTAGTGGGACAATAATAACCCGGTATTAATTTAACACTTACACAGTGTTTCATTATGTAGCTATCATATGTTATATAACATGGTATTTGAGCCCGATATGAAGGCGCCAAGCGCTATATAATCTCAAGCGATACTTGATTGTTAATTAACATTCCAACATATCTTCTCGATTGATAACATTTGATGCCACACTCGAAATTCCTTCCGATACAATGTTAATAATTGCTAAAATTATATAACATGTTTTTTTGGGTTCCGTATTCAAACAGTGGCAAACGAAACTCTAATACTATTCATCATTTTCAACCGACTTCAAAAAGGAGGAGGTTCTCAATTCGGCGCGTATGTTTTTTTTTGTATGTATGTTACCTGATTTCTCAGCCAATTATGAATAGATTTGGATGATTCTTTTTTGTTTGAAAGAGTATACTTCCGAATAGGTCCCATAGAAATATTGTCATGATCTGATGATGAACTTCGGAGATATGGAACGGAACTCCTTATAGGATCACAGAATAACTGTCGTAACAAGTAAAATTGCTTAATTGCTTTGTTTATACGTGTAGTCGATGACTGACTGAAGGAAGAGAGGGAGAGGGTACGTCAACCCCCCTCCTACTACTTTCCAAAATTAAATATATCGTGTGAGGTATTGTTTGAAAGGGCTTTTTGTAAGGATTTCAAACATTAACACACAAGCACTAAAAAGTGAAAAATAAAAAGCTTTTTTACAAAAAAAATAAAACCGCCTTCAAAAACTACAAAATAAAAAAAAACTTTAGTTTTGGAAGTCGGTGGCAATATCTACATAACAAAAAACAAAACCAAAGCCACCGACTTCCAAAACTAAAGTTTTTTTTTATTTTGTAGTTTTTGAAGGCGGTTTTATTTTTTTGTAAAAAAGCTTTTGTCCGTCCAACTCAGGACTATATCTTCTAAACCGTTATAAGAAGACAGTGGCATTGTTCACAGAGTGTGTATTTCTGTGGCCGCTATAAAAATAAAATAAATACATATACTTAAATATCACGCCTGTAAACATCCAAGGGTTAGGCAGAGGCGTACCCATTAGTACACCCACATTTCGCCAGTTATGTTTAAGTCCCATGTAATAGGGGGCGAGCCTCTTGCAATTAACCAGGCACAAATCCTGACTTCGAGGCTGCTACCGAGAAATTCCTGATAGAAAAACTCTATAACACTGCCCGACCTGGGAATCGAACCCAAGACCTTATGTTCAGCAGTCGCGCTTTGCGACCATCACTAGACCAACGAGGCAGTCCAAAAAATATACTAAGGTTAAAAATTAAGAGGGACCATACAAGTTTTTTTTTTGTACAGTCAGCAACAAAAGTCGATTAACAATGTTACTCTTTTATATTATTTAAACAGACACTAAACACATAAGTAATGTACTGGCTTTCAGAATTTCAAGTAATAGGTAAGGATTTATTATATCTTAATTTTATATTCATTGCGTTTTACTTTTAATATTGTACTTAATAATTTTATTAAGATTTAAAAATCATAAGTGTTAATCGACTTTTGTTGCTGACTGTACGTAAATATTGTTACAGAATATACGGTGACAAGGAACCCTTTATACACGATATCGACTCACACTTTCTGCTTGCAATTATTATTCTCATTTTAATCATATAAGTACATCACGCCTGTAATCCCCGAAGGCTTAGTCAGAGGCAATACGCTCGCCCCCTATTACATGGGACTTAAAACATGACTGGTGAAATGTGGGTGTACTAATGGGTACACCTCTGCCTTTAATCATAGACGTCATCAAAAATGTACGCACAGAGCGCAGTTAGCACTTCATCGACAATGAAATTACCGCACTCATGTCGCAAACGTATCATTACCTATCCATAGCTTACCACTTTTGAAACAAGCCACGGAAATCAGACAATTCTAAGAATGGGTTTCGGTCGCTGTCCATTAGAAACTATGCCGCGACAACCCTGGGCTTTTAAATTATTCACTGGCGTAGGGTTGGCAGCGATGAGATTTTGAGAGGTTGATGACGTAATTCTCCTTTGTAATTATGTTGCGTGGCTGTCGAGACGGGTGGAAGAGAGAGAATTGTTAAGAAACGTAAGTTGCATTTTTAACCCGCGATGCATAAGTTTGACGTGTCTGTGTGTGTGTCTGTCTGTGGCATCGTAGCTCCGGAACGGATGAACCCATTTTGATTTTTTTTGTTTGAAAGGTGAATTATTCAGGAGTGTTCTTGGCTATGTTTGATGAAAATTGGTCTAAAATGGCCGACGTCGAAGGTTTTTTAAATTCTCAATTTAATTTTTGTAATAGTGACCTACTCCGGCTTCGCACAGGTGCAATGTAGATACACAAACCTTCCTCTTGAATCACTCTATCTCTTTATAATAACCACGTTAAAATCCGTTGCGTAGTTTAAAAGATCCAAACGTACAGACATTCATCATTTTATAATCAAGTTATTTTTCATGGAATACTGACTACCACAAGAATAGATATCAGTGCCCTAATAGGCTAGTTGACACCACCATCAATTGACGTACTTTTTATGACCTGTCAAAACGCGATTCTTTCATAGATTTTTGTATGGGTATAGCACGCTGTGACGTGGCAACTCAATTGTCTGACTATTTATTGATTTCAAAGCCACGAAAAATCTAATTTTACAGTAAATTGAAAATTAATCGGGTTTTCAGGGCTAAAATAAAGTGTTTCTTTAGAGAAGTTATGTCTTGGAATTATTGGTTAATGGTGTCAACTACCCAATTCTATCTATGCTAGTTTAAATTACTTGTTGACCAAAATTATAACTCTAGTGGCCCAACTAGACACTACCTCGTTGGTGTAGTGGTCGCAAAGCGCCACTGCATAGCATGAGGTCCTGCGTTCGTTTGCCAGGTTGGTCAAAGTGTTATTGGGTTTTCTCATCAGGAATGTCTCAATAGCAGCCTCAGAGACTGGATTTGTGTCCAGTTGTTGGCAATAAGCTCGCCCCCTATTACATGGGAGTTAAATATAACTGGCGAAATGGGTACACCTCTGCCAAACCCTTCGGGGATTACAGGCGTGATGTTCTGTTATGTTATAACTAGACCACGTCTGTACAAAACGCCCTGTCACCCCCTTAAAATCTCGCCCGCAACAATATTTTAATTCACGACATTTCTAATCACTTTCATAACCAACATTCTCTGTCTGTCAACCCTAATCTACCACACATACATACATACATACAGACACATACCACGACGTCTAATGCACTTATAGTTTTGCCGTTTCATTTATATTGAATTAGTACGTCTGCATTTGAGACATGCGTTGTAGAACTGTTGCCTATGTCTTTATTATAAATACAAGGAATGAATGAAGAAATTGTACGGAGGCTAAATATATATAGATTCTTAAAAATCGCCTTACGAATTGATATACTTAGACTTTCTATTTCATATGTCATGTACTTTATAGGCGGTATTATGAAACAAAGTTTTTGCTAAAACCAGGTTTAAACCATTGTGAGCCAATTTTTGTATTACAAACGTTATCTTTATCGAAATAAGGTTCGAAATTAAAAAATTGGCTCGAAGATTTGAACCTGGTTTAAACAAAGACTTTGTTTTTAAGCGGTCTAAGTTTATCTTGGACATCACTGACATCGGTGAAGGAAAACATCGTAAGGAAACCTGGACTTATACACTATGTAACAAAAACCCTGTCAGATCAGTGTTGCCGTTGATCAGTTTTTATGTTTTATTTTAATTTAATTACTTCTTCTTTCTTCTTTTTTTTTCACTGGGGAAAAATAATAATCTCAAATCCATTAAATGGTTACGTATATGTGTACGCAGTACGATGCCGAATGATACCTTTAAGGATCGGACAGGGTTTTTGTTACATGATGCTGTATATACTTAGTTAGTATAAGTTTGAAATCGCCAATCTGCTTTGAGCAAGCGCCTTCTCTGTGTAAGAAGGGGCCTTTGCCCAGCAGTGGGACATTAATAAGCTGGTACTATTAATACTAATCACACGTGCATCGCTAACAGCTTTGGCCTGTGTTAATCACAGTAGCATTTGTTTCAGATTGACAGCTTTGATCAATGCTCGTGAACTTTTTTCATTAGATTTGCATTTAGATTAATAATCACAATATTTTCACAAATACACCAATATTTTCAAAAAAAAATGTTGAGCGGGTACCTATTTAATATTACGCATTTTGTCGCTTTTATTGTTCTAAACTACCCTACTGGCTAATGATATTACTTATTAAGTCTCTTATGATGTTACGATTGTGTTACGTAAACGGTTTTTTACTTACTTATCTCGGTGGCGGTTGATTAGATAATTAAACTAAATGTTATTTTGTATTCTCATGTAAGTGGCTTTATTGTCTTTTTGGGAATAAATGATTTAAACCTTATATTTTCATACTAGCAGATGGATAGAGTCAACCTTTCTTTTAACATGTTCAAGTCATCTATCACAACATCCACACTCGCAAATCTTTAGAAACTAAACATAATTACAACTAATTGAATTTCTAAATCAACAGCATTATTTATAGACTAGCTGTCCGCCGCGGTTACACCCGCGTCTTTGGTTACTGCTCCGCTCCCGTAGGTCGTAGCGTGATGGTATATAGCCTATAGCCTTCCTCGATAACTAATCTATCTAACACTGAAAGAATTTTTCAAATCGGACCAGTAGTTCCAGAGATTAGCGCGTTCAAACAAACAAACAAACAAACAAACTCTGCAGCTTTATAATATTATAGTATAGATAAAACCTAATTTAATTACATCAGTGTACCTTCCCACGGCGCCGTCCATTTGTACACATCCCTTTCCAAGTGAAACGCAAGTTCAAAGTAATTTGCTTGCATGCGCGAGCGCCGCTTTTACGCACTTCTTAGAAATACTAGACTAGCTAGACCGGACTATGGTCGCATAATAGGTTGATACAGAAAGTCTGCTCCATACAAACGCGTAAGTTCGGCGTAGCGGCGACCTCAAACAAAAAAAATCGTCGCAAATACAGACGACGAAACTAAGGACCTCATTGCAATTATAAGAAAAAAAAATGAAAAAAAGTATCACACCATCTCGCGTTGGCACGCGCCAGCTTGCGCGTGATTTTAGTAACTATTTTTAAATGTATTAAATACTCTATTTATAAGCAATACAGTTCAATTTTGCACGAAAAAATTATTTCAAAACACGCCTAGCACATCCTCGCGCATCTGGAGCTTTCACACCAAATATTTGGGAAACGAGAATTGAAATATTAGTTGTAAATGTAAAAATAAACATTGTTATACATATAAAAAGAAAGATTTTGCTTAAACCAGGCTTAAACCATTGATCCAATTTTTGTATTATAAACTTTATTTTTATCGAAATAAAGTTTGTAATTCAAATTGGCTCGAAGGTTTTAAACTCTCTTTAAGGAGACGTTTGTCTTTGTGTGCGTGGGTTTATGTACCTTCTGTACTTATCTACTTAGTGCTATGGTGAAAGTGTAGTGTAGTTAATGTGATTATTTTCGCTATGATTACCGTGTGATTACGGAGTACGCAGATATCGATTAGGTTGAAATTAATAACGTGTATAGGATAGTTGCGGTTGTTAGAAGTTGATGTTGATAACGTTCTCAAAGAGCTTGCTTGAATAGATTTTTCAGACAAATAAAATGCCTTTGAGTACTTATGTATTTTTATTTTACTTTAACATGAAACGGCCATTAGCGATATTACAATAATATTTTTTTAAAGATGGGAAATCATCGATAGAAAGTCAATAAAAAATGCTTATTGACACAGACCATGTGCACACAAAAATAATAACAAAAAGGCAAGAAAGAGAACAATAAATAAGAAAAAATATTAGGTACTAGCTGACCCGCCGCGACTTCGTTCGCGTGGTATCCTACACTACCAATACCTCTACCCTACCTTACCCTACCTTACCCCTACCCTACCCTACCCTACCCTAACCCTACCCTACGCCTACCCTACACCTACCCTACCCCTACCCTACGCCTACCCTACACCTACCCTACCCCTAACCTACCCCTACCCTACCCTTGAGACCGACTTCCCGACTTCATATTAAGAGGGCTGTTTTTAGGGACTTCGTTCGCGTGGTATCCTGCCCCTACCCTACCCCAACCCTACCCCTACCCCATATTTTCTCACCGTTTACACATTCCCTAGACCTCCACGAACATTTCAAAACCAAAATCAGCTAAATCGGCCCAGCCGTTCTCGAGTTTTAGCGAGACTAACAAACAGCAATTGGTTTTTATATATATGTATAGTAGATTGTTTATTGCTCATCAAATTACTTAGCTCTGGTCGGAGCGGAAGGTAGTGTCAGACTCTTACTGACTAAAATCCATCCGTGTTCCTCCTAATACCCTTTGCGTTCCAGGGCCGCGGTAACTCTTTCGAACAAAATCCTCAACCCTGGCAGGCACTGGCTCTAGCGGGCCCTGTTTTGTATGCTGACATCTCTTTGAGGCGCGCGTGGAACAACGCGCCGTCGACACGGGAACTAACTTTTGCATGACTCCGACTACGTGGTTTCTTCACCCGCGTCAAGTTACGTTTTTATTTACTGCTCCGCTCCTAAGGGTCATAGCGTGATGTTATATAGCCTATAGTATTCCTCATGAACCTGGCTTTCATATAAAAATTAAATATTCCATACATTTTCCAGTCCAGTCCAGTTTTTTTTTCCAGTCTTACCTAGGGGTACCGTATTACCCAGTTATGGGGTTGTGGAGGTCAGATAGGCAGTCGCTCCATGTAAAATACTGGAATTCAGCTGCATCCGGTTAGACTAGAAGCCGACCCCAACATGTTGGGAAAAGGCTAAGCAGATGATGACGTTTTGACCGTGCAGGTGTTGCATTTTTGTATGGAACTGACGAAAAATATTATTATTAGTGGGTCTAGAATCATGTATTAAATCAATAGTAAAAGTTTTCTTTACGATGTCATATCCACCTCGTATAGCTTATCTAACAGATAGAGAAACGTACTTACAATCTAACTAATACCTTAAATCAAAACTCAGCTCAAACATTTAAATAATCCTTTAATTCGTTATAGGCAATTTAAATATTTAAATAAAACTGTAATAAATCTTACAACACTACTAATTTATCTTTATTATAATACAGTTTATCTAAGGATTTTGTCATCCTATCACACCGTAGCGTAACTTTACGACTTAGATTTGTAATTAATGGATTTTTGTCACGATTTTATGTAAAGTGGTCGGTTTGGTATGCGGTTGTATTTTTAATGTTCGCTTAGCTTTATGGGTGGTCTTTGTTTTTGATGTGCTAAGATAAATTAGTTCTTTGCTGTACATATTAATTAATGAAATGACCTGTAGATAGAGCGATGTTGGGCACTTGTTTTGACTGAGTATTATTTCTGTCACTGTCACACAACTGTCAAATTACATGTGCAAGATAAAGACGGGAACAAAAAGTGCTAAATAATGTATCAAAATATTATTCAAAGACTTTGAAAGTGTGTTACCTAAATGATTTAAAATAATAATGGGCTTCTTCTTCTTTGAAAAGAACGTTGCCCCACACTAGATTTCTCCTGTATCGTAGATGCATTTACGAACATATATAACCTCACGTACACGAACAACAAGATTCAAAGTCAAAGCATTTATTTCTATTATATAGGTACATTTACAAGCACTTTGCACGCTAGCTAGTTGCTCGTTCTAAAATGAAGGCCTCTATGGAGAAGAACGAGCAAGGCCTCGAACCTGACCTGACCTGTAGGCCTTCTTCTTCTTTATCGTGTGAGCAGTAAGGTCTTACGACCCTATACAACCTAGTGTCAGAGTTTCTAAACCGCCTCAAGGGCCTCTGACATGGTTTGTGTGGAACAGTATAATAATAATAATAATACTTTATTGCATAAAAGGTGTTGCAGTAAATACAATAAAAACAGTTGCACTTTACAAATGAACACTGGTATACAACATAAATGGTTCGGGTACTGTCCTCTTAAATAGGCTACATAATAGCCTGTAATAAAGAGGAACAGTGCCGTATCCCTCAAGAATGGAGAAATCAGTTGCGTAGTGTTTAGAATTAAGAATTATGACATTAGTTTTAGTAGTAGTATAAGTCCAGGCCTTTCTAATATTTGTTCCATACGGGAATTAAACCAGCGACAAACCTCACAGAAGCCAATCGCTCCGCCACGTCACCAAACAGCAAAACAGATAAGGAAAAAAAGGTGTTTCATGAAAACATTACGTAAAACGAAACAAAGTTCAAAACTATTCACAAATATTCCGCGTTCCATTCCGTTGTCATAGCTTTCGACGAAAACTTATATAATTTCCCTATCGGCCTTTTGTCACCCTTTTGTTTCGCAACTCACAATCTTCATTGTTTTCAACATTCTTTGTTAAAACTTCATATTCCATACCGACTTTAATTTCAAAGTTTCAAATGATACGGCGACGCCGAATAGTCTGCTAGTTTTTGCACCGAAAGTAGATCAAATCTGTTTGATAAATTACTGTAAAAGTTCGTCAACACGGGATTTTATTTTAAAAATAAATTGTTTATTTACTTATTAAGAAATCTGTCCACTATACCGTGCTAACTTAAAGAAAAAGAAGTTGAAATAAATACAAAAAAAGATTATTAAAAAACAAAATTCATGCGTGTTCTATCACTCTAGAAATAATGATACCTACCTACATTGTGTACCTATAGAGCCTACTGCTGATCCTTGGAATGTTAATTACATAATTTTTAAATTTATATCTGCATAAGAATAATATAATAATCGATCTTCTAAAATATATAAAAGCAAAAGGTCATACGCTCACTCATCACGAAATATCGAAAACCGCTTGACATATAAAAATGAAATTTGGCAGTGAAGTAGTTTATAGTAAGTAGTCGTCCGCTAAGAAAGGATTTTCCAAAATTCATCCCCTAAGGGGATAAAACGGGGGTCCAAAGTTTGTATGGAGAAATCAACTTTGGCAGAAGGTCCTTATACTTTTGAAAGATATTAATCTTCTTTTCCTGTCCAGGCCGTTTTCTTATGGAATGCACTTCCTCAGAATATCAGGGTGGCCACCAGTCAGTTCACATTCAAGATAAAAGCTCGCGAACACTTGCATAAGAAGTTGGCAGACTCGTCCCACAATTAATTTGTTGTACTTCACCACCTATGTATTTTATCTCTCTCCACTTTATATATTTTGTTTGTAATAATTATGTATGATTATTATAATTTATTCTCGGAAATTTTCTGTGTCTGTGCACCTACTATGTTTTGTCTCTGCATCACCCTAAGGTAGACTGGTAGAAAATGCCCAAGGCATTAAGTACGCCTTTGTACAGTATTTTTTACTTGTGCATAAAGTTTTAAATAAATTAATATTGTATGTAAATACCATAACAACAGTGCCATATAATGCCTACGACACGGTACAGTAACGAAGGGGCGCGCAAAAGGTCACAGTTAAAATAAACGAACCCAAAATGATCAAAGCTGACATATTGAAACAAATGCGACTGTTATCAACACAGGTCAAAGGCGTTAGCGATGCACGTGAGAAATAAAAATAATAATACCAGCCTATTACTGTCCCACTGTAGGGCAAAGGCCTAGGGTTGGGCTCTAACAGGGCCAAACGCCTGCCGGGGTTGCGGGACGACTTAACAGGATACCGTGGCCCCGGAACGTAAAGGGCAACAGAAGAACAGGGTGGTTTTTTAGTCAGTAAAAGTCTGACAGTGCCTTCCGCCCCACCAGGGCAGAAAGAGTCATTTGATGATTATTACCACCTTAAAAAAAACAGGCAAAGGCCTCTTATTTATTTAAAACTAGCTGTCCGCCGCGGTTACACCCACGTCTTTGGTTACTGCTCCGCTCCCGTAGGTTGTAGCGGTATGGTATATAGCCTATAGCCTTCCTCGATAAATGGACTACCCAACACTGAAAGAATCATTCAAATCGGACCAGTAGTTCCAGAGATTAGCGCGTTCAAACAAACAAACAAACAAACAAACACTGCAGCTTTATAATATTAGTATAGAAATAGTATAGATTTATGCAAAAAAAAAACTCGCAGTAAACCGACATTTATGCGGACGAAGTCGCGGGCATAAGCTAGTCATAAACGTCATAAACGTCTACAATCAATAAATCCAAGCCACGTCAAGAAGTAGACAACCGCCGGCTGTCCCCATTCCCACGCTGCATCCACGTATATCATTGTATTATTCACAAATACACGGCTATTTGCGATTTCCTTCGCCGCTACAATTAAATATTTACAAGTAGATTTAATGGACTTACCAGCGATGTGGCAGTTCTTCGTTGGTGAATATTTCAATTGATTGGTATAGGTAATTATTTTAAATGCTAGTTGGTTGGTCTAGTTTCTAGAACTCCTTGGTTGTATTTCAAATATGATGTGGGTAAGTCTTTAACTGTAATTTATATGTACTTAATAAACGTTTAGGTTTTTATTAGAGGTTCTTTTTTTCTTATATCGTGGATGCGTTAACAAGTATAATAAACCTTATATAGGTACACAAACAACCAGATCCAAAACAGGGCAGGTCATAAATTATTTTAATAAAAATTATTCAGTGCGAGAATCGAAATCAAGGTAAGAAGCACGAGAGCAGTCACTGATAACTATTTGAAAGGAAATTTGATTTAAGTACATCTAAACTAATATATAGGTACTTACCTATATTTTTTTATGTATAAAGAGAAAAAAAATGTATTTTTGTTTGTAATAGATAAACTCATAAACTACTTAACCGATTTGAACAATTCTTTCACCTATGGAAAGCTACATTATTGGCGAGTAACATAGGCTATATTTTAATTTAAAAAATATTTTTTGTTACTTAAGAAAATTCACGTGGAAACAGTCGCAATATTCTAAACTATAACTTATTTCAAACCATACCACAACTAAGTAAACAGTTAAAAAGCACCAAATACAATAACAAAACATTAAAATGTACAAACGAACATCAATTATTAGCTGAAATTGCAATTAAAGCCCACTTTAGCTGTAATATCGTTTTACAGCCCGTAAATATACTTAATGAACACAGAGAGACATGGTTTCATGGTCAATGGCCATTTACATAATACGGCCATGCTGGACGGTTAAATTGATATATCATTAGTGATAAATTGTCTGGATTTGTAGTTTACTAATGTAGCATAGCATGTACGGTCGAACAAACATACAAGCGATGTATATAGGTATCTATATTATATTGTACTATGAGTTTTTGTTTAGTAATTTATAAGTATAGACTGCCTCGTTGGTCTAGTCGTCGCAGAGCGCGGCTGCTGAGCGTGAGGTTTTGGGTTCGATTCCCAGGTCGGGCAAAGTTTTATTGGGTTTTCCATCAGAAATTCTCAGTAGCGGCCTTGGAGTCCGGATTTGTGCCCGGTTGATAGCAATAGGCTCGCTCCGTATTACATGGGACTTAAACGTAACTGGCGAAATGTGGGTGTACTAATGGGTACACCTCTGCCTAACCTAATCCTTCGGGGATTACAGGCGTGATGTTTGTAAATGAATAAATTTTCCGTCGCGAGAAAGAAATACTTACTCATATACACTTCCATCTCTTTCTAGCACCGAAAACAAAGCCCAGTAATCAAAACACCATAGCAATCACAGTTTCCTCAAAAAAACACCACAACAGAAGTCTTGACAGTGTACATTAATTTGACATTAAAAGAATCCGATGAGCACATTGCAAGGACCACTGGCACAGCGCCAAACCGGAGATGGCGGTTTAAATAAACCTTTTAAATTCATATTTATCCTTTACTATTTATGATACTGGCACTATTGTAGAACGGTTTTTAGTGTAATAAAGGGTAAGCTACGCTTGCCGGGGTTGATGCGTGGATGGGTGGCCATCTTTACGCACCGAGTCTCCTCCGTGCCTCGGAAAACACGTTAAACCGTTGGTTTTGGCTGTCATGCGTTGTTGTATCCGAAAATCTTACGAGTCTTACCAAAGGGTATCGTATTATCCATTTACTGTGTTGTAGAGGTTAGATAGGCAGTCGTTCCATGTAAAATACTGGTATTCACTATTCAGCTGCATGAGGTTAGACTGGAAGCCGACCCCAGCATAGTTGGAAAAGGCTAGGCAGATGATGATTTTATTTTTAACTAGCTGATGCCCGCGACTCCGTCCGCGTGGATGTCGGTTATCGTGACCAAAGGTCGTTTTTTCGCGACAAAAGGTAGCCTATGTCCTTTCCCAAGCTCTAGTGTATCTCTGTACAAAATTTCATCAAAATCGGTTCAGTGGTTTAGGCGTGAAAGCGAGACAGACAGACAGACAGAGTTACTTTCGCATTTATAATATTAGTAAGGATGTATGTTGTGATATCAGCAATAGAAATACACAATTTACGAAATTTTCAACTCACCACTTCTTACGGTTACTGAGATACAGCCTGCTAACAGAGAAACGGACGGGCAGTGAAGGCTTAGTAATAGGGTTCCGCTGGAGTTCTTCGGGTAGGTACAGAACCCTGAAAACTAAAATGGCCCGAAAAAACTAGCCATCGTAGACGAATGAGAATCGTAAAAGTAACGCGGGACCATCGCACATCGCGCGATAAATCGTAGCGTTTCGCCAATATCGGTAGTTAGCGGCATGTGCTGACAGCGGCCGCCGCTCACACCGTAACGAGCGAACAAATGGACGTAGGTATTAGTGAAAAAAATAAACGTTACGTATTTTTACTGTAAAAGGTTTTGAAAAAATGTTTTTTCGTGATTTGTGTAGTTTGGCTGCTGTTTCTAGAATCATCATATAACCCAAACAACGTCGCTGTCAGTTGGGATTGGTCATCTCTTAACTGCCATAGTTTACATCTTTTGTAACCAGGCTTTAGTAAAAACCTAATAGAAAAGAGTGTCCGTAGAGTTTCATGCTTGTTCTTCTCCATAGAGGCCTACCTACGTTTTGGAACGAGCAACTAGCATCACATTTTTGACTAACTGACCGACTCCTTGACAATTTAAGTGCCTGTAAATGGTCAAGTAGAAATAAATGCTTTGACTTTGACTGTACTGATTACCTTATTTTTTTTTTTTTGTTAAGTAATTTTAAATACGAGTAGGTATTTTCGTACCTATCATCATAAAAGAAAAACTCATTTTTCCGTACAATACTCGTCTATCTCTTTCAGCCATTCGCTGCCAAAATATACTCACATAATTGCCATCATAACTCACGCAAAAAAAAAAACTAAACTAATAAGCTCTCCAGATGTCGTTGTTAACGGAACATTTCACACTAATCTAGCACGTCGTATACAAAACAACATTCATAAATTGTCGAGACGTAGTTTGTGGAACGAGTACAAATGCGCATCGTTGTTGTTCATTCGTTTGTGTGGAGTGGACGAATTGATGCTGTGCGCCGCGACGCTTCACGGGACAGGAGTTAGTTTAGGTGTGTTTTAATACTACTTGTACCTAAGTTTTGTTGACAATTTGGATCAAGTTGTTTGTAGAATTTGAACGTTATAACTAGGGCATTAAGGGAGATAGTTAATTATGTAAAACGATTTAAGGTGTTAATTTTTACAACCACAAAAGTAAACGACCGATTTTTAGTTGAAATCTCTGAATTTTAACGCCACATTAGTTTTTACAACTATGAGATCATTTTAGTTTTTAGTAAAATAACTTGGTTATTAAAAATCTTATATCTATTGTTTATGTAGGTACTATAAAAACTAATTTTCAAGCCAAAAATTAGGTAATTTTCTTTCGCTACTAACTTTTAAATGCCTCTTGCTTATATTAAACTGTTATTATTAATATCATGTTTTTATTATTATTTTATACTAGTGTACTCTTTATTTAGATAATTGCTTTGTGTTATTTTTTTTTCTAATTTAGTTACTTTACGCTCATACGGTAATTTGCACCTGCCTTGTTACCTCTTCACCACCGGTAGATAATGTCCTAAGGCAATCAGTCCACCTTTTGTTGCTTAAAAAAAATATATAAATTATTATTTTTTATAAACTATAAAAAACTGATTTTTATGCCTAAAATCTGAGATATTTCGTTCGCTACTAACTTTTTATTACTTCTTGCTAATATTAAACAAATTAAACAATGTCGAACCAGTCGTCTCCCTTCGGTGTAACAGGCAGCCCATATTCACGTCTATCTTTACTGCGCTTGCCCAGTAAAAAGTAACGGTCGGTCGTCGGATGCATCTCTTATCAGACGCCGCCAGTTTACCAATTAGATTATTTTAACGAACATTCGTGAAATTAGTTTTTCGCTGTGAGGTTGGCAGCACCGTTAAACTTCAACGCTTATGACCGACGCTGCAGTTTTGGGTTAGTTTGCGTTCTGTTGGTAGTCTGTTTTTATGTTTCCATGTAAGTTAGAGGATTTTGCGTTTCGTAAAATTTGTACGAATTTTTGGAACCTAGAGTAAAATGGCACGTTTGTAGGTAGGTAACTACTTTATCTATAGTAATATTATATGAAGATTTATAGTTTCTATGAACGTGCTAATCTCCGCAGTTACTGGTCCATTTCTGAGAATTCTTTCTCTAATAGGAAGCTACTTTATTCCTAAACAGTATAAGCTATATTTTAATTATCACATCACGGCTGTTATCCCTAAGGGTTAGGCAGAGGTGGACCCATTAGCACACATACATTTCGCTAGTTATGTTCAAGTCCCATGTCATAGGGGGCGAGCCTATTGCCATTAACCGGGCACAAATCCAGACTCCGAGGCTGCTACTGAGAAATTTCTGATGGAACAACCCAAAGACCTCAAATTAAATTCTCAAGTCTTTCATTTAGCAAAAACAAGAAGACACAAACCCTCTAATTTTTCCACGAAACACAAACAAGAACAAGAATTAAACCTTTTAATAAAGTAAACTATAAAATTCCAACGCAATTGAGCATTTAATATAACTAACTATTCTCTCAAGTCTTTTGTAGCTTTCTAATGAAATGGGGGACCTCCGCCTTGTAAAAATAAACCTCTGCCGGTGGCCACGGAGGGGGTGAGACGTGGGGTAGTGGAAGGAAGGGGGGGGGTGTCCTTGTCGCGAAGGCACACTCTCGATTAATTACAGTCGTAATCCAACTCGTTTGTATCCCTGTTTACACTCAGTTTGGCATTGCTTGAAGTTTGACGTTTTTTGTGTGCCGCGAAAAATTTGTAATGAAATAAGTTGGTAAATGGAGGGAGGCCTTTGCCCAGCAGTGGGATAGTACAGGCTAGTTATAATAATAATTATAAGTTGGTACAGTTTTTATATTTTTCTCAGGTTTTCAATTTTATTGATAAAATTATTGTGTTAACCCAGAATAGTCTATGTTACAATTTTCATCCAAATCTGTTCATCAGTTTACACGCGATTGAGTAACAAACATCTTCACAAAGTTTCACATTTAAATACGACTAGCTGACCCAGCGAACTTTGTGCCGCCATTTTTTTTTATTTTCTTTCATAAAAACTTTCTCCTTACAATATCAAACACAACAAAAAAAGAATTAGTGAAATTGGACCGCCGTTCATGCGTGATGCCGTGACCAAGGAAAAAGGGATTCATTTATATACTTATATATACACTAGCTGCCCACGCGTTGCTGTGACTTAGGTTTGCAAACAAATAATATTAAGACCAATAATCGAGATAAAAACTATCCTATCTTTCAAGTTGGATCAAACTGCACACGGTGTTCAAATTTGATTAAAATCGGTTAAGTGGTTTAGGAGTCCATCTCGGACAAACAACGTGACGCGGTGACGCGTAATTTATATATATTAAGATATATAGAATATAGATTAGTAGGAAGTAGGATGTATTTGCTTAAATATAAAAAAGATGACCTTAAGTTTCCATATCAATAAAGCATATAATTAAATTCAACCACAAGCAAATAACACCAAGCAAGCATGATCTCACAGAAAGTTAGCAAATTGTGGCATTAAATCTCAAAGTCGGACAGGACAACCGCACTCTACAAACACAAGCTATATATCGCATTTAATAAATTGGCGCGACTTTAACGAGCTACCAACGAATGTTCCTCCTGAGAGCAGTACCGGGAACGCTAACGCTGCGAAAAACATCGCTCTCTATGTAAACATACCTTTATATATCACAATTGAAGAAAAAATACAACTTCTTGATTGCCTGGGCGCCTAGTACAATATTGCTTATTTAGGTTATAAATGAAAGCTAGCTGTGCCCCGCTGTTTTGCTTACATTAATTTGAGAAAAAAAACCTATTAAAATATATTCCATTTAATTATCATAAAAAATGGCAATAGGCTCCCCCTATTACATGGGACTTGAACAAAACTGGCGAAATGTGGGTGTACTAATGGGTACACCTCTGCCTAACTCTTCGGGGATTACAGACGTGATGTTATGTACCTACGTACTTTTAAAAAACATTGTAGTGAGCCAACCTTGAAAGACAGACTTGTATATACTGTCGTGGACAATTTTTTTAGAACTTTTAAAAGGGAACAATTCCGTCATACATGATTTTGACGCAATGGAAACTCTCAAAAGGAATTATTTTTCCCGTTTTTGCAACATTTTTCATTGATGCTCCGCTCCTATTGGTTGAAGCACGATGTTATATAGCCTATAGCCTTCCTCGATAAATGGACTATTCAACACAAAAAGAATTTTTCAATTTTTCGAACCAGTAGTTCCTGAGATTAGCGCGTTTAACCAAACAAACAAACTCTCCAGCTTAAAAATATTAATGTAAAGATGTTTTCTTTCGCTAATATTTTCTAAAAAGCAATTATTATTTAATCGTACGCCTACGAAAGTAAGTTTATTACTTACTTACTTTATTTGTGGGGGAAAAGGTAAAAGTCAAATAATGTCGTATTTTTATGTCGGACAGGTAATTTTACTTAGGTTTTGTTTAGTACACTTAGTATTTATTGTCTACTATACTAATATTATAAAGCTGCTTTATTTCGATTTTTGTTTGTTTGTTTGTTAAGCTTTCATGCCTCAACTACTTAATCGATAATCATGAAATTGCATACACGTTGCCAGGGTTACGAGTTACGTAAAAGTACAAAGGGATCCAAAAAAAAATACTGTTCTTTAGTGACAGAAAATGCAAGGGATGCCGCGCGCAAAAGCTTGTAAGATATATTTTATTATCAATTTAAACTAGCTTTTTCCCGCGACTTTGTCTGCATAAATGTCGGTTATCGCGGACACAGACGAGGTCGCGGAATAAAAAATAGCTTATGTCTTTTTTGGGATTCAAACTTGTACAAATTTCATCAAAATCGGTTCAGTAGTTTAGTCATGAAAGTGTAACAGACAGACAGAGTTACATTTACAGCATTTATAATATTAGTAAGGATTAAGGATCTTTAGGAGAATTCACTCAGACATAACAGACAAAACAAAGTCACAGACAAAACCTAGTAAGAAATAAAGTTAGTTTTAGTACTCCATTTAAGTAACATCGCAATTTATTTCGTTGTTACTTAAAATGCTTTCTATTTTGTATTAAGGTCGTAAAAATAACACTAGATAGGCACATTATTTTTTACTAGAATACTTTTATGTTAAGGAGCAATTGTTTTTTTACTACTATCAAGAGCATCATCCAATAAAAACATAGTCTTAATAATAATAACAATCTTGAACTCACGAAGACGCATTTTCATTAATTTCCCGAAGTTTGGAAGTCTCACTAGCCCCACATTAATGCGGCTTCCAGTCAATTTCTCCCGAATATCTGTAGTAATGGCGGCTGTCAAATGTCAGTTCGTGTTATAATATCTTTTCAGAGTGAAACGCCCGGTAATTTGGCCTCCACGCCAAATATAAAATGCTGTCCAAAAAACTGAAAAACATTTTTTCTTTTGTGAATAAAAAAATTTTATTTATGAAAATCACGAGTCATTTTTCTTTTCACATCTAATTAAATAATTCCATTCTATGCCTTAATTAAAAACCGTAAATTCAATAACACTCATATAATTTGCTTAAGGGGCTCGGGATCACCGGGAGCATTCGCGTGTAATGTAACGTTACAGAGTCGAGCATTACATCAGTGAGGGAGGAGAACTGAGCATTACAGCGCGCACTTTGTAATGATACAAAACGACGTTACATCAGTGAAGGAGGAGAACCGAGCATTACAATGCGCACCTTGTAATGATACAATGTGTAATATTTTGATACAACTTGTAACATCAATGCGCTTTCCTAATTCAAATCTATACTAAATGTTACATTACACGCGAATGCTCGTCAGTCAGGGAGGTAGTATTGTAATGTAATGCTCAAAGTCGAATCTATAATGTTACATTACACACAAACGCTCGTCGGTCAGGGAGGTAGTATTGTAATGTAATGCTCAAAGTCGAATCTGTAATGTTACATTACACGCGAATGCTCCCGGTGAGGGAGCACCTCAGCCCAGTGGTCTAAATCGGCTTATATTCCAGAAAAAAAGTATGCATAAACAAAATTCTTTTTAAAATGTCCAGCGAACTCTTAATTGAATACACTTGGAGGCATTCAAAGTATTCAACGTTTTTCTGCAAATAAAAATGGTGAGCAGTGAAATAGCAGTGAATGCCGAGGGTACCGGAGATACCAGCCACTCGGACACCGCACTGCAGATTTTAAGAAAAACGGCAAAGTTTTTGAGACAGAAAAAAGTTTTTAAACCTGAAATCACGCTAAATAAGTAAGTCCTTGTAATAATCTCTCGCAGTACAAAGTTAACTAAATAAACAACATGTTGCCTTTTTGATTTTTTACAACCTTTTATTTATCTATCCCGGTGTTCGGTTGAGCTGAAATTTTAAGCGAAAATAGGCAATTTTGCATGACAATGCAATATATTGATGTCATAGAGCTGGTCTGATGATGGAGCCATAGGAA
Organism: Hoplodrina blanda; assembly: GCA_949316365.1. NCBI lineage: Eukaryota > Metazoa > Arthropoda > Insecta > Lepidoptera > Noctuidae > Hoplodrina > Hoplodrina blanda. The sequence goes on from OX438590.1 coordinate 2,008,383, forward strand.
CTTAATGAAATAGTACAAGTATTTGACCCACTTCCTGGTGTTCGATTAGGCTGGAATTTAGAATATACTAGCGACTCGTCCCGGGTGCAGTACAACTTAAACCTTTCTGTTGAATCACTCTGTCTAATGATGAAAACTACATTAAAATCCTTTGTGTAGTTTAAAAGATCTCCGCGTACAGACGGTGGTACGCGACTTTGTTTTATACTATGTAGAGATATGTCAATTGCATAATAATACAACAAAAAGCTTGTTTTAATAAAAAACAAAAAAATAATGAAACTTGTTTTTAAACAAAGTTCATGTTCATTTATTTTACACTAACATAGTTTTGTTTTAGTTCAGAGAGCAAAATACAGAGTTTCCAACTCAGATCACTACAACCCAGTATAATTAAATCTAACAAACAGGCTAAACACAACCACCGAACGTAGTACACAAAACGAAACCTGGCTAACTTTAGAAAAAGGCAGAAAAAAAACGAGATGGGCTAACCGTGTTTGTTTCAAGAGAATTTTCTAACCGGCAGATTGAATTTAAAAGTTGGTTCGCTGTAGTCACCGTAGTTACCTCAACTAGAGTTCAGCTGCCGGAGAGTTAAGTGATCACTCGAGACTTTTACTTGACTTCATTTTTTTTTCTAGCTTCATTGGAGGTTTGAACCATTGGGCGTTTTTATAAGATTTTGCTGTACGTTTTGATCATTACTGAACATAAAAAAATGTTGACAGTTTTTTATAAAATTTTTTACTAGATTCTGCCCGTAGCTTCGTCTGTGTAAGTAAACGTCAGATTTAAGTCCGAATTATCCCATGGGAACACAAAAACGAGATGAAACTGATCCTATCAAATTCCGTTATTTTTTCTATTCTCAAAAGATACTTAATTTAAGACATTCTTAAATGTACCTCTGTCGCTACAATACACCTTAAAGTGACAGAGATAGCATAAGATTTTAATGCGACTTAAAATTTAGTTGTATTTAAGAATTAGCCGAATGAATAAAAAATATCTATCCATCCATCCATCAATTTTTACAAACTTTCGCATTTTTTATAGTAACAGGATAGATTAAGATTAGCATATGATTTTAATACTGAAATGCTAAAAACCTAAAAAAAATAAAAAAAATCCTATGAAGGTAATTATTGTATATTCCGTCCGTAAAAGCGAAAATTCTATGAAATAATAACGTTGAAATAATTATGTCGAACGCGAAACCAACTAGTTAGAAAAAATACAGTAAACGAACAGCTTTGAATGCAACTAATTGACAATGGAATGACCTTTTTAAATAACCCAAAGAGAAACGAAAGCCAAGGCATACTCTTTGTAAAAAAAGAAAATAATTAAGCCTTGGTAACAAAAATATATCTCTCTTTAGTACTACAATCCTGTTTTATATAATGCAAGCGAAATTTAATTTATTACTGCGAACGTACAAACTGAAAGCTTTTATATTACTATTTAAATAAACATACAAGCTTTTACTATTCAATTTTATATCAACATGAATTTCGTTATAATGCAACGAAAATTCGATTCATTAAAACAATTCCAACGAGCTCAATAGGCTGCGGTTTCAACAAAAGATATTACACGAATCGCTCGGAAAAGCAATAATTTTCATTGAATACACTGCTGCCATATAAATTGACTGGGTTTTGACCGCGACTTCGTTCACGTAAATGTCGGTTTTCAGGGACAAGTCAAAATCAAAGTCGAATAAAAAGTAGCCTATGTCATTCATTGGGGTTCAAACTTACTCTGTACAAAATTTCATCAACATCGGTTCAGTAGTTTAGTTGTGAAAGCGTAACAGACAGAGTTACTTTCGCATTTATAAAATTAAGTATGGATGCGACAGCGAAACCCAGAAGCATTTAATTTCATAAAGAAATTATTTATTAGCGCATTGGCCGCACGCGTTGCATTATTAAGATGACGCAGCTAAAATTCAATCCAGCAAATGAACAAAGGGAAAGAGGACACACAAACAAAATGTATCAACGAAAAAAACTTTAATTAAATGCGCGAAAAAAATAAACTGCAATTAAATTCGATGCGACGCGACGTACACAAAGGCATTTGTGCGAAAAAAAAAAGTCCCAAAAAGCAATAATTAAATTTACACGGATTGCTCTCAAACATTTGCGATGCATTTTTTGGGCGGGCGTTGTAAAGAGAAATTGATTTGGACAAAGTGGGCGCGGGGAGGGGCGGGCGGATATCGAAAGCTCATTTCCGGCGAGCGGGGCGCTTTCGCCCCCGCCCTACACTGGATCCGCTCGCTTTTTACTAATATAGTGTAAATAATACCAGCGGATTCGTTCTGAGTAAATTTGCTTTTGTAAGTCCGTTCTGTTGTTACGTTACTTTGGGTTTTTCCCTAAATTGGTTAATTGATTTAAGGAGATGGGTCCGTTTGGAGTTTAATTTTTATATTTGAGTTGTCTCAGTGTTGACTTGAGTTCTTCTATTATTAATATTAAGTAATTTAAACAAAGATCTTTTTAATAAAGGTAATTTATTTTTTATGCTTGCCTTCCTCCAATTATGGACTTAAAGTTTTTCTAGAGCTTATTTTCCTCACTTAATTTAACATGAAAACATTCTTCGTTCAAATAACTGATAATTTCAAGTTTCCTCAAACAATGGCAAGTTATCATTGAATAAATTGGCTAGTTATTCTTGCAGTACCATACTCGAGAACAGAAGAACTAACTTCACTTCTCATTTTAAGTACACCTTCCGATTCGCTACACACATCTACCTAGTTGCGCTACCCACACTACCTGCACCACCGTGCTGCACTCAGTGCGTTCCATTCAACTCGGCATTGATATCCGCAGCCGGTATTACCTCTTTGTTCCCCGCCACTTTGTAACCGAATGTAGCCGTACATTTTTATTGCCAATGAAATTACGGAAGGAAAGTAGCTCCACGTTTTATATTTTTATGGTTTTATTCCTGTTTATGGGCTGCGAATGTGACGTGGTTACTTTGAGTTACGACGACCTTTGGCGTCTAAAGTTGCTTTAATGTAATAAATCGACTGTTACCTTAAGACCTTGGTTTTTGAATGGCATTATATTTATGAAACCTTGAGACTTTGTTTTATATTTTGAGTCATCCAAACTCAAACGTCCAGAAGTCAATAGCTCAATGGCTAAAAACTTGTTAAGGCTTTTGAAAACAGGTCTTAAAATGGAATCTCAATTAAGCTATATAAAACCATGTCCTTGACAATTGTTTGGTCCTTTCGCGAATTTCTCTTTATGCGCCCAAATGGATAGAAAAGCATTATTACACCAATGCAATCACATACTGCCTCGTTGGTCTAGTGGTCGCAAAACGCGACTCGTGAGTATGAGGTCTTGGGTTCGATTCCCAAGTCAGGTAAAGTGTTATTGAGTTTTCCATCAGCAATTTCTCAGTAGCAGCCTCGGAGTCTAGATTTGTGCCTGGTCGATGGCAGTAGGCTCACCTCCTATTACATGGGACTTTTACATAACTGGCGTAATGTGGGTGTACCAGTGGGTACATCTCTGCCTAACCCTTTGGGGATTACAGCCATAATGTAATGTATGCAATCACATATTTTACTTAATGCTAATCTCACTAAAAATTACATTACAAATTTCCCATATCCCAAAATAACCCTGAAAACGAGCGAACTATTTTTCTTTCTTTCTTTCGAACAACAATGCCAATTTAGACGCAGTTCACACAAATTTTACTAGACCAATAGTGGTTCCATTACCTCAAGAGTATGGTAACAATAGGAAAACACTTCGGGTCTAATTGAAGACGTACGTGGGCGCACTTAGGGTTGACACTGCTGGGTTTTGCATGAAACGGTTACAAATTAAAATATGAAACTAATAGTGTCTATTTATAGCTATATGTAGGTTTTTAAATAAGACGAGAACTTTTCCACAATTTTTTTTTACGAATTAAAGACATGTTTTGTTTCGGTTAATTGTTTGAAGTGGACAGAGACAGAATAACCTTTTAGTTTAGCGATTATTGTGTTTAGTAGTTTATGGTGAAAGGCATTAGTATGTGTATTTTATTTTAAAGGAAATATTTTAGTGTTTAGGTTACTTCGATTTAATTGACGGCGCTTAAAAAAAGCAGCTGATCCATTCGACCATAAATGTATGCATCACCTGTTTGTTTTCGCAAGTACAATGACGCCTTTTCAGGTTTCTGATAATAAAAATAAGATTGTATACCTGTAGTGATTATTAACTTTTACAATATTTATTATTTATTACTAATAATCTCCCTTACAGCTATCATTATGCGATAGAGCGATCTTAAAAAAATAACCTATTTACAATAAAAAATAAACAATATTTAAAATAAAAAATATTAAAATAACAACACATAACCTATACTTTAACCCCATAACATAAAATAAACAATAGCATTTTTGCGAATTCACTCAAATATGATGAATCGCATCTTTTGGCGTACTCCGCGTGAGTTATGTACCATGCATGTTAATCAATGTAGTGCAAATATTTCTCATTCTTCTTTCTCCATATTCCTTTAGTAGAATGTGGCAGCCCTGTGTGCAGTGAGTGCAAGAAGGTAGCACGTCCGTAGAGAATTTGTTCCCGCGTTCGGTAATGCACTGTTTTGTTCGAGACGAGAGCAAAGTAAAAGTAAATGTTTGCTTATTTACAATTGGGTCGCGTTATTTTCTGAAACGAATCTTGCGATGCATTATGTTAAGATGTTAGTAAGATAACACCGTTTCTTCTTGGTTCATGTTAGCTTGATATAGCGATGACATAGGTAACTGTTATCGGGGAGTGCATCGAGGTGCAGTTTTGTACCCACTAGGTAACTGTGCTAGTGATTCTCAATACGAATCACTAATAGGATTTTATTTTGACCGACTTTAAAAAAAGGAGGAGGTTCTCAATTCGGCTGGTATTTTTTTTATTTTTTATTTATGTATGTACACCGATTACTCCGAGGTTTCTAGTCCGATTAGTGTGATTCTTTTTTTGTTCGATGCAGTATACTTGCCATTTGGTCTTATAAAATTTTAAAATTTCATCCAATTTGGTTTAGGGCTTTTTATTTTGTGAGCATTTTTTTTTTGTAGATTATTTTCGATTTCGAACTAGCCATCGCGCCAGAACGGCTAAACTTCGGCTCAGAGATAGCTTAAAGTCTAGCACACAGGGTACTTTTATTCCCGGGAAAATGTACGGTTCCCGCGGGATAATAATAATGTTAATAAACTTTGACGCGGAGAAAGTCAAAGGCGGGGCTCGTACCTGAATATAAAAGAAAATAAATAACTCGCTGCCCACGTCGTTTTTCCCTGGCTGTTGCTATAGAAACTTCGTTGAAACCAGCTCGAAATACCTTTTACTTGGAAATATTTTCCGGCGACGGTCGCCATCTTAGATTGCCACAAATAACTCAAATACACTAATTAATATTTTTTCTTTCTTTCTCAATAACAACTATAGCTAAACTACTTAATTGACTCCTCACCTTCTAAAACTGTTAACCGCCGTGACGTCATATATCATAAGAACAACTTACTGTCAAATGTCTGTCAACTGTCTGTCAACTTTAAGTCGTTTAGGCGATTATCACACGGCACGGTGAAGCGGCGGTGCGCGGTGCCGTATGTTAATCGCCTTGTGGTAAGAGTTCCAACCCACCAGCTACAGACTTCCTTGAAAGAGGACTTTTGGCCGGGGTCGGTTACGCGACATCACGCAGCGAAACACGACAGCAATGTTACTTGTTTAGTTATTTAATCTAAATATATATAACTCAAAGGTGAATGACTGACTGACATAGTGATCTATCAACGCACAGCCCAAACCACTGGACGGATCGGGCTAAAATTTGGCATGCAGGTAGATGTTATGACGTAGGCATCAGGTAAGAAAGGATTTTTTAAAATTTACTCTCTAAGGGGATGAACGGGGGTCCGACATTTACGCGGACGAAGTCGCGGGCAAAAGCTAGTAGTTTAATAAGGTTTTTATTATGTAATAGTTTATTTGTATAACATTACTTTGTGTATTTTTTTCTATGGGCCTCAGTTGCATTATAATAAAATTATTATTATCTCCTTTATTCAGTTATAAATACTTATATATTACATTTTTACATATTAATATCAAAACACAAACATTTAAAAATAGTAAACCACCGCTGACGGAAACAGGGTCCACCGGCGGTCAGGACCTCAGGGAGCAAGAGTCTCCTTAGGTTGTCTAGTGCACATTTCGCCACTTGTGTATAACGCTACGCACGCCCGCCGCCCGCACCTTTCCTGGTCCTAGTTCTCGTACCACCCCCGCGCCTGTACCCCGCAGGAGGACACAATTAGGGGGTTTAGTTATAGAAAATATAAACATTAATTATACAGCCTTATCATTAGTTTTACTATGAAATAATTAGACGATATCTTGGCAACGGAAATGTGATCAGCGAACAAGAAAATGTAATAAAGAAAATGTTTTGTATACAATTGTATTTTTCTATTTGTACCTATCAGGTTTATTAAATAAATTGGGGAACCTGATATTTGTATAACAAAACAAAACAAAAGACGTCTTGGATTTTTTTTTGTTAAAATCGAAATATGTTTATGTGTTACTCTCAATTCAAATACCTTTACAGTAGCAGCCTCAGTCTGGATTTGTGCCCGGTTGATGGCAATAGGCTTGCCTCCTATTACATGGGACCTGGCAAAATGTGGGTGTACTAATGGGTACATCTCTGCGGAACCCTTCGGGAATTACGGACGTGATTATTATAATACTTTGAATTCGAAGCTAGAGTTATCGTAAATAATTTGAAATCAATAGGAAAGTCAAAGCATTTTGATTCAATAAAACCCTGTTTAGGCACAATTGTTACTTGTAGGTAAGATATGATGTATGTTTGCTCATCTATCACGTCTGAGCGGCTGAACGGATTGGGGTGAAAACCACGTTGGTGTAAGTTGGTGGTGGTCTCACAAACCACTTTTTTTTACTTTTACATATTTTTTTATTTTTTGAAAAAACTTTGCCCTACACTTGGAATTTTTCCTGTGTCGTGGGTGCGTTCACAAACATATAAACTCACATACACAAACAGTCAGACCCAGAACAACTATCTGTAGGCCATATTTATTCTGTGCAGGAATCAAACCCGCGAAATGCAGCGCAGCAGCCAATCGCCCAGCCACTGCGCCAACCATACTTTTACTATGACTTACATATTTTTTCCAAAATTCAGGACATTGAAATTCAATACATACAATGTTGAAACCGACAGACAGTAAAACAAATAGGTTCGATATATCATTGGCCTGTACATGATTTATTTGCGTACATTGATTTATATTTACGGCATTGTTTTAATGGAATTCGCGCGGAATTAACGAGATGGGATGCGAAGCTGTGGGACCTATAGAATAGGGTACTAGGGTAGCAGACACAAGCAATCACTTGTCATACTTTTCATGTGCTGTCACAACGCGATTTCCCCATAGATTTTTTATAGCAATAGGTTTTGTGACGTCACTATTGATTTTAAAGCAACTTATAATCTAATTTCACATTTAATTGAAAATAAATCTCGACTGCTTCGTTGGTCTAGTGGTCGCAAAGCGCGACTGCTGAGCATGAGGTCTTGGGTTCGATTCCAAGGTCAGGCAAAGTGTTATTGGGTTTTTCTGGGAATTTCTCAGTAGCAGCCTCGGAGTTTGGATTCGTGCCCGCTTGATGGCAATAAACTCGCTCCCTATTATCTGGGACTTAAACATAACTGTCAAAATGTGGGTGTACTAATAGGTATACCTCTGCCTTACCCTTCGGGGATTACAGGCGTGGTGTTATGTATGTGTGTTGCAATTATATCTCAACGACGATCAATATCAATATCTTGTCTTAAATGTACGTAGAATTTTCGACAAGATAAAGACTAAAATTAGAATGTAAACGTTCCCAAAAGTTACTAGAATTTCCCTCCCAGGTTTTCTCGATGTTTTCCTTCACCGTAACAATATTTAGTTTAAAACCTAGTCCAAACTTGTATAAACAGCTACGTAAGCTCCGTGTAAATCGTAAACTTTTAACTATACAACTTCGAAGTCATCATGTTTTTGCGAAAGTTTACTTTAAGCTCTATTAGCAGAGGCAAGCTAAGCTTATGAACAATAAGTTGGGCTAAGCTACCTGTAAATTGTAAAACTATGCTACATGTAAACTGTAAACTTTACGCTCATCATGTTGTTTAGTTTAGTTTTTAAACCCTTTCGCAAAAACGACGGGGTATTAAGTTGTCGTGTCTGTGTGTGGGTCTTTGGCATCGTATCTCCCAAACGGATGAATCGATTTTGATTTAGTTTTTTTTTGTTTGAAAGGTGAATTTGTCGGGAGTGTTCTTAGCTATGTTTGATGAAAACCGGTTTAAGATGGCCGCCATCGAGGGTTTTTAAAAATTTTAATTTTTGTAATATCGATTCAAGTTTTATCGAATGTATTTAATTATGAGAATGAGTGAAAGTCGATTAACAAAAGGATTTGATTAACATATTATGGTAGATGTGAGTGGCAACGCAGGGAGGGGGGCCCTAGGAAGACCTACACTAACCTTATTGGTGAGGTTCTTCAGAAAGGACGGGTGCGCAGTACTCTTAACCGACGTGCTCGAATGACAAGATGTTTGCAGCAGGCTCGAAGTCTGGATTTGTGCCCGGTTGATGGCAATCAGCTCGCCCCCTATTACATGGGACTTAAACATAACTGGCGAAACGTGGATGTGCAAAGGGTTCACCTCTACCTAACCCTTTGGAGATTACAGGCGTTATGTTATGTTAATAAAGATTTGTATTTTTTCAATTACGACGTTGCCAGTTTCCACACTGAAGTTTTTTCTGATTGGCTTCGTTGTTTCATAAGTGCAAGTCTCATCACGTATTGAGACATCGGTGAAGGAAAACATCATGAGGAAACCTGGACTTATACCATCCTATTACTGTCCCACTCAAACCATGTCGGAGGCCCTTGAGGCGGTATAGAAACTCTGACACTAGGGTGTGTGGGGTCGTAAGACCTTACTGCCCACACGATAAAGAAAGAAGTATTAAAAATAAAAACGTCTCAAACAAAACCATTCCTCCTTATCACCACGCCTTCCCATCTGCTTAGGTAAGCAGTACACTTACGAACATATAATAAAACTGTCGTTCTAAGCTATCTGTATGACAAAGGGGTGATATTTCGGAGCGCGTCGCCGTGGGCCCTGTCGTTTGCATCCGAATGTCAGGCGTTAGTTTAACGTGTCGTTTGGGGCTATGAAGTTGGCGTAAAGACTACATGACTTTGCAACCTGGCTTTTTCACTTACTTGCTTTTGCTCGTGTCTTTGGCTGTGTTGACTTTAGAATCAAGCTTAAGTCCTAAATTGTGTCACGGGTATACAAATGCAAAACATATATTTTAAAAGAGTATTTATGGAGTTTCTTGCCTATTCTTCTCCATACAAGACTACATTTTGGAAGGGGCAAGTAGATTAAATTATTTTTTCTTGTACATGACGATCAAAATTGCCTTTCATCTGATTTAAATAAATGATTTGACTTGACTTAGAATAAAATCCTATGTATTAGGCTAGAACAATTTCTGTATGTATAAATACTGAACAGCTAATTCACCAAAATACACGGAATAAAAGATAGTAATTAAGCAGAACCTAGTAATTTTGAAATTAAAACCAAACGCCAATTAACGTTGAAATTTCAATTTAGTAGGTAATTTCCGAAACGGCTGTACCGATTTTAGACTTTCACTGGCAGATTGCTGATCTTATAAGGAGTAAAGTAACTAACTTTTATTTTAGAAAAAGAAATAGGGTTCCGCGCTTAAAAAAACCGACATCAATGCAAACGAAGCCACGGCTATAAGCTAGTGTAGTTTTTAGCTGACACAACAGACAGGCTGCATTTCTCGCTGTCTTCAAAGTCCCACCCAAAATCTTCATGAATGATGTATGTGAGCGATCAGTTATCTGATCACGGAAGGTGTTACAGCGCCACCTATATTCTGGGAGTCAGAACTATCGTATTTCTTCATACGACGGACATTCAGACGTGTCGATATAAATGTTGATGCACACTGAGGTAACTTTTTACGGAGTAGTCCGATTTTGATAATTATTTTTTAAGAGTATTTTCACCCACTGAAAAACTGGAAGTAAAATGAATGTAGCTACGCCTGTTCATGACTGGCAATAATTACCTAAACTAGGTGTATCAATGGTACTAAAGCCACTGTGACGTCATTACGATACCGAGTGTGTTCGGGTGCTTAAAATTCCACTAGATTGAAACTTTTTCAATGTATTTTAAATTACATGCCTACGGAAGCCCAAACAGACAGTTGCCCCAATTAAAAACAGAATCCAATAACGAATAGTCAATATTCAATACTCAACATCTTTATTGCTTTTCTATATGTAGGTATGCTTAGGTGGTAGCTTATACACTATGTAACAAAAACCCTGTCAGATCAGTGTTGCCGTTGATCAGTTTTTATGTTTTATTTTAATTTAATTACTTCTTCTTTCTTATTTTTTTTTCACTGGGGAAAAATAATAATCTCAAATCCATTAAATGGTTACGTATATGTGTACGCAGTACGATGCCGAATAATACCCTTAAGGATCGGACAGGGTTTTTGTTACATGCTGTATAATTGAGAGATCATTATGGGCCCTTTAGGGCATAGCAATAGGGTAGGAGAGAGGGACAGAAGAAAATAATGGAATGGAATTCCAAAAGGAATAAAAATGCATTGATATAGAACATTTACTGTACCTACCACTACCACCCTAACTAAAATGAAAACACTCAAGCATTATTTCACTTCTTGCTGACGCATATAGACGTATATCTTTGTATGCTCAAAAGACTTTGAATTTTGAAATACGAACATGCACTCAAACAAAGGCGCCTCTACCGAGCAAGCGAGTCGCTACGTTCAGTCTTCGTTGTGTCAGTGTGCTTTGACCCTAACGTTTCACATTGACACATGTCGTCCGTTTATCCCCGGAAAAATATTACACTTGCATTTTTTATTCCCCTATTCGACCTTTCAGACTTGTGTTTGGTTAAAAAGAGCTTACTTGTCTGTGTTTATTTGTGGTGGTTTTTTTTTCTGTGTAATGGTGTCCTTGTGTAAAAATAGGACAGTATTATTTCAATTTGTTGACTGACGGTGCGGTTGACTTAATGGTTGGTTGTGGGTTTGGCCGTTGCGCTGTGAGTCTAGGCGTCGATTCCCGCACGGAATAAAAAAATGAAAAGTAAATGGCATCAAAAAATTCTTCCGCATAGCATTTTTCCAGTTGATGGCGATGCGGAAGAATTTTTTGATGCCATTTAGTTTTAGTTTCTTTTTTTTATTCTCTTTTTTTTTGTTTTTACAATGAATTGTAAAAACAGACTGAAGTCTGTAAATATTGTTCAAATTATTGATTAGAACATAAATAAATACATCTATACTTACCTACTTAATTTATAGTAACTTTTCTATTAGCCAGCCCCAACAAAACCTGCTCCCTTAAACTGAGCAACATCGATAGCAAATTTCATTAAACGCTGAACGAATACCAGTAATTATCAACTCCGGTTTAAATAAAAGCGTATTAACTGGAAGTTAACTGAAAATGTTACTACCAACTAATTTGTATTCAATATTTTAACATAATCTATTTATTTTGTTTGGCGAGAAATGGAAGAGGAGAAGTTACTAATGGATAATAGCTTTTATTGTTTTGTAAATTATGGTCGGAAATAGGTTACATTAGTCGTGGGAATGAAAGCTTCTACGTCGTTAATGGCGAACGAAGAATAATTAGGTGAAAAAGCTAAAGGAACAATGTTTATGTGGGTTTATTTGTTTTATACAAGGTGACTTTATAGCTGGCATGTAAGTTTAAATAATACCAGCCATTATTGTTCCACTGCAGGGCAAAGCCTTCTTCTAATGCAGAGAAGGCACGAGCATTGATCACCACGCTTGCTAAAGGCGGATTGGCGATGTCAGATTTATATTAACTAAAGTGGAGTTGGAGTTTCTTGCTTGTTTTTCTCCATAGAGGCATACCTCAGTTTTGGAACAAGCAACTAGCTTAAACTTTCTGACCGACTCCTTGACAATTCTAAAGTGACTATAAATGGTCTAATTGAAAAAAATTCTTTGACTTTGACTAAAAGTCCAAGTTTCCTCACGATGTTTTTGTCCACGCCGCATAGACGGCCTGCGTGGACATGAAATGTGGTGCGTGCGCGCCATAGCTGTCACACACTCACGCACCAACGTCTTAAAGGAAATTTTTTATTTTATATTTATCTTAAATGTATTATTATAATTAAAGGAATAGTCCAACAAAATAAACCTATTTTTCATTGAAGATAACCTGCGTCCCAACAGTTTTCCTTTACCGATATCGTGCCTGGTAACTAACTCACAACCTCGTGCATGAGAGGCAGGCACCTTAACCACTGGGCCATCACGACACATATTAACAAAATTATAATTCTAAATCGTGTCAAACAGACAAAAACTCAAAAACAAAAGAAAGCGACAATTATTATTTCAACTGTCTCATTTTTTCAACAGACCTTACTTACCAGTTAATTCCGAATTAAATTCCGGTTTATAAATCATCCGAAACCAAGAATAAAGGAAATGGATAACGTAGTATGCAAGGGTCGCAATGAAGATATAAAAAAAATAAATCAAAGCGAAGTCAGGCGTGCAAAAATGTTAAGATATGCTTTAACCCTAACGTGACGATCCTTCCAATGCGCAGGGTTGACAACTAAAACCGGACTTCAGACTTTCATTAAACAAAAAAGAAGTAAAAACGATTTATAGTAATTAATGCGCAGATTAGCAACGACAATAGTGTTATCCCTAAAAACACAAATTGTATAATTGCGATTAGGTTTTAAAAGTCTTTAATCTAGACTAAAACTTTTAAAACCTATTCGCAATCTGATTTCGGAGACTAGGTGAAAAATTTGACAATAATTTAAGTAAATTATAGGTAACTCTGACAGATTGAGACCTTGAATAGAAAGCTAACATTTATAAAAAACTATACTTGAGAGCAATAAAATCGCACACCCCTTGTAATTTGGTTAATAAAATAAATATTTATAAAAAACTGCCTTAACAAAAAAAAAGTCAAGGTGTGCGATTTTATTGCTCTCAAGTGTAGAATACACATACACAATCCATTCGGTAATTCTATTAACTTTTAATCCACGATTGCAATCTATTCAGTCTCAATCTATCAAAAATCCCTCTAAACCTAAATATTTTAATATTGATTGTCGCTGAGCTGACTCATTGTCTAACTTATCCATTTGTGAAAAGCAGTAAAGATACTGATAACAACTAAGGTCTTCAACTAATTTGATATACATGGTAATTTAAACTGTATAGCAATATCCCTTCGTCACATTTTCCAACACACAATTCCAGACAAAATAACTAACTTTAAACTTTGTATACGATTTCGGTACAGAAATGTGCCAATCACTTGCCCATTTAAATCCCAGGACATCGTGACAACCCTACAACGGCCGTAGGGCACAAGTTTCTTTCAAATTCATCCATCTTTTGACAGACCGGGGTGGGTCAGTTAGACGACGGACGTGCCGGCGGGTGGGGGGGTAGGAAATGAGACCCCTCCACCCTCGGGACGTTTTGCATACAGATTGGGTTGGACCGCCAGTCCGCCAGATATGGGGACATACGTGTTTTGGGGGTAACGTAGTGGAGAAAGCGGTGGTTCAATTCGGTTTTGGCAAGTTGCCGTGTTTTTCGTTTTTGTTGGTCACTTGTTTTGTGTTGTTGCAGGTGAATGATTAATTGTGTTATTTATGTATTTTGTAATAGACCTACTATAGGGTAAAATGTTCTCTTCCTATAGACTTGGATCGGGTATTGTTTACCACGTATTAGTTTACCAACTATGTCCCCGATATTTTCCTTTATATATCGAAAAAGAAACAACCTCCGAGCTCCGTCAAAATTTCTCCCATTCTTCGAAGTAATTATAATGATATGAATGTTATGGAACTTACATTGAATTATTGTTGCTGGATTTTTATTTAATTAGTTTCACGTAAATAATTAAATTATTATGAAATTGTGTGTTCGTTGGTTTAATCAAAACTAAGTTCAACTTTCAAGCATAATATTATAATAAATATAAAGCTCTAAGCTTAAAGCCTGAAAAGCAGTGCATTATATTATTTAAATTTAAATTATATGTAACAGCGTTTTTAGACTTCTGTCGCTGACCGTACTATCTTTCAAATCCAATCAAAATCATTTATTTCAAATTATCCATTTACAGGCACTTTAAAATTGCCAAAGAGTTAGTCAGTCAGACATTTGAAGTTAGTTGCTCGTTCCTACTAGTAGGTAACTAGTTACATAACTTTGTCCAACATTGTACCACTGTTTTCACACAGTAGTACATAGTGGTACACACTTTTTTAAAACACTTCCGTGGTCTTCCGAGCACCATTACCGTTTGACCTACCTCGGCTTTGTTATTCTCTAAATGGACCATTTGCCTGTCTACATAATTTAGACAAGAGTTTATACAAGTATATCTCGTTTTTTTTTTACTTTTTTGTAACTAATTTTGTTCTTTTTACTAAAGGCCTTGGTTTTTGCCGCAAGTTCATTAGGCTTTGTGTTTTATCTAAGTTTACAAAGCCTGAACTTCAGTAATATCTAGATTACGGCGCGTACACATAGAACGTCCGATTTACAAGTCCGTTTATATGTTATTAGCGTATGTAGTTGTATGAGCGAGTTCACACAGAATACAGTATTCCGGATCCAGTAAAAAATACCGATCCGACATACAGTAGCGACGAATCAGTTAAAATCGGTCCTGTAAATGCTGTGTGAATATTACCTCCAGTAGCGACGGATCAGTTAAAAAGGATCCTGTAAAATCGGACGTTCTATGTATACGCGCCCTTAGACCCATGTATCAGCTGACAATAATATTACCTACCTATTGTTGTCTCATGACAGGGCAAACCCTTTTAGGAATGATCGCAAACTTATCACAAAAATGCCCCTATAATAATAATACCAGCCTATTACTGTCCCACTGCTGGGCAAAAGGCCTCTTCTAATACAAAGGAGGCACGAGCATTGATCACCACGCTTGCTCAAGGCGGATTGGCAATTTCAGACTTATATTAATTACTAGCTGTCCGCCGCGGTTACACCCGCGTCTTTGGTTACTGATCCGCTCCCGTAGGTCGTAGCGTGATGGTATAGCCTATAGCCTTCCTCGATAACTAATCTATCTAACACTGAAAGAATTTTTCAGATCGGACCAGTAGTTCCAGAGATTAGCGCGTTCAAACAAACAAACAAACAAACAAACTCTGCAGCTTTATAATATTAGTATAGATAAGTCCAGGTTTCTAATTTTTTATTACCGATGTCAGTGATGTCCAAGATAGACTTAGAAAGGACATATGAATTGAAAAAGTCACACTGGCACTTGCCCTGTATCGAACCCGCAATGTCATGCATGAGAACCGGGCGTCTTAACCGCTGGGTCATCACAACGGTAATTTACCACAAATTAACATTGATTGTTGTTAAAAAGAACGTTTTTACACACTTAACTTAATATCACGCCTGTAATAGATTAGGCAGAGGTGTGCCTATCAGCACACCCACATTTTGCCAGCTATGTTTAAGTCCCATGTAATAGGGGGCGAGCCTTTTGCGACTACTAAACCAACAAGGCAGACAGAGGTAATTTATCAAAAATATTTGACATGGATTGTTGTTAAAAAGAACTTTTTTAATCAGTAGAATTGATTTTCAGGTGAGCTATTAGCTCGTTTGCTATCCAATGTAATAAAAAACAAACTCTTGTTATAAAAACCTAAACCAATTAGAATGTTTTCAGCTTATCGTACATTCGTCGCTCGTTCCTGACGCGTCAGGTCCCAGGTGATCGAGGGTTTCCATACCAATTTATTGGTATCCTACTTTTCAAACCAACAAAATCCAATTACACTTTTAACCACAGGGGAATACGTGGTAATCGTATTTTATATTAGCTTAATCAAAGGTAAAGCTTTAATTAGGCATTCGTTTTTTAAAACTTAATTTAAAAGGGGTGTAAAAAGTCACATTACAAATCCGTTAAAAGTCAAAGTCAAAGTCAAAACATTTATTTCAATTAGACCATTTACAGGCACTTTTGAATTGTCAAGGAGTCGGTCAGTTAGTCAGAAAAAGCTAGTTGTTCGGTCCAAAACGGAGGTAGGCCTCTATGGAGAAGAAGAGGCTAAAATTGTTATTACTAGACGAGATGACCTAGACGCGCACCGAGGGGGCTGGAACGAGATGGCGCACCAAAAGAATATTTGGAAGGACTCGCCCAGCTGTGGATCATTATACAGGGTCATTGAAAATTTACCCAAAACCTGAAAAGGGATCATTGTACTCATCATTATGAAGAACTTTTACTATAGGACCAACCTTGAAATCATGAAAAAAAAAATCAGCTGTTTCATACATTACGATCGTGTTGTGTAGCATTTTTGTAGGGAACAGCTGATTTTTTTTTTCATGATTTCAAGGTTGGTCCCATAGTAAAAGTTCTTCATAATGATGAGTACAATGACCCCTTTTCTTTTACCCTGTAGAAATTTTCAATTACCCTGTAGAATAGATAAAAGCCCAAGGCATTAAGTCCGCCTTTGTACAATGTATTTTTTGTACATGTGCATAAAGTTTAAATAAATAAACTTTTATTGCTTAATAAATAAAGTAATAAATTCGTAAAGTTTACATTAAGCCGGTTTCCTTTCAAGAAATAACTAATAAAATCACTCGCTACCCACACAGTACATAAGTCAGTATAAACCTTTTAAAAATCACTTAACTTTAAACGATAAAGTAAGTGACGAACGATTATTCACACGGCGACAACATCGCTAGGAGCGAGCGTGATTGATTGAACATTGATTCGTGACGGTGTGAATGCGGCCCCGGGCGGTCTATTACAGCCGTGTATCACACCGACGCGTAACGTGGAGGGGGGTGTAATTTCCTTTTTATTGTTAGTTATAAATAACACAGAATTTTTGGGAATGATTTTGCTGTTTTTGTGGTGAATGTGTGATATTGTTTTGTTATATTCAATAAATGTTGTTAAACGTTTGTTGGAGGAGTTATTTATTTAAACTTGTCAAATTAAGGAAGGTAACTATAAATAATGTTCGGTAATGTTCTTTGAATGAAATATATTACTATTATTACATAAACGACTTAAAAAAAACAAGTATTTATTAATTATTGACCTGAGATGTCGTAATTTTATTGGATTATTATGTCTTTTATGACAACCTCCAAAACTGCACCTTGTATATTAATATTACACACATCAAAAGTGTCTAGGGATCAAAGATGTATTGGTAATAATACATCTTTGATCCCTAGACACTTTTGATGTGTGTAATATAGCTTGTTTTTGTTTTGTTTAAATCTCTGGAACTACTAGTCAGATTGGAATAAAACCTCTTTGTATAATTATAGCCAGATTCATAAGAAATAGTATCGGCTAGTAACATCACGCTATGACCTACGGAAGCGGAGCAGTAACCAGAGACTTAACATAACGCGGGTGTAAAAAAATCACATCAAAAAATAAGTTTGTAGTGTAATATGAAGCAAAGCAAAGCAAAGCAATTCTTGCCGAACTAATGCTGGTCTGCGCTGTCCTATCCGTCGTATGGTAGAATCTTACAACTGTAACTTTGTTGACATAGATATTTTTGTATGCTCTAAATCTAAATTTAAGTATAATGTATTACAAATTATAAACAATAAAAATAATAATAACAGGAATGTACACTAGACTAATTTAATATATTCACTTAATTTAACGTACTCATATAATTTATGTTTTAATCACTCATTTTGTTTAAAAATTCTTCCTTTCAGTTAGGGAGGACTCTGTTTGTTATAAAGCCAACATGCTTTATTAATTGTTATTTGCATGGCATTTCTTTTCGCTTTTTTTTATATTTATTATACTGTTAACTTTAATTATACTTTAATTTAATTGTACACACGGCTACACATCAAGCTATACAAAACCAGTATAAGCTGACTTCTGATTGTACGAAAAGCATATACAATGCGAGGTCAGCTAAAACTGGTTTTGTATAGCTTGATGTGTAGCCGTGTGTACTGCCATTCTAGCGGCACTTAATATTACCATACTATTAAATATTTTTGCTAATATGTGGATAATGTAGTGGGCTGCAATATTGTTTAATTATTATTAACTATTCTTGTAACATTTTATATTGTAGCTGTTTATTGTCCCATGATGAATAAAATAAATAAATAAAAGAATTTCTATAATTTTTTGTTCATAAATATCTAAATAGAATTTAATATATCGTCTCCTTATACGCACTTGTATAGAAAAGTAATGAATACGATCCCAAAATATAATATACAAATCTAAATAAAATAAAAATACAAATCACGAAACGTGGCGATAAACATAATTTTATTCCAAAATAACATGAACGTAATATTCGTAGCCAACATTTGGGTCTACGTACGTAGCGCGTAGCAACGTAGCGCCGTAGCGCTTCGTAACCGGCGCTACGCTGGGCGCGGGTGGTAACGTAATTATTGAATAATAATTATGGCTCGAGCCCGCTACGCCGATTGCCGTAGCGATAATCGTAGCCCGTAGCGGATATAATAGTAGGACTTTGTGTTTTTACAATTAGCAGTCTACTAATGGTAGGTAATACTAGGTATTGTGTGTAGGAATCCTAATATGACATTCCATTTTTTTGTAAATATTTTATGATTGTGGGTTTGCACAGGGCATGGGTAAGTACTAATGTGACTTTTTCTATTTTATATGTATTTCCTAAGTTAATCTTGGACATCTCTGACATCGTTGAAGGCAAAAGATCGTGAGGAAACCTAGCTGGACTTGCAATAGGCTCGCCCCCTTTTACATGGGATTTAAAACATAGCTGGCAAAATGTGGGTGTACTAATGGGTACACCTCTGCCCAACCCTTCGGGGATTACAGGCTTGATGTTATGTTATTTAAAACCAGGACTTATAAATTAATATAAGTCTGAAATCGCCAATCTGTCTCTCTCTGTCATCTCTGTGAGCAAGCATGGTGATTAATGCTCGTGCCTTCTCTGTATGAGAAGAGACATTTGCCCTGCAATGAGACCATAATAGACTGATATTATTCATTTTATATACATATTAATTAATTTTTTAAATACTTGTATAAAAATAAAAACAAAAAAAAAACGGAAAAATAAAAAATATGTTTCATTTTTTATTTTTCCGTTTTTTTCGTGTGATTTAATTTTTTTTTCTTCAACCAACAAATATTTTTTTCTTTATCTACAAACATAAAAGTATTTTTCCTACCATTCGTCACAACAACAAACACAGAAAACATTGACAGAAAACCAATAAAAAAATATATACACATCAAAAAAGTCTAGGGATCAACATCCCTAACAAATGTTAGGGATGTTGATCCCTAGACTTTTTTGATGTGTGTATATACTGTAAGTAAGTTTTTATCTGTTTTTCTTTAGTAGTAAGTCTTGTAACAAAGAAATATGTACAGACAGAAGCTAGCAATCACGATAACGAGGACATTTGTAACGTTACGACACGACGACGTATATACGACACTAGTACGACGTCTATACGACGGGTATACGACAAGAGTTCGACACTTTAGTAATAGCGGCATTCGGTAATAAAAAAGTTATAATCTTGAGGGTAGTTAACTTCGACAAAAATATAAAGAATTTAAGCTTTGGGTATCGTTGAAGAAATAAATATGAAAGCTTTGTATTAGTATAATTTTTTCGTGTATAAATTATTGCAAAATTGAGATAATACCTTTATCATAAAAATCATCATCATAACATAACGCCTGTAATCCCCGAAGCGTTCGCCAGTTATGTTTTAGTCCTATGTGACAGGGGGTGAGCCTATTGCCATCAATCGGGCACAAATCCAGACTCCGAGGCTGCTACTGAGAAATTACTGGAAAAGCCCAATAACATTTTGCCCGACCTGGGAATAGAACCCAAGACCTCATGCTCAGCAGTCGCGCTTTACGACCACTAGATCATCATCATCAATAAATCATTATCATCATATCTGCCGAACGACCGGCTCTACGCTGGCCGCATCCAGCGACCTCCACCAAGTCATGAGTCCACCTCATAGAGGGCCTACCTACACAGCACCCCCCAAATATGACAGTACTAGAATAGTAGGACTAATTCAATTGAACATTCGTAAACATCCATCAGTATCTAATAAAACTTGCAACTGCTGTTCAATTCAATTGCTTAAATGGCTAAATGATAATCATTTTTATAGCATTAAGGAAAACTTTGAACATAAGTTATGTTATTCACTTTGCATGCATTTATAGAACTGATCACATTAGTCCGTGGAGCAAACTGCTAAATGTATGAAACAAGTAGCTTTACCACGCGTGGCGACACGCGGGGCAGGTTACGTTACGTAAACACAGATTTAAGCATGCAAAGTGACCTCTCGCGTCCGGACCTGGTTCAGGCCATGCTCCGGGGCGAGAGGGAATGGGATGCAGTCACCTCTTTCTGCGAAGCAGTAATGCTAGCGAAGGAGGAGGCGGGCCGCGTGAGGGAGAGAACAACCTCCACCTCACGCCCCAGCCGCCGCGGGAGACGCCCAGGGCGTCGGACGTCGCGAGGCGACATCCGGCCACCGTAGGCGCGAGCTTGCGGACGGCGAGTAATGGGTAGCTCGCTGTCCGATCAAGGACCATGTCCGGGTCGACGGCGCGTTCTGTTCGCGCGCGCCTCAAAGAGCTGTCAGTACAGGGACGGGGCCCCAATAGGGGCCAAACGCCTGCCGGGGTTGCGGGACGTCTTAACAGGATACCGTGGCCCCGGAACGTAAAGGGCAACAGAAGGAACAGGGTGGTTTTTTAGTCAGTACAAGTCTGACAGTCCCTTCCGCAAAGTATTCGTTAATGCTATAAAAATTATTTTCATTAGCATTAGTTTTAAGCAAAACATGTATGATTTCATCTCTAACTCGCTTTGTATACCATGTTTTATATTTACAAATAAATAAATTACAAATACAAACTATATCAGGTACCCGGTCACTTATCAATTTTGTGTACTGTACCTCATCTTAATCCAGTACTAAACATTATATTGTATACCTACTGGTTTTATCTGTAGGCCTGCAGTAAAACGGCGGTGCTTACTCTAATGTTTAATAGTTGGGTGCGAAATTATTTACTGAGGCTTCCGGCTTTTGTGGTTAGGGTGTGTCTCCATTGAGGTACAGATTATGGTCAGGTTGTTTTTGTTTAATTTAAGTATTTAAAGGGGGTAATAGAAGCAAAAGGTGTGCGTTAGTATTCTTTTTACATGCCTTTGTTTCGCACAAGTTAAAATCAAAGCGTTTATTTCAATTAGACCATTTAAATGCACTTTTGAATTGTCAAGGAGTCGGTCGATGAATAGTATCTTTTAATATAATATAACATCTTTTTAAATAACATTAATAGTTGTTCATTAAATGAAAAAATAAAATAATCAGAAAATCACAATTTATTGTTACACTCAATATTAAAAACGGGTGGCATTTAGAAATGAAAATACCCATAGACTATTATAACATCGAGCTACGACCCACGGGATCGAAGCATTAACTAAATACGTAACTGAAAGCGGGTAAACTCGCGGGGTATACCTAGTAGTTTAATATATAGAATGTTCAAACGCAAGTACAGATGTCTAGCACAGGAAACTCCGCAGCATACATCAACGGCTTCAATTACTTCCACGATACCCGGATACACAACACACCAACACATCCCCCCTTCCCCCCAAATGATCCGCCATTTTAACCATAAACAAAACAGTCGCAGGTGCGTCGTCGCGTGAAAAAAAACCGCGTCGTTTGCACACAACCTTCAAGGGGACTGTACCGATAACGCGCTCCATATAAAAGTAATCTAGTCATATTTTAATATACAAATAAATGTAATTCAAGTTGGAATGGCTGACTGCCTCGTTGGCCTAGTGGTCGCAAAGCGCGACTGCTGAGAATGAAGTCAAGGGTTCAATTCCCAGGTCGGGCAAATTGTTAATGGGTTTTCCATCAGGAATTTCTCAGTAGCAGCCTCGGAGTCTGGATTTGTGACCGGTCGATGGCAATAGGCTCGCCCCCTATAACATGGGACGTAAACATAACTGGCAAATTGTAGGTGTACATGACGCATGTCCTGTGATGGTGCTCCACACTGACACTCCGTTTGGATAAAATGTATGCAAAATATGAATACTTTTATATGTAGCGGCCTTTCCGTAAAGTCCCCTTAAACATTTACGGTAGCTGTCTGCCGTAATTACAGCGTTTGTCCGACATTATCATAGTGGAGTACGTCCAATTTCGGCTTGACGACTTTTTTACGAGTTTTCGACTCCTAAGTAATTTACGAGGTCGTAAAGTTGCCGTGCTCGGCATATCGCGTTGATAACAATGTACTAAGATATTTTAGTGAATTGTTCTGCGATGTCTTGTTATGGAAAAGCAGGTGGGGTAATTGGACGTGGTAACCTTGAAAATCCAGTGTTCAGGCGGTATACAAAATACTTTTTTTTAAAGGATGGGAAATCATCAAATGACTTCCTCCGCTCTGGGTGTAGCTGAAGGAAGTGTCAGACTCTTACTGACTAAAATCCATCCGTGTTCCTTCTAGTACCCTTTGCGTTCCAAGGCCGCGGTAACTCTTTCGAACAAAATTCGCAACCCTGGCAGGCACTGGCCATACAATGTTCAATATACCCTGGAAAGAACATATGAATTTAAACAGCCACACTATCCGAACGACTATCGACTATCGACTGCCTCGTTGGTCTAGTGGTCGCCATCGCGACTGCTGAGCATGAGGTCTTGGGTTCAATTCCCAGGTCAGGCAAAGTGTTATTGGGTTTTTCCATCAGGAATTTCTCAGTAGCAGCATCGGAGTCTGGATTTGTGCCCGGTTGATGGCAATAGGCTCGCCCCCTATTACATGGGACTTAAACATAACTGGCGAATTTTTTTTTTTTTTTTTATCCTAACCCACTTTAATTGACGTAATTGAAATATGTACCGGAAGGCGCAGTGTTGAAAGGTCCTCCACGTGGTAGACTGACGACATGGTAAAGGTCGCGGGAATCCGCTGGATGCGGGCAGCGTAAGACCGGTCATTGTGGCTGTCTTTAGGGGAGACCCTATGTCCAGCAGTGGACGTAGATAAGCTGATATAATGATTATGATGAATTGAAATAAATGAATTTGACTTTGAAGCTAAAAAATTAATAAAATTTTTTTTTAAAAAACGAGCTTTAAATTAAAATTCTACAATATTGAGTATTGGACATTGTATTGTCACCAGAACTAAAGGTGTATGCAAAATTTCAGCTCAATCGGATAACAACAAATGGTCGAAAAATGGTTTGCAAATTTTGAATGGACAACTTATCTTACTTACATACGAACAGTGCAAGCTAAATAAAAGCTTGTAAAAACCGCCTTAATTACTTTGTCGTCACGACATTTAAACACAATGACTGCAAAAGGTCTAAACTATATTTAGCCTACTGCCTCACTCCCCCCACCCCAACTGTCTGGGTTTACAGTAACCAGTAAGCTAAATAAAGTAATTTACGACATCGTAAACATTCGGGGCATATCGCCCTGATAACAATGTGTTAAGATATTGTAGTGAATTGCCACGCGATGCCTTTGTTCACGAGGGGCTGAGCAGAACCCGCTGGAATGCATTGTTGGAATTTTGTTTAAAGTTTTTGCTAGATAAAGAAAGTTGCTTTAATGGGTTTTGTTAACATTAATGAATTACCTTCTAATAAGTCAAAATAGCAGCAAAATATGGGCTAACTTTTAATTTGCTGGCCCATTTTTCAGGGAGTGAAAGTACGAGTATTAATGAATTTGAATAATTTTTAGTATGGGACCAACCATTAAAAAAATGCGTTTTTGATGCGTTAAGAAACGTTGATGCGTACAAACAAATAAGTTGAAGTGGCTAAATATTTAACTCACTCTAACACGTATTTTTTTAAATTAAAAATTTAATACTTACATCTAAAAAAAGAACGGTACATTAAACTGACATCCAAGTACGGTTGTGTGGTAGTACGGTGTGTAATAAGATGGTCACCTATCCACGGAACAACCCCGGCACGTATAGCTTAACCAGATGGGTCAACCTGTGCAGCTGTTATTACCTAGCCACGAGCACATCTAGTACCATAACGTAATATAATACACAATACACTAAGTAGGTACAATATGTGCCACACCACACAAACTATTATTTCATAATAAATATTATAATATTATTAAGAATTTTAATCTAAATGTCATCGAAAAATCCCTGAATAGATACACAAAATTATGGATAACTATTTCGTACATCCATACCTGCGCAAGCTCCCATCTACCCGCTTGTCGAGTCTCATCTTTCCCGGCTTTTATTGTAACATGCACTTAATCAAAACATCAATTCACGTAACACTAAACTTTAACAACGCACTTCACTACAACAAAACCACATAGAAACTCCAATTCAATATGAAATAATAGCCTAAAGTCTACCTTCCCCATCAAAGCGGAGCCTCCAATATCCGGCAGGAAGAGGCCGGACTAGCGCCCCGAGTAATTTGCATTTACAGCCTAACTGCATTCATCTAGCCTTATTGGATTGCTCTTTGAAGACTATTAATATATTGTTTGTGATAGTAGCTTAATGGAAGGTTTATTTTGATACTCGCTTTGCCTGTGACGTTCGCTTGAATGTCGGTTATTGTGCTTTTGGGTGTATTAAATAGTACATTCACACCATGGGGGTATTAGGCGATTAACACACGGCACCGCGCATCGCCGCGGTTGGCGGTGAAGCGGATCTCGTGTCGCATTGGTTTCTAAGAAATCCGTTGATGCCTGACGAACGTACACCGCCCGACCGCGCGGTCGAGCGGATAACTCTAGCCTTTTTTTTTCGTCTTTTTTTTGCGCGGTGCAGTGTGTTAATCGCCTTAAAAGTTAGCTAATACTGAAAACGATGGGCCCGCATAACACAAGAGTGGAGTCCAGACACAGTAAGACGGGGTCGCGGCAGACCGAGGAGGAGATGGCGGGACGCCTTGGATGGCTTCCTCAGGAACTGGCAAGAGGAGGCACAACACAGAGGAAAGTGGAAGGAAAGGGGGGAGGCCTTTGCCCAGGAGTGGGACAGTAACAAAAAAAAAATACTAAAAACTATTTGGGACTGCTTCGTTGATCTAGTGGTCGCAAAGCGCGACTGCTGAGCATGGGTCTTGGGTTCGATTCACAGGTCGGGCATTGTTATTGAGTTTTTCCATCAGGAATTTCTCAGTAGCAGCCTTGGACTCTGAATTTGCGCCTGATCGATGCCAATAGACTAGCCTCCTATTACATGAGACTTAACCATAACTGGCGGAATGTGGGTGTACTAATTGATACACCTCTGCCTAACCCTTCTCTGTATAACATGACCTACGACACGAAAAGTGAAGGGTTAACTTACACAGAAAATTACTACCCAGCATAATTTATTCAGTAATAATATATTTACTACACAAAAACCTACAATAATTTTCACAAAGCTTAATGTATTTTTAATACGTCATGCACGTAGATACTTATAAAGTTGGTTGTTTTTCTAGTGTATTTTTGTTTCTCTCCCCCCTACCTCCGCCTGTCACCGCTACCTGCCAAGTATTAGTTTTCATTCTTCGTTTAGACCATTTTTAGGGATCCGTACTTGAAGGGTGCGAATGGGACCTTATATTGTCCGTCCGTCTGTTTGTCAGAGGGCTGTATGTCATGAACCGTAAATTTTTACAGAGTGTGTATTTATATTAACGACAAATAATAAATAAAATATTTAAAAAAGCTTTTTTCCAATAAATAAAACCGCCTTCAAAAACTCCAAAATAAAATAAAAACTTTAGTTTTGGAAGTCGGTGGCAATATCTACATAACAAAAAACAAAACCAAAGCCACCGACTTCCAAAACTAAAGTTTTTTTCACTTTTTAGTGCTTGTGTGTTAATGTTTGAAATCCTTACAAAAAGCCCTTTCAAACAATACCTCACACGATATATTTAATTTTGGAAAGTAGTAGGATTTGTATTGTATTTTAGTATTAGTAATATTGTTATTTTAGTAGGGTTGACGTACCCCCTCCCTCTCTTCCTTCAGTCAGTCATCGACTACACGTATAAACAAAGCAATTAAGCAATTTTACTTGTTACGACAGTTATGCTGTGATCCTATAAGGAGTTCCGTTCCATATCTCCGAAGTTCATCATCAGATCATGACAATATTTCTATGGGACCTATTCGGAAGTATACTCTTTCAAACAAAAAAAATCATCCAAATGTATTCATAATTGGCTGAGAAATCAGGTAACATACATTCAAAAAAAAAAAAAACATACGCGCCGAATTGAGAACCTCCTTCTTTTTGAAGTCGGTTAAAAATAAGGGTTTCGTTCACAAGACACATGTTATTTTTTTAATGTAGTGTTAAATCCGTCCCCCCCCCCATTACATGGGACTTAAAAACGTAACTGGCGAAATGTGGGTGTGCTCATGGGTACACCTCTGCTTAACCCTTCGGGGATCACAGGCGTGATGTTATTGTTATGTTATGTGTAGTGTTTTAAATTTTGTCAGGAATTTCTCAGGACCAGTCTCGGAGTCCGGATTAGGTCCTCCATAAGGAGGTCCTTCATACAAAAAACTTGTTATTTCGGCGATTTTAGCTCCATTTTAATATTGCCTGGTGTTACGGAACACTTTCTACGCGAGTCAGACTCGCGCATTACTGACCTTTTTTGCCCCTCAACGAATAACATAGCAATAAATTTACAATTTTCTTAGAAATACCTTGTAAGATTTTATGAGGGTAGATAGGAAAGGTAGATATAATTAGGTATATAGATATATCTGGTGGTATGCGGGCGTTATCGAGGACACAGCGGCCGAGGCGAAGTTAATGGCAGCAAACATCGGAATAGAGATATTTTTGGGGACATAAATTGGCGATATTCGAGCTTATCTCTGTATTAACGTCCATTGCTTTAATTCTACCTGCAGTTTAGCTGAAAGGAAATAATAATAATAATGGTTTATGGCCTCATTGCGACTGCTGAGTATAAGGTCTTGGATTCGATTTCCAGGTAAGGCAGGACGTCTTAACAGGATACCGTGGCCCCGGAACGTAAAGGGCAACAGAAGGAACAGGGTGGTTTTTTTAGTCATTAAAAGTCTGACAGTCCCTTCCGCCCCACCCAGGGCGGAGGAAAAAAAAGGTAAGGCAAAGTGTTATTAGGTTTTTCCATCAGGAATTTCTCAGTACCAGCCGCGGAGTCTGAGTTTGTGCCCGGTTGATGGCGCTAGGACCTTGGGACATCGACATGGGACTTGAAACTTAACTGGTGAAATGTGGGTGTACTAATGGGCACTCTACCTAACCCTTCGGGGATTACAGGCGTGATGTTATGTACTCGTAACCGGCGTGCTTGTATGACGAGATGTATGAACGTAGATGAGGCGAAAGGAGTATGTAAGGATCGTAGCAGGTGGCGTTCTGTGGTTTCTGCCTACCCCCATGGGAAAAAGGCGTGAGTTTATGTATGTATGTAACAAAGTTTTATCGTAAGGATTTTGAAATTAGGTCACAATACAATAGGATCCTAGTACACTACATTTGCAGCTCGGCTGTACAATGCAAACAGAGTGAGGAAATGACGTTCCCTGAGGGATGCAGGTTAAACTGCTCGCTTCCCGGGCAAACCTGGAACTCGTCATGCTGTTCTCTAGGGAGAATAGAGGTCTGTGGAAAGTAGTTTGCCTATTTTAGTTGGAAATTCCACTGTGGGTAATTTTGAGACTAGGTAAAATAAAAGGTTATGGGAATTCTACAATTCTGCCAACATATGGCTGAAAAACCAAGGGACCCAAGTCTGCAAATATTATAATAATCTATTAATATGACTGCCTCGTTGGTCTAGGGTCCGATTTACAGGTCGGGCAAAGTGTTATTAGGTTTTCATCAGGAATTTCTCAATAGTAACCGCGGAGTCTGGATCTGTGCCCGGTTGGTGAGAATAGGCTCGCCTCCTATATATGAAATATACATACATACATAAACTCACGCCTTTTTCCCATGGGGGTAGGCGTATATGAAATATGGGTGTACTAATATGTACCTAACCGTTCAGGGATTACAGGCATGATGTTGTGCATGTATGCTAGCGAGTTATTATTATGATTATCTGTCAAATAACAGTTTAATATACGGTTAATGCCCTGCATTACCTGACCTTTTTTAGGATTAAATAGAGAGAAAGATAGGTCGGGTACTAGGTCACTGACTTACATCCTAAAATGCGTAGAATAGTAACTCATTAGCAGCTCTATTTCTATGTACACAGCAAAACAGATAGGCATGCAGGGTCGTCAGATATATACACATCAAAAGTGTCTAGGGATCAAGATGTATTTGGTAATAATAATATATTGATCCCTAGACACTTTTGATGTGTGTAGTTGAAGTTTTCTTAGAAACCGATGGATGTTTTCGAATGTAATTTAATTTAAAACGTAGATAATAAATAGTTCTTTATTTAGGATAAGTTTTAGTCAAAACATCCAACGGTTTCTTCTTCTTCTACTTCAAATGTATCTGACGACCCTGTATACCTATCTGTTTTGCTGACTGTACCTAAATCTCATTTTCTACATTTCAACAACTAAATAAAACAACAATAACAACTGCTCATTAAAACAACAAATAATTGTTAGTACATATAATATAATAGTTTGGTACAAAATTAGTGAGCGTTCAAAGCCAAATGGTGTTGGTTCGGAGGCACGCGCGACCAGCCGACTTCGCCCTAACAAAGCTTATTTGTGATTATACCAACGGTACTCGACACTGCATAGTTTTGAAAGTCGAAAGCTAGTCTCTTTCGAGTTTGTTTTAAAATAAGAATATAAAAAACCATCGAGCAGATTCATTACTTTCAAACTTTTAAAGTAGTGTGTTCTTGCCTATTCTTCTCCATTCGAAAATACCTTTTGGCTTAATACCTTTAAGCTGTTAAGGTCCCGGCTGTCATACGTGGATCTTTGACAGTCGTTACGAGTCGTCAGAAGCTTGAAAGTCTGACAACCAGTCTTACCTAGGGGTATCGTATTACCCAGTTACTGGGTTGTGGAGGTCAGATAGGCAGTCACTCCATGTAAAATACTGTTATTCAGCTGCATCTGGTAGTTTGGAAGCCGACCCCAACGTAGTTGGGAATAGGCTAGGCAGATGATGATGATGACATGCAAAAGTGCTTTTTAATGGTCTTATAATTAGGCTCCTTTTATTGTCCCACTGCAGGTCAAAGGCTTCTTGTCATAGAGAGACTGCACGAGCATTGATCACCACGCTTGCTCATACGTTCTCAAAACCTCTTACTTAAAAGTACCTTTTGGATGGGGTAGCCAGATTTAAGAGCTTTTTTTACCCGACTGCGCGACGCAAAGGAGGGTAATGTGTTTATCAGTCTATGTATGTATGTTTGTTTTTTTGTATATGATGTTCAAAAGTGTCTTTTAAAGGTCTTATTGAAATAAATAATTTGACTTTGGACTTTGATTTTATTTCGTCCTATACAGTCACAACATTAATAAAACCAACTTAATTAGAATGGAAATTGGGTTTTCGTAAATGTATGTTATTTTAACTTCAAATAGGTACTATAATTTGATTTTTTTGTGATCCTACGCGTTTTATAACAAAATGAGACTATTTTACCTTAAATACAATTAATATAGGTGACGCAATTTAATGCCTTCAAAGTTCAAAATTACAATTAAGTTTTTTTTTAACATTTTATTTAGGTATATGCAGAATTAACTATTAAAAAAGAAACTGGGCTTAAATCCAGTCTCCGACGTTGCTACTGAGAAATACCAGATGGGAAAGCCCAATAACACTTTGCCGTACCTGGGAATCGAACCCAAGACCTCATGCTTAGCAGTCACGCTTTGTGACCACTAGACCAACGACACTAGACTAGACAATAACACTTAACACTACACTAGACTTATTAATAGATACGAATAAAAAACAAGATCCCAAAAGCAGCTCAAAATAACCCAGATTTAAATTGACCGGGTTTCTAATAAACTCGAGTCGAGTCGAGTATTCCCGAAACCCTTAGTAGAAGCTACCCAGTCGCAAATTGCGCCAAACAGAACGTATTACGTTTACGCTGAGACGCGAAAACGCCGTAACTGTAATATAATACGCTCTTAGTGGCTGAAATATAACTGTATTGTATTATCATGTATGAACACTATTAAGTAGCGAGAGAGAATTATGTGAGAAGCGCTACAGAATTTGGTTGTACAGTTTTATGTGATATGAATGATATTTTATGTTTGTATAAGGTTTGGGAGATATTTTTTGTTTTTAGAATTTCGGTTTTTTGAGTTAAGTGTTTGACTATACACTATGTAACAAAAACCCTGTCAGATCAGTGTTGCCGTTGATCAGTTTTTTTATGGTTTATTTTAATTTAATAACTTCTTCTTTCTCCTTTTTTTTTTCACTGGGGAAAAATAATAATCTCAAATCCATTAAATGGTTACGTATATGTACGCAGTACGATGCCGAATAATACCCTTAAGGATCGGACAGGGTTTTTGTTACAGGCTGTATAAGAACGTCGGGAATAGCTAAAATTATGGCGTTAATTACATAGTCGATTGGATTCATAATGAATGCTTGCGACTTCGTCCACGTAGAAATTAAAAATAGTTTCAGTAGGATTTGAAGTAGATTGGACCAAGAAATCATATTGTCCCATACAAACTTTGCCCCCTAAGGAGTTGAATTTTCGGAAATCCTTTCTTATAGGATGCCTACGTCATACAAAGAACACACCCTCCAACTTTCAGGTCTCTTCGTTTAGCGGTTTAGGCTGTGCGTTGATCCGTCAGTCAGTCATGCAGGACAAAGCATTTTATATGTATAGAAGATCTGGAAAGGTCTGAAATCGCTAATGCGTCTTAAGGAAGCATGGTGATCAATGCACATGCCTTCTCTGTATGGAAAGAGGCCTTTGACTTGCAGCTTTTTTTATTATTTATTACCTGGCCCGGTGAATTTAGTGCCATCTAGATTTTTTTTTTATATAACTCTAAGCTATTACTTAAAGCAATTTTATTAACAGTTGTTTATTGTCTATTTTTCAATGAAAAATTTAAATAGACCAATAACATGTAATCAATGTTGCAATTATGTAGGCATAGGAGCTCGTGGCTAAGTAATAACAGCCGCACGGGTCGATCCGTCAGGTTAAGCTACGCTTGCCAGGGTTGGTCCGTGGATGGGTGACCATCTTTACACACCGAGACTCCTCCGTGCCTCGGAAAGCACGTTAAGCCGTTGGTCCCGGCTGTCATAATAATATGTGAATCTTTGACAGTCGTTACGGATCGTCAGAAGCCCGAAAATCTGACAACCAGTCTTACCTAGGGGTATCGTATTACCCAGTTACTGGGTTGTGGGGGTCAGATAGGCAGTCGCTCCATGTAAAATACTGGTATTCAGCTGCATCCGGTTAGACTGGAAGCCGACCCTAACATAGTTGGGAAAAGGCTAGGCAGATGATGAATGTTGCAATTATGTAATCGTCAGATTAAATATTAGTGAATGTAGACCTGTGTCTTTGTTCATCAAACGTAGTCATAACTATAGTGATGTCCTTATTATTGTAAGTGCCACTTATTTATGTCAGTGTTGCCATACTAAGGATTTGCCATCCGCCGCTATAATTAAGACGAGGGAGGTAAATAATCTCCCTCGTAAAAATAGTAGCATTTGTCATTATTATTTATATGGTATCATTGGATATTTCTTATGGGAAGAAAGAGTGGGATTATTAAGATGGAATAATTATGGGGAAAGATGGTCCAGAGCTGTGGTATACTAGCTTTTGTCCGCGACTTCGTCCGCATAACAACATAACATCACGCCTGTAATCCCCGAAGGGTTAGGCAGAGGTGTACCCGTTAGTACACCCTTTCGCAAGTTATGTTTAAGTCCCGTGTACAACGGGGCGAGCCTAATGTCATCAATCGGGCACAAATCCAGACTCCGAGGCTGCTACTGAGATATTTCTGATGGAAAAACTCAATAACACTTCTCCCGACCTGGGAATCGAACCCAAGACCTCAAGCTCAGCAGTCGCGCTTTGCGACCACTAGACCAACGAGGCAGTCTAATCAATTAAACCAGAATATCAATAATACAGTCTTCAGTTACAAAGTTTGAAGAGTAGGTATACCAGGGAATGTCAGTGCGGTATCGTTTGGTATGATGTAATATGAACTCCGTGGCACCGCGTGCCAAGTTCAATGAGTATATCCTTGACTTGAGGTGGAGACGCTAATAGGTATAGGATATAGAGGTATAGGATATCTATTACACACATCAAAAGTGTCTAGGGATCAATATATTATTATTACCAAATACATCTTGATCCCTAGACACTTTTGATGTGTATATTAGTACCTATAATATTATAAAGCTGCAGTGTTTGTTTGTTTGTTTGTTTGAACGCGCTAATCTCTGGAACTACTGGTCCGATTTGAAAAATTATTTCAGTGTTAGATAGGTTAGTTATCGAGGAAGGCTATAGGCTATATACCATCACGCTACGACCTACGGGAGCGGAGCAGTAACCAAAGACGCGGGTGTAACCGCGGCGGACAGCTAGTATTACCTATTTGCGAACTTTGACCCTTTGGGATCGATGGCGATTTTATACATTTTGATGATGTTCTCAACATACAACGTACCTACAAATTTTTAGCTTGTTGCGAATAACTGTAAGCTGACCTCTATTTTTCGAGCTAATTTGATCGGACTATAAACAAAACAGTTAATTTAAGTCTTATTTCTAATATTGTAGCTCTTGGTACGTATTGTAGTACTTTACATGACTTTTATTCTTGGTACATCATCTTCACGTTTTTATAATAGGATGGAATGAATGTACTTAGTACTTATTGGAAAATATTTTATTAAAGAGTATGTATGGAGTTTCTTTCCCGTTCTTCTCCATACGAAACTACCTTTTGGTATGAGCAACTAGATTAAATATTATTAAATTTTTATTTTCTCTTGTAAATGACGTTCAAAAGTGCCTTTTAATGGTCTAATTGAAATAAATGACTTGATTTCATTCCTTTCATTAATTTAACCTACATTTGTTGCAAATAAATGATTGATTTGATATTTTATCGATAATCAACCGAATAGTTCGACACGCTTTAGTGTATAGCGACCCTTAGAGTAGTTGTAAACCGTTATTTAAAAATAAGTCTTAAACTTTTTGTACTAACATGCCTTTTTGTTTGTTCCAGGAGAGCACACCTAAGAAGTTGCTTGGAAAAATTAAAGGACATGGTACCACTAGGCCCCGAAGCGTCACGACACACAACACTAGGATTATTAACGAAAGCCAAAAGATTTATAAAGGTAAGTACTTATAAAAATGTCGATAATCCACACTAATATGCGGAAATAACTCGGTCTGTTTTTGACGTCATCATGTCAAAATCACTGTACCGATCGTAATGAAATTTGGCGATCAAGTAGTTTGGGATCTTATTAGTCTCAACTGCGTCTTTAAAAACCAACATTGCCGCGGGACTAAAACTAGCTTATAATAGGCATATACAGGAACAAGGAACAAGAATAGGTCACATAGGAACTTCAAACTGTGTTTTTTAAATTGTAGACTTGCTTTTCGTTAACCACTCTAAAAGATTTTCTTAGAAAGAAAGAAAGAAAAACTGTTTATTTAATCGAAAATGACGCACATGACATAAAATGAAAAAAGAAAAATTGTACATAAAAGCAAAGTAGAAACAAGCTTGTATTAAATCTAAAAAATAAAAATCAAATAAATACAAAAAGAAATATGCAAAAAATACAGAAACCAATTTACATGGGAGTACATGCAATGCTATAAACGCCACAAGTTACGTTTTGTACATACTTTGAACTTCTAAATCGGTTAGTAAACACCATTAAATCCAAGACATAACTTCTTCAAAGAAACACTTTCTTTTAGCCCTGAAAACCCGATAAATTTTCAATTTACTGTAAAATTAGATTTTTTATGGCTTAGAAATCAATAATAGTTAGTCAATTGAGTTGTCAAATGACGTCATAATTCGATATTGCCATACAAAATCTATGAAAGAATCGCGTTTTGACAGGTCATAAAAAGTACGTCTGATTGGTGGCGTCATCTAGCTTATAATATTGTTAAACTTAGGTAGTAAAACTAGGTAGGTAAGAAATAAAGAGCATTGCCTAGATATAACAGCAATCTTTTGTTACACCCACATTCATAAAGCAAGACAAAGTTTATTTATTTATTTATTATTAGGCTTTTCAACGATGAGTACACTGTTACTATATAATTTTTACATTGCAAACTTAAGTCTAAGCGCCTCATCACTTACAGAAAAGCACAGCATGCACTTACATTATGCGCAAATAAATTATACAATTAAAATATTTCAAACCAATAATACCCAAAAAAATAAACAAAATATGAGGACAAAAGAAAGTAATTATTGATTGTTGAATTAAATTAACTTAAATTAAATTACGCGATTATTAAGTGCGCGCCGTTTCTACTAAATTACCTTAATTACTCGCCAACTATATCTTCCAAAGTTCCACTACTTTCATCATCTTCAACTAAGATCTTCACAAACTACGGCAAAGTTACATCCGTACTATTTGCATTGCCCAGTCAGATGGTCTGTACCAATACAGTTTCTAATTTCGCCCATCCTTAATATAACTTGACCTAAGTCAGCATTAACTTAAGCTATCCATTCCCAAGTTGGGGGGATAAGTTGAGACGTCTCTAGTTTACACAGCAACACTTCCAGTATACATACTAATTACAAATGCGAAAGTCTGTCTGTTTGTCTGTCTGTCTGTTTGTCTGTCTGTTCGCTTGCACAACTAAACCACTGACTGATTCGATTTTGATGAAATTTAACTTGAGTGTAGCTCCATAAATCGGCGGCTATATGTTTCACGGCTAATCTGCTGAGCCGTTAATGTTATGAAATTTGATATGGATAGTTTGTACCCCAAGAAAGGACAAAACCTACTTTTTATTCCGCAATTTTGTCCAAAATAACCGACTTTTACGCGAACGAAGTCGAGATTTTGAATCTTATCCCTATTTTAATAAGTTTCATTTTATCAACTTAAAATGTGCTACATTGCCAAACACATCCAGACATTAAGTCTGTAGGTCAGAAGAACAATATACGCATACAAACACGATTAAAACAAACTAAAGTAATACTACATTCAAGGTTGCCAATGTTGCCAACCGGAGCAGACAATTGATAAATTATATGACGCAGTAAAAGTTTTGTAATTATTAACTTTTGTTTCTAAGACCTTGGAGCGTTTTATTATAAAATTGAATAGCGTTTTATTATAAAAAAACAGTCCAGATATTCACTTCAAACAACGTTTATTTGCAAATTAATAAACGTGTTTAATATAATTCACGATTGTTGAACATAAAAAGGACGGTACGGTTATTAATCAAACACCTTACAACAATCTTTTGTAAAGAAATTCTTTACCTAACGATTAAAGCGTATTTCAAGGGTTCTCAAAGTGTGCGCCGTGACCCCTTGGGGGCAAAAAGGGACTCTGTAAGGCGCTATCTTTTACCATTCTTCGGAATCTTTTACCATTCTATGGAAGGTCGCTCACCTGCTAAATATAAAAACTTAGCTTAATATAATATCACTAGCTGTACCCCACGGGTTTACCCGCATTTAGTTATGTCATTGATTACTACTCCTCTACAGAGTCGTGCTCCCGGCCGCAGCATATTTTACATAAATCTGGTCATCATTACAAAAGAATTTTTTCAACTCAAGAATTTTGCCTGTTTAAACAAACAAGCAAACAAACATAATTTCCAGCTTTATTGTATTAGTATAGATTGTACCCTATTTCGGCTAGCTAGGGCTTCGAGACTAAATACTAAACCTGTAAATGCGCCGCAAATTAGATTGAGTAAAAGAAGAAAAAATCTTTGGGAAACCTTGGCCTGTTCCGGTGTTGTCCCAAAAAATATTCACGAACAAAAGTATGATCATTATTAAGTACTTCAAAACTCAACGTTGAATAAATATTTGATGTCCAAAAATAAGTACTTTACAGCGAGCATTTTCTTTTAAACTTTTTTCATTAAAGACTTGCTGAAAGGGCGAATTTCAGGATTATTTGGCGCCCTTAAAGCCGAAGGCTGGGTGTCGGTCGCATCGCAGCAACGACATCCGTTTCCTGTTTTGCGTAATAGTTGTGAGAAAACCTTTTGTCGTTGGGAAATGCGGACAGTATATCAAGTGGAGCTGCCAGCGGCATTTGTGAGATGTATCGTTGTATTGTGCCTGTCAAAATAGCTTTTAGCTGTATCTTTTTGAGGTATTATCTTTTTTTTGCGTAGTAGTTTTGGGTTGACAGGTCGTTTATAATATTTCTAAGGATTTTTTAGTACAAATATATGTAAGATTTACTGAAATTCTGTACTCATCTTATACTAATACTAGCGACCCGCCCCGGCTTCGCACGGGTGCAATGCTGATACTATGGCAAATATTTTACTTACATTATACAATTATCAACAAAGTGAAAAGATACCTTTCTATTCAGTTATTTTTTTAACTTAAATAGGTACCTACCTTACATTAAACTACGATTTTTGATTCGTTCAGTGAAAAGGTAGGCTATTCTATTCAGTTATTTTTTTAACTTATCCTACCTTTCATTAAACTATAATTTTTTATAATTAAAAATACAGTACTAATAATTGTATTTTTCCTCGGTACCGCCCGCCGCCGCAGACGCTATGTACCTGCGTTTTAAATCTGTAATATCTTCGAAAATATTTATTTAAATTACATGCTGTAAAGGGCCATAATGATCTATATGAAATGCACAATGTTTTTAAGGTACTTAATTGGATAAGGATTAATGCTGTATTGCCTAAAATTGCTTCTTAAATAAGCCATTATTTCTCGTAAAAAGTTAAGGATAAAAAATGGTTATTGTAGGTGATCCTTAAGAGATAGACATATACCATCGCGGACTTTTTTGTAGACCTTTTTAAGGTGTACAATACTGTAATACATTATTTTGATCCATCTCCAAGGGTTCAGCCAGCGTTTGCAATGTAAGCGCAAAAAAATGTGTTTATTTACGACATCACATTAGAAACCTCTAAAATTATCAGTGTTTCTCTTCTATATTATGCATGTATTATACATATAAACCTTCCTCTTGAATCACTCTATCTAAATTAAAAAAAAACTGCATCAAAATCCGTTGCGTAGTTTCAAAGATCTAAGCATATATAGGGACAGACAGACAGAAAAAGCGACTTTGTTTTATACTATGTAGTGATAGTAAAACTCAAGACATTTTTTTTTGTTTGTTTGTTTAACCGCACTTATCTCTGCAACTTTCAGTCGTAATGCACAAATTCTTTTTGTATATCATAGCCAGATTTATAAAGAATAGTAGAGGCTATATAACATCACGCTACGACCCACGGGTGCGGAGCAGTAACCAAAGAAGTAACTTAATACGGGTTAAAAACCAAGAGTACGAAATCGCAGGTAATCAGTAGTTAATATAAGTCTGAAATTGCCACTTCGCCTTCAGCAAGCGTGGTGATCAATGCTCGTACCTTCTCTGTATAAAAAGAGGCCTTAGCAATGTACAGTCAGCAACAAAAGTCGATTAACATTTATGATTTTTAAATCCTAATTATTAAGTACAATATTAAAAGTAAAACGCAATGAATATAAAATTAAGATATAATAATCCCTTAGCTATTACTTGAAATTCTGGAAGCCAGTACATTTGTGTTTAGTGTCTGTTTAAATGATATAAAAAAGTAACATTGTTAATCGACTTTTGTTGCTGACTGTACTGGGATAATATTAGGCTCGTAGTTTTTTTTAAGTGTAAGATATAAAATATTCCAAATTAAGAAGTAGATGAGGTGAAGGCTTTTTCAAAATTTCTGTGTACAATAAAACTATAAAATCTTATCCATATTTATTTACAGTTTGCGTGATTAAAACCCCATAAAACAAAGGGAAAGTAAACGTTAATATTACGTTGCAATAATAACAAATACAAAAGATTTATATCTGTAAGTAATAGTCTCATTTCCTTTGACGCAATGCGTTTTATGTTCACGTCAGGTTATAATTTGAACAAAATTGTAATCGTACCTTTATTTTATAAGACAGACAGACTTTATTTAGTGCGTATTGTTGATATACAAAGATATATCATGTATCTTGTATACATATATCTTGGACATCACTGACATCGGTAATAGGCTGGTATCATTATTTAAATATATTTTTACTGTGGGGCATATGCTTCTTCTCACATGGAGAAGACACGAGCATTTGATCACCACGCTTTCTCAAGGCCGATTGGCGATTTCAGACTTATTTTGATTTATATAAGTCCAAGTTGTTCCTCACGATGTTTACCTTCACCAATGTCAGTCATGTGAAGTTATGTTCAAAAAAGCCTTGAAGGGTAAAACTTAGTTATTATTCCTAAAATACTAGCACTTTCCCCGCAACTTCATTCGCGTGATTTTTCTTACGGATCTCTAATTTTTTGATAATAAAATATAGCCTATAGCACTCAGTGATAAGGTAGCTTCCAACTTGCGGAAGAATTTTCAAAATCGGTTCAGTAGATCCAGAGATTACCCCCTACAATCTCACAAACTACCTCTTTATAATATTAGTATAGATGGATAAATAAACTTAAAAGAGGCTAATTATCAACTCATAACCAATCCTAAGGACATCGCAGCTTTAGCTCACTGCGTCTGAGGCAGGCTCCATAAACAAAGGGCGCGGCAAAGGGTACGCGCGCTTCCGCCCGGCGCCGTTTCCGACCCGTCACTTCCGTGGACCCCGTGGACCCCGCCGTCCCCCTCCGCCATCCTCTCAGTAGAATCCGGAGGTACTATGCCCTTGTTGGGGCGTGTTTTTTTTTTCAACTACGTATGCTTTCAGTGGTAAGTGTAAGTGCTTTGTCATATAACTTGGCGCGGAGTTCAGAGAAAAAATATTTGACGGGATGAGCTTTTTGTGGGTGTGTGTGTGTGTCAATGAGATGTTGGGGGTGTGTGAATTTATTTGTTACGTGGTACTCGTTATGCGTTTACTACGTGCGTTTTAAATGATGATCATCTGAAGATGTGATTGTTTAGGCAAAGTTGGCAGTCTGGGATTTTTTCATAAAAATGTGAGTTATGTCAGATGTTACGCAAATAAATGATGTAATATTACGTTCATAGTGGCTGAAATAACAAAAATAAATAACAGACGAAAACAGAATCTGAAGAGCGAGGAATAAAATAAAAATTAGTCGTAATTTCTAAGTTCCTAATCTAAACTAAAATAAAGAAGAGAATCATAAATATCGGACTATACTTTTAGGTACGTATACAAGGAAATATGCACAAAAAATAACGCATGTCGACTTGATAATGTCCTCCTTTCTGTTGAATAAAAACTGATTATTAAAAAACTATAAATAGTCTTACCATTAAGTTTCTAAAAAACGTTTAAAATTGCTATATTTTAAACTTAAACATGCCAATTAGATCCAACCCTTTTTCGACTACCTTTTAAATTACCATTTACTTAAAGCCAAAGGTACCAAGTTACGACATGACCTCGTTCACCAGATATTCATTTAAGCCCATGTTCTTCTGTCAGCTCGCGTTTTCCGCAGGTTTTCGGTTGATCAACTAATTTTAAACTCGCGGCGACAACGACCGAATTTTAAAACTTTTATAGAATTTATAAAGTTGAAATTAAGTTGTACTAATTGTCAGTTAATTGAATTTTAAACTTTTGAGTTCACTTTCACATTCAATTTGAGCGAAAGTTACTTTCGTTTTAACATGAATAAAACTCAGTACATCTTTGGTTGAGTTCATTTTCTAGGGTCCAGCGCAAAAAGGTACTTAGAACTCCGTAATTGAGTCACAAATGTATTGTTTCTCAAGTTACTATGCCTATTTGTTTCAACAGTAATTTGAATAAACACTATAAAGCATATCCTATCGCTTTTGGCAATAGTGTAGCATTCTGTTAGAGAAACAGTGTTTATGTTAGGTATCGCATTAGTTCTTCCAGAAATTACACCTTTCAAAAAACAATTTTAAAGCATTTTTTTAAATATTTTAGTATTGATCCCGTAGTAAAAGTTGTTCGCAATTATAAATGACAGAAACTTACTTTGTGATAAACATACAGAGAATTAAATTAATTGCCAAGAAAACCGCCTGTCAGTCACTCAGATTGACTGTCAAGAATTCAAGAACCTATTGTTCTATTTTTGAATCGTGTTTATCTCATATGAACTACATAAATAAGGTTGAATACCTATGGCTAAACCAGCCAGGATCTCTACAGTACTTTCACTTCCCTAAAAAATGCATTGACTTAAGTCAACTTTATTTGTATACCAGACCCAGTGTATCCTAATAAGCCATCTAACTTGACCATTAAAAGCCTATTCAATTGAACTCACAATCCTGCACCTAACACAGAATGTGTCAATGATGACCAATGCCTTACATTGACTACGAATAGGTATCGTATATTGGGATGGCGTTTCGGTGTGTTATATGGCGCGTCCGGGCGTCCGGGTGTCCGAGCGGCCAGCGTCCGGGCGGACGGGCGCCGTGAGCGATGGCCGAACACCGGACACTGTGCGCATTCGTCACCGCGCCATTGTGAGGGCGACACTACTATGGTCTGAATTGGAATATGGTTTAGCTTTAGATTGTCTGGTGTGTTGGATGGAAATAGAAGGTTAGGGTTTTAGTTTGTGGAGGGTTAAATTTATTGTTATTTTAAAATTTAGTGGTCCTAACAAAGTTTGATTATGAATAAAATAATTTGAAGTATTGGAAAAAAAAACACTTTAATAAGAAGAAAAATATGGGATCCTCCTAATTTATTGAAAGCATAATTATGCTTTTTTTGTAGTACCATTCATTTTAATGTATTACCTACAGACCTACTTATCTAAACGTTATATTATATGCTTGATTCTTTTTCTGCCTTTTTTCCTTCTTTTCGTTTGTTAAAGTTAAGTGAGATTATAAAGTATCGACTACTCGACTTTTTAAAACACTAAGAATAAAATTACATGACTTCATTTTTCTTATTGCTAATGTTTGTACGGACAATCTAGGCAAAGGTATTAAAAGAGAAAAAAATCCATAGTTTTTCTTTCTTCTTGCAAAAACAAAACTCACTTACATCTCGCAAAAAGACGTGTTACAACCGACCAATAGTACTTTCAACCCTCTCCCCTCTAACCGGCCGTCCATACCCCAACCCCGCGCGACACTATTCGTTTTACACGTCACATTAAACATGACGCCGCTGCTGACCGTACACAGATATGACGATGTACAGATATAAGTGCGGGACGTGTTTTCGCTGACCGTACGCTGGTATTTTTCTTGTTAATGTTCAGTTTTGTGGCAGATATTTAATTAAATATGTTTTGGTTTTTCTTTTGTTTTTGTTGAGGTTTTGGGTTTCTAGTACTTGCATGTTATTTTGGGTGACACCAGTTTAAACATAATAGGGGGAAATTCTCTTTTAGGAACTTTCACAGTCAAATCAGTCTCAATCTGCCAAAAATGACTCTAATGAGATGAGAATATGATTCGATTTTGAACGTTTTTAATTACTACGAAAAACTAGCGACCCGCCCCGGTTTCGCACGGGTGCCTTTACACCCCTTCCCCTTGAATCACTCGTATCTATTGATGAAAACCGCATTAAAAATTCGTTGCACAGTTAAAAAGGTCTAAGCGTTCAGAGGGCGAGAAGCGACTTTGTTTTATACTATGTAGAGAATAAAGAAAAAAGGTTTTAAGATAAACATCACGCCTTGTAATCCTCGAAGGGTTAGGCAGAGGTGTACCCATTAGTACACCCGCATTTCGCTAGTTATGTTTTTAAGTCCCATGTAATAGGGGGCGAACCTATTGCCATCAACCGGGCACAAATCCAGACTCCGAGGCGGCTACTGAGAAATCCAATAACACTTTGCCAGACCTGGAAATCGAAGCCAAGACCTCATGGTCAGCATTCGCGCTTTCCGAACACACCAACGAGGCAATTCAAAAAAATCCGAGCAATTAAAATTAGGACAATTAATACAGAATAACAATAAGAGGTTACAATTAGTAAGGTTAGTGCCCCATCAGTCACGTGAACATCCCATTATCCTTAGCTTACCCTTGTAACTGGTATGTGGTTAAAAAGGGACCATATGTAGGTACTCAGCATTCGTACTAATAGCCACTTAATTCCAAGTACAGAGAAAATCTAACCGTATTATGTTAACTTATAAAATTACTAGATTTTCAATTTTTATTTTTGTCTTACTAAATCTTAGATATTATATTCAAGATTAGAATGCTTGGAAACATGCTGGGTCTGCTCCATAGGATAGTCTAGTGATCGCAAAGCGCGACTGCTAAGCATGAGGTCTTTGGTTCGATTCCAAGGCCAGGCAAAGTCCTATTGGGTTTTTCCATCAGGAATTTCTCAATAGCAGCCTCGGAGTCTGGATTTGTGCCCGGTTGATGGCAATAGGCTCGCTCCCTATTAAATGGGACTAAAACATAACTGGCGCAATGTGGGTGTACTAATGAGTACACCTCTGCCTAACTCCTTTGTAGATTACAGGCATGATGTTATGTCATTAATATAAGATTAAATCCATTAACATTGCGTTCATAATTACTACCAATCAGAAATCATTAACAGTAAACAACACACATACAATTACAAATCAACAAACTAATCAAGCTTCAAATTCTGTAACTAACACAATTACATAATTGAAATTTCAATTACCATCCGCGTAAGGCTTTAGTCCACACATAACTGTACAATCCCGTTAATGTCATTGCAATCGAGCCCTAACGCAGTTCATCCCTTCGTGGATATGTCGCTTTCAATTAGATACGGTAGTTACAGTACCTAGTGTTGTCACCTGCACGCTTTCCCGGGCTTTCCCGGGATTAAATTATACGTTGGAACCGACGATGCACGGGAATTTTTGTGCTGTTTCATTTTTAATGTGCAGGACTTTTTTAATTACTGTTTTTTTTTTGTTATTGTTGTTATTTTGTTGCATGCAAACGTGGGTCTACAAATGTTTATCTTCACCTCTGTCTAACCCTTCTTGGATTATAGGCGTCATGATATGATGTTATGTTACTTTGTTAATGTTTGTGTTAAAAACTCTTCTAATTAATAACTTGAAACTGTCAATATGAATTCACACAAATTTTCTTTGTATGAAATCATTGAATTATTCAATGATTTCATACCAAGAAAATAAATATAAATTAAGTTAAGTCAAAATTGATATAATTATTATCCCACAAGAACCGTACATTTTTCCGGGATAAAGTAGCCTAGCTATGTGCTGTTTTACATTATCTCTGTGCCAAATTTCATACAGATCAACATCCATCCAAACTTTTACATTTGCAATAGTAGTAAGCACAAAAACTGACGTACTGTTTTAAGCTTTACATTCACAAAAGAAATCTTTTTATACGTTATTTTATTCCCATCCTTTTTCCCGTATTTCACAGCACTATGCGTGAAACTTTGATATATCCAATTTTTCACCTGAAAATTGTATTGTATTCCTTTGTTCGCAATTCTGCGGATTATTCTTAATCACCGACGAGTACGGGCGTGTACGATTGAAAAAGGATTTCTTTATATTTTGGCGAGGGTAATGGACCATGATAAATCCTATCTGTCAATGTTCAGTTAATGCATTAAAACGGATTCTGTGAAGGCTTTATTTCTCTTTGTTACCGAAACAGCTATTCGTAGAAAAGTATTGCAATATTAAATTAAATAAAAACTATGTGGAATTCATTACGCCAGTAAAATTTTATAAACATTTTTTGTCAATAGTTAAAAAGTTTTTGTTTATTTTTGTTCTTTGTTATACATGTTATGCTTATCATACTTTTAGCGGAAAAAAATGCATTGTAACAGTAATATTTAAAGTTACCTATACAAATAAATAAAATTGAAGAGTCTATTTATAATGTCAAACTAACAGTTATTTACTAAATACACACATATCAA
Source organism: Hoplodrina blanda (assembly GCA_949316365.1). Taxonomy (NCBI): domain Eukaryota; kingdom Metazoa; phylum Arthropoda; class Insecta; order Lepidoptera; family Noctuidae; genus Hoplodrina; species Hoplodrina blanda. The sequence continues at coordinate 2,052,922 of OX438590.1, forward strand.
TGTTTGAACGGTATTTAGATCAAAAAGTTTTTGTCTCGTTATCTGTCTCGCGGGTTTTTCCGGCTTATTTCCGAAATGGCTTAACCGACTTCGTACTTCCACTAGCAGATAGCTATTGTTGCAACTTTTGTTTTGGAAAAAGAATGCGTGATCCGCGCAAAAAAAATAACCTTAAAAAAATCGCCATTCACGTGAACGCGCTCATGCTAGATTAAAATAAGACAGTTTAATTTTCCCTTTATCAATCCCGTGAAATCACAGCCCTATTTATGGCGTACGTTGACATATTGGATTTTAGGTGAAAATTGAAGCCATGGGGTTTAGCGTGTAGCCGAGCCCCTCTGCGACTGGGGATTCTGTTCGTAATGATTATTTGGTAGACCTGGGCTCTATTTAGCAAACGTTACAATCTGTAAATTTTGTAAATAAGTGACATATTAGTAAATAGTGACATATTTGTAAATAGTGACATATTTGTAAAGTTGTATGACAAGTGCTGTTTTATAAACCTTATTATTATTACAATTACAAACATGTAAATTGTCACCTGTAAAGAGAAAATATTTATTAAACAGAAACATGTAAAACTGTAGGTACAATTTAACAATTTTGTAAGTTTTTCACCATTGTTTTGTATCTCGTATTCTTTATTGTAGATTTGTAACTTGTAAAATACCTAACTGCTTAACTCTTCGGGGATTAAAGGCGTCATGTTACCATGATTTAAAGACACCTTACCGTCTCATTTTAATCAGCTCAGCATGAGAACAAAAGTCGATATTATTTATTTACCACCTATATTTGAGAGAGCACTAAAATAATTATCAATTTCCCCTTCAACCATTATGGTTAATAAATTCTTGTGAAGCCAACACCAAGATTTACAATTTCCGCGGGGAAGTGTGGGGGCGAGAGGGGCGAAAACGGGGGTGAGTCCGGACGTGGGGAGGCGGGCTTGCTAATCGGAAAACTTACAGATTCGCACCGCCCCCACGGTTCCTAATAGATTATAGTTAGATTACACTATCGCACCACTTATGATTTATATGTGACTTGCGCGGCGAGGAGGTTGGACAAAAATGTTAATCTAAAGGTGAGTACACACCTAAGCATTTTTTCGAGCATTTCGATGTAATGTAACGTTCTTATGAATGGTACAATACAAACAAATCCGTCAAATCTAAATAAACTAATAATAAAGAGGTAGTTTGTGAGTTTGTAGGCGGTAATCTCTGGATCTACTGAACCGATTTTGAAAAATCTTTCGCAAATTGGAAGCTACTTTATCACTGAGTGCTATAGGCTATATTTTGCTACCAAAAAAATTAGGGATCCGTATGAAAAATCACGCGAAGGAAGTCGCGGGAAGACTGCTATGTCTAGTAAAAAAAGCATTTGTATATAATATAACATATAACGTTCCTACGAATGCTCGACGTAATGCTTAAAGCGAGGGCCATACTGACACAAGAATAAATAATGCCTTCTTATACTTACATATATTGTATTCATTTATTTTATGTTGTTTTAATGGGGAGGGGTTTAAATCAATGTCATTGACACGTCATAACAAGATCGAAAAGTTTAGAAACCGCTGCTCTAGTGTACACTTACCTTAAGTTCCCTATTAATATATCGTTTGGTCTGTTCACGGAAAATTGTAAGAAATATATTATGAAGGCCGTGTGAATGGGAGGAAATGTATGGAGGTCTATTTATGGTGAAACAGTATTGATATTACCAATACTAAGTAATTTATTATTTACCTTAAGAAAATATCTTTGAAAAGAAAATATTCTATTCGAATACTTTTTGTAAACTAAGAGGTAATTTTTCTATCGTCAGATAAGTTTTGTATTAGGAATAATAAAATAAAGATAAAGGAAAAATAAAAATAAAAAAATAATAATATGGAGGTTTGATTTATTTTTTACTAGCACACTTCCTGAGACTTCGTTCGAGTGATTTCTCTTACGGATCCCTATTTTTTTAAAATATAATATAGCCTAATGTCACCCGGGGATACTGTAGCTTTCCAACAGTGAAAGAATTTTCAAATCGGTTCAGTAGTTTCGGAGCTTATTTAAGGCAAACAAACAATCAAATCTTTCCGCCTTATAATATTAGTATAGAGACAAAAACTGTCAATCTACCAAAATTCTTCAAAGAAAAGTTATTTAACGATTGATAAATCGGTATAACTAAGTGTCATCTATACTAGTATTATAAAATTGATGATTTGTTTGTTTGAACGCGTTTAACTCAGGAACTTTTGATACGACAACAATCGGATACAGTGAGATAATAATAGGCCGATCTTATTAACCTATTCATAAATAATAATATCCGTATTTAGTTGAAATTTTTCTCGAAAACCCCAAAATATAGGATAACATCCTATTCACAAATTCAGCAAAATATTCAATAACTCACATGAAATTACGTAATCAAGGGGTAAAGAAAATTCTTTCACAAAATTACCATACACATAACCGTAACGCAACTTTTTATGTTACGTTACAGACGCACAATGTCAATTAAACTATCATTAAGCGTACACATTTACTGGTTTGCTACATGTAAATAAGTCATTACCATAATTATCTCGACTAACTGCCCTGTTGACTACCTCATTGGTTTAGTGGTCGCAAAGCACGACTGCTGAGGATGAGGCCTTGGGTTCGGTATTTCCATCTTTCTCAGTAACAACTACGGAGTCTGGATTTGTGCCTGGCTGATGTGCAATAGGCTTGCCCCCTATTACATAGGACTTAAACGTAACTGGCGAAATGTAGGTGTACTAATGAGTACACCTCTGCCTAACCCTTCGGGGATTACAGGCGTGATGTTATGTTAACAGCCCCGTTGGTGATGGTGGTGAATGCAAAACTGCAACTTATGTAGCTCCATCTCTCTCTTTCGCATACAGCCATCCCTTTCCCTGCATCACGAGTAATAATTTAATCTTTTTTGACGTTACATAATGGACATGTCATGGATAACAACGTGTGCGTGCAAATAGTTCTCAAAACTAACATAATTAAGTAATAATTTAAGTCTAACACTAATGTAATATGTACTACTTATATTTATTAGCGTATGTAAATTACAAATGGGTAGTTACAGCGTTTTATTTTAATTAAGGTATGCGATTAACGTACGGGCGATCGTGGCTTGAATGATATTTATAGTAGGTGATTGTCCAGGGTTGGTACGGAGGACAGCGTGTTAAGGGCATAATGCGGCATCTTAATAAGATGCCGCATTATTATTAAATAAAAAACGCTCTTATTACAAACGCATAAGATGATCTTATGCGTTTGTAATAAGAGCGTTTTTACAAGAAAAAGTATAGTCTGATGTGCTAGTGTACATGAATTTTCTATTTTGCAAATGATAGGGATTATAAGGGGACTATATCGATTCAATTTACACTCTATTCAATTTTTTTTTGTCATTAAAAAATTAAACTGAAAAATAAACTGTAAAAAAATTCTAGATAAAATTACCAGTTTAGTCTTTTTCTAGTCAATTCCTTGCCAAATCAAACTTAATTTTAAAATTATACGTAATTCAAAATCTCTTAAAAAAATACCAGCCTTTTACTGTTCCACTGCAGGACAGAGCCTCTTCTCAGACACAGAAGGCGAAAAGAGACAGAAAAGAAAACTACTAATACGACTACTACTAGGTACTATACCACTACTATAATACTAAAGATACTTTTTTCAATTAAACTTTTTACACTGACTTCTTATACCTACCCATTTTTTTTTTCATGGGAAATTCGGGCCATAACTAAACATATCGTTCTAAACCTGTGTGTGTGCCAGCCCTAACATAGCGTGTGTGTCATACTAGTATTCGTTGTCTACTAAATTAATAGCTCGGCTGTGATAAATGTCGCTCTATACTGGTATCATGCAACGGTTCACGACAAAATGGCAGCTTTTTGTGTAAAAATAGTATGTTTGACGTATAGCGGTCTTGCTACGATGCCTGGTAATATGTCACGGATGAGTTTCTACGTCGTTTTTATTGTTTTCTGTGGGTTTAGCTACCATGGTGTCGAGTTTAGCTTTAACAAGGACTGCTGATAAAGCGTTGATAAGAATAGCGTTGATAGTATGCTTAGATGGTTCGGTCATGTTGAGAGGATGAGTGAAAGACGATTAACAAAAGGTATTTATATGGCAGAGGTGAGTGGCAACGCAGGGAGGGGTCGCCCTAGGAAGACCTACACTGACCTTATTGGTGAGGTTCTTCAGAAAGGAGTATGTAAGGATTGTAGCAGGTGGCGTTCTGCGGTTTCTGCCTACCCCCATGGGAAAAAGGCGTGAGTTTATGTATGTGTGTATGTAAGAATAAACAAAGACTTCACTTGGACTTCCTTGTTAGTTTTGTGGTCGCAAAGCGCGACTGCTGGAGCATGAAGTCTTAGGTTCCCAGGTCGAGCAAAGTGTTATTGGGTTTTTCAATCAGGAACTTCTCAGTAGCAGCCTCGGAGTCTGGATTTGTGCCCGGTTGATGGCAATAGACTCGCCCCTTACTACATGGGACTTGAACATAACTGGCGAAATGTTGGTGTACTAATAAGTACACCTCTGCCTAACCCTTCAGGGATTACCAGCGTGATGTTATAGATTTTAATGCGGTTTTCATCAATAGATAGAATGATTCAAGTGGAAGGTTGGTACGTATAGTTAGTATTTGCTGCACCCGAGTGACGCCGGGGCTAATCGCTAGTAAGTTATATTCATGAATAGAATGCCACCATTATTTTTAATTTGATTTGAACAAAAGGTATCTAAATGGCAGATGTGAGTGGCAACGCAGGAAGGGGTCGCCCTAGGAAGACCTACACTGACCTTATTGGTGAGGTTCTTCAGAAAGGTCAGGTGCGCAGTACTCATAACCGGCGTGCTTGTATGACGAGATGTATGAACGTGGATGAGGCGAAAGGAATATGTAAGGATCGTAGTAGGCGGCGTTCTGTAGTCTCTGCCTACCACCATGGGAAAAAAGCGTCAGTTTATGTATGTTATGTGATTTGTATCTTTTAGAAACACCGCATAAAATATTATACATCATGCGAGTCTAATTATCAAAGGGCTCATTCGTTACAGAAGGGTCATTGACCCATTTGTAAATAATTAAATGTATACGGATAATTACGAAAATAAATTATATTAAAACACAGTTGAACGAATAAACGGAATGTTTGTAATTTGGGTCCATTAGCCAAATAGCTAATTGAGATTTAGCCAAACGTTTATTTTTGTGAAATACAATTTTCATTTTACAAATTGTACATAATTTGTTAAGTCGTTTGCTGAAATAGTTTTACATTTCATCAGTTCTTTTAAAGATTAATCTATTAATCTCTTACTGGCCTATTTTCAAAGCTGGATATATATATGGTAAAACTTTTAGTAGATTTGTATTTCTTGAAGGAAATTGTAAGTTTTTGAGTATAATTTTTGTTAATTTTGCTTTTGCCCAAGACTTCATCCACATGACTTTTGTTTACGGATCCCTATTCTTGGCACAGTTGATAATATGATACGTTGTACTTTTCGAAAATTCAGAGACGTATACGATGGACACGTTATAAAGTAAGTCAAAAATATAATCAAAATTTCAAAAAAAATATTGTTTGGCAAGAATAGGATTAAGTAAAGCATAGTCGTTTTTTTTTAAACATAACTGGCGAAATGTGGGTGTACTAAGGGGTACACCTCTGCCTAACCCTATGGGGATTACAGGCGTAATGTTATGTTATGTTATTTAAGTATCCTTGATAACTTTTTAACCTATGTATCTTGCTTATGCGTAGAAAGTTTCATTAAAATCGGTTGATTTATTTCAAAATTGAAGGACTTAAATGTTTGTATGAATTGCCGTACGGCGTATGAACGCTTTGTAGTACCCACTTGTAATAACTATTATGGACAAAGGTGTAGAAAATGCTTGGTCCCAAAAATATTTAATGATATACCAGTAGATTTAGAAAGTAGCTGTACTACAAAAGCGTCTTTTAAAAATAAAATGGGGAAGTTTCTTTTTAGCACCTTTTGTCGAAACCTCATAAATGGAGATGCCTAAATTAAATTAAATTAATAATTTTTTTTTTTTTGTTATTGATGGAAAAGTACCTAAGTACTAGCTAGTAATTACATAACAACAGAACTTTGTATACGGGAGCTACATCTGCCAACAAACTGCTGTACAGTTTGGCAGAAGTAAAATTATATGTAATACTGTAATTTCACCACGAATAAATGCTTTTTCATTTTTCATTTCATTTCATTCTTAATGAAAGACTCCATTTCTACAATTGGTAGTTGACCAATAATTCCAAGACATGACTTCATTAAACAAACACTTTATTTTAAAAAGTACGTCAATTTATTGATGGTGTCAACCGGCCTATTATGATTTCTGTCTATCATTACATGCTTACTTACATCTCCCCCACCACAAGACACCAAATTCGACCAAATCTTACTTCCATTTCAGCATCAATACATCGTCACAATTCACAATAATATGTCACCGCTGACTTTCTTAGGTAAAGAATAAGTTATATATGTCTTCGATTTGTGCCGACGTTGATTGATGGTTCTCATTCATCCAGGAAGGTACGACCACAGTATAGTTTGGTACAGAAGGTCTGGTTTTAATAAAATGCATAAACACATGAATAAACGCAGTCCACGTGCAGCTAGTATACTCGCGACCCGCATTCCTTTGAAACATAGCTGGAAAACCCAGGCCATTAATAATAGGGTGTTTGGTGCATCGTTTGCCAATTTGAATTAGCCCATAGGAAAGGTCATTTGCTATCTCTTCACGCCCAACAATTCATACTTTGTCACACGGGTTTTATATAACAACTCTTTAATTTAATTTTTTTTAAATCCAAAACTCAGCATTTAAAAGAAGTTATTTGTATATAGTCATCTAATGTTTATGTCTACTTTTTGTATGTTTCTATCAAATACAAAATTACTTGCTAGTAAACGTTTACTTTCATTTTAAATAACTCGTAAAGTTTTCGTAATAAAAATACCGGTGCAGGTGTGACAAAGAATGAGTTTTTAGGAGTGAAGAGATAGCAAATGACCTCTCCTATGTGCCAATTTGATTTGGCAAACGATGCACCAAACACCCTGAAAAACATGATATAGTTAGTTTATTATGTTTTAAGAGCGCCGTACATACCTACCCGTCTATGTGTGTGTGTGTTTGTTTTCGCTGTTTGAGTAAAGTTGGCCTTCTGTAAGTACATTATCTTTGTTGTGGCACAGCCTTCGTTCGTATCGTTTGAATCAGTTGTATCTCTAGTATCGACTTGTATCGGATACAGAAGATTTAGTGGATGTCAAAGTTGTGTACCTTTTTTGTGCGTGACTTAGTTTCTGTGGGTGAATGAGAATGTTTACTTGTTAGGGAGGGTGTGGGGGTGTGTTTGTGCCGAACGATTGGGTATTAATATCTTATTTGATATTTATTAGTTTGTCTTAGTATGAAAGTTTTGGTGAAAGAGTTCTTACTGTTGTAGGGTGCCAAGGAGACCCTAATACTCCCCTATTAGCCCCCGTCCGTCAGCCTGTCTATCATCGGGCTGTATCTCACGAACCGTAATAGGTAGATAGTTGAAATTTTCACAGAGTGTGTATTTCTATCGCCGCTTTAACAATAAAATAATAACATAAAGTAAAAAAATTTATAAGGTTCCCCATACATAGTGGTTAATATTATATTTTTTCTACACGCGAAAACTTGTAATTGGCTACCTGTCAACTATGGTCTCTTTTTTACTTAGTATTTAAGCTGTAAGTCTTCCATACTTCATTAAATAAATAAATATTGTACGGTGGTACGGCATCTTTCGTGTGCAAGTCCGAATCGTACTTAGTCGGTTTTCTTTCACTTTGTAAATGACTAGTGGGATTGCTGACCAACGTGGTATTATTTCACAAATCGGTATATTGGTGGCATTGGTTATTTTTTGGACTGCCTCGTTGGTCTAGTGGTTAGTGACCCTGACTGCAAAGCCGGAGGTAGTGGGTTCGATTCCTACCCAGGACAAACTTTGTGTGATAAGCATAATTGTTGGTTCTGTGTCTGGGTGTAATTTATCTATAATATGTATGTATTTATAAATTATATAAGCAGTTGTCTGGTTACCATAACACAAGCTCTGCTTAGCTTGGGATCAGATGGCCGTGTATGAGTTGTCCCAAGATATTTATTGAGTATTATTATTTTATTATTCTGTGATGTAAGTGTATATGTGGCAATTACAACTTTTCTTAAATTACAGTTTTCCTTACTACCCGAAAGTTTGTTTCAAGGCAGTATACTGTACACACGCCACGTCATAAAAAAAAAAACAACTAATTATTAGAAAGAAACGAGCTTTACTTATTCTTATGCATCATAGTAGACTTCAAAATTAAGCTCCAAGTTCTAATTTATCCGGTATCCCAAGACAACAGAAAAACGGGATAAAAAATATCCTATGTATTTAGATAGATTAATATCTATAATTCTGTATGCTTGTAAAATTTCAGTTAATTTAATTCAGCCATTTAAGTATGAAAGAGTAACAAACATACATCTAGACATCCATTCCTTACTACTTTTTCCTTTTGTCCGCTTGGATTTTCTTTACGAAACCCTATTTTTTTTTTTTAATAAAATACTTTGTATAATTATTACTCGCTATTAACGTAGCTTTCCATAATATATATAAAACACTTTTTAAAATCGGTTTAGAAGTTTTTAAGCGTAAAACGTTTCTTAAATAATGTTTAGTGATAATTTGTATTTATCACTAAACATTATTTTAGAAACGTTTTTTGAATGGACGGTTGGAGTTAATATCCCGTACAAAATTAAAAACAATTTACCATTTCAAATCTCACTTCTAATAAACTCTCAGATATCTACTCACCCCTCGCAGTACCCATCTCTTTCACCCCATTATATCCGTGCTAAAAAACTGTAAACTTTATTCCCCTTATTTTTTCCGACAACTCAATTTGGCTGCGTAAAATGAGACTGTCAGTGTCAATTTGAAGCAACCGTGCTGACATCACGGGTAATATTCTAAAGTATCCTCCTACAGTGTACCTAGGTAGTGGGAAACTACGATAACTTGACGCGCCCTTCCACAATTCAAAACGTTTGAAAGTATTTACAAGACTTACAACGCATGTGTGCGTACTGAGACGGCTCGAAACAAATCAGCGTGTCATTGTTGCTTGACTAGCGGCATCATTAATTACTCATTATTATTGAAATAGTAATATGGAGGGGAGCGTCAAGTTATCGTAGTTTATCTCTACCCTAATTTAGCAACCTCTGTGTTTAAGGTACACTTTCGAAATCAAGAAATTTTTAAGGTACACTAAAACTAAAGTTTTTTTTAATATTTATTTCTTACTAGCTGACCCGCCGCGACTTCGTTCGCGTGGTATTCTACCCCTATCCCTACCCTACCCCAACCCTACCCGTACCCCATATTTTTTCACCGTTTAAACCTTCCCTGGACTACGACAAACATTTCAAAACCATAATCAGCTAAATCGGCCCAGCCGTTCTCGAGTTTTAGCGAGGCTAACAAACAGCAATTGATTTTTATATGTATATATAGTAGATTTAAATTAATATACATAACATGAAAAGATATTTAATGTGAAATGTAAGCCGGTTTCACTGAGCATAGTCAATTAAAATTTGAAGTAATCTTTGATCTGCTCGTCTCTATTCGTCGATAGTCCTGAGGAATTCTCTTGTTTTTTTCTTACTGCTTCGTTGATTTATTAGTCGCAAAGCGCAACTGCTGTGCGTGGGGTCCTGCATTCAATTCCCAAGTCGGGCAAAAGTGTTATTGAGTTTTTCCATTAAGGATTTCTCAGTAGCAGCCTCGGATTTGTGCCCGGTTTATGGCGATAGGCTCGCCCCCTGTTACATGGGACTTAAACATAACTGACGAAATGTGGGTGTACTAATGGGTACACCTCTGCCTAACCCTTCGTAGTTTACAGGCGTGATGTTATGTAGGAGAAAAAGATAAGATCGCATACAGAAAGAAGCAATTTCTTTTTGGTCTTGTAAAATGGGCTCTTATGATTTAGGCCTTTATTACTTTAGCTATCATACGTAATGTACCTTAAAAATATTCAGGTACGGTCAACAAAAAAGATAACTACCCAGGGTCATCCGATTAAGTTGGAGTTTTCTTGGAAATCGATGGATGTTATCGATTGAAACAAAATTTGTTTAATGAAGTGTTTATCATCTCGAGGAGCTCATGGTTAAGCAATAATAATAATAAAAAATCATTTTACGAGTATTATCAGGCAACTATGGTCCATAGAAAAATACACAATATAATCTTATAAAAATAAACTAATACATATTATAAAAGTCTTATTAAATAAACTAAACACGTAGCGTCGGCGTCGTGTGTTTGCAATATCCAGTTGGACTGGAAGCCGACCCCAACAGAGTTAGGTAAAGGCTAAGCAGGTTGATTTTGCACTGTTTATTATCTACCTTTTAAATTAAATTACATTTGAAAACATCCATTAGTTTATAAGAAAATTAAAAATTTTAAAACCCCCGACCATTTTGGACTAATTTTCATCAAACATAGCTAAGAACACTCCCGACTAATTCACCTTTCAAATAAATATTTTTTTTAATAGTTTAAAAAACTAAAAAACGCACTAATTTTTTCCGTATCCCGTTCAGCAAACCCTTTCATTTAAACCCATATCATGGGGGTGCATTTCAAATAGCCAATCCGCCATCTTGGATGTCCGCCATGTTGGATTTAAGTCACGTAACTATTTTTTCGTATTCGTGACAGCAAACCCTTTCATTTGATACCCATATCATGGGGGTGGAGTTCAAACAGCTAGTCCGCCATCTTGGGGAGGCCGCCATATTGGATTTGTAATGACGTTCCTTAGCTAGTCATGTATTGTCATCAGAACTCAGAGCGTGTGCAAAATTTCATCCTAATCGAAGACCGGGAAGTGGGTCAAATTAAGATTCCAAGATTTTCTTACATACATACTTACAAGTGAAGCTAATACTATAAGCGTGTTAATTAAAAACAAATCAAAATCGGTTCATCTATTCGGGAGCTACGATGCCACAGACAGATACACAGATACGTCAAACTTATAACACCCATCGTTTTTGCGTCTGGGATTAAAAACTTCAACCATGTCTGATGACCTAATCTCTTTTGATGACTGTACATTGTATGTTTATCATCGTGAGTTTGATAAGATACCTGCGTGAGGTTATTTCGTTTCAGACATTGTTATATCGCTTTGGAAGTATTTTAGGTTTAGTTACGAGTCTTTTTAGATGCGAAAATGAGATGAGGTTTTTTATACAAGTCGTGAAGGTTTAGATGGAACCTATTTTTGTGTTTTATGTTTTAATTTTTGTGGTTGTACGAAAGTATTCTTTGTCGTAATTCTTTAGGCTCAGTAGACTGTTTCTTTTGTCTATTTTTTTTGTTACATTCAATGTTCATTCATTCATTATTCATTACAAAAAGTTTTTTTGTAGTTTCTGCCCGAGACTTTACGTAGAAGTCAAGTATACCATACAACATAATTGATAATTTTTAATTTGATGTAATGAATAATTTTTAATATAATGTAATTAATAATTTTTAATTTAATATAATTAATAATTTAGCAATTAATAACAATTAATGATTTTGTCACAATTATTGTATGCCTAACATGGTGGAGCAGTGCAAGAGCATAACAACCTTCAGAACAACTTTTTAAACCGCTGTCTCACAATAAAGATCTTTGACTTTGACTTTAACATATTCTTTTATGGCACTTGGCAATATTATGTATTGGTCGCAAAGCACGACTGCTAAGCAGTCTTGGGTTCAATTCCCAGGCCGGGCAAAGTGCTATTGGGTTTTTCCATCAGGAATTTCTCAGTAGTAATCTCGGAGTCTAGATTTGTGCCCGGTTGATGGCAATAGGCTCGCCCTCTATTACATGGAACTTGAACATAACTGGCGAAATGTGGGTGTACTAATGGGTACACCTCTGCCTAACCCTTCGGAGATTACAGGCGTGATGTTATGTTATGTCAGTAAAAAATAAAAATTGAAATCTGTTTATAATATCAAAAAAAAACAGAAGAGTGTTTACACGGAATAAACAACATTTTTTTTAAATTTTTGACTCTTTTTCTGACCCCATGATAACCGACATCCACGAGCACAAAATCGCGCGCTTAAGCTAGTCTTCCATATCTTTATTCCCTGTCATGAAACCCCATGACCTCATCAACCCCCCTACTTGGTGGGTATAGGAAAAACGTAACAAATCGCCGAACACGCCATTCACCATTAATAAGTGCTGAAGCTCGCCGCCTCCTAATCCTGGGGCAGGCGTATTAATCACCAACATAATTAAGGCCACAGGACAGGATTGGTTCAGAATTATCATTTGGAACAATACGTAATGCTTAGTTTGGAGAGGAGCATTGTTCTTCGTAATGTGATACATTATATTACATACTCTTAATAAATAGGTACTTTTTTGCGCAATAAGCAAGCCCTAGCCAAAGCTCACTTTCAATTTCTCTCTTTCGTATCAAATACTAGCTAAAATCGCTTGAATTTTCTTATGAAACTCATTTTTTTTGGCAGTTAAATATAACCCTTAGGATTCAGGGAAAATGTAGCTTCCTATTAGTGAAAGAATTTTCTGCATTAGACCAGAAGTTCAAGAGATTAGCGCTTTCAAACAAACTTCAGCTTTATAATAATTTTATATACATAACATCACGCCTGTAATCCCCGAAGGGTTAGGCAGAGATGTACTCAATAGTACACCCACATTTCGCCAGTTATGTTTAAGACCCATATAATAGGGGGCGAGCCTATTGCCATCAACCGGGCACAAATCCAGACTCCGAGGTTGCTACTGAGAAATTCCTGATAGCAAAATCCAATAACACTTTGCCCGACCTGGGAATCGAACCCAAGACCTCATGCTCAGCAGTCGCGCTTTGCGACCACTAGACCAACGAGGCAGTCATAATAATTTTAATTATAGATAATTTGTGTTTTCCGCACGTGAGGTTGATAGCAGTTGATCTTCTGATAATTATGTTTATTCTGTGGCACCACCTACTCGACCGATCCCTGCTAGGTACAGTTACAATGAGGTTGGGATCTTTGCACGCACATCAATATCTGCTGGCTCCGGCTAATTAGGTAAGGATGGTGCTGCAAAGTATGGAGTTGCAACTAATCTATACTAATATTATAAAGAGGTAAAGTTTGATTTGGCAATAGGCTCGCCCCCTACTGGCGAAATGTACCTCTGCTATTTTATGTTATGTGTTATATCTGTGTTAAAAACAAACATAAAAAATATATAAAAGCATTATTCTTTCCGTTCATTGCTTACGTAATGAAAATGTTCTAAAATAATTTGATTCGATTGCTCGGCCCAATGAGCCGAACAAATTGTGAAGTCTTTCAAATATTAAAATGAATAACATTTTGTTCATAGTTTTTGTTGGAAGAAAGTAGAAACTTTGTTGTTTGATTTTTAAATAATATTCTCCAGACCGATTTTGGCCACGGCAGCAAAAAAAGAAGTAAAAGGTTAAGCAGTAGTAGTGACAAAGACAGAAAAGGGTATGCTTAGATGGTTCGGTCATGTTGAGAGGATGAGTGAAACACGATTAACAAAAGGTATTTATATGGCAGAGGTGAGTGGCAACGCAGGGAGGGGTCGCCCTAGGAAGACCTACACCTACCTTATTGGTGAGGTTCTTCAGAAAGGTCAGGTGCGCAGTACTAGTAACCGGCGTGCTTGTATGACGAGATGTATGAACGTGGATGAGGCGAAAGGAGTATGTAAGGATCGTAGCAGGTGGCGTTCTGTGGTTTCGGCCTACCCGCCTTGGGAAAAAGGCGTGAGTTTATGTATGTATGTGTTTTTTTTTTGTCTTCATAACTTAGTGCTTAAATATAACAATAGACGCAATCTAGGCACTATTTGTTACAAGTACTTTGTTATAAAAAAACATAGTCAACAACACTGAAACTCGCTGTACACAATTTATATTTCTTGCTAAAGAATAAGTAAACATTGCCGGTCGCAACCTATTGAAAGAACTCGCAACAAAAAACAGTTCATTATAAAAACTTTTTAAAACATTTTTTTATGAAAAGAATATTCAAAAGGACACTCGGAAACCATAAATCTTCAGTTACAGTCATAAAAACGGACACAAAATGATGTATTACAAGAAGTTTGTTTACAAAATATCAACTTGAACTCGTAATAACAATGGCAAATATTTCCATATCAACTTTTGGTATTGGCTAACTTTGTTTAAAACATGGTCTTGAAAGTACTCAATCAAATTCAAAAATATAATATTTATGTAAACATAACGTCACGCCTGTAATCCCCGAAGGGTTAGGCAGAGGTGTAGGTACCCATTAATACACCCACATTTCGCCGGTTATGTTTATAGGTAATCATTAAATGACTTATTCTTCTTCTTCCTAAGCAGAAAGGAGTCAGACTCTTACTGACTATACCCATCCGCATGGGCGTAGCCACGATAGGGCAGAATGGGGTCCTTGCCCCACCCTGGCTCAGACTTGTAAGGTACCTAACCAAATAAATTATCTAGCTACTAACTACAATACATAATATCAATATATAAGTCCCACGTAATAGGGGGCGAGCCTATTGCCATCAGGGGCACAAATCCAGACTCCGAGACTGCTACTGAGAAATTCCTGATGGAAAAACTCAATACCACTTTGCCTGACCTGGGAATCGAACCCAAGACCTCATGCTCAGCAGTCGCACTTCGCGATCACTAAACCAACGAGGCAGTCACTCAAGTACTTAATCAATTTGCAAAAATATTGTGTTTCTAAATGTAGGTAATACATAAAGATTACAAAAGGAATTTGTAAATTCATGAATTTAGGACAATGAACCGAGAACAAAGTTTAATATTGAACCTAAAGTTTTCTGAAAAGACTTAGAATTTTGAATTTTATGCTGAAAGGAATAAGGTTTCTTTAGTATTACCTTTATTTAACAAAAGTCGACTTATGGAGAACTTTCTTTGTGTCTACTTTTTTGTTGGAAACGCAACCTTCAATATTAATGGCTAAAAACGTCTCTGCCTAACCCTTTTCGAAAATATAGGTGTGATTTTATATCCTATCTCACTACTATTATAATTTACATACTATGTACAGTCAGCAAAACAGATAGGTATGCAGGGTCGTCAGATATAGTTGAAGTTTTCTAAGAAACCGATGGATGTCTTTGACTGAAACTTAACCTAAATAAAGAACTATTTATTATCTACGTTTTAAATTAAGTTACCTTCGAAAACATCCATCGGTTTCTAAGAAAACTTCAACTATATTTGACGACCCTGCGTACCTATCTGTTTTGCTGTGTGTACCTACATATACTGATTTAGCTTAACACATAGAATTTTTTTATCATATTTTTGTATTACCGTGGCATAATATAGGACAGATTACTCCGGTAAGATAATTTAGGACTTCAGAAGTCTACTCGCTACTTCTTCTAGTAATACGAAGTCGCGGGCACAAGCCAGTTATATTAAAAAGTGAAGCTTCAAATGATACAAAAAAAAGTTTCAATCCTAACTAATATTATAAATGCGAAAGTAACTCTGTCTGTCTGTCTTTTCTTCACGCCTAAACTACTGAACCGATTTGTGTGAAATTTAATACAGGGTAAGTGTGAACCCCAACAAAGGACATAGGCTACTTTTTATTCGACTTCGACTTCGTCTGCGTCCGCGATAACCGACATATACGCGGACGAAGTCGCGGGCAAAAGCTAGTAAAATATAAACCTTAAAGCTCTGCCTACCCTTTGACCCCCAACACATAGGCAGAACACTGCACCCGTAAAGGCTACCAACATGAATTATTTAAGTGCAGGCGGGGACCTATTCTGTGAGCGATACAACGTTGATTTACGAGCACTCGTAAAGTCTCTACTGATAGTAACGTTTAAATGGAGCGATTCCCTTTCCTTTGTTGTTTCATTTCCGATGTTGCGTCGTAAAGATTATCTTTGTTATGAAATTGATTGAAGTATCTGAATGTCAATAGGCTGATTGCATGATATTGGAGTGTGGGTTTTAGGTTTCGATAAATAAACAAATACTGGTTTATTGGCGGTTATAAAAGTTGGTAGTTGATTGAGATATCGATAGATGCTTTCGTAGTGTTTTGATTTTGTATAGAGCTTCTCGAAATATGTTGCCAAAACAAAGTTATTTAGACATACTAACCCAAATTATATAGGAACTACTAACTAACAATAGAGTTAGTCGTAAGTCAGATTGTAACAATTTTGATGATTCCATCATCCGACCATGTTGGAAACTCGTTCAAAATATCATGTCGGTGACGCGTCCTATTCGCATGTCGGTGTCGCCGTCATCGGACCATGTTGTTAACTCTTTCATTTTCGCATGTCGATGACGTGGCCACTATGGCACTTGGGTGACGTGGTCACATTGGCATGTCGATTACGCGGTGACATTAACAAGTCAGTGATGCGGTTTCATGAACATGTCGGTGACGCGACCCCATAAATTAGCTTCTACCAAAATACGCTCAAAAAACAAAAAGAAACAATGATTTTTAAACTAATTCCAAACAAAGTTGACGGTCTCAAATATCGCCTTCGGGTCGTTTCACACGCGACGTTTACGGCTACAAGTCGATCGATACTTACTATTTATGACGTATAAACTGATCGTAATACTGACGCTTCGCCACTAAACTGACATTTTACTATCAATAGATATTAGCTATCGTGTTACAGTCTAAAGATTTAATTATGAGAATAGGCATCTCGTTTCTCTTTACGATGTTTCGGCTGTTAAGTGTTAATTTATGTGGGATGAAATCAAATATCTTGAGTGTTATTGTGGTTTTAATTGAAATGGATGAAGTGAGGTTAGTGGATGAGTAACATAAATGTAATTACTGTAGTCGTTAGCCGTAAAGTTCTCGAATGGAGACCACGCACCGGCAAGCGCAGCGTAGGACGTCCATCCACAAGTTGGACAGACGATCTGATGAGGACCGCGGGATCGCGCTGGATGCAAGCCGCTTACAACCAGTCCTATTGGAAATCTGTAGGGGACGCCTATGTTCAGCAGTGGACATCCTACGGCTATAGGATGATGACTGTAGTCGTTATACCACCACCAAACGATAACTGCCCACTCCGTTTTTTAACTTGCAGTCGGATTGGAAATATATATAGGTACGAGTATATATTTGTATTTGACATACAGATTCATCAAGAGTAACTGGGTAATATGATACCCCTTGGTAAGACTGGTTGTCAGACTTTCGGGCTTCTGACGACCCGTAACGACTGTCAAAGATCCACGTATGACAGCCGGGACCAACGGCTTGACGTCCATCCACGGACCAACCCCGGCAAGCGTAGCTTTACCTGATGGATCGACCCGTGCGAATCTTATTAAGCAGCCACGAGCTCCTCTTAAATTAAAAAATAGAAGTCAATATTCACAAGTAAAGGCAACCAAGTGTACTGTCAATAAAACCGAACATTCGAACAACATTGTAAAACGTACACTATACAAATGTTGAAGTCGGAATAAGAGTTAAGCTTAATCTCGAGAGCCAATATTTAAACTGTAGCGAACTTGGAAGCCAATAACCGCGCTCAAATCTAGTTTGCACTTTGCCGATAGAACTTAGTATAGAACTTAATATGTCTATAGTAATCATGAGAAGTATGGACTTGTTCTTGTATAAAGTTGGCTGGATTGGCTACAGTTTGAAAGTGCAAGAAGTCTGATGAACTAATTTAAAGCAATAGTTAGTTTTATGAAAAGATTTTTAATTACTAAATATAATTAAGCTGAACAGTTTCTTTTGTGTTTGTTTGTAACTAGCCAGATTTATTTGAAGTACTATAGGCTATAAAGCATCACGCAACGACCCACAGAAGCTTAGCAATAACCAATGACGTAATTTAACACGAAAAAACCACGCGAACGCTGTCTCAGTGAACAACTAAGACAAATCATTAATAAGACTGAAAGAAGTCTTCTTATTAACCAACATGAGCTATTCTAAGTCACATTACGATTTGTCTATGCCAGTAACGACAATTATTAAAGCAGTCTTCCTCTCTCCTACTTATTTCAAAGTTTGCTGTATGTACCTGACAGGGTCCCTTAATTATGACTATTAATTAACACCTGTATGATCACACATATGACATCATCATCCACATATATTATTAGACGACGGTCACAGCTGGACAGAGGCCTCTCCCAAAGATAGCCAACGGTTTGACATAATGGACAATCCATTATGTGATACTTTCTTTGATAATTGAGATACTTTACCCCTTACCTTTACTAAAACATCACCAAAGCCATATTTCGAAACATTTACGAAAGAAAGAAAGTCGAATCTCGAAAGTCTTATTTATTTCATTATCATTAATAAAACATTGCCCAATAAAGCGTTTTCCCAAATTATTATCCCCAAAAACGGCGGAAAATTCTCCAAAGATTTAATTACCACATTTTTATTAGTAGCAAAAGGCCTTCTCGCTATCATTCATAAGTTGTGTAATAAAGAAAATTTGGGCAATAAAGCCAAGATACGGGCCGCGGGGGAACACGGCAGCCATTAACCACGATTTTGGCATTGTGGCCAAATTAATATGTGCCAGGGTACGCGCAATACTGATAACATGCCATACATCATATTCGCACAAGAACGCACCATTTATTTATAAGAGGTTAGAGGGCCGTAAGATAGAATTATGACCACTGAATCTACTGTGATGAAAATCTTCTTGGTGATGCAATGATAATAAATCTTTTAACTGACAAAAATAGTATATAGTAGATAAAAAAGCTTTTTTACAAAAAAATAAAACCGCCTTCAAAAACTACAAAATATAAATAAAAACTTTAGTTTTGGAAGTCGGTGGCTTTGGTTTTGTTTTTTGTTATGTAGATATTGCCACCGTGTTAATGTTTGAAATCCTTACAAAAAGCCCTTTCAAACAATACGTCACACGATATATTTAATTTTGAAAAGTAGTAAGGGGGGGGGGGTTGACCCTCCTCCCTCTCTTCCTTCAGTCAGTCATCAACTACACGTATAAACAAAGCAATTTTACTTGTTACGACAGTTATACTGTGATTCTATAAGGAGTTCCGTTCCATATCTCCGAAGTTCATCATCAGATCATGACAATATTTCTATGGGACCTATTCGGAAGTATACTCTTTCAAACAAAAAAAGAATCATCCAAATCTATTCATAATTGGCTGAGAAATCAGGTAACATACATACAAAAAAAAAAAACATACGCGCCGAATTAAGAACCTCCTCCTTTTTGAAGTCGGTTGAAAAGAAAAAATGATTATATTAAATTCATAATCACACAATTTTGTTTTTATAATTCCTATATCTATTTTATAATATTTTTAAACAGATCTTCCTCACTCCTACTATATTGCTGTGCCGATAAGGTCCATAATGATCTATCTTCTATCTATCTATACTAATAAAATTCTTTGTCCTGAATAAATGACTGACTGACGGACGAATCAACGCACAGCCTAAACAGCTGATCGTAGAGTCCTGAAACTTGGAGGGTGTGTTCTTTGTACGACCTAGGCATCCGATAAGAAATTGTATATAAAAACATACAGAATTACACGTGAATGCAATGTACAGTAGCGGTCATAAGTGCAGTAGCATGCTAAGGTTTGAATTGCTGTGAACACACATACCTACATCTGTGTGTATAAGTGATGTATTCAAAGTTAAAGTCAAAGTCAAATTATTCATTTAATTAGGCCATTAAAAGGCACTTTTGAACGTAATAATACAGTACCTACGTACACCTCAAAATCACCACACGACGTCGAAAGGTCGTAAGTTTAACCAAAGTGTCAATCAATTTGCTTTGTAGATTGCTACTCCACTTATGACCGCTACTGTACCTCACATAAAATCAACTATATCATAGCTTCATAATATAAAAGAGCTTTATAGTAAATTCCGTAGACTTAAAACTTTAAAAACCTTCGTTTAAGGCTGTGTGTTATTAATTTCGTTCATTCATTTCTCTGACTTCCTTATTTGTATCATCAAAAATTTGCATGTCAACATTAATTCACTACGGCACGGTAACATTTCACATATAACCCCCGTATATTAACGTAATTAATTTACATCAACCTAACATAAAACGATCGTTAAACAAAAGACTGAATGTATTCAAATTGCATCCTTTACTTCGTGGTCTTTAATAAGAATTACTATGGAGAAGTTGACGGAATTACTAATAATTGTAACGTAGTCGAGTAATGCTTGACGAGTAGCAGAATTTAAATTAGGGCAATGAAATTTATAATTTTGAAGACAGGAATTTAAGGTAAGGTATTTTTTTTAAACCCTTTTATGGTTGCTACGTTTCTTTTCAGCCAAGTGTGTGTTCTGTTTTTTAAAAAATGGTTTAGCTCTTACACGTCATCTGAAGGTTAATTTCCATTATTAAAAATGTTCTACATCTTGCCGCAATCTTGTCTCAGCGATAAATTAATGTCAAAAACTTTTAAAAAATTGAGGTATTTTTGACAGATTGAGGTTAAAATGCGATCTTTGTTTAAAATACAGGATTGCCCTTTCGATTAATGCTACTTTTGTATTGATGGATAGATAATGATGATTTCACCCATTTTTTTTGTAGGTGGTAAAACTCATCCAATGAGTCCTTCTGCCCTGGGTGGGGCGGAAGGGACTGTCAGACTTTAACTGATTAAAAAACCACCCTGTTCCTTCTGTTGCCCTTTACGTTCCGGGGCCACGGTATCCTGTTAAAACGTCCCGCAACCCCGGATGATTTCACCCATGGGGTTTAAAAATAGATTTAAAAATGGTCACATTAATAAACTCAATATCTTTAGTGCTTTTCCATAATTATATGCTCAGGTAATTTTATACTAGCTTCTGCCCGCGACTTCGTATGTGTGAGACAAGTATACCTATCATAAAACAGCCTATGACACAGCAAAAAAGTGATTTTCTATCAGCAAATATATTTTTGTAATAAAACCTACCACTAGTTTGATACAAAAATTGATGAAAGTACTACTTTCAGAGATAACCTCACGAACACAAAAACTTTACCGTTTTTATATTATTAGTATAGATAGCGAATCACAATTATTTCTTTAACCGTCATCTAAGAATTCTATCTACCTCCCAAGCTTTATCCTTCACACAATCCATCCATTTCTTTCAGACTATGTAAGAGAACATTGTAACAATATTCTTTTCTTTTTCTTTAAGTATAAAAGTTTCCTGTTGATCATTGGACCGTATAACCTGCGCAGTATAATTGCGTTCATCCTCAGCTTGCTAGAGATCGCTAATTGCGATAATACCTCCCGCTGTACATTTTATTATATTCCCTCTGAAGAATTCCTCTCGTACCTTATAAATAGAACTATCTCAATATTTTCCTGTAGGAAGAAAAAAAATTCTCGCTTCAGAAAAATATGAATGAGGAATTTTGCAAAGTTAAGCCAAATCATTTATTTCAATTAGACCATTAGAAAGGCACTTTTGAACGTCTTAAACAAGTTTTTTTTTTAGTAATATTTTATCTAGTTGCCCATTCCAAAAGGTAGTTTTGTATGGAAAAGAATGGGCAAGAAACTCTATACATACTCTTGCCTCTCAAACATAAGGCTGTGGATTCAAATCTGGGCAAGTACCAATGTGACTTTTTCTGTTTGATGCTAATGTACTCATTCTTGGACATCACTGACATCATTCCGTGCCTCGGAAAGCGTGTTAAGCCGTTGGTCCCGGCTGTCTTACGTGGATCTTTGACAGTCGTTACGGGTCGTCAGAAGCCCGAAAGTCTGACAACCAGTCTTACCAATGGGGCATCGTATTACCCAGTTACTGGATTGTGGAGGTCAGATAGGCAATCGCTCCATGTAAAATATTGGTATTCAGCTGCATCCGATTGAAATGGAAGGCGACCCCAACATAGTTGAAAAAAGGCTAGGCAGAGTGACTTTAAGAATATAAATAAATCTCAATATTTTTCTGTACGAAGAAAATAATTTCTTGCTTCAGTAAAAACGATAAATTTTCTCCATTTGTCTAGTAAATTATTGTATTAAGTGAAATATGATAGGTAAACATTTTCATTAGGTTTAGTCAAAACGTAGGCGATGATGTAAGAGTCTGCCTCGCGTCTAGACGACCTATTATTATCTGTTATGGAGGTATTATTAGCTTTGTTTTTATTAAATGTATTGTTACTGAAGGTAGCAGTATTATTCGAAACGGTGGTTTTGAGATGAGGTATGTCTTTACCTAAGTCTACTGTTCTTTCATTCGTTTAAGAGTGCGGTTCCTCTTGTGTTTAGCTCCGTAGCCAATAGAATTGCTTTATTGTTTTGAGCTTTGAAAATAAAGCAATCCTATTGGTGTAAATCAGGCACATGCTTAGCAACGTAGTTTAGCTTAGCTTAAGTGGAACTGCACTCTAATAGTGCCTCATGTTTGCTTCACCTTGAAGTTCTTAGGTCTGATTTGATTGTATTGTGTGACAGTAGTTTGATAAAGATTCTAGATTTGAAATATGTTGTTACTTAGCTAGCTTCCACCAGCTACTTCGTCTGCATCAAAGTTGATATATTATACCACGGGAAACGTAAATTTTTCTGGGATTAAAAGTAGCCTATTTGATATTTCAGACTATAATCTATCATTGTGCCAAGTTTCATCCAAATCCGTTCAGCCGTTCCGGCGAGATTAAATTACAAATAAGAATCCGAACTTTTACATTTCTTTTTTTTGTATAACTCCTTCTTCATTACCTAAATTCTAATACAAAATCAACTTTTTCTTCACTATGTAAATAGCCAACATTTCACAAGTAAGTCTGACAAAACCCAAACCATTACCCCTTTTTATTTCTTACTACTTATCTTTTTTCGCCTTTATGAGCATCGCCCCAAACCTCCTAATAAAATCTCCGGAATTCTAAACCAATAAACGTCAATATATCGCTCCGTCAGCGACGCATCAAGTGACGGAAGCCTGTGAGCCTGCAGTTCGGTTTCAACATCGCCGTCAGATCAAATTCGAACGCCAATCAGCGTCCGCCGTTCCGCTGACGTGGCATTACGTCAATCTCTGATATTGGCAGTTGAAGCTTTTGATTTTAGAATGTAGTCGGATAGATTTTTTTTTACGTTTTGTGGCTCGGAGTGAATATCTATATTAATATAATAAAGCTGAACGACTGAACGACTGGGAGCAGTCGTATTGGGAATAATGCTTTTGGATATTATAGCCAGATTATTGAGAAATAGTATAGGCTAAATAGCATCACGCTACGACACAAGGGAGATTAGCAGTAACCAAAGACGTAACTTAACACGGGTTAAAAAACCACGCGAACGAAGTCACGATTTTTTTGCTTTCGTCATCCAGACAAAATTAAAAGTAAGAAAGAAAGAAAATAAAGAAAGGAAAACTGTTTATTCACGCGAAAATGACGCAAATAACATACAAAGAAAAAAATGTAAATAAAATTTTAGAAAGTAAAACATTTTTATAGACATTTCAATCCGTAATGATGTCACAAAAAATGATACAATATATTGTGGCATTTGAGCTACAAATCCAAACATTAATATTAATAACATTTCTCCAAGAAAAACAAAATTAAGATGAAAAAATTAAGCTAATTTTAACTAGCATAAAGGGCGATTCATTTTGTGTCCCTCGACACTTTTTCATGGGAAATTTAATAAGCGCCGTGGCATCAATGGGAAGGGAACGCTATAAGACCCGGGATATTCTCCAAGTCGCATTACTCAAAAAGTGACATCGTGCTACAAAAATGGATGGCCTTTTGTTTAATTTTAATATAAGTTCTTAATTTAGTGACAGGAGATTTTGTGTAATGTTCGTGAATGATGGAATGATGATAAATCTAGGTGATAACGTTATCATTGAGATTGCAAAGGCCAAAGAATCCATATGGTTAAACAGGAAATATTGCATTCATGTTGAAGTATTTATGTCTTGTAGTAATTGGAACAGAATATCTTAAATAATCTCTATATTCTCAGAAATTAACCTAAACATACAACCTAAGAGTAATTTAAAATTAAAAAATATGTACAAATTACAAAATACAGAAATGAGAAACCTCGTAGGGCATCAAAAAATTTGCTCGCGTCGCTGTCAATGGGGCAAGTGCCCAAAAGTCTGACAGCATTGCCACGTTGTATGGCAATGCTGATTCTTTGGCCTAAGAAAAGGCCAGCCCTCTGGTCATGTGAAGATCTCTATATTGAATAAAAACTCAATCTCAATCTATTCAAAAGATAAATAACGACCTTCATATTGACATCAATCATAATTCTTACTAAAATTGTATCTTTTAACTTTATACGCTCCAACAATTTAGAAAGACATCTATTCATAATCATTTCCTTTGTTACAGTATCAAAAAATTGTATCATTGGTCGTTACGCAACAACGACACACAAAAAAAGATACACCAAAAGAAATCGCAGAACAAAAATATATATATTTCGCTTCAATAATCACATATAACGAGTGTTTACTGTTATCTCAGATACCTCCGTATATTATATCGATGATAGGTACTTAGATGTCGTACACAATACTCGAAATAAGACCCTTGTCGAAATGTCCAAATTATCTACCTAAATTATGTAGGTATCTCTGGGAGATAGACAAAGCATTTGTGAACCCTCTGTCGTTTAAGACGAGATTGAGCGAAAATTGTTCTAATTAACACGGATGGCTCAATGAAATTACGAACGTAATGATTACAAAGAAAATTAGTACAATACCTACAAAGGGAAATTCAAATAAAAAGAAATATTCAAATCTTAAATGTCCGTTCTCGAAACGATAATGATTTTCTTGTTAAAATAAGATGAAAATTATTTCCAAGCTTTTCCTGATTAACACAACAAACCTTACTGAAGATTGGAATATCTTGGAACAATACAATTACACGAAAAAGATAACGAGAACAATAAAGATGGGAAAGAAACATAGCTAGAATGCCTCCAAAAATCGAAAATCCAAACAATGTAATCAAAATTCTCCGACATTTTACCGTGTACCTCACATGAGCACACGTCCGCAGCATAGTATACATTTACGCAACATTTTCCGCCTTCCCCTGCCATCATTCCCTCCAGTATATCGATGGCGTGATTTATTTTTGTTTTCACGTAGTTGAATAAGTCGGAATTATAAGGTTGGGACCGCGTTATGGCCCATAAAACCTATAATGACTCACCCGTGCCGCGCAGTAGGGTAGTATTTATTTAAAAAATTACCTGCCGCCTGCTGAAAAAATATATACTTAATTGTTTTTATGTAGGTGTAACGTTGTGTGAAATTGGCGGCGCAGGTGGCGATTGAGCTTTTAAAATCGACAGTATTTGTATTGATATAACGTTGATAAACAGGTTTTGTTAACTGTATCATGTGAAATGTTCTTTCAAATCTTTGAAATATAAGAGTATCAAAGCCGTTAACAATGTGAATTTTTCTAACGAAGCTTATTGTGCTTTAAAACATTTTCTTGGTAAGAAAATAATACGCCGTTTGACTGTAAGAAACTCTCATTAGCCATTTTAAGTTAGTATTCACAACATTAAATAATTTATGTCTTCATAGCCAAGTTGGAAAAAACCTTCGTTGCTAGTATAAACTTTTTTCCTCGCTCAGAATTAAAGTTCTAGGAAAGTATTATTTATTTAGTCAACGGGAATGCTGGACTTGAAGAATTCATTTGTTCACTTAGAGCATTTTCTAGCGAAATGAAATTTAATAAGTCTATGGGAAAGGATAAAAATATAAAACCTAGCTTGAACTCTGCTTTGAAGAGAAATAAATGAGATTAGATTATGCGCCAGTCATTTGATGTTTTTTGGTTTGTCAAATACAATTTAATTGAAATAAAAGGACCACAAGTTACAATTTTGTTTAACGATGGCAAATAAGGCCCCTTGAACAGTGAACCGCTTGCCGTTTTTCCTGAACGTGACCGAGTGTCAGATGTGTTATCAGTAGACGGAATCTGCCCAATTACAAGCGTCCTAATCTCCTGTTATTTATAATTCACGGTAGAACCACTGAGTATATTGTTGGTAGTCACGTTTTGTGACCCCAGTTTGAATGTTACGTTGTACACCTTTTGGTTAAGTTGGAGGGACGCTTTGTAATAAATTAAAGAAGTATTTTGAAGTGTAGTTAGGTCCCCTTACTTATCTATTTTGAAATAATTATAATTACTTACTTTGTTATTTTATCTTGGACATGAAGAACAACATCGTGAGGGAAACTGGACTTAATTAATGTAAGTTTGAAATCGCCAGTCAGCCTTGAGCAAGCGTGGTGATAAATTCACATGCCTTCTCGCCTTTGCTTTGCAGTGAGGCAATAATAAGCTGGTATAATTTTTATATAATTACACATAAACTGACAGTTCTCATAGGTGAACTTTAATCCCTAATTCAGACAGTAAGTAGCCTTTAAGCCCTCGCTTTCTGGCATAACACCTACCTATCGTTAAATTGAGATAACTGAGGAACATTTGTGAAAAGGAACGGCAGGTGGCATTCGACAATATTGCTCGGGTGAAACAATGTGAAATCGGGTGCGGAGAGGTACGGGATGTTCACAGGATGGTTTATCAAGGTGTTTGGACCGCTGTCTCGGTTGTAACTTCGCTTTATTGCGTTATCAGGCGATGTTAGTGGCGGTAGGTATGGGGGTCCCACAAGGTGCGACTCTTGGACCAAGTTTATGTTGAGTAAATGTTTGATGGCACATTTTCGTGTAGGAATTAATTAATTTGTTTATTAACTGAAGTTGGGACTTCAGTTGCTGAATTACAGTTCAAAAGTTGTGTCTAATATATTATTAACGCATTTCACAGAGTAATTGTTAAGGCAAAGAATAACTGTCCCTTCAAGTGTCCTTCATTCTTGTTTTCCCACAAAATTTGCATATAAGAGAGAACAGTAGTACAAAATTTTACCACACCCAAACCGGGACCAGACACTTAAAGGGGTGTGACGGAGGGGAGGGGAGGGGATGTAAGGCTCGGGGACGTCACGTGTGTCGTTCCACTAATTGAGCGTAAAGTAAACCGCTGTCAATGAAGCGATGCGTTATTATTCCAAACTCGCTTCACCAAATATTATTTGCGGAACCTCTAAAGGAAACTCAACTTTAAGTCTCGTCGATAAAGATGAGTTTGCCGAAATTCGAAGAGGATTATAGAAAGCGTTTTATTATTATATGAATTTTCATTGAGTATAGTATAAACTTACTTAGTTACTGTTAAAGTTATATCCTTCTACAATTGGATTATACTTGATGTTAAAATCAAAGAGAGGCTACATCTAAAATCTTGACTTTTTCATCAAAAACTAGCTGAAACTTAGTACTATCTTCTACTTAAGGTTTCCCTTTGAGTAGTATTTCAATCCTTACATACTCCTTTCGCCTCATCTACGTTCATACGGTTACGAGTACTGCGCATCCAACCTTTCTGAAGAACCTCACCAACAAGGAGTATGTTCTGTGGTTTCTGCCTACCCCTATGGGAAAAAGGCGTGAGTTTATGTAGTATTTCAATAAAACTTTTCTAGACACCGTTAATTAAGTAGATAGTACCTATTAACCGAAATTTATTTGGAATTTTCACAACACATAAGTAATTAAAGTCGTTTCCGTAAATAGGCTCTCGACTGAGCGAATCTAATATGTTAATGGTCGCACACTTTGTTTAGTTCATCTAATTTATTGTTAGTTTGTAAACATACGGCTATTAAGGGATGAACATTGACAGCTGGTATTATTGGATTTATTGATCACTAGCTTTTATATCGTACTTGCATACAAACTTCCACCCCCCTTTTCACCGCCTTAGTGGGTGATTTCTAAGATAAAAACTATGTCCTTCCCCGGGTCTTAAACTATCTCTATACAAAATTTCACCTAAATCGGTTCAGCGGTTTAAGCGTGAAGAGGTAACAGACAGACACACTTTCGCATTTATAATACTCGTATTAGTATGGACTAGCTGTTGCCTGTGACTTCGCCCGCGTCCAAGTAAATATATTATTCCATAGAAACCATACATTTTTTCGGGATGCAAAGTAGCCTATGTGCTATTCCAGGCTATAATCTATCTCTGTGCCCAATTTTATCCAGATTCTTTCAGCCGTTCTGGCGTGATTAAGTAACAAACATTCATCCAAACTTTCGCATTTATACAAACACAAACTTTGGACCCCTGTTTTATCCCCCTAGGGGGTGAATTTTAGAAAAAATCTTTCTTAGCGTACTTCTATTAACTATAAACTACCTCCCTGCCAAATTCCATCTTTATACGTGTAGCGGTTTTCGATATTTTGCGATGAGTGAGTGAGCGAGTGACATTTCGCTTATACGAGTATGTATATATATATATATTAAGATAAGACAGAACTTAGCTGTCAATTAACTCCTCATCAATTTTTTAAGCCAAGCTCTAATTACTATCATATGAATATAATGTTATTCTTCCACACATTCCTAGCCTACCTTTTTCAACCCAATCACGAGAATAAACCACTCCTCTGAATTAAACAATGTCACAAATAGGTACCCGTCCGTCCCAACCGCTTCCCAGTACGTTTTAAAACTTAGACGGTTAGTCTGATTAATATGCAGGACTAATTAAAAGGCATTGTAGTTAAGCGAGCACTTCGCAACCGAAGGCAACGCCACTTTTCATTTGCGTTTCACTGAATACATTCAGGGTTTAGGTACACTGAAGACTGGTATCTGGGAATTGGACAAGTCTTAACAATGGAATATGTTGACTTTTAGAATTCTTAATGATATACTAAATGCCCGTTTCTGGGTTGTGGAGGTCAGATAGGCAGTCGCTCCATGTAAAATACTGGTACTCAGCTGCATCCGGTTAGACTGGAAGCCGACCCCAAAATAGTTGAGAAAAGGCTAGGCAGAGATGATGATGATACTAAATGCCCGCCTCTCATGCTTTAGGTTGTGGGTTCTAATCCAGGCAAGTACCAATGTGACTTTTTCAATTCATATGTACTTTCTAAAGTTTTTTGGACAACATTGACATCGGTGAAGGAAAACATCGTGAGGAAACCTGGACTTATACCAGCCTATTACTGTCCCACACAAACCATGTCAGAGGCCCTTGAGGCGGTTTACAAACTCTGACACTAGGGTGTGTAGGGTCGTAAGACATTACTGCCCACACGATAAAGAAAGAAGAAGACTAAGTGCTTGTCGCAGAAAAATTAAACAAAAACGCTATAGGATAGTCGTATTCCTAATTCCTAACCTACCTATTAAGGCGGGTCTACGCTAGACGAATCGAGCACGAGCGAAGCACAAGCGGAGCCGTTCTCGGCTTCGTCGTTCGCGGCGTCAAGTGTGGACGTACAACGAACCTACAACGGTCACAGTCCTCGAACGTAGTTTTCGCGAAGCAAATCCCTTTGTGTTTGTCAAAAAACCGACAACAGGCGGAACGCAGCCGAGCACGAACGAAATGCTCGCAGCGCGCTCGTTCGAGGTTTGTAAGTCGGTCCACACTAGACGATTTGTGTTCGGCTCGTGCTCCGCTCGTGCTCGGCTCTCCTAGCGTAGACGCAGCTTTACCTATTTCTACATGAGCGCGTGCGAAACACAATATCGCCTACATAAATACTGCCAATATAGTTGAGCTGATCCTAATAAACTAGATTCTTCTCTCCTATCTACGGACCCGAAACATAATAATTATTAACGTTATCAGACCCTCTTCATCGTTGGTCTACGAGCCTAGTGAAATAATTAAGATGAATTCGCGAATGATACGGTACGTAGAGACTTGCGACTCGTAAATCCGCGATTACGTGCCCCGCGCGAACGTTTTAATGAGCTGTACGGAACCCTAGGGTTGGTAAGAGATAGTTACAATATAAGAACAGATATACGTTTAGGAGGGTCGGCATTTCAAGAAGTAGGAGCACAAAATAACTGAGCCAAGTTTGTATACAAACGTGGGTAAACAAAATGGAGTTTATGAAAAGATTTTATAGGTATAAATGTATTTAGTTGATTTCGTCAGCCCTGTATACCATATTTGAAATAATATGAACACAAATTATTCAATGAATATGTTCATTAAAATTGCTAATTGGTGTTTACCTGGGAAAATATATTTCTAATTGATTACATACCAATTCAATCTATTTAGATTATTGCTTTCAATTAATTTGAAATTGAAATCACTATAATTGTTATCGACCAATGATATTCTGTACTAATATCATATTATAATTCTAAAGAATTTAATTGTTCTTTGTTTGTATGCGCTAATTACGGGAACTACTTGTCCGGTTCTAAAAAATATTTCTAAATGTTGTAGACTATATCTATCTATCTATCTAGACATATAGTCTATACAAATAGTCTTTACTTTGTTTTTATTTTTATTTCTCCAAGTAGGTATTTTACAATCCAGTTTATTGTGTCCGCTACCTATGTAATTCTACCTATGTCATACTTTTTTACCTATGAAAACTTGTAATTGGCCTTTTTAATGTTATCCACAACCAAACTATTGTATGAGATCAGCTGTAAGTTTTCCTAAAATTATTAAAATAAAATATAAAATGCTTTGTCCTGAATAACTGACTGACTGACAGATCAACGCACAGTCTAAACCGCTGATCGTAGAGACCTGAAACTTTGAGGGTGTATTCTTTGTATGACGTAGGCATCCGATAAGAAAGGATTTTCCAAAATTCACCCCCTAAGGGGATGAAACAGGGGTCCAAAGTTTGTACGGAGAAACCAACTTTGCAAAACAAAAGCTAGTTTAATTATAAAAACATTAAGAATCCGTTACATTTCTCAGGAATGAAATCGCGCACAATAGCTAAGTTATACATAAAATATACAATAACATTCCCTACACACCTTACATGGTACTCGCTGCTTGTTAAAGTGTATTTCATGTACCATCTTTTTTGAGATAACACATTAAAAATTATTTCCAACAAAAAAAACACATCTCCATTTTTTCGTCAACCCTCCGCCGCCGCCGCTTCCCCTGCGAGGCGATAAGCCAGCGAATTGCCGGCAACTTGAGACAACACTGCCACAGATACAACATATATATGTACAGTCAGCAACAAAAGTCGATTAACATTTATGATTTTGAAATCCTAATTATTAAGTACAATATTAAAAGTAAAACGAAATGAATATAAAATTAAGATATGATAAACCCTTAGCTATTGCCTGAAATTCTGAAAGCCAGTTTATTATGTGTTTAGTGTCTGTTTAAATGATATAGAAAAGTAACATTGTTAATCGACTTTTGTTGTTGACTGTACTAAAGTTTCACAAAATTGCTCTCTCAAAACCGCATCTATCATTTTAAGCTTTTACGCCGTACGGCATTTCATACAAACATTCAAGTCCTTAGTTTTAGAACCGATTTTAGAAAGAAAGAAAGAAAGAACAACTGTTTATTCACGCGAAAATGACACACATAACTTTTAAAGAAAAAACATAACATCATAACATCACGCCTACAATCCCCGAAGGGTTAGGCAGAGGTGTACCCATTAGTACACCCACAAATCGCCAGTTATGTTTTAAGTCCCTTGTAATAGGAGGCGAGCCTATTGCCAAAAGATTTTTTTTTACAAAAAGCAACAAAAAAAATAAGTTGGTATTAAATCTAAAAAATTAAATACAAATAAGAAATATGCGCCGCGCAAAACGGTTGACGCTCAGCATAATGCCACTATTAAAACATAATGAAACATTCTACACATCAGCAAAAAGTTAGTCCAGAACATTTTCAATAAATTGTGTTACAGCTAAATTAGATCGAATTTAAGTTTTCCATAGAAACAGACATTTCCAGTTATCTTTTTTTTAAATAAGGCATTACAAAGATGTTCTCAACTAACTTTTTAGAACTATGTATCCTGCTTATGTGTAAGAAATTTCATTAAAATCGGTTCACTCATTTCGAAAAATTCTAGTGTGGGGCAAAATTTAAAAAAAAAGAAAAAAGAAAGAAAAAAGTGGGCAGTAGACAAAATAAGTTTGAGAACCCTTCCATAGACAGTCTCCATCCTAAAACGTGTCGTTTTGTCCAACCATCTAAATCTTTTGAAATGACAAGTGGCCTTTGAAAAGATTCTCGAAGCAATTTTACCTGTAAACGCTTCAAAGGATGAAAGGGTCGCCCTGTGCTATGAAAATGTTATACGCTTTGATATTGACGAAGATACCCAGTTTTATTTAAGCAATAACGATCGGTTGGAAATTAAGAGGACTTTTCAAAGACGCGGTTCGTATAAAAATAGTCTTGTCATCCTCGGAGGGTTAGACAGAGGTGTACTCATTAGTACACCCACATTTCGCCAGTTATATTTTTTTTAAGTCCCAAGTAATAGGGGGCGAGCCTATTATCATCAACCAGGCACAAATCAAGACTCCGGGGCTGCTACTCAGAAATTCCTGGATAGAAGATCCCAATAACACTTTGCTCGACCTAGAAATCGAATTCAAGACCTCACGCTCAGCAGTTGCGCTCCCTCCGAGGATTACAGGCGTATGTATCCAAGACATATCGCATTCAAGCCCATGCATCCATCGGTTTCTAAGAAAACTTCAACCATATTTGACCTATCTCTTTTGTTGACTGTAAATAGAATTTGCCAGTAAGTTAGGAGTCGTCCAACTTTGAATGAATACTTACATAATAATACTCCGCCTCAATACCCGTCTCGGCATCCCACGTATCCGTGCAACCGTTTCCAGATCGGTGGTCCATCTAATTTTCCACTCAGTGATCACCTGTCGGCTATGATTGTCAGAAAAAAAATGGAGCATAACTAAGAAATTCTAGTGAGATACTTCTTAGAAAAACTCACCTGGATTTGGAAGCAGAATTGATCGGGTTTTTTTACCTTTTAGGTAACAATTCTGCTCGCGAATTTGTCCGCGTAAATGTCGGTAATTGGCGGTCTAATCTTGTTTCTCCATACAAACTTTGGACCCCCATTTCATACCCTTAGGGGGTGAATTTTGGAAAATTGTTTCTTAGTTCATGCCTACATCATAATAACTAACTGCGTGCCAAATTTCAGCGCAATCCGTTCAGTGGTTTGAGCTGTGTGTTGATGGATCAGTCAGTCAGTATCGGATGCCTTTTATCTATTTATATAATAAATTATGTATGTATATAAAAAACTTGTGTGTCAATATTTGTGGTCGCTCTCATTCGAAACAGGTCGACCGATTTCTATGAAATTTTGGTAGGGAAAATTAGGTATGAGAATAAGTCGTATAGTATATTAAGTTTGTATAGAGATTCATTAGATCGCCAAAAACCAACATTTACGTGGACGAAGTAACGGGCAGAAGCTGGTATAAATATAGGTAGATACTGGCTTCTTCTCACGACTTCGTCCGCGTCAAAGTTGATTTCTTCATACAAACTTTGAACCCCAATTCATTCCCTTAAGAGATGAAGAACAATGTCAGGTTTCGGCTTACACAACTTTTAAAACTAAGTTCACACGGACACAAAGTTTTTACCTACAACAATTTAAATATAAAATTCTAACTTCTCAAAAAACATTTGTTTATTTTCTAGAACTTTTCCAAAAATAAATCATAAAAATAATCGTAAATCATTTGGTCCATCCTGTTCCAGGTTTTTTTTTTATAAATAAAAAGGTTGAGGTAGTAACTTGTTCTGCCACTAATCGATTATTCTAAATAATTAAACCGATTTACTCTTTATTTTTTATTTACCACCTCACAATTGTCTCTTAATATTATTTTTTACCTAAATCATACGTTCATCGTGTTTATTTTAAATACATTTAGTATTTTTATAGAATATAAAAACTCAAGAAATCGATTTTCATGACCTGTGCTCGATAACTTAATCGTAATGTAATGGCAACCCTGTTAGGTTCTGTCTGTCTGACGTGTCTGTCTGACTGTTAGTCAATGTCAAACATCTTGTTTGTGTTGTTGCTAGTGTTTTTATATGAGTACGGTTGTTTTTTTCTCAAAAATCACACATTTTGTGACAATGTCCCATCAACTACGTTGTATTAATTGTGGTATAAATGTGTTTCGGATGAAACGGCATTTAGTTGAATCTGATGATATCCGTTCATTGTTACAGCAATGGACTTCACTTTCTGTGGTAAAGTACGATTCTTATAAGAGCAATAGCGCACTAGCGGCTAGGCCGCAGCGGCCAGGTCGCGGCGGCCAACGAGATACATACCTTAACTTATGAAATCGCCACAGAGCGCGCGCACCAGGCCGCAGCGGCCAGCGAGATCGAAGCGACGCATTTGCGGCCCGTGTTCAGTCGCTGGTCGCTGCGGCCACTGAGATCAATTGCATTGTAGTTAAGTCACCAGTGTGCGCGCATTAGCCGCGGCGGCCGCACGTATTGTGGAACTACAGCGTGATTTGTGATCATCGCGATGTCTTCCGACACGGAAAGATTGATAACCGAGATTGAGACAAGGAGGGCGTTGTGGGACATGTCCTGTGAAGACTATGCAAAAAAAAAAACATTTATAGGTGTGTTGATAATGATTTAATGAATGAAAACGAATAAAATTTTAATTACTGTATATTTTTTGTTTAATTTACTCCGTAGAAATAAATAACCTCCAATTTACAATGTCTGAATAATTTCTTTTTGAGAAGTTCAATGTAAAAGTGGAAAACACAGATAAGCTTCTGACATGAAACTACACAAAATAACGTGAGAATTTTTACTGTCCATGAAAATTTTTTATTGAGCCTAAGTTACTATGGACACCTGACATTGTTCTTTGGAAAATCCTTTCTTAGTGGACGTCTACTAACTACACCGTGAAAAAAACAGCTGATCCATACAATAATGTACTACATTACGATCAAATTGTATGGATCAGCTGTTTTTTTTTTTTCACATTTCGTACTATGTCCCTTAATAAAAGTTGTTCATATTCATGAGTACATTCACCCCCTGAAAGATTTACAACGAAT
This sequence comes from Hoplodrina blanda, assembly GCA_949316365.1. NCBI lineage: Eukaryota > Metazoa > Arthropoda > Insecta > Lepidoptera > Noctuidae > Hoplodrina > Hoplodrina blanda. The sequence continues at coordinate 2,088,215 of OX438590.1, forward strand.
TAAAATTCAGGTTGTATAAACTACCTCCCTGCCCATCTTTATACGTCAACCGGTTTTCGGTTTTCGATATTTCGGTTGGTATATTTAGATTTCGGGCTTCAAAAATCTCCAGACAGACAGTATTGAATAAGTTTCCCTGCGAAAGGTCAGAACCGACCAAATTGGTGAGCAAACTCCTCAGGCGCTTTCCATCAAGCCTAAATAAACAATGTCGGTAATATTTTACAGCGGCTAAAAATTTTCCTACCACCGAGCAATTCCTCATGCAGATTGGAAAACTTTTCTAATAACCAATTAAGTTATAAGTGATACTCTGAAGTGTTGTTTAAAATTCATCAGACTGAAAATTTACATGTTTTTAGGGTAATGGTGTACGCCTTGCCTTCAGTGTTATTTTTATAATGAGCTTTGTTATGCTAAAATCGTCGTTATTGCTTAGTGGTTAAGGCACCTCTCATGCATGAGGTTGCGGGTTCATAATATCATATGTATGTACTTTCTAAGTTAATCTTATTGCCTCAATAGTCTAGTGGTCGCAAACCGCGACTGCTGAACATGAGGTCTTGAGTTCGATTCCCAAGGCGGGCAAAGTGTTATTGGGTTTTTCCATCAGGAATTTCTCAGTAGCAACCTCGGAGTCTGGACTCGTGCCTGGTTGATGGCAATAGGCTCGCCCCCTATTACATGGGACTTAAACATAACTGGCGATATGTGGGTGTACTATTGGGTACCTCTGCCTAACCCTTCGGGGATTACAGGTGTGATGTTATGTTTTTATCTTAGACCTTGCCAGGATTACGGATTTTGGTCAAAAGAGTTACCGCGGCCCTGAAACGCAAAGGGCATTATGAGAAACACGGATGGGTTCTAGTCAGTAAAAGTCTGACACTGGGATTCCCGGACATTACCGGGATAAAAAGTATCCTATGTGTTAATCCAGGAAATGGTCTATCTATGTGCCAATTTCCATCCCAATCTGTTCAACGGTTTTGAGTAACAAACATCCAAACATCTAAACATCTTCACAAACTTTTACATTTATAATATTAGTAAGATTTTCTTTCTTTTAAAGCAGGCCGCAGACGTCCGGTTTCCGAATCAGGTTTCCGAATCAGGAGGCGTGTACGTACATACACACACATACATAAATTACACACACATGTAAAAAAATATGAATGTATGTGTAATTTTATGCATGTGTGTGTATGTACACTAAACGTTCAATAGTCCATCAGCACCATAAAGGCTACTTTAGCTCGAATATACAAGCGCGACACAGTCAATGAGGGTGCGTGTGCGTGTATGAGTGATGTCTCAACATTCCACAGATAACACACACTAATAAACTGTCGCCACACTACGCGAAATAGCATGATATTTCTGTTGCATTTAGAATACGCGTCTGTTCTTACCATAGCATTGCTAAAATTCGCATCAATCTAATATGTGTTGGTAGCTGTTTAGGCTAAGCAACAGCTTCACGATCAATAAGGTCTGAGTTCGTATCTTAATTACTTCTTGGCTGTTTTTTTGTTTCTTTGAAACCATAATAATGAAAAGTAAAAACTTGTTAGGTTTATGCTTATTAATAATGAATCATGCTTATTATTTATTTTTATACGAAGAAAATGTTAGTTATTGTATTAAGTTTTAACTATTTATGTGATTTTTAATTTACTTTTTTGGTGTTGGAAGGTGGAAATAAAAAAGTCGTGCTTAATAATAACAATAAAGGTTTATTCGTTTTATTTATTTATTTAATTAACTGACAAGAATTGTGACGTTACATTCCTACTTAGATAAAAGAAATTCACTTGTAACCGTTCATAAGATTTTTTGTGTTTACCCACGTCATATCAATATAACAAGAAAAGAATATTCTAATAACACAAATAACTTATTTCTGTCTACCTCACAGAAATCTAAATTATTTGTTTAATTTTCTATGATCTACCTTTTTAACTTTACGAAATGTGTGAACAAAGCGAACAAGATAAAGAATATTATGCTTATCAAGTAAAAACTTACAAAAAGTCATAGTCTGGATGAGATTCGATCTCACGACTCCTCGATTCAAGCACCTATCTGCAGGCGTTTAGCCGATAGGCCAACTTGACTTATTTTATAATGTTGAAATTATGAACTACAAGCATTTGTCGACGGCAATGATGATACATGTGACTGTTCTCGAAAATAGAAGGTCGTAAGTCAAACTTAACTTGAAGCGAATGTTTTTTGAGAATGTCTATCCACTTATGGACTCCACTGTACATACACGCCTCCTGATTCGGAAACCCGATCCGGAAACCGGACGTTTGCGCCCAGCCTAAATAACCCTTCAAAAAACATCGTCATTTCGAGAATGCAGAGTGCAGATATAATTCAGAATCACCGGGTTTTGCAATACGAGTGGATTATTTGGAGAGACCAAATCTACTCATATTAAACGGGGCGATGGTCATAAAAAATAAATAGTGTGCAATAACACGAGGGTAGGATGGCATCAGTAATCCATAATATATAGCTATATGACATACTATACGTATAGCAATCTATATATAAATAAATAAAATTGAAGTGTCTGTCTGTAATGTCAAAATAACAGCGTTTTACTTAACGTAAAAAAACTAATTTCAAAAATTTTAGTCTGTCTATCTGTTTGTTTGTTCCGGCTTATCTCTGAAACGGCTGTACCGATTTTGACGGGATTTTCACTGGAAGGTAGCTAATGGTATAAGGAGTAACTAAAATTAATTTAATTAATTAATTAAACACTATTAGTGATCCGCGCAAACAAGTCAAAGTCTAAGTCAAAACATTTATTTCGATTAGACCAATTACAGGCACTTTTGAATTGTCAAGGAGTCGGTCAGTTAGTCAGAAAGTTGAAGCTAGTTACTCGTTCCAAAACGGAGGTAGGCCTCTACGGAGAATAACGAGCAAGAAACTCCACGGACACTCTTTTCAATTAGTTTTTTACAAAATCTGGGTTACAATATTCTTGTTGCTTCTACATGAGAAAACAATAAATATCAATAAACATAACATAACATAACATCACGCCTGTAATCCCCGAAGGGTTAGGCAGAGGTGTACCCATTAGTACACCCACATTTCGCCAGTTATGTTTTTTTTTTCTTTTAATTCCCATGTAGTAGGGGGCGAGCCTATTGCCATCAACCGGGCACAAAACCAGACTCCGAGGCTGCTACTGAGAAATTCCTGATGGAAAAACCCATTAACACTTTGCCCGACCTGGGAATCGAAACCAAGACCAGCAGTCACGCTTTGCGACCACTACACCAACGAGGCAGTAAAAACGATCAATAAAAACAAAATATAATAAGAATAGATAACCGAGATTTGCGCGGACGAAGTCATGGGGATAAGCTAGTATGTCATAATTCGGAATCGCTCCACGCTCAAATGCTCTGACAGTAAATCGATAAAGCAAAGGTCGTGGTTTGTGCCTATATATGCGAGTGTATTGGAAATCTGTCTATTCAGACGGATAAATTGGATAATTTCTACTTGAACATATACCTACGATATATGCTTGAGTGATGGGTTTACTAGCAATCATGTATATTGATTATAATCAATATTATGATAGCTAACCTTAATATTGAGGTGAACAATATCTGGGGGAAAAAAAACGAAGTTTCTCACACAAACACCCGTATATGATTTTGATCCGTTATTTCACGCTATATATAAAACAATGAATTCAGTTATTTCTACAATTTAACACAATATCTGCCATTACTTGGCCGTTATTATTCTAATAAAGATTATAGAAAAAAATGCTCAAATTAATATTCTAGTAACATAACACAAAACATCACGCCTGTTGTAATCCTCGAAGGGTTAGGCAGAGGTGTACACATTAGTACACCCACATTTCGCCAGTTATGTTTAAGTCCCATGTAATAGGGGGCGAGCCTATTGCCATCAACCAGGCACAAATCCAGACTCCGAGTCTGCTATTGAGAAATTCCCGACCTGGGAATCGATCCCAAGACCTCAAGCTCGGCAGTCGCACTTTACGACCACTAGATCAACGAGGCTATTCTAGTTCGAGGATATTCTAGTTTCATTATTTATTTAAATTTTCTTAGCATAACATGTGAAAGAGAGAATTTCAGCACGGCATACATTTTCATACCTACGTCTATCAAACACCACGTAGATCCAGCATCCAATTTTTAAATATCACCCCCCACATTTTTCACAAAAAAATCACAGTGCTTCATATCCATCATCCGCAAACAATTTCCACGGCCATTTTTCCTCCGTCCATAATTTAATCATTCGCAAGAGCAGCGAAAATTTAAAAATCTCCCCCAAAAAGCATTTAACATTTGGACTGCAAAATAAGGACAGTACTGCACCGTCCGCTGACTTGTCGGAGATTTATGATCAGATATATCATCTAAGGCCTGCCCTGCCGTGACTGTAATGCTTAAGGGGGGACACCACCCGGCTCTCGAAAAATTAAAAAAAGAATACGTTGCTTTTGATCGCTCGTATTTTGTTTTTTTACACGACTGCCCCAAAGGAGTGTTATGTGTTCAGGGTTAATGTATGTATGTATGTATGTGAGTTTATTTATTCCACCATAACTTTTGAACGCCTGAACCGATTTAGATGTATGGGGTATCGTTACAATCCTTGCGTCGTTCCGAGTAACATAGGCTAGTTAAAAATAAATTAATACCAGCCTCAATTTATTTTTTTAATGAATCTGGTCGTGTCTATGTTTATCGTCTAGAATTTGACAAATAGATTTAAAAAATATATAACACTGTAAATAAAAAACGTCGTAAAAAAAACTGACGAGAAAACAAAGTAAAAATATGTGCAATTTTTGCAGTCGTGTTTTTTAATTATAGTAGCTTGTTAGCAAAGAGATTATAAGTACCTTTCCGTGGATGGGTAATTGAATAAGTAGATTAGGGTAGCATTCCAGTCGCGTAATCAAATGTTATTTCAGAAGCGAAATTAGAATCTTTGGAGAATAACCCCAATCCATTTTGATTACGGCGTCATTACGTAATTCATTTCTCTCCAAAAATACGTCAACACAAACATCTAATGATAACATTCCAAAATTATACTAACTCGTTACCGAACCGAAAATATCCTGAATTATTCAACATTAGGGCTATTAATTCTAAACTCGTGAAGAAACTCAGAAACTCCCATTTAAGTAAACGTAGTATAAATCCATAAACACAATGAGAGAAAAACAAAGAAGGGAAATTCATCGACTACCCTTGCAGTGTGGGAAGTTTTACTGAACTTTCTCTTACATAATCCTCATTTTTTTTCCGCGGGTCGGTCCCCCGTGGGTTAGAAATAGGGCTCTAGGAAAAACCATTTTCTTGAGAGCCTCACAAAAAACTGCTATGTGCAGTCTGACATCAACCGGCTGATGTATAAGGGCGAATGAACACATGCGGTGTTTAACCGGCTAAAGTACGGCCAACGAGAAGCGATACCAAATGTAAACAAAACCCATGCAAGGTCATTGGGAATAGCAGGGGTGCATAACTTTTTGAAAGTTGGATTTATATAGTTTTAAAAATTATCTGGCAAATTGTAATAATACCATAAGGATAGTCTATTTTTATAAATTTTATCATAATTTGAATTATTGTATAATGTAGACTTTCGTATCGCTTCTCGTTGGCCGTACTTTAAACTGGATATGTTCTGTGTGCCCTCATTAAGTATTTATTGATAGAAGTTGGTGGAATATTGTGTGGCGTTTATATTCTTTTATGATCTCAGGAAACGATGAAATAAAAGGCCAATTCTTCGCAATAGTATTATTATCTTTCGGGGATAATGTATTTCCCCAATAAGATAAAACTTATTGACGTTCAAGTAGATAGAGATAATAAGATTGATTGTGTTCAATATTATATAACGTTTCAGCATTCATTGTTAGTGACTATTGTTGTTGTTAACTATGTCGTGATGGCACTGTGGTTAAGCTGCCTGCCTCTCATGCATGAGGTTATGAGTTGAAATTCGGCGAAGTACCAATGTGGCTTTTTCAATTCATATGTACTTTCTAAAGTTTATCTTAGACATTACTGACATCATTCCGTGCCTCGGAAAGCACGTCAAGCCGTTGATCCCGGCTATCATACGTGGATCTGTGACAGTCGTTACGAGTCGTCAGAAGCTTGAAAGTCTGACAACCAGTCTTACCTAGGGGTATCGTATTACCCAGTTACTGGGTTGTGGAGGTCAGATAGGCAGTCGCTCCATGTAAAATACTGGTACTCAGCTGCATCCGGTTAGACTGGTAGCCGACCCCGGCTGTCATACGTGGATCTTTGTCAGTCGTTACGGGTCGTCATAGTTAAAATATTATCCCACAGGAATCGTACATTTTTCTGGAATAAAAAGTATCCTTTGCGCTATTCCAGATTATAATCTATATCTGTGCCAAAACATCTAGATCCATTTAACCGTTCTAGTATATATAAGTATAAGTAAGATGTCATATTCACGTAACCAATTTAATTATTAAAAGTCTATAGGTTGGCTCATTTTCGCAGAACCAACCTAAGTTATGACTAACGTTAAACGTCAAAGCCCTAAGTTAGTAAGCCCACAGTTAGTGATTAATGTGTTTCGACTAGCACATTATGTGTGTGTAATTACCCCAATTGTTTGTTGTTATTGATCCTATTAATCTCTTTCTGAACTGTTCGTCCGGCGTGCTCGGCTCCTGGTAATATGGGAAGAAGTTTAACAGTAAATTACTATTTGTTTGTCTTGATGGATAATTGGAACTGTTTCTCTGTTTGTACGGAGAAAAGTTGCGTTAGAAAATAATGACATTCTAGAAATGCAGAGTTTGATGTCTTGACTATTATGACATTGCAGAGCCATTCGGATTGAATCATTTGATGACAAATACAAGAAGAAGCTTTAATAGAAACCCAACTTGACTTGACAAAAGACATTGTATTTTATTTAATCGAGGATAAAAAACTGCAATATTTAATCAAGAAGAAGCTTTATTAGAAACCCAACGTGACTTGACAAAAGACATTGTATTTTATTTTATCCTGTAGAGATTAAAATTCGCATTTTAAAACGAATTTAACGCCTTGCAGAGTTTTTTTTATAATCTGCCACTCACCATTCTCTACCTGCAGAGTTTAAACTATATCATTAAAAAAAATGAATGATAAGATTGGATGATGATATGATATTAAGGATGTGCTTATGTGTGCAATGTAAGTGAAACTCCTTATCTCTTGTTACAGAGTCTGGAAGAGCGAGAGAAGAGACACGTTAGTCACAAGGAGCAATTGGCGCGGGAGCAGCGCTACTTACAGCGGCGGTTAAACCAGCTGAGCGACGCCCCCAGAGACTCAAGACTATCGGAGAGTTCGATGACGCACACGCACACAACGCGGGCGGACTCGCTCTCGTCGCTAGAATCGTCGTCGTCGGGAGTGTCGACGGCAGAGCGATCGCCCTCGTCAGTCTCTGAAAGTGGTGAGTTTTATCTTCCTTCTTATTATGTTTTACTACAGCGTTTCCCAAAGTGGGCGATAACTCCCCCTTTTGAGCGCGGCTAAGTAGGTGAAAAAATGGGGGCACTAGAAAATAATTTATTCTCAAAGTGGGGTAGACAAAATAAGTTTGAGAACCCCAGTTTTACTAGCTATTGCGCGTGGCTTCGCTCGAGTAACTTACCCAACCAGCAAAAAGTTGTATAGTATTTGAATTATACAACTAACAGACATGTAAAGGTTTTATAATAGTTTTGTAGCAGTTTTATAGTAGTGTTCAATTCGACGCATTAGTAATATTTTGCTAGTTGGGTAGCTTACTCCTACATTTGTCCTAAGTTTTTCTATACAAACTTTGGACCCCCGTTTCAACCCCTTAGGGGGTGACTTTTAAAAAATCCTTTCTTAGTGGACGTCTACTAACTATAAACTACCTCGCTGCCAAATTTCATCTCCTACCGAAAAACTTGATTGAAAAACCCAATAACACTGCCCGACCTGGGAATCGAACCCGAGACTACATGCTCAGAAGTCGCGCTTTGCGGCCACTAGCCCAACGGGGCAGTGAGAAAATTATTATAATTTTATGACGAAAAGAACTAAATTGAAAGCGTCTAATTGATAACTTTCATGCCACGTAAAAGCAAAATAAAAATTTTACGAAGTGCCCGATAACTATTTTGTACACAACAATAAAAGCGAGTATTTTATGAGCTTAGTGGAGTTCAGCTGTACTCCGACTTATGCAAGACAACAAGTACGATTTTAGCTTTTAGTGATAGTTTATGAGTTTTGCTGTAGTGACTAAAAGGTTTTTTAGTCAAATATCATCAAGTTTAGACTGTTAGAAAGCATGTTTTTTGGATTTTAATGTAAAGGGTTATAAGTTTATGAATAACTAGCTTTGACCGCGACTTCGTCTTCGTGCAAAATGAAAACCAGTCCCAAATCATCCCACGGGAATACAAAAATGGGGTAAAATATCAAATCTATACTAGTATTGCAAATAGGAAAGTAACTCTGTCTGTCTGTTTGTTACGTTTTCACGACTAAACCACTGAACGGATTTAGATTAAATTTGGTACAGGTTAAGTATGAACCCCAAGAAAGGACGTCTACTATAAACTACTAACCTGCCATATTTCATGTGTATACGTCCAGCGGTAGGAATTTCTCAGTAGCAGCCTCGGAGTCTGGATTTGTGCCCGGTTGATGACAATAGGCTCGCCCGCTATTACATGGAACTTAAACATAACTGGCGAAATGTGGGTGTGCTAATAGGTACACCTCTGCCTAACCCTTCGGGGATTTACAGGCGTGATGTTATGAGTGAGTGTGTGTGTGAGTGAACTTTCGCTTTTACATGTTTAGCTAGAGATTAGGATTTTTATTTCAATCAATGAATCCGGTAATATTGAAAAACGATTCTCCAAGAGTAATCACGGAGTTTGTTTCTCCAAAAGAACAAAAAAGCAATCGTCGACTTTTCTAAAGCTCCTTTCAAAATCTCTTAAAGGCTGTAATTAAAAAAAAACAACAAAACACAATAAACAATTGACAATAAGCAACAGTGTTGAAATGCGCGCAATTATTACACAAAACAAAAGAGAAAGATTTTTGGAAAATTAAAAACAGCGGTAGCAAGACAAGGAAAGCGTGCGATTCTCTGCTGCACTGCGTGTCGTGGGTTCGATTCCCGTACGAAACAAATATTTTTATTGCCTAAATAATAAATAATAAATCATTTATTATCAGGCAACTGAGGCCCATAGAAAAAATACACAAAATAATGTTATAAAAATAAAAATAAACTAATACATATTACAAAAGTCTTATTATTAAATAACTAAACACGTAGCGTCGGCGTCGTGTTGCGCTGCGTGGTGTCGCGTAACCGACTTTGGAAACGTCGATATACGACACCCTTCGGCCAAAAGTCCTCTAAAGATAGTTGTTCCGGGTCTGGCTGTTTGTGTATATTAGTTTATATGTTTGTGACTGACTCGTTAGTGTAGTGGTCCCAAAGCGCGACTGCTGAACTTGAGGTCTTGGGTTCGATTCCCAGGTCGGGCAAAGTGTTATTAGGTCTTTCCATCAGGAATTTCTCAGTAGCAGCCTTGGAGTTTGGGTTTGTGCCCGGTTGTTGGCGATATGCTCGCACCCTATTACATGGGTCTTAAACAAAACTGGCGAAATGTGGATGTACCTACTAATCGGTGCACCTCTGTCTAACCCTTCGGGGATTACAAGCGTGATGTTATGCCAAATTCCAGCCCATTCCATTCCAAAGAAAGAAAGAAAAAGAAGAAGCGTGAAAGAATTACAAAACATCCATCCATTCTCACAAACTTTTACATTCATAATAGAAAGTAGAATTTTTATGAACTATTTTTTTTCTATAACATAAAGACCCTATTCCACTTGCCAGCCCTTAAAACCAGCCTATATTGTTACCTTTTATTTATGCATTAACTTAAGCAATATAACTGTCTCCACCACACTTTATCTTAAGGCGGGGAACCCCCACATAAATTCGTAATCCATTGTAGGCAGCCATCTTAAAAACTTCCCCAGTCTTCCTCGCACAGGCCTTTATTACATTTTTATTCGTATCGAATTGATATGGTAAATAAACGGATTTTATTTACCGTATAAATAGTCATTTGGAGTATATTAATCGTATCATTATGTGTTAACGATTGTGTACATCTGTTTTTTGAGAGTAAAACGAAGTTTAACGCGGCGGTAATTGGGTAGTTGACACTATCAATAAATAATTCCAAGACAATTAACTTCTTTAAAAAAACGCTTTATTTTAGCCCTGAAAACCCGATTAATTTTCAATTTACTGCAAAACTAGATTTTTTGTGGCTTTTAAATCAATAAATAGTTCGACAATTGAGTTGCCAAATAAGTGACGTCACAACGTGCTATTACCATACAAAATCTATGAAAGAATCGCGTTTTGACAGGTCATAAAAAGTACGTCAATTGATGGTGGTGTCAACTAGCCTATTCCCGAAGAGTTAGGCAGAGGTGTACCCATTAGTACAACCACATTTCGACAGTTATGTTCAAGTTCCATGTACCTAACAGGAGGCGAGCCTATTGCCATCAACTGGGCACAAATCCAGACTCCGAAGCTGCTACTGGGAAATTCTTGATGGAAAAACTCAATAAAACTTTGCCTGACCTGGGAATCGAACCCAAGAACTAATGCTCAGTAGTCGCGCTTAATTATTGATTATTTTTTAATTTTTATTTCTTTACAACAATCGTAGCATAAACTTCGTAGCTTATCTGCTACAGCGCGTAGCATTGTAGGCGCAGTAGCGTAGCGTAGCGTCAAATTCGTAGCAAATGCTACGGAGCGTAGCATGTATTGAATTATACAATATTGACTTCAAATCTCTTAATGACATTGTTTTTAGTAAAATTGTTTAGTTTAATATATTTTAGAAATGTCACAGTAATAATCTTTTAATGGTCCTAATGAAACTAGATTGTGGTCCTTTGGTTCTAAAATAATTAACTGCCTATAATGAATCTTACGAAGACAGTAACTCAATTTTATCGCCTCGAGAATATTTAAATAGATATACTATGTCGGTATTTTAATATTTTTTTTTTCTTAAAAACATTGTAACCCTCACGCCATATTAATTAAAATGTCGTGATGAAAACATGCGCCCATTTAATGATTTCCGATACCGACAAATGTGATTTTGCGATCACATAATTAACTCTGCCTTCGTTGGAACTATGTCACATACAATCTTCAACCCTATAATCAAAAATTTAAGGTTTAAATTCGCTTGTTAGTTTCGTGCGGGCAGCGTCGCTAATTAAGGGCGCGCGCACATTGCCGACGGGGAAGCGCAATCGCATTACGGTAATCGTGTATGTGAAGTGACGCGAGGCGACCGTTTGGACATATATTGCGTTACGCGGCTATATGCCTCCGAAACTAGACAATTTGGATGGAAAAATCGTTTGGGGATAATATAATCTATTCTATAATATTATAAAGCTGCAGTGTTTGTTTGTTTGTTTGTTTGAACGCGCTAATATCTGGAACTACTGGTCCGATTTGAAAAATTCTTTCAGTGTTAGATAGATTAGTTATCGAGGAAGGCTATAGGCTATATACCATCACGCTACGACCTACGGGAGCGGAGCAGTAACCAAAGACGCGGGTGTAACCGCGGCGGACAGCTAGTTGTCGTATATTGACGACCTTTTGCATCTTGTGGTAAATGGAAAACTAACTTATGGTCGCGACTTTATCTCAAGGTCATTTGGAATAAAGCCAAACTTCTTTTTTTACTTTTTCCACTTTCTAGGTTAGGGATTCACAAAGAGTGATCCGTATAATACTTATCAGGGTTCCTCTAAAATTATTTATTATTAGCTGTTAAATAATATCATTGTTACAAACATTATTTTGAATGAAATGTGATGAGAAGAACTCCATTACTTATTTATTTTATTTTATTTATGTAGCCAGATGTAGGCTTGAAAGGACGTGCAGTCGCCGTAAGATTTTTCTTTTTTGGCGTTATGGTCGTGATGGCCTTGCGGTTAAGGCGCCTGCCTCTCATGCATGAGGTTGTGGGTTCGAATCCGGGCAAGTACCAATGTGACTTTTTCAATTCATATTATGTACTTTCTAAAGTTTATCTTAGACATTACTGACATCATTCCGTGCCTCGGAAAGCACGTTAAGCTGTTGGTCATGTAAAATACTGGTACTCAGCTGCATCTGGTTAGACTGGAAGCCGACCCCAACATAGTTGTGAAAAAGGCTAGGCAGATGATGATGATGGCTGTTGTTCCGTTATCTTTAAAGTTAAGTAAGCCCTGCTCTAGGTATTTCTCTCGTATCGTGTGTGCGTTTACAAATATACACAAACGGACAGATCCGGAACAACTTAGTATTTGTTTTGCTGCGTAAATCATCAATCCACCTTGAGCAAGCATGGTGTCCATGGTAATTGATGCTTGTGCCTTCTCTGCATGAGAAGAGGCCTTTGCCCTGCAATTGATATATATATCTTACATTCGATAATATAACATAATAATTAATAATATAGAAGTCTTAATATTATATACCTGAATATTTACTTGTTAAGTCATTGAAAATAATATGTCTTCTCTATAAGTTAGCTACTAATAAAATTACTAATGTCCTCTTTTTAAAATGTTTGACGTAAATTGATGGCCTGAAACACAGGTTTTCTTAAACCTAGATCAGGCAGGTCTACTTCATAGTTAGAATTAATTTTCCTCCATGACGATTAATGTAAATCATAGTTTTACTTATATTCGAATAAATTTTATTTTATTTTTTATTTTTATTTTTTTTATTGAACTCTTAATAGGTTGGAGTTATTGTAAAATATATTTCATCAACCCACCAAAAGGGAATCCACCATAGACTTTATTTATTTTCCAAATAAATCCAATGAACTCAATAAACTGCCAGCCTCTGATGCTGAATTTAAATCGCCTCATTTCACTCACGATGAATTAAAAACTACTTACTGCAGCATAAATCGGGAGCGAACGATTTATAAATACGTTTTTGTATGAACTTATGTTGGGGTGTGTTGTATAATATGTAGGGGTGTGGGGGTGTGGGGGTGTGTGCGTGAAGTGTTGTTTGTTTGCGCGGTTCGAGAGAGCGGGTGCTGAGACTTGACATGAACGTATGGGGAATGGAAGTGGCTTTACTTTTGTAGGGTAGAAGGGGTCCTGTTTCTTTAAAACAAATGAAGATCAAGGAGTGCCTAGTATTGGTGATGACATTATAGGTACATTAAGATGTGAAGTGCATTTGATAAGTACAAATCAGTATTAATTCTTACCATATTTTTGTAATTCAGAAAATGTTTCTCAACGCATACAGATACATATATGCGTTGTACAGCACCTTGTATGTAGATTCATGTGAAATCTAAGAGAACCTACTGTCTATAAATTGCATTGCAATTTGGCAGATGCTATTTTAGAGTTACATAATTATGTAACATTATAAGAAATGAAAAAAGGAAAACGTGAACACGACAGACTACTAATTACACATTCAAACGTAACAAGGCGGTACTAACTGAACGTTATATTAAATTGAGATCCGAAATACAGGTAATAAACGGACCGTCTATTCATTACCAAAGTTTACGAATTTAAACCGGTAAACATTTTGAATTATGTGCTCTCCCTTCTTTATAAAGCAGCGGTGAATTACGCAGAATTACGTTGAAATCCCCTGAATTACCGTAGAATCCGGTAACGGTTGAATAAATGTTTGTAGTTGAAGAGGTTGTGTGGATTATTGGATGTATGTTTGAGTTGTGTTGAATGTTGTGAAAGGGTATGTACCCAGTGTTTTATATTTGTGTTTAAATTCTGAGTATTTTTTTATTAAATTTTCGGAGTTTCTGACTTTATAGTGGTTCTTCAGTATGCTCTTTTATTTATTTCTTTAAGTTTGTTCCAACATAAAATTAACTCATCCCTTTATGTACTATACTGTATTACATAGACTACTATACTGGCGAAATGTGGGTGTACTAGTGAATACACCTCTGCTTAACCCATCGGGGATTACGGTGTGCTGTTTTAATCCTTATCCTTACTAATATTATAAATGCGAAAGTAACTCTGTCTGTCTGTCTGTCTTTCTGTCTGTCTGTCTGTCTGTCTGTCTTTTCTTCACGCCTAAACTACTGAACCGATTTGTGTGAAATTTGGTACAGGGTAAGTGTGAACCCCAACAAAGGACATAGGCTACTTTTTATTCGACTTCGACTTCGTCTGCGTCCGCGATAACCGACATATACGCGGACGAAGTCGCGGGCAAAAGCTAGTATACTATAATGTCACAAAAATAATGAAAAGTTGGTTCATGCTTGTTTCATATTCCTTTAAAATTCCTCCTAAATAAATCTTGCAAATCATTATTATAACTGATCTTATAAAGAGAAACTTAGACTGTTTTTAGAAAAAGAATTAAGGAACAATAAAAAGTAATGAATGATAGCCGACATTCAGATTTCATTCAGAACAAAGTCTCAGTCGAAGAAACAAAATGCCAAACACAAACACTACATAAGAGTCAGTTCCAGCCACCTACATCCATGTGACTTAGAGCATCATTAGCGCGCGTGATTTACGAGAGGCGCGCGGCTTATCGCTCTCTCTCTCAGTAACACCTCACCGCTTATTAATTACACCTAGCGTTCTCACGCCTCCTAGGACCAGCGTGCGAGTATCAAATATGGTCCTTTTTACCTTAATGACAGTGATAGGCAATCAAACATACCTGAAAAATGAAATCAATAGCTTTGCAGTAAGCTGAACCTTATCGTGTTGCCATAGCATTAAATCCCACTTCAAAATGTACCCGTCAGAAAATAAATACATAATCCCTCAAGTAAAAAAACGAATAAATCATAAAATATGAAAAAACTCTAAAACCGTGGAAGACAGCCAGGAATAATGGTTCGTCTACCGAAAAATATCGTTCTTTATCATCATTTAAGAAAAAATGCCCGGATTATCCGTACCTAAGGCGAAATTATCAGATCTCTGTCTTCCCGATAGAGGGCCAGCAAAAAAATTACAGCAATATCTCAGACAAAGAGCAACATAGATAATAACTATGCGAATATCGACGTAAGAAAAGGACGGCGCTATATACCTTCACACAAACTAAAAAGAGATAAACGAAGGAGGCCGTAAACGGAAAATTGGTTTATTCCCGTTTTTATGAACATAATATATCATACACAATAAAACTAGGAAGCCTTTTCCTTGTTTTGAATATACAAATTCAGCATATTTATGATCTCCTGTGCACTTTATATTAGACAAGATTCAATTTATAGTCGCCATCTTGGATTTATACGTACACTGAATTATTAAGTGGAGCTCAAAATATACGATATTCACATCATCCCATCCCGTGTCAATGTCAAAACATAATTGATACTGATTTTTCAGTTTAGGTAGAATTTATTTTATTCCCAATTCTGGGACAAAATCGCTCGGCGGTGATCCCACTTATTGGATTTCTTTTATTGAACTTAACCGTCAGGTAGTCGAAATGTTGAGGAGTATTCAATTATGTATGGACCTTCCGGCTGGATATTTTCAGAAAGGGACAAGTTACAGAACCGTCGTCGGCTTTGTCAAAGAATTACATTACAATACCCTTTGTTGCATACCTAAGGAGATATATTATTATAGAAATATAACTCTCTGATAGAGTATCTTAAGACGGAAATTATTTAAAAGCAAGTACCTTTATTTTACACAAGTTACTTAGCCCACGTTTTTTTTCACCCGCTTTGAGTTACGTCTTTGGCTACTGCTCCGCTCTCGTAAGTCGTAGCGTGATGTTATATAGCCCATATAATTCCTCATGAATCTGGCTATCATATACAAAAAGATTTTTCCAATCGGACTGGTAGTTACAGAGACTAGCGCCTTTAAACAAACAAACAAAAAGATCTTCAATTTGATTTCTTAAAGCAATAACGTACCTTTCTTTAACTTAAAGAAAAACAACTACCCACGATACACATCACCCCGATAACTTCCAAAACAGAGGCAAGTTTCACACTTTGCGTGTCCAAATATCATGTAGCCTGCTTCGAAGCACCCTTGGTCTGATAAGCCTTTCGTGTTCCGGTATTATCAGTGGCCCGAGGGTAGGCGGGAGGCGCTCGGTCGCTAATTACCGCAACTATCCAACTTTAATTAGGTCGCAACACACTTGTTTATGTTGTGGGTAGTTGTGGGACACTTCGTATGCACTGCCAATTTGATGTGTGGATAGGAAGGAAAAAGGGGGGTGGGGAATTTTGAAGAATGCAAATATAGGGTAGTCTTTCTTTCTATGAATAGACAATGTTTTACTAAATAAATACATAATTTGAAGATAACGCATGCAATTACGTAATTCATGTAAAAATGTAGTATCTATATCGATGATAAATTATTGTAAAATCATTTCACTATTGACGCCCAGCAGGGACTACTAAACAAAATCTACATCAAATCACTCAAATAAAGACCCTAAACTATGACTAATACAGTAGAAATCTCTAATTAAGATAATGTCGGTATCTCCTCGTAAAAGGTTATAGGCATTATAATATCACGCTAAGACTCACGTCAGCGGAGCATAACTTAACGCGGGCGAAACCGCGAGGTTTAGTTGTATCATAATAAAAACGTAGTATCTGTATCGATGATATTTTAGTACAAATCATTTCACTATTGGCGCCCAGCAGGGACTACTAAACAGAATCTAAAATACCTCAAATAAAGATCCTAAACTATGAGTAATACAGCAGGAATCTAGTTAAGATAATGGTCGGTATCTCCTCTAAGCATAACAAGATACACGACTTGGGGACACATAATGTGATGTAATCACGGCACGGCGTTAATTCTGTTGAGATGAAAATGTTAGCGGGTAAAATCTATTTTGTAACGCTATCTTAGGTAGGGCTTTTATTAAGATAGATGAAGCTGGGTACAGCATTATTATGCTTAAATATTATCTTGATCGCGTTCAGTAGATGGCGTATGTTATTTTGTAGATATATATTTTTTACTGGTTAGATTAATTAGGTGATATAGTAAGGTAGATACTACAGAGTAGATACAACTTTAATAAGTTAGCTTGAAAGTACTATTTCTTTTATACAGCCTAGCCTAGAATAATAATAATACCGGCCTGTAATCGTTCCACTGCAAGGCAAAGGCCTCTTCTCATACAGAGAAGGCACGAGTATTGGTCACTGCCGGTGATGCTTGCTTGAAGCGGATTGGCGATTTCAGACTTATATTAATGATAAGTTTAGGTTTCCTCACGATGTTTTTCTTCACCGATGTCAGTGAAGTCCAAGCTAACTTAGAAAGTACATAACCATCACATCATGCAGCCTCATGCATGAGAGACAAGGCCTTAACTACTGGGCACACTAGTTAGTCTAGTAATATGAGGAAAATAGTAAAACACAAGTTTGTACTGTAAAATGTTCTAAGTAAGCTCCCATAATACAGAATTAAATTATACCAACGCAAATTCACTACCTACTCACCTTACACCAAACAACAAGCCTGAATATCCGTTTATTAGCTATTCAAGTACGACAATTAATGAACTAAGTTTGAATTGTCGGGAAAACTAATTTAAGAGAAAGGGCAGACTCTAATATTAACGTTCTAAGAAATCAGTATACTATTCAGGGGCCAAATTAACTTAATTGGATAGTGCGATTTTCTGAATGTTTTAGTGCGTACCCCACTTGGCCGGAGACTCGTAACCTGCTGTATAAAATCTAATTCGCCATTCAATTTGAATAGAATCCAATTTTCTTACGCGTCAAATGTCTTATAACATCCTAATTTTGCGAAAATAGCTTTCTGTATTTTTTTCTCGCGTCAACCCGGTTTTTTGTTTGGCATAAAGACTTTTTTATATATCGGAGATGTATTCATAAACACCGTTTATTTTCAACGAGAAGAGATAATGTGAATGTTATGTGATCACTGAAACGGAACGGTGTTCACAAAATGTTGACGAAGTAAATAATGTGAAAATCAGCTTACCGAATGAACAAATTCTCAATTAATTAAAAATGTATTCAACCGTTAATGGCGCCCAACGTGGGACTTCAAACTCAAAAAGATTGCTATTAATACTTAATTAGATTTTTATTATTCACCTCGCAATTTCGTTTTTTTTTTACAATGAACCTTTTTCACACCCGTCGCTCTACATCTACTGTCGAGTCAAGCTCCCTACTCGGAAAATTTCCGATAAATTTCTGAAGCAAAACAAATAAATAACTTAAAGTTGTGGAGGTGCAAACGCCAGGGTCTGTGACGTCACAGTGGAATTTATGTGCCGAGACAAACAATCAGTAAATTATCGGTAGGAGATTTATCGGCGCTCTCGAAGGGGACAGGTGTCTTACTCTCGTATAATATAGCTATAAATAATTCATTCATTATACATGTTCTATTCGGCGCTGAAATGTTAGATGGTGCCTATCAATTTTGTGTAATAATTTTCTTCATGGGCTTTGAAAGATAGCCCTGGTGTCATTATGATAATATTAATATTACACAATGAATATTTTGTTAGTTTAACATAAAACACACACACACACACACCCCCACACACCCCCCCACACACACACACACTCTTAAACATAACTGGCGAAATGTGGGTGTACTAATGGGTGCACTTCTGCCTAACCCTTCGGGGATTACAGGATTGATGTTATGCTATGTTATGTTTAACTAATTTGAGAAATCTAGTTTGGATATCAAGTGTAACGTGTCGATCAGATTCATAACAAGTAAAAAAAAAAGTTTTCTGAAATGTTGTGATGGGCCTGTGTTTAAGTCAACCGAGCAAGGGCAAGTACCAATGTGACTTTCCATTTCACATGTCCTTTCTAATATTATACATTGGTAAAAGAAAATATCGTTAGGAAACCTGGACTTCTAATGTCTCTAGTGAACTGACAATTGGGACACTTCAGCTTATGGGACATAGTCTGAAGTAGAGCTCCGCAGTCGCGTTGGGTGCCGGACGGGTCTATAATGCCCCATTTTACCAAATTACCTACTGACGCGGCTGTAAACGTGGCGACCTACTGGGCCCAAATAGTTTAATTATCATACACTAGCGACCCGCCCCGGCATCGCACGGGTGCATGTATTATACATATAAACCTTCCTCTTGAATCACTCTATCTATTAAAAAAAACTGCATCAAAATCCGTAGCGTAGTTTTAAAGATCTAAGCACATATAGGGACAGACAGACAGACGGACAGGGAAAGCGACTTTGTTTTATACTATGTAGTGATGTACCATCGATACTAAAAGAAGAAAAGAAGAGGCTATTATATGCAAAAAAAAAAATCGATCCGTCTGATAGTTCCAAAAATTAGAACGTTTAAACAAACACACAAATAATCTTTAGCTTTATGATGTAAGGAGCGCACTACGCCACCCTGCACTAATACCCTAATACCAAAGCAATGCACTACACACACAGTACTTATATACCAAACACCATTAAGTATTCATGAAGACATCAACTAATAGATTAACAGACTCGGGATGGAGTTTAATGGCTGTGTCTAAGTGCGCATGTAATATCAAAGTGCGATGGATATTCGGATTTCACTGCGTAATGAACTCTATAGCCCATTAGAGAGCAAACCGTCATCGAATACCCAGCGGGTAGGCAGAATTTAACTTTCGTTTACCCACTTTTCTCCAATTAGTGTTAGGTCTTGGTGTAATAAGGCTTTTACTACAAACTAGCTTATGTTCGTGACTGCGTTCGCGTGAATGTCGATTATGGCTAGGTTTTTTGCGTGAAACCCTTATCTTTATCTAAAATAAAAGTCGTCTAACTTACTTCTTATAACATCAATTTTCAGTCAGTGAAAGACCTGCCAAAATCGGTCCAGCCGTTTCACAGATAAGCCGGAATAAACAGACCGAGATACAGTCAAACATTATTTAAAACAAACAAACAACAAAACAAACAAACAAACATCAAACATTATTTTGTAAAAACCTGGTATTTTGTAATTACAAACAGACACTTTATTTATTTGTATAGATGTGAAAGATAACGTTTTAACTGTAACCAAATTATTTAAGACTTAAAAAGAAGTTACAAGACCTAAGCAATACTAAACTTAAGCATTAGGGTGACGTCATACCGTGTAAGTACAATATGGAACCTAAACAAGTTATAATGTGTTGAAACTAATTATGTATGGAGTAATCGTATTAAGAATTTAATGTTGATATATTGTCTGTCGACTGACGCTGATTAATTGGCGTTAGTCATTATCAAGTCATGGACCCACGTGGGCGCCATTAAAATTGTCTGCGTAAAGTTCATTATTATAATTTGGTAGACAAAGAGATAAAAACGACATGTTGCTTAATTGATTGATTGTTTCGTGAAGTGGTTTAGGCGCCCGCCTCTCATGCATGAGACCAACCAATGTGACTTTTTCAAGTCTTAAGTACTTTCTAAAGTTTATCTTGGACATCACAGGCATCGGTGAAGGAAACATTGTGAGGAAACCTGGGACTTACTGTCCCACTCAAACCATGTCAGAGGCCCTTGAGGCGGTTTAGAAACTCTGACACTAGGGTATGTGAGGTCGTAAGACCTTACTGCCCACACGATAAAGAAGAATTAATTATTTCTCTTTACCTACATTGTTTTCACATACAAGGTGCAAATTGATTTGACTGCCTCATGGTCGCAAAGCGCGACTGCTGAGTAGGTATGAGGTATTGGGTTCGATTTTCATGTCGGGCAAAGTGTTATTGAATTTTTCCATCAGGAATTTCTCAGTTGCAGACTCGGAGTTTGGATGTTCCCAGTTGATGGCATGGCAATAGGCTTTCCCCCTATTACACGGGACGAGCAACTAGCTTCGACTTTCTGATAATGCAAAGGCGACTTTGATATTGATCGAACACGTTCACTCAATTTAAATAGTACAAACATCATTTTAAGCAAAATTACTGAGAATCACGGCAAAACAAATTAAAATCGATAACGAAATCTACTTTCTCATTATAGAAATTGCCATTAATATAACCTTAGTTGAATTCTAACAAAGCAAACTGTTATAACGCAAACCTTCACGAAGTTAATCGTTACGTATCAGCAAAACAACAGCTTAATACGTAGGTACGTATCTACCCTCCAAAATTGTATGTTGATAACAAATAGCGCGGTTTAAAGCCCGCAGTTCCGCACCTGAGACTTTAATAGTACGATCATCAGTAACATTGTTGCATTTAGGTTAACAAAGCCCAAATTGTAATGTTTAGTTTGTTTATACAATACTAGCACTCTCCCCGCGACTAAGTTCGCGTGATTATTCTTACGGATCCCTATTTTTTTTATAAAAAAAGCTAAAGTAGCTTCCAATTTGCGAAAGAATTTCAAAATCGGTTCCAGAGACAACCCTACAACTCCACAAACTTTACCTCTTTATAATATTAGTATTAGTACATACAACGTTATTCTTTGTTTAGGAGAAACCTGAAAATGGGTCATTGTACTCATCATTATGAACAACTTTGACTATGAGAAATAACTAACCAACTTGGAAATCGCAAAAAAAAAAATCTGCTGATTATTTTTGTTCATAATAATGAGGAAAATAACCCCCTTTTCAGGTTTCTGGTAAACTCAGAATAAGGTTCTTAACAAGCTAAGTATTACAACTATAATAATTATCAGCCTATTACTGTCCCACTGCAGGACAAAGGCCTCTATTCTCATACAGAAGGCACGAGTATTGATCACCACGCTTGCTGAAGGTGGATTGGCAATTTCAAACAGTGAATTATATAAGTCCATGTTTCCTCACGATTTTTCCTTCACCGATGTCAGTCATATCCAAGATAAACTTATAAAGTACATATGAATTGAACGTCACATAAGTATATCGAAAACTAACGTTAACCGCTGGGCCATCACTACATTCGTTTATTATATCTTTTACACACTAGGTTAAAAAAAAGATGTCTGTTACTTGTGCACTCTTTTCGTTTGAAACTTTTTGCATTTGCTTTTTACACTGGGTAGCTTGCCATGGATATTAAAAGAATATTTTTAAAAAACAAAACGTTCCACGTTCTATATTTTTCGTAGCTGCAAGCAACAACAGACTGAAACTAAAAATGAATCCAGCCAGTTCGCATCACACAGCATTCATGTATAACACGTTAACACAGTTTGGCCGTTATACCGTCCTATTCAATTTCTGGTGGAAATAAATTCTTGTGACGAAATATTGCGCTGCAGGCTCCATGCTTTTGTATGCGTGGATTGTGGAGTGATTCATGCTCTATATGTGTTGGTAATAACTTGGAGGGATTTATTCTGCGGTCTATTGAGGTGTCTGCTTCTATGTAAATGAGGTTTTGGCTTTTGTAAGTTTTGAATGGTATGTAGGAGGCTGGATGCGTCTGTTTGAGCCGTGTAGTAAAATCTTGTACATCTGACAAGGTGCAGTTTTGCAACCTCGTAATATTCCATAAGGTAGTCATGAAAGACAAATAATATATAAATTAATGCCTATTTCCTTTGGTCACGGCATCACGTGTGAACGGTTGGACCAATTTCACTCATTCTTTTTCTGCTGAACAAAATCTGTGTGGGTTCGCAACCTGGCGCGCGCAACTACCAATGTAACTTTTTCTGTTTATTATATACTTTCCAAGTTTATCTTGGACATCGATGACGGAAAGCATCGTGAGAAAACTTGGACTAATTATATAAAAGTCTGAAATCGCCAATCTAAGCGTGGTGATCAATGCTTGTGCCTTCTCTGTATAAGAAGAGGCTTTTACCTTACAGTGAGACAAAAACGCTACTATAAAAAACATGTGCTACTTTTTCATGTATCTTTCAACAGTCCACCACAAACACAATCTTTATTTCACGTCCAAAAATTTCCGACAATCCATTTATTTATATCTCTCCCTGTTTCACGGGCCATGATCAAAGGTGTGATCTACAAGGGTCCCTGTCGTATTTGAGCTTTATTCATTGCGCTTTAACTAGCGCGATGTTCAGTGTTCGTATTGATTACGTATTAAGTCTACAAGCCGTTATTATGATGTCAGTCTGCGGCCCACGTTGGGCGCCATTACTGTTTCCGACCCTTTGTGTTTCAGTGTATAATTAAAACTGTATTATCGGATTTACATTAATAATAGATTCGGATATTAAAGCATGTTTGGTGGAATTGAAAATCTAATTTCAGTTTGTTGATTAAAATTATTATTGGTGCGGAATCTAATATAGTAATCTATCTGTACTTTAATATAATAATGCTAAGGAGTTATTTTGTTTTTAAATGCGTCTGATCTCTGGAAGTCGGATTGAATTCAATATTTTTGTTGATACAGAATGAAAAGCATAAATGAATAAGTAAAATACAAGGTGCTGTTTTTCATCGTCCTCAAACAGGAGGTTGTTCAGGTTGTCTTATTATAATATTATAACATGCCCGTACTGTCTCACCGCTGGACAAAGACCTCTCTCCATTTCTTCTATCTATGACGTTGCGCTACGTCTTGCCAATAATCAAGGAAGCCAACCAAGTCGTTCCGCCATCTCCTTCGTGGTCTGCCGCGTCCCCGACTCGCCATTTCGGGCCTCAGTCTTGGGAGATTGTCTTAAAAGACATAAATAATCAAATAAAAATACGACACCTAGTCAAAGCATTTTTAGTTGTTTATGTTTGTTGTTATAGTATTTCAGAATATATCTCTTTTAGAGAGCAGAATCGTCTTGTTCCGTATATGGTGGTAGTACCGCGCGGCTCGTGTTGACAATCATTATCATAGTTACCTCCTTATAATACGCGAGAATGCAACCTGCACATTGTATAAAATAACAATACAAAACAAGTAATAATCTCTTCAAAACAAGTTCAACGTAAAAGCGACAAGTATATTCCACAAATTAATAGCAAATTATACTTTCTAAGTGTAATTTTCAAGTGCAGAGCTCCCGGAAGGGGCGTGTTGCTCGGTCGGCGGGCGGCGCACGATTGGCTGCCATTTAACGTGTATTGCAGGAAATTGGCGCGCGCCGCCATTGCGATCCGCTCGCTTGGTGCCGTTTGTGTTATAATTAGTCTTAACAAACTTGTGCTGAGACCCGATGGAGATGCCACGTGACTGTAATATGGCTGACATGTTTCAGAGTACTGAAGTTTAAACAGCGGGAAATATTTGATTTATTTTACAAGTTTCTTTGTTCTCGCACATATTCATTTGGTGTCCAATACAAAAACGGTTGGCGCAGTAGCTAAGCCATTGGCTGCTGCTGGTGACATAAGGCGTACAGATCTGTTCCGGATCTGGCAGTTTGTTTAAGTGAGTTTATATGTTTTTAAACTCACCCACGATGCAGGGGAAATTCCAAATGGCACGTTAGCCAAGTATAAAACAAGGTTTTAAGTTACATACGAATAAGGGCTTTTTAACTATAGAGCTAATTCAATATGCCAATGTGTACAGCAACAAAAGAGACGGATATAGTTGAAGTTTTCTTAGAAACCGATGGATGTCTTCGATGTGTACAAATGTGATTGGCCACGCAGGGAGGGACGCCCTAGGAAGACTTACACTGACCTTATTGATGAGGTTCTTCAGAAAGGTCAGGTGCGCAGTAATCGTAACCGGCGTGCTTGTATGACGAGATGTATGAACGTAGATGAGGCGAAAGGAGTATGTAAGGATCGTAGCAGGTGGCGTTCTGTGGTTTCTGCGTACCTCCCTTGGTAAAAAGGCGTGAATTTATGTATGTATGTCTAAACTATAACCACAAAAATATCTTATAAACACCTTCCTTCTATTCAAACATACGTAAAACCTCCCCTCACAGAATAAGTTAATATGAATGGCTATGTAGAATTAGCGATGCGGCACGGCAAACTTGTTTGTACAGCAATTTGCGAGCTCACAGCGGATTACCTGGTAATAGTTAGTCGCAAACATACTTCTTGGTTTGTTCCCACCTATGAAGGTGATTTACTTTAATGTTTATTTCAATTTATTTTAATATACGGTCAACAAAAGAGCTGTAAACAGGGTCGTCAGATATAGTTAAAGTTTTCTTAAAAATCGATGGAAACTTATTTTAATTAATGAACTGTTTATTTAATTTTAAGTTAGTGTATTTAGTTAAGCCGACCCCAACGTAATTGGGAAAAGGCTAGGCAGATGACGATGATTTAGTTTATTATAAAGGATTTTTACAAATTCACCCATAAGAAGATAAAACGGGGGACTAAATATTGTATGAAGGAATAACATTAGATCGCCAATAAGACATTTACACGGACGAATTCGCGAGCAGAAGCTAGTCCAATCAATCTGTCAGTCTAACCGAGGAGCGACTGCCTATCTGACTTCCACAACCCAGTAACTGGGTAATACAACGACCATATATACCTAGACTCCTAATAACAGACGACCGATGTCTGTCAACACATTAGGCATAAAAGTCTTATAACCGTCGTCACTCACCAATAGTCACCAAGTTCGTATTAGTTTCGACCACTCCTGTGAGCTGTAAACATGCACTGACCTTGAGTTAGCCAATCAGAACGCAGTACCCCGTACCCCTCGTACCTCAGCAAGTTAGCAGAATAGTTTTCGTGCGTTAGATCGTATATTAGGCGTCTATAGGCTGTATGGTCGTTGGGGTAATACGACACCCCTTGGTAAGACTGGTTGTCAGACTTTCAGGATTTCGACTACTCGTAGACTGTCAAAGATCCACGTATGACAGCCGACACCAACGGCTTAACGTGCTTTCCGAGGCACGGAGGAGTCTCGGTGTGTAAAGATGGTTACCCATCCATAGAGCAATCCCGATAAGCGTAGCTTAACCTGATGGATTGACTTGTGCGGATATTACGTAGCCACGAGCCCCGCCACAAGTCGTTAGATACCTATATAATAGTATGTTAAACTATCTTTACTCTCATCGCTACATGTCCCGAATTGTGAGGCTTACCAGCGAATGCTGGAGCGTGGTAACGAGAGCGCTTTAATCCCGTTACCCACTTCAAAATAAACCTCTTGTAACAGTCTAGTTGCTACGGAATAGAGAATAATAATGAGAATATTTATTTATTTACAATTTGTATTTTTTCAACGCTAATAGTAGGAAAATAAAAGGGAAAGGAGGATTAGAGGTTTTAAGCTCTATTTTGTATGTCTGAAAAAGAAATACTACGCCTCGGATTTACTTCGTTTTTAAGATTTGTATTTTTATGGAATAAATATTTTCGTTTTAGCTTAAACGTACGAGGTATAAGAAGACATCACATAGCATATTGCCTATCAAACTAAGCTACTTTGAGCAAAGATTATTACTGGGAAATTACTTTTTCTTGGAGCAAAATATCACTGTTTTTGATAGCGCGTATTTATTAAATACAGTTGTTTTCGTAAAAAAAGTTGAAACTTTAATCTTACCTGAACTACAAGGTTCCCGAGTGAGACCAAGAAAATAAAAAATGATCGCAATAATTGGAAGAAATTGTACGAGTAACTATCGGCTTCATAAAGTGTCTTTCTACGTCTGTTATAAATAAACATAGTAAAGTAATATCAGCTAAATGATTATCTGATCACCGTAGGTAAAGACTATTTCTGCTTGGAAAGGTCGGCCGCTGTAGTAGCGCCTACTTATTGTTTACTTGTCTTAGCAGTTTTATTCTATTACTATTGGTTGACATAAAAAGGGCGAACACAGCTGTGGTCATCAAGTGCACGGGATTTTGTTTTTAAAATGATCATATATTGGCTTTGCTGATGGTACCTAGAGTATGTACCTAAATAAGAGTTAATTGCTGAAAAGACGCACACATTTAAAACCCAAAATAAAAAGGTCAGTCCTTGTAATCCGAGAATACCAGACTTTTAATTAAAGATGCAATTTGAAAGTGGTGTAAAGCATAGCTCGCTAGATTTCGGCGACCCACTCAGTGAAAAACAAGAGGGTCCGGAATTGGGACACCTGCCAGTGGCGAATCTGGCCAGCTTGGAACTGCCGGCTTTTTTAGTTTAGGATTAAAAGAATCTTTCCTTTTTAGGCGCTTTTTCGGTGTTAAGCATTTTTAAAGCTGTTTGAAAAGAGTTTTTAGGAAGATTTTTATTATTTTTTGACACTTTAAGGTTTTAATTATAAAATAACTCAGTGGAATGTAAAAGGCTGTTTGGCAGTTCTTGTATAGAAAAAAAATCGAAACTGTTATATTTATGTGTATTCTTCTGATAAAAGTTATATGCTCGTGTCTAGCTTTTCGGTATAGTTACATTAACTTATAACGTTAAATGATTTCGTATCTAGGACCCCCAGCTATAGCTTACGATTCGAAATCGTAAAATATTAAATATATACTATCTTACTCAAACCCATAGGTCGTACACTGAGCATCCCGGAAAAAAATAAACATAGGTATTGTTTATTTTATGACAAATCTTTATTCTCCATTTGGGCTTAGCCGCAGTTAGGGCCCCCCAACTACCTAGTTTTAATAAAGGGCCCGTCTAAAACAAGCCACACCTCTGCTCCCAACACCAATTAACGAAATCTATTTCTCATTTCCAGATGAGGTCGACGTGATCGGCTACACTTCGAACCAGAGCGACAGTGAGTCGCTGGTCTCCGGGCACAGCGGGGACAGCGGGGTGGGCGGAGGGGCACGGCGGCGACCCCGGACCCCGCTCAAGACGCGGCCCGGCAATGTGCCGCGGACACGACGCGCCGCACGCCTCACGAAAGTTATCTAGGTGGGTGTGCAACTCAAGCTTTCGTTTTAAAGGTAGAGAACAGGTCGACTGCCTGTAAAGAAGTAATCCGCACATAAAGCCTAAAGCTTGGTGGTAATTTAGCAAGAAGCTGCTTTCAAAGACTTCTGATCGTGATCGATCGTCAAATAGGTACCGTTTGGACAGATAAAACTGATTCTAAGTATTGAGAAGCAATTTGGCATTTGCCAAGTTAGGAGCTTGTCAACTTCTGCCGAAGAGTAGCTTACTTTTGGGCAGTCATCAGTATATCCGATTTGTAAAATTGTACTGTAAATATCACTTTAAATTGTAATCGCTCATGTAATCTTGTTCCAGGTGGACGGTGAGCGGCGCGGGGCGAGCTGGAGCCCACGTCGGCTCGCAGCTGACGTTATAACTTCATAACGTAAACAAACGTAGGACATTTTGTTGATACGTCATGTACTAAGGCGAATGTTGTTTATTGTGACTGAACTCGAAGCCGGCGACATCGCGACCGTTCCACGCGACAGAGTGACTCGGCGACGACACACCTACGCCCGCGCCGCACACACCCACACAACACACAAACACAACACACATACAACACACACCACACTGTACACGTGAACACACTACACACCTCTGCGAACCATCACTAAGTACAAAATTGCCAAAAATTTATATTCAAAGTTTATTTTTCACATTTCAGAAGAATTTGTATTTTTTTTTCTTTTTTCTTTCTATTTTATTGTACCGAGCCTGGCTCGATTGGATGAGTTGCAATATTGTGTAGTCTAGTGGCGCGATGTGTATTCCATTAACGATTTTACATCGACGTCACATATTCCACTGTGTTGAAAACACGCAATGTGTGCAAATCTTTATCTACCTACATAATATCACTATAATTTAAATATTTTCTATCACAAGTTTATTGTAATATGTATGCCTCGGGGGGCGATCATCGCGTTTTTTACCAACTAGTGCAAATGTAGACTGCCCCCAGTACCTACGCCTTCATTTCAAAATGACCATGTTATTTTTATAATTATTATTCAATTTTTCTATCGGACATTTCGAATATAAATTTTAAAGATCGTAGAAAAAAATCGTTTTCGAAAAACTCTATAGGTACTTATTGTTATTGATTTCCACAAAAAAAAAACAAGTTGCTATCATAGTGTATGTTGTATAGATATATCAATTTTATATTTTGTATACCTATAATTATTTTTTTCTTGTATAAATTAATCAAATAGAATTAGATCTGTGAATGTTGCGCCGATTTGGAGAAAAGTTTTTTTTTTATAATTGGGTTTAAAACAAAACAAAGGAAACCCACCAAAAATTATATTGTTTTTAATTATTAAGTCAATTTTAACAAGGATTTCCATCTTAATTCAGATACTAACATATTCGGCTATGAGAATTAGTTTATTAATCGCGTTGATCGACATAGGCGTGACCTGGCTGTGGCAAATATTATTTTCTTTTTTTCCTTCAATTTGATTTCTTTTTTTATGTTGGCAACCTTTTTTCGCGTACCGAAGTATACAAATTCGATATAAAGCCGGCACTACACTAAACGCGCTGTAATTGGGTAGTTGACGCCATTAAACAATAATTCAAAGATATAAATTCTCTAAAGAAACACTTGAACCCCGAAAACCCGATTAATTTTCAATAAACTAAAATTTAATTTTTAATTGCTTTCAAATGAATTAATAGACAGTCAATTGAGTCGGCACAATAGTGACGTCACAGTTATCTTTTGCCATAGAAAATCTATGGGAGAATCGCGTTTTAACACGTCATAAAAAGTACGTCAATTGATTTGTGGTGTCATCTAGCCTATTTTCGCGTACGCAACGTTCCCCGCTCCGTGCGGGGAACAACGCGCGATGCGAATGCGTTGCCGCGAAAAAATCTACGGTCGTGTTCGGGGTTTCGCGTCGCTAGTGTATGTAGGGCCGGCTTTAGAAATACAATACAAGCCTTGCCAAAAAGCTCAGGTGATCGATAGCGTAAAATACATCACGTAAATTGATAATACGCCATATTTCTCGCCTAGAAGCACGTCTGATTGGCGTGATGTAAACACCGCTTGATCATCCGCGCAGGCTGCGTTAGTGTTGATCACCACATTTACTCACTCATATATATACTTTTTATTTTTTAATAAAATACGCAGTAGTGGTAGACGATACGATATTAATTGTTTCTTTTTTATGTTATTTTTGACTTTATGACGTTAGGGATACAGTCCAAAATCACATAACACCCAACTGCTCGTAATACATCACCCACTAACCATCGTATTGTTAAGTATTAATATTGAAATATAATTAATGATCTCACTTCATTGTCACACAATATCAACTGAGTAAATGTGTCATACACCTTCTTACTGATACAGATACATTTTTAAACAGAAAAATTATTCTGGTATAATATTACAGACCATAAAATATCTTTAATAATATTTCCCAAAGTTATGTAATTAAATGTTGCACTGAATTTTTTATTTTATCACCTGACTTGTACGGATCACTTTGGCACGATCGAGCTAACGTAAAGGTATTCGATTCCAGTCGATTTTTAAATTGGAAATATGTAGATCGTATATCTGTTTGGTTTTTTTAACGACAAGCAAATTCAAATCCGTCTACAATATGAATAATGCCAAATCAATACTTACCACATGAGTAGGATAAACACTGCGTCCAAAACGGGTATGTAGGTACTTCCAATTTCAAAATTTCAAATTCGTTCGAATTTCCGTTAGTTTCGCTCGTTCGTACTACCGTCTATGTTCCTTTTTTATTTTCTTAATCTAAAGGGTAATTGAGAGTTATACAATTATAAAAATTATAATATCCTTATTTATAGATAGTATTTTGGAATGTTTAGTTTTCGTCCTTATGTCCCAGAATGTTTTTGCAACTCTGAATGATGTTGTATTAAGTTGGTTTGGTCCCATTTATGTTTTGATTGATATAATCTTTGTGCCAGTACCTTCTGCTGTGTCGAGGATCACCGGAAAACCCTTTACTCTTTCTCTCTCCCACTTGTACTCCCCCAGCTTCAGAGACATGGTCAGGAGAGTGAGTAATCACGGAGCTTGGACCTGCTGGTTCAGATGTGTTCTCAGCATTTAAGAAGACCTTCTCCATCATCCGATTAAACTCCTTTATTTGGGTCTCCACTTTAGCATTGTCCTCGTAGATCATAAAGGATCTGTTCGCTCCACGAGTCTTTACTCATCTCTTGAAGTGCTTCGGATGCTTTCATTGTATCAGCGAAGACCATAACCATTTTTTCCATTAGATCTGCAACCACGTTCACTTTGGACTCGGGCGGAATCTGTACTACCCCTCACTGGTCTTCTACTCCTTGGATCAAAATTTCATCAGGTTGGGAGGATAAAACTTTCGAAACTTCTGTCTAACTCTGTCAACACAACTGATCCTAATCACAACTATTTTCTTTCTTCTTACATTCACAATCATTTACAATAACAGAAATAGTTGTTTTGTGTTCTGGACCCTCCTGTCTTAACTGACCCTATCTGGCTTCGAACTGATGGTGAACGAATGAGAGGAGGACCAGGGACTAGGGTTGAGGGTCCTGCTTGGCCTAAAAGTCATTCCAACTTATCAGGCCCCCATCATGTCATCATAAAACAGATTCATATCTTTAAGCCATTTGCTGCGAAGGTAGGATTAATGGAGTCGAGCTTTGGTTTTAATTGGGATTTTGTTTGCTGGGAATCTTAGAAGTCTAGTGAGGTAGATAGAGGAAATAGAAGGTCTAAGATACTGAGGATTTGAAGGTTATTGGTAGGGTATTATAACTACCGCGCATCACTACTCCGTGACATCACATTTTCAGGCGTAATGACACAATTATTTAGTTGCGATTTTAGTTTATGTGGACATTCATGTACCAAAAAAAAAAGTAATATATTATACACAACTAGAACCGGACAATACATTGTGTAACAACATTTTACACAGAATAACACCCTAATGAGTACACATATATTTTTGTTATAACTATATCTTGTAATAAATCGTTGATTCATTTCTGAAATGGACGACTGAACTTTCATTGTATTATTTAATTTTTTCAGTAAATATCTATATACAATTGACATTCGGTGGGGCTTCATTCGAGTCAATCTCATCGTCACTTCCTCTGCCCGACTGAATGAATTACGTTTGTCAAAATATAATTTGCATAAAATATTATTGTAAATTGTTTTAGGTATGGATGTTATAATAAGGATAGTTGTAAACGTATTATCATTTGTAAGTATAATGTTTGTTTTAATGACAGTTTGATCTCTTACGGTAATGTATGCGACGGCGGCGCCGCGTCGGGCGACGTACTCGCTCGCTTACTGTGTCTCCTCTACTCTGTTGATACAGTTATAAGTATGTTTTATTACATCACATTTGTTGAAATGTTTAAGTGTTACATTATTAAGATTATCTCGCGACTCCTCGACTGACTGACTCTGTTGTATTGAACGATTCCATCCATCCGTTAGTTCAAATATTCAACTTACGTAATGTTAATGTTGGTGATGCGTTGACTGACTACGTGCCGGTAGTGTAGGCCACGGTAAGCGACCGTGGAGCCGAGTGCCCGACGTCCACGTCAGCTAGCGACGCTCACACTCACACCTGTCAGAATATCTATCAACAACAATATATTTATCATTCGGTTATTATTTATGTATCACAAAAATTATTTAATTTATTGTTAGAACAGTGCTTTGTCGTTTTAAATCGTACCAGTGTTTCGCTTCGATCAAGTCACGCCGTCTCCTACTCGGCCGCGAGGTCGCGTGGTCGCGTGGTCGCGCGGTCGTGAGCCACTAGTGTAGTGTTGTACAGTTGTTCCGCGTACGAGTGTTACATGGGCGCAAGCGGCGACGGGACGCTTTAAGAGTACAAATTCTGTATAAGCCCCTCAACTTGTGTGTTAATTCTAAATGTTATTAATTTTAAACACGAAACAGGGAGAAGGTATCGTCAGAATACGAATAGTTAGCGCGGGCGAAGTCAGGCCACGGAACCAGTCAGCTCTGCCTTTGGTGTTGTCTCTTCATAATTACGTTGTGTCTGTACTCTATTGCTACAGTGAGTTTGTGTTGCTGTATCTTCCGTGTCTCTTCACTCGTAGCATACTGCGCGCAGGCGCTCTAACGTTAAGACGGTGTACCACTGTAACGATAGGGTATTAGAAATGTTCGCGCACTATACGCGCGCACTCTTATTAGATAAGAAATGTGTTATTAGAAATGAATTGCAATAATAACCCGTTTCTCCCGCGCTTCGGATCGCCTCCGCAACCCTTTACTCAACTTAGTCGCTGTAAAAAATTAGTCCGGCGTTGTAAAAAAAATATCAGTGCATTTGTAAATATTGGAGCCAAAATTTTTATACAAATTATTTCATAAATAAAATATATTCTTGGACCAAGTTGTGTGCGGAGGCGAGTCGTCTCGCGGGCCGGCTGCCGCGCTCTCCTCGCTCCTGACGTTTGACGAATGCATCTGTCACTGTCAAATGCATGTGTCACTGTCAAACGCATCTGTCACTGTCAAACTCAGCTGTCACTGTCAAAAGTGTCAAAATCGGTGCGTTCGTCATTAACGTATTAATCGTTTGACTCAGGAGCGTGGAATGTCCGATGTTATGTGTCGTCGTGAGCAGCCAATCGTTGTCGGATCGTAGAGGCAAACATTAGGTACTATTGTGACTATGCTGATGTGACATGGCAGCATTATTCAATGTAATTGACGAAACGTGGCACATATAATTTACTATATGTAAAAAGTTATAGAAATAATTAATTTAATAAAATTATAAATAAAATTTTACTTTGTATTTATTTACCTTTACCCAACATCGACAAAAATGAAACACCATATTGTCAGAATCAAATATTTCTTTATTAATCTATAGACAATCTGGTAATATCGACCAGCGAATGACCAGAATTACATTATGATACAAAACATAACCACACTAATTATAAATCTTGGCCTACTCTTTGGTGGAGGTAAAATTTTTACAAAAAAGTCCTAGGAAACAATTGTAAAAATAATAAAAGTGACTGGCAACACTTAAAAAGAAGGTTTTATCTTAACCTGACTTTGGCGTCTGTTCATAGACTAGGAACTACTTTGATGGACTGGACGAAAACGATGGAGTAGCATATTGCTAATTGATAATGACAGAGGTGAAAATTGCATAATGCTACTGCGCAGTAGGCGCCATGATTTTTCAAGAAGATTTCAGGTTATTATACAAGTAGTTTATGATTAATGAATTGCTATATAATGAAAAATAATGTGATGGAGGGAACAATTTGAAAGAGGAACACCACGCCGTCTTAATTTTTATGAAGACCGCTCTTACATTATCATTTCGAGGTGAAAGAGAAATGGCGTCATCACTCAATTTATTAAAAAAAAGTAATAAAGTATCAAATATGACGCATAGATCAAATATTCTGAAGAATAAAATCAATTGCCATGCGCTAGTCTCGCAAAAATTCTGAAATAGTTCATCCGATTTTAGTTTTCTTTGTGGTATAAGGTATAAAGTAAATTAGGTGATACGAAGTTCACCTGGTCATCTTTTATAAAGACATTGTAATAGCGACCTTATATTTAGCTGTCTAAAGTAACATTTTCCAAAACATGAATCTTTAGGTATACTAAAAAACCATAGCCAGTCAACAAAGAACATTATCTATAAAACAACTCAACAACAACTCACCATAAACTTATACTAGACGAGTATTTACTTTGGAATGTAATTAAGTAAAAACTTAAAGAAATAACAACATTAATATCTGAAATAAAATTATTAAAAAGACAGTCAATCGTGTTGGCAAATATATGACATCACAGTACCCTATTGCAATACAAAATCTATGGAGGAATCGCGTTTTGACAGTTCATAAAAAGTATGTCAATTTATTATCGCTGTTATTCCTCAGAGCATAATAACTTATTGGGATAACTTAAAAAGTGGTGTAAATAACAACAATAAAGTACTATCCAAAACAAGTTTGAATAACTAACTGCATTAAAATTATAATATCTTCATAGATTTTGGCTAAATTATCATAAATAACAACACAAACTTCCTGAGGCACGGACATAGATTCAAAACAATTCAAATTTTGCATTATACAGGGTGTTTGGTCAGTTTGGTGCAACCTTTGCCAAATCGAAGGGGCCGATAGGAGAGGTCATTTGCTATCTCTTTACACCCAATAACTCATACTTTGCCACACCGGTATTTTTAAAACAACTTTTTAATTTTAATTTTGGAAAATTCCAAAACTCAGCATTTAAGGTTTTAAAAAAGTTATGTGTATATTGTTCAAATTTCATTTTAATTTTTATGTGTACTGTTGTATAGTTCTAGTAAGATTTACTTTCTTATGTAATAACAGTAAGTAAAGTTTTTGTAAAAAAAAAACTTAAAATTCAACTTTAAATTGTTTTAAAAAAAAAGCGATCGGGATCTTCAAATTGAAGAATTAAGACTAACCGTGTCCAGTTTTGTCGTATAGCCAGTGTACAAGTAATTTTGAATTTTATATAACTATACAACAATACACATAAGAATTAAAATGTGAACAATATACACATAACTTTTTTTTAAATTTAACCTTAAACGCTGAGTTTTGGAATTTTTCAAAATTAAAATGTTTTTTTAAAAATACCGGTGTGGCAAAGTATGAATTATTGGGTGTGAAGAGATAGCAAATGACCTCTCCTATCGGCCCCTTCGATTTGGCAAACGATGCACCAAACACCCTGTATAACAACGTAATATCAAACCAAATATAATAACAATAAAGCCTGGGATACATTAGGGGGCAAATGAAGAAACTTGTTGCGGAACATGTCCCTCAACAACTACGTGAAGTGTCCCGCGACAATTGTCATGGAACATTTTGCAGGCTACACTATTCAGTGTTTATAGAAATGTCGTCGTGCGCTCGCTCTCGAGGCGGGAGCAAGCAACATGCCCCGCGTCACGTACAATGTTGCGGGGCATGTTGCGGGACAATGTGCAACGTTGCAGCGTCACGTAGATTGAGTGTTGCGCGTCATGTTGCGGGACAAAATGTTCCCTAGTGTATCCGGGACTTAATAATGGCACGTAAGGACGAGGAGTTGTAAACTCGACACGGTTGGCTGCTGCGCTGAGTATCACGGGTTCGATTCCCTCACAGAACAAATTTACATCTAGTCTACAGATCCGGGTCTGGCTGTTTGTGTATGTAAGTATACAAATGTTTGTGACGCACCCAAGATACAGGAGATATTTCTAATGTGGAGCAACACTTAAAAACGTAAACAAAAAGCGCACCGACTCAGACGCAGCGAGTCAGAGCCAAAACATATACACAGGATACACCGTCTTTCCTTTTTTCCTAACAAGATAGCCATAGCTTGAAAGAAATTCATCGTTAAGATTTTTTTTACACAAAAAACGTCAATTCGAAAACATAACAGAGGTAAGCCAAAATCAAATTTCAGCGTTAACAAAGAAATCCAATTCCCAATTATAATTAATTATTTTTACGTACATTATTGTATAATTAACTACGAATAACATTTTATAATGGTCATTTCCCTAAATTAAATTTTTGAACAAAAATGGTTGACTTACAATCTGTCAAACGCGCTTAAACTGCTGTGATTGGTTCAACACGTCAAATTCAAAGAGGTTACTATGCTAGTGATTTGATTCACAGCACGAATCTATACTAATATGTATTATAAAGAGGAAAGATTTGATTAATTGTTTGTTTGCATTGAATAGGCTCCGAAACTACTGAACCTATTTAAAAAATTATTTCACTGTTGGGAAGCTACACTATCCCCGGGTGACATAGACTATATTTATTCCTAGAAAAAACTGTATTTACATTTCACCCGTGCGAAACCGGGGTGGGTCGCTAGTCAATAATAAAATAAATAGGCGGTTTTTTCCGCGATTTTCGAATTCGGACTATCCATCTTGCCGCTGGGTTTGGACAGTGGGGGGGGGGGGGCGATGAACTCGCACGCACACAGTGATATAGTCGCGCGACACTGCCTAATGCATAAGCAACGGGACGATTCTGTTCTCTGAAAGAGGTGTATTCTGAAATACTATCAAATATAAATAACTAAAAAAAAAGCAAGTATATGTTACTTTTTGTCCAGACGTCGTAATTTTATTTGATTATTTATCTCTTTTATGATAACCTCCAGGAATTTAAATCTTCAATCAACCAATCTTAACAGCTTACGTCCGATTGACTATTTGTTACAATTTTTTTTTCTAGGTGTAATTGTTTATGCAACGTAACATTTTTTTTTCGAGATTTTATTCGAATTTGTTATTGGTATTGTTGTCCTAACCTTCTTGTATGCCTACGACCCTCTTTGGGTTAGGCAAAGGTGTATATTTATACACCCACAAAGCGAAGTTTAGGTATCACTTCTTTATTCAAATTAATAAAAGAGAAAAAAAATCCGACAAATAAAAATTTAAGAATAATTTTTCTTCTTATTTTACAAGAAGACAATTTTAAGACTAGATTTTTTAAATTTAATTTATTATTTTTCCGACATCTTTAAATACCGTCAACAAAATATATTTTACGGGGTTTGACTCATTACAATAATAACTAATAAACATTTTACAATTAAACATCGAAATTATATTTACCCTAACCACCACATAAATGTAGCGATTTAATCTTATATAAAACAATATTATAATACATTAAGTCCAATCAACACCAAAAAAATATAATTATATTTAATATATTGAAACATTTGTAAAAATAAGACTCTCAATTGAAATTAATGTAATTTTACTATAGACACGCAATATATGGACAATATTTATATATTACACGTAGATTTTACTATATACCTTTTCGGTCACAATAATATACATACATTAATTATTAATATACTTAAACAAAGTAAGAAAATTTTAAATCTGGGTAGATTTAACAAAAGAATTGATTTTGCTTTTTATACAAATCTAATAATATTAATACACATTAACGTTTCGTTTCATTCAATAATATTTTTTATACAGTGGTTGAACAAAATTGATGCACTAAAAATGTTCATCAATTTTGTTTTTAACCCGCAACTAAAAGTAAGAGTAAAACTTTTTTCGAAATCAAAAGGTATTAGGGGGAAGCCGAAATTCACATTAATATTCTATATTTAGGAAAAACGACAATTTTATCAACCTAGGTTATAGGGGTATTTTAAGAACGTCACATGTGGTGCCGTTTCTGCAACCTCATGTGACTGTTTCTGAGATACCCTAGGCTAATAAAATTTTTGTTTTTCCTAATTACATAATAATAATATATTAAAATTCGTGTTAATGGTAATGTTATAATAGATCGGCTTCCCCTTAACTTAA
Organism: Hoplodrina blanda; assembly: GCA_949316365.1. Classification (NCBI taxonomy): domain Eukaryota; kingdom Metazoa; phylum Arthropoda; class Insecta; order Lepidoptera; family Noctuidae; genus Hoplodrina; species Hoplodrina blanda. The sequence continues at coordinate 2,126,612 of OX438590.1, forward strand.
TATCAGACATTAAACGCACAATCTACCTATTTCCTTTACTATCATATATATTCTCCTCCACACACAGTCCACATCAGAATTTTTTATGCTGTCCAATGGGGCCACTTCTTCGGCCCCTCGTACACCTTTCAAAGGTCTTTGACTCCATTAGGGTCCCGAGTTACATAAAATGATTAATAATAATGCACCAATATTTAATGCCGACTGTACTATTATTTGGACTAAAAATAATAATGGTGGGATATATTTTGAACTAGTATAATAATTCGGTAACTAAATATCTACAGTCCTATTAAAATTTCATAACTACGACTAAAGACACATGCAGTTTAACGACGAAAAAAAAATAAGTACTTACTTCGATAAAACGTTTTAAAAAATATCATGATTTAAAAATGTTTCTTTTATAACATTTTTTGGAAACAAAATTATGTCTCTCAGTTTTTTTAAACTACTTCAGCGTTCGCAGTAATCTATCATTTGACTAATAAAGCTTATTTAGTAGTATAATACTATTAACTAGTAACTAATCGTCTAAATCCATCTAATTTGGTTAGGACAGCGAATTATAACTACAGTGAGCATTTTATAGGAATTTATGTGGTGTTCGTGTACCGTACGCGGCAGAATTCGGCGATAACGCGGTAAAATTTCGGTTGTACCGCCTTATTTTTCGGCAATACCGTGTTATACTTGGCAATATTGCGGTATACTCGGCAATATCACGGTATTCTCGACAACATTATTATAATACTTGGCGGCAAAGTTAGTAAAAATTACACAGACAATAAATTGCGCAATGTTGGCAATTGTGATTAAAAATAACGTGTTGGCAACACTGAGGAATTTACGGAAATGCCCAGAAATATATAAAAATTGCCAATAATTGTGCAATTTCAGTTGCCCGCATCATAATACTCGGCAATTCTGCGGAAATACTCGATAAATTTAAAATGTCTAAAAACTTATACGTTTTTCACATGATTTAATTTTAACATCTACTCAATGTTTAGTGATGTTACATAATTCAAACAGTGTTGCTAAGTAAAACAGGCTAAATACTACCATTTTTTTTTGTTTTTAAGACAATATTTTTTTGAAGGGCTATCGTACCCTAAAACCTTGTGCAGTTTTTCCTATAATTTTTATTTTGGTGTCGATATTTTTTTCTTCGTTTTTTTATTTTTTTATTTTTAATAAGACAATCAAGTCTTTTGCTAAGTTCTCTCAATGAATTAAATATATATTTTTCTCTTAAAAATAAATCAACACTATTTTTTATTTGTTAAAATTTTAAGTTTTCGTGATATTTATGTTTTTTTTTTCATTTTAAATTATCTTATTTTTTACTTAAAAAATTTCGAGATCACACCATAAAAACATCTCGTTTATTTTACTTATAAAGGATAACGCAGACTTATAAGCCTTGCCATAATTATTCCAACACAAACAAAATAAATTATTTTTTACAAACAACGGATAAAATGCGTCAGCTTATAAGTGTGTGTTAACCTTTACCACGCCAATAGCCGAACTGCCGCCAATTTTCATTTCACTTTCAATTCCGTACACATTTCAAATAACACCGGACTATTAACCTTGACCTTGGGCAATTTTTACATCAACCTCGACCATTCATCAAGCATTTTTGTACACAAGCAAATATTTTCCAAATACCTCGGAAAAGTATTTCTTAATTGGAGTCGTAAAACTAAAACTCGTTCACTTTGACCTTGGGTCTCAAGGTCAAGGTCATCGAAACAAAATAGCCTGTAAACGCCTGAAATGTCACAGACAAATTTTTATCACCGATATATCCTTAAATTCTGTATTTTTGGTACAGATAATATCTAGTGGCATTACTTATCGCAATCTGGCACAAGCTGGACGCTGTCTTCATCCCGTCTGTTGGAATGGGGCCTCCGTAGAGGTCGCGGGTGTTGGAGGAGGGAGAACCTCTCGCTTTGGGTGCCGCTTTGCTTTTTGCTTAGCGCATTACGGAGGTGACTTTCTCCTGCAATTGATAAAGCGTGTCTTGATTATTTTGTGTAGTAGACAGCATACATAAAAAACAGAAAGGCGATGACACAACGCTGGTAATTGATTACAAAATATGAAAAATGTCGATGAACTTAAAAATAAGGGGAGGAGGGGGAACCAAAAATGAAAAAAAAACCGCCATGTTCTTCATTTAAAGATGACATTTATATAAAATACTTGGTTGTTTTTATAAAAAGTTTAAATTCATTTATTGTTTGTCACCGGAGGAAAAGTAATTCTTGATTATATTTTTACTGTTATTAATTTTTTAGCCATATAAGCGTCTTAATGTTCAGAAATAACCAACACGCGTGAGCAAACGCGGTACATAATACTCATATTTTTTCAGATTTTCATGAAGAAAGGAATGTAGCCAGTTACATGGGTTGGTGTAAAAAAAATGCAAAATGTTCGGTCCTAAATTATGGGCTTAAGGGAAAATATTAGCGATTGATCGTACGATTGCTAGCAGAATTGTTTGCCTACGATACGTCAGACGTACCTTTGTATCACCACTCTTGAACACACGTGGAAACTCTTTGAGGACCATAAGATTTCGAGAACGCACTTTAAAAATAATGTAAAATGTAATCGTCATTAGAATTTGAATTGAGTAAATACAAGAACCTTTTTCTAGACCTTTTTACGTCAGCATAAAGCACAAACATGTCTTGGGTTGTCTGAGCTCAGCCAGTCAAGGACTAGACAAGGATGATTTCCTTACATTTTGTATAAACTTGTATACATGTTGTTTACTTGTGTCTCCTACCCTTTTGCTGTGCCATAAAGGGTCCTTAGTGATCTCAATTATATAAGTTACCACCTAAGAATACAAATGAAAAAGCAATAAAGATATTGAGCAAGTTTGTGGCTCTGGAGTTGCTCTAAAATCTACTTCTCGTAATTTAAACGTTCAAAATCTAGTTGCAATCTCATCTCAGCGGCAATCAATGTCCAAATCTTGTTTAAAATGTTGCGATATTGTAATTACCTGGCAAGGACAGAGGTCGTCCACAGAGGGTGAGGTCGTGAGAGCGAGGTGACGCGGAGCGGGACGAGCGGGGGCGGCTCGTCGTGTTGTTGTTACGAGACTCATCGCATCGCGTGTTCCGACGCGGAGACCGCCCGCTTAGCAGCTCCTGTAGATCGAATATGGGGGAATGATGAGAACGTAGATCGATTTTTAGCTTTAGCATGCTGAATAAATGTGTGCTGAACAATAATTATTAATAATAAAATATTTACAAAATTATACACCATGTATAAGAAAAAACATGACTACTTAGATTTATTGTCAGTTGAATCTATACTGATATAAAAAAGCTAAAGATTTTTTTTTAGTTTGTAACTGCCAGATTCTGGATAGCATAAAATATTTTTGTATTATGATAGCCAGATTCATTAGGACACTACTCCTTATGAATCCGACGTCATCACGCCACGAGCGACAGGAGCGAAGCAGTAACCCAAAACGTATTATGGAATAAACACTCAATCTAAAATTTGAATAAATTACAAAAATCGATGTAGGTTTAGGGTTTAAAAATTATACCAGGTATTTGTACCGCTATTTCTAACAAAATAATACCACCTAAAAAGAATTGTTTAAAAGATAACAAATAAAAGTGAGTGCACAAAAGCAACAGTGGTGACATACGAACATAGAGGACGGCACGCTTAAAAAATATGTTAGTAACCTTTTCCTGTGAATTGACAGAGTAAGCGCTGTAAGACACTGGACTGTCGGCAGCAAAGTCGAATGCGCTCGACGCACGATACGACAGTGAGTCTTCATGGAAAGCGGGAAACGTCAAAAAATTTTATTGAGGTTAGAATTACTATGAACCGCAAAAGTGTAGTTGCGGTCATAAAATGTGCGAGTAGGATCGTGAATATTTTCAAAACGTATGTATGTATCGCTCTCACATTTTATAACCGCACCTGCCACAATAATTAGCGTTTATTATAATTACAGTCAGCAATAAAGGTTGATGATAATTTCGAAATTAAGCTCACTTGTTTTTTTATAATTTCCAATAACTTATTAAAAAACAAGCAAAGCAAGTTTTTGATATCCATTTCTTCTGAAAATTTAAGAATTTTTAGATCGAAGTAAAGCCTAATTTTTATGCCAACTGTACAATAAGAGAAATCTAATCTTATGAAATGTATTTCCTGAATTTGTTTCTATGATAACATACTCTACTATGCTAGATTATGAATTGAGGTGGAACATTTACTTCTATTAATACAGGGCTCAGCTAACGACTACAATTAAATATTTACGTAAAAAATGTTAATTAAACAAAAATCAGAACATTAGTACTTAACACTTCTTTGTCTTCATTTGTTTGACAATAATCAGATTAATTACATAATAAAGCATGTTGAAAGGCTTCACAGCACAGAAAAAAATAAGAATCACCAAAAAGGTACATTCAACTTATGAGATAGGTATCCAGGTTCGTCCGATATAGTAAAGGTTTTTGTAGAAACCGATGGATATCTTCAATTGAAACTTAATTAATAAACTGTTTATTATCTACTTTTTAAATTAAATTATATTTGAAAACATCTATCAGTTTCTAAGAAAACTTCGACTATATCCGACGACCCTGCATACCTATCTCTTTTGTTGACAGTACAATAAAAAAAAATCTGTTGTTTATTCTAAGTATTAATTTTTCGAGCAGACTTTAAATAATGATTAGCTATCTAAACAATATAATTTGACAGCGGCGTAGTATCACAGTATCAACCTATGTAAACTTGCTATGTAATGCATCAAATCAGTCATTCACCCGGTCTGACCTACATATTTAATATGTATGTAGATAAAGCAGTGACTTTTTATGCGATCGCTACAAGACATCTTTATGCCATAGATAGATAAAGTATCTAGATAGAAATCAAGATTGAATTTAATGTAGTAAGAACTTAATTTTGACACTTCTCTACATACAATAAAAAAAAATACTTTTCTACATCTACAAAAAATAAAATTGGTATTTCTTTTAGACTTTTATTTAAAAAGCAATAAAAAAGATATTACACCTTGTATAATTTTTCTTCTTCTTTTTCTTTTTTCTTGTATAATAGAAAAGTATCATCATTTAAAAAAATATTAGTTATTAATAAAAAGCAAATTAAATTAAACATGGTTAAATCCGCTACAGTTACCTATGTAACATTTAAAGAAATTAGAAACCGTTAGCACAATATATTTTTTTACTTTTCTCAAAAATGCAGCAACCATTTTGAACGGTTGGTTGTATTTATTTTTAATATTTAAACGTGTTGGTTTACCGTGTGGCCAGCAACTGGTTGGTGGTGGCGACCTTATCATATGTTCATGGACCTCTTTCAAGGTCAATGGGTCGTCCTCTATAAAGTCTAAGGCTGTACTTCCAAATTCCTGTAATGAAACAAAGAATCATTTTAGCTAGGACTAGTGACCCGCCTCGGCTTCGCGCGGGTGCAATGTACTATACATAAACCTTCCTCTTGAATCACTCTATCTATTGATGAAAACCGCATTCAAATCCGTTGCGTAGTTTAAAATATGTGTTTATTTATTTATTTATGTATCCGCAATCCCCGAAGGGTTAGGCAGAGGTGTACCCATTAGTACACCCAAATTTTGCCAGTTATGTTCAAGTCTGATGTAATAGGGGCAGGGGCGAGCCTATTACCATCAACCGGGCACAAATCCAGACTCCGAGGCTGCTACTGGCTAGTTTGTAACTTTTAAACAGAATCGGCTGTGGAAAGATATATTATAACAATTTCCCCAGCATTGCATAGTTAATGTAGTTAATGTAGATGCGCTTCACGAGGTATAAAAATCAGTAGCAATACCAGATTGAATCGGACTTAATGTTATCCAACATTCCACAATGATATTCAATGTAATATATTTAATTTATATGTGTTCCTGCATTGGATTTTATGACTCAAGTTGATAAGCATGCTATAAAAATCTTGCTTCGCTGAAATAATTGAATCAAATGAAATAGACAGATATTATGGGAGTTAGATCTGGTTAAAGTTAGCTTATCTTATCATCAGGGCCGGATTATCCGTTAGGTAACTGCCTAGGGCCCTCGCACGGGGTAGAGGCCCAAAGCTCATGAAATAAAATTGTATGTTTCCTTGAGTGAAAATAAAATATGTGACAAACCTTTATTAAAAAAAACGATTAAAAAAATGTACCACACAAGTAGTATATTCCTTTCCTTTCCTCGCACACGAAGAAACACACCATCGTAGAAGATATAACATTATAGTATCAAGCCATTATCTATTCCTCCTTTTCATTTTGGTATTTAATGGCAAAAATTTCAACTCTCTAGCTATTACGGTTTGTAAGATACAGCTCGCTGACAGACAGGCAGACAGTGGAAACTTAGTAATAACTTGAGAACCATTGGCACCTTTTGGGTATGGAACACACATATTACCTCTCTCACATTCATTTGTTTTTACAAGAGCATTCAGATGCTCTTTAACACTGTCACCGCCGGGCCAAAACTGTTGAAGGTCAAACCTCCACTAGCGTCGGTCACGGTTGACCCGACGCGGCGGTTAATGTGTTAAAAATCTTGCCCATTTATCTATTTGAAAACAGTGAAGGTCGAGAAGAAAATAAAACAAAGTAAAGAAGTATTTATTACCTGTGACATAAGTATTATGTCATCCGCCTCACATTCCTCAGCATGGCTCTCAATGAGACTCTCTCTGCTGGCCATGACCTGCTGGAAATTAAATATGAAATTAAGAATAATGTCCACTATTTTTTCATTCACAATTTTGTTCATTCTTCTTAGCATAATGATGACAAATATCAAATAATATAATATTAAAATAATAAATGTTTAGAGCAAGATTCCAGGGCCCCCAGACGTTTCTTATTTTCTCAGAAACCAAATGTATAGGATTAAGTAGTAGAATACGTAAAAATCAGCACGGAAAATTTAAGGAAGGTTAATATTATTTTTGCATACCTTTAGCACCGGGTACCTGTGCAATTGGCTATTGGCTGTTAAGCTAGAACCTTTTAGCTTGGGCTGACGGCCAATTAATAAGTATGCATCCCTATGCATACTCTCTCAAAGTACATGCTTCCACTACTTATTCCCATACATTTGGTTTCTGAGAAAATAAGTAACATCTGGGGGCCCTAGGGTCTTGTACCAGTTGTGAAGGAATATTTCTTACATCTGTTAGAATAAAATATTTTATTAAACATAGTATGCTCTATCATTAAGAAACAGAACAAAAATCTCAACTTATAAAAGAATATACTGCTAGAATCCATGTTCTATCCATTACATTACGTAAACTATGTGTTATTACACAAAACAATAAATTATTGTATAGTCATTACACAACAAATTTAAACAGCAGTCATTTAACTTTACTTAAACAACAAACTAATATTGATAAACATATTAAATCCATAAAACTAGATAAACAATACCTAGAATGTTAGAAAAGATGATACTATGAACATTTCCTTGTACGTTTACAGCAATGTTTACATGTTATCTACGCGGAAGACGCATCTCATTACAAATATTTCCGCAACTAGACGGAATTATCTTTTAATTATATAAGCCCTACCTGGAGATAAGGGTTGTCTTGCCGAGACAGTCTTAGGGCTTCCATGTCTTGTGCGATGTTTCTCGTCCTGCCAGGAGTCAGAAGAACGGCAGGAGACCCCGTCAACGGCGGAGATAACACTGAATTACACCAAAACACGCGATATTATCACATCAACTTTACATAACTGTTTTCAACTATTGTACGCAACTTACCAGACAAAGAATCATTGCTTGCCTCCATTTTTACACTAAATATACTTTTCATTTGCCTATCTAACACCAGCTTAATGAAAACTTCATGAAAACTGTGCTTCGAATGAATATTTTAACGGTAACGGGTATGATTAGGTACACACTCGATATTAATTATTGAATCAGCTAACGACGTAACAAATAAAAAATTAAACTAATACTCGTATTTATTTATAGAATTTGTTGTGTTCTTGCAGTTTTCGTACATTTTTGAAGATTTGAAGCAAAAGAAATAGGTAAGGGAAAACTGATAACGATTGACTGCAATCTGCGAGACTGCGATTGACAACTTGACAATTCTGTCAGTCGTTCGAAAACAAACAATAATCCCTACAGATAAAAAATAAGCACAGTTCAGAAATTATATATTACAAAGCTTTATTGAGATTATTTCATACAGTCAAGGCTTTCTCATTTTTATACACAATTAAAAAGAAGAGATGCAAATTTTTAACTAGTAACGGACAGCGCTAATCCGTGTAAATTGTAGAGTACACACTACCCAGTACACCCTATTCAGCGCTTCCTACCCATTTTACTGACAGTAAAATAACACTAAGTCGGTGGTACAGTATGATTTTTATTGCATTGAAGGCAGGGGCGGATCTATACTTAGGATATTTGGGCTGGAGCCCAGGGCCCCGTCAACATAAAGGGGCCCCAACCCCAATTGATTCCGTATTCATAGTTATAATAAACAGTTTTCTGAGTAAATGCCAATTTAGATTGATTAATTAGGCCCCTCAAGAAGTGCAAGCCCAGGGCCCCACAATTTCACAGTCCGCCCCTGATTGAAGGCGTAGGTTGGTTGCTTTATATACTTACCTAAAACTGATGTTATTTCTACACAGATAAGAGCTACCTAGTTAACCTAGTTACGTAGTCTCCAGGATAAGCAATAAGGTCAATGTGGGCAAATCCGTCATACTTTTTTGAAAGTTGAATTTGGTTAACTAAAACTGGTACACTTACTACTTTAATATAAATTTGATGGTTGTACGCGATACAGAATTTTGTTGTCTTGAATACACATCCATTTTAAACAACAAAACAGCCCTCCATATGTAACTAACAAGGTTTTTTTAAAAATCGGTCGCTAGACGGATTTTCCCAAGGATTGGGGGCAAATCCGTCTAGTAGCAAATTTGCCTCGAGTTACGCCGTTACATCAAGGTATGCAATTTGTAAACAAGTAAATGCAGATGATGAAGAAAAATGTATTGTAACATCATAAAAATAAGGTTTATTTTACGTTTTACTCCCTAAAATCTTTTTTGGGGGCTAATCCGGCCTATTTTTATAACCAGGGACTTTAAACCTTTTTAAAAAGTTTGAAAACTAAATATTAAATTTTTCAGGTACATTGAAACATCTTATTATGACAATGGTATTAACTTAAATAAACAGGGTTATTTTAATGGGTCTAAGAGCATTACAATTTTAAACAACGCTGCACTTCCCATGCTGTATTAAAAACTGAATTAAGGTTTTCGGACTGCCAGTACAGCTGCATGCAACTCCTTGCTATAGGAACCCTTTCCTTTCCTTTTCTTTTATAATTTCTCACCATGATTACTATTATTTTAGTAATTATGAGAAAACTGAAAACAAACAAAATAATAATATTAATAAACATTTTATCTGACCATAGGCCTAGTATTAGTTATAACTAAAGCAGGAACATAATTATAATATTCTGTTGACCCAATTGTTAGTTATCAGTTAACTTTCAAAGTATAACACTAAAACTAAAAATAGGAAGTATGAAAAAGGTTGACGAAGTCTGTAATGGGGTAATTCCGGTATATGACGATTTAGCCCCTTCGAAATTAGACGGATTTTCCCACTTGACCATTTTGAGGTTACGTATTTTTTATAACAATTATTTCTGTATCTACTGGTTTTTATTCAAAACAAATAGAAAAATCCGTTAAAACACTTATTAAACTACATGATAAGCATACTCAGAAAGTCGTAACTTGTAAAATTGAATATTTACCTTATAAGAAACAACGGCACGCAACACTTGAGTTCCGAGTTCGTAGCACAACTAAACTTCAAATGCATTTTTTGACTCTTGTAGACCACCTTGCTCCATATTTGAATCATAGTTCGAACTAAAAACTGATCCTGTTTTATCGACCGAACCAGTAAAAGCGTAACTATTCTGGAATATATAGTAAACGCATGTGTACGGAATAGCCCCGTAGACGGATTTGCCCACATTGACCTTAATTCTGTTCCTGTAATAATTCCTTCCAATTGTAATGCTGCAGCTCTCACACCGCTGCATCTGCAGAAACTAATTATGACCTGTGGTGTGCTCATGCATAATATTCCATTCAAAACTTGACAGCAACTCTCGCTCGGCCACTCGAATATTTTGCTGCTGTCTTTATAGAGCGCTAGACTAAACAAGCTGGTTCATTAGCAAACCAAACGAAGACCGATCTCATCTCTTATGGCGCGATTACACTTGATCGATGGCCGATTGGGTTTGCGAATGACTTAATCGAATCCAAGAACCCGATACATTTATTACTCTAGTCATCGCAATGAAATACGAGTAGTTTGAATAATACTAACTACCTGCGCCCGCGTTTGGAAACGATGAAGTTGGACGAAATTGCCGGAAGACGGGCGCACTCGACCCGGTTCCTTAATGACGCGGTTAAATCGAGAGCTAAACCGCAATTTGATTTAGGGCCTCCGCACACGTCATACAATCGGTGACCGATTTTTTTGTCGGAGAGAAATGGATGAATGGAAAGTACGGATGACAACAATGCAGCACACACATCCTACATAAAGTCGGTCCTACGAAACTATGAAATAATCGTCCGATCTGATTGTCGGTCCTACAAAAAGTCTAACGTGGGCCTTTGCGAAGTTAGCGAAATGGATAACTAGTTGATTTCTTATTGAGAACTTTGAATTTCAGCTCAGCTACTTTAGCTCGACGATCTGATCGCGCCCTACATTTGGTTGATTTGATGGTCACCATCCGAGTCGTTTACCCAAATTGTAGCAATCGCATTTGTTGCGAACGGCAAGTGTATTTGCGCTCTTAGGTATAGGAGGGATGAGGTACTGAATCGGCAAGGATGGAAGGAGTGGAGGGAGGCCTTTGCCCAGGAGAGGGACAGAATAGGCTAACAAAAAAAAAAAAGGTATAGGAAACTCACTTATAAATAAAACAAAGGTTTCGGAACACAATATATGAATTTATTAATGTGAACAAAGGCACTACCTTATCTAAAAAGGCACCTTTCTGATACTGTTCTAATAATGCGACAACATTGTAAATAACTCTTTTAGCGTCTATCATTTCAATGAATTTATCAAAGCAAACATTATTTACATTATTATAATTTATGTGATTCATTGTCATGTCAGATTTGTAGCAATAGCAGCAGTTTAGTAAACTCATTGTTAAGACTAGTTTGAATTAATTAATATTATGAAATTGTATTGTATTTTATTATCATAATTTGTTCGTTTATATTTCGTTGTCTGTTAGCACGAATAGCGCCGCGCTGCCGTAGTCTAGTATTCTACTTTTGATTCCCTTCAGCTTGTCAATGTAGTGCTTGTGAACCTTCGTGTTAGTCCTCTTGTAGCGGAGGGCCGTTATCATTTTATCAACAGTGTAATGCAGCCACAGGATGTTTGTGTAGGGCGCGAAGTTCTTCCACTCATTTCTGGAAAGATAATACAAAAAAACATTAACACTGAAAAAGGGATTACATTAACAATATGGTTGCCCCTATTACATGGGACTTAAAACATAACTGGCGAAATGTGGGTGTAATAATTGGGACACCTCTGCCTAACCCTTCGGGGATTACAGGCGTGATGTGTTACTTTATGAAATAATTATAGTTAAGACATCTTCAAACATGAACAAGAGGTAAAGATTTCCAGTCAATATGGAAATTATGGATGTTTTACATAAACATTGTCTGCGTCATTCTGTATGACGTGTGTCTAAATAAATTACTGACACACGTGGCATCAGTTATCGTTTCATGTCTTATTCATAGCTATTGGAGCTATACATAGTCTCCTATATGTCATATAGGAGGAAAACGAGCAGGAAGTCGATCATATATAAAATGTATACTGGGGGGCTTTTCCCATTATGAGATTAAATACATACATAATACCACGTCTGTAATCCCCGAAGAGTTAGCCAGATGTGTACCTATTAATACACCCACATTTTGCCAGTTATACTTATACAACCTGAATTTTAATTCGTTGTAAATCTTTCAGGGGGTGAATGTACTCATGAATATGAACAACTTCAAAAAAAAATACAGCTGATCCATACAATAATGTACTACATTACGATCAAATTGTATGGATCAGCTGTTTTTTTTTTCACATTTCGTAAATAAAAGTTCCCTTAATAAAAGTTGTTCATATTCATGAGTACATTCACCCCCTGAAAGATTTACAACGACTTAAAATTCACGGGTATGATAGGGGGCGAGCCTATTGCTATCAACCGGGGAAAAATTCAGAGTTTTGTCATCATAGTGGCTTTTAATTGCGACACGGTTGTTGCTGTTGGTACGCGAATGTGTTCCGTGTCTCGGATTCGATCCCAGACGTAACAAATATTTTCAAAGCCTAAGCTGTTCCATGCCAGGTTGATTGTGTATGTGAGGTTATTCATATGTTTGTGGATTGAGAATTTTCTAGTGTTTGAATTAATGCCCCAATGTTATTATTTTAAAAAAAGTCCGGCGGTTGGCAAAATGCCAGGACTTGTGTCAGTTTAAATGATTATTTAAAAAAACGTTGCCCCACACTAGGAATTTCTCCTGTATCGTCCGTGCGTTTACAAACATATAACCTCACAAACACAGTTGTTTACCCGTAGCTTCTGCCAACCAATCACAACAGCTTTTTGGATCAACTTTTGGATGTTGCACTCAAAGGTTTCTTAACTGCCTCGTTGGTCTAGTGTCTTGGGTTCTATTCCTAAGTCGGACAGCGTTATTGGGTTTTTTCATCAGAAATTTCTCAGTAGCAGCCTCGGAGTCTGGATTTGTGGCAATGGCAATAGGCTTACCCCCTATTACATAGGACTTAAACATTACTGGCGAAATCTGGGTGTACTAATGAGTACACCTCTGCCCCACCCTTCAAGGATTACAGGCGTGATGTTATGTGTATGTATGGTTCCTTACCCCAACTTGTCTCTCATGAGGCGGTACACCTCGAACTGGTAATCTCCGACGGCGTCGAACAGCGAGTCGTCAGTAGCGAGGTCGTTGTACAGTGCTGCACACTCGCCGCCAGCCAGGGGAAGCGAGACGCGAGATAAAGAGTAGTCGATGATTGTCGCGGCTACCCCGCAACGCGGCACACGATGACAGCGACCGCGCAGTACGAAGGTTGAGTACTGAGGATGAAGATTGGATATTAGTTTCTTTAATTTTAGTGTACTTAGAAGACAAGACAAGGCGTCTGTAGACACAGGTTTATTTCACTACTGTCAATACGGGTGTAGTACCTTTAAAACTATGCTACATTGCACCCGGGCGAGGCCGGGGCGGGTCACTTCTAACCAATCATTCCGGACACAACTACTTTAAAAATCATTTTTTACCCGCCCGGTTTGTTTAAAGCCTGGTTAATAAAGACCCTCACATAAAATTCACACCCCATTGACCTCAAACGTTAATAAAGTGGAATAACCTTGCGTCAGAGGTCAGTACTTGAACCTGTAACGCTTTAACCTTTAAGCCTACCCTCAGAGGTCGGTTCTAGGTGACGTGACCTAAATAGTCTATGCCTGTCTGATTGCTAGTGCTCTGAATAATTTATTGACACGATGAACGACGCCATGTTTCGTGTTATTTTTAGAGTAGTCAATCAATGAACATTTAGTTAGGTCTTCAGTGGTTAAGTCTGGAAAATGATAAAAAAAAAGATACAATTTATTTTGCTCTTAGGTGCATGAGTAACTATAGAGTAACTATTTTCACATTCGTATAAATATAATGAATGTACCTACTACTTATTATAAACCATATATATTTTTAAAAAGAGTAAGTAGATATGGAATTTCTTGTCGGTTCTTCTCAGTACGAAACTACCTTTTGGAATGGGCAACTAGATTCAATATTATAATTTTTCTTTTCTCTTGTAAATGACGTTCAAGTGCCTTTTAATGGTCAAATTGAAATAAAATTATTTGAATTTGAATGAAATTATAAATTACCATCGACTCTCCCCGGCTTCGAACGGATGCAATGTAGATACTAACTATACAACGTATAAACCTTCCTCTTGAATCACTCTGACAATTGATGAAAACCGCATTAAAATCCATTGCGTAGTTTTAAAGATCTAAGCGTACAGAGACGGCGAGAAGCGACTTTAGTTTTATACTATCAAGAGACTAAATTGTTTCAAATTTTTAAGTTATACTTATCGATATAAAAAGCTAAAAAACATACTAGTCTGAACTCGTATGGAGTTTTACGAAATGATGACTAAGTATCCTTCTAGAGTAGTCAAGGTTATCACAATGTTATAGGTATGATAGGAAATGGCACAATTTGATTACAAATAGAATTATCTAAATTATTTTTGTTGTTTTGATGTTCATTGATTGATAATAAAAAATCGCAACATGGTGATAATCAGTTGAAATAATCTCGAATAAATCTGTTGCTTAATTAGGTATGCTAAATGATAGCGATTGTAAAAAATAACAACGATGCAAGGTTAAGACTTACATCTGGGTTTACGATAAGTTATGCAAGACTCGATATTTTTAAATAATATTAAAAAGCTATCTGACCAGTATCATACATACATAAAATGACGCATTGCGTTTCAAAAAAAAAAACATTTTGTAGTAAAAACTTTAGGTAAAACTTATGGATTTGCGTCACCAACATACCAATGTGACCGCGTCACCGACATGGCAATGCGAGTTATTCCAAAGTTTTATTAAGTATATAATTATTCTTTTTCTACTACTACCTACATGAAATGTACTTTTTTAAATGACGTAAAAACCAACGAGAAGTAAGAGATAATAAAAAAAAACAACAAATCTCTAAAAAATATCCCACACATAGTATTAAAAACATTTGACAAAGGTGAGAGATTACAAACATTAAAAATATTGTTATCGATAACAAATTCGCCCGGGCTATCTGCTCGAGTTCATTGACCCGTCACTCCAGGACGTTAGCTCGAGTAGACGAGACATTTGTCCGAGAAGTCATCCACCTTATGGGGTGACTGGTCTTTCGACAAGGTCAAAACGGTTCTAGAAAATATTGGGTGCAAAGTACAATGGCGGTTATACAATTTATGTTACGTACTAGTAGTGCAGCTGTTTGGCGCATAATTTGTAATTCGAACGTGTTTTTTTATTTACAGCTAACCGGTTACTTTGAGAAATCCAAGGATGCTTTTTTTTAAAATCAAGAATTCGAGACTAATTGAGAGTTTATTTACATCTTGGCAAAATTATCTGGCGTTGGGTTGGTGTCGTGATACGATCGTTCGTTGACGCTTGCCGGAAAACACATCTGTTGTATGAAATTCAGTTATTGAAATAAATATATATACCAAAAGAGATGGCCAAGAATTATAATGGACCTGTACAGATACAATATGTCGTTTTGCATCCTCGTCAAAATTCAGGAGGTTGTCATAAAAGTCATAAATAATCAATTAAAATTACGAGACCTGAACAATAATAATAACACCCTTTTTTATTAGTTGTTAAAATTTAATCGAATTTCAGAATAATCCATAACTTGAAATTGGAGAATCACTCTCTGCGCTTTAGCGCCAATTGTCTCTGTGTGCGTGAGTGTATCACATGCGTAGGTATGCTATGCGCGTCCAAGAAAAGTTCACGCCCTATTGTTGTGCTATTGTCGTGAGTATGATCTACGGTCAGCTGATTAATAAAACGTTAGTTTTGCTTATTACGTTTTATTGCAAATTGCAGATTTTATTAACCTTAGATGTTAATTAATAACACTTGTTTTTATTATTAAGATCTAAGAATACCTACGTACTAGGATTTATCTACTTATCCACGTTATCAGCTGATTGATAAAATGTTAGTTTTGCCATTTTGCTTTATTCTGTTTTATTGCAAATCTACCGATTTTGCTATGAATACATACCTACTAGGATTTAGGTACAACCGGAGACGTTTTGCTAGGCTGTGGCACATTTATTTGTTGTGAGCGTGGAATTTAGGTTAGGTACCTACTTGCTGCCGGCGGCGGCGGCGCGGGCGGGACGCTCTTGGCGCATTGTAGGTAAATTCATGATTTATGAGTACCTAATTATTAGTAATGATTTTGTTTTTATTTGTAGATTAAATTGGTTGATTTTAAATTTCCCTTCCTACTTTAACGGGCTGAGGACCGACAAAAATACCTACCTTAGTAGGTATTTTTGTGTGCTTGCCTGTGGCTCTCGCTGGAAGTACTCCAGGATATCTTCCTGCAAGGCGACAGGCAGACCTTCACTGCCGCGAGCTTGAGCATGTCGGGGTACCTACGTCAAACTGCCGAAAATCCCGCAGTCTCTGTGTAGCAGACAGCATAACGCTCTGCGTTGGCGGTTCCCTATTGGGAAACCGTTCTGCGAAAATCCGGATGTCTCCACTGATGGCATCACAATCACATAATTCACGTTTCATTCACGAAGCAAGCTCACCCAAGGAGCGAAATTTGCGATACACTCACGGCCGGCGGCGAAATCACTTGAACTAATTTAAAAATTTTTTTGCTTTGCGCCCGCCGGGCCCCCGGGCGCGGGAGTGGGGCACCACAGGGAAGAGGGGTGCGCGCGCGGCGTCTATTGTGTTGTGGTTTTATCGTTTGCGATTCTTTGTGTGTGTGCGCGCGGTCAGCGATCCTAAACCTAGTCTTAAGATGGGCCGCATTTTCACCGGGGTGGTTTACTGATTTCCGTAAATAAGAAAACATTAAAAAAAAAACACCTACCTATTTTATTATTGATTCGGGTCTAGAATCACTAGCATAGTTACCCCCTTGAATTTGACGAGGATGCAAAACGACACATTGTATAAAATGGGTGTCATTCATTAGAAATCAACTTTTCAAACCTTCATAACTTCTGTCCACGACTGCTGAGAAGAATGCACCTTTTTGATGTATTGAATACAAAACTTGTATTATTAAATGACATCGCTTTTATATCTGTACAATCTGGGGTACAGGCCCATATAATTTTTGGGCATCTCCTTTGACGTTTAAAAAAGAGAATAATACTTTTATCTATGTTTTTAATAAAAAAGAATATAGAAATTTATAATTAAAATAATTGCAATACTTTCATTCCTGTATAGATCTGGGGCACATTTTGTCCATCACCTTCATGTTTATTGTTCATTTGCGTCAGAGAATGTTTGTTATAATGTCTAAAATAGCTAGAACATATTCAACTACGCATTATTCAGACAAAAGATCGTGGCTAAAATCCGAATGCATTATTTGGCACGAGCCAGAGAAATGTTTCACTAGAACGGAGAATAAACAATGTACTTACATAGATATGAACACTATTTGAATACGACTGGCGTCAACGATGTTATCGTATATTCACTGATCATTTGATCAAATAAAGTTTGAACAATAATTTTAATAAATACAGATTGTTTTGACAAATGATACATCATCATCTGCCTAGCCTTTTCCCAACTACATTGGGGTCTAACCGGATGCAGCTGAATACCAGTATTTTACATGGAGCGACTGCCTATCTTACCTCCACAACCCAGTAATTGGGTAATACGATACCCCTTGGTAAGACTGGTTGTTTTGACAAATGATACATTGAGCAATATTTGTTTGAGCTAATTGAGAAGCTTTAAAGGCATACATTCTGGGTAAAGGTCTCCCTCCCATAGCCTTAAATAACATCACGCCTGTAATCCCCGAAAGGTTAGGCAGAGGTGTACCCATTAGTATATAACATCCACATTTCGCCAGTTATGTTTAAGTCCCATGTAATAGGGGGCGAGCCATAGCCTTCCAGTCATCCTTAAGCCTTCTCTGGCCAATCTCCCATAAACGTCTTTAAATAATTATGGAAGCGTTTCCTAGGCTTCTCTTGGCGACCACGCCCGACACACAAAAATCAAAAAGCGTACGTGAGCTTAGTATTTGGCTAAGCCAAATCAATCACAGAATTGACGCGTACTTTTCAATTTGTCATACTATTAATGTTACGTTCATTTTCGTTCGAGAAACCAAGGGCAAGTGGAGTGTAATTCCTTTTAGTCCACTTACGGTCTTATCAAGACTTACAGGCTAAAACATCAGATAGCAAGGTAGTACTTAAGACAATTGATCGAGCGACAGCGCCACATTAGTGGGCTCGGCGACGGCACTCGATAACACGAGCCGTCGCGCCACAATGAGCGCCATCGCGATCATATGGACGGACAATGGTGGTACTGTCATGGATAGCTTTCAACTTCTTGCTTTAGTGGTTTTGTTTTCACAATCAAAGACAATTTCTAGACCAATTTTCGAATGAAGAACGTTGATTTCTAGTTGTGCATGCTATACTTATGTCGATAGTTACCTATACGGTTTACGCAAGGTTCAAATTACACGTATTTAGCCAATTGACCGAACGATAGCTAAGAATGACTTTTTTGTGATATTTCCTCGTGAAGGATGTGTCTAATATTTTTACATAGACTTGACACATGACGAGGGACCCAAGCGACCGTAGTGAAAGGCAGGAAAGTCGGGAGTTGGTTATTTTGGGCTGAATTGATGATGATTAGCAGAAGTTTTGTTACTTATTAGTGAAGTCAAACGAACGGAATTTTGTTATAAGTCGCGTAATTTATCGTCCTGTTTGTGCCACATGGCAACGCAATGAGATGTCACCTCGTTTTCATAATCAAAGAGATTTGTTCCACATACCTTCTGCTCCGTCGGCGCTATCAGCACGTTACCCCAATGTAGGTCTCTGTGCTCAAACTGAAACGCCTCCTCTGCTACTGCTAGACCATACGCAACCTGACAATACAAACAACATGTTAGAAAAACTCACTTGCAATGAGTACAAATCAACAAGGCAAAAAAAAAATACACAAAAAAAAACATTTATATTCTTCTTCTAAACAGCCTAAAAAATCAAATTAGCTACGGCTAAATACAACAACAAAAATATGCAAAATAAAAAAACAAAAAATGCCAAGTAAAAAACAAAAAAAAAAAAACAAAGTTTTCAAATAAAAAAGTCCACACACTGGTACACATGAAAAGCGCGCGAATGCGACCTCAGAGGATAAGTGATAATCTAGTCAAGATACGTAAACAACTTGAACTAGAATATCGCTTATCTTCCGTGGAGGCTGCTTGCATGCAGTTGAGAGCCGCTGAAAAAAAAAATACACAGAGAAAAAAAAAAAACAAAATCAAACATAAAAATGGTAGATAAATCTTAGTTTCTCGAACGAAAAATTTATATAACAAATTGGGTATTTGACATACTTTTTATAAGCTAGCTGTCAAAACGCTATTCCCCATAGATTTTGTATGGCAATAGTAAACTGTGACGTCACTTATTTGCCAACTCAATAGACTGATTAACTATTTACTGGTTTCAAAGCCACTGAAAATCAAATTTTACTTTTAATTTCAATCATTATTTATTTACTTTTGGAATTGAATAATTAATCGCATTTTCAGAACTTGTGTCTTGGATTTTTTTGTCAGAAACCCAAATTGTCAAATGTGCGTTTAAACTGCAGTGATCGGTTGACTATATTATAAACAACCAATCAGGTTACGCGCTCTTGATATTTTGTCACATTAATTTTGCGTTGATTTTGGCTCGAGAAATCAGATTGCCGTCCGTTATCCATGCATATTCCATAATTACTTTGAAATTTCTGTTAATAACAATGAGTATTTTGCTGTTTTTATTTGTGTTTAAATAATTTAAAAAAAGATGTTAATATAATAATATGTTTGTGAAGTGAAATAAAATAATACAATATCAGTATTACTTAGAAAAGATATCACATGGAATAATTGCTGTTCTCATTTTGTTTTTTCGAAATTGCAACATCAAATCATAAATATGACACATGTACGAAAGCAAAGACGGCAATTTTTCACTTTCTATTTACAAAACCATCAATCATTTCATTGAAAGTCAATTTCTAGTTTAACAACTTAAAAAAAAAACTAAAGATATTAAAAAAAAAATACGACACAAACATTCACATCGAAATTACACAATTTATATTAGCTAGCCGACCAAGACAATAAACAACAGTCAGTCCCGACATCTTTTGCAAATATTAACACCTTAACTGCCACGTCAGGCACATGTGCCTGACGCTTGTGGAGGTTTGACCTTCAACATTTTTGGCCCGGCAGTGAACGTGTTAAATAAAATTGAATGGTAGACGAAATTGGAAACTGACTATACCATCAAATTGTCTTAATCAACAAAAAAAAAAACACACGCACACAACATCAATTTACAAAAATAAAAAACATGCCATTGCATAAACAAAAAAAAAAACAAAGAAATTAATAATCCACAGCAGTACATACCTGCATAAACAACGCATACGCCTGTTCAGCGTTATTAAACTGATAGCTCTCCAAGTCCTGCCCTGCGTTGGCAAGTTCCAGAACTATGAACTGCTGGTCAGCTGGCAATATCGCCGGGTTATCGTTCTCGGAGCCTTTGCACTCGTCGTACAGGTCCCACAGGTCGAGCAAGCGGGCAGGGTAACTGCCGTATACGCACCTTACTGCTAGTACCTGAGAACATACATGATGTTTAGGTTGGAGTCTCCTATTAAAGTGGTGGCGTCAAAGGGAAACGTTGATGGTCTTTTCTTCATACAACGCTCTCGCCTGTTTTGTTTCTGGTTTTTAAGACTTTCAAGCGATGAAGTAAATATCAACTACATATTTATATGCCTCTATGTTTTCCTTATGAATAAATACATTATTTTTAAGCACCCACCCACAGAAATTGCTCAAATTGCCTATTTACACAGCTGTCAACAAAGGCCTAGATGAGAGATCACGCGCAAGACGCTTTACGTGCTTTCCGGGCTGCTATCGAGAAATCCCTAATGGAAAAACGCACTAACACTTTTTACCCAACCTGGGAATTTAACCCAGGACCCCTCATTAGTCTCGCTTGCGATCACGTGTTCAACGCGCAACGGAGCAGTTTAAAAATCAAACAATACTCAAAAACATTACAATACTGCTTCAATGACGGACGAGCATTCGCCTGTAACCACACTCCAAGATTTAATTATGAGACTGAATTTGAACTGTCACATTACAGGCCGATAAAAGAGAAGAACAAGGTTTTAATCCTGCATGCTGGGAGGTCTCAAGACGTCCATTAAAAAAAACTGTCAAGGCAAGAAGTATGAACGTCATTTGAATTTCGTACATTTTTCAACAGAAAAGATTTTATTTTAAAATCTGACTGGAATGATTTAATCAACAAATAACAGGAAGCTACAAAATGAGCGTGTTTTATAAATACGAGTTTAACTCATTTTGTTTCTGTGCCAGTTCTTACTGAGAAACTAAGACTCGCTAGATGAATTCATCTGTACAAAATAATTTAATTTTATCATTGATCTAAGGGTCGATATACACTTAAGCGGTTCGGTCTATTCGGTTCGGCATTTCCAATACAACCTTCAAAACGTAGAGAAAATGCCGAATCGAACGCGCCGAACCGCTTACGTCTAAGAAACGCTAACTTCCGAAAAAAAAAAAAAAAACACCGGTATACGATAAGCGTAGAACTACAAGTCCGTCATAAAATACACACATCAAAAGTGTCTAGGGATCAACATCCCTAACATTTGTTAGGGATGTTGATCCCTAGACACTTTTGATGTGTATAGTTGCCAGGCAACGGCCGAACGGTTGCCAAGAAAACGTAAAGACCACTTGCCATAACAAAAAATGCGTAACAGCTGCCCGCATTTGTAGTTTTATCGCGTTTAAAGATGAAAGGAAGTAGCATGTGCCATCTTGGGGGCTTGCAACCTGTTGCTATGCGGTATTTTAATATTAGATATCCTGCATTGAGGTAAAATGTCAATGCATACGTGAATGCAACGGACAGGAAAATGGAAACACGGTTATTTCTTGTATTATGCAACTAAAGTACATAACTACTATTTAAATAAGTTAGTCGACCAATTTTAAGATTATTCATTCGCAATATCAGAGACAAGGTCAGGCTATCATTCACTGTCTTTGAAAGATACAAGCGGGGTTCTTCAAAGATCCATCAAAATTACCTACTAAGCGAAATCAAGATTATTGTACCTAATCGTATTTCAGTAGCCGTAATCGAAAAAATCTGTCTAAAGATAACAAGTGCAAATTGCACATTCATACAACACATGATAATAATACCACACAAAAGATTACCTACCGCACACTTAAATGAATGAAACGACAACAATGAGTAATTGTGAAAGAAAGAAATAAATAAACCGACAGTTTAATCATAATTTATAATTGGTTTTAACAAACGCAAATTATGCGCCAGCTGTGCCAAGATGATAAGGATGTCTTGTTCCGTTATCAATGCGGCCTAGTTGCTTTATCAAACAAACAAATACTGTTGGTTTTCGTGAATACAATGATTCATGCATTTATTCGAAAGTAAAATTTTTACGTATGCTTTGCCATACGGGGGAAACGGTGATTCATTTTCTGAGTACGGCTCGTAATGACCTCATTTGTATGGATATTGGTTTTATGTGTTACGTTAAATGCATCTATGACGAATGCGGCATTATGTTGTTTGCGATAAGTAGCTTATAACCGTAACAATAAGGTTGTTAATTAATAAATGCGAGTCTGATTTTTTACAGATATGTCTGTACAAGAATTCCGTATAGCAACAGGCATATCAAGTAGTAATATTGCATGCATAAACGCAAGAGTTTCTAAGCTTATCGACAAACATGATGAAAGATTAAATAATCCGTTGTACTCTGTTGGCTTTTAACAATTTATCATACCAACATAAGATAAAGTATCTTACGACGATACAACAAAAATACTAGACGGTTCTTGGCTGATAAAAAAACTTGATGAATAACACGCCTACTTCAATTTGTAT
Organism: Hoplodrina blanda; assembly: GCA_949316365.1. Lineage (NCBI taxonomy): Eukaryota > Metazoa > Arthropoda > Insecta > Lepidoptera > Noctuidae > Hoplodrina > Hoplodrina blanda. The sequence continues at coordinate 2,149,678 of OX438590.1, forward strand.
CGTAATTAGCTGAAAGGGCAGCGATGACGTAAGACGTCGGAGCGCAGGTAGAATAAAATTCAAACTATTATGTTGGTAGACGAATCAGGGGCCTGTTACCAGGTAGAAAGACCCCACAAAGATACAAAATTGAGATAGGACTATACAGAATTCAATTCACAAAGTCAACCGGAATTTGTTATTCTCTTTTATCATTTCAAGTGTTTGACGGTCATGTTAGAGATACGAAGCAGGTATCAGTTTTGCCTCGGAATTTAAAGATGGTTTGGAATGCAGTTAGTATTCCGAAAATGTTGAATCATTAGACATGAATGCTGATTATATTTACGATCGATCAACAATGCCTAACGATGTTATTATTGCTAAAACGTGCATGAAATGATTAACAAACTGGACTTTGGCACGAGGTTAATTCGATGACTAGCCTCTGACCGCGATTTCGTCTGTGAAGACTTCAGAATTAAGCCCAAGTCCTAAATTATCCCACGGGAACACAGAAATAGGATAAAGACTCTTTGTATGTATTAAGCTAGATCAATATCGATGTGTGCCAAACAGCTAATTCGGTTCAGCCGTTTAAGCGTAAAAGAGTAACAAACACAAAGTTTCGCATTAGTAGTAGAAATGCAGATCGTGAAAAAAATGTCGTCAACACTTGTTTTAGAAAACGTATCATTAATCAGAGCATAGAATGATGCTACCCATCCTCCTGATAGATCAAAACAAGGAAAAAACCAAAAATTTCCTGTAAAATACAAAACCGTTTCAATATTTTCCCTGTGTCAACTATACACATCAAAAGTGTCTAGGGATCAACATCCCTAACAAATGTTAGGGATGTTGATCCCTAGACACTTTTGATGTGTGTATATTCTCAGAAACCCCGAGAGCATGGACGGTAATTCAAAACATCAACGTAAACGTCATACAATAAGATAATAATTATAGCAGTTCAATTCGTCCCTGCAATGTTTCCGTTCTGCCCATCATACTATCATAATTACTACGCCACATAATTATCATGCATTTACACGTGGACCTTTATAAACTAGATGTGTATGTTTTTCATTTCACCTTCAGTATGCACGTTCCTATTGATCTAGATAAAGGAAAATTATATGGACGCATTTTACTTATGTTTGTGCTAATGGATTATGATAGGATAGAAAATGAATGGAGCTGTTTGTAGTCGTGACCTTTTGGAGTATTGACATATTTGACCTGAATAGATCGGCGACGTCTAAATTCTTTCTTTGTCTGACCTATTTGGGATCGAGATTTTTTCGTACGTGATTTTTTCTGAACTACGTTTATCAAGCAACTGGACTTATCAAACCACGTATTTTTTATCTTATAAAAGGGAGCAAGCAGGCATCACGTTCTGTTGCTACGCATTCGGTCGGGTCGCGTCATTTCTCAGTATCCAATAATTCACATCTCGAGCAGTCACAGTAATATTACGTAACTGTCCATTGTCTCGCGTATCATTTTTCGCATAGCTTACGTCATTGGCTTGCACTTATGAACTAACAGAGTTTGAACGCAGAATTGAATGAGGTTGTGCGAAATGAGAGAGGCCTAAATATTTGTCAGATTCATTGAAGAATTCACTCGATGAACAAATACTCTCTTTTGACCTTTGATCTACAGCATTAACATTATTGGAGGTCCGATAAAAAATTACGCTAGTCGTTCGTTCAGTTCGATAAAAAACAATCTTATGACCGCGATTTTCTTAGAAAAATGAATCATGATACCCTCCGCTTTGGGGAAAACTGAGGTTACATAATCCTTGGGTTACGTCAGACTCCCACTGACTAAAGCCTTCTTCCACCCAGTGTCAAGGATACGAGCATCGATTGCCCCCGCCATCGCTATGTCGACCGCAGTATCACACAAAACCTTCGAACATTTGTCTATACATAAGTTAAGCTATGTTCACTAACCTCATTGAAAATATCAGTGGCATTCTCTATAGCGTGTAGATCCAGCGTCTCGACGTCTTTCCCGTCATCAAAGTGGCAATTAATTTCGGCTATGGGAGCGCGTAGTGCGCTCAATTCCCTGTGAAAGAAAGTATAGATGAAAAAAGACATATTTTAATATTTTATGAACACGTAACCTAACCAGAATATTGTGAAATCTTACGTAAAATCTTTTTCCGAAAAGATACAAATAAAATCAGGTTGTGCTCACGTTGTACGAAGCCCATTAAAAACTTATTCAGTGCGTTGCGCAATCTTCGTGCCCGAAGAAAGGCTTTGTGGAAAATTACACTTCGAAAGATTACGTAATTTCTACCCCAAAGTTTCAACGGAACCCCAAGGTTACATTATACAATTACGTAACAACAAATCAGCACATAAAGAGCTTAACAATTATTGTAATAAAAAAACGTGTTGCTAACTCATCGTTTGATTGCGGAAGTGACCCGTTTTGCTCAAGAACGAGGCGCGGCGGCGCGCATAGATTAGCGGCATACAGTATGTTTTATTTTCAAGGAAAATGGGTCACTGTAGCACTTATTGCTACGATATAAGTATACGGGAAGTAAAAGACACACCACATAGATTTTAATTACGCACACTACCCATCCTAAATAGCATTGAGCAACAATTTTTGCTGGGAAATGACTCTTATTGTTGGTGTGAAAAATCACTGTTTACAATGATTTTTCACACAGCTTCACACGATTTTTTTTACAATGTTTTGCGTGCTGTTAGCTTGAAAAACATTGTGTGTGTTTACGGGTGCATGCAACAATATAGGAAGCGTTTAGTTTAGTTACAACATAAGAAAAAAAAAATAGTAGTTTGGCCTTCAATAATTAAGTATGGCACAGAACAAAAAAATATCGCTACGTTGGGATGAACATACTTTTCGCTTCATTAAGTACCTTTTTCCACTATATGCCACGGAAGGTACATATTCGCTTGATGTAAATTAAGCTTATAGGCTCTTACTACAATTGACAACTCCGCCAATGAAACAGATCAATTGACCCAGATAAATTAATGAGCGATGTGTTCAGTGATATTGCATAAAATTGTACATTATAAAACTAAACGATGAATTATAATTTAGATATCAGTTTAATTACACAGAGATGTCTCTGATAAGTCTCTAAAGGTCGCTATACACATAAGCAGTTCGGCATTTTCAATACAACGTTATCGAAAAATGCCGAACCGAATAGGTAGACCCGCTCAAGTGTACAGCGACCCTAACATTTAATTTTAATGATTGATATCTAAATTAGGAAGTTAATGTTTATGCGAAATATACGCACAAGGACATATTTAATATTATTACAATGGAACATAATCTATTTATGATAGTAATGTATTAGACAAATGGTTGGCAGACCGACTAGATAAGATTTAAATTTAGCTGATAATTAATTCAATATTTTAAAGTTGTATTTCTTCTAACACTTCTTAGTTATTCGACAGGGAAGGATTGTCGAACGGTTTCATAATAAAATTATTGTTGCAATATCGAAAGAAAGTCGATTTTTCAAGTGAACGTGATCTGCCATATATAAAATCTTGACTGTATTTAAGAAAATTGTACCATTCTGTTCCGATTTTAGGTTGGCATTGTACTCAAAACCTGAAATATTATCGTACCACGTGACAGGACAGCGTCGCCCTTATTCGACGTAGTCAGTGAAACCTTGGATTCAGTGCCAAGTGTCCATACAATGGCCATTTTGGGAGTCTGAATTTTAAAAGAGTACTCGTCATAAATATGAATTACTTCAAACTGTTATGACAAAGGTCACAGCGGCAGTTTGGCAGAGGAAATGATACAAAAGAGACGATTATAACGTTAAAGTCTCCATAAATCTAATATAGTCCTATTAAAAGTTATGGGCTTTTAGATTGCGCCACCTAGTCAGATTTTGTAAAGATATGGGGGCGGATTATTAACTATCTTTTAGCGCTTCACTGACTGTTGGATAACATTTTAGGGCTCTTTCAATTGCTCTTTGGTTCCGTACTGTACTGTTCAGGTCTCTTCGATTAATGGCTGTGCGCTGATCCGTCAGTCAGTCAGTCATATAGGACAAAGCATTTTATATGTATGTATAGATAGAAAAACATAATGATAAACTTACATAGCAATCACAATTTCAGATATGATTTCGTGGAAGTCCTTCTGACTCTCCCCATTGACCTTGAGCGTCCCGGCGATGGGCACAATCTTCAGCACGCGAGCACGTCCATCTCTTGCGCGCCACAGAAACACTTCGCCGTACACCCCTTCGCCGATTTTGTGGCAGTTTTTCAACACCCTATAAGTATTAAATTTATTATAGAAAGAGCTGGAAACGAGGAGTGGAATAACCTTGCTAGATATGCTTGGCTATTATGGATTTGTATGTAAGGATATTGAGGAAGTGTTTTAGAAAATCTTTACATACCTACTCTATAACAAAGTAGCTTCTCGCATCTGTACGCTTAGATCTTTTACTACACAAAGGATTTTAATTCGGTTGATTCAAGAGGAAGGTTTGTACATATAGTTAGTAAGTACATTGCACTCGTGCGAAAGCAAGGGGCGGGTCAATAGTACTTTCATAAATTGGAGAAATATATGTGTGGCTCACTGTCATTCATCAACAAATAAATATGCCCATTGAACTCAGTGGATCGGTTTTGGAGACACAATGCCAAAAACCAAACAAAAGTTATAAAACTAACACCCTTTTTTGTGTTGGATGTTCAAAAATTAATCATAGGTCAAGCCAAGCATATCTATAGGTCACTACTACATAAAAACGGTGGTTATAACATCAAACACTGCACATATTATTGCAAAACAAAATTTAGAAGTCTGTTACGAATTTCAAGCTTTATTCAAGCTAATGTGCTTGGCTAAATACCATCTTAAATGTTACTAGAACATCCATTGCCATTTACAGCCTGTGCTACCTGATAAGCAATTGTCTTAAATGAAACAGAATATATGTACTACTCATTCACTTCCTTATTAGATAAAGATAACTTGGAGATGATGTGTTATACAAATATGGTATGGTGGTAGTAAGATACCCAGCCCCCAGCTTTGGTTACAGTTACCGGCACGTAAGTTGGCAAGAGTTTTTGTAGTGTGTAAGTTTGCGCACGCACAATTTTATACATTTTTATATGCGCGAACTTCCCCCACTACGAAAATCTCTTGCCAAGTTACGTGCCGGTACCTGTATATGAAAAATATTAAGGAAATAATAACAATAAAGCCTATAGGCTGTGTCTCCACTAGAGATGTGTGAGAATGTGTGAAACGAACTAATTACAATGCTAGCTTAGAAGAAGTTATAAAAATAAAGCAATGTCATTGGTCATTTCTACACACGTCCCTGCACATCTTTGGTGGGAATGTCGCCTTAAGATTGCCTCTTATGTAAAGAGGCTGCAAATAAAATAAAAAATGAGGCTGTACTATCCATATATGCCTATATTCTTTGAAGAATATAGGACTCACAAAAGTACAAGTTTAAGAGCACCATTCATTTCAAAATAGACTCTTTTATCAAGGGGCTGGATAATTTTGCATAAAAACAGTGCTTGCAAAATTTTATCAGTGTTAATGTGACATTAAATTAACAATGCTTCAAGATTATTATACAAGCTGAAACTATGTATATTACATTAGTTAGTGTTATGAAATTCTCTGTTACTATGTGTTAGAAAATCTATTGGCACTTTGTTGACAGTGAAGCAAATAAATATATTATGCCTTAGGGCTCATTTTTCAATAGTTGGATAACTTTTATCCAAAGAATAAATATGACAGTTTGACATATTTTCTATACAAAAGCTGTTAAATTTATCCCTCCGTTAAGAGTTATCTGATGATTGAAATTTAGCCCTTAGTGGTTCTCAAATTTATCTAACTACAAAATTAATTTTATACATTCACTCATACACTCTCTAATTAGATTCCTTGTCTGTGGTTTCATATGAAGTTTGACCACATGTTTATTATTCAAAGATATCTTCAACTGTGCAACTTTCACTCCTACCATTGTATAAACAAATTAGGTTGTAAAGAATTTGTTTACAATTTTTTCATAAAAATGTTACTACAAAGCAAAGTGGTCGCAAAGCACGACTGCTGAGCATGAGGCCTTGGGTTCGATTCTCAGGTCGGGCAAAGTGATATATAGAAATTTCTCAGTAGCAGCCTCGGCATATAGATTTGTTTATAGCAATAGGCTTGCCCCGTATTACATGGGACTAAAACATAACTGGCGAAATGTGGGTGTATTAACGGGTACTTACATCTCTGCCTAACCTTTCGGGGATTACAGGCGTGATGTTATGTTATTACAAAATTGAACATGATATGATGTTCAATGTTAAATAATTGACAAGGTTATGTCTTGTGACACTTACAACCTTGAATCATAAACACTTATTGAGTTTTCAATGAAAATGAGTTTTTCAATAACTCATACTGAAGGGTATATGAAAGTTGAAACTTGTTTAAGATAATAAATATAGGTTAGCAGACTCATTATAGATTGTTTAGGTTTACACATCGACTAATCAAATATTTGTGAATCATTGCACAGTATACAATGTTCATGCATATGACTAAATCTTGATAAGTTGTCATGCATTGTGTGACAGAAAATGAATTGAATATAATAAACCTCCATTATTTAAAACATCAATAAAGAATAAATACTCAACAAATCTTACCTGCCATTGTCATAAAATGAGACAGCATAGAATTATAGAGCATTTTAGTTAAATAGGTAGATAATTTTATGTTTTCCTCAAAGACTTTAAATAAAATTGCAAACATATGAAGAGTATCCAAAAATAAATTGGTATAACCCTGGCCATGTGTATGCTGTCTTTCCTCTTTGGAGGGAAAAACAAAAAACATCCTTCATGCTTACTTCGCAGTATATGAGTAATGAACAAACAATAACAAACTGTTGTATGCTGTTAAATGAAGTAGATAAATAAAATAAACATGTGAAATGTAAAGGACAATGTACCCTAGTACCTTGGAAAGGTCAACTTAAAACACATATTCACTCTCGACTCAGTATAAGATCATGTTCTGTATGTTGTAGATACATTACAATGGGGCAGATGACACCAATAATACCAAGATATAACTTCTCTAAAGAAACACTTTATTTTAGCACTGAAAACCTGATTTATTTTCAATTCACTGTAAAATTTGATTTTTAATTGCTTCCAAATTAAGAAAAAGTTAGTCAATTGAGTCATCATATTTTATGTGACATCACAGTTATTTTTTGCCATACAAAGTTTAAGGGAGAATCGCGTTTTGACAGGTCATAAAAAGTATGTCAATTGATTGGTGATCTACTATTGTATGGGTGCAATGATTTCAAATTTAGAATTTAAAATAAATTCTATTTTCAAAATGATTTTTAAAAAACATTATCTAGAACTAAATAAGACTAGGTAACAGACAGAGTTCTTTTATTCTACTCAGCCTTTTAAATCGCTCAACTGACACTGTAATGATTACATAAAGACTTTTTGCTCCAACAACAGTGGCTTTTTTCAATCAGACTTATTACTTCCAATGACATCAAATTGGTTAGTAGACAAATTAAAATAGTTTTAAATTACGTTGATAGGTCAAAAGTAGAGCAGTTGATCAATTTGAACTTTAATGCACATATAGGTATGTCATTGAATATTAATGTTTTCAAATGTAGGACAGCCATTCATACGACTTATCTGTCTCGACACCTAGGCATCTACCTACTTACGGGTTACAGAATACAGATGTTTAACAACAAAGCAACCATCTTGATATTTGCGTGACCTATTTTCTCTAAATAATATTTTCGTGAGGGCAGAGGGTATATTCAACAATGGAGTACTTACGTGTCCGGATAGCATTCATCAAATAGTATCGCGTCCGTTTGACTGCATCGACGCAACACGTAATCCCTTGCTGTAGCTATACGGCTCGAAGTATCATGGAAGGTGTCTAGTACAGTGACCTCGTGCGTCTGATCAGCAATCGAGAGTTTGGATAATTCGATAATCGTATCATCACACTCCTCGTTCAAAAATCCTGAAAAATACAACGCGTCATTCACGAATCCACGGTAATATGACATTCATTACACAAAGTAGGAAGTACTTGGAACGTACTTTCCCCCGTGCGTAATCATCTCGTTGACGCAACGAAATCACGCTACGACAAAATAAAGCGATCGAAAAAAACACCACGGTTTGTACACTGACCTGTGTATTGCAGGGAAAGATGCATGCACTTAGCTATTTTAACACTTTATTAGAACAAAGGGCGTAGAACCAAGCTGCTATCCCGTTACGGATACGCAATGGCAGACCCAGACACAATAATTATTTTATTTAGCGTTCAACACACAAATAGTCACTTTTTAAAATGTTTTTCTACTATTAACTTGTAATAGTATTTTATATTATATATTTATTTCACTATTATAAAATTTGAAACACGAGGTTACAAATAAAAAATAAAATAAAAATTATTATGGACAAAGAGCACGAAGCGTCTTCTTCCACGAAATGCACAGAATGGCCACAGATAGTTTTAAAAAAAGATTTTTAGTGTTACCATCTCAATACAACAAAAACTACTACAAAAAGTGTTGTCAATTTATAGAGCTCTTTGAAAAAATGGTAAGTTAATGTTTAATGAAATATCGACATGATAAGCAAGGGCGGATCCAGCCTTCAAGTCAGGGGGGGGTCATACAGGGTGACCCAGATAAGGACGTCCAAACGAAAATTTTGGACTCCTCTCTTCTTGGGCTATCTAAACCACCCCCATGTATGTTCTACGATTTTTTACAGTTTAGGAGCTAGACGACTTTTTAATATTTTTTTAGAAAATTTTTCTTTACATCAGATTTTCTAGATTTTCTCTTATTGTGTCGCATTTTTTGGAAATATTTTTATAGGTAGATAATTAATCCTGCGGTGCTATTCTCTAAAAACACAGCGCCGCGGCAGCGCTGGCACTATGGTTTGTGTTTAGTGGATTTTTAACTTTGTGATCTACACTATAAAGTTGAGAATAGCATAGCTGGAAGTATGGTCTTCGATCGATAAAAACAACTGTCTGTCTTACTGTCACCTGAAATTACTTAAACTTAGTTCAAAGTGATGTTTTGTAAATTACGTTGCAGATTTTCGGCTAAGAAAAATCACAATAAGGCCCAAATGACCTTAAAGTAATTTCAAAAACTTCCACGGACCCTCAGCTCTGTAAAACAGTACAAATAACTAGTATTATTCGGTGCAATTAAAGCTCGAACATGGTAAGGAAAAAAAAAGCAATATTTTCGTTTTCAAGTGAAAGCCGATGATAATGAATTAAAACGAACTTTTATTAAGTTTTCAATACAGTATGAGCTCATTACTAATTAAAAAAAATTACGAAACTGGTTAGGTTTACCTAACCTAATCTAACTTTTTTCGTGGTAAAATCTTCATGGACTGCCTCCACCTCGGGGAAAGCGGAGGGGTGTGTCGGACTCTTACCGACTAAAACCCCACGGTGTTCCTCCAATTACCTTTTGCCGGGGCACGGGGGCGCTCAGAGCATTCTTCCGCATCCCGGCAGGTATCGACCCGCCACCGCCACAAGGCGTGTCCCGCCATCCGGTGCGGCCGTCACTCACCGGCCGCACTGACTCTAACAAGGCGCGCGGGGAATACCATGCGCGCCTTACTCTCGGGTCTGTCTCTGTTCGGGCCACGGACTGCCCCCAAGTCCGCCGCCCACAGGCCCCATCTCATGGTGGCCGTAGATCGTTTTGCGCCCTCCGGCGCCTGGTGCGTCTACGGCGGGTGGGATGGGAGGCGGAAACCTCCCTCTCCTGTTCCGCCGCCTCTTTAGCGGTAATCACCTCCTCGCAGGAGGCGACGGCGTCCCAAGCACTCCCGCTCCCGACAATGGACAGAACTACGTCCGGGAACGAGAGGCTACCCGCAGTTGTCGCTGCAATGAAATCAGGGCGCTGCGCTGCCCAAGCTGGGTACTCCTCCAGCGTATGCTGCGCCGTGTTCTCGGGGCAGCTCTGACAATGATGGCACCTAGGAACCGTCTCCCGGCCTATGCGACACAGGTACTTCCCGAAGCATCCATGTCCAGAAAACACCTGCGTCATCCGAAATGTGGTGCCCATGACACCTCTCCAGCCACTCCTTCCTTCTCCACACACGGGACTTACCGCCGCTATAGCGGCGTGCCCTAACATAACCTAACTTTTTTTTTGGCTATCCAGACCAAACCTAACCTAACCCTTTTTTTTATTGTGGGGAAATCCTCATGGACTATCCCCCGTCTAGGTGCCGGACTCTTACCGGCTAAAACCACCACGGTCGGGAGTCGCTCGCGCCCCCGCCAAGCTTTGACCCGCCACCTGTGTAGACGGGTCCCGTCTACGTCGGCGGTCTAAGCGCTGACAAATCCTCTAGTGTGGCGCGCGCGAAACACGTGCGCCGCCTACACGGGCCTGCATCTGATCGGGCGGTGGACTACCGACTTGACTTTGACTGGCAACTCATGAAGGCCTGAGGTCATTTTGCGCCCTCCGGCGCCCGGTGCGTCTTCTCCTGGAGGGAAGCGAGGCAGTTGCTTCCCTCTCCCTCTCTGCCGCCTCCTTTGCGCGCATGACGTGCTCCCAAAAAGAGGCGACAGCCTCCCACGCACTCTCGCTCCCGACCATCGAGAGAACAATGTTCGGGAGCGAGAGGTCACCGACTACTGCGGAGAGTTCATGGTGCTGTTCTGCCCAAAACCTAACCTAACTGTAATAACTACTCCGAATCACCATTGTGCAAATAATAAACATGACAAAGAGCTCATATTGCATTGAAAACTTGATAAAAGTTAATTCTATTTCATTTTCATTAGGGTTCACTTATGTACTAAAATATTGCTTTTTTCGCCTTACCATGTTCGAGCTTAAATTGCACTGAATAATGTCCTGTAAAATAGTAGTTATTTGTACTGTTTTAAAAAGCTGAGGGTCCGTGGAAGGTTTTGAAATTACTTTAAGGTCATTTGGGCCGATTGGGCCCTTACTGTGAATTTTCTTTATGAGCCGAAAATCTGCAATATATTTTGCAAAACATCATTTTTGGCTTTGAACTAAGTTTAAGTAATTTCGGGTGACCATAAGACAGACAGTTATTTTCATCTATCAAAGACCATACTTCCAGGATATTATCTATAATATTTCCAAAAAATGCAACACAAAAAGTAAAAATCTACGAAATCTGATGTAAAAAAGAATTTTCCAAAAAAATATTAAAATGTCGTCTAGCTCCTAAACCGCAAAAAAATCTTAGAACATACATGGGGATGGTTTGGATAGCCCAAGAAGAGAGGGGTACAAAATTTTTGTTTGGACGTCCTTATCTGGGTCACCCTGTATAATAAGGTCTAGTCTAGTCACTGTCAGGACAGGCTCCGTTTCCATTACAATAATAATTCTAATTAAAAGAAAATAGCCCAGGGGGGGGTCATGACCCCCATGACCCCCCCCCCTGGATCCGCGCCTGATGATAAGCATCCACGAGCGACCCATTTACTGCTAGGAATAAATTAAACTTTACTAAATAAGGTAAATGCAATTCTTAACAGATAACAAAGTATCAATGGCATATTTACAACCTTTTTTTAACAGACGAGTTTAAAAGTGGGCGACTTCTAATGTGGAAATTCAGTAATGTATTATACTGCAAACTACTACATTACTGTTTAAAAACAAATTGATAATTTACCTTTCAAGTCATCAAATACACTTGTGTTGCATAGACTCAGTCTTGAAATATCAGGATCCTGAAAAGAAAAGTTCATGTCCGTTAGTTTGAAATCTACTATTTTCTACTTTCATTACCCATTTTTCTACTATTACTCACTTTCACAATTCTAATTGTAGATCGGCTCGGCTTAGATACAAATGTACTTCTGCGACTATTGATTGATTCATTGTGTTGGGAACCTGAAAATATTGAATACTTTTAATCAACATACCTATCTTTTATTTATTTTTTCGCAGAAAATAACACAAACCTGACATTACACTGAAACTTTGGATGGAAGTGTCAAGTTTGTTCCATTTTTGAATTTTTTATTTAATTTATTTTTCATTTTATAAGTGATAATAAAACCTAGACAAAGGAGATTGTATATGTTACTTGACATGGAAATAATTGATTTGCTTTGATAAAACTGGTCTAGCCAGTGTTCGCGATAGATCGCAATTACTGGTACTGAGCCACTAAATTCGATGGTTCGAGGTTCGATTTCCATGGGTTGGCGATTTTAAATAACGTCTGGACGGGCTTAATTAAATGATAAACTTGTGTGTGTTATTCTCATAAGCAATAAGCCACAACAAAGCCCATAATAAAGCCGACAAAAGAAAATATTTTTCTCAGTGTCGAAATAGAAGCAAAGGGACTTTGACAGTAAAATCAAACAGTTTGCCGTTACTTCAACTGGCAGGACGCTCTCTCATAGCGTCATACCCCTTCTGCGCCAGGCAAAGCTCTCCACTCCCTTGTGTGTGTGCACTACATTGCTTCTCTGAATAAGCTACTTTTTACAAGCTTTTATTTAGCTTGTTATTATTTTGACTCCATATTTTTTTATTGGTTTTGATTAATAGAAATTTGAATATTCACTGGAATGTTTCACGGGCGTCCCATGATGACTAAAATTTAAATTTATGGTCGTAAAAACTAACTTTATAACATCAAACTGATATAATTAAAATAATGAAATGTACCTACCATTTAACTCTTGCCTTTCCATAGTCTCAATTACACTTTGTCTATATTTTCTTCCTTTGTTATCTGTGGGTTCATCTTCAAGAACAGACTGATCAAAATGATCAGTCATCATAGTCATTCTTCTGAAAATACTCAGTGATCTTTCCCATTTCTTTCCAGGCTGAAGAACTATTGCAGGTTTCTCTAAACATGTCTGTCTAGAAGGTTTTGGACTGTGTCTCATACTTTCTCTAGCTAAATTAGAGCTTGTTTGATTAGAAACAGTAGTTATTCTTGGTTTTATGGAACTCTTTCTATTTCTGATGGAGCTTTTCCTATCAGTGATATTGCTGTTTCGAGCAGTAACAAATGATATTCTAGTATCTTCTTTATCTCCACAATCAGGCAAAACGGGTGCAAGTATATCCTTATCATTAACATTTTTCCCTAATTCTAATATTTCATCAACACTATTTACTTGTTCATCTTCAATAAAGTCCATTAATGTTTTATTTTCATCTAATATATCTTTATTTGTTTCATTAGTCTCTCTATAATTGCTAAGTACAGTCTTATCACAATCAGTACTGGAAGACGTGTAGGAATCATTAAAAATAGACATCATTGAGTTATTTGTGACTTCATTCCTCCTTCTTGTTGTAACAAAACTGACGCATTTCTCTTCTTCATTCGATTCTGCATCGTCGTCGTTAGATGAAACTATATCGATATATTCGCTAGCCTCATTTGCTAATAAATAATTATGTACATTGGCATCCGAATTTGAACCATCTGAAGCATTACTATCTTCAAAACTTTCAAATTCTTCATCTGGAGAAAGGACTTCATCTTCTTGACTCATATAGTTTTCATCAATTTCTTCATCTATAGTCACATTATTAACATCAATTTCTCCATCTTCTCCACTCATGTTATTGTGATCAATAACTTTGTCTATGAGATTATTACTTTCATCTGTTTCTTCATCTCTACTCACATTATTTAAATCCATATTTTTGTCTTCTTGTCTCATAATATTGTCATCAATAACTTCATCTACAAGACTATCATTACATTCATCTGTGTCTTCATCTTTCAGACTTTCTCGAGTCTCATCACTTTCAGAGCTGTAATGGTTCATGTTTTCATAATGCCTTAAAAATGAAGAATCATTCATTCTCCGAATCCTCACAATAGGTTCTTTTATTACCACTTTTTCTTCATCAGAACTTTGGTCACTATTGCATGTGTCATACAAAGAATCTTTGTCATCATTTTCAGACTCTGATAATTCATTATTTACTTCTTTGACATTGTTAGTCTCAGTACTAAAATTATACTGACAGTCTTCTTCTACATTTCCACTATTTTCATTGACTTCCATTTCAGTTACATCATTTTTATGATCAGTGTCATCTACATGTGAGATTCTTTGTAAACTAACATCTGCAGTAATCATTTCTTTATTAGCATCATTGGAAAAACCCAAAAATGGTTCTAATTCTGTAGTCTGTAAGGAACTTATTTCAACACTGGAAGTTGCATTGCTCTTTTGAACTATTTCATTTTCTGTTTCTTCTTTAGAATTATCTTTATGGAAGACATTTTCGTTAGTCGTTTCTACTTCAGGCATCAATGGTTCATTACTTATAACACTTTTTATACTAACATTGGGAACAATATCTACAGCAGACATCTGAGCATTTTCTTTAGAATCTTTATGACTTTGTGTTTTATTATTACCTAAGAACACTATACTATTGTTACTATCTCCTTCAACATCATTATCTTCAGTAATAGTTGTGTATTTTGGACTATCATCATTCGTGATGGCAATAGGTGAGAACTTAAAAATAGATTCGCCTCGATATTTAACTTTGAATGGAGTACTACATAATGGCGACTTTTGGAGTATTGGAGATTGAATATTTCTAGTCAGTCTATGTTTATAGTAACTTAGAGGTTTTCTCATAGAGTCATTGAAGCTATTCTTATGTTTCAACTTATTTAGTAGAGATATGTTATTGACTATATTATTGATGGAGTCATTGAACCTTCTTGGAGTGGTATTAGTTTCAGCCTCTATAAGTAGTTGGTATGCTTTTATGTCTGACGTATTTTTTGTGATATTCACTGTTTCGTCTGAATTTTCTTTACCAGAATCTGAAATTGAAAAAATAATTGTTAATACTCTAGTGATGATTACCCAGTTTTACTTGTATCGTGGCTGTGTACTTTTTGTATCGTGGCTGTGTTTACAAACATATAAACTCACATTCACAAACAGCCAGACCTGGAACAACATCTGTAGATCATACAAACATTTGTTTCCTGCAGGAATCAAAACCGTGACACACAGCACAGCTGCCAATCGCTTGGCCACTGATCCGACTGTGCTGTCGAAGCTCAGTTATGATCAGTGTTGTGGCTATTGCCAAAAAGAAAAACTATAACGGCTTACCAGTACTCTCACTGTCTGAATAGTTAACCTTTTTGGGTTTTGCTGGCTTTCTCTTAATATAGGTTTTGCCTTCTCTGGAACAATGATGGATAAAAATATATAAGTGCATATTGCAGTAATTACCAAAAAATAAAAAAATAATTAATAAAAGGTCACAGGAAGACTACAGCGTCTGTATTAAATTCGATACGTAGTGTATTCAATGATATACTTACTTTTTCTGCATTTGTTTATCAAACAGATCCACCTTGCTGGTCACAGACTCAGTCTTACGGGGTTGAACTTGCACAGTACGTGCATTTGATGAATTTAATAACATATCGAAGGGATCCATAGGTTTATTCACTCGTATAGATTTATCTGGAGTCAGATAAGCAGACCGGGACAAACTTTCTCGACAAGGAGTTTCTACCTCTTTTACTATCCTTTTTACGTACTTCCTCTTGCGTACTCGGTTAGAAGCAATTCCGTGAGCGTTAGAAGATCCAACACAAGATAGTTCACGCTTAGTTTGTTTGATATTTTGGATGAAAAAGGCATCGTAAGCTGAACTTTTTTCGTCCAAGTTTTGCAATAGGTCTCTGCGGTCTAGAACACCTCCGGTGTCTTTTTTAGACTTATATGTTCGTCTCATGTTTTAAGGGCACTAATTCACTACATAAAAATAAATAAAAAAAGATATTTGGCTAAATTAGACAAACATATTTTCAAACTTTCGAATAATGACAAACCGTAAAACGCTCGACGACTTTGAATATTGAAATTGACAGTTGACGTGACGAAAACAGATTTACAATTTTACATACAGATAACGAAATAATTGCGTTCCTTCTTCATTCGTTTCGCTGAGACCGAATATAATATTTATATTCAGTAAATAAGAGGAAACCGAAAAAATATGTTGGTACTGTATAAAGCCACACCCATGAAATAGTTCAATACCTACCTACTCTAATAATTGGGCAGCTAGAATCAAGGAGATTAAAAATTATTTTTAACCTCCTTGGCTAGAATAGACCAAATTAACTTTCATACTAACTGGGCCAGAAGAAACCAAGCCTTTACGGCAGTCGCTCAGTTACCCTAACCCGCGCAGTTTATGTTTTGCCGCCCATTCATAAAGCAAAAATACTCCCTACATTTTGCAAAATTACATTGCTTGCGTTTTGCTACACACTTTAAATTTGTCTTTATTTCTAGTGTTCTTGCTAGTAGTAGTATGCTAATCACGTAGATTAGGAAACAGCTGTTATTTTTAAAGGCGTTGCCAGTGCCATCTCTGTCTTGATTTCATTTCTTACGTTCTGCCTACTTTAGTCTGTAAACTAATTTAAATTAATTATTAGTTCTGGGCAGAGTCCAAAATCCAAGCTGCGATACGCAGCGCAGAAGCTAGATACCTGCATTGAATGTCTTTTAGGACTAGCTTTCGCCCGCGACTACGTCCACGTATTTCCTCTTCTATTTCCTACTATCGCTAGTAGAAGTTTCAGAAACCAGCAGTACAAAAATAATTGTAGAAGTTTCCTTCATCATCTGCCTAGCCTTTTCCCAACTATGTTGGGGTCAGCTTCCAGTCTAACCGGATGCAGCTGAGTAACAGTATTTTACATGGAGCGCCTGCCTATCTGACCTCCACAATTAACCCAGTAACTAGGTAAGTTTACTTATGGAAAGGAAATAAAAAAACAAGTTTTGTGAAGAATTTATAATTTTAAAAATACATTTCCTGTAATGATAAGATGATACACTGTAGCAGACTACACTAATAAAATACGGCTTTATTCTGAATATTTACACATTAATAAGTAGGTAATATAATTATGAACAATTATCTAAATCACCACAAATTGGGCAAAGATCAATAATCTTTGGCAGAATTCCTTTCGTTTACAAGTGACTCTGTCTACCTCATCCTGGAAAAGCTTGAAGATAGTACCTATATAAAAAAAATAGACAATTTTAAGAACAGCCTATCATACCCATTATCTTTTTCATAAAGATAAGCTTTTTTTTTTAAACTCTTGAGTTAGTTTTAATATCTTTAGGTACTTTTAAGTATCTTCAAATTACCGCAACAAAAAAAATAACAAAAATAAGCTATACAATTTTGGGTTTATAGCCCCTTACCAATGCCCTAAACTCACAAAAAAAACCAAATAGCTTTTCACAGATAATCAACGAGATAAAATACCAATTACAAAATTGAACAGCACTTGGAACTGTATGGTTTTATACTAAAGTATAGTGCCGCGTACATTTGAAACAAAGTTGAAAAACAATTGTGCAACATTGTTGCCCTTGCAAGGCCGCAACATCAAAATTGGGTATTGGACACTACAATTCAATTGACGTACTTTGTATGACCTGTCAAAACGCGATTCCCATTAAAATAGAATTTGTATGGCAATTGTAAACTCTAACGTCACTTTTCCGGCAACTCAATTGACGAGCTATTTACTGATTTCAGTCAATAAAAATTTAATTTTACTGTTAATTGGAAATTAATCGGGATTTTAGGGCTAAAATAAAAAGTTTCTAAAAAAAGTTAAATCTTAGAATTCTTGGTAAATGTCTAATACCCAAATATGTTCCTAGAAAAAATGTTCCCAGTGTTTTCGAATGAATACGGTCGCCAAAACGTAAAAACAGTTGCAACAATATTTCACAACTTTTTGTTTAATAAAGGGCTATAAATTGACACTAATAATGCACATAATCTTTCCGTCAAAATTAAAAATACCTCTTAAAAAGTAAATAACAAAATCTTCGTCTTGGTTTTAAAATCGGAAAATAAAAAACAATATTTATTTACAGTAAGTTTTCTAGTGTAAAAAATATACATTTTATTACAATTAATGTCAAAACCAAGAGTTGGACAATAAAAGGAATGGCTAAAGTTTGTAACATAATAGATCAATATGCCATAAGTACCTAATTCTTTTTTTTTTTTTCAATATAAACAGAAAACATAAAAATTTAAACAAAATATAATAAAATTTTACTTGCATATTTTTTTACTGTTGACGTAAGAGTATGATTATTTTCTTAAAAAACAGCAAATATGTAGTTGAAACAGGTCAAATTTTTAAAATTCCTTTGGTGAATAACTTCACAACATTATGGCTGATTCGCAGTTGTGCGGGAGCTCGTACGGGCGGCGTTTCACAACGTCACACAGGACATATTTTCCGTATGCGGGCGACCCGCACCTACGTGTCTCCTGCACAGCTGTGAAACTAGCCTATGATTAATTATTTATCTATGGCACCGTTCCCCAATATTTTAATCGCCGCAACCCCATTATTAATAAATATTGAGGAGTCCCTTTTTTCTGACCCTTTATGTAATGAACACATATAATAACTTGCACCCCATTTACTAGATTTAAGACTATTCTAAAATGAATTGTTTTATCCAATTATACAGCTCTTGGACTAAGAATGTATATAAAGGTATTCACTCACCGTGAGCTGTGCTGTTGCAATGCTCATTTCGTGAATGAATGTTCGTTTCATTACAAAAGCTCGCTCAAAGAACGGTTGTTAAACAAATTCACGAAGTGAATGCTCGCGGTGGGTACAGTGCTTATAATAAAAATATCCACATGAATTGAGAATAATCACACACAGAGTTTTAAGTAATTCTTGTGTACAAGGCTCTATTTTTAAGATTTGGCTTTTAGGGCCATGTTTTTATAAACATGAACAAGGCGCCAGTGTTGCTTCTATGATTACTGCAGTGTAACAAGCGTGGACCTTAACCTGTTGACTGCGGGCGAACATCCGCTACGCCAAGCCCGAAGTGCGGCTGGCTACATAGTTCGAGAGATCGCCATACAAAGATAAACACATACAGTTGTGTGTGCGCTGCGCTTGCGTTTTTTACTAGAAATACAACGGGTGTTTTCCCGCAGTCAACGGGTTAATAGATATTTACCTATTGCACATTCACTAAAATACGTAATAAGTACAATCAATATGATAGTGAAGGAGACCACCCATTGCTTCAATTTCATATAAAAAAGTTACAGTAGTCTATAATCAATCACAAACAAGTTTCTAATTAAGGAGTAATTATTTATCAAGCATATTAGAACTTAATCGTTAAAATCACATACAATGTTGTTTTAATTACTAATCTGAACACAAAATGTTGCTGCATTAATTTTATTGACTCACTTTTGCATAAGAATATTAATTATGTTAAGGTCCCTTGTCAGTTTTGAGTGTAAGAGTAAAATATGTTTAACCTTAGTGGGCAGTCAACCTTATGAACATTTTGAAATATTCAGCAAGACATCCTAAAGCAGTCATTACTAAACTAGAGATAAGATATTCTTATCTTTGCAGTCCATTAAGTTTTTAATATGTTGTAAATAATATAACACATTATTTTACTCGTGATAACAAACAACTTACACAAGGAATCGATATTTTTGAACACACAACCTTTTTTTGAACGAACATCTGATAACGCAAAGGCGTGCGTACGCGTACTTTCAGTACGGTTGATAATTGAATAGATTTGTATATGTCGAAAAAAGGATAATTAAATTGAATGACAGCTGATGGTCTGTTATTTTTATTACTTATTATTTTATTGGTGGGATTGGGGGTTATGCACTTGTTTCTTTGGGAAAGTTGTGTTGTTGTGTGTTGTATCATGAGTACAATTGTGTTCAAGTATAGACCAGTAATCCAGGCATTCTATATGTGTGGATTGTAAATTCGCACTATCAGTGTGCGCACTATAAATTTTTTACCATTACCAAAAACTGGTTGCAAAATCTACATAAGTATATCACCAACATAATTACATTGTTTATTTATTTAAATTTTAATAATTTTATCACAATAAATTAAATAAGAATTGCGGTTAAAAAATAATAATTTTAAATTATAATTACAAATTGTATTTTCATAGGAAGGTCGATTTTTAATGATCACAATAATTATTTGAAATAATTTGAGAAAATTGGATATTTGGTTGGATTGAACTAGAGATTTATAAAATCTAGTTACCGAAATGCTGAAGACGTTATCCACATATACAGTGTAACAACAAAACACCATTTAAAAACTATTTGTGCAGACGAATCAAGTAATTATAATATATATCACATGACTTTGAATAAATTCGGATGCACCTTATATCTAGGAGAACACATCAATGGGGCGGGGAGATACCGTTGCCAGGTTGTGCGTTGGGCTGGCAAGTGGGTCGCTTACATGAGATTCGTTCCTTTTAGCTTCAATTGTAGCTTGTTTTACAGCCTCTTTGTATGGTCCCCGCTTTTTCTTCAAGAAACGTATCTGGAAGATATAAAAAGCTGAATTAATAAAGTTGAAAACATAAATATGAATGTTTTAATTGATAGATTGGATCTGGATGAAATTTGGCACATGGCACATACATTATTTTTTATCCAAGTAATATGTACAGTTCCCATAGGATAGTATATCAATTTCGACGCGGACGAAGTCGCAGGCAGAAGCTAGTAGTACAAAAATATATTACTTTAGTAAATGTATGTGAAAGACACTTCATGTTATAAAAATAAATATTGTATTTGTTTAGCTGTATTTCTGAGTAATACTACATAGTTATTTTATTATTACATTCACACATTGTTTGCCTAGATAGTCCTTGAGGAAAACTTATTACTAGAAAGACAATATTTTTAAAAGCCATTGTCATGCAATTGGTAGACGTGGCTACTAAATTACATACAATACAATACAATAGGCTAGTTGACACCACCATCAATTGACGTACTTTTTATGACCTGTCAAAACGTGATTCTTTCATAGATTTTGTATGGTAATAGCACACTTTGACATCACTTATTTGCCAACTCAATTGTCTAACTATTTATTGATTTAAAAGCCACAAAAATATAATTTTACAGTAAATTGAAAATTAATCGGGTTTTCAGGGCTAAAATAAAGCGTTTTTTTAAAGAAGTTATGTCTTGGAATTATTTATTAATAGTGTCAACTACCTAATTAGTTGGATCAAAGTTTACTAGATTACTTGTCACTGCGTAACAACGCATCAAGTCCCACATTAGACCCTTTAGAAAACAAACACAAGCCCAAGGTAAAACATAAAAAGAAGTACAAGAACCAGAAGAAACATGATGACTTGTACATTCACAACATTGGAAAAATTATTCTTGTTCTAAGATTTTTTTTCTGAAACCTGAAAAAGCATTGATCACTCACCTTAAAATCTTCTAAAAATGGACTCAAGCTATCACATGGCATCAGTGATGATGTGGTTGAAGCATACCATGCCACATGAGCCCTGGATGTTGGTGTAACACTGAGCACTTTCCCTGGCCACCACGGAAACCCTGCCACCTTGCCCCACACCACATCTCCAGGTGAAACCCGTATCAACCTTCCACCACCACCCTCCGTACCATTTGCTGGGAAATCTGGTACCATTTCATTTTCCCAATCCTCTGAACCACTTTCTACAGGATCATTTTCAATGTGTTTCTCAAGAGAATTACTACTTAGTCTCCGTAAGCTTATCGAAAGCTTCTGATTCATACAATGTTCTTTAATATCACTAAAATAGTCCACTGATTCACTTTCAGTACATTTACTTGTGTTTTCATCACGTTTCTTCTGGGTCTTGTACTTCTTTTTGTGTTTAACCTTGTGCTTGTGTTTCTTTTCTAAAGGGTCTAGTGTGGGGCTTGATGCGTTGTTATGGGGTGACAACGCTCCAACATGTTTCGGTGACTGAATAGTTTGACTTTTTTCTACTGTACTGCTTTTCTTAGCCTGCTTTTTAGCTTTCTTTAATGCCTTTTTAGCTGCTTTAGAATCTGGTTTTGTGGGCTTCCCCATGTCACAGGAAACACCTGAGTCTTCATTAAAATCTCCTGTAAGTGGTGGTATTTTTACAACTGTCCCTTCACCTTCCCCAAAACATATTTTAAGAGTTTTTGCACTTGAAAACATAGAACTAAAAGAAATATCATTTTCGTCTTTTACTTCTTCCTTGTCGTCGTCCATGTCATCAGAGACACTGACGAACGCCATTTCCTGTGTTGCGGTCTCGTTACTACATTTCTCACTTTTAATTTGTCTTTCACTAGCCTTGTTGGGATTTTTCGTAGCACCTCTTACAGCACTTGAGATTTCGCTGGGCTGCAGCCTCGACAGCTTGGGTATAAGCATACTGCCCATCAAATACTTTTTCTGTGCCCTTGATGACTCAGAGAAGTGTGGTGTATCGTCATCAGATTCTAACTTACGTTTTTTAGACACGTCTACGTTTTCATTGTTCTCATTACAAATCCCTTGGCAATTTGAACATAGGACCTTCCGAGGTCTTAACCGGACGGTCATCTTTTGCTGCTGTTTGCCCTTAGGAGCAGGTTTCTTCGATTTTTGTGAGCTTTCTCCCTCATATTGGGGATCTTCGTATAAAAACCTTTGACTAACGGAATGCAATTTATCGCTTTCATTTGTAGGCACAGCCTGTTTAGAGAATGCTGGGTTAAGGCTATAAACACCGAAAGGCAAATTGCTGCAAAAATACAGTCAAATTAGTGTAAATATCAAAAGTTCTTCCAATAATCGATAAAGTCACACTCTGTTATATTTCTGTTACCTACCCTTTATTGGAGTCCAGAAGCACCCCTTGGAACTTTTTATCGTCACTGCAATAAGATACAACAAGTAAATCAGCTAGGGCTTCCTCTACATTTACTAAAATCTTAGAGTTTTTCTGAATCGTCATATCGGCTGTTGCTACGACAGCCGCCATATTTTGTTAAATCAATCATAGACAACTGACTGTCTGACTAGATTGAATGAATGAAAATGACAATGTTGATTCAATTTTGCAAATTTTTCAATGGTAATTTTCCTAGCCACTTTTTGTTGATATTTTTTTCCATCCACTGTAAAAAAACTTGTTTACGAGAATAATTAGGTTGGATTGTGGGGCGAAGAAGGGTAAAGTAAAGGAGTATGGTGCATTTTCATTAGTCGATAGGGCCCGCATGCGGGGTGCGAGAGATTTCTGGAACGCATGCCACAGGGCCTGCATTCGGGGAACCGTTTTCATTAGTCGATAGGGCCCGCATGCGGGGTGCGAGAGATTTCTGGAACACATGCCACAGGGCCCACATTCGGGGAACCGTGTTCATTATGGCGCATCTTCATTAGTCGACATGCGGGCCTTATGGCCCGCATGTCGATATCACGGTCAGTATAAAGCATGCGGGGGATCCCCGCATGCGCAATGCGCAATGCGCCAGTAGAGATAGAAAAAGCATCTACTAGTGCAATATTCTAGGGCGCTGCGTATAATATAATTGAATTTCATCCACGAAAATTAGGGGTTTTAACGTTTTTATGTTTTTGACATCTTCTCAACGACTGTTTTCCTTTGAATTCTTTCCTGCTTGGAAAGAATTCAAAGGAAAAATGCAGTCGATGTCGTCGACGGCGGCCCAGCCCGCTTCTTCGCGTTCATTATGACCGTGTCACTGTTAAATTAAAGTTTCGAAATACATCGAGACGGTGAAAAGTCGATTATAAAACCACTGTTAAAAAGCAGAGTATGTTTTCGACGAGCTTTTTTTTTTACATTTATATTTTTACTCATAACGATATTTTTGTAAACATTCCGTTTCACGTTCCACTCACTGCTTCCGTTCGGTTATAGGCTTTCGCTTTCTTCTTTCACTGCTAACATTTTGATTTGACAGCTGCTGTGAGCTGACTGCCAAATTGACACAAGTTATTCAAAGTCTTGCCAAACTGCCAATCAGTTGCCAAGTTGACGCTTTGACAGTTTGACACTGACAGAGTTTGACAGTTTCAGTTTGTGATTGCGGCGAGCTGGTTGCGACAGTTGTTATAATACATAAAATCAGTTTCGCCAAACACGCACACATTTTTATATCCTTTTGTATCAATAGCATTTACTTGAAATCATATTTTGCTCTTCAGGAAATTATAACACACTTTCGTAAGTAAAATACAGGATAATTTCACGCAATACGTGTCAATATTATGGAGTTATTTATTTTTTAAACACTGACTTACATAATCTATTCGAAATTATGCTGCTTTTTATATAGCTTGTTTGCAAGACGTCTGTTTTTGCCATGTTTTGTTTGTCTGTTATACATTCAAGGCCATGGAATGTGATTTTGTCGAAGTCTCAAGTTGATTGACCACTATTTTTAAAACATTTGCACGGACCATAATTACGTGCAGTCAATTTTGTAATTATTTACCTTGGCAGAAAATTCGCTAGGTAACAAGCTACAGAAGTCCTTGAGAGCTTAAAATAAATGTGTAAGCCAGTGAAATTATTTCTCTTTTTTTATTGAGAATACACTTAAGTTCCAATAATTGTGTCCTTCATAATATTCAAGCTCATTATCATGTTCATCTTTAGTTATGTAAATGACTTTTGTAAATTACAATAAACCGGAAACCTGATTTAAATTGTCAGGCAGATGAAAGTGTGGTTTCCTTGGCGTAATAATCTTATAAAATTATTAGTTAGCGCCATAATCTTAATATTTTATCCTTCAGGTGATGGCTACAGAGAGGATAGACATAACCCAGCCCCTCTGGGATCAGAGCACATTTGTGGGTAGATTCAAGCATTTTGCTTTCATCTCGAATCCTCTACTGTCATTGGCTTCGGAAACTGAACTGCATGCAGCTAAAGACCTTTATTTGAAGTATAAGTAAGTATTGTTTGAGCTTAAAACCTGTCAAACAGTTCCAACCCTCACTTTTTCAACAAGCTACTATAATTAAAAAATTAAAAAACACAACTGCAAAAATTGCACATATTTGTACTTTGTTTACTCGTCAGTTTTTTTTTTACGACGTTTTTTATTTACAGTGTTATATATTTTTTAAATCTACTTGTCAAATTCTAGACGATAAACATAGACACGACCAGATTCATTAAAAAAATAAATTGAGGCTGGTATTAATTTCCTTTTTAAAGTGACCACACCACTTTCTTTTTATTTTTAACTAGCCTATGTTACTCGGAACAAGGATTGTAACGATACCCCATACATCTAAATCGGTTCAGGCGTTCAAAAGTTATGGTGGAATAAAGAAACTCACATACATACATACATACATACATACATACATACATACATACATTAACCCTGAACACATAACAGTCCTTTTTTTGGGGCAGTCGTGTAAAAATTAAATTACATTAAGGCTATAATTTTTCAATCCTCAGATAACTCTTAATGAAGGGATAAATATGAGGACAGCTCTGGTATAGAAAATATGTCAAACTGTCATATTTACTCTTTGGATAAAAGTTATCTGACTATTGAGAAATCAGCCCTTAAACTAATTTAAAAATCTAAGGTTCAAGTTATTTTCAAAAGAACAAAGTGAACCCCTTTCATTTTTTCTAGATTAGGCCAAGAGCCAGCAGGCACAAAGTTTGAGCAAGTAGTGAGAGCCAAGCAGCTGTATGAGTCGGCATTCCATCCAGACAGTGGGGAACTTCAGAATGTATTCGGAAGAATGTCCTTCCAGATGCCTGGAGGCTGTCTCATCACTGGAGCTATGTTGCAGTGGTATAGGTATGTGAACCTTTTATGTATTTTGCTACTTTATATGTCCCTCTGAACACAAAACTCCATATGAAGTAACAAAACTATACATGCCCCGGCCAGTGTGTGGGTAGCTATTGTCCAAGTTCAGTTAAGCCAATCACAACACGGCAGTACTGCCTGGCCTACTGCTGCGATGTGGGGGAAATAATTGCTCTAGTAATTGAAGTTTAAAGCAGGCAACTGTAACAGTATTTGTTTATACCCTGCACAGAAGTATTTTAAACTAGCGACCCGCCCCGGCTTCGCACGGGTGCATGTATTATACATATAAACCTTCCTCTTGAATCACTCTATCTATTAAAAAAAAACGCATTAAAATCCGTTGCGTAGTTTTAAAGATCTAAGCATATATAGGGACAGACAGACAGGGAAAGCGACTTTATTTTATAATATGTAGTGAAGCTTTTATTTTTAATTGAATGGTGAATGTCAGTCAGTCAGTCTGACATGGTCCACATATAAATATCTGACTGCCTGACAGCTTAGCAGTTAGTAATTGTTATGCAGTTAAAACTAGAAATAATTGGAATACATTTACTAGTTCTTTTCAATAAAATAATGTGTCCCGGTATTTTGGCAACTCTCTAACATACCTAAAGTTTTTCTTACAATCTAAAATACCTAATACTTTATTCAACCTTGTAATAACCCTCCTTTCTACACACGTCTCTGGTTTAATTAATTTACTAATATATGCAAAACAAGTTTATTTAAAGTCCTCCATTCATTTGAAGGACTTAAAATGCAGTTGCAATGGCAACCGGCCAATATAGGTCAAAACTCAAATAACTGCTGTACTTAAAAACGGAATATAATGGCTTTTACGTACGGTCAATGTCAGAATATTGTGTTGCCAAGTAGCGAGGAATTTTGTCAACAATATGCAACTGTAGGCAAAGACTTTTGAATATAATACTCCTTAAAAATGACTCGGTTTTGTCAGCGATCTCGTCCACGTAAATGTCTCGGTTAAGGGACACAGGGCCCGATCTAGCTATTTAGCCGCTCCGGGCAAAAATATTTGCCGCCCTTTACACTAACACCATTTATAAGTCATGGGCTTGCTATTCCGATGATAAGATGATTTACTTATGTATATGTGATATTGTTAAATATTCACATACTTACATTAATCTACTACGGCTACTGAACTGGGGGCCTACCACAACTTCTTAAAACAATATTATTACACGCTTTATATTAGCTTCACTTGTATGTAACTATGTAAGAAAATCTTGGAATCTTAATTTGACCCACTTCCCAGTCTTCGATTGGGATGAAATTTTGCACACGCTCTGAGTTCTGATGACAATACATGACTAGCTAAGAAACGTCATTACAAATCCAATATGGCGGCCTCTCCAAGATGGCGGACTGGCTATTTGAAATCCACCCCCATAATATGGGTATCAAATGAAAGGGTTTGCTGTCAGGAATACGAAAAAAATAGTCACGTGACTTATTATTAACACGCTTCAATTGTAAGTAACTATGTAAGAAAATCTTGGAATCTTAATTTGACCCACTTCCCAGTCTTCGATTGGGATGAAATTTTGCACACGCTCTGAGTTCTGATGACAATACATGACTAGCTAAGAAACGTCATTACAAATCCAATATGGCGGCCTCCCCAAGATGGCGGACTGGCTGTTTGAAATCCACCCCCATAATATGGGTATCAAATGACAGGGTTTGCTGTCAAGAATACGAAAAAAATAGTCACGTGACTTAAATCCAATATGGCGGACAGGCTATTTGAAATGCACCCTCATGATATGGGTATCAAATAAAAGGGTTTGCTGTCAGGAATACGAAAAAATAGTCACGTGACTTAAATCCAATATGGCGGACGTCCAAGATGGCGGACAGGCTATTTAAAATGCACCCCCATGATATGGGTATCAAATAAAAGGGTTTGCTGTCAGGAATACGAAAAAATAGTCACGTGACTTAAATCCAATATGGTTGACGTCCAAGATGGCGGACAGGCTATTTAAAATGCATCCCCATGATATGGATATCAAATGAAAGGGTTTGCTGTCAGGAATACGAAAAAAATAGTCACGTGACTTAAATCCAATATGGCGGACAGGCTATTTGAAATGCACCCCCATGATA
Source organism: Hoplodrina blanda (assembly GCA_949316365.1). Lineage (NCBI taxonomy): Eukaryota > Metazoa > Arthropoda > Insecta > Lepidoptera > Noctuidae > Hoplodrina > Hoplodrina blanda. Next base: position 2,177,681 of record OX438590.1, read on the forward strand.
TGGGTATCAAATGAAAGGGTTTGCTGTCAGGAATACGAAAAAAATAGTCACGTGACTTAAATCCAATATGGCGGACAGGCTATTTGAAATCCACCCCCATGATATGGGTATCAAATGAAAGGGTTTGCTGTCAGGAATACGAAAAAAATAGTCACGTGACTTAAATCCAATATGGCGGACAGGCTATATGAAATGCACCCCCATGATATGGGTATCAAATGAAAGGGTTTGCTGTCAGGAATACGAAAAAATAGTCACGTGACTTAAGTCCAATATGGCGAACGCCGTATTAAATTTGGATGCGTAAAACAGTGAATTTTGTTAAGTTTTTTAATAATAAATATCTTTAAATACATACCTATTAATATTTTAAATTAGTAAGTAGTAAATTAAGTTTAAATAATAAGAAGACTAAAAAGTATAAAATAAAAATAATAGTTTAAAAAACTAAAAAACACGCTTTTACCACGCACTTAAAATTACAAAATAATTCGAACATTTACTACGATTTATTATGAAAGAAAGCGTGGAGCGTTTTGTCCAAGAAGAGTAAAGATTAAATAAACGCTCCAAGCTTTCTTTCGTAATAAATCGTAGTAAATGTTCGAATTATTTTGTAATTTTAAGTGCGTGGTAAAAGCGTGTTTTTTAGTTTTTTAAACTATTATTTTTATTTTAATATTACTTTGCGTTCCGCTCTGTTGGATTTTTAACGCTCGGATCACCGCCGAGAGTTGAAAATGCAACAACAGAAATTACAAAGTAATATTAAAATAATATTGTTTTAAGAGGTTGTGGTTAGGCCCCAGGTATACAAAAATTCATGAGAGTATGTTGGACTGCGTGCAACCGCCCGGCACCCTTAATTTTGCCGCCCCTAATCTTTGCCGCTCTGGGCATTTGCCCCTTAGATCGGGCCCTGAAGGGACTAACTACACTTATTCAGTAATTCTGCTCAATTCAGCTTTTTGTCTATAGAAACCACTAGTTTTGTATCGTATTCGTTCAGACCTGGAAAGCTGAACGGATGCTAAACGGGAGCTAAACTGGTGTTTTATATAAATAAATGCTGAATCGAGCTGAATAAAAATGTGCCATTAAAATGTACAGTCAACAAAAGAGAGGTATCCAGGGTCATCATCATATAGTTGAAGTTTTCTTAGAAACCGATGGATGTCGTCGATTGAAACTTAACTTAATTAATAAACTGTTTATTATCTAATTTTTTAATGTAATTACATTTGAAAACACCCATCGATTTCTAATAAAACTTCAACTATATCTGACGACCCTGCATACCTATCTTTTTTGTTGACTGTACTACTTTACTCACAGAACGTACCTAAATAACTAAATTAACCATGCACGTGAGCAAAAGGAATAGACAAAAACAACAATGTTTTAAAATATGGTTGCCTGCTAATAAATTGTAATGAGCATTAACGTAATGAGTTCTGTTACAGTATTGTGATGTAAAAGATCATTTCTCGAGCGTGTGATTAAAAATATTCACTCGCTCATAGAGTTTTGCTATTCAGTTGTATACATTTCATAGCTAATATGTGGGTTATCTTTTAACTCCGACTTGGTTGCTACTCTAGCCCGTAATGTAAGACACTGGTGCCGATTCCCTTGTTCACAATCTAAACAAAATTTAGACTATTTCTATCTTATTCTGTCCAATAAAACAAGAAAGGGGCGGAATTAAATTAGACCTGTCAATTTTAGTTAATCTGAAACTGCAATGCAATTTTAGTTGACACGTCAGAACGCACTGATTAAAAATAAAAACACGGAAAAGTTCAAGGCAAAACTAATTTGACATCTTTAACTTAGTTCTAAATTGTCACCGCCCTTATCTTTCGCTGTATGTTAGTAAGAGATGCCAATTCTTTAATTTAAGTGTAGTTTGTGAACAAGGGAATTGGCACCACTTTGTAATTATTGAACCTCTTGTTAGTAACTAACTCCAAATTATGTTTTTTAGAGAAGTGTGCTCTAGAATACCCTTTTACTTCGTTGTCTTCATATACAAATATGCAAGTACCAATGTGACTTTTTCAATTCATATGTAGGTACTTTCTAAGTTTATCTTGGTCATCACTGTCTTTGGTGTAGAAAAACATCGTGAGGAAACCTGGACTTAAAATATAGGTCGGTGAATGCTTATGCGAATCCTGCACCCTCGGCCATAGGCGGAGGTGGAACATTGCGGTGGTTTTAGCCGGTAAGAGTCCGGCATGATGGCTTCCATCATCCCCACGGACGGAGGAAGTCCATGCGGATTTCCACCGAGCAAAAATAAAAACTTACGTATGTCTGAAATTGCTATCAATGCTCTACACGAGAAGATACTTTTGTCCTGCGGCATTAATAGGCTGGTATCAATACCAATATTCTTCTCAATCGACGTGTTTTAAAGTGACCGCACCGGTTTCTTTTTATTTTTAACTAGCCTATGTTACTCGGAACGATGCAAGGATTGTAACGATACCCCATACATCTAAATCGGTTCAGGCGTTTAAAAGTTATGGTGGAATAAAGAAACTCACATACATACATACATACATACATACATTAACCCTGAACACATAACACTCCTTTTTTTGGGGCAGTCGTGTAAAAAATATTTATGCAAATAAAGAATTATTATTCTTATTATTCCAGAACTCCCGTAGCAGTGGTGTTCTGGCAATGGGTGAACCAGTCGTTCAACGCGCTGGTCAACTACACCAACCGGAACGCGAACTCCCCTCTGACCACCACACAAATGGGGGTGGCGTATGTGTCAGCCACGTCAGCCGCCATGACGACGGCACTGATCTTCAAGTTCAGCATCCAGAAACGTGCCAAAAATCCTATTCTGGCTGTAAGTTGTTTTTTTATGATTTACTAGCTTATGCCTGCGGCTTGGTTCGAGTGAATGTCGGCTATTCCGGGCATTTTTTTTTTGCGCGTTATCCTAATTTTTTTCAAAACCAAAAAGAAAGCAGCCTTTAGTTACTCCTTCTAACATTGTCTGTCCCACCAAAATCGGTCCAGCCGTTACGGAGATTAGCCTGAACAAACAGAAAGACAAAAATTTAAAAAAAAAAAATTTTTAGTTTTGAATATTCATTATGCATTTCGCAAAAATTGTTGTTATTTTAGTCGTTTGCTAGTATTATGAAATGTAAAGTCTATAATGTACGCCGCAGAGCTCGCAGAGGTCAAACATGACCTCTAAAAACCTTTTTCTTTCTTTCTTTCTTATGACTGACCCCATCTACAACCAACGTCAACCTGCATACTTGTATGCAATACTCATGTTTACACAAATAAATACCTTGTCCTATCTTCTTGGAAGGACTTAATCTTTCACAGTTCAAGTATTGATGTAAATTCAACAACTAGATTATTTACTGTACTTTAGAACGACCCAACATGGAAATAAAAAGGGATTAGAAAGTTTCTCTTTGACAAACATACAGATATACGCAAGTAGGGTTGCCAGGTATCCAGATAAACCAGGGTTGCGGATTTTGTTCGAACGAGTTATCACAGCCCTGAACGCAAAGAGCATTAGAAACACGTATGTGTTTTATTCAGTACTAGCGACCCGCCCCGGCTTCGCACGGGTGCAATGTAGATACATAAACCTTCCTCTTGAATCACTTTATCTATTAAAAAAAACCGCATTAAAATCTGTTGCGTAGTTTTAAAGATCTAAGCATACATAGGGACAGAGAGACGGAAGCGACTTTGTTTTATACTATGTAGTGAAGATTCTGTCATTCCCTTCCGCTCCGCCCAGTGCAGAAGAAATCAATCGATGATTTCCCATCTTCAAACAAAAAGGCATCCAGATGAGGCCGGACATAGCCAGGCTTTTAGGATACACGTCCTGCCAAATTAGTCGGTGTCTGGCCTGTCCGGCTTTTCATAGGCTTCATACATTGAATTCATTAGAAGTTGAGTTGTTTTTTTTTTATTGTTGATATTTTTTTTCAAATTAATTTTGCTGTTTAGCGCTCGTACATTAATTTGCACCTACCATGTTACCTCTTCACCTCCTATGGTCGACTGTTAGAGAATTCCTAAGGCATTAAGTCCGCCTTTGTACTTTGATGCATAAAGCTTAAATAAATAAATAAAAAATGAAATACAATAAAAAAATAATACAATAATGTTATAATTTTGAAATACAGACATAAAATCCGGTTATTTTTTACCTAAAAGTCCGGCTTAATTGGTTTGTGGTTCGGCTTCCCAGATTTAGGATCTGGCAACCCTAAACGCAAGCATTCCTACACTACAATAAGAAGGTAGGTATAAGCACTTAGGTAATCATATCTTATCAATGTTAATAATGTCTTTAGCTGCTATAAAGATTACCAGATATATATGATTATCAAAAGTATTACATACATGTATTATGAAATATCAACTAGACTGCCTCGTTGGTCTAGTGGTCTCAAAGCGCGACTGCTGAGCATGAGGTCTTGGGTTCGATTCCCGGGTCGGGCAAAGTGTTATTGGGTTTTTCCACCAGGAATTTCTCAGTAGCAGCCTCGGAGTCTGGATTTGTGCCCGGTTGATGGCAATAGGCTCGCCCCCTATTACATGGGATTTAAACATAACTGGCGAAATGTGGGTGTACTAATGGGTACACCTCTGCCTAACCCTTCGGGGTTAACAGGCGTGATGTTATGTATGAAATATCAAATTATAAAAATAAGTAGGTAAAACAGTAACCTTTTTACTATTATAAATGCGAAGTTTGGATTAATGGATATTTTTTGCTCAATCACGACAGAATGACTGAACGGGTAAAATTTGGCACAGAGATAGATTACAGGCTGTAAGGGTAAACACCGTTGTCACTAAAACCATAGATAGTTGATTTAATTATAAAAATGTTTATCTGAATATAAAAATAAATAAACGAATTTTCTTTCAAAAATTCAAGAAAGTTTCTGTCCGACACTGTCCGCAAATTCATGGCCCGAGTTACGTAATCACTACAAAGGGCGTTGACCTGCTGCACTAGCCGTCCGTTATAACTACCTACATAAGTTTTAACTGATTACATTATTGTAATAAAAACACAAAAATAATTGAAATAATTTTGAGGAAAAATGGAGACTACTTAAAAAAAAAATTTTTTTATTGAATTTACGTTCTATAAGTGAAACCAAACCACTGGTTTCAAGGATAACGGTGTTTACACTAACACTCTGTATAATCTGGAATACCACATAGATTATTTACCAAACTTTACCCTTGTACCTATTGGTTATAGCGTAGAATGTATCAAGGTTATGTGATCGATCATAGCAAATTGAATCAACGTGTGTGAATTTATCCTCATTGTTGTTTACAACATTATTGATTAAAACATTTCTTTATAAAGAAATTATACTCGTACCTACATCAGTGTTTCTGTGTGTGTTTGTGTGTCAGTGGATATTTGACAGTCGTTACGAGTCGTCAGAAGCCTGAAAGTCTGACAACCAGTCTGACCAAGGGGTATCGTATTGCCCAGTTACTGGGTTGTGGAGGTCAGATAGGCAGTCGCTCCATGTAAAATACTAGTACTCAGCTGCATACGGTTAGAATGGAAGCCGACCCCAACATTGTTGGGAAAAGGCTAGGCAGGCAGATGACCTACATCAGTGTTTATACTAAAATACATCATTTAAAGGAAATATCACATTTAATCAATAAGTCTTAGTAGACATTTCATGACATGTTCCTTGGAATGAAATACGTAATTTTACTATCCTGCTTTTGATAAGCGATTGATTGCTGCGCTACTGCTCGAGGGTTCGATTCCCGCACCTAACCAATATTTGTATGGCCTAAAGTTAGTTGTTCCGGAACGAATTGTTTGTTTGTAAAGGCGCTCACGATAACGATACAGGAAAAAATCCTAATATGGAGAAATATTCATATTAAAGAAGGAAATATGATACACAGGGAGTAAAACTCAGCCTATATTTTTAGTTCAAAAATACTTCAAATTATAGATACTACTCAAAAGGTCAATTCTAGTAACCCAAAACGTTCAAAATCTAATGACAATTTTAACTCAGCTATGTTTTGACAAGATTTCGATTCGACATTGATTGTAATCAATGTCGAATCGAAATCTTGTCAAAACATAATACAAATTAAAAGTTTTTAAAAAAATACTAGAAGTGCTCTCTGATTTTTTAGTATCAACTTGTGAAATTCAAACGACGGTGTTCATTTGTTAGTTTATGAAACAAAAATGTTTATGTTTATTATTAACACAAATACAATGTTTATTTCCAGCGTTTCGTTCCATTCGTGGCAGTGGCGGCCTCGAACTGGGTAAACATACCACTAATGAGACAGAATGAGATAGTGTTAGGTAAGTACCTACTGCATTTTATTATTGACATTAGTCATACAATCTTTAATTACTTTCAATCAGACAAACGTGCATTGATAGATATATTGTCGTGTCGACATGCATCTCCGGTTTCAAAGTCAAAGTCAAAACATTTATTTCAATTAGACCATTTACAGGCACTTTTGAATTGTCAAGGTGTCAGTCAGTTAGTCCGAAAGCTGAAGCTAGTTGCTCGTTCCAAAACGGAGGTAGGCGTCTATGGAGAAGAACGAGCAAGAAACTCCACGGCACTCTTTTAAATTAGGTTTTTACAAAATCCTGGTTACATTATTCTTGTTGAATCTACATGTGATCACAATGAAGATGAATATAAAACAGTAGTAAAAAATAATAATAAAAATAAAGATGTAAGCCATAGCAGTTAAGAGATGACCAATCCGTTTCGTCTAATTGCAATGTATAAACTCATTTTAATAATAGCTATTACCCGCTACTTCGTTTGTGAATTTTAGTTATCGCAGACACAGACGAAATCGCAGATTATAACAATTACATAAGTATACTTAATATAAAAAAAAAAAGAATACAACCAAATTGATAATTTTCCGGACAAGCTGTCATAGTCATACTACTAAATACAAAAAATAAATACAGTAAAATACTGCAGATAAACATAAGTTATTATTCTTTCAGTTTTATAGGAACTGATAATGTCTTTATTTTTTCAGGTTTGGATGTAAGTGATGAAAATGGCAAAGTGATAGGCAAGTCCCAGATCGCGCCGGCGAAAGGTATATCTCAAGTCGTAACTTCAAGGTAAGAACCACTACTAATTCTACTATCCTGGCATCTTTATTTATTTATTTAAACTTTATGCAACAAAAAAAGTACAAAAGTGGACTTAATACTTTAGGCATGCTCTACCAGTCAACCAAAGGTGATGAAGAGATAACAAGGCAGGTGCAAAAAAAATGAATCAATCTTTCATAGTCACATTGCTGGATAAAGAGGGCAAGTGTCTATTCATTTTGTTTAGCTTGTCCTGTCATCTTTTGTCCAATCGTTGCTTGTCAAGTAAACATTTGTAAAATAATTTTTGGTGAACTGACAGGGCACCAGATTTTCCACGTCCGCAAGATAAAAAAAAAAACTTCACGTAGTTATACTTTGGCCCATAGTCCGTAATGTACCTATATGGTAAAAGTGGTGAGCTTTGGGTAAAGAAAACGAGGAAGTTCAGAACCATAAAGGCCAAATTACCACATTACTTCAATATCAATAAGTATATTGTTAACACGAGATTTTTTTTCCTAAACATTGATCTACATACACACTCTCAAACCATATCTGTGACACTTCAGGATCGTGATGTGCGCACCGGGCATGCTGCTGCTGCCGTTCATCATGGAGCGCCTGGAGCCCAAACCCTGGATGCAGAGGATCCGGTGGGCACACATCGGCATACAGACAGCTTTCGTCGGCATGTGGTGAGTATCATATGAAATAATAACAATGTAGCAGGTGAAGCATATTTTCGGTAACTGATGATTAATGAATGGATGAGCAAAGCCGAAGACTGAAGTCGGGCTTTCTAAAGAATTATGTTCAGCATACGTGCATGATGTATAAAGACGGCTGTTGGTGATATAACGAGTGTTTAAATGTTCTTCCTATCATGGCGATATTGTTTTGGTTCTGGATATTGTTGGTCGAAAATTTTTCTAAATCTTTTTTTTTCCGAAAACAAGTTTTATTTGTCATAACTAAGTTTTAAATATCCTATGTACTGTACTGTTACTTGCGCCCATAAGCACTATGTTTTGTGCGCTACCATAAACAGTGATTTTTGTCTCCAAAAGTCGCTTTTCAGCAATAATATTTGCTCCATGTTACTCAGCAAACCACAGCAAGCACGTTAAGCCGTTGGTCCCGGCTGTCATACGTGGATCTTTGACAGTCGTTACGAGTCGTCAGAAGCTTGAAAGTCTGACAACCAGTCTGACCAAGTGGTATCGTATTACCCAGTCACTGGGTTGTGGAGGTCAGATAGGCAGTCGCTCCATGTAAAATACTGGTACTGCATCCGGTTAGACTGGAAGCCGACTCCGACATAGTTGGGAAAAGGCTAGGCAGATGATGATGTTACTCAGTTTGATAGGAAGTTGATACTAAATCTTAATCCTTTTCTTTCAGCCTTACATTGATGGTGCCGACTGCCTGTGCAATCTTCCCTCAAAGATGGTATGTATATTTTTAGATAACAAGAAACTAATATTGATCATAAGTCGATATCGACGAAGTCTTTATACTAAATATACTTGAGAGCAATAAAATCGCACACCCCTTGTAATTTGGTTAATAAAATAAATATTTATTCAGATTCATGAAAAAAACTGCCTTAACAAAAAAAAGTCAAGGTGTGCGATTTTATTGCTCTCAAGTGTAGTTCTTTGCAAAAAAATCTCGCCTTTTTTTTGTAATCTGTATTTGAATTGAGATTGTTTATTTAAAAAACACCTTAATGGTATGAGGAACAGGGTGGAAAACTTTCCACCCTGTTCCTCATCCTCCATTTAAAAAGGAAGATCCTCCTTTGTGTTTGGTGGGCTACTGCCCGGCGGTTGTTGTCGGATTTCTGTAGCGAAATTTTGATATCGCGATGCAGGAATTGTGAGTTGTAGTTTGCATGCCCGATAGATGTCGCTACAACACTACTGATAATGTAACGAACTGGACGTTACGTAACGGAAACAGGATCCAAGCTACCGGCGGTCAGGGCTCCAAAGAGAGAAACCTAACAAGGCAGGCCGTGTTCAGTAGTACTGTTTTTCTAAATCAAGCCCTTGATCCAGCCGCCTATTAATATATATTATTATTCTTCCAGAAATAAAACAATATATTTCTTTCACAGCAAACTGTCCATAGACACAATAAAACGCTTCGAGAAGGAAAACTACGAAGAAATTCTAAAGAATACGAACGGCAAGCCTCCAGAATACGTATACTTCAACAAGGGATTGTAAACTATTAACATTTAAGTGTAAAACTCTCTAAACGAGATGATGTAACTTAGGACTTGGTAGTAAGGATATTATCCAGTGAAATGGTAGAATGATCAAGAATAATTTTCTATTCTGGTAACACTAAACCATAAATAGGACCATAGAGGGGTAACTATGAAGGCATGGTATTAAAGAATATTACAAAAAAAAAAAAAAAAAAATGTACTCGACAAAAATACGACACAAATCCGGAAGGGAATTCAAAAGTACTTTATTGATTGAACTTAAGTCTTAATGGGATTTATAATTAGCTAGTAGCCAGCGCCTGGCTTCGCTCGGGTGTGTTTTACTAAACGTCAATTATTTTTATTGAGGTTTTCATTCAATAATACCGTCCCAATTTCAGACTTTTCCGATGAATCTTCCAATTTTTTTTAACATGTTTTGTCCTGCCAATTATTATTACGAAAGCAAAAAAGAACTTAATCAGAACTGGCGAAATGTGGGTGTACTTCTGCCTAACCCTTCGGGGATTACAGGCGTGATGGTATGTTATTAACAACTATGCCTCGAAGTTTGAATACATTAAGATACTTATTCTCGACCATTCTACTCTAATTATGTTGATCAAAAAATACTGGACGCACAGAATCATTATTTTTATTAATCATTATGGAATCAGAAATCTATTGTTTTTTATATTATTTTTTTCCAATCGAGTCTCGATACAGACGTGTGAAAGACATTTTGAGCTTTTTTTAAATTATATTGTTTTTCTTTATACTTAGGTTGATATATGAACAATGATATTATATACTTTGCAAGTGTGTGTGAGAACATATTATATTCAAGTTAATGATATACTTGTACATCGACCTTTGGAAAGAGACAATCGGCTAATTTCGGTTTCGTAGAGTGTTATCTCTGTCGCACGAAATACAAACAGTCCGGTATTTATTAGGAGCTGTTAAAACAATTATGATTTGCTTCTTTTGATAATTATTTTTATTCTTTGTATAAAATACGAAATACGATACAGGTCGATGTGCAATATTTATCGCCGGGTATAGGTATCGCCAAACTTCTAGTTCGCTCTGAAGTTGCAATGGCCGCGTGTTTGCGCCGCACAGCGCCGCCCCCGCTTCCCCGCGTGTTCCGGTGACGCCTGTTTTGTTGTTACTGCGATTCTATTCGAGACAACTTCAGAGCGAACTAGAAGATTGGCGATACCTATACTGTACAATATAATCGGTAGGCTAATAGCAAAATCAAAGCATTTTTTCAATTTTATTAGACCAGGCACTTTTGAATTGTCAAGGAGTCGGTCAGTTAGTCAGAAAGTTGAAGCTAGTTGCTCGTTCCAAAACGGAGGTAGGCCTCTATGGAGAAGAACGAGCAAGAAACTCCACGGCCATCTTGTTTTTTAACGGGAAAGTTAATGCAATTGATACACTCGACCCACGCACACTAATTTGAGCATTTACACATACACCCAAGTTTCTAATATATACAATACTTAAGATGGCTTATTGTTTGAAATCGAATGCATTTTTTATTCCTATTATTTTTTATTTATTATAAAACTTTATTTTAAGCTTCGCTACATGGGTATAAAGAAAATACCTAAGATACATGATTCCTTTAAATATGTCGTTTAAAAGGGTCTTCTTTAAAAATATCTAAAACCAAAATAATTACAAACTTAAACTGTAATCTCACAGTTATAAGATGGCTTTTTGAGCAATACTAAACGCAAAAACATAACTTCACATTTGTGCATGTTTTGATAAACACAAATTCCAATTCTAAAATGCCTCGTTGTTCTACTGGTCGCAAAGCGCTACTGCTGAGTATGAGGTTTTGGGTGCGATTCCCAGGTCGGGCAAAGTGTTATTGGGTTTTTCCATCTGGAATTTCTTAGTTCCTCGAAGTCTGGACTTGTGCCCGGTTGATGGCAATAGGCTCGCCCCCTATTACATGGGACTTAAACATAACTGGCGAAATGTGGGTGTACTAATGGGTACACCTCTGCCTAACCCTTCGGGGATTACAGGCGTGATGTTATGTTATGTTATAAAGTGTCTTTTTGAATAATATCATCCAAAATAATTTCTATTTTGGATGATATTATTCAAAAAGACACTCTCAATACTCTTTTTGGGTTGTTGAGTGTGTATCTAGGTAGGTACTCTTTTTAAATCAATACCTACTTGTTTGTTACGAAATATGGAGATCTGTTTTCTTATGGAATGTTTAAGTATTTTATTGCTTTTTTTTATGCGTGCTGGTTTATGGAGCTTTTTTTTATACATTCCGGATTCGCTTGCTTTTAATATTTTTTTTGTTGCATTTTGCGTTTTATTTTTTAAGTATTATGTATTTTTTGTATGTTAATTTCTAGTCGCGTTTATGGTCCGGGTTTTGGGGCAGTGGCAATAGTAATTGTACCTATTTATCTATAATTATTATTTAAAAAAAAACAAGTTGTTTAGAAAAAAAAATCTCTTTGTCATTTTGACATTGCCATTGCCGTGAAACTCTTGACATTAATATACTTAAGGTCAATGACAATCATTATCATTTCACAATAACGATGAATGACGTTCGGGGTGTAAAAAGACACATCAAGTAGCCGAGCGATAAATTATTGTTGGGAAGCGAAAGCTACAACGACACGGCGCGCCCCTCCATATTACTATTTCAATGTGTGTATTCACATCCTTACGAAAGAGTTTGTTTATAGTCGTAAGTATTCGTGTTCAGTAGCAAGCCCGAGCTTTGTTGGTCAACTAATCGTAACTAGCCGACCGCGCAACACACGCATCTTTCATTTTCATAGAGTATGTCAGTGCAGCGCCATATTAATAATAATGAGTAATTAATGACGCCGCTAGTCGAGCAACAAATCGCGGATTTATTTTTGTTTCGAGAGCCGTCTCAATACGCACACATGCGTTGTGAGTCTTGTAAATACTTTCACAAATACTTTCAAACGTTTTGAATAGGCTAGTTGACACCACCATCAGTTGACGTACTTTTTATGACCTGTTAACTTAAAACGCGATTCTTTCATAGATTTTTGTATGGAAATAGCACGTTGTGACGTCACTTATTTGGCAACTCAATTGTCTAACTATTTATTGATTTAAAAGCCACAAAAAATCTAATTTTGCAGTAAATTGAAAATTAATCGGGTTTTCAGGGCTAAAATAAAGTGTTTTTTTAAAGAAGTTATGTCTTGGAATTATTTATTAATAGTGTCAACTACCCAATTGCGGAGGGGCGCGCCATGTTATAGTAGTCTATCTCTATGAAAAATCACTGTGGGCACAAGATAATTGTGCAAACAGTTAAGAGTACGTGAGGGTATTTGGAGTTTCGTAATAAAATTAAAAAGATATTTTCGTAAAAAAGAAGTTGGAAGTTTGACTTTCAATATCCTTCTAAATGGAAGGTTCCCAGAACAAAAAACATGAGATCACAATGATGGGAAAATAATGTAACTTTTGGCTACGTTAAGTGTGTCTTTACACCCGTTATTACTTACACTTAGTTTTATGCGATATTATTTACGTTTAAAGGTTGATTTGAATAAGACAAAACATTGATATTATTGTTTTAAAATGTGTTCCATATTTGTGTCGTTACATTTCTGTTTGCTTTTATATATAATTTTCACTATGGTCATTCTCTCTGAGCGAACGTCAGAAGAGGAGGGGTCAGTGTCCCATAAATCTGGCATACCCATGTCTTCTTTACTAGCCAATCAAGATAATTTGACAAAACGATAAGCACAGATATAAGTAATATAGTTGAGTAGTTTTCATTGGTTAATTGATAATGAACTTTAAATACCTGAAAATAAAGTTAAAAATTGTATTTCAAGTTATATTTTGCAGACGACTTTCAACCCTATTTGTGATGTGTTTAAGTTTATTGTCTATTAATAAATAATACTCAAGCAATAAAGATGTATATTGCTAAGATGTCTCTAAGTTTATCTTGGACATCACAGACATCGGTGAAGGAAAACATGGTAAGGAAACCTGGACTTATCAGTCTGAAATCGCCAATCCGCCTTGAGCAAGCGTGGTGATCAATGCTCGTGCCTTCTCTGTATGAGAAGAGGCCTTTGCCCTGCAGTTGGACAGTAATTATTTTTGTTGTTGTTGCTACGGTGACGCTAAGAAGGCCAGCAAGTCGATTCTGTAAAATTAGAACTCACTCTCACTTTCACTCTCACTTCACTTGACCTTGATTTCGCTATCGCTATTGGTCGCTTCGGAGCGGAGTTGATTTTATTGGTCGTTTCGGAGCTTACTTCAGCTCCGAAGCGACCAATAAAATCAACTCCGCAGTTTTCACCGCAGTTTTCACTGAGGTGAGTTCTTACAGAATAGCATAGCAGGCCTTTTCCAACTTGTCTAATTGTTTTGATGGGCTTGTAAAATATAGCTTAAAGTATAAGGATAGATGAAGTCATCAACCTGACATTGATATACAAGGCTAGGTAGAAGATGTTATTTAATCTAAAGTGTGTTAGAAAAAGTATTAAATTGTTTTGTTTAAAATTTCGCGCCATTAAAGAAACGAAAAAAAAAATAGATTAAAAGATTTCGGCTTTTAAATTCGATAAAGGGTTTTCCCCACTTGGCGGGATGTTACAGGTTAATAAAAAACGAATGGCGGTCAAACAAAGGACTTTATCATACCCTTTCACTCGCACTGTATAATGTTAGAGTGAGATGGCATGATAACCGCCGCCATTAAAATTTAAATTCGTTTCTTTAATAGCACTGGTTTTATTAAAAGTATATGACAGTTAATTAATTTTGGCATTTCGAAGGTTTTCTTAATTTTATTTGTGCCATTTATCTATGAAGCTATGGTATTATTTACTTACTTATTTATAAAATAGTATTTTAGTTGTAGTTATGTACCTACCAACTAGTAAAATATCTATTGCAAAGCTGAGACAATAAAGTATTAGAAGTTGAATTTATGTGTTTTTCTTTTGTTTTTCCCAGTTTGAAGTATGGAGGAACATTGAGTACTATACTCGCCACGAAAGATGAGACTTGACAAGCGTCAGTAATGGTGAGCTTGCGCAGGTATGGATGTACGAAATAGTTATCCATAATTTGTGTATCTATTCAAGGATATATCGATGACATTTAGATTAAAATTCTTAACAATATGATTATATTTATAACGAAATAAGAAAGTTTGTGTGGTGCGTCAACTTGTCAAGTCTCAACTTTCGTGGCGCTTATTTGGGCTTAGATATTATTATGATCGCGTCTCTCTCTTGCACTAGTAATTTGTCAGTTGTGCGGCAGTGACGGGAATAATACTTAGCTAAAGCATGTGCTAAGAACCGTTTCTTATCTCAACCCGAGGGCCCAATAAAAGTAAATTCGAATGATTTTTGAATTAGATTTACCCAATTTACACCTAATATTTTTTAGTTTGAAGACTTTATTCAACCATTGAGGATGGGACTTATTGTATGTACTTCTTCTCGTATAAAATTAAACAAAATTGCTAAAGGAAAGTCTTATTCCTAGTTCAAAAATTGATTCGGATCAAATATTTTTGCATAAGATGCTATAGTCTGTTATAGATACTAGTAAATTGATTTGTGGGTAGAACAGATACCTAAGTGAAATTAGCAACTACCTACATAAAAAAAAATAACATTACTTAGCATGAAGGTTGCCTCTAAAACAGTTAAGTAATTAAAATGTTTAAAAAGACTTCCACTCATGTTATAATACTAAAATCACTTACCCAATCATGGCTTGACATTTCTTTTTAAATGAGTTACCAGTCCTAAATATCCTCCTACCCTTTTTGCTGTGCCCTACAGGGTCCATAATGATCTCAATTATTTAATTTACCACCTAAGTATACTTATGGAGAAGCAATAAAGATATTGAGTATTGAGTATATTTTTTAGTGTAGCCATTATGAACTTGGCAAAATCTACCATAAACTTTATTTAAAATGGGATAGCTACAAGAACATTTCTACCTACTTTTTTATTAAAATTACTTGAAGGTACCTACTTTGTTTTAATTGCGTGTCTATTTAGTATTCCCACACAAATGTTATGAATAAAACAACAAAAAATATAGTAAGAAATATGTATTTTTATATTCGATGAATTCTTACAAAGGGTAAAATTAATAATTTGAACTCGATATCTTAACGGAGTTCGTATAAAGTATAAATTACATTCGATATGATACAGCACTTACGTATAATACAATATAAGGCACCGGAGTTAGTACATGAGTATATACTTTCAGTTCTATGTATTGGCACCTTGCTAGACATTGATTGGACAAAAAAATGGTCGATTTTCGGCCAAAACTGATCGAATTGAGCGGCATAATTTCTGAGAATAGTCCTCCTCCATTTCATGCCATAATTTCTTGCATTAATATTAATTTAAATATGTCTTCATGATCAGTATTTTGGTCGTAATAATTATTCTACGTAAGATAAGTTTATTTCGACCAAATGTCTTTAGCTGTTTGGTCCCATAAATGGCAGTAAGCTTCCTTTATATTTAATTTAAATACACAATCTCATTTAAACATCATTTTGACGTTACTGATTGTTTAAAATAGTATAATATTAAAATTATTAACTTCAAAATTAAAACTCCAATCATGTCCCATACCCAAATCTATAGAATAATCAACACTAAAATAAAATATCAAGTCTTCAGGTGCCTCGCTTAAGCTAAGTTACATTACAGACAGATGCCTCTTACGTTAACTATGAAATAAAACCAAACGACAAATAAAAATCCAAATTTTTTGGAAATAATTACAAAATTAAACTTTCAAAATTACCATTTAAATACAAAGTCAAAACTGGATCATATAAACGTAGAGGTCATCATTAAAAATAAGCTTAAAAATGTACAATAATTAATAAACATTGGCTTTTTCAAGGAGCACTGATGCATCACACATGGCTTTTGCGGTTGAACGGACTAAGAACATGAGATGGAGCTGTTCGAAGACGTTCAGCTGGACCCTTGTCCTCACCAGTCCATGTAGAACTGTTGCTCGTTCGAGGTCCAACCACCTTTGTAGTGACAGCTCCCGTTCTTCAACCGGGACTCCTTGAACAACATCTAAAGGTCCCCATAGCATGAACTCCAGCACAGATTTGGCCTGGTTCAGGGACACTGCACGCTCTTCGTGCAGTATTTCCTTCAGAAGGGGTGTAAGCTTCTCTCCTGGGAGAAGGATTTCGGTCGTTTTTATAGCACATTTACATAGAGAATTGAGATGACCCTCGTCTGTCGATTTGCTGTTGATTTCGTCGCTCAATCTGGAAAAGGAGATAAAGAAGTATAATTAGAGAGGGACGTTTGGTGAATAGTAACAGTGTGGGACACTTGGGGGTTGGCTATGCAGAATTATTAGGGTTTAACATAGGAAAAGGTACCAATGGCTGGGGGCACCCTGATACAATCACCTTAATGCAACAATTTTTTTGAACACTTCAAGTCATGCTACCTCGTTGGTGTAGTGGTCGCAATCGCTACTGCTGAGCATGAGGTCTTGGGTTCGATTCCCAGGTCAGGCAAAGTGTTATTGGGTTTTTCCATCAGGAATTTCTCAGTAGCTGCCTTGAAGTCTGGATTTGTGCCCGGTTGATGGCAATAGGCTCACCCCCTATTACATGGGACTTAAACATAACTGGCGAAATGTGGGTGTACTAATGGGTACACCTCTGCCTAACCCTACGGGAATTACAGGCGTGATGTTGTGTTACTTCAAGTCATCAAGTCTCGACTTCAATCAAATGAACAATATTCTCAATACACATGTCATAGATTAGCTGTAGAATACAAATAGTTGATGTAGATTATCATTAGGTTATAACTAATAATACCAGCCTATTACTGTCCCACTGTAGGGCAAAGGCCTCTTCTCTGTATGAGAAGAGGCCTTTGCCCATCACACCATCTCAGCGATGTCCAAGATAGAAACTATAAAGTAATTTATAAAACTCTTGAAACTCACCCTTGTAATATGCAGAGTCGTCCGTAAGAATTAGTTTTCGGCGCCCAAAGCGAGTTCAACCTGTCATCAGGTGATGACGGTAGGTTCAGAGTACTTCCATGAGACTGCAACGGCTGCAGCTCCTTCAGGGCTATGAAAGACGTCAAGGAATCAGGGATCTCCTCCACTCCTCGCGCTTGCAAGCACTTGAGGCCGTTAATCATCTGAAGCATCATGAAGATGGCTTCGTGAATCTGTTCTGTTTGGACGAGCTGGTGTTCCTTCGTGGTCAGACCTTCGGCTGCGTGGAGGCTTTCGCCGTAGGAGTGGATGGTGTCCACCTGGGCGTGTGCTAGCACTACTATTGTGGCTGGAATTTAGAGAAATTAGGTGGTTATTTTTTGTGGCAACATTTATTAGGATTAGAGCTGTCAAAAAGTAATTGTTATGATTTTTTATACATAATTTAACGGTGATTAATTTTAAATCTATTCTAATTGAAGTCTACTTTGACCAAAAGGCCAATGCTACTAATATAAACCGTCAAAATCTAGTCAAAATCTCATCTCATATCAAAATATGCATGTAAAAAAAAGGCATTTTGACCAAATTGAGACTGAAATCACATTACGATCGTTTCTAAAAGTTAGTGGAATCCTCATCTGTTGATAGATATAGTAATGTAACACATTTGGCATATTGAATTATAGGTAGTTTATTAATTAAATTGTGGTCATTGTGGCTATCTTTAGGAGAGGCCTATTTCCAGCAGTGGATATCGTTCGCCTGATATGATGATGATGATGAATAAAATTAATTAAATTATCGAAAGATTGTGGGTTGGCTCGTTTTTGTTGGTCATGGTTAATTCACCGTAGTCAAATCTAACCATGTATGAGAAAACACAAGTTTCCACGCAACTAGCCCCGGGCTCCGTTAATAATGGATAGTATCTGGGTTACAAAAGGAATTCATGTCAAACAACTAAACTAATAACGTCGAACGACTTCAGATAATAAACTAGTTTTAATAAGTTCCATTGGATTATGTATTTAGAAGAACTACATATTTACTTTGTCCGAACCGGCCTAAATACCTTAGATTATGCGCCCACGCAAGTTAAAGATTTTTGTCTGTTCGTTCCGTCTATACTCTGAAACGGCTGGGCCGATTTTGACGAGACTTTCACTGGCAGACAGCTGATGTTTTAAGATGTAACTTAGGAGTTAGGTACTTGAATTTTAGAAAAAGTATTAGGGTACCGAACGAAATCGCGGGAATAAGTTAGTTAAAAATTAAGACAATTACCTTGTACCAAGTCCTCGCCCTCCTCCCCAAACTGCTGTAGCGGCACCAGGTCACAGAACTCCGTAATAGCGTTCAAACTCAAGGTTTGCGGCTGCACCGACTGCTGGCACACCATCTGCGAAGCCATCTGCTCCTTGTACACCATCAGGGTGACGTTCACAGGACCCTGGTTGGAGTTCCAGATCGCTGGGTAGAAGAACCGCTTGCCGGCTTTCACTGAGCTTGACTTTGGTTGCTGGATTGCGAAGTCGTTCCACCGCAGGTTGGTACACGCCTTCAGACCACGCAATGATGGTTGCATTGTTGCACTTTGTTGGACCTGGAAATAAGACAGTTTTGTTTTAATTGGTTGGTAAAAGACGATGCCAAAAATTGCCTTGTGCTTGAAAAGCATTGCAAAAAACCTTTTATTTTAGACTAGGTGTGATATCGGAAAACGTATATCGGAACGTTATAGTGGTTTAGCTGCTCACTCGTTTTTTGATATCTCGCTCTCTCGCACGGAACGTCAATGTTGATTAAACGTGTATTATTTTGGGTTAGCAAATAAATACCTTTTTTAATTAATAAAAGTGTTTATCTCAGTATATAATACTAGGTTTTGGCCGCGATTTCGTCCGCATTTTTTTTTTTTTTTTTAGGTGGTAAAAATCATCAAATGACTCCTTCCGGCCTGGGTGGGGCGGAAGGGACTGTCAGACTTTTACTGACTAAAAAACCACCCTGTTCCTTCTGTTGCCCTTTACGTTCCGGGGCCACGGTATCCCGTTAAGACGTCCCGCAACCCCGGATTTCGTCCGCATTAATGTCAGTTATCGCGGACGAAAGTCGCGGAATAAAAAGTAGCCTATGTCCTTGCTTGGATTTCGAACTTGCCCCGTACCAAATTTCATCAAAATCGGTCCAATGGTTGAGTCGTGAAAGCGTAACAGACAAAAAGTGTTACTTTCGCATTTCTACTATTAATAAGGATAGTCAAACAGAAAAAACCTATGTGACAGACGGACAAAACGTGATCTACACGCTTCCGTTGTCCCCTTTTCAGGTATAACTGTAAAATTAAGTTTAATGATGTTACAAGACAAAGGATTATATAGCATGAGCGATACCCACGTAAAAACTCCTAAGGCATTTTCATCAATAGCAAATAATTTTAAATGCAATTGACTTTCGACTTCATTTACTAAATAGATCACTTAACCAAACAAGATCTTAGATCACGAATACCTACAAGGATTTACTTCACGTTAAGTGTTCCATAAATTAAATCGTTCGTAGATACTTAAATTGGGAACGAAATGCAAAACGATCTACCACTTTATGCAATCTCAGTACCAAGACAAGATAAAACAAATTACCTGTTCTAAAACTTGCGCGAGCGCTTCGTGATTCGCAATAACGACTGCGCCGTAATTGTCTTCTAGGTTCCTATGCACCACGCTCCGCCCTTTCCTGACCCGAAGTTTGTTTGTTGTATTTTTTGGAGTCATCTCGTTTTGATAATCTTCATTTCCAGGACTGTCCATATTGTCGTTGGAACTGTAAAAGCTGTACGGAGAATAGATTTCAGATTCCGTTTCGCTGCCGCAGTAAGGTAGTGACGTTCTGTTGAATATTCCGTTGTTGTATTTCGGGTATTCTGTGTGGCTTTCAACGCTTTTTCTGGTTTCAATTTGTGAGTTGGACTCTCTTGGTTTTATGGCAGAATCGCATTCGGGGGAGCTTGATCTTGCGTGGTGGACATATTCGTAATCGCTGTCGCTATTTTTGGCAGAATCACAGTTTTCCTCGTCGTATTTAGCGGAATTGTAGACGTCGTCGTAGCTGTGGATGACAGGGTCGTTGGTGGCCTGCACCAGCTCTTGTGGTCCGTCGTCTAGTTCGTCTTTATCGTCGTCTATCTGATTTCTACGTTTGGGTAGCTCCAAACGTGCTTCTCTCTCGCGCATGCTCGCTGTCCGTTCCGGTTTTCTCGGCGCAAGAGCAGATCTGATTTCTCCTACAACATTGAATAATTTTGTTTGTTAATTTAATTTAGATCGTTAAAATTATAATGTTTAATTAGAAAGTAAAATGGTTGTCTTGATTTTTGGTGATATATGAACAGTTCTTCCGATCACATAACTTCTGATGTGTAAATTATTGTAATTATTCCTATCTATATTATTTTGATTATATCATTTGGAATAATGATGTTACATAAATATTGGATGGTAAACACGGTCTAAGACGTGAAATTGCGTATAATAGCGTTGTCACGCTATTTTACGCAATTCCACGTCTTAGACAATATAATACATCATTATTGGTTCATTCGAACATTTCGACAATAACAAAAATGTATAATGTACAAAAGGGACGGTTGGTGTAGTGGCTGAGCGATTGGCTGCTGCGCTGCGTCTTGTGGGTTCGATTCCAGCACGATACAAATATTTGTATGACCTCCAGGTAGTTGTTCCGGGTCTAGCTGTTTGTTATGTGAGTTTATTTATAAGTAAACGCATCCAAATTTTTATCGCATCAAATTCATATTGTGAGGCAACATATAAAAAAAAGGCAAATAACACTTGCAATAATAGCTGAAAAGTGACTCACCTAAGTTAGCATAAATACTGTCATTCTGTTTGGGTGCAGTCGCCCACGCTTGCTGTTTCTGTTTCTTCTGCAGAGCCGCTGACTTCGGAGGCGGTGGTCGCGCTGGCTTCGGCACACTCGACACCGTCTTATGTTCCTCACTAGACTGTCTCGGAGGAGGTGGAGGCTTGTTCACTACCTTAGGAGTCTCAGGCTCCGTCGCAATACTAGAACTACTGTATATAGAGGACACGTCATCGTGACTCAATCGACGCAGATTTCCTGAGATTTCACAGTTCGATTTCACAACCTCCACTCCGTTAGAACCGTTCATGTCCAAAGGATGTATAATAACAAGGCGTGGTTTTGGCTTCGGAGTCAGATCGTATATCTCCTCAGTTTTGCTTGACATCTTTGTCACTGCTGCAACTGTAAGCTCCTTTTTGTCGAGATCCTTTGATGAGCCAATCCGAAGTAGCTTTTTTATTGAGAATTTTAGCTTTCCTTTGCGTTTGTCATCCAATAATAAGTTGTCGTGGGACAAGGATATGTTCCTCCGTGGAGCTGGTTCTGGAGTTCCATCGACTTTTTTAATCTCAATTGGTTCTTCGACAGGTCGAGCTTTACTTGCTGTGGAACTACTGGCCCTTTCCCTTTTCTCCATCTCCCTCACAATCGGTGCGTCTGACTTCAAAAACCCGCCGGAGTTTCTTTGGTAAACATTAGGGTATTCTTCTACCGTGGGTGATGATGGCGGTGTTGGCGCTTTCCGTTTGCCGAGACTACTGAGCGATGTGTCACTGTCCTCTTTAGTCAATACCGGTTGAGCATAATAAATCGGTTCGGCTTTGTCTTCGTGCACTTCTGTTATCTCATTATTTTTTTCCTCACTCAACGCTCCAATAATTTTCTCATCTTCGTCTTTTTGCGTATGCATGTACATATTTATTTGCTGCGGGCTTGTTGTGATAACACTTTTTTTTGTTGTTTGTTTGATAACTGGCTTGACTGGTAGCTTTGGCTTTTCTGGTAAAGCCGGTTTGTGTGCAGGCAATATGTCAGTTATCATGCCATGTAAGAAAGACGGTCGCGGGTCTAGAGTGGGGATAGGACTTTTTGGCAAAGCTGGTGCTTCCGTAGCATCGTCCGGGTCGGCTCTACCGTCTGGCTCGCCCGCCAGTTCGCGACTGGCGTCTGCGGAAAATATATTATCTGGCTGTTTAGGTATTATTGGAGGCATGTCAATGATCGGACTTTGGAATGTAGAATAGCCGCTGTTGGCTTGCCCGTCTACTTTTCTAAGTTGTCCAATTGGAGACATTTTTATGTTTTTATCGCCTTCGCTAAATACTTTAATTTTAACGGTTTCTTCGCATTTATGTGTTTCCGAAAAATGACCGCTGTCGTCATTGTCCGAGTCCGTTCGCCCGCTAAAGCTCTCGTCGTCTGAAGCTAGCGAGTTATTAGCAGTTGAGTTCAAAGTGCTAACAGCTGAATCAACACTGCTACTCTCAATATTGATCTTACAGAATTTAAACTCTGACCGACCTAAGTTTACTTTCGGCCTTTCATGAGTTTTTTGTAATGGTGATTGTCTTACAATACCGTTCTTCTTTATTTCGCACATTTCTTTCTTCTCCGGTTCGTCTTGCATACTTTCTTTCATTTTTTCATCAACCACTGTAGGTTTATTGCTATCTTTTTGCGACATATGATTATCATTGCCGTTAGACATTCGATTTTGTTCTAACGTCTCTGATATTTCTTCTAACAAAGATTTTTCAGTGCAAATAGTACCGCTGGTATTGTCTGCACTTATGATCGTTTCTGTTTCTTTATATGAAGATAAAATTATATTAGTTTTATAACTATTACACGTTTCTTCGACGGATGCTTCTGATACGTGTATTACGGCGGGTTTGCGGACGTGTGACTTATGGTTCGGCTTGTTCTCCGATCCGAAAGGTGTGACAGACACCAACAGAGTCTTCTTCTTGCCATCCGAGTCTGTTTGCACCTTTCCCAGTAACAGAGATGTGTATGACTTGGCTGCAGAATCTGCCAATAAATTAGCTTTAACTGTATTGAAATCTGTGTTCGATTTAGTGATTTTATGGAGTTCTCTCTCCTCCTCTGTATCTGGGAACGGGTCATCCTCTTCAGTTTCTTCTGACATTTCGAATTCCTCTCCATCAGACCAATCGTCGCCTCCGAAGCCTATAACGCTGCATACTTCTTCGGGGAACGTGACGTTTCTTTTGTTTTTCTTCTTTGGGTGTATTTTTAAAATACTTGGCGGTGTTTTCTTGAAGTATGTGCTTCTGTTTTGGAAGGGTGTGGTGAGGTACTTGCCGCCATCTGTCGCCCGCTCCTGCTTGACGTGTTCCTCGCGCGACTTGAAGCAGTTGGAGCAGAAGTCCTTCTTCCACGCGTTCTGCACGAAATTGTGACACACCGGTGACATCTTGTCTTTCGAGTATCGTCTGTTGATCACGTAACTGGCATTCTGGAAAGAGAGAAAATGGACGTTAGTATTTCTCGTATGCGTTATAATTATTGTGAAAGGTCCAACGATTTTGTTCAGTACTGCAAGTACGTGTTAGTATTTTTTTGTAGATATTACAATAATTATAATTTAAATAATCTTCAAAGTAAGTAATTACTGTGAATGGTTCAAAGGTTTAACTGTCATATGATTTGTGTGTAATATGTTTAATTGTAGCATGATTCTAATTACAGTTCACCACTCCATAAATAACATCGCGTATAGCATGGGAGAAAATAGGAATTGTATGGGAAAGATCCCTGTGTTACGGAAGCTTCCCATACAAACGCCATAACAAGAAGAAAAAGTAATGAATGCTTTGTATTGCATTTACAGTATTTGTCACACAGACAGACTTAGAGGTAAATATATGGTTACCGCTGTAGTGCCGTTAGTTTATAATAAAGTGCTAATTTGAACGCTAACAATCTACCTACACGAATTTCAGTAATAGGGCATTCACGATTGCAGCCCAAAAGAGCCGTTGCAGTCAATTATTCTTGGAACTGTTTGTGTAAAGGTCATACATCCGCCGCCCGCAACGGACTGTGCCATAATAGGCCTTGCAG
The DNA here is from genome assembly GCA_949316365.1 of Hoplodrina blanda. NCBI lineage: Eukaryota > Metazoa > Arthropoda > Insecta > Lepidoptera > Noctuidae > Hoplodrina > Hoplodrina blanda. Next base: position 2,202,064 of record OX438590.1, read on the forward strand.
TGGATTGTGATAATAAAATAAGAGGTAAATGACAATTTTATTTTTTAATTTTAACATGCCAGTGTTACTAAGAGTTTGGAAAACCTTTTTTTTATTAATTGTCCTACTGTAAGCCAACTGGACTTCTAAGGGTTAATTTTTCAATCGTCAGATAAATCTTAACGGAGGGATAAATATGTCAAACGGTCATATTTATTCTTTGGTTAAAAGTTATCTGACTATTGAAAAATCTGCTCTTAAAGGTGTAAAATACACTATTTACTAGACTACGAAGCCAAGGGTAAGGGTACTAATTATGGTTTGTATGTTCCACCGTAGCGCCTAAACTACTAAACCGATTTTAATGAATGAGGTGTCAATAGATTCGTACTTATGTCCCGTGTAACATATCGGGTCAGAAAACGTAGCAAACTTTTATAATAGAGTAAACTTTTAAGGTTTTTCGTATATTACATAACTATGCAGAATTAACCTAAAACCTACTAAAACCAACAAAAGAAAAACAAAGATTCACGACTAACTAAAAAAAACATAATATAACTCAGTTTCGCAGCTTGACCTGCATTTTAAAATCAGATTTAACCTGGATATTAAAGAAGAATTTAACCAAACAAATAAATGAGGAAGTAAATGGCAACATTAACAAACATTTACAACTGTTACATATCCATCTAGTTTTTACATAATGCTCATGGTGCGTGCTCTAACTAATTCATCGGTATCTTACATAAACCTGAGTTTCTTCGGGAATCGATATACCTGTTCGGACTCGATTAGCGATACTTTAACGAGTCACGTTCGGTTATCGAATTGGAATACGAGAAGTGGAATAAATCCCTAGTGGACGACTTGTTGTTTGGTACAAGTTAAGAGATGATTGTGTTTTGTTTCGCAATACACTAGATACGCTACGCTATACATATAAGCATCAAGCTAAAGAGACTTTTCGTTTGTTTGTGACTTCAGACTCTAAGGCTGCTACTGAGAAATTCCTGATGGAAAAACCCAATAACACTTTGTACGACCTGGGAATCGAACCCAAGACCTCATGCTCAGCAGTCGCACTTTACGACCACTAGAGCAACGAGGCAGTCAACGAGGCAAATGTGGATGTACTAATGGGTAGCCTCTGCCTACCCCTTCGGGGATTACAGGCGTGATATTATGTTATCTCTGGAACTACCAGTCAGATAGAAAAAATTCTTCTACTTCGGAAAAATTCTAACTGCGGCAAAGCCCACATGGAGTTTGAGTGAGATAGTGGATATTTTATCCGAAATTTTGCTTACAAGGATTCCGGGCCCCAGCAGTTGGGGGCCAGCTTTAATACGACGGTAGCTGCGCCCCTGTTCATTACATAAAAGTTTGCACAGAAGATGCTACGGTTATAAATTCAAAAATATTATTTCGCCGACAGATTAATGAGGATTATGCCCCCTTTACATAAGATAAGCATGGTTAATAAGGCTTTTTAAACTTTGTTTGAGGTCAAAAGGTTATGTAAACACCCCTTAGATAATACATTGTATACAATCGGGGTTAATACGGAAATGGACATCGTGATATAACGTAGCGTTTTGAAATTCAAATTGGTATTTATTTTATTAAAATAACGACAAAATACCTACTATGTTTGGTTTTGGATGACTTAAGAGTGTAACTTTCTCTTGAGGTCAATTAGTTTTACATACTCTTTATGTATGTCTTTTTAGGCGAGCACCGCGCACCGCCGCGGTATGCGGTACCTACGCGGTGCCATTGATTTTTTTACAGAGTATTGGTTTAGCTATGGGCACTATGGCCGCTGTAACAACAAAATATTTGATATAAATAAAGTAAAAAATTGAAGGAAGTAATTTATTTAATAAAAAACCAACAATTTTTTGTATAAATTATAGATATAGGAACAATGGTGTATTTACCTGAAATAATTGATTTGATTGGTTTTGTTCGGATATTAAAGATTCCATCTCCTTCATTACTGCATAATTTTGTATTATTTTTCATGGTCTGTGGTAATCTTGCTTTGTTAAAACAAATCAACAAAACGTGCGTATACGCTGTACACACGGCTACACATCAAGCTATACAAAACCAGTTTTAGCTGACCTCGCATTGTATATGCTTTTCGTACAATGAGAAGTCAGCTTATACTGGTTAAGTATAGCTTGATGTGTAGCCGTGCGTACGTAGCAATTACTCAATCTATTACTAAGCATAGCCTTGTCGCTAAATAAAAACAAAGTAACTGTGACGTAAATGACTTAACTTGTAAGATATATCTTTTATATAATCATGAGATGGACTCAATGATTTTGAATTTAGAATTGCATTAATTAAAGAAAAAAAAGAATAAAAAAAAATGAAATAACAAAGAAAAAACAACAAACCTTACCAACCTTATTTTGTTTGGTTTTTGTAGTTTTTTTTTTACGCACTATTGACGTGAAACATTGGTTTGTTTATCTGAATAGCAATGCAAAATATTTGAACAACGTTTGAACCACAGCCTGGTTGTCAAATAGATAGTACATAAGTTTACTAACATACCTAGATATAAGTTACCCTTTTTGTTTACTAACCCATATAGATGTTACTTATCCGAATTAAAGAATATTTTTTTATTTTTTTTATTTTTATTATAAAAAACCTTAAACATAATCTCTTTAGCACATTAAATTAGTTTGACATAATTAATTTAATTATTGAGAGATGGTGGGTTGGCTTGTTCTGGCAGAGTTAGCTTAATTTACCGTCTGTTTTTTTACGGCTGCAGCTTTATGTTAGAAGGCCTATTCTACAAACCAAACACGTTTAAAATCAAGTCGCAATCTCATCTCAACGACAATCAATGTCATTTTTTTTTCAAAATAAATTAGAGGTGCTTTGACAGTTTAAGACAGAAATTAGAGTGAGAACGATCATAAAAGTTCGTAGAATTGCCATCCTAAACCTTACTTCACTCATTACTGATTCAATAGACATTATAAACCTTTTCTTATTACCCGCTTTCGCTCACAACTTGAGTTGGTAATATGCGTAACAAAGGCAGGTATGTGCTTTCTCCGCAAACACCAGTATGGATGTCTCCACACTATGCTGATCAAATATTCATACATTGACGTGAGGAGCTCGTGACTGAGTAATAACAGCCGCACGGGTCAATCCATCAGGTTAAGCTATGGCTACCGGGGTGTGTCCGTGGATGGGTGACAATCTTAACACATCGAAACTCCTCCGTGCCTCGGAAAGCACGTTAAGCCGTTGGTCCCGGCTGTCATACGTGGATCTTTGACAGTCGTTACGGGGTCTTAATCAGTCACTGGATTGTGGAGGTCAGATAGGCAGTCGTTCCATGTAAAAATACTGGTGTTCAGCTGCATCTGGTTAGATTGGAAGCCGTTCCCAACATACTTAGTTAGGAAAAGGCTATGCAGATTGATTGATGACTACAAGCATGGAACAAATATTTGTATGCCCTACAGATAGTTTTTCCGGGGCTGGCTGTTTGTGCATTTGAGTTTTATGTTTGTAAACGCACCCAAACGGTACAGGAGAAATCCTTAGTGCCTACGAGGCAAACAATAAAAAGAAAAAAAAAAAAGTGAGTATTGAGTTCAATTGACCACGAATCGTGTTTATTGCTCCTTATTGTAGCGTGACAATATGCACAATGTATGTAAAACGATCCAATAAAAGACATTGGAGTTTGACGGCCGTATCAATCGTGCAATAAAATCAATATGGATTCGTTCAATGCTGTCAGTTGTGAGTCCAGTACAAACGCACTAAGGTAATTCGTATTCGATTCCATTCGATTTCCAAATGAGGCATAGAATAACCCAACTATCCAATTGGGTATAGTTTTATTTAGGTGATATTTATATGAACTGATAACTGATTTTGATGATGTAAACCTTTGACCTATTGAAATAGGTAGGAGATGCCAGCTAAGAACGGATTTTACAAGAAGGTTAAATTAAGGGCCGAAATACCTACATAATTGTCTATTTGCTATCGTTAATTTGATATACGATAGACATGTAATTGTTGTTAGTTAGGTCTTATGACTTTGCATGCCGTAAGTAAACACTACATTATTATATTCCATGTTACATACATATACCTGAATTGTTGGCATATAAACAAATCAGAATCTGGAATCTGCCTTTAAATTGCACGCGAACAAGTGCAAAACCTAGTAACATAAAGTACAAATAACATGTCGTAAAACCAAATTGTCAGTATACTCTGCCTGGAATGTGATTTCTAAATAATTGCAGTACACAATGAGTGCACGCTGTGCACGTAAGAATTGTAACAGTCTATCAATATTTATGTGCGAACCTGATTCCGATACATTACGTGCTCGTGGCCCTGATGTAACAACTAGATACACCTAGTTCTATGCTCATCACTGCAGCAAACAGAGCGTGAAGATAAATGAAGTGATTTTTATATAATCAGTATTAAATATAGTTTTTTTAAACAATTTTAATTTGACATAGTGTTTTTGCTACCATAGCATTTTATTTGCATGTAAACAATCACGCTTGGTCATCCCCGGAGAAAACCAGTTTAGGGGTATAATGAACAGGGTCGAAAGCTCCTTAGCCTCCAATGAAAGGGGAGGATCCTCCAACCAGACGGGTGACGTGTGGGCTACTGCCCGACGGTTGTTGTCGGGATTTTGTATATGTTACTGTGGCGGAAAATTTTGATATTGCGATGTCCTACATCGGAGGTAGCACTTGGTAACGCAGAGCTAGCTGACCAATCCCTTTACCAATATACCACCAAACCATACAAACCCATCACCAACGACCATTTTTAGGGCTAAATAACATAAACAGCCTCTATATGGTACCCACTATTGGCTCTCGAAATCCACCATCACTGAGCTCAAATATAATAAAATTTGTATTTCAGATAGCTATTATAAGGTTACATTTATTGTTGAAAAAGAATAGGGAACTCTCGAGTCTCGAAAATTCCAAAAAATCTTCGAGACTCTCGAAATTTTCGAGACCGAGACTCCCGGGATGAAAGCCCTAATAGGGACCAGCGTAAAGAAAAAACCCTCAACCCTGACCCTAAATCTGATAAGTGACACTTACGCAAACGTAGTCACGGGGATACGTAGTACGTAGAACGAGACATTGCATGCTGATCTGATAGAAAAGTAATGTATCATGAGCTAATCAACTAATGGAAAAATAACGTATCTCTCACGTACTTATAAAAGTTGTGCTAGTAATACTGCAACTAATAAACCTATATAGGTAGGTATCTTCCATCTTACCGTATCAATCGAGCTCATCACTGAACAATACTTCATTATGTATGTAAGTGGGCGTTTTTGCACTACAAAAAGTTAATGCAAAAGTTCTACATACATTGAGGTTTACTGTCTTGAGTCTGGGTCGAAAACAAAAACAAATTATCAATCTGTGAGAGACTGGAGTAACACATCACACATACTATCACGCCTGTAATTCCCGAAGGGTTTGGCAGAGGTGTACTCATTAGTACACCCACATTTCGTAAACTATATTTAAATCCCATGTGCGGGGCGAGCCGATTGCAATCAACCGGGCACATATCTAGTCTCCGAGGCTGCTACTGAGAAATTCCTGATGGAAATACCCAGTAACACTTTGCCTGACCTGGGAACCGAACCCAAGACCTCACCACTAGAATTTCTCAGTAGAAGCTTCGGAGTCTGGATTTGTGCCCGGTTGCTGGCTATAGGCTCGCCCCTTATTACATGGGACTTAAAAATAACTGGCGAAATGTGGGTGTACTAGTGGGTACATCTCTGCTTAACCCTTCGGGGATTACAGGCGTGATGTTTATGTTTTTAATATGAGTCCAGCTTTTCAAGTTAGAGTTGCAAAAAGTTCAACTTCTGGTATATGCTTGAGCAGTAAGCGCTATGTCTTGCGAGGTCACAGACTGCGTCCTTCAACACAGCCTGAAACTGGTGCATGAGTGTTTGTTTTTGTTACCGTTCTACTTTATCACTGTTTGTTTTATTGGATAGTTATTATTTTAAAAGTCAGTCTGTCGCAAAGGGGCTTCTCTCTATTCCTATGCAAATTAGTAGCTCGATATTAGGTTTGATAACGCGCACATAAGTTGCCAGTCAAAGACTTTTTAATTTCAGTTAATTAAGACAACTTTAATGATCATCTATACTAATTAATATTGAGCGAATTCTATGAGTTTGAAACGCTGAATATGGGAATAAGTTCCTGATTACAGAAATGGTTATTTAACTTAAAATCAACAAAAGTGACTCTCACTCTCCATTTTGTTGTGGTATTGGAAAATAGCAGTATTTTTACAGCAATTGCCTTCTTTTTTGTGTAGTATTATAAAAGCCTATGAAAAAAAATACCTATGAAACTGAAATATGGCGGGTTGGCGGCGGAGGAGAGTCATGCTCGTGGGAATATTTGACTTTCACGCGGATGAAACCTAGGCAAAAGCTAGTAGCAAAACATTTTTAAATCCCGCCTTTTCAAGAGAGAAAACTGTTCTAAACATAACGTGATTCTTGACATCATAAAAGTATGTCAACGCACGTGAATATTTTTAAACACAATATTATTATCGTTGCGATCTAGTTTATCTTTTATCTTATAAAACAAACAAATGCGAATATGTAGCCGTTCTGAATGCACGGTACAGCTATTAGAATAGATAAATAGTTGGTTTCCTTGGCCCGATATTTATTACTAAAGTATATTTGTTCAGTGAGTTATGGCTTATTGTTCACGTATTAGTGACGATATTAATTTTAATTACGTTTAACCTTTTGAACGCCAGAGTATAAACGTATCGTCGTACCCCTGACGCCAGGCCACTTTTTTCAACTTTTAAACATAACATCACGCCTGTTATCCCCGAAGGGTTAGGCAGAGGTGTACCCATTAGTACACCCACATTTCGCCAGTTATGTTTAAGTCCCATGTAATAGGGGGCGAGCCTATTGCCATCAACGGGCACAAATCCAGACTCCGAGGCTGCTACTGAGAAATTCCTGATGGAAAAACCCAATAACACTTTGCCCGACCCGGGAATCGAACCCAAGACCTCATGCTCAGCAGTCGCGCTTTGCGACCACTAGACCAACGAGGCAGTCAACTTTTAAATTAAGTATATAAATAAAAACACACAAAAGTAATGATCAAATTGTTTATTACATAAAATGGAGCGACTGTATTTTGTCATATACACACATCAAAAGTGTCTAGGGATCAATATATTATTATTACCAAATACATCTTGATCCCTAGACACTTTTGATGTGTATATTTGTGACGTTGGCGTTCAGAGTAAGATTTCGTTTGTCACATATGTGACAATGGCGTTCCAAAGGTTAACTAACTTCTGCCCGTGACTTCGTCTGCGTAGACTTCAGAGTTTAGCCAAAGTCTTTATTGTTACGTTTTTTACCCGTCATGAGCAACTCGCACTATGCTGAAAAATTGTTTTGTTAGTTTCGACGCGTCTTATCTCTGGAACTACCAGTCGGATTGGTATAAATCTTTTTGTATATGATAGCCAGATTCATTAGCAATAGTATAAGCTACATAACATCACGCTAGGACTCACGGGAGCGGAGCAGTTACCAAAGACTTAACTTAAAGTGGGCGAAAAAATCGCGTTGGCAGGAGGCCAGTTCCGAATTTGGAATTGTTTGTAAGATGAGTCGCTATCCAGTCAACCTTGAGAACGATTCAGTAACAGTAGATGGTACCAAACCCAGGTATTATAAGAAGAATAAGAAAACACCAAAAAATAATATTATACACAAAATATTCAAAGTCAAAGTTAAAGTCAAATCATTTATTTCAATGAGGCCATTATAAGGCTCTTTTGAACGTCATATATAAGAAAAAAAAAATAGAATTGAATCTAGTTGACACTTCCAAAAGGTAGTTTTGTAGGGAGAAGAATGGGCAAGAAACTACGATTTGAAAAGCCTTAACAACAGTAGCATACGGTAACCAGGCCAGAATAGTCGGTAACCGGTACAGGTCGAGGTGAAAATTGCACGTAGCACCTTCGCAAACATAGCTCTGTAGGTATTTCATTGTTATTTGTACGTATTTGAGAATACGGCTGGCCTACATACATTAACACAGGTGACGAATTGACGATGTTTCAGGGTTTCCGATCTCGTAGAAATATTATTAAGTTTTAAGAGATGGACATCTTATTTTTATGCCATCGCATATCGCAGACTAATAGTTATCAGAGAACCTTTTTGGAAATGTCTTATTTAAAAAAAGGTTAGTTTGAAACCTCTGTTTATATGGAAAACTGGCCGGTCTCGTCGCAAGCGCGACTATTGAGCGTAGGGTTCTGGGGTCGATTTCGAGGTAGGACAAGCGTTATTGGGGTTTTCTATTAGGAATTTGTTTTTAATTAGCCTTTTATTGATTCCTGGATGGTAATGTTACACTTTTGACATATTTAAATAGCTTAACGAAATTAATAAAAAATTACTGAGAGATTGTGTGTTTGCCAATTTTGACAGTACAGTACCAAGTCCAATGAATTCTAAATATATTGACTTTAGAAAATTATCACGCAAAATACATTATAGATTTTAATATCACATTTAAATAAATGGTTCTGACCATTTACAACACAAGACACTAGGTTGTTAATCAGCCCACAATAGCCTGATATCTCAAATTATGGAAGTCTACTAAGCATAGTGTATCTTTTTGGTGCTTGTTCATAAGCGGCACTGTTTAAGCCCGATACGGAAGCTGGATGGCATTGATGGATATTGTGGTATCTATATATCTATCTATCTAATCGTATATAATAATCACTTGCTGTTCGTTAGTCTCGCTAAAACTCGAGAACGGCTGGGCCGAGTTAGCTAATTTTGGTTTTGAAATGTTTGTCGTAGTCCAGGGAAGATTTAAACGGTGAGAAATATGGGGTAGGGGTAGGGTACGGTACGGTAGGGTAGGGGTAGTGTAGGGTTTGGGTAGGGTATCGGTAGTGTAGAGGTGGGGGTATCGGTAGGATAGGGGTAGGGGTATCGGTTGGGTAGGCGGTTGGATACCACGCGAACGAAGTCGTTGCGGGTCAGCTAGTTCTCTAATATTATCATCACCATCATTATTAGCTAAACGACTGCTGCACATAGGCCTCCCCAAAGATAGCCACTATCCTGCGCTGCCTGCATTCACCGGATTCCCGGTTCTTCTCTTACGAACGCTATTTTTACAAATAATTCAAAACACAAATTTAAGAATCTTATTGGCTTAATAAAACTGACCAATCATGACATAATCCAGGCAGGTGAGATCATCAGCATTTTGTACTGGCTATTAAAGGAGTTAGTCAGTTCAACCGGTATTCAGATTCTCAAGGTGACACGAGGCAGAGAAATGTTTGGCATACGTAAAAGGCTGTTTAGTCTTTTGTAGGACACTATTGGGTATCCATGTGTTGAGAAACTGCTTCTTAATCAATGTAGATCCTGTACGTACAGTAGCGGTCATAAGTGCAGTAGCATGTTAAGGTTTGAATTGCTGTGAACACGCGGTGCAGGCCGTACCTACATCTGTGTGTGTGTATAAGTGATGTATTCAAAGTTAAAGTCATTTATTTAATTAGGCCACTATAAGGCACTTTTGAACGTAATAACACTAATAACACAGTACCTACGAACACTTCAAAATTCGCACACGACGTCGAAAGGTTAACCAAAGTGTCAATCGATTTGCTTTGTAGATTGCTACTCCACTTATGACCGCTACTGTACATTGATGAATCATGTAGGTTTTCTCTTCTGTCAAGAATGTTTTAAGCTTAGTCCTCATTTAAATTGTGTTGTTCCGACTTTCCGAGAGGTATTTATCACCTCATCGTTTTGTTCGTGATCCAAAGCCGGTTAACACACAACACAACATCACGGCTGTAGTCCCCGAAGGGTTAGGCAGAGGTATACCCATTAGTACACCCACATTTCGCCAGTTATGTTTAAGTCCCATGTAATAGGGGGCGAGCCTATTGCCATCAACCGGGCACAAATCCTGACTTCGAAGCTGCTACTGAAAAATTCTAGTGATGAGGTCTTGGGTTCGGTTTACACACATTTCGCCATGGGGGGCGAGCCTATTGCCATCAACCGGGCACAAAACTAGACTCCTAAGTTGTTCCTGCGATATTCCTAATGGAAAAATCCAATAACACTTTGCCCGACCTGGGAATCGAACCCAAGATTTGACAGCAAAATTCGATAACGCTTTCGAAAATTGAGTGTAAATCTGATCTCTAATATCAACAGAGGATCCATAAATAACATGATCCCAAACATATAATTATCCAGTCGTATTGTCGATGGCGAAGATTAATGCTCTGTTTCCACCCAAAGTGAAAGTGGTAGCAGGGAATTAAGCATCGATTTAAATCAAAACAACGATTTATATCGATCCCTGACTTCAAATAAATTTAGTTTTACGACAGCATAAATATAAACTGTAATTTCGAATGGATAGTAAGTACACCAATTACTGTGAAATCTCGACTTGACGGTTTAATTTTTGTGACAGGTGAAAATTTTAACTCACTTGGTAGAAAGGTTTATATATATTAGAGTCGGGTAGACGAACGAATCAATCGAGAAGTTTATTTACTGTTTTTCTGGTTGATTTAGTTCTTTGTTTTACATGACAGTGGTGTGTGCTGGATTAGTTTCCTACATATATGTTAGATTCAATCTTCAAGCACGTAGATACATGAAATTCGATATGCAAAGATAACATTGTAAAGTCAATATAATTTTTATTTTATTTTCTGGCAAAAGCTTGTTCACAACGTATTTATTTGTGCTGTTTTATGTGTGTCAAGGGTGTATATAAGAAATAGAAAGAGATAGAGAGGGAAGATAGCCTTTAGGGGACGTAACGCTTTTTCCTTACGTGACAATTTCTGCCAGTTGACTTTTACCGAAGCAACGTTAAGGAAATTTCGTTGCAAAAATTTGTCAATATCGCTGCTTTTCCATTTCCTACCATTAAATTAGGGGCTTTAAATGCATTTTTACAACAATGATTGACACATGACTTGTTAAAAACCTAATTATTCTTTATTTCCTAACCTCACACACGTGTCGGCGTCGTTAAGTTGTTTTTTTTTAATGTGAAAGGGCCTTTCCACGAACCATAATTGCCTGCAAGCCGCGGGCAGTGGTTGCCATGTTCCCACAGAACCAGGCTTTATTAGAAGCAGAGCTATTAAACTATTTTAAAGGAATTTTAATGTACTTACTGCTGGCTGTAAGTCGAGGATTAGTTTAAAAGTGGTATATTTAAGAATCATGCTGTTATTTTTGGTAGTTTTTTAGCTTGTTGTTTTTTAGTGGTGTTAGGAAATCTTACTATAAAAGTTTGGATAAATGTTTGGTTGGATGGCTCAATCACGCTAAAACGGCTGAAAGGATCTGGATGTTTTTACAGAGATAGAATTAAGCGTACGGTATTAACTTTGACGCGGATGAAGATCAGGGCAGGCTATTGATTTATAAAAAAGGAAAGTATCTGTTTGTAATGGCAAAATAGGAGGTTTTTACCAAAGCCAGAGATCCATGAATCCACGGTACTTAAACCAAAAAATAGCAATTTTGCTGGACCGATTGTGACGGGATTTCCACTAGCAGATAGGTAGCTGATATTATAGGAGTCATTTAGGGTACTTTTATTTTAGAAAAAGAATGAGGGTTCCCGCAGTTAATCGACATTTACACGAAAGAAGTCGCAGGTATAAGCTAGAAATAAAGAAAAAGAAAGAAAAAATGTTTAAGATAGTTGGGAATGCATATATTTTTTAACACCTCTCTTTTGGATTGACTTGTATTTAGTTCTGAAGGTAGGTCTCTATGGAAAAGAACGAGCAAGAAACTCCACGGACACAATACTATCAACAACCGTCAAGACATTGATTTATCGATACAGTTCAAGTATTACTTGTTCTTACGCTTCTTATAGTCTGGTTACAGTCTCTTAAAAGTAAAAGTATCCAGTTACAAATAGCAGAAAAAATATAAACCAATAGAAGCTTCAACACCATATAGAAAACTTAACCCGTTAGTTTCGTGTTGAAAAGAAAAACCTAGACGTTTGACAGGTTAGAAAACTGAGTTGCCATGACATTTTCACTTGCAACTTTCTAACTTTACGGCTTAAAAGCACTAATAGAAACGATTAGCATTAAGTATGTGCTCATGTGACAATTCGATAAGTGACTAGGGTTGCCAGACTAAAAGTAAAGGAACTTTAACTTGGTACCTACAACAAAATGTTGGAAAACTTGCAAAATAAGATCAAAATTATGCGTATCGGAAACCAGACAGTCTAAATAAGTAAAAGCTTTGAAAAACGAGACAAGGACGAGTAACCATTTATACATTTAACAACCTTATTCTTTAGACTTGTTAGATAGATAAGTAGTAAGGAAACCATTATTTATCATTATCATTAATCATGTCATAAGTTTACGTAAACTTACATAGAAATAAAGGAAATAATAACTATGAATGGACTATATACCTACTTTAATGATACTTATAAAGCTTATTTAGACGGTGCAAGAAATATCGTGCAAGTTGTTTTACATTTCCGTCTATGATCGGTCACTTTTGACACGACAGCCGCGCGGTCCCGCAATGTACGGCAAATCGCATGATATTTTACGCATTACAAAGGATTGGGAATTAAAGCATTGTCTAGAAGCATATTCGATTACGAAGGAAAGAACTATAAGTAATGACAGCGATTGCTAAACTTGACAGATTATGACATTTGTATTTAAATATTCCAATTTGGGAGGCTCATAATTTTCTTTAACAAAAAACAGTAATGAATCATACAAAAACAAACAAATACTGCGTGCTAATCGTCAAATGCCTTAAAAACCATGATTTATTTACACATTTCCTCATTATCCATATAAGTTCAGTCTAGCCATAAATACGTATGAATCAGCCGTAATGACTAACGGTCAGTTACACAATCCACCTTGTGTTATGACCTACGTCCACGGCACCTGTCTACCAACATAAAATTATGTAATACTAGCGAACCGCCCCCGGCTTCGCGCGGGTTCAATGCTGATACTAAACATACTAAATATTAATATAATATAGCTTATATCACCCGGGGATATTGTAGCTTCCCAACAGTGAAAGAATTTTTCAAATCGGTTCAGTAGTTTCAGAGTCTATTCATACATAAACTCACGCCTTTTTCCCATGGGGGTAGGCAGAAACCCAGGGCCGTCTTTAACATATTGTAGGCCCCGGGCACAAGGATCTCGGGGCCCCTGTGTGTTTTATGTGTACTGATAGTTGAAAAAATTAATTTTTTCATGTTCAATTGACTCTATCTCAATTATGTGACTATATTGATGTCTTGTGACTTTTTCAATTCATATGTACTTTCTAAGTTTATCTTGGACATCACTGACATCGGTGAAGGAAAACATCGTGAGGAAACCTGGACTTACACCAGCCTATTACTGTTTCACTCAAACCATGTCAGAGGCGCTTGAGGTGGTTTAGAAACTCTGACACTAGGGTGTGTGGGGTCGTAAGACCTTACTGCCCACACGATAAAGAAGAAGAATAAAAGAGACATAATACTCATTTCTTAAGCTTGGAGCAAGAAAATTATTGTAAATCGCACTGCAATTCAAATGTTTTGTCACTGAACAGACTGCAAGGAATGATTTTTTTGGGGACAGGCCGGGGCCCCAGACGGTCGTGGGGCCCTGGGCACTTGCCCAGAGTGCCCAGTGGAAGAGAGGGGCCTGCAGAAACCACAGAACGCCACTTGCTACGATCCTTACATACTCCTTTCGCCTAATCTACGTTCATACATCTCGTCAATAAAACAGCCTATTCAATAAAACAATAAAATCTTTCCTACTTATTTATAATATTAGTATAGATCAGATAAATGTTGGTTAGATAATGCAGTTATGAAAATAGTTTATGATGTTAATATTATAGTCTGGCTAGACTTTATCTTTAACAAAGATAATAGCAGTAGAACTAATAATTCATTAACATGCAAAGCCAAAGGGCATTGACCAGGCGTTGTGAAAACAGAAAGGCGTGCCAACTATGCTATCGTTGGCAAATGACATCTGTGAGCTATGCGAGTCATCAAAGATGTACGAAATGGAGTGTGAGATATTTGGATGTTCAGAAACTGTTTGGCAGAGTACTTGAAAGAAGATTACGAATAAATCAATTTAGAACATGAACTTGTTCCTAAAGGTTTCTAAAGGGTAATTAATTTTCTTTTTAATGGCTTTTAGATAGGTTGAGACCTGCCCATTTGTGAAAGAAGATATTGACTAGCCTCTGCCCGCGACTTCGTCCACATATTTTTTTAATTTGCAGCTGTGGTTACTGCTCCCGCGGGTCGTAGCATGGTGTTATATACCTCATGAATCTGGCCATCATATATGTGGGAATGGAACGTAAAGTGAGCGAAAGAGATAGGATGCTATGTGTGAGTGAGAGGTGGAAAGAAGGATTTGAAATGAGAGTGGAAGGAAGGATTTGAAATGAGAGTCGAGAGTCAGTAGTCGATAGACGGGGCTCACGGAGATAGGTAGATGACGATGACGTTACAAAATAAAAGAAGAATTTGAAGATGATTTTTGAAGTGAAAACTTCTTTAGCGGCGTTGAGCACTTTTTCTGTAATGGGTATAAAATCTTAAACTCGCGTCAGGACACGTGCGCGTCAGGACACGTGACCTGAACGAAAAAGCGTAAGACGGATGGAGAGTAGACAGCTATCCCCTCTCTACGGCGCGGCGAAAATGTATGCCTGGGCTTACTGTTTCGTTTAGACAGCGCAGGGCGCTTGCGCGAATGTTCGTGTATGTTAAACGTAAACGTAAACGTAAACGTTAATAATCAAGTTTTCACTTCTGCCGGCACTCCCGGAGTGCAATTTTTTTTTATTTAAAGAACCTGACATCCCACATATATACTTACATATATATTTTTTCTAATCTGACTGGCAGGTCCAGAGATTAGTGCGTTTAAACAAACAAATATAAATATCTTTTGCTTTATTGTATTAAGTATAGATTTATGTAGAACTAACGTGACCTAATAATAAATCATTTTGCAATCTTACGTAGGTATGTCCATATTTTTTCTGCGAGAAAACAATTGTTTATTCATTGAGGAATTGTTTATTGCCACGTTATCAGTTCTTGATTAATTGTTTATAATGTAACACTAATTAGGGATAATAAATAACATAATTATGACTAATAAAAATTGTTGTAATTATTAAGCAGATGCGTGTGAATCATGTTTTTAATAACATTATTTATTCAAGTCATCTTTACTAACACGTACACTTCGTGTTTGTGTTCCGCGTTTCAAGCAATCATACATTTTGCACATTTTATGCATAAAACAGATTTCTTAGTAGTTACCTAAACCTAATTACCTATATCAATCAAACGCATATAAGTTTTTTTATTACTTTTTACATCTAACATCAGAGGAACAATTCCCGTATTTTTAAGAACGTTCGCGTTCGAATCTCAATATTAATCTGTCAAATTCGCCTCCATTTTTGACATTAATGAGATTATAACTAGACTTTGATCGTTTTTAATTAAGGGATTTAGGCTTCTGATAACATAATGCAGTCTTAAGCCTTTTCTAATTAAAATATAATTTTCCAATGGTTTCCATTTCCATTTTGTACCTACATGTGTTATGATTTAAGTGGAACCGTGAGCGGCAACACTAACGTGACCTTGATACGACTCGGCTCACATTTCATGTTAATAAGTACTTACGCGTTTACTTGGTTGTCTTAAAAATTACACCAATTTGCTGGTTGCAAAATTCAAGGTTAGTAGGTAGGTATACTTTAGTTACAATAGGTAAAATAATTTTTATATGCAGTTATATGCAGGTATTTTTGTAAACAAATGTTATGCACTAAAATATTATTTACGTCCGAGGTCTTGGGTTCGATTCCCAGGTTGTGCAAAGTGTTATTGGTTATTTCCATCATTCATTTCGCAGTACTAGCCTCGGATTGTGCCTCTGGATTTGTGCCCGGTTGATGGCAATAGGTTCACCCCTTATTACATAGGACTTAAACATGAAGTGGAGATTATACGAATATTTTTTCCTACTCCTGCGTTCCTTTTCTGATTAATTTCGTTGCTGGACCCAAGACAGTGAATCGTTTCTCCGGGACTCATCGATCTTCATTGCCTCGGCGCTTTTCTAGTGGCCTCCACTGTTGATTCTGGCTTTCAGAAGTTGCAGTGGGTGGGAACAGTGTGGTGGGCTTGTCCCGTGAAAGGACTTAAACACAACTGGCGAAGTGCGGGTGTATTAATGGGTAAACCTCTGCCTAACTCATCGGGGATTATAGGCGTGATATTATTTATAGGCGCGTCATAAATTAAGGAACCCTTGTTTTAATCATTATCATAAAATGCGAAAGTGCGTAACTTTCTCAGTACACTCGACGGCCATGAAATTTTGCATACATAATAAATGAGGTTAAGATTATGTATGTGTACAGACCACACACAGTTTAAAATTTGCAGTACTACGAGTATAATCTGCCTAGCCTTTTCCCAACTATGTTGGGGTCCGCTTCCAGTCTAACCGGATGCAGCTGAATACCAGTATTTTACATGAACCGACTGCCTATACGACCTCCACTTCACAACCCAGTAACTGGGTAATACGTAACCTTGGGTTCGATTCCCAGGTCGGGCAAAGTGTTATTGATTTTTTCTTTAAGTTTCTCAGTAGTAGCCTCTGAGTCCGGATTTGTGCCCGGTTGATGGCAATAGGTGCTCCTCTATTACATGGGACTTAAACATAACTGGCAAAATGTGGGTGTACACCTCTGCCTAACCCTTTGGGGATTGCAGGCGTGATGTTATATAATAAAAAATTCTATTATAGATATACTTACTTGACTTCATTTCTATTTTTATTTTAGTATCTTTTTAATTATCCAATTTATTCTTTGCAATATTTGAAAAACCAATCTTAAAAGCAAAATACACGTTTAAATCAAGAACTTAGTCACGATAAAATGCTTATAAAGAGCATTTAAAAGCATTTTTATTGGACAACTTCATCCAAATCAGTTGAACAAGCGTGGGTAGGCTTTTTATTAACAATCACCATACAATTTTCAACCTTAAAATACCTACATTTGAGTTTTAATAACAGTGTCGTGCGATTGACATTTACGTGATGCTTATATGTAAATACCTATCTATAGATTTATATTCTTGTTCCTAGGAACTATGTTTCTTTGTGGTCTCGACTTAGGTATAGATTAAATTTTTGAAAACTGGCCAAGTGCGAGTTGAACTCGCATATTATTGTATATGTTGGTCACGAACCCCTCGTTCGTGACCAACATATACAATAATAAACAGTACATACAAAAGAACAATTTAAGGTTCTTGCAGGTCCTAATTAAATATGTTGGTCACGAACCCCTCGTTCGTGACCAACATATACAATAATAAACAGTACATACAAAAGAACAATTTAAGGTTCTTGCAGGTCCTAATTAAACAAGAAATTTATTTAATTTTAAACCGTTAGACGTATACTTAAAGATGTTTGGTAAGTTTATAGTTAGTAGACGTCCGTTAAGAGTGGGTAGTAAGCAAAATTACCAATCTTTGTTTTGATTTCTCATGAACAATTCTAAGTTTCTAGGCTTACAATACAAATGTATGAAAACTACATGATTTTTTCGAGGGTTCTCATTGATCAAAAACATTAAATAATAACATTTTCTCGATTTAAAAACATCACGAAGTAGCCACTAATTTTTTGTTTTTTTTTTCGATTTATACACGATATTATATGACGAAAATTTGATAATTAGTTATATTACATGAGTGAGGGTTTTGTCTAGGCATTTTAGGTAATTCCTTTTAATTTTGAAGTTATTACGATAAAACACTTAACACGGGGCGCGCGGGTAAATTAAATAAAAGTTTGCTGGCTTTTGGTGCGCCCTTAAGAAAGTATTTTCCAAAACTCGCCCCCTAAGGGGATGACACAGGGGTCCAAAGTTTGTATCCAGAAACAAGATAATATCGCCAATAATCGACATTTACACGGACAAAGTCACAGGCAGAAGCTAGTCTAGTTCTAACAGAAACAGCCTTCTAACAAATCCGTCGAATACAATAGGCTAGTTAACACCACCATCAATTGACGTACTTTTTATGATCTGTCAAAACGCGATTTTTTCATAGATTTTGTATGGTAATAGCACGTTGTGACGTCACTTATTTGGCAACTCAATTGTCCAACTATTTATTGATTTAAAAGCCACAAAAAATCTAATTTTGCAGTAAATTGAATTTAATCGGGTTTCCAGGGCTAAAATAAAGCGTTTTTTTAAAGAAGTTATGTCTTGGAATTATTTATTAATAGTGTCAACTACCCAATTGTCTTCATTCTAAGTTATTGGTCACCTGTTTCTTACGGAATGTGAATGGTTTTAGTGACATTATTTTAATTTATTAATAGTGTGTATTTATGTAGAATGGACGTCGGCGCACTAAATGCAGCTGTCTTTACGTACAACTTTGTTAAATAACATTTAGTTGTATCACAAGATAGGTATGATGAATTTGTAGTTATTTTGTTGGATTGGCGAAATGTGGTCGTACTAATGCATTGTTTCCTAACCTGTGGGTAATTACCCCTGCGGGGGTAAAATAGCTTTTCTGCGGGGGTAATAATTAGTAATAAAGCTAGTAATAGTATAAAAAAGAAACCTTATAAATACATGTGGCTAATATTTTGCTTATTATTAGAAAATGGGTATTGATTAACTTATTTGATTTAAGAATATTCGCTAGTTAAACTTATTTTATGTTATTTTACTGGGGAGGGGGTAAAATCAATTTCATTCACACGTCATGGGGGCGCAAGATTGAAAAGGTTAGGAACCGCTGAGAGAGAGGTGTACCCATTAGTAACTAATGGGTACACCTCTGTGGCTCTGTCCTCTGCCTAACCCTTCGGGGATTACAGGCGTGATGTTACGTTATATAATGAAAGGTACAAACTAAGCTTGAACCTCAAGAAAGGACATAGGTTACTTTTTCTTCTTCTTCTACTTAGTCTGCAATCGCGATAAACGATATCAACGCGGACGGGTTAGGTCACGGTCACTGAAGGGTTAAAAAAAATGGGATTGTCTTAAATCATCGACTCAAAAAGAAGAAGAAGAATGGAAGGCTTAGGCAGAGGTGTACTCACATTTCGCCAGTTATGTTTAAGTCCCATGTAATAGGGGGCGAGCCTATTGCCATCAACCGGGCCCAAATCACTGATCAGTTATTATTCACAGCCGAAACACGTCCATATTACAATCTTAAATAAATATCAATTTCCCTTGATCATTATATCTTTGTCCTCTCAGCAAGACCATGTTAAAACATTGTTGTCTCCGAAGGTCGACAAACTATTATCATAAAAACAGATCTACATTGACAGCATCTATACAAACCGCATCCGATTCGGTGCAGCTGTTTCTGATAATGACATCAGCGCACAAAAACGGAGACGTATCAAGGCCAAGGGAATTTTTTTGTTTGTAACTGTAGAATTTTGTCAGCTGTTGTTTGTGTTGTTACCGAATTATCGGCTGTAGTTAGGAGAGCAGCTGAAGCTATGTAGGGTCGTGTATGGCAATGGCATATGCGAACTTTAGACCCCCGTTTGATCCCCTTAGGAAGTGAATATTTGAAAATCCTTTCTCAGCGAAAGTCTACTATCTATAAACTACCTCCCTGCCAAATTTTATCTTTATACGTCAAGGCGTTTTTGATATTTCGTGATGAGTGTGAGTGACCTTTCGCTTTTTTATACATAGATTTAAGATTTGATGTTCCATATCAGTATTATGTCCAAACATACATGGCACAGCCATATACGACCAGTTGGGGGCAACCGATAAAAACTGCATTACCTTGATAATACCACCGTTTTAGTTCCGTGATCTCATCTTGAAAAGAGCAAGATAAGATGCTTTTGTTAATAATAATCTCGCGCATGCAAAGGAAATTCATTAATTTCAATAATAATATGAATTATTTATACTCATTTTATTTTCTGTCAGGATTATTGTTTTTGTCTGTTTTTGTCTGTGTTATTGGATTTTTCCATCAGAAATATCTCGGTAGCAGCCTGTAGTTTGGATTAGTGCCCGATTGATGGCAATAGGTTCGCCCCCTATTACATAGGACTTAAACATAACTGGCGAATGTGGGTGTACTAATGGGCACACCTCTGCCTAACCCTTCAAGGATTACAGGCGTGATATTATGTAGTATCCATACTAACATTATAAATGCAAAAGTGTGTCTGTCTGTACAAACAGCGGTTTAAGCGCTTACACCGCTTACTTACACGCTTAAACCGCTGAACCGATTTAGGTGAAATTTTGTATAGAGATAGTTTAAGACCCGGGGAAGGACATAGAATAGTTTTTATCCCGGAAATCACCCCCTAAGGCGGTGAAAAGGGGGGTGGAAGTTTGTATGCAAGTACGAAATAAACAAGTTCCACGCGGACATAGTCGCGGGAAAAAGCTAGTAGGTTATATAACATCACGCTCATCCCACGGAGCGAAGCAGTAACCAAAGACAACTAATTAACGCGAATTAAAAATGAAACACACGGACGAATACCTACACGGGAAGAACTGGTGTTATAAACCTGTTTAAAATTAAAACTCTTAGGCAGTTAGAAAACGTAGTAAACAAGTCAGCGCAAATTCGCACTGACTTTTCAAAAATTCAGGATTCCCGAGCTATGCAAATAAGGATATATTATTATTAATATACCCTGTAAGGCTGTGGATACGGCGTTTTGCTTATATTGCGAGTTGTGAACGAAACCATAGCGCGATTCAGCCGAGAGGGACAACGCCATCTATCGAGCGTAGCGGTACTAAAATTACTAAAAGATAGTAGCGCCATTTATAATATACGTCTCGTAGAGTAACTAAACATTTTTGAAATTGAATAAAATACTTTACCTATGTTGTCAATTTAATTAAGTAAAAGTAAATCCTTACTAATATTATAAATAACTAGCTGTCCGCCGCGGTTACACCCGCGTCTTTGGTTACTGCTCCGCTCCCGTAGGTCGTAGCGTGATAGTATATAGCCTATAGCCTTCCTCGATAACTAATCTATCTAACACTGAAATAATTTTTCAAATCGGACCAGTAGTTCCAGAGATTAGCGCGTTCAAACAAACAAACACTGCAGCTTTATAATATTCGTATAGATAAATTAACGTTGTTTGTCTGTTTGTTACGCTTTCACAATGAAACCACTGAACCAATTTTAATGAAACTTGGTACGGGGTAAGTTTGAAGCCGAAGAAAGGACATAGGCAACTTTTTATTCCGCGACTTTGTCTGCGTCCGCAATAACCGACATTTACGCGGACAAAGTCGCGAGCAAAAGCTAGTTCAAAATCCGTTTCCTGTTAAAACTGGATACAGATAATAAATGAGTATTGAACATGAAGTAACAGTTTCATAAGTCGTAGTCTCAGATATCGTGGGAGAGGATGTTCTAACGGAACAGCGCTGTAACGGCGCCGGGCGTGCGCTTGCGCAACTGATCTATCTATTGATATTTAATGGCGTACAGCTTTTTTTATTGGGATTCAAGCATCGTTGTTATATTGCAGACAGATTGAGAGTATCTAAAAGTAATAGCAATGTACCCGTGTATATAAATTGACTTTAGTAATCATGAACACAAAGTCGTGATGGCCTAGCGGTTAAGGCGCCCGCCCCTCATGCATGAGGTTATGGGTTCGAATCCGGGCAAGTACCAATGTGACTTTTTCAAGTCATATGTACTTTCTAAAGTTTATCTTAGACATTACTGACATCATTCCGTGCCTCGGAAAGCACGTTAAGCTGTTGGTCCCGGCTGTCATACGTGGATCTTTGACAGTCGTTACGAGTCGTCAGAAGCTATCTAAGGGTATCGTATTACCCAGTTACTGGGTTGTGGAGGTCAGATAGGCAGTCGCTCCATGTAAAATACTGGTACTCAACTACATCCGGTTAGACTGGAAGCCGACCCCAACATAGTTGGCTAGGCAGATGAATCATGAACACGAATAACTTTTTTTAATTTCTAGATCTTTAAAACTATTACAGGCGTGATGTTATGACATCACTAGGGTGCGACTTCGTCTATCTGTGAATTAAAAGTCAGCCTGTATAACAGGTAAATAATACCCCCTAATTATCGCAATATCCGGTAGGTATTATCAACAAAT
The DNA here is from genome assembly GCA_949316365.1 of Hoplodrina blanda. Lineage (NCBI taxonomy): Eukaryota > Metazoa > Arthropoda > Insecta > Lepidoptera > Noctuidae > Hoplodrina > Hoplodrina blanda. The sequence goes on from OX438590.1 coordinate 2,224,453, forward strand.
AATATAAAAATCTGAAGTAATCGTCAGTGAGTAATGTTTATTGTGGTGAATCATGATATATTCCGGTTTTACGGTATTATCAACACAATTAGTATTTTTAGTTTTACATTAAAAATACTGCGTAATCTTCGTTATCAGTCCATTTGTGATTGGATTAGTTTATCATCACATTATAAAAAATTGTTATCGTATTTAGACATTTCTCTCCATTCACAGGCGGTGTGGCGGTCCCGATGTCATAATGAAAAACGGAATCCTTTAGAATCACTCGTGTGTCTTTCTGTCCATCTGTCACAGCCAATTTTATCCGAAACTAATACTGAACCGGTTAAGTTGAAATTTAGTCCGTATTTGGCTATCTGTGACCGCAATACGAACATGTAACGTAAAGAAATAAATTTTGAATTTGGAATCCCTTTTGTGGCGGCAAATGACAAAATAAGAAAAAAGTTTTGCTAACTGTACGGTGTGAGATATCAAATGAAAGGGCTTGTTGTGAGGGTCACAAATATTTTAATTTTATTTAAATAAAAATAGTTTTTAAGTTAAATATAAGAATTCCTTATCTCCGAAACCAAAAACTTAACTTTGGGATTTATTGCCAAAAAATGTATGGATCAGCTAAATTTTTTCGCAATTTTGGATTTCTGTTCCTTGGCTTATTCATAATGATGAGTACAATAACCCCTTTTCAGGTTTATGGTAAAACAAAAATAAACTTGTATTAATAGGATGGTATATGGATAAGAATGACTCAATCACTCAACCCATGTTGATCATATTTTTTTAACTACAAATCACGAGTCTCAAGGGGCATTGAAACCAGTTTATATTTCACACCTTAACCTCTCAAAATACAGTTACAAAGATTTGATGTCATACTTTTATCATGTTATTAAACTCTCTATGATTTTAATCGAAATAATTTCGATGCCCAAAAAAAAAAAGAACTTCCCAACACTAGTATCTACTGATTCGTAGGTGCCATAAGTGGAATAAAATTTTAAATAAAAAAATATTCTACTTTTGGCACCTCCCAAAAATAAAGTATTCCGGCTTGAGCACCTATATGCATTGAGCACCAATCTTTATCTTCAATACCATTGGTGCTCAATGCAAAGGTGCTCAAACAGGAATACTTCCCAAAAATATCCATAGGTTCCGAATGTGGAATGCCTCAAGTGCCAATATTTACGGTGCCAAAAAAGCGGGTGCCCAATGTGGAATACTTCTATCGTCCTCATATAGCTAAATACCCCGTAATGGTCCACTTATGTACATTCTAGTAGCTCGCTACATACGATGACTGTTTTTATGCCCACTTTCTCTGAACTACATTGTAAACATACTTCATTGGGTATTGTCAATGGATTATAAATTGATTACAAGGCTTTGGCTTTTAAAAACTCAGTATAGTTCTCATCGGAATGATTGGTTAGGCTCTCCACAACTGTTTGTGGAGTAAACTTTAACTAAAGTTACCCTGTGGTAACTTTAGTTGATGTTTACCCCGTAAGTACTATCGAAATCGCCTGTACCAAATTTCATCAGGGACAAATCCTAACTAAAAAAAATTCGTTACCAGTTAAAATTATATGATCGTTGTAAACAAATAGATAATTGCAAGTTGGCTGATGCCGCAACTCTGAGATCAAAGTTGCTTCATCTGTAGAATGCCTTAGTAATCTTACATCTGGACACATGATTGAAATATGGCATAAGTAGTTAATCTACTATAGCAGTTTGGTATTTAGAGCAAAGACGATGCACCTAACATTGTACTAAACAAACTCTAACGTGAAACGTTAAGGACTTTACAGAATAATCTACATTTGAATGGACAAAAAATTAAATGGAAATAAACAATTTGTTATTAAGCGACCGCTAATCGACTTTACTTTGACTTAAGTCACGACTCGTAACTTTAATGAAAAAACAACTGAATAAATCAGAAAGGCATTCATTATCTAATAGGCTAAGTCGCCAGAGTCACTAGATCCTCGTCATTTTAGAATGGTTGAAATTTTGAGAATAGCATAACATAACATGACGCCAGTAATCTCCGAAGGATTGGCAGAGGTGTACCCATCAGTACACCTTTCGCCAGTTCTGTTTAAATCCCATGTAAGGGGCGATCCTATTGTCATCAACCAAGCCCAAATCCAGATTCCGAGACTGCTACTGAGAAATTTCTAATGGAAAAACCTAATAACACTTTGCCCGACCTGATATTAAACCCAAGACCTCATGCTCAACAGTCGCGCTCTGCGACCACTAGACCAACGAGGCAGTCAACGAGGTAATTTAAAAGTATTCCTGTTTGAGCACCTATGCATTGAGCACCAAAGGTTGGTGCCCTAAGAGCACCACATTAAAATATTGATTGGTGCTCCAGGTGCTCAAACGGGAATACTCCATTTTAAAAACTGACAAATAAAAACATACCTGTCCAAGATACTTATGAAAAAAATCCTTTATCATTTTTAGTCACTTCACTTTATTAATTAAATAATAGAAACTAAATAAAAGTAATATTAGTCACGACACTGACTAGCAAGCTGTTACAACAAACGAATGGCGTAGACTAAAAGATAATATATTTATGAAATCACCACGTCCTTTTGTTTTGTTTACTTTGATATCGATAAGCGTTTCATTAAGTTTTTATCGATAACAGGTAGATAGATAGGTGTACGTCATTTTTTTATATCAAAATGGTAATCTTTTATGTAAATCAGCTAATGCCCGCAGACTTCGTTTGCGTATGTCGGTTATCATGAGGATTCATTTGTTTTCCGTTGAAACCTACCCGTCACAATCGGCCAGCCGATTCGGACATTCACTGGAACAATAAAATTAAGGGTCAGTTCACACCGAGACGCGACGCGACGCGACGCTGCGTGCACACTTTAAAAGAGCGACTCAAAATATAACTTTATTTTCTACACGAAAAGATACACATTTCATTGTGAGAATTTAGAATACGTTACACCACGCAGCCACACGCAGCACTACGTCGCTCTACGCCGCGAGGCATCACGAGGCGTAGAGCGACGCATCGCGACGCAGCGGTGAATCTAACTTACATGCGACGTGCAAGAGCGGCGACGTTGCGATGCGTCTAGCAACGCCGCGAGGCGCAGCGCGAAGTCGAAGTATCGTCACGTTGCGTCGCGTCGCATCGCGTCTCGGTGTGAACTGACCCTAAGGTTGATTTTATGAAAAAATAATATTTCTTGGTAATTAAACCTTGGCAAAAAACTTAAACCTTGGCACTTAGTCTAAGGAGTGTTGAGTTTGTAGGGGAAATAGGCACGAAATCTACGCGGGATTTTCGGTTAGGAATTTCTCAGTAGCAGCCTCGGAGTCTGGATTTGTGCCTGGTTGATGGCAATAGGCTCGCCCCCTATTACATGAGACTGGCGAAATGTAGGTGTACTAATGGGTACACCTCTGCCTAACCCTTCAGGGATTACAGGAGTGATGTTATGCAATAGTACGAGGATCAACTATTTAGTACACTCACTACCTACATTGTTTTTACTTAATTATAAGTTAGTTGCATGATTATCAAATAACTTGTTAGACTAGGTTTTTTCTAAACATTGCCCAACACTAGGAAATTCTGATACACAAAGAACGAGACCCGAAACAACTACCTGTTGGCTATACAATTATTTGTTCCGTATGGCAATCGACCCTGTGACGCGCACCGCAACAGCCAATCGTTTAGCCATTGCGCCAGGCCTGTCACCTACTTTTTCAAATATATTAATACTTGAAAATCTTTAATTAAGATAGTACTTTTCATGCAAGGCACATAGCATTTACGTGTAATCTGTATATAAAACATTGTAAAAAAACATTTTTTTTTTAAGAGTTAGTATGAAGTTTCTTGCCGGTTCGCCTCCATACAAATCTACCTTTTGCAAGGCAAATAGATTCAATTCATTTATCGTGAAAACGTCGTTCAAAAGTGCCTTTTAATGGCCTATTTAAAATAAATGATTTATCTTTGTGACCATCTGCAGATACTAACAGCATCCCCAATTCTTCCAAAATAAATATTATTACAGAACTGTCTCAAATTTCCAAAAGCACACTAGACTAAGTAATACGTCCCCTATCTGGTAAATGGTAAATATAGGCACATCACTATTCTATTATTAGCTGAGTTAACTGACCCTCCTATCAGAGTAACGGCTGACGTAGTACAGATAACTTCAGAAGATTTATTCCGACAAAGTGTGAGATCGGATGAAACTGTCAGATAATAATATATATTATATGATTGATTGAATCAGAAAGATGATACGCCGGGTTTGCAACCGGGCATAGGCAAGATCCAATGCAACTTTTGGCATTTCGTATATTATTTCTTTCTAAGCTAATCGTGGACATTACTGACATCGATGATGTAGGAAAATAGCATAAGGAAACCTGGACTTATATTATTATAAATCTGAAATCGCCAATCCGCCTTGAGCAAGCGTGGTAATATAATCAATGTCGGTGCCTTCTCTGCATGAGAAGAGGCCTTAGCTCTGCTTGGGACATTAATAGGCTGGTATTCTTATTAATAATTTTTTTTTTATGTTTAATGGAATAGAAGTTTAAAAAAAAAAAGTGTTATAATGATTCTGAAACATTTCTCCGACATTCGTTTCGCCGTTGAACGGTTCACCGACAGAACGATTCACTTTTCATAATTTCACCGATAGAACGTTTTAACGGCGAACGATTCGCCGACACAACGATTCACTTTTCACAATTTCACCGATAGAACGTTTTAACGGCGAACGATTCGCCGACAGAACGATTCACTTTTCATAATTTCACCGATAGAACGTTTTAACGGCGAACGATTCGCCGACACAACTGTTCGTCTGCCTCTGGGGTATAAAACATACTTACTCGATATGTAGAACTGTTTCCATTGATTGTTAACACCTGAATTAAGTAGTGAAGACGAAACTTAGTTTTATAAAAAACTTGTGAAAAACTAGCCAAAATAGTCACAAAAACTTATTTGATTCAATGTCAATCTATGTATTTTTCACAAGTTTTTTATAAAACTTTAAGTTTCGTCTTCACAACTTAATTCAGGTGTTAACAATCAATGGAAACAGTTCTACATATCGAGTAAGTATGTTTTATACCCCAGAGGCAGACGAACAGTTGTGTCGGCGAATCGTTCGCCGTTAAAACGTTCTATCGGTGAAATTATGAAAAGTGAATCGTTCTGTCGGCGAATCGTTCGCCGTTAAAACGTTCTATCGGTGAAATTATGAAAAGTGAATCATTCTGTCGGTGAACCGTTCAACGGCGAAACGAATGTCGGAGAAATGTTTCAGAATCGTTATAATATACTAAAACGGTACTTCTAATATGTTCTTTCTGCATGCACTTTATTACACGCCATGCGGGGTTTGTTATGTTATTGATTTACGCTTTCCGTTGCACGAAATTATTATTTTTAGTGCCATTTATTGAGTTACGAACTTCGACGATATAGTCAAGTGGGTATAATTGTAATTTAATGGGTACCTTTATATGACATCTTATTGCAAATAGTATTTGTGATGACCCTAATTATACTGTTCATTATTCTATAGAAAAGAAAATAGGCGAGGATATTTCCACTACTAAAATTAACCATAGGAATGGAATAAAAGGGTTTTACATAACTTAAATTGAGTTTCTAAACCAATCTGTTTTGTAAATGTTTCGTTCAAATAAAACCAGAAAACTGCTGAAGTGCTGAGTGAATTATGATGTGGTCTTTGATCACCAACTCAAGCGTTTTAAGAGGTAAAGAAAAGTAAACAATAGCTAAAGAATAAAGGATAAAGTAGATGTAAAGTAAATATTTGTCTCTTCAATTAAGAACGTTGCGTTTAATGAAAAGTTGGTTGATTTGTATTATGAAGAAATGATTACCTCTTACAAACAAACTTTACCTATTCCTATTTGTAATATTAGTCTAGATTTAAATGCCCAACACTGCGATCAATTCTGTATTATGATTATAAATAAACATACAAATTGAACATGTCCAAACATCCTTTTCAATTTCTCCGAACCGACAGGACCACATATTATGTAAGTATACTAATATTATAAAGCTGAAAAGTCTGTTTGTTTAAACGCAGTTATATCAAGAACTACTGGTCTGATTCTAAAAAATCTTTTTGCGTTACATATCCCGTTTATCGATGCAGGTTATAGGCTATATAACATCACGTTACGACAAACGGGAGCGGGGCAGTAATCAAAGGCGTAATTTAACATGGAACAGTGGGGTATTACTAGACCTTACTTATATTATAAATGCTAAAGTAACTCTGTCTGTCTTTTTCGACGCTTTGACGACTAAACCACTGAACCGATTTTGATCAATTTTGGTACTGGAAGAAGCTACTTATCAATATGGTGCACATGTGGTCAACATCCGAATGGTCGATACGCATTTTTTCTCAGCCGTACTGTTTAGTGACATTAATTAACATCATAATTAATGGCGCAGACGTCGATACATAGCAAGCAACTAAAATTAAAATTGTACGTTTTGTCTTCGCAACAGGGCACGGGTTCTTTTTCTATATCATATTATGTGCTCTCTAAGTTTATCTTGAAAATCACTGACATTGGTGACGGAAAATATCGTGAGGAAATCAGGACTTAGATAAATACAATTCTGGAATCGACCAATTCGCTTAGACAAAGCGTGGTGATCAATGCTCGTGTCTTCTTTGTATGAGAAGAAGCCTTTTTCCTGCGGTAGGTCGATAATAGGCTGGTATAACTCACTAATAACTAATTTTAAAATGCACAGCTTCCAACTGATGTTTAGTTCTTGAACTTTAAACAATTGTTTAATAAATCATACAGTCGTGAAGCGTGTGAGCCTTCGATCACGATGAGAAGACAATGGCCGCGGCTAAAAAGCACGTGCCAATCGGGCCACGTTGGTCGCAAAGACAAACATTTGTCCAAACAATGAATGTCGTAAGTGCACGTGTTAATCAGGCCGTGTTGGTTACCATTGACAAACGTTTGGTCCAACAATAGCACGGATGTAGTATGGAATGCAGCTTTCTGGCGCTTTTATTGATGTCGAGCGTAATGTGGGAAATGGGAGTGTTTATTCGTTTGTCATGTAGTTTTCGTGTCCTCAATTTATTGTGACGGATTTATTTTCTAACAAAATGTGTAGGTACGTTGATATTTTTAGTTTCTTTATCATTGGCTCATTTTTGTAAAACATTTTAAAGAGTAAACACGGAATTTTATGCCCATTCTTCTCCATACGAAACTACCTTTTAGAAGAAGCAACTAGATTTAATTCCTTTTTCTTGTATAAGACGTTTAATAGTGCCTTGAAGGTCCACTTTGAAGGGGCGACTAGATTTTTATATTTTCTATGACGGTCAAAAGTACCTGCCTAAGTGGTCTATTATCTATACTAATATTATAAAGCTGCAGTGTTTGTTTGTTTGTTTGAACGCGCTAATCTCTGGAACTACTGGTCCGATTCCGAAAATTCTTTCAGTGTTAGATAGATTAGTTATCGAGAAAGGCTATAGGCTATATACCATCACGCTACAACCTACGGGAGCGGAGCAGTAACCAAAGACGCGGGTGTAACCGCGGCGGACAGCTAGTTGATAAATAATTTGACTTTGACTTTGCCTTGTCTTCCATAATTTGACTTTGCTTTGTTTTCCACCGTAATAGAAATGCTACTATTACATGTCTGCAGCTCAAATACTGCTTCGGTAATTTTATTAAATACCTACACTTTTTTTCTCTCTCTCTCTTTCTCTGTCTCACAAACCAACAAAGTCCTTTGAAGTAATATTGACATCATTACATTATATCCAACCATATCGCCGTGACCTCTCCTGTGGTATTTAAGGGTTATCGTAACAAATTATTTCCGAGAACATATTATTATTTATGATCAATTTTTAATTAAGTACTATACTTATCTACACATACAATCATCAAATTATCGAATGGTAAAACTATGAATGTAACATAAATAGTAGGTAGGTAATCAATGTTTAAGATGACACTTCAATAATCGTAATTCAAAGACTTTGAGTGACTATTTCCATACAAAGTATTACAAAATCATCATCTTTACTAATAAATAAAATAGAAGTGTATGTTTGAAATGATAAAATAACAGCTTATTACTAGTAAATATGAATTACCCGATGCATATACTAATACATACAGTAAAGCTGAATAGTTTTTTGTTTATTTGCTAATTGGAAGTTTAATCAATGTTTAAGTGTAAATAAACGTAACATGTTGAATTAAACGATAAAAAAAAAAAAATTGGAAGTTACTTTGGCACTGAGTGCTATATGCTAGGTATAATTTAATATAAAAAAGTAGGATTCCTTAAGAAAAGTGTAATGTAATTAAAAAGAACAATGTAATTAAAAACCCTAAAAAACAGCACCCATTAAACAAAACCCTTGTTTACAAAAAACTTCCATCTCCACAACATATGTTGGACATTCAACCACGTGGTGAGAATTAACAAAGGCACAGCATGAGAGACTGTAGCGACGCGTTAGCTTGACGAAAGATTAATGTTCTACCAAAATAACTTACTGACATTTCCTGATTTACACTTCCTTGAGTGTTAATACTTATAAACTTTAGTGTTTTGTCATTAAGATAAGATGGCGTGTGATCCCGTGCTTTAGCTGCCTTGACTATATTAAATTTATTTTGAATTGTTTTACATACCTACGTAACATCACGCCTGTAATTCCGGAAGGGTTAGGCAGAGGTGTACCATTAGTACACCCACCCTTTTGCCTTGTATTGGCGACTGCGTATGACCCTAACTTGTAATTATTTCTAACACCTAAGATCTAAATGTACCTATACAGAAGCTGTTGGCAAACCTGATTTCATAAATAAATAAATAACACAATATCAACATAACACAACTTCACGCCTGCAATCCCCAAAGGTTAAGCAGAGATTTAACCATTAGTACACCCACTTTTCGCCAGTTATGTTTAAGTCCCATGTAATAGGGGACGAGTCTATTGCCATCAGCGGGGCACAAATCCAGACTCCGAGGCTGCTACTGAGAAATTCTTGATGGAAAAGTCCAATAACAAAACCCAACCCAATTGTTTTATACTTACATATTATATTATACTACTTAAGTAGCTGCTCCAGCCCTGCGATTTTTTATGCAGGGTTTTTACTCGTGTTAATTTACATTTTTGGTTACTTCTCCGCTAACTTCAACTTTCTGACTGACTCCTTGACAATTCAAAAGTGTCAGTAAATAGTTCGTTTAAAATAAATGATTTGATTTTGATTTTCGGGAAGCACGTAAGGCCGTTGAAAAAAAATCGGCTCGACCGATTATTATGAAATTTATTAGGTATGTACTAGCATTCTTCCCGCGACTTCGTTCGCGTGATTTTTCTTACGGATCCCTAATTTTTTGATAATAAAATATAATAAAGCCTATTTCACCCGGGGATAGTGTAGCTACAGTGAAAGAATTTTTCAAATCGGTTCAGAAGTTTCGGAGCCTAAATGCAAACAAACAAACAATTAAATCTTTCCTCTTTATGCTATTAGTATAGATAATTGGTAGGTATGAGAATCAGTCTTAAAGTTTATTTTATACCGCTAGGTGCGCTAGGCATAAAAAACGCTAGGCTTGAAGAAGCTAGTACCTAACCTATATAACCCTAAATCGATTTAAATAACAAGAAAAAGTGAAAAGCTACAAAATTAATGGTTAAAGTAAATTTAATCCGTGCAGTTAAACTCTCGTTAAGTAGCGTTAACTTAGCGGTACATAACCAACACTTAGCAGATCTAGTGTTGCGATAACATATCGATATAACGTTAAAACGATTAATCCGTGAATCGATTCACAATGTGAATCTGACTGTAATCGATAACATTAATCAAAATAGATGTGGGTTTGTGTTTTAGTGAAAGATCATTACATCTTACTACAATCTATACTAATATTATAAAGCTGCAGTGTTTGTTTGTTTGTTTGTTTGTTTGAACGCGCTAATCTCTGGAACTACAGGTCCGATTTGAAAAATTCTTTCAGTGTTAGATAGATTAGTTATCGAGGAAGGCTATAGGCTATATACCATCACGCTACGACCTACGGGAGCGGAGCAGTAACCAAAGACGCGGGTGTAACCGCGGCGGACAGCTAGTTTATTATAAATGCTGAAGTTTGGATGCATGTTTGTAACTCAATTACGCCTGAACGGCTGAACGGTTTTGGATGAAAATTGACACAAAGAAAATATAGATATAGATTCATCATCTGCTTAGCCTTTTCCCAATTATATTGGGGTCGGCTTCCAGTCTAACTGAATGCAGCTGAATACTAGTATTTTACATGGAGCGACTGCCTATCTGACCTCCACAACCCAGTAACTTGGTAATACGATACCCCGAGGTAAGACTGGTTGTCAGACTTTCGGACTTCTGACGACCTGTAACGACTGACGCTATATCACTATACATACATACATACATAGGCTACTTTTTACTAAGAAAAATTTACGGTTACGGTGGGATAATTTAGAACTTATGGATTAATTCTGAAATCTAGCAGGCGACGTCACGGACAGAAGCTAGTCAGGTTTGGTTTAACATGAGACGGTAATGGATGAATAGTAATTGGTGTGCCAGTTACCCATGCTTATGCTTGAGGCAAATCTTGACATAAATCATTATGTATACATACCTACATAAATATGAATGTAACTTAATCCATGTAAAAGCGAAACTGACTCATACATAATGCAACATCCGGAATTCCGGATGTATGTCATGTAAAGAAAGACGAGAAAATATTTTTTTGTAATTCAATCTCTGAGGTAAACGAGGGGTTAAAAGTATTGTTTAATAATATACATATAAGTATTTTTATAAGACTTGAAGTATTTTTAGAATTAAGAAAACTTTGCTCCAGTTTAGGCATTTCTCCTGTTGTAGCGTCGGAGTCTAGATTTGTGTCTGGTTGATGGTAATAGGCTCGCCCCCTATTACATGGGACTTGAACATAACTAGCGAAATGTTGGTGTGCTAATGGATACACCTTTGCTTAACCCTTCGGGGATTACAGGCGTGATGTATTGTGTGCATGGTAAACTAGCCGAAGGCCCACTTGGTTATAAGTGTAATATCCATGACGTATTCCATCGTGATGTTAGGCTATTAAACTACTAGGTAACTTAATTATCTTTATCCGTACAGAATTAATTAATAAATCTTACTCAATCTTAATTAATCCACCTTCAACAGCTACCTACATACAATTACACAACACAAAAATAACGCGTAATTTAAATATAAATATTTGATATAAGATCCTCCATCAGTCATCGATATTCGCTGCGCGGGCGCAACACTGGCTTTCTCCTGACCGCCCATTGGTTACGCAATCAGTAATGTCGCGATAATAATGTTTAAACGGATATTTAAGAAAGTTTTTTGTAGTAAATTACTACAAAAATGGTAGGTAAGAAGTTTCTTTGTTTAATTAATTCTACGGTTTAATGGTGCTCGTATCCGTAAGGCGTAAACCAATAGTTAAAACTATCAATGGTGACTACTTTTGTGAAAATACTTATAGATGAATGACGCCAGTGCAGTGCAGCAAATGGAGCAAAAAGCAGATGATAATTTGTGAATATTTAATATCTACGTTACGCTAAATACCTTCGTCTATAATAATGTCTCACTGCAGGGCAAATGCCTCTTCTTATACAGAGAAGGCACGAGCATTGATGACCACGCTTGCTCAAGGTGGGTTAGCGATTTCATACTTATGTTAACTATGCTAATTATAAGTCCAGATTTCCTCAAGAGGTTTTCTTTTACCGGTGTCAGTGATGTCCAAGATAACCTTAGATAACTAAGAAAGTTTATAACCAATAGTAAAAAAGTCACATTAGTACATGCTCGTATATGAACCTACAACGTTATACAATAATTATATGAGAGGGCCCGCCTCTCGCCTTAAACAGTGGTGCTTCCCTACGGCTAGTTAATAAAAATCTTCATTTATAAGTAAAACAAGAATCGCATTTATATGAGAAAACAATAGGTAAGATTTTTACTTAGTGTCACACCCAAAATCTGAACTCCAAATAAAAATAAAGCCCCACAGAAAAAACCCACCATCAAACTAAGTGACAGACATTACACTACTCAACGTTTGAAATGACTTCTAAGAATAGGCCACCCATTTCTCTTGAAACAAATCTCATTTCCGTTCGAGAGCAAAGGGCAGACAGGCCAGGGGTGAAATTAGAAACTTACCATAGATAAGAAGTCAGTAACTGATAGCAATGTTATAGATAGTGATAACAAAATTGTTGCAAGAAAAGAAATCATCAAAATAAACTAATTAAAAATAAGATTGCCTCGTTGGTCTAGTGGTCCCAAAGCGCGACTGCTGAGAATGAGGTCTTGGGTTCGATTTCCAGGTCGGGCAAAGTGTTATTGGGTTTTTCCATCAGGAATTTCTCGGTAGCAACCTCGGAGTCTGGATTTGTGCCCGGTTGATGGCAATAGGCTCGCCCCCTTATGGGACTTAAACGTAACTGGCGAAATGTGGGTGTACTAATTGGTACACCTCTGCCTAACCCTTCGGGGATTACAGGCGTGATGTTATGTTATGTAAAAAATATATTTTAAAAAACAAGCTTTAATTTGTAATTATTACAATATTGAGTATTTGACATTGTATTGTCATCAGAACTAAAGGTGTTTGCAAAATTTCAGCTCAATCGGATACCCACAAATGGTCGAAAAATGGTTTGCAAATAAAAAGGACAACTTATACTTACCAACATACATGATTACGAACAGTGCAAACTAAATAAAAGCTTATAAAAATAGATCAAAGATCAATGCTCGTGCCTTCTCTGTATGCGAAGAAGCCTTTGCCCTGCAGTAGGATAACAAAATAAGGGGCTGGTATCATTATTATTATTTATTAGGAAGGTACAGTCGGTAACTGGCTCACTAGCAAGTTAGGTGGATCAAGCAACAGCTATAACTGACTGTACGTAATCCCTGAGATGCTACAGACTATATTTTATTATCATTTTAGGGACCCGTAAAAAAAACACGGACAGAGTCGCGAACATAAGCTAGTAATTAATAAACAACTTGAATACAACCAACTACATAACCATATAAAAAATTATCTCCAACAAGACCTTTCGATCTTCAAGTGCACTTATCAAAAGTAAGAACGGATATGTGCGCCTGCGCCACTTCCCGTATGACCTCAGATACACATGTAATCATTGTTCAAACAGTTTTACCAATGCTTAATCGATCGGAAATTTTATACCTGTTAGCTTTGGTACATAACTGTCATGTTTTTCTATGTAAAAGTACCAGACGTGTTAAAGATTATGAGAAGGCGGATAAAGGTCTAGCTAGATACTCATGAAAAGAAGAAGTTTCATCTTAATTGTTATGCACGAAACCCTATTTTTTTGTCTAAAATAAAAGCCTTATTTCCTCCCTGTAGCGTCAGCTGTATGCCAGTGAAAGTCCCGTCAAAATTGGTCTAGCCATTTCGGAGATAAGCCATAACAGACATAGACAAATTCAGAAAATTGTGTTTTTTGTTTGGTTTATGTAAACTTTGTTATGCAGTAAAAACTTGTAATTATAGCACTATAAACAGACACTTCAATTTTTTTTATTTGTATACTTAGATGACATAATTTTGTATTGTGATTAAGTATTTGTTTCTGAGACCGGGTCAGGAAGTTATGCTTTGTTAGCGAAACAGAAATTCAAAAACAAACTTAAAACAAGCCAGATTTGCTAGTAACACTTCACCTAACACAACTAGGTGTAAATAACGAGCCTAAACCAGGAAACGCTAAAACAGCACAGTTAAAACTAACTGAGCTGAAAATTAATGGTACTTTACTTATGCACTTCGTGCAGACATTAAACCGTTGAAAGCAACACAAACCTAAATAGCCTAATGTCTCATAAAACACTTATGGTCTATTAAAATTAGTCATTGTGAGAATTTAAGCGAAAGTTTTGAGATAAAACGTGTACAACTCTTTACTGTGCCCCACTAGGGGGGCAATTCAAATATCATTTAGGAAAGATTGCCATCTAATCTTAGTCTCAATCTGGCAAAAATGACTCAAAATCTTCCATTTTTGACATTTATTGTCGGTGATATTGTTTGATTTAATGTCGTGATGATCTAGTGGTTAAGTGCCTCTCATGCCTGAGGTTGTGGTTCGCAACCGAGCACAGGCAGTATGGCCTGAATATTGAATATGGCAGGCGTATGACTTTTTCTAATTCGTATGTAGGTACTCTCTAAGTTTAGTTAATCTTGGACATCACTGACATCGGTGAAGGAAAACATCATGAGGAAACCTGAATTTTGAATTAATATAAATCTAAAATCTCCAATCTGCCTTGAGCCTTGTGATTAATGCTCGTGCCTTCTCTGTATGAGAAGAAGCCTTTGCTGTAGTGGGACATTAATATGCTGGTATTATAATTGTGCTGGGATGAGATTGCGACTAAAATGGGTATAGTAGATCCTATTGACACCCAGTGCGAAAACGGTGCTAATAAAAAGACGATGGCCCATTCACTACAATGGCCAAAGTGTCCATCCACTGAACACTTTGAGGACATTTAAAAACGTCACTGATGCTGCGGTAAACCTGGCCACCTACTGAGGCCAAATACTCTAACAAAAAAGAAAAAAAAGGGATTAACAATAGTCTGTTTTTAGTTTTTTTTTTTGTAGAAAAAGACTATTTTCGATTAACCGCTCAAGCTGTCATACCGGTATGACAGAACAATAGAAAATCAATAATAATTGTGTTTCATTACGTGGGACTTGAGTAAAGTAGAATTGGCCTTCAGAATTATACTTACAACTGATATACGCAGTGACCTCTTCAAGTCAGCGAAATAGTCATTATTGTCATTTGATAGGCGGAAAACGTTGTCTCAAATAATCAATTTCATTATTAGCTGAGTTAGTGTTTAGAGTGGCATAACTTTATAAGTCACGTACAAGCAAAAGTGAACGTAATTTAAGTGTTATTTTAACTCGAATTTAAATACTGAGGGCATATATGTATATATTTATAAATTATATAAGTATGTATATCAGCCGTTGTCTGGTTACCATAACACAAGCTCTGCTTAGCTTGGGATCAGATGGCCGTGTGTGAGTTGTCCCAAGATATTTATTTATTATTATTTATTTATTTATTATAACACAAGCCAGAGTAAAGGTAACAAAACGTAACTTCCATCAAGTTTTAAATTAGAAAATTATTTCACATATAGAAACAACCAGAATAATCTAATCAGAATTTTGTAAAAACTTAATTGAAAGGAGTGCCCGTGGAGTTTCTTGCTCGTTCTTCCCCATAGATGCTTACCTACGTTTTGGAACGAGCAACTAGCTTCAGGTTTCTGACTAACTGACCGACTCTTTGACAATTCAAAAGTGACTGTAAATGGTTTAATTTGATGTTTTGACTTCGACTTTGGAAATACCCGTTCCGTACATAATATTTACTTAGTTTGAAGGCTATATTCAAATCAATAAATGATAGGTGCTTATAATTGTGCTAATCGTAATTCTATAAGATAGTCAAATTAATTCGAAATTCAAGTCGAATCGAATACTACTATGGCCAATATGGCCATGCACTCGTGTCTTAAAAAATCTCCCTGTGGTTAATATTGTGATACTTTGCCGTGCAGTCAGTAATCACTAGGTTACTGAATTGAATTTGAAAAAGTAATATTTCCTTTAAAAATCATTTGTGATGTCCAAAATTGAGAAGGATAATTATTTGTTTAGGTATGGCTCATAAAATCCAGTTTTGGTCCATAATTCAATCATTCCAAAAAGTTTTTTTTTGAAACGGGATTTGGTTATGATGCGGTAAAATCTAAACATAATTTATCCTAGATGGTAAACTATATATCACAATACCGTAGTATTTTAGTTCACATCCATATTTGGTCATACAATTCACATGTAGGTATTATTTTAGACGATGATTAAACTTAATTACCATAACCAGAATTTATTCGCGTCTTTGACAGAATTTTTCGTACAGTCCTTTCTAATTAGTATTACTTTTACCCAAAAGAGTCAACTCAACTCAAAATGTCATCCATTTTTCAAAGTACGAGTGAGTAATTTTAATGAATTTAAATATTTAACGACGATTAATTAAAAATCTATTCCATCAAAGTTATTGCAAAATAGTAATAAAATAGATTTGTTATAATTAATGTAATTAATGTAAGATTGTGAATTGGTTCATTTCGACACAACTAAGCTCAATTATAAACTAGTATTGCGATAGATATACCAAAGGGAGACAAGATTATAGTATTTAAAGAAATAGACGATGCACTAAAATTAAGACGTAAAATATTTTATAATGATGCGATGTTGTTGAAATTAAATTCAATACTGTAACAAAAATGGATGTAGCAATAGCACTAAATGACGTTTCCAACCAGAAAGAACACAATATATACAACTAAACTGACAAAGATTATATTCCAAATATGATATTAAACCCAAACTTAGTGATTACGTATGACGAACGAAATAATTGGCATTTTTACATACGCTTAGAAAATAAAAGTGATTAATGAGGAATTAAACGTTAATAGTAGAAAATAACTATGCAAAAGTGCATACAATGTAATCACGCAACGACCAACAATCTATTAGATAATTGTAATCGCGACCCATCAACGTTAATGAAAGTTACACGATAGAATATTCGATAACCTTTGAAATATACTATGGAACAGTATCAAAAGCTTTATCAAAATCCATCTATAAATTTTCCTATGAGACTTGTTACAAATTGAGCTATTATAATTTCTATATGGGTGTGTATAAGTTCTTATTTAGTTGATTGGCATATAAATATTCCACTAACATACCAGTCTTTAATATTTTTAAGACATGTTTTAATCATAAACCTGTTTTGTTTAAGAGATGCGCACTTAAGTATTAGAATCAGAGCTAGCGGACGATATTAATAAACGTTTCCAATCTTTTGATTTTAAATTAAACATGATTTAGATGATGAATATTGATAGTTTTTATTCAAACCATTTTCGAAATAAAAATATCTATAGAAGGTCATTTTAATTATCAATGGTTTTAGCATTGCATATTTGAAATTGCATTTTTTAAATGACTTAGAGATCGCTCATGAGATCATGCATATCATATCATAGGTTGTTAAGGTAAAAAATCTCGTCACAAACAAAAAATAAATTCCATGACGCTCATAGAATTATCTTGTAGATGCACGCTGGAGATGGCATAAACTGAGATATCTTCGCGAGATAACAAGATACGCTTGAGATTATAATGCTGACAGAGAAAACATTTTCACGTGATTAACAAAGTCAATTTTGCTTTAATTGGCTTTTTGCGCCTTAATGACTTCTGAAGAATCAGTGTTGAGATTTTCAAAAAGATTATTTTTAAAATTAAGTTCCTCTAAATTATAAATCTTCTTTTTACTTTTAAAAACATCTGTGACATAATTTTGATTAATGCTTCAAAAAATCTGCTAAGTTCTTCTGCTCAAGTTTAAAAAAAAATATCTTATTCCCAGTTACCGTTATGTTTATCTATCGGACGGTCAGTAACAGGTTTCGTACCCGTACCATCGCAATCGTCAACAAAATTTACCTTTTCATCAAGTTGAGGTCAAGTCCCTTTTTAAGAAGTTCTCCGTAAGAATGTTTTAAAACTTTCAGTCCAGTGAAAGTATCCTCGGCGTCTTCTCCTTTACAGTCTGGTGCACTCAATTCACTAAACACTTCACTATTGGAACACCATTGATATTTTGAACATTGCACTATACTTTTATTTATAATGACATCACCGGAACTGATCTTCGATTCGGTTACGAGATTGTCGAAATTATGGCGAGATGTCACGAGAGCAGGCGATGGGTTTGAAGAGCGCGCGCGGCCGCGTCGCAGCGCTGCGCGGGAGTCAGTGAGCGGCGCGGGCTGTGCGGGCGCCGGACTTTGCGCTTGTATTTGGAATGCAATCTCCCTCGCTCTCTCAGGCATGCGCGCGTTTTCTCCTATACGCCAGTACGTCTCGTTTCCTCGCCGTTATGAATGGTTGTTATGCTATGCAGTTGTGCCCAATAACTCCCTGTAGCTGGTCTTTTTGCCCTTTTTTGCCGGTCCTAGTCCTTCGCACTGTTCATTGTTTACTGTTTTGACCTTTTGTCGTTTACCAGGTTATGTTTCCTTCGAATGCATTTTTAATTAGTTTTGTTAAGTGGACACTTTGATCGTTTTACTTTTGTTATTAGTTACAATGAGGCTTGTTAAAGCAAAATTCTTGGCTAAACAAGATGTAAGCGCAAGTTTAATGGCAAGTCACGATTTTGATACCGTTATGATACATACAGATGAAAAGCATTCCAAATCTAAGGAGCGGTCGGGCGGTAGTCATTAAGATACTGATTTAGTGTGAAATATTTTCTTCTAGAATGTAGACTATTTCTAAATGAATTTGAAATGCTTTTGAAATGTTTAATTTAAATAGTGATCACAGAGTTGGAATGCGTTTATGATATTTCCTTATTCCAATGCGTTACCAAATGCTTCCCATGCAATATTTCCGGGATATGTTTAACATATTTATACACTGATTCCATAGTTATTCAATATGGTGAGATAAAACATCACAAATAGCTTTGACTTCAAAACGAAGCAGAACTAAAACTTGAGCTATATCTGGATTTATAACAGCCACAATTTGAAGAGTTAAAGGTAAGTATTAAAATCCAAGAGAACATAAAAGCGATGTACTAAGAAACGCTAATGACCGATCGTAATCTAAGTTCTGGTACATTTGCGCAAGCAAAACGAAGGAAGTTGCACATGCGCGCTAAGACGGCATCCTATGAGCAGACGATTCTTCTATTTGGAACAAAGTTATGTTACTTTGTTTCAGTTCTCATTGTTTCTACGTTGATCTGCTAATAAAAGGATTATCTGATGATTGTTATATCTTGTAGGTGTGGTTTTCTGAAGATAACTAAGGCAAGAACATTCTAGGTCCCTTAAATCTGATCCCTGATAAAATTGGACCTCTCGTAGCACAACCGCTGGAAGCGGGCAGCGCAGAATCGGTCATTGTGGGATCTATCTTTAGGGAGGCCTATTTCCAGCAGTGGACATTGTTAAGCTGAAATAATGATAAAGCTAAAATACATGAATTCTTATAGAAATCCACAAAGAAGGCCACATCACAATCCATACTAATATTATAAATGCGAAAGTGTGTCTGTCTGTCTGTCTGTCTGTCTGTTACCTCTTCATGCTTAAACCGCTGAACCGATTTAGGTAAAATTTTGTATAGAGATAGTTTAAGACCCGGGGAAGGACATAGAATAGTTTTTATCCCAGAAATCACCCCCTAAGGCGGTGAAAAGGGGGATGGAAGTTTGTATGTAATTACGATATAAACAAGTTCCACGCGGACGTAGTCGCGGGCAAAAGCTAGTACAATAATAAGAAAACTGATAAGGATATCAAAATGACAAGGAACGCCAAGTGATAAACAGCAGTTGTTTTTCATTCTCAGAATTATGTAAATGAGGCTAATACAGATACAAAGTGTATTGTGCACATAATGACTGAAGACTTTCTTTGTTAAATTGGAGAATGGATGTCAGACAACATTTCCTAATCGTGTTTTGACATTGTCAAACATGAAGAACGAATAGTAGACGAATTGTTCTTTAAAGTTTAAGTTGTTGGCGGTTGATGGCAATAGGCTCGCCCCCTATTACATGGGACTTAAACATAACTGGCGAAATGTGGGTGTATTAATGGCTACACCTCTGCTTAACCCTTTGGGGATTACAGGCGTGATGTTATGTTTAAGTTGTATTGTAGGTAAAGTTTTACTTTTATATGGTTATGAATTTTGGCTACAATATTCAGTCGATATATCATCTTATCCTTCTCCATCATTACTATTAAAAGAAGTATAGTATCTTCTATTGTCATTTTGTCGGCAGCTACTTACTTAAGTTTTTCATTTATATGTATAGCCTTTATAAAACTTGAGTTGGGTACAAACCCTGGCTGCTTTATAATCATACACCCTCTTGCCTTTATAGAAAGGCATCTGGCGGAGGTCAGCATGTATTTTTTTCTAATATCTTTGGCTGCCACAAAATATATCTCTAGTAATTTTTGCTTTCATCGTATGAACATGCAAATCACATACATATTTACAGTACATTTGCATAATATCACAATACTCTATCTAAATATAAGAGTAGATCATATCACCGTCCTTGTCTTGTCAGGCTAGATTTTAAATTATTGCTTGTCAAATGAAGTGTTGCCTACTTACCTATATGCATTAATGAGATATAGAAAAAAAAATATGGAGGTCGATTGGTACACAATTAAATGTAATAGTCGGACTCTAATGGCTTCTGAAGTTTGGACTGAAGTTTGACTTGTTTATTTATTTTAATGAATATGGAAGATTTACAGCTAAAAAAGAAAAACAGTAATTTAGACTGACAGCCAATTACAGGTTTTCATTTATCACACACATCACACATCACTGGCATCGGTGAAGGAAAACATCGTGAAGAAACCTGGGACTTACTGTTCCACCCAAACCATGTCAGAGGCTCTTGCAAGGGCGGATCCAGCCTTCAAGTCAGGGGGGGGTCATACAGGGTGACCCAGATAAGGACGTCCAAACGAAAATTTTGGACTCCTCTCTTCTTTGGCTATCCAAACCACCCCCATGTATGTTCTACGATTTTTTACAGTTTAGGAGCTAGACGACATTTTAATATTTTCTTAGAAAATTCTTCTTTACATCAGATTTTGTAGATTTTCTCTTTTTGTGTCGCTTTTTTTGAAATATTTTTATAGATAATTAATCCTGGAAGTATGGTCCTCGATCGATAAAAACAACGGTCTGTCTTATTGTCACCCGAAATTACTTAAACTTAGTTCAAAGCCAAAAATGATGTTTTGTAAATTACATTACATGGTAAGGAAAAAAAAGCAATATTTTCGTTTTCAAGTCGATGATTATGAATTAAAACGAACTTTTATTAAGTTTTCAATACAGTTTGAGCTCATTACTAATTAAAAAAAATTACGAAACTTACTTAACTTAACCTAACCTAACTTTTTTCGTGGGGAAATCTTCATGGACTGCCTCCACCTCGGGGAAAGCGGAGGGGTGTGTCGGACTCTTACCGACTAAAACCCCACGGTGTTCCTCCAATTACCTTTTGACGGGGCACGGGGGCGCTCAGAGCATTCTTCCGCACCCCGCACAAGGCGGGTCCCGTCACCCGGTGCGGCCATCACTCACCGGCCGCACTGACTCCAACAAGGCGCGCGGGGAATACCACGCGCGCCTTACTCTCGGGTCTGTCTCTGTTCGGGCCACGGACTGCCCCCAAGTCCGCCGCCTGCAGGCCCCATCTCATGGTGGCCGGAGATCGTTTTGCGCCCTCCGGCGCCTGGTGCGTCTACAGCGGGTGGGATGGGAGGAGGAAGCCTCCCTCTCCTGTTCCGCCGCCTAAATAGCGGTCATCACCTCCTCGCAGAAGGAGGCGACGGCGTCCCAAGCACTCCCGCTCCCGACAATGGACAGAACTACGTCCGGGAACGAGAGGCTACCCGCAGTTGTCGCTGCAATGAGATCACGGCGCTGCGCTGCCCAAGCTGGGCACTCCTCCAGCGTATGCTGCGCCATGTTCTCGGGGCAGCTCTGACAATGGTGGCACCTAGGCACCGTCTCCCGGCCTATGCGACACAGGTATTTCCCGAAGCATCCATGTCCAGAAAGCACCTGCGTCATCCGAAATGTGGTGCCCATGACACCTCTCCAGCCACTCCTTCCTCCTCCTCCACACACGGGACTTACCGCCGCTATAGCGGCGTGCCCTAAAATAACCTAACTTTTTTTTTTGCCTATCCAGACCAAACCTAACCTAACCCTTTTTTTATCGTGGGGAAATCCTCATGGACTATCCCCCGTCTAGGGGAAGACGGTGTGCCGTACTCTTACCGGCTAAAACCACCACGGTCGGGATTCGCTCGCGCATTCTACCGCGCCCCCGCCAGGCTTTGACCCGCCACCTGTGTAGGCGGGTCCCGTCTACGTCGACGGTCTAAGCGCCGCCGAATCCTATAGTGTGGCGCGCGCGGAACACGTGCGCCGCCTACACGGGCCTGCATCTGATCGGGCGGTGGACTACCCCTAGATCCGCCGCCCGCAGGCCAGCAACTCATGGAGGCCGGAGGTCATTTTGCGCCCTCCGGCGCCCGGTGCGTCTTCTGGAGGGAAGCGAGGCAGTTGCTTCCCTCTCCCTCTCTGCCGCCTCCTTTGCGCGCATGACGTGTTCTCAAAAAGAGGCGACAGCCTCCCACGCACTCTCGCTCCCGAACATCGTTCTCTCGATGGTCAGGTCATCGACTACTGCGGAGAGTTCACGGCGCTGTTCTGCCCAAAACCTAACCTAACTGTAATAACTACTCTAAATCACCATTGTGCAAATAATAAACATGACAAAGAGCTCATATTGCATTGAAAACTTGATAAAAGTTAATTCTAATTCATTTTCATTAGGGTTCACTTATGTACTAAAATATTGCTTTTTTCGCCTTACCATGTTCGAGCTTGAATTGCACTGAATAATGTCCTGTAAAATAGTAGTTATTTGTACTGTTATAAAAAGCTGAGGGTCCGTGGAAGGTTTTGAAATTACTTTAAGGTCATTTGGGCCCTTCCCTTACTGTGAATTTTGTTTAAGAACCGAAAATCTGCAATGTAATTTGCAAAACATCATTTTTGGCTTTGAACTAAGTATAAGTAATTTCGGGTGACCATAAGACAGACAGTTATTTTCATCTATCGAAGACCATACTTCCAGGATTAATTATCTATAATATTTCCAAAAAATGCAACACAAAAAGTAAAAATCTACAAAATCTGATGTAAAAAAGAATTTTCCAAAAAAATATTAAAATATCGTCTAGCTCCTAAACCGCAAAAAATCGTAGAACATACATGGGGATGGTTTGGATAGCCCAAGAAGAGATGGGTACAATATTTTTGTTTGGTCGTCCTTATCTGGGTCACCCTGTATAATGAGGTCTAGTCACTGTCAGGACAGGCTCCGTTTCGATTACAATAATAATTCTAATTAAAAGAAAATAGCCCAGGGGGGGGTCATGACCCCCATGACCCCCCCCCTGGATCCGCGCTTGGGCTCTTGAGGCGGTTTAGAAACTCTGACACTAGGGTGTGTGGGGTCGTAAGACCTTACTGCCCACACGATAACGAAGAAAGAAGATTTATAAAATACAGAATAATACTATATTCTATGGACATTTCAGTGCCTACAAGAACTAAGGAAAGCCCCTCACGAGGTGGACTGATAACCTGGTAAAGGTCGCAGGAAACCGTTGTATGCGGGCAGCACAGGACTTGTCATTGTGGCTATCTTTAGGGGGGGGGCAAAGGTCTAGCAGTGCCTCTTTAGAGGAGGCATAGGTCTAGCACTTAGCAGAAGATGTTCAGCTAAAATGATGATAATGATGATAATAAGAACAAAAGAACTACAGAAAAGAAAGCATTGTACAACTTATATACCATAGCATAAGCTTCACATTACATGAACTTATTATTGACGTTTGTTACTGATCATTATGATACCTTACTACTATTATAAATGCGTAAGATTGAATGGATGGATATTTGTTCCTCAATCACGTCAAAACGGCTAATCAGAACTGGATGAAATTTGGCATAGAGATAGATTATAGTCTGGAATAGTACAGTAGCGGTCATAAGTGGAGCAGCAATCTACAAAGCCAATCGATTGACACTTTGGTTAAACTTACGACCTTTGGACGTCGTGTGCGAATTTTGAGGTGTACGTAGGAACTGTGTTATTACGTTCAAAAGTGCCTTATAATGGCCTAATTAAAGAAATGATTTGACTTTGACTTTAACTTTGAATACATCACTTATACACACAGATGAAGACGTATGGCCTGTACCCCGTGTTCACAGCAATTCAAACCTTAGCATGCTACTGCACTTATGACCCCTACTGTACATAGGCTACATTTTATCCCGAAAAAATGTACGGCAGGCAGCTGCTAATGTTAAATAAAGAAACTCACAAGGTGGATATAATTTGGATGCTGGTTACGTGAAGCATAGGACCGAACGACATGGTAAGGCTTGGGCCTACAGTCGCCATCTTTTTGCTGACGACGTGAAGAGTCATGGACTAACTGATGATCGACATATCGTCAACATCATGATCAACGCTGCTGAATCATAGTCAGTTATGAGATCTTATCCATCTACTCACGCTACGGTATTTAATCGGCTGATGATTTGTCGTGTTTACGATTTGTTGATGAACAGCAAATCGCTGACTGGTTAATAATATAGAATTTGTAATGTGAATGATGCTGCATCTATTTGATTATTACGCTTCGACAGTCATTACCGACGCTAATGGATTCGATTTAAATATTTCAACGTGTATTATAATGGATTAACCCACAGAATATCGGCAGCTTTTTTACCTGACCTGGATTTACTGAGAATGAAATAATATTACCAGTACAGAACAAATATCAAATTGTATTAGGTACTGTGGAGGTTGTATACCACTGCAACCTGGGCAAAAAGATTTTTAAATTCAAACACTCAGCCGAATTCCATAAAGGATTTGAAAATTAAAATAATAGGTGATTGTTTTTTTTATATTGGGTAGTTGTTTGCCGACGCTCAGAACGTAAACACGTTATTTAAATTAAAAATCATAACATAACTACACGCCTGTAATCCCTGAAGGGTTAGACAGAGATGTACCCAGTTTTGTTTAAGTTCCATGTAATAGGGGGTGAGCCTAATGCCATCAATCGGGCATATATCCAGACTCCGAGGCTGCTACTGAGAAATTCCTGATGGAAAAATCCAATAACATTTTGCTTGACCCCAATCGAACCTATGTCCTCAAGCTCAGCAGTCGAGCTTTATGATCACTAGACCAACGAGGCAGGTACAAACGCTGCTATAGTTCCATTAATTTGTAAATACAGACAAAAAAATATTACCAACACGATTCCTAAGCAAATTCAGCAAACAGTACAAAAACACAACATTAACTTCGTCACGCGATATTCAATAAAAGTGTCGGATTTCGAACAACGGATATTTGTTCTGGGGAATAGAAAACTTGACACCGACGGTTGACATTGAAATCGTTGATATGCCTGTCTAATTTTTGGACCAAATCTGTCTGTATTTGCAGCTGTTTAAACTTGGAAATGTAATAGATTTTACTGATGATAATAATATTCTCCAGACCGATTTCGGTCATGGCGGCCATGCTCATTGGAAATCAGGCAAATACAAAGAAGATATTGAAGTGCACAACTGTATGCACAAACACAGATGCACTCCTTCTTCCGTCACTCTCATAGTCAGTTGGGACGGCAATCCGACACAACCAACGAGAGATCAGGCGTAGAACCAATGGCTTTTTTTTTTTTTTTTTTTTTTTTTTTTTAGGTGGTAAAAATCATCAAATGACTCCTTCCGCCCTGGGTGGGGCGGAAGGGACTGTCAGACTTTTACTGACTAAAAAACCACCCTGTTCCTTCTGTTGCCCTTTACATTCCGGGGCCACGGTATCCCGTTAAGACGTCCCGCAACCCCGGCAGGAGAACCAATGGCTTTACGTGCTTTTCGAAGCACGAGGGTGTCACATCACGAACTTCCAAACTCTAGGATGCTTCTAAAAAAACCTAATTTAAAAACTCATTATCACTTTTTTCTCGAGTTTTCCCTACTTAGTTGGGAAAAGGCTAGGCAGATGATATTTAGTGGAAATTGTAGCATCCAGTTTTGATAACGGTGGTATATAAAATAATGATATGTAAGGTAACAAATTGGGGAAGAAAGTGTTTCAAGTGACTAAGCTTTGACGTCCGCAACCATTTAGTTGAAGTATGGCTTCTAAGAATAACGTTTTCATTATAAATATTATCATCGATAAAGGCGCTGTTGACATTCCTACGACTTACGTACATTATGAATGAACGTACTCTTAGTCAATCAATTGATAATACTTCAAAGTAAACAACTTATGACAATCATCATCATTTCTTTATCTTGCTGATTGTGATAGTGACCATTATTGAATTGGTCGAAAGTGTGGAGAATACACGAGCGAATCTCGCACTCCATAATAGTAGCAGAAGGAAATCTGTG
The DNA here is from genome assembly GCA_949316365.1 of Hoplodrina blanda. Classification (NCBI taxonomy): domain Eukaryota; kingdom Metazoa; phylum Arthropoda; class Insecta; order Lepidoptera; family Noctuidae; genus Hoplodrina; species Hoplodrina blanda. The sequence goes on from OX438590.1 coordinate 2,250,854, forward strand.
GGTTTCTAGTTGCTAAGAGACTGAACATAGCTCTCCGTTCTTATCAAACGGAGACTTTCCATGAAGATCTCACGACCACAAAAGGACCACTGCTTGCTTAAACATACTCATAAAAATATAGTAACTAGTTATCGCAGACGTAGATGAAATAGATTATGATAGATTAGATTTATTATTCTATATGATTAGGGCATGCAAAACCGGTTTTCCGGTTTTGCGCAAAACCGGAAATCGGCCAAAATTTAACGATTTTTGAAAACCGGTTTTGAGAGCCAAAACCGGAGCTCAGCTCCGGTTTTCCCATTATTGAGTAACAATTAACATTTTGATTTATATCAACATTTTTTTCGAACACTCAAAAAATAATTAATTTTGAGGCATCAAATGTATCCGAACCGAACACAGCCTGCATCCACCCACTTACACTCCTCCCTCCACTACCCCCGCACCCCGCACCCGTAACCCGCCAGCCTGCGCCTGCGTTGTTGCAGTAATACCCACAAGTAAAACAAGTGATTTATGCTTTATTTAAACTAGTATACATAGTTGATTATTGATCTCTTTTTAGTGCAATATGAATCATATTATAATAATGTTATTTTGTAGTTCGTCTTCAAAGTTACAAAAATGTTGATTTTTTTGTTGTGGGTGGCTGTGTTTATATTCTGGACATCCTAACAAGCCGGATTTGACAGCTATTAAAATCCTTTGTTTAGTGTTGTCAAAACGTCTTGTCAAAATATAAATCGGCAATTAATTCGTGTTTGTGAGTGTATTTTTTCAAAATTAAGTTAAACTTGATGTTTACAAGTGATACTCGTTGTTATAATGTATGGGTAACATAGTAATTATTCAGGATTATGAATTTGATTTTTCAAATTATTACGTAGGAGAAACGTCAAATCCGACCTCTTACATCGCCGAAAGTATAATATTTGAAGATGCTGATTGTGTTTTCTATGTTTAAAATAATTATATTATTTTTGATAGCAGACTTAATAGGTACCAAAGATACCAAAAACTTACTTGTTGTTGATTTGATCTCAGTTAATTAATCTTTATACTATTATAAGTTCATTGTTATCTGTACAATTATTATGGTTTGGATTAAAAAGAAATGTATCATACAATTTGTTTAATTTGTACACTTAGTGGGTATTTAAAAAAAATGGTGTTTCTTTTTAAATTATACTACATTCGATTTTTTTTGCTAAAACCGGACCTAGCTCCGGTTTTCGGTTTTGGTCCCAAAAAAACGATGTTCAAAACCGGTTTTGATGACTTTCCGGTTTTGCATGCCCTATATATGATTCTGTTTACAAATAATAATTTTGTAAATTGTAAAGCATTGATTTTAAAAGAGTTTGTATGGAGTTTCTTGCCCATTGTTCTCCACACCAAACTACTTTTTAGAAGGGAAAACTAGATTCAATTCTTTTTTTCTTATGTATGATATATTCAATAGTGCCTTTTAATGGCTTAAATAATTTGACATTGTCTTTATCTAGATTACAAGCTAACTCTTCGTCTTCCATTACAGTCGGTTCAATGGGCTTTGCCGTGATAAGGTAACAATCGGACAAAGTGACTTTCTTATTTATAAAATTAGTTATGTCAATATCAATAAAGCTTCTGTCACTTAAGATTAAGTTAGGCCTTGGAGGCAGACTGTGGTATAAAAAAATGCCTTAAGGACGCAAAAAGTAGCGTCCGTGTCGTGAAACATTTAGAGTGTGTTTCCGGCACGACACGGATACAAACAAATTAGGAGCTGTGTGATCTGTGACACGGTTTCTGGTGACAAGATTTCACCTTAAAATACTGATACACGATTACAATTTAGAGGTTATATCCTGATTATTACGACACTAAATTCGGATTTCGGTAAAGTTTTAACCGAACACGAAAACACGACCGTTGGAGGGTTGAGTTCTAGAATCGGATATTTCTATACTCGTATCATTGGTGAAATAATTGGTAATTTGGTTAAAGAACTTCAATCTTCTGGACTTTTGTTATCACGGCGAGCTATCTGGGGTTCATTAAACACAGCCTCCTTCAGAGCACCATCAATATACTCGAAAGTGACCTTTTCAGTGAACCACATAATTTCGAAAACTATTTGACTCGAGTTAAAAATTCGCAGGTAGTTTATGGATAGAAGACGTCAGGTAAAAACAGATGTTCCAACAGGGCCGAATTCAGGAGGTATTTGACTTCCACGTGGACGAACGTGATAGGGTCAAATTAAGGGCGTCTTTCGCCGTCAAAACCTTGTTATAAAGTCCCCTACTACATGGGACTTAAACATAACTGGCAAAATGTGGGTGTACTAATGGGGGCACCTCTGCCTAACCTTTCGGGGATTACAGGCATAATGTTATGTTATGTAACAATGTCTGGAGCACTCTAACTGGACTGCACACTCCCACGATCCAGGAACCTTGCTAAGTACCTATAATCTGCAAACCACGACACGGCTGTTGCCAGCACAGAATGTTGGTAAAAACAGTTTGTAAGATACATTACTGAAGCAATAAACGTTGTAATTACAAGTCTTATACACTTTAACACCACAACTCCGTTAGAAAATAATCCACTAACAGTAAAGCCAACTTTTATAGCAGAAATAACTTATGCCTGCGACTTTGCTTGTGAGAATGTCGGTTATCACGGGTTTGGCAATGATGATGATGAAATTGCACTGCCTTTGTCTCCGGGAAGGCGTCGGGGTGTGTTTGACTCTTACTGGCTTAAACCCCACGGTATTCCTCCAACTACCTTTGGCGGGGGTACGGGAGTCGCTTTGAGCATTCTTCCGCACCCCGGCAGGTGCACCCGCCACCACCAGAAGGCGGGTCCCGTCACCTACCAGTCGCACTGACTCCAGGAAGGCGGGTGTGATGTTCCCGTCGCTCCTTCCTGGAGTCATTCTCTTACTCTCGGGCCTGTCTGTGTTTGGGCGACGGACTGACTTTGCGCGGCACCCTAAAGTAGTTTTAGTTACTCCTTATAACATCAGCTGTCTGCCAGCGAAAATCCTGTAAAAGTCAGTCCAGTCGCTTCCGAGAGAAAAACGGTAAAAAATTGAACAATTTTTTATTTATTTTTTATAAAGTTGTTACTATAAAACAAACAGACACTTCAATTTTATTTATTTGTATAATTTACAGTACTGTTGAAAACGTCAGTTACGCTGTTAACCAAGAATTAAAGTATTAACTTCCAATTAAGGAGTTAGGGTCAGCCGTCAATTTGTCACGCAGTCGGGCTCCCTTTGGCCATAGCCACATGTTACTCAATTGACGGAGTGAATGCCCTTATGTTGTTAATTCTTCGTTTCTTTGAAGGGAATCGTTAGAGTTAACTTTAACTGGTCTTAACTAGTTGAATTTTTTAACTGGACGTCTTAATATTGGGTGTTTAACGTTTGAAGCGCCGAAAGGGTTTATTGATATTTCTTAATTGTGAAAGTTCCTAATAAATTATGTGATATTAGATATTGACTACAATATTATTAGTTTGAAGTTATCTTGCTGCGCTCTAAGGTCATGTACTCACTAGTTTTAAGCCTAGCGTGTAAACTATGTTGTGTACATTGTGCATTAAATATAATAATAAATAATTCTCACTCTTGTGCTTTATACCAGATTGAAGCAGATTTTGATGAAATTTGGTACGGGGTAAGTTTAAACCCTAAGGAAGGCCATAGGCTACTTTTTACAAGCTTTTATTTAGCTTGCACTGTTCGTATGTAAGTATGTATGTATGAGTGGCCCTTCAAAATTTGCAAACCATTTTTCAACCATTTGTTGATATCCGATTGAGCTGAAATTTTGCATACACGTATAGTTCTGATGACAATACAATGCCCAATACTCAATATTGTAATAATTTAAAATTAAAGCTTGTTTTTAAAAATATTTTTTTTATTCGGTGACTTCGTCTGTGTCCGCGCTATGAGCTAATTGAGCATAAACTAAACTAAAACTAATATACAACATCAAAGTTACAGCTAAGATAAACACTGACACAAATCGTAAACATTAAACTAACATTCAGACCAAGAAATCAATTTGAGAAAAATATGAACATATAATTTAGGGCAAAGTAACCGAAAACGTGTGTTTATTTCGAGCAGACCAATTAGGTAAGGAAATTAACTTTGTATGGTCGCTGCTTGAGTCACGACATGTATGAGACTTCATACACACTCATCATGTTTACTAAGTACAGATTCATACTAGTAGTATAAATGCAAAATTAACTCTGTCTTTCTGTTACACTACTATAACTAAACCACTGAACCGATTTTGATGAAATTTGATACGGGGTAAGTTTGAACCCCAAGAAGGACACAGGCTACTTTTTTTTGCGCGACTTCATCGCGGCGAAGTAGCTGGCAAAAGCGAGGCAAATAGTAATGGTTAAGTCTCTGTATTTACATTCAAAGGCACAGACATTACAAATGATTGTATACACACAATATACGGCACGGGTAGAGCAGTGATTGAGCGATCAGTTACTACGCTGCGTGTCGTAAAATCCTGCACGGAACAAATATTGCCTAGAGTGATTCCGTGTTCTGCTTGTGTCTGGTGGGGGTGCGGAAAAATGCACTGAGCGACCCTCGTGCCCTGACCAAAGGTAGTTGGAGGAACACCTTGGGGTTTTACTCGGGAGGAGATCGCCTCCCTTTGCCTCCCTCGAGGCAGAGGCAGTCTATAAGGATTTCACAAAGAAAAAGAAAAATGTATGTTTGTATGCGTCCAGTGTCCAAAGCTTGCAATAACATTGTGTTATGAGTAATCCAAGATAGAAAAAACAACTACAAACGCGAAAGTGAGTCTTTCAGGGTCAAACCAATTTTGATGACTAATTTGATGACTAGCAAAAAAAGCTGCCAAGTTCCTTTCGTAAACTTCGTGTCGACATGAGAGATGAAGAAAATCACGATATTTGGTATACAGAATATTTTATATTAATTTTTTCCCGACCGATTTTTTTAGGATTAAGAACAACTTTATTTCTCTTAAAGAGTTGCATGCATAATTCACTTACTAAGAAACAATATCTATAACTAAGATTAAATATTAGAGCGCACAGAGGTGCTTAAATAAAATAACAAAAGAAAATAGTTCAAAGAATATAATGTGGGTAAACAGATAACATAAACTCGATCGTAAGTTAACCAAGCACAAAATGGATGTATGAATTTGATTTTTACTAGATGTGGCATTGATGGCATATTCTGAATTAAGGTTACTGTGGTGAATCTTAATGCGGACTAGCAGAATTACGCAGAAGATGTTATTGCGCATAAGTGTGTGCACAAACATACGAGCACTCGCTCTTCCCTTACTGTCATAGACCCATAGAAGAGAAATCCTACACGATCGAGGAAAGACCAAGCGTAGGACCAGTGTTGTTACGTGCTTTCCCAGACATGGGGGTGTTACACCATCAACTCCCAAATTCTGGGCTGCTACTGATAATTCTCTAATAGGCAAACGCTCCTATCTCCGGAACTGCTGATCCAATTCTGAAAATTCTTTCACTAATAAGAAGCTACGTTATTCCATATGCTATAGGCTGCCTTCACATTACGTCGCAAGCAAATTTTGTATGAAAATCCAAATTTGGCTGACGTAATGTGAAGGCGGCCATAGACTATATTTTATTATTTAAAAAACTGGAATCTGTAAGAAAATTCACGCAATGTCGCTAAATACTATCATGCTTGATATTTTGGACAAACTTCACGCTCTCAAAGTGTGTCGAGAGCACGAACCGTTAAGGTACGGTTGCATCTTTAGCTAATGTGTTTTCGCTTTCGTAATTGCTTTTTTTTCGGAGACTCGACGTCATGGTTGAAGTATGTTATGTTTTGATTGTAAGGCACGACTTCATAGACAGGTGGGTTCGGTGATTTTATCTGATCAGGTATGTGAGCATTTGACGCGACTGCTGAGTTTGAGGTTTGATTCCTAGGTCGAGCAAAGTGTTATTGGATCTTTCATCAGGAATTTCTCAGTAGCAGCTTCGGAGTCTGGATTTGTGCCCGGTTAATGGCAATAGGCTCGCCCCCTATTACATGGGTCTTAAACATAACTGGTAAAATGTGGAGTACTGATGGGTACACCTTCGCCTAACTCTTCGGGGATCAGGCGTGATGTCAAAGTCAAAACATTTATTTCAATTAGACCATTTACAGGCACTTTTGAATAGTCAAGGAGTCTGTCAGTCAGTCCGAAAGTTGAAGCTAGTTGTTATATTATATTCACTAAAGTAAACCTCAAACTTGTAACTTTGATGTGCACTACTCGCTGCGCAGTACCCCGTCCCTCACCCCCACTGACACGTAAATTTGCTACTGCGCAGCGACTCGCCTCGTGTTCAGAGCACCCATAAAGTATCCATCGAACCGTACTAAACGATAAAAACTTACATTCAATGATCAGGTCAACAAAGTAAATCATAGAGTGGCCATGAACGCAAGGTTGACAAATAAAAGTGCAAGTAAGGAACTATCAGCAACAATTTGACCGTAACCAATTGTATTGTATGATAATTCACAATGTACAGTCAGCAAAACAGATAGGTATACAGGGTCGTCAGATATAGTTGAAGTTTTCTAAGAAACCGATGGATGTCTTTGACTGAAACTTAACCTAAATAAAGAACTATTTATTATCTACGTTTTAAATTAAATTACATTCGAAAACATCCATCGGTTTCTAAGAAAACTTCAACTATATCTGACGACCCTGCATACCTATCTGTTTTGCTGACTGTACATTTGAATATTATGAGGAAAACATACAACGTTCCTATTTAAGCTTTAATGAAAAACCTGCGCCGAATTATGGGCCAAAAAATATGCTACCTGTTACGAGTTTACATATTAAATTGTTCTTCGTATCGATGTCGTAGTCATGTCTACAGCGTCAGCAGATGGCCTCTGGTGATGCAGATTTGCACAGAGAACAAGGCAAGAGGTGAGGTATCGTTAGTGGAGTCACGTTCTAGTCAAAGCCAAGTGATTTTTCTAGATTTGCTAAATTTCGTTTTATCTTATTCCTCTGCTATTTTTTTCCGATTAATAACGTTGCGGGATCCAAGATTCGGTCTTCGACTTATAGAGCTACGTTGAGTCGGTTCTTTTCTGGTGATAGCCATTGTTAATTTTGGCTTTCAAGAATTATTATAGTAGTTGGAAATAACGTGGCGGGCCTCATTTATCCCGATAAAAAAAGTTATTATAAATATGTGTATCATAATTTCCTTTTCGAGTAGGCACTAATTTATATTTTGATTTTACAGCCAATCTTCTGATGTGGTCTTAAACTCGAATTCTCGTATAATGGTTTGATGTGGTGTTTGGTCATCGTATATAATTATGGCGTTTAGAAATGTCTGCTTAAGCAGTTATAGCTTCTATAAAAGATAACTTTGATCCTTTCCAGTTGTTGATTCTGCATCGTTGCTTTTCGCGTTAAAGATAGTTTCATTGATGTGTGTTGGTAAGTACTTTTTACCTTTCGTCGGAGATAAACATAACTTTGAATGAGCAGAATCATGACAAGCTTATGTGGATTCTAAGTAAGTAGTATAATTTTGAAATATTCAGATCAGGGCTACCAGGCTAAAATGATAATTTTTGCATGCTATATTTAGGGAAAAGAAATAAATTGAAAAATTGACCAAGGAAAATTATATCAGAACAGTCTAAGAGACATTTTAGATGCAAACTAGACATATTCGTTTAAATCGTTTAACTACTTTCAACTGTACGACCTTACATAACTAAGTTATATATTTTTTTAAACTTCTCGTTACAAGAGGAATTCGGACATAAACAATGAGATCTGGAACAACTATCATGCAAGTATTAGTTCTGTGCAGGAATCGTACCGGAGACCTGCAGCGCCTCAGCCAATCTCTCAGCTACTGGCCCAATTGTGCCGTAAAACGATTAGAAACGTATAAATCTTATGAGCAATGCTTTGATACATACTCCTAATAGCTTCAAATATATGTGTAAATACAGTAGCTACCAACGAAACTAACACTAGAGCTTTAGATGATTGCAACAGACTGACAGCTCATAGTTCAGAGAGCAATGATTAATCCACACTTGACTGTGCTAATGTTCGATGACTAGTCATAGAATATTCTCACTCAGTAGATATTGAATTAAAGAAACTATCACGTGTGTCAGTGGCTACTGTTTCGAAAGTATGAATCAGTTAGGCGTGTTCGTGTTTTGATGTACATTTGATTTTTAATATGTTGCTGACCTAGATCGTGGTATGTCTATTAGCAACTGTAGCATTATCATCATTTCTTGTAATTTTTCTATATTTTCGAATAATTACACAAACATTTTTGTATTTTCTGCTTTCTTTTTAGCTACACCCTAATTCTTCTACAGTCTTTTCTTCTGCGTCTGTTGTGTTATATCATACTCATGCTTGTTTGTATGGCTTTACACCTTGGAAGTTGGAATTCTTTCAGGATATTTTGATATTATGTTTATATTATTTATTTTAAAAGAGGTATTTGCCCATTCGTCTCCATAAGAATCTATCCTTTGGAAGGGGCTACTAGATTCGATTCTTTTTTTTGTATATGACGTTCAAAAGTGCCTACTAATGGTCTTATTGAAATAAATGATGTGACTGACTATATTATTCAGGTTTTCTTAGGAATGAGTTTGTATATTATCTCCATATTGCCGTCAAATGAATGGGAATGGGCCTAATAATACTAAAATGGTTCTCACTCTCGCCTTTCATAATTTCTGCGGAATTATAAATAAGGACGACAATATATCTGGAACTAAAGGAAGTAGAATTCAGTTTCCTTTCCAATCGAATGGGAAGTCATTAGAATTCCACTTCAAAAGGGAAATAACACCGATAACTAGAACGGATACATCCATACATTTAGCGTTATTAAACGTCTATCGGTCGTGGGTAGGGCATGCAAAACCGGAAAGTCATCAAAACCGGTTTTGAACATCGTTTTTTTGGGACCAAAACCGAAAACCGGAGCTAGGTCCGGTTTTAGCAAAAAAAATCGAATGTAGTATAATTTAAAAAGAAACACCATTTTTTTTAAATACCCACTAAGTGTACAAATTAAACAAATTGTATGATACATTTCTTTTTAATCCAAACCATAATAATTGTACAGATAACAATGAACTTATAATAGTATAAAGATTAATTAACTGAGATCAAATCAACAACAAGTAAGTTTTTGGTATCTTTGGTACCTATTAAGTCTGCTATCAAAAATAATATAATTATTTTAAACATAGAAAACACAATCAGCATCTTCAAATATTATACTTTCGGCGATGTAAGAGGTCGGATTTGACGTTTCTCCTACGTAATAATTTGAAAAATCAAATTCATAATCCTGAATAATTACTATGTTACCCATACATTATAACAACGAGTATCACTTGTAAACATCAAGTTTAACTTAATTTTGAAAAAATACACTCACAAACACGAATTAATTGCCGATTTATATTTTGACAAGACGTTTTGACAACACTAAACAAAGGATTTTAATAGCTGTCAAATCCGGCTTGTTAGGATGTCCAGAATATAAACACAGCCACCCACAACAAAAAAATCAACATTTTTGTAACTTTGAAGACGAACTACAAAATAACATTATTATAATATGATTCATATTGCACTAAAAAGAGATCAATAATCAACTATGTATACTAGTTTAAATAAAGCATAAATCACTTGTTTTACTTGTGGGTATTACTGCAACAACGCAGGCGCAGGCTGGCGGGTTACGGGTGCGGGGTGCGGGGGTAGTGGAGGGAGGAGTGTAAGTGGGTGGATGCAGGCTGTGTTCGGTTCGGATACATTTGATGCCTCAAAATTAATTATTTTTTGAGTGTTCGAAAAAAATGTTGATATAAATCAAAATGTTAATTGTTACTCAATAATGGGAAAACCGGAGCTGAGCTCCGGTTTTGGCTCTCAAAACCGGTTTTCAAAAATCGTTAAATTTTGGCCGATTTCCGGTTTTGCGCAAAACCGGAAAACCGGTTTTGCATGCCCTAGTCGTGGGTTCATCAGCCGAGCCGATATTTTTAGTGGAAGCGCGGGCGCAAGCACGAGACGTGAGTAACGGGAAAGCCGGATGCGAACGCACTGTGATGTCGAGATGCTGGTTTTGAGAACAATTTGGTGGCTTTTTGTCGAAATTGGGACAGTTGTCATGTGTTGTTGGGTTGGTTAGTAATTTTGTAATGATAGGAACACTATTCTTTCAAATCTGGAAATACGGAGCACAAAATCGCGAAAGATGGAAAGAATGGAGAGAGGCCAGCCCAGGAGAAGGACAGAACAGAATCTTTTTTTGGGCACTTGCCCCATTGACACAGATGCCGACGATTTTTTTAAAGTCCTATAAGATAAGCTACTGTATAATTCTATTACTATTTATGAGTTTTGTGTTTAGGATTTTTTTTTGCACAACCTATAAAAAATTACTTTTATTTATTATGATTTCAGCTCAAATTATTGTCACAACTACAAGTACTTATGCTGTCTATATACATATTGTCTCCGGTCCTTGTTAACAATGACAACCAATAAGTAACAAAGAAGCATTGATTGATGATTGTTTTATTATATAACAAAGTTCTCAGAAACCATTTTGTCTTCCTTACGATAGTTATCAGTTCACAGTGCGAGTACAACCAGCATGAATGAGTTTGGTTAGTGTGTGAGTAAGGTTGGCACTGTTTCAAAAATTATGTATCATAATTTTATGTGATGACGTAGAGTTAACGAGCTGTCGAGTCAAACGTCGTCACGTCCTCGGTTTGAAGAAAGTCTTGTTGACAAAGAAAAGAAGACGCCGTTTTGGGATACTTTTGGGCCTTAACGCAACAATTCCTATCAAAATATATCTGGAACTATTTCAAGGCCGTTGCTAGGAATTTGATTCGGACGGTCATCCCATATACATAAAATAGGGGCGTCTGACAACGTTGCCAATAATGTACTTTTATTAGACCAGAGGTAAGTTAGGAATCCAATTTATTTCGCATAGCAACTTGCGGACTTTCTCTAGCCTCAAAAATTAATGAGATCACGGTGGAGTCCGTTCCGGTCGTCCAATATTACGAAATAATTTATTTGTATTGCGTAACTATCATTTTAGAGCCGCTGCCATCCGATTTGTTACGGGCTAATATTATTTTTTTGGAAATTATGATACCATTTTTGATGAGAGACAACATGGAGTAAGCTCTGGGTTGCTAAGCTCCCAGGATCCTTGGTGTAAAGGCGGGAAGGGAATACTGGGGTGGTTTTTAGTCAGTAAGAGTCTGACAGGCTTCTCCACCTCCGGGGAGTTGGACAGCCATGAGGATTTTGCACCCCAAAAAAAAAATGGGTTAGAAGTTTATACATTTAAGGATCTTAATTTGGAAGTGTCATCAACCTTAAAATGTTACCCATTCAACTTAAGCTCTAGAGTAGCAGTTTGCAACTAGAGCAAAAGCAGCATAATGCATAATATCTCTAAAGCATTTTAACTAGATTCTGCCCGTAAAGCATAGCCTATGCACTCGGCAATTGTGTAGCTTGCAGCTTGTAATCAAAGTGGACAATTTTTGGGATCAGATCAGTACTTTTAGAGGTTACCCCTTCCAAACCTACAAACATCCGCACCTACAATCAGCTCGCCAGATCCATACATTTAATGTATGATTGTGTATGTCAACAGATTTTTTGGTGATTTCAGGTTTAGTCCCATCGATAAAATCCATAGACATTGTTCATAATGATGAGTACAATGACCCGATAACAGGTTTCTGGTTAACAAAAATTAAAGCTGTATACCTATGTTTTTGATGTTATCTTTCGAGTCTTGAATAATCTTGACGTATTATTTGCCAATTACGAAAATGAAGTTCAAAAGACGTAGTAATAGTTATTATTCTTTGGTTTAAAGTGAGTGCAGTAAGTACAAAACTGCGGCACCTTATGCGGTTGTAATAAAAGCGATTTTACAAAAAAAAAGGTATAATCTGACATGTTGGTAATAGTACGTCGGAACTTTGAAAGGGCTACAATTTCTATTCAGAGAAACTTACACATTACTTTTAATTTTATACATTGTGAAATTTTTCTCATACTTAATAATTTTAATTAAGTAAGAAAAATTAAAGGTGTATGATTACTCATACACAGACAAATTTTAAAGTTTTAATATTAGTTAGTGCGAAAGTATACCTACATACCTATTTTAATTAACAACTTAAAAAAAAAAAAGTAGTTAATTTTGTTGATCATTTCCGGTCAATTACACGACTAGGTACCTACGTTGTCTGTGGCGTGACGTAACATTATCAATTCCGGTTATTACAGACTTGATTTAATTTAAATATTAATTAGATAATTTTTGATTTAGAGTTTAGTTTAGTGACTGCTACTTTCAATTAAATTATTTATAGTTGACTGAGTGATTCGAACTCACTAAAAAAAAAAACATTTATAGTGAATGCAAAAATTGGCATTCATTTTCTACTCTATCAAATCTTAAATACTGTAAGTAACTCAGCACATTACACATAATTTATTTAGAATATTGATTGCTTATTTTAAATCTTATTCACCTCCAGAAATACTTACCTTGAAATCTAGACTGCGCACATCTTTAATTAAGTAGATTTTTAGTCTTTAACCGTTTTGCAATTCACCGTAATCTGTTCCAAACACCATCACTTACCTGCAAATAAAAAAATAAAGCCATTAATCAAATGAAATAGACCTCGCAGTTTTATTTGCCAATTAGAAACATTTAACAATTCGAAATCTTAAAACTAGATTAGTAAGGTAGAAATTCCTTAAACTTTTACGGCTGACTGAAATGAGATAAATCTTGACTGAATGATATAGATCATTATACCTAGTTCTAGTATATTTAATTATATTTAGCTGATGTTATGTTATCTGATGACAACCGTAGTGCATCAGCTGGCGTGTTTCGTAAGAATTTTAATTTATGATAAATAAAACAGCAGTCACGGAATATTTAATTCAACAAGAATGATTTAAATAAGAGTTGTTGTGTAAACAAATGACAAACATAAACTTAATTTTAATATTTCACTGTCACCTAAAAGGATACGCAATCAATTTTAAGAAAGTGCCTGTTTATTAAACATAAAATGTTTGATTTATTATTTGAAATGTGTTTAAAACGCCTTCAAACACACCTGTCTTAAAATTCTCTCTTTTCGTTATTTGCTAAATTAAAATTTAATCAATTTAATTTAGTAAATATTTATTAAGCCCAAATAACGGTAAGTCTAAAAACCAAACCTGGTTTCAGTATACCTTTCGAAAGTAACTTGTTATCAATTTGATTGGCTGGTATTTCGATCATTAAATCACAGTCAGTCAACGTAAGTTTGAAAGAAATTTTAGTGTCACTTTTTGACAGCCTATTGTCGTGTAAATGACGTCATACCCGTCTTGTAGCGTATACTAAGTCTGTCTTATTACACGAAAAACGAGTACAGATACAGATTGTGTAAATAGCAGTTAACAAACACTAGGAAGTAGTTAACGGTTACTTATTAGTTATAATTAAACATTACCCCGTTTTAACAAGAGCTTGTGAAAGATAAATTTTATTTAATTGATTGCTAACTGTTTGTGAGAATTGAATGAACATCTTCTGAAGTGAAATGAGGTTATTAGGAGTGTGGTACAGTTGGAGATTTTTTTTTTACGAATGTTCACAGTTTCACTAGAGATTTATAAATGAAAACTTACTAATCTATGTATACTTCTAATAAGCTGAAGAGAGGCGTTAATCTCTGGAAGTACTAGTCGGATTGGATAAAAATCTGTTTGTATGTGATAGCCAGTTTTATGAGAAATAGTACCTATACAACATTATTTTTTGTTTATGCGAAACCCGATACACCTGTCTAGTATTTTTGTGTAAAGAATCATAGGTACATAATTTTAAAACCGTATCATAAAAAATCACAAAGTTATAAACTTGTATATTACCTGGTTGTCCGTTCAAAAACATACTCATTTCGCGGTACACCCACGTAAACCGCGTCTCCTGTGTTATACACTCGTGATAATAGTTTGGCAATAGGTACCTAACCGTACGGTGATTGTATTGTAATTAACTGGTAATAAAATTTAATTAAAATATTTTTGAAAAAAAAATATAACATGGTGTAAAAATTTTTGGAATCGAATCAGTTACTGATTCTGAACAAACTATAATTAATATTCAGATTTCGCATATACTAAAAATAATGTTGTATAGGCTATACCTTGTGTCATTGTTTGTTTGTACCAGTTAGCTGTATATACACACATCAAAAGTGTCTAGGGATCAACATCCCTAACATTTGTTAGGGATGTTGATCCCTAGACACTTTTGATGTGTATAGTTGTAATTTGAGCAATGAAAGTGTTGTTAATCGTAATTTTTTATCGGATTTATTTACTTATCTCAATTTTGTGCAACCTCATCCTAACTAGTATTATAAATGCGAAAGTAACTCTGTCTGTCTGTCTTTCTGTCTGTCTTTCTGTCTGTCTGTCTGTCTGTCTTTTCTTCACGCCTAAACTACTGAACCGATTTGTGTGAAATTTGGTACAGGGTAAGTGTGAACCCCAACAAAGGACATAGGCTACTTTTTATTCGACTTCGTCTGCGTCTGCGATAACCGACATATACGCGGACGAAGTCGCGGGCAAAAGCTAGTAATCACATAAAATATGGAGCATGTACAGGGCCGTATTTAAAGTTTAATTCTAACATTTAAAACATGTGTTTGTAAAAATCATTCGGGATACCTTTAATAATTATCTCTGTAACAGAAGGACCCAGATATGGTCGAGGACAATAAAAATTATAATGATGGTAAGGACATGTAACTTTCGGCTTCGATATGACCGTTTACGCCGTATGGCAATTCATATTACAAACTTCCGAGTCCTTATTTTATAAATGAATGAACGTAAACGTTATCAGAGAACATTTTCAATAAATTGTGATACGGCTAAATTCGACCGATTTTAATTTTTTAATAGAAACTGCTATGCTGTTGAAGAGGAGGGATGAAACGCAAATGACCAGGAGAGTTATGAATATGAATGTGGATGGATGGAGAGCAAGAGGAAGACCAAAGAAAAGATGGATGGATTGTGTGAAGAATGATATGAATGAAAGGGGAGTCAGTGATTGCATGACGGCTGACAGGACAGAGTGGAAGAGGAAAACGTGTTGCGCCGACCCCAAGTAACATGGGACAAGGGCAGGAAGATGATGAATAGAAACTGCTATGCGTAGGAAGTTTCATAAAAAAAATAGTGTCTTAACATCCGTTATTCTAGTATAATACTCTGCAGTCTTATGTACACTTAGTGAGCAGTTAGGGCACGTGCAGTATACCCACATAATGACATGTATTATGTGTTGTATGTGTTGTATATAAATAGTCTCGGTTAGATCATCTTCTACAACACAATAACTCATTTGCCTGAACACTTTGTTTTTATGTAGGTTGTTATGTATCTTAGTCTGGAATTCTAGATAATTTTTTTTTTTAAAAGAGGGACTTTTAGTTATTTTATGTATTACAAAAGTGGACTTCTTTAGGCATTGTCTACCAGCCAAACAAAGGTGGTGAAGAGATCACATGATTATAAAGAAAATCACGTATGAATTTTATTCTCCGAAAGATGTGTATAATATTCTCTCGAGCGAATTCCGGCCAGTCTCAATAGAGACTAGCTAAGTACCTACTTAGGAGATATTATATGAGCACAAGTGTATATCATTCACAGATGCACTTCCTCTTCCCTCACTCTCGTAGTTCGATTCCCGGGGGGCCTATCACAACCTCTTAAAACAATATTATTGTAATATTACTTTGCGTTCCGCTCTGTTGGATTTTCAACGCTCGGATCAGCGCCGAGAGTTGAAAATGCAACAACAGAAATTACAAAGTAATATTAAAATAATATTGTTTAAAGAGGTTGTGTTAGGCCCCCAGGTCGGGCAAAAAGTGTTATTGGGATTTTTCATTAGGTTATTTTTCGGAGTTTGGAAATTGTGTGACACCTCCTTGCCACAGACGGCACGTAAAGCCGTTTTTTCCTGCGTCTGATCTCTTCCCAGTTGTGTCGGAGTGCTATCCCATCGGACTTTGATAGGGAAGAAGGGAGAGCACCTGTGTTTGCGCACACTTGTGCACTATAATATCTCCTGCTTACTAGGCTAAGCGCCATTGAGATTAGCCTCCGTGACTGAAATCGATCTAGGGAATATTGTTTAGGTAAAAAATCAAATCAAATCTCTTTATTGCATTCATGTGTACATTTAGGTGTTAAAGAAAGTTCCAACATGAAACCCGGTTAGGGCACGGCAACATAATAATAATTTTAAATTTTTAATATACTAATTTTAACATAATATTTTTTTTTTTTAATTAAAATTGAAGACAATAATTTTAACATTTAATAGTAGTGATATTATAGTAAGAGGATGTACAATATAAATACAATAAATCATAGTTACTTAATATTTTATTCCAGGTATTCTGCGACCGAGTAAAAACATTTCTGTGTTAGGTATTCTTTTAATTTTCTGTTAAATTTATTGAATATTGGTTCCTCTTTTTTTGGTTCTTATGATAATATGGAAAATCTCACTAAAATGGGATTTGTTATACCTCTATATCAAGTTTAGCTCACGCTTCTCCAATCACCGAATTATGGGAACTCCACTTCATAAACATTCCATAAAAGAAAAATCTCAGAGAAAACGGAACTCCAAAACAATTGTAAAATTAAAACAATTCGCTTTCTTTGTGAACTTTACTACCGAAAACTTACTCCCATAACATTTGCAAGATAACAAACAATCTTATGCTTATACAATAAAGTTTATATTTGACAGCCGCCATGTTTCTCAGGGACGTTTTGGGCGGTAATGTTATTAATTACTCTTATTCTCATAACAATACGGTATATACTTATTTAGTTATTGTTAAGGCGCACCGTTGTTTAATCAAAGCGAGTTTGATATGATCTTTGTACTTGGTCCTAATGGTTTAGGATTTGTTCTCGTGAGATAAAATGTTATTTGGCTGTGTTACGGTAATCGTGTGTAAGAGAGGAGTTCGTTGCTAAGAAATAACAGCCGCACGGGTCGATCTATCACGTTA
This sequence comes from Hoplodrina blanda, assembly GCA_949316365.1. Taxonomy (NCBI): domain Eukaryota; kingdom Metazoa; phylum Arthropoda; class Insecta; order Lepidoptera; family Noctuidae; genus Hoplodrina; species Hoplodrina blanda. Next base: position 2,268,108 of record OX438590.1, read on the forward strand.
AGCTACGCTTGCCAGGGTTGGTCCATGGATGGGTGACCAGCTTTACATAATATATTGAGACTCCTCCGAACTTCGGAAAGCACGTTAAGCTGTGGGTCCCGGCTATCATACGTGGATCTTTGACAATCGTTACGGATTGTCAGAAACCCGAAAGTCTGACAACCAGTCTTACCAAGTGGTGTCGTATTACCTAGTCACTAGGTTGTGGAGGTCAGATAAGCAGTCGCTCCCTGTAAAATACTGGTATTCAGCTGCATCTGGTTAAACTGGAAGCCGACCCCAAAATAGTTGGAAAAAGACTAGCCTGATTGATTGACGGTAATCGTGTGTAACACTTCAGAAAACATTGATTTTAAAAGATTATTATGGAGTTTCTAGCGCATTCTTCTGCATACGAAACTAACTTTTGAAAGGGACAAAAGTTATGTTCCTTTTGAGACAACTTCTGGTTGTTTGAACTAACAGAAGTTGTCTCAGACATAAAACATAACATCACGCCTGTAATCCCCGGATGGTTGGGCAGAGGTGTAACTATTACTATACCCATTTTTCACCAGTTATGTCCCATCCCATATAATAGGAGCGAGCCTATTGCCATCAATCGGCCTCCAATCCAGACTCCGAGGCTGCTACTGAGAAATGGAAAAACCCAATAACACTTAGCCCGACCTGGGAATCGAACCCAAGATCCCATGCTCAGCAGTCGCGATTTGCGACTACTAGACCAACGAGGTAGTCAGTTGTCTCAAAGAGAACATACTTTTCGTCATCGACCATGAACCAAACACGACATAGAACATGACTAACCACGATTTTCCGATAAATTACTACAACAATAGCACACATGCTTCGGTAACAGTAATTATACTATCGTCACGTCCCTGTCGTATTGAGTGACTAATAACTGCATCATACTCTATGCAGCTAAATCACACCGGAACTACATTATGTAAGTATGTAGTTCTAGATGAACTCAGAGGTGTAATAGATGTTAATAGTTAATGAGTAATAAAGACTGGGCAGGGTACATGAATACAGACATTTCACCAGTATGCCTGAGATTTTTTTTTGTAAAGCCCAATAATACTGCTTGACCTGCTAATGAATTTAAATACATCTGGTCATCTAATCACGATATGTGATAGTGTCAACTAGGCATAATTTCAAGAGATGAATGGAAGACTTTTTAATTGACATTTGAGTTTAGTTCCTACGAGTTGCTACTGTTAGTTGTAATTTTATATTTTTACTAGCTGACCCACCGCGACTTCGTTCGCGTGGTATCCTGCCCCTACCCTACCCCTACCCCATATTTTCTCACCGTTTAAACCTTCCCTGGACTACGACAAACATTTCAAAACCAAAAAGCTAAATCGGCCCAGCCGTTCTCGAGTTTTAGCGAGACTAACGAACAGCAATTGATTTTTACTATATAGATGGGTATCTTGATATTGTTTACAACAACACATACATATTACATAACGTCAAGCCTGCAATCCCCAAAGGGTTAGGCAGAAGTCTACTCATTGGTACACCCACATTTCGCTGGGTATGTTTAAGTCCCATATAATAGGGGGCGAGCTTATTGCCATCAACCAGGCACAAATCCAGACTCCGAGGCTGCTACTGAGAAATTCCTAATGAAAACACCCTATAAAACTTTTTTCGACCTGGGAATCGGACCCAAGACCTTATGCTCAGCAGTAGGGCTTTGCGACCACTAAATAAGTCAGCAGTGAGGCAGTCAAGGCAGCCGTTTTTATAACCGACGAAAAATGCTAACGCTGGGGTTCTTTCTACAAGCAATGTACTGATAAAGCTTGTATCAAGATGCCGTAAAGATTTGAAAATCGCTTCCGCTCATACCTCAAAAATCAACAGAAATATGTACACTTAGATGTTACGAAACACATTGGCTTCTTATGCTTTATAGCCTATTGAGTGGCCTGTAGAACAGGTACAGTGCGACGAACCCGGCCCTCTCCCTCTCACACTATTGTTGTCCTACTCTAACACTTTTAATAACAAGTTTAGCCCCGGATGCGGGATGTAGAAAGCACTATGTTGCTAAGATTGTAAGTGCCATTTTATTGGTTTGTTTCAATTGAAATGTTTTGATCTCCCAGTTTCATGTCTTCTTAGACATTTTAATAATATCAGCCTATGGTTGTCCCATAGGGCAAAGGCCTCTTCTCTTACAGAGAAGGCACAAGCATTGAAGCTTGTTCAAGGCGGATTGGTGATTTCAGACCTATATTAGTTACTTATAGTTTTGGTTCGGTTGATGGCAATAGGCTCGCCCCTTATTTCATGGAACTTAACTGGCGAAATGTAGGTATACTAATGGGTACACCTCTGCCAAAACTTTCGGGAATTACAGGCGTAATAACATAAACATTATTATGTAATATTCATACTATGAAGAGAAAATTTTTCATCAAATTTTATATGACGCCCTTTTGAATCTAAAAGCTATATCCATTCTTCACCTCATCTATAATCACTAATGAGACCACACATTTAGGAGCGAACCAGTAATTAATTCACGGATGTCCTGCGTCTCGACTCCCGTGGGAGAGCCGGTCGTGTGTAAGATCACGCTTGGCTGACTCTTGCGCATAAGAAATGTTGAGAAGCCACTCCTTGCGTCACACTTCAGTGCACTGCGTTTGGAGAATGCGGAGAGGGTATTCAGTGATAATGGATTGTTGTCGGTAGTAACCTTGATAAGTATAACAAAGGAGTTTAGAATTTGAGGAAATAAAAGTTATGTTGTCTTTTTTTATTATTGAAACGAAGTTCCATAACGCGGCTTACGGTAGGAGACCTAGTAGAAATCATCACGTAAGAAAAAGCGTTAGGAAAATGCCTTTAGGCGACCTTCCGTCTCTTTCTCTGTCGCTTGGTCTCTTTCTATTATATACAGGTGTGCGTGCAACAAGGTTACTGACGGGGTTCCCCCAATCACAGATTTTTTTTTTAACTACACTAGGAACACTTGGAATTTCTTCTGTATCGTGGTTGTTTAGAATTCAAATATTATAAAAGTCTTTTCAACTTATTTCGAAGATGTGTGAGGCAGATTTAATTTTTTCTGGTCCTAACTTTTATTTTTAATTAACTGTTATTGTTACTGTTATTTTGTTTTTCAATTATCTGTTTTAAATGCACAAATTCCATCTAAACCATATATTAATCCTAATTTACTTTTTCTATTTTTAATTAAGCTTTAATCTTCAGAATACTAATGACATTGTATTTATAAGTTATTCAAGTCTGGCATGAATGCCCGAAGTTTCACGCTTGATTGATCGTCTCGTATCCTTGTAGAACTACCAAGAGAATTGCGATCGAAGGACTCGAACGTCTCGCTCAAATCCACTCCCAAAAAGCTTTTAACTTTACAAAGGAAATGTTTGTAAGAAGTCCCCCTTTTTCGTTTCACTTCACTGACCTCCATTTTAGGGTGCGCTGAGGATACTATTTTCTGCTTGTTTGCTTTGTTCAAGTTTAATTTTGTTGAGTGCAAGGAATATATTTGTTTCACCATAGACTAATGTTTTCTTTATAATAACTTGGGTCAAGTTTATTTTAATAATAATAAACTTAATTCGAGCCCCAACCTTGATCGTTTGACTCATGGAGCATTTTGGTCGAATGGTTTATTTTGAATTTATCGTCAATGATATAAACCCTTGTAGAATCTAATTATTTTTGATTCGTTACATCTAAAGACAATACTACCATTTCAAAGGCTGGAAAGCTAATTACAGAGCTAAATCTAATAAAAGAAAAGGAGAATTAGTAGTCTACATCTATATAATTATAAAAGGCAACCGTTAGTGATGACTGATCTTTCAACATACAGCTGAAACCACTGAACGGATTGCGAAATGCAGATAGTTATTATGACGTAGGCATGCAATAAGTATGGATTTTCTAAAATTCACCCCCAAGTTTGTATGGAGAAAATTAGGAGTAAACTACGTAACCCTGAACTTAACGTAAGCGAAGGTGCGGCCAAAAGCTAGTTTTCAATAAGCGATCTCTCATTTTAAACTTAGAGTATGTTTTAAAAAAGACTATACATAGAATAGAATAGAATATACCACCCATAACCCCCCCAACCCCATAACCCAACTACCCCAAAACTTTACCTATTTCTTCAACTCCCTCGTATTTCATACTAGCATGCACACATTATGCTTCTCGTATATTGCGCTCCATTTTACTAACAAGGTAAATACTTATCGTCGTGGCATCAGAGCCGCATATAGCAGTATTGAATATAAGCTGCGTAAAGGTCACTTGTGCGTAACAGCAGTGACAGGTGAATAGTCCTTCGCCTACAAACGGCTTACCATTTACTTGCGCCTGCGCCACGCGCCACTGAGATTTTATCGTTTTGATCGTTTAAGATTATTTTATTTGATACTGATGTTGACAGTATTTGTTGAAAAAATGAAGCTGTAGAAATTTCTATTAAATTGCATGTAATATAATATAGAACTAGCTTTTGTCTTCGATTTTTTATACGGATCCCTAATTATTTAGAAAACAAAACATAGCCTACATTACTCGCTGGTAAAGTATTTCCATAGGTGAAATATTTTTTTAAATCGGTTGTGGAGTTTTTGAGTTTATAATATTAGTTTGAAGATAAAAGTATCGGTAAGTTAAATTACATCAAAGACTCTGTTAATGATAATAAAACTGCTAATGATGATAATGAAACGAATATCGAATCTAATCAAACCAAATCCGCTAAAACAGTTAACGAACTAAAATGTAGTTCCTAAGACCAATCTCAATAGTACATCTATAAAACTGAACATGTTAACTATGAAGTGTGAAAGATTCTGGGGCAAATTCTCAACGGGTAATAAACGTTAATTTTATAGTTTACCGATCTCCCGTCGCTGTTTGTATCAGTTATTTATACTGGCATCGAACGAGTGAAACAAAAATAAAAAACAAAAAGGGAATGAATGGAGAACTTAGGGCAGACAATTTTATACTTGATCAGTGTGTTTATACAGCTACAAATTAAATACAAATGCAGAATATAATACATGTGGAAGAAAGGAAAAAATGAGTGACTGACGAGGGAAAATGTTGCAAGCCACTTAGTAATGCGTCAAGCGAATACCGAGCTCCTACTCATGGTAGCAGGAGGAACCGTGGGGTTTTAGTCGGTAAGAGTTCAATATAACCCTCCTTTCTCCCCAGATGGAGAGCTGGAGAGTATGAAAAACTCCCCACAGAAAAAAATCTCATGCAGAGAATGCACAAAAATTGATGCACTATGCTTACATAAGGCGGATTGGCAATTTCAGACTTAAATTAATGATGAGTCTAGGTGGACCATGGGAGAATATGATGGGTAAAATTAGCTTTTTGAAGTAAAAGAACATTCTCGTCGTGACTTAATCTTTAGGATTACAGCTATATAACCTTTAACATTTAAAATTATCAAGTTTTCAAAACACTTATGCAACTTTGCGAAAGTCAAATATGAACAGAACTACCAAGGTGAATGTGTTTATAGTCATTAGTGGTTTTTTTTTATTGGTTTAAAATGTTTGCATAAAGTCCACTTGAATGTTCTCCCTTATATTTACATTAAGAGCGTTTACGCCTTGCAGCATTTCATACTTGCGGTATAATAAGCTAGATCAAAAAATTGTGATGCAGCTAAATTCGACCGAATTTAAGTTTTCCATAGAAACATCAAATTATCTTTTTTTGAATCAGACATTTCGAAAATGTTCTTTTTTGGCCTATGTATCCTGCTTGTTTGTAGAAAGTTTCATTAAAATCGGTTCATTCATTTGGTAAAATAAGGACTTCAAAGTTTGTATTAAAAGCCGTATGGAGAAAACGGCGTAAATACAAGTTTCCTGCGGCTTCATTGATGTTAGCGTTCTCTTAATTAGTCTCTTTCGTTTGTTTGTTCAGCATCTGTTGCACTTAACATAGAGACTGTTTATCCGGAACTACATAAATTATGAAATGGCTTTAACGTTTAGAACTACCAATTTGTTTATTCATTTTAGAAGCTATTGCATCATTTTAATTCACATTATTTATCATGTTTTACATTAGATATTCATAAAATAATATTAGAATTTCTGTTGCAACATAAATTCTATTTTTCTTGTTTTTTTTATAATAACACACCTCTGTGATCTTAGGGTGTATTTAAAAGTTTCTAAAGTAACTTTGTTTTACTTCACCCTCTAACGAATCCCAAATATTTGGATTATCTACATCGTGATCAACAAATTAGGCAGTAACATGCAAGCCCACTTAATTGATGTCCACAATAGTTTGTTTGTCAAACATCTGTTCTTCCTCACAAGTTTTATCAGCATTGGGGAAGTGATCAATTAGGGCTACAGTCGTTTGAGTGCTTTTATTATGATTAATGTTTAAGGGGACAACGAATTTGTGCACTTTTCTATGAATATGATTGCTGTAGTTATTTTTATGACTGTTTTCATTATGTTTTAGAGGTAATTTCTCGTATGGTGGGAAGTGGAAATTATAGTTTTTTTGGTTCTCCGCTGTTCTTTTCTGATTAATTTCATTGCGGGATCCAAGATCCAGTTGAATCGTTTATTCGGAGCTTGTCTAGTTTCATTGCCTCAGTGCTTTCCTAATGGCCACCTTTGTTGATTCTGGCTTTTAGAAGATGTAGTGGTTGGGAATAGAATAGTGAGGCGTGCTTGGTAAAAAAGAAACCTTTCTTGTGGCTTGATTGTAAAAAACGTGTTAAATGTGATTAAATCTTATCATTAGCAGCTTAAGTGTCTGGATTTGTGCCTGGTTAATGGCAATAGGCTCGCCGCCTATTACATGGTAAGTACTAATAGATAAACCTCTGCCTAACCCTTTGGGGATTACAAGCGTGATGAATCTATCTACATAAAAGTGAAAGTTCACTCACTCACTGACTAAACACGAAATCTCGAAAACGACTTGACCTATGAAGCTGTAATTAGGCAACTAGATAGTTTATAGGTAGAAGACGTCAGCTAAGAATTTTATTGAACAGATTTTGCGACATGACCGAATTAAGAGGGGGTATTTGACTTTCACGTATATACCTTATGTAACAAAAACCCTGTCAGATCAGTGTTGCCGTTGATCAGTTTTTATGTTTTATTTTAATTTAATTACTTCTTCTTTCTTCTTTTTTTTTCACTGGGGATAAATAATAATCTCAAATCCATTAAATGGTTACGTATATGTGTACGCAGTACGATGCCGAATAATACCCTTAAGGATCGGACAGGGTTTTTGTTACAGGCTGTATGTATTATACAACGTGTAACGTTAAATGCGCAAAACCTCAGACACCCCAACTGATTTTTAATTAAATTGACCTATTTCAGAGAAAAAAAAATTATTAAAACAAAAGTAAAGGTTTTATGTGCTGATTTAATTTTACTGGCAATTCTGATCGTTTCTTGCGTCTGCGACGATGCTCTATCGAGGGAGAAGTCGTCACCGGGCCCCGGCCGCTGCGCGCCGGATGGCTTGACCTACTAATAAATAGACGCGGCAACGTTTTTAATAAAGATTTTTTGAAAAATGTGACCTATATTAAAAAGTGGTTCAATTGATTCTGCTCGTTATTCTGATCAAACTATTTTCAGGTTTTGCGCATTTAACGTTACACGTTGTATATATATGTATTTCATATTATATGTATTTTTAAACTTACTTGTATAAGGGGAAAAGTATCTCGTTGTTTATTTACTCTTGAATCCTTAAGTTATTTTTATTAAACCACGCTTAACCAAGAGTCAACCATACTCCTGGCCATCCCCAGTAAAAACACGACTTGATGAAAAACAGAAGTTAATTTAAATTAGAAAGTTAAACTTCACTAACTAAACGAATCTGTTAATAGATTCAAGACAAATGGTAGTTTCTATTTGGGGCTATATCTAAATTGCTCCTTGCAACGATTCCAATGTACGTAAAGATGATTTTAGTTACGAACATGTTTTTATAATTATGGCCATAAATTATACTGAAGGGAACATGGAGCTATTTTGAGTTGTTATTATGTAGTTAGGTATAATTTTATGGGGCTACCGATTTTTCTTTACTTATTTTTGGTTTAATCGTGGCCATGTCTATAATCTTTAGCATTAAATATGTTGGGAAATATCGTTAGGAAACTTGGATTTATAATTAACTAGCTTTTGTCCGCGACTTTCGCTGCGTACATGTCGGACCCCCGTTTCATCCCTTATAGGGGGTGAATTTCGGGAAATCCTTTCTTAGTGGACGTCTACTAACTATAAACTACTTCCCTGCCTAATTTCATCTTTATACGTCGGTTTTCGATATTTCGTGATGAGTGAGACAGTGACCTTTCGCTTTTATATACTCGTATTTACATATACGTAAGTCTTAATACAACTGACAAGAGGAGGCACAACACAGAGGAAAGTGGAAGGAATGGGGGGAGGCCTTTGCCCAGGAGTGGGACAGTAATGGCTAATAAAAAAAATAAAAAGTCTTATTACCCAAGGTATTAAGTCCGCCTACGTACAGTATAATTTGTTGCATGTGCATAAAGTTTTTAATAAATATTAAGCCTGAAATCGACAATCCGCCTTGAGCAAGCGTAGTGATTAATTCTCTTGCCTTCTCTGTATGAGAAGAGGCGTTTAACCTGCAGAGGACCAATAATATGCTGGCATTATTAGTAGATACACACATCAAAAGTGTCTAGGGATCAACATCCCTAATCAATGTTAGGGATGTTGATCCCTAGACACTTTTGATGTGTATATTACAAGGTTCAAAGCCAAGTCAAGCATTTGCCCCGTCACCTAAAACTATAAACGAAGCTGTATCGAATCCATCTCCTTACTTTTTACGAACTAGAATTCCGTTCGGTCGTAAACATTATGTTATTTTTACTGCGAAGTCATTTGTTTTTTGTTTTCTTCTAAAACGGAGCTTATCTAATTTGAAGTCACGAATGGAGAAGAAATTATACAATTTGGAATAGTGTTGTTGCTATGTCAATATTGTTGTTATGTATATGTATTGTACTAGTGCAGGGGTCACCAAATGGCGGACCGCGGTCCGCATCCGGACCGTCGACCCATTCTGTGCGGACCGCGAGAACACAGCAACTTGCACTACAAAGTACGCAAACACAGAGTACGTAATTTAATAAAATGTATCCGACGGATAGTCGCGGTGTGTCATTTTTCTTATTGATATGAAAAAACTAATTTAAAAAATATTTAAAAAAAAAACAAGCTTCAATTTAAAATTATTACACTATTGAGCATTGGACATTGTATTGTCAACAGAACTAAAGGTGTATGCAAAATTACAGCTCAATCGGATATCTACAAATGGTTGAAAAAATGGTTTGCAAATTTTGAAAGGACAACTTACTTACTTACTTACATACTTACATACGAACAGTGCAAGCTTAATAAAAGCTAGTAAAAAAAGGCTTTGTTATTTCCGTAATTACCTACATTTTGTTTAATAATTTTTTTTTTCTATAAAATGTTGGGCGGACCGCGATGGTCATTTCATTTCTTAAAACGGACCTCGAGCGAAACTAACTGGTGACCCCTGTACTAGTGTTTGATTGCGACTTCGTCTGCGTGAATTCTTGTAAGCATTCAATTTATTTTTTGTTCTTCTTTTCGAGCCGATGATTTAAGAGAATACCTTAATTTTTTTAAAAAAAATTCTGCCCAGTATGGCAAAGAAATTCCACTTTTAATCTTAAAAAAAAAAATTGTATTGGTACACTAGTACAGGCAAGGATACAAGGGTACAAGGATGCGCCGACGCACTTAAAAACAGAAGATTCACTCTCTGAAGGCGTGTTATAACCTTGCAAAATCAATATTAAGTTTTTGAGTTTGACATTTACATGATTAATTTCTTACAATACAATGATGGCGTTAATTAACTTAATTGTGTAATTATTTAACGAGCCCACGTTAATGTACCATCTTCACAGTTAATTCACCTACGTTTGAACTTTATGCCTTATTTGGAATGTGAAGGAGTTAATGCATTAATTAAGTATTTGTTTAATTTATTGTTTGTATTGTGGGTAACACAGAGAGTTCACAATGATGTTTTTTTAATTTAAAACCTTTTTATTATTTTGAGTACCAAATGGACTGCGTTAAAATAATTTTCCTTTCTTTTTAATGGTCAAATTGTTTTTTGATACCTAGATAAGTTTTACATTATAGTCACTACTTGCACTACAAAGTTTAAATAAAATAAACAGAATCAAGGCCCTGAAAACAACACCCCTTGCACAAACCAGCCTGCACCGCTGAGTACCTATATGGCTTTAAATTCGTCCCTAAATAGTCTAGATTTTATTCAGCCTGTTCTTTGCTGTGGGTCGTAACCCACAGGAAATGCCCCCCTAATGTGTAGTCGCTTTATAACTTTTACGCCCTGCCCGGACCATTAATAAGGCACCACAGGAAAGTCCAGTTAAGCAGCGTTGAAAAAAAATAATATATAAAATCTTCTAGGTTGACCAGCGAGATGCCGAAAAATAAAAATATCTGTTGCCTTCAGCAATTCCACGTCTAACTATACTACATTTTAATACAATTAAAAATTGATTCTGTTTATTCTCCTCGCGTCAGCGATAAATCATATTCTACATCTACATTACATGACGTATGACAACAGCAAACTGCATAATTGATGAATTTAAAGCAAATGCTGAACAGATAAGATTAGAAACTCCTTAACTTGCACGCGAGTGCTCTTTGGGTCCCAGTGATGGAGATGAGCGATTTGTCTCATTAAACTAGCCTAAGGTTCTAGCTCAAATAATTTATTCCAACTAGACCATTACAGTCAAGGCACATGAACGTCATAAACAAGAAAAAAATATAATTGAATCTAGTTGCCCCTTCCAAAAAATAGTTTTGTGTCGTGAAGAATGGGCAAGAAATTCCATACCTACTCTTTTAAAATCAGTGTTTTACAATATTTGCATACAGAATCATACAAAATTACAAGTGAATGCAATGTACCTTATACATATAAAAAACTACTACAAATTAGGAATTGACGAGAATGCAGAATTACAATTTTAAAATCAGTATACGACTATTCCATAGCATTTTGATTTAATTTAATAAGTATACTTACGTATAATTTTGTAGAGACTCTGACTGGTCAATCCATGTTAAACCTTATTTTGTTCAAATAACCATGAGATAAACTCTATTCTAAGTAAGAAAGACTTGTCACACACAGGGTTAACTTTGGTTAGGTACCGCTCCAGTAACCAAAGCCTTAACACGGGTGAAAAAACCACGCGTAGGTGCTAAATTGCAGAGAGCAGCTAGTTACTTAAAAGTCTATGTTTCTTCACGATGGTTTCCTTCACCGATGTCTTTGATGTCCAAGATTTTTAAAGTCATAAATAAAAAAACAACATCACAAAACGCTAATAACTTACATCATAAACCACAGTCCGCATCTCCCACGCCACTGTAACCACTATCTTAGTGCTAAATCGCCGTTTAGCGGCAATTCATGAACAAACATATTCCCACGTAACGTACTTGATGTTCACAATCACTTCAATGTAATCCTGTGACATCGTCAAGGTAACAGCAATGATGAACAAGTCAAAGACATCATACACGTCTTCTTCTTTTCTTATCGATCTTTCTTCTTTATCGTGTGGGCAGTAAGGTCTTACGACCCCACACACACCCTAGTGTCAGATTTTCTATACCGCCTCAAGGGCCTCTGACATGGTTAGAGTGGGACAGTAATAGGCTGGTATAAGTCCAGGTTTCCTCACGATGTTTTTCTTTTACCGATGTCAGTGACGTTCAAGATAAATTTTAGAAAGTACATATGAATTGAAAAATTCACATTGGTTGCCCGGATTTGAACCCTCCATGGATGAGAGACGGGCGCCTTAACCGTCACGACATACATATGGTGTTATATAGGTATGTATCGATGATACATTTACAACTATTTGGGCTAGTACTGTGCTAGTAGTAGGTAGCCATGTTTATTACTGTGTCAGAAGCGTTGTACAGTTCGTCAAAGGTAATTGGGACACTCCAGCATAAAAGTTTCTTCTGCTACTAAAACTATCCGACTACCTGTGAACAGATACTAGGGTTGTATAATAGTGCAATGTTTATGACTTGTCAAAGAGCACCGTTAGCTGCTCGTTACCCTCGGTTGACTGCCAAGACTACAGTTGACGATAACTACTTAAGAAATTATGCATTTACTGTTACAGAGTTCATCATTTATAACGATAATGCAGCAACGACTGCAGAAAATACTATTATCATTATGAATGATGATGTTATAAACCAGTGATTCCCAAACTTATTTTATCTACTGCCCACTTTAAGAACAAATAATTTTCTAGCGCCCCCATTTTTTTCACCTACTTAAAAATTACCTTGTAGATGAAATTACAAATCGGGCCCCCCAAGCCTCTACACAACGCACCAATTTTTTTTCTGGGTCTCTTACCGCCCCCCTTTAGGCCTGCAGCGCCCACAAGGGGGCGTTATCGCCCACTTTGGGAAATGCTGTTATAAACGATGTTTGTTTTACAAAAAATATAATATCAGCCCATTATTGTTCTACCAGGAAAAGACCTCTATAAGAATAGAGAAGGCACAAGCATTGATCATCACGCTGGCTCGAGGTAGATTAGCGTCCGTGCGTTTGCTTGAATCTCGGTTATCACAGGGCCAGGGTAATTCCTTTTCGAAAGACTAATTCTTTTTCTAAAATAAAAAAGTAGCCGTTATCTGCCAGTGAAAGACCCGTCAAAATTGGTTCAGCCATTTCGGAAATTAGCCCGAACAAACAGACGGAAAAACGGACAGACCAAAATTTTTAAATGGTTTTTTTTCCATAACTTGTTAAAAACATTCACATTTATTTTGTAAAAACCTGTTATTTGGATATTCCAAGCAGACTCTCAAATGTTATTTATTCGAATAGATTTATGGATATGATATGTTCCGTTTTCCTTTATCATTAAATTGTACTTGTCCAATTTTATCAACCACACCCCATTTCCTGGTAAAAGTATGATTGTGTAATTCACTCCAATTTTCCCATAGAGTATTACGAAAATACATATCTACAAGTGCTTGTGTAGAAAGACTTGTTATCAGTTGTTCTACACACTGCGATAAGATTTGACGTGTCCGATAGTGTCGGAAATATCTATTTCTCTCTATCTTTGCGAGATGGTGCGTGTTTTTGTTAGATTTCCGACAACGTGAATCTCTATTAATACAAGATACACTTTTGCATCCTCGTCAAACAGAAAGTTATCATAAGAGACATCAAAACAAAAAAAACGAAATATAATCAAATAAAATTATGACACCTGGTCTGTGATATACTTGTTTTTTTTTTGCTTGTTAATGTTTGTTTGTTGTTTATTTCAGAATACACCTCTTTAAAAAAACAGAATCGCCCCGTTACGTACAGTAGACAGTGTCATCACTGTGTGCGTACGGGTTGATCATCTCGCCTGTCTAAAGTGACTCCACCTTGCACTTGCCCGATTTCAAGTGACCTCTTATCTGAGGGAGGGCTATTTTTTGAGTATCTAGCCATCTCCATCGCCATCTATCCTGAAAGCCACAGTAACTATTCTAAGAAAACTTTCCAAGTTACCTCCCCCCTTCATTTTCACGTTTCTTATCCCAGACAAGGAATTCGATTAGTGCCTCGCCTACACTCACTTTTTGCTCGCTTAGTTCATTCATATTAATTAACATTCCTTTACAGTTCATTAAGATTTCTCATACATCATGTTAGTATTGTCTGAGTTCTAAGATCAGCTATTGTTACATTAGTAACGCTAGGGATTATTTTTAGTTTCATTTATTTTTGAGACTCTATGCGAATTGTATAACCTGATATATTGTTAATGTCGAGAGTTATTTATGGCTTTAAGCTAAAGTACAGTTATGGACCCTGGTAGGGCACAGCAACGTTATAGGTATTAACTAAAATGAAAACTTGAAAATAAAATAACATAACTTCACGCCTGTCATCTCCAATGGGTCAGGCAGAGGTTAACATATTAGTAAGTACACCCACATTTCGCCAGTTATGTTTTAAGTCCCATGTAGTAGGGGGCGAGCCTATTGCCATCAACCGGCATAAATTCAGACTCCGAGCCTACAATTGAGAAATTGATGAAAAAACCCAATAACACTTTGCCCGACCTGGGAATCGAACCCAAGACCTCATGCTCAGCAGTCGCTATTTGAAACCACTAGACCAACGAGGCAGTCAAAATAAAATCAAAATGAAATAAAATAACATTTTTTAAGAATTTGAGTGAACTTCTAAATCTTATTGATGTTGATGCTAAATGTTCAGTAGGCAATCTCAAACATCGCATTGGTGATGAAACTGTCGTGATAGTGACGAATTTCGCTACAGAAACAAACTCACATCAGCGGTCAAGATCAACCCAGACACATACATAACACATTAACGTTATATCACATTACAAGCACCGCATGTTATTCAAAGTCATGTACCATACAATCATACGAACAAAGCCGAGCACACAATAGAACAGATTCATCTACGTTTCTACGTCTTTGTAAAACTATACAGTCGAGATATAATTATGTAGTGTACTGAGTTGTCGTTATTTCCGTGCTGATTTGTAATGAAAGATGCATTATGTATAGGACTAGCAATCTCCCCGCGACTTCGTTCGCGTGATTTTTCTTCTTATTACTAAACTATCTTTAAACACACGCACGCACTAATTTTTTTGTATCCCATTCAGCAAACCCTTTCATTTAATACCCATATCATGGGGGTGCATTTCAAATAGCCAGTCCGCCATCTTGGGGAGGCCGCCATATTGGATTTGTAATGACGTTTCTTAGCTAGTCATGTATTGTCATCAGAACTCAGAGCGTGTGCAAAATTTCATCTTAATCGAAGACCGGGAAATGGGTCAAATTAAGATTCCAAGATTTTCTTACAAATGAAGCTAATAAAAGCGTGTTAATAATAATAATAAATGAAAATAATAGTTTAAAAAACTAAAAAACACGCTTTTACCACGCACTAAAATTACAAAATAATTCTAACATTTACTACGATTTATTATGAAAGAAAGCATGGAGCGTTTATGTAATCTTTACTCTTCTTGGACAAAACGCTCCACGCTTTCTTTCATAATAAATCGTAGTAAATGTTAGAATTATTTTGTAATTTTAAGTGCGTGGTAAAAGCGTGTTTTTTAGTTTTTTAAACTATTATTTTCATTTTATACTTTTTAGTCTTCTTATTATTTAAACTTAATTTACTACTTACTAATTTAAAATATTAATAGTTATTTAAAGATATTTATTATTAAAAAACTTAACAAAATTCACTGTTTTACGCATCCAAATTTAATACGGCGTCCGCCATATTGGATTTAAGTCACGTGACTATTTTTTCGTATTCCTGACCGCAAACCCTTTCATTTGATACCCATATCATGGGGGTGCATTTCATATAGCCTGTCCGCCATATTGGATTTAAGTCACGTGACTATTTTTTCGTATTCCTGACAGCAAACCCTTTTATTTGATACCCATATCATGGGGGTGCATTTCAAATAGCCTGTCCGCCATATTGGATTTAAGTCACGTGACTATTTTTTTCGTATTCCTGACAGCAAACCCTTTCATTTGATACCTATATTATGGGGGTGGATTTCAAACAGCCAGTCCGCCATCTTGGGGAGGCCGCCATATTGGATTTGTAATGACGTTTCTTAGCTAGTCATGTATTGTCATCAGAACTCAGAGCGTGTGCAAAATTTCATCCCAATCGAAGACTGGGAAGTGGGTCAAATTAAGATTCCAAGATTTTCTTACATAGTTACTTACAATTGAAGCGTGTTAATAATAAGTCACGTGACTATTTTTTTCGTATTCCTGACAGCAAACCCTTTCATTTGATACCCATATTATGGGGGTGGATTTCAAACAGCCAGTCCGCCATCTTGGGGACTCCGCCATATTGGATTTGTAATGACGTTTTTTAGCTAGTCATGTATTGTCATCAGAACTCAGAGCTTGTGCAAAATTTCATCCCAATCGAAGACTGGGAAGTGGGTCAAATTAAGATTCCAAGATTTTCTTACATAGTTACATACAAGTGAAGCTAATATAAAGCGTGTAAAAATCAATTGAGTCTAGTGGCCTCTTCCAAAATACATGAAAAAGAATGGGTAAGAAACAGAAATAATTGAAATTATCAATGGAAAAAAATTATTGGCAAGTAAATCTGTGTGACTAAGAAACCTATCGAACTAAACTAGAAGTAAAAACGATAACAACACAGCACAAGGCTAAGGTTACTACTGTATATAATACTTATAGAGGATGTTACGAACATACATATATCCGTTAGCCTTAGCCTACGATTATGACCACATAATTTGTGCACATTTGTTGTAAGGGCTTTGCCACCAGCGGATTTGCGGTCGAAATCGCGTGTTGATTTGGCAGCCGCGGGCGCAACTTTGATTCGCGTGTTTTTCGCTTAATTTGGTGTTCGTGCGTCACGTCTTTAAACTAATTCTAAGTTATTAGTTGCGTTTTGTTTATATTTAGTTGATGGGATCTTTTTGTTATTATGTTTATGTTAAATTTTGGCCTTTAAATATAACGTTTTAACTCTTTATTTAAAACTAGCTTCTGCCTATTGATTTTGTCCGCGTGGTTTTGTTCACCCGTGTTTATTACGTCTCTGGTTACTGCGCTAAGGGCTTGTACACAAAACTGCGGTGCGACGTCGCAACGCAAATATCTGCGAATTCCTGTAAAGTTAAAGTTCCTGAGGTTCTTGGATGCGGCATCGCATCGCATCGCATCGCAGTTTTGTGTACAAGCCCTAATTCCGTAGATCATAGCGTTAGAGTATACAATGTGATAGGGGTGGGACTTCTAACCCGTTAAGGCTGAGTACTACATCTAATTTTATCGACAAAAAAAATAATATGGGGGGTTGAACACTCTCCCCCTAAAAATTATGGCTATTTTAATATTTTTTTTAATGTACTACGGCGCGCTTGATACTTTATGTGATATCAAAGGTTGTATGCGTCGTAGAAACAAAAAAAAAACGACAAACTGTAGCTAATAACCTTGGCTAACTAATTCATTACTTTTTTCATATGTTTGATAATGTTTTGGTGAGAAAAAAAATCATTTCTGAATTATTTTGACCGAAAAAATCGCTATTTTTCAATATTTTCACGAATTACTCGGGAGGGGGTTCAACCCCCATATTTTTTTTTTGTCGATAAAATTAGATGTATTACTCAGCCTTAACGGGTTAGAAGTCTCACCCCTATCACATTGTATATTATTCCTCATGAAGCT
The DNA here is from genome assembly GCA_949316365.1 of Hoplodrina blanda. NCBI lineage: Eukaryota > Metazoa > Arthropoda > Insecta > Lepidoptera > Noctuidae > Hoplodrina > Hoplodrina blanda. Next base: position 2,285,552 of record OX438590.1, read on the forward strand.
GGCTATCATATACAAAAAGAACTTTTGCAATCCGACTTGGATTTTGAGAGATTAGCACGTTTAAACCAACAATTAAAAAACTTTTTGGCTTTATTATATTATTACAGATATTTGAAGACATAGTTCGCTTTTTAGAAGTATGGATAATATTTTGGGAAGAATATAAAATGTTACTTAGCCATAAGTAAATTCTTTATAAACTTTTATGGTATGCCTATAAATGAATATGAATATGAAGATGCTTAGGAACATTTAAAACTGTTGCATTAAAAAGGTTACATATTAATTCAATTCAATTTCTTTATTTCAAACTAGTGTGTCCATATTATAGTGTTAGTAATACAAAAGAGCTTAAGAATATTATGTTAGTACATAATACAAGAGGAACTATTTAACATGGTTTATGTATCCAATGCCTCCATAGAGGACTTTAACAAACAACAAAAACAAAACAACATTTACTAAATAAGATTTTGTTTCTTACTAGCTTCTGTCCGACCTTCTGCTTCGACCAGCTGCCCTACCATGAACTCTTATTGCGATCCAAAAAACTGAATTGTTCTTCAAATAAGTCAATATAACGCATCAATTTATGCGTTATATTGACGTATTTGAAGAACAGTTCAGTTTTTGGATCGCGATAAGAGAAAATACGTCAATAAATGACATAAATTGATGCGTTATATTGACTTATTTGAAGAACAATTCAGTTTTTTGGATCGCAATAAGAGTTCATGGTAGGGCAGCAGGTCGCGGGCAAAAGTTAGTACAGAATTATGTCTTGAACAAATCTCAGTAACATGGACGAAAGAGGCAACTGTGCCACACTGGCTTTCTAGCCGCTGTACTACAATTATCTGAGACACCATAACGCATAATCACTATAAACTGCGCACGCGTCGTTTGCTTAAGTTAACTGTATGGAGCTTGAAGCTGGTTTTTATTTGGAGCTTGGGTAGTTCAAGTGGCGGTAACCTTGACTTTTAATCAGCTGTGGATTTCGATTGAATCAAAAGGTAAAGAAATGACTGTCTGACGACAGCGTCATTGTCATCATCATATCTTCCAACTACGTCCACTGCTGGATATAAGCTCCCCTAAAGATAGTCACAATGACCGCGCTGCCCACATCCAGCGGTTTCCCGTGACCTTTACCAGGTCGTCGACCCTCCTCGTAGGGGGTAAATAATACAAATCTGGTATCGATAAAAATAATGATAGGCACCTTAGGAGGATTGTTATACCGTGGCCCCGGAACGTAAAGGGCAACAGAAGAAACAGGGTGGTTTTTAGTCAGTATAAGTCTGACAGTCTCTTCCGCCCGGAGGGCGGAAGGACACATTTGATGATTTTTACCACCTCAAAAAAAAAAGGGGGATTGTTATAGAGACCTATGTATAAGCTATATGAGAACGATGGTAAGAATAACGATAAAGTTTTTATAGGTATGGGTTAAATGAATGAAAATATCTTTAGTATCGTAGATGCTAACTAAAGCGTTGTCAGCCAAACGATTCTCAGTGTCCTATTAGTCCTATCCTATTGGAGTTATCTGGTGCAGGTAATTTGTAATCTTCTTATAAAAGCGAAAGGTCCTATGAAGCTGAAAGGTAGGTAGGAGTCATCAGCTAAGAACGGATTTGAGTCAGACTTGAACTTGCAAGAAGTCGCAGGCAAAATATTTCCAATTATGACTGTTTTATAGGCAAAAATAGGGCGCCACTGATGCCGGAATAAACGTACCCAACTCGGCCCAAGAACTCCATGGAAAAAACAAGATTATCGAGAACCATCGACTCGAAACGAAGAAGAACAATGTTTGACAAAAGCCATTTCTATATCTAACTAATGATCCATAGTAACTGGAGCTTACATTAACGCGATTTTTTCCGCACCATCATCTTGATTTGGAATGTCGGCCATTAAATTCGCTGAATGTGCAATAGCAATGACCAAGCATTAGGATAATCAACTGGTTGGAATAGTACCGTTTGTGAGCCATACACGTGGCCTACATACCTATGTTGTTAAGCTTAGTGCAGACTTATGCAGTTTGTGTATTAAATTTGAACTGAAGAAGCTTTTTGTTTGTTTATTTCGCGCTTATCTCTGGAAGTAACAGTCGGATTGAAAAAATCTTTTTGTATATAATAGCCAGATTCATGAGGAAAACTAAAGGTGTATAACATCACGCTAAGACCCTCGAGAGCGGAACAGTAAGCAAAGTAGTAACTTATTGCGGGTGAAAAATACCTACTACGAGAACGAAGTTTAGGGCAGAAGCGTTACCTGCCGGTGTGCGGAAGAATGCTCTGAGCGCCCCCGTGCCCCGGCAAAAGGTAATTGGAGGAACACCGTGGGGTTTTAGTCGATAAGAGTCCGACACACCCCTCCGCCTTCCCCGAGGTGGAGGCAGTCCATGAGGATTACCCCAAGAAAAAAAAAAAAGAGCAGAAGTGTTACTACTCCGCACCCGTGGATCGTAGCGTGATGTAATAATAAGCCTATGGTTAGGGTACCATAGGCTATATATATCTTTGAAACATTGACGTAACATTCATACAAAATCCTAAAAGACATTCGAAAACTAAACCGCCAAAAATCGTTATTGTCTAGATACATTTCTAATTATCTGTTAAAATCTATTTTTAGTTCACTTCTTGCCTCTTTAGACTGCAACTTTGTAGATTCAATTTGTAAGTTAGTCAAGCCGGAGTATGCAACAGCAATGACCGTACATTAGGGTAATCATTAGAACTGGTTAGAATACCGTTGCGAACCACACGTGACCCACTTCGTCTGAGATTAACGCCGTACAGTATCTGTGTTGAAGTTTTATTAAACCTTGGTTTCTATTTAATATGGTAAAGAGGAAGGATTTTGTTTGTTGTTTGGATTGCCTGTCATGAGGTCTTGGGTTCCAATTCCCAGGTCGGGCAAAGTGTTATTAGGTTTTTCCATCAGGAATTTCTTAGTAGCAGCCTCGGAATCTGGATTAGTGCCCGGTTGATGGCAGTAGGATCGCCCCCTTTAACTTGGGACTTAAACACAACTGGCGCAATGTGGGTGTGATTGTGTACTAACTAACGGGTACACCTCTGCCTAACCCCTAAACTAAGTAACTATTTAATTTAGATAAACCTCACACTCTTGTTTGATCAGAACTGCAGTGACTTTTTCAAATAATGATTGATATTCAAAAGGAATCTGTCTCCTTGCCAGAATTGAAGTAATAACTCATTGACCCAATTTTTTGTGTACAATTATATAAGTGTGCACTATGCCTTAAACTTTATTCTCTCTAGAACATCCAACGATGGTATCATCGCATCGGTTAGATACTTTAAGTTTCTGCTTCTGTAAGCGCAATATCTCATTAGCTTCGATGAGTTATTGACCGAGTTTGACTTTGGATAATAATTATTTTTAGGTATTGCGCTTCATGGCCTAAAATAAATCTAATTTGTGCCAGTGCTTTTTTATTATTTTCTTATTTTTTTAAGATTCAGTAGAACGTTGATAATTCGAAAGGTCGCGATGGCCTAGTGGTTGAGGCGCCTACTTCTCATGCATGAGGAAGAACCTAGGTAAGTAACGATGTGATTTTTTAATTCACATGTACTTATTAAAGTTTATTTAAGACATCACTGACATGGTTTCGTGCCTCGGAAAGCACATTAAGCAGTTGGTTCCGGCTGGGTGATTCTTTGAAACCGAGTGTTTTTGACTCATTCATATGGCTTAAATTTTTTTTTACCTTTGGATCTAAATTAATATAATAGTTTGTCCGAGTCATTAAATGTAATAACATATATCAAACGCACTGATTTGCACAAAGTAGTTTAGGATTTAGAGTGTGCTGATTAATTGATGAGCCAGATTAATGATGATACACGCAGAAGAATGAGACTTTGCACTTTTGACTTTTTTTGACTTTGATTATTATTCTTATTTTTATTATTCTTTCGTGCATCTGTTTCATTACTTATTGTCCAAAAGTATGCTCAATCCCTAGGAATTGTATACATTACCTAGGTAAAGTATGTAATAGAGAATAATATTCATAATGCCCAGTTCGGTTTCCGAGCAGGGCTGTCAACGGAGACGGCCATTCTTAGTCTGAAACACGCTGTTAGGTATTACACGGATAGACAAACACCAGTCTCCGCGGTTTTTCTGGACCTATCCAAGGCTTTTGACCTAGTCTCTTATGATTTACTCTGGAAGAAGCTAGGAGACAGTACACTGCCACCAGAGCTGGCATCTTTTGTCAAGTACTGGTATCTACAGCAAGAGACTCGGGTGAGATAGGTAGGGGAGCTTTCGGAGCCATGCAGGCCGGAGTGTGGGGTGAGACAGGGGGGGGACTGTCCTCTCCCTTGCGCTTCGGTCTGTATGTGAATGCTTTGGTCGAGCGACTCAGCAGCATGCGTGTCGGCTGCTACGTAGATGGCGTTTGTTTTAATAATCTGAGCTACGCGGACGACATGGTGCTGCTGGCTCCCTCGATTAATGCTCTCCGAAAGTTACTGTCCGTGTGTGAGTCGTACGCGGAGTCTCATGGGTTGATATACAACACCAAAAAGACGGAGTAGGTACATCGTCTTCAGGTCTGATGCCAGGTGTCCACCTACGGTCCCTCCTCTGATACTTAAAGGTCACACAATAAACAGAGTGTATAAATTTAAATACTTGGGCCATCTGGTAACAGATTCCCTGAAAGACGATTCAGATTTGGAGAGGCAGCGCAGAGCGTTGTCAGTCCGGGCGAACATGCTGGCCCGCAGGTTCTCTCGATGTACAGTCGCAGTTAAAATTGCTCTTTTTAAGGCATATTGCACAACACTGTACTCAGGGTCCCTGTGGTTCAGAGATACCCAAAGGGCTTACAATTCTCTGCGTATCCATCCAGTACAACAATGCGTTCAGGGTGCTGTTGCGACTGCCACGCTTCTGCAGTGCATCGGCGATGTTTGTCGATGCGCGCACTGACTGCTTTGACGCAGTATGGCGCATGAAATCTGCCTCGTTACTTCGCAGGTTGCGTGACAGTCCTAACATCTTGCTGAACTCTATAGCTGCCCGGGCAGATAGCCCGCTTGTGAGGGCATTAGCCGTTCGGACAAGGTCTGTTTTAGTTATTAAGTACTAACATAGTCTAAGAAATTGTTACTAACAGAGTGGACCTCATTTGTAGTCTCAATAAACAAGTTATTATTATTACAAAGTTTAATACATTGCCTGTACGCCCCAGGTATTTTATATATTGCCTAGGTATTATATAGAATACCTGAATTATACAAATTGCCGGTAACATATCCATTTATACAGGTATTTTTCTCACGGTTTGGTTTTCTAATCTTCTTTTATTTTATTATTAAGCAATTTTATCTCAATTTTTATTCAATTATAAATAAAATATTAGTGAAATGAATGACTTCTTTTTCAAAGGTAATGTTTCCGATTCCACAATATTTTGACAAAAAAAATTGGTACATATTACAAACAAACTCATACTAACAAACAAAAACAAATTGACATGATATACAATTACTTTTTCGTTAGACCTAATTCATCTGATACATAAAAATTCGTCAGGTCTTGTGCTATCCGCCCTAATTTAAATGAAACCTAATTCATATGCCCCGTTCAAATTCATCTGCTCTTAAGAGCCAGATGAAACCAGACTAATGGAGTCCAGACCAATGAGGAATTGGAAGATTATCAAATCCTGCTCCTTTATTTATAAACGTAAATAATCAAAGGTGTAATTAATATAATTAGACAACCTCATAAGAGACTTTGATATGGTTACAAAACGTAAGTAAATACATACAATCCGTCAATGAAGACAGATTAACTAGGCTACTTACCTTACAAACGCCAGATCACAAGTTACGATCGTACTGTTTCGCCAAAATACACCGCGCACGAGCACTCCGTATTTACAGATCGGCACTGACTAGCGCGACCAATCACGAGTCGATCTTATTCTATCAAATATTCGTGTTTACGTGAAATCATGCTTTGAACAAATTGCGCCAGCTGAATGATTACTTTAGTCGGGGACATTTTTCAAATTAATGTAATTACGAAAATATACAATTATTTTGGAATTAAATATCAAAATATCAAGAAACGTATATTTAAATATCAGTGTAATTTACTATTTTTAATATTATTGAGACAAAACATCGCAGAAAATTAAATAATTTAACAAAAAGCGTCATTGGGACACGCCAGATTAATTAGGTTTTACTGTTTTCTGCAGACATAATTAAAGTTCATTTTAAAAAATCCTAATTATCTACATGAGGCCTCGATGGACATTTAGCTTTACCATAAAACCTGAAATCGATATTTAAATTGGAGATTATCTTCATGTGTTCTTCGGTAAAAAACACGTAAAAACTATGTTTCAAAGAATCACCCGGCTGTTATACGTAGATCTTTGACAGTCTTTACGGGTAGTCAGAAGCCCTAGTCTAACAACCAGTCTTACCAAGTGGTATTGTATTAATCAGGTAATGGGTTGTGGAGGTCAGATAGGCAGTCGCTCAATGTAAAATACTAGTATTCAGCTGCAACCGGTTAGACTGGAAGCTGACCCCAACATAGTTGGGAAAAGGCTAGGCAGATGATGATGAGATAGAAAAAGTTACGTGTCCAGTTGAATCTGTTGCATAATTAAATAGGTACGTATTCTTTTTTTGTCACTCTTGTCGTTTGCATTATGTCACTCTTTGTATGTTCTCATTTTAAACCCAATTCTATTCATCTTTGATCCAATTCCACCTTGCCAGTATTTTTATTTCATACACAGTTTTATGTACTATTCTACTGGTGAGTTCTCAGCCTTATTTACGGTAGAACAGACGCACTATTGCATCGATTACTATGAGCTCATTAAAGCGCAATATCTCATGAGTATTTATGTACTTCTTAGTAGTTAGTCAGCCTCAATCAGGAATCAGTTACGTTTAGTGTTTATTGTGGCTTGTTATGGCGTCCCATCACAGGGACGGTATTATCTCTGGTTATTATATAACGGGTAGGTATGTCTAATTGTCTAATTTTATATCTCTACCAGCTTCTGCTCGCGAAGACTACGTCCGGGTGAATGTCGATTATCGGCGGTGTTTTGTTTTTTTTTTTCGCGGAAACATTATTTTTCTACATAAAAAAACCTCAGTAACTCCTATAACATCAGGTAAAGAGACTAGCAGAAATAACAGAAGGATAAAATATTAAAAATTATTTTTTTGCTTCATATACATTCATAATTATTATGCATTTAGTAATAAGCTGTCTTTTTGATGTTACAAACAGACATTTTAATTGTATTTATTTGTATAGATATAATAATATACAGGCCACAGCATAGGATCGCGCAGAATGCAAGCCGCTTCCAACCAGTCCTATTGGAAATCTGTAGGAGAGGCCTATGTTCAGCAGTGGACGTTCTACGGCTGATATGATGATAATGGTCTAGAATTAGTAAGTTATTGAAACAGAAAGGGAAATTGTGTCAATAACTCAAAGCTGACCAAACTTGCTTTATTACGTTGCATGATATAACGATGACAGACACATTTATTACATATAAACCTACCCATAAATAAAATAATAAATTAGAAAATCAGTGTTTTAAATGCCTCAAGGAAGTATTAGATAATGATTTACATATTCATTAATTTAATTGACAAGGGAAACAGCATATTTTTTCAAATATTATGAGGGCAGATATTATGTGTGCTGTCCGCGAAAGTATTACGCATATTCTTAAGGATATAATTTATAATAAAAACAGATTTATGTACGTATTTTTTTTTCGATTTGGTTGTGTTATCTAATAACAGTAATAATTATTATAAAATTAAAAAGTTAATTCCTGTCATTAAAAACGTACAAAATCTAGTCGCTATCTTATCTCAGCGACTATCAATGTCAAAAATGTCGGTAAATTATAGTCATTTTTGACAAATGCGACTGAGATTAGAAAGCCAACGTTTCTTAAAAATACGAGAATTGTATAATTCTAACAGGGGTATCGCTAATGATTAATTCTATATGTGGACGCAAGTACTTGTGGTTCCAGATGGATCTTATTTTCTTTTTTCTGGTTTTAATATAGGTATAATTTGCAGATTATTCCTTGAGCCCAAGAAAAAAATTTACTGTCAAAGTCAAAACATTTATTTTAATTAGACTTTTGTATTGTCAAGGAGTCGGTCAGTTAGTCAGAAAGTTAAAGCTAGTTCTAGTACTAGTTCCAAAACATAGTATAGGCCTCTATGGAGAAGAACTAGGTATAATATCCGTCTTGCTATTCATGATTCTAGTTAGAATAGTTATGTAGGTAGCTACATAGAAATTATAATTGAAACATTAGGCAGAGGTGTACCCATTAGTACACTCACATTTCGCTAGTTGTTTTTAAGTCCTAGTAATCGGGGGCTAGCCTATAATTTGCTGTCACCTGGGTACAAATCCAGACTCCGAAGCTGCTACTAAGAGTACTGAATGCATTACATTGTACGATTCGTCATTTGACTAGGGATTGCAATCCCGCAGCTCACTCAATCCCGCGGGATTGATATGCGGGATTGATCAATCCCGCGCGGGATCCGCGGGATCCCGCATATTTGAAATTATTCACAGTAGTTCAACTTTTTGCCCCGTTTGTATGTAAGATAAAGTATTAATTTTTTGATCTTATAGGGCTATAAGATCGAAAAATTAATACATTATCTTATTTAAAATTATGTTATAAAATCGAATTAAAACTACAGGTTTTTGTTTTAAAAATCAAGTATTATTAATTAAACATGTCTTACATTATGCAACAAAAATTATTTGTTTTCTAACAAAATAACAGCCTTATTAGACCTTAATTTTTAAATGTTTAGCATTAAAAGTTTTGTTTAATTTTACCCTTACATCTAACAACAGTTTTATGATTTATTGTAATTCATCATAAAGTAAGTTTATAAGTAAGTTTTTTGATCTTATAGCCCTATAAGATCAAAAATTAATACTTTATCTTACATACAAACAGGGCAAAAAGTTGAACTACTGTAAATAATTTCAAATATGCGGGATCCGCGGATCCGCGTTTTGAAGGTGCGGGATCCAGCGGATTAATAAGTGGAGCGGGATCCCGCGGGAATGCTGGATCCCGTTTTGCGGGATTGCAATCCCTACATTTGACCAATGTTACCTACTTATTTTGATGGTTAGTACACGTAATAAACGACTGTATGATATATCTTAAACCCGTTAGTTACATTAACTCAACGTCAATATTTCGCAATCTTTTCTTTTCTGGGGTGACCAGATTTCTAAGTGGAAATGAAATGAAGTGATACATGAAATGCGGTAGCGTTTGACAGTATAAAACGCAATAATGTGTGTAAAGATGCTAGTTAATTGTTACCTAACACGAAACTGCGTTTGTTAAACTCAAATATTATCAATTCAATAAATCAATTTTGTCGGATTCGTTGGATGGATCACGCCTGTAATCCCCGAAGAGTTCGGCAGAGGTGTACCCATTAGTACACCCACATATCGCCAGTTATCTTTGCCAAAGTTCCATGTTATAGGGGGCGAGCCTATTGCCATCAACCGGGCAACATGCACAATCTTGTTACAATGTTGTATCTAGCTACATGTTGTAATTAAGAGCTTTATGGTATGTCAAATATGGTGGTTTTTTGTTTAAAAAGATACCCAAAAAGACCATTGTTACTCCATTACACCATACATAAAACAATAGAACAGTACAGGTATTGGATCTTACAACAGCTGACATGGAAATCGTTGCGTTTTCGTCATGTGCACTGTCTGCAACGATTGTTGCAACAGCGATGCCAGCGATAGTTGATGCTAGACTGTATAGACCTTCAAATGTCAGACGGTTTGCTTCTGACAGTGGCTTGTTATTGTGTCAATTATGTGTGTTGATTTTGTTGATTATAGTGTAATGAAAGGTACCTACTAGTCGCTCAGTGTTCGAAAATCGAACGGATATTTTTTATTATGTTGGCTTTCTGTACTTTTTTTGTGTGGGTAAAGGTGTACAAAGTTTTCTGTTTATACTGCGCTGCCTGCAGCTCACTTTACCTAAATTCACTAAGGGCTAATTTTTCAATAGTCAGATAACTTTTATCCAAAGAATAAATATGACAGTTTGACATATTCTCTATACAAAAACTGTCAAACCGCCATATTTATCCCTCCGTTATGAGTTATCCGACGATTGAAAAATCAGCCCTAAAGGAGATAAGTAGAAATGAGAATAGTACTGCTGGGTGCTGGGCAATCTACCTATCTATTGAGAAGTAATGCAACTCGGTTTTAACCAAGCTTTGTTAATTAAAATGTGAAGGCGAGTGCACTACGTGAGTTCGACAAATGGTTGTGCGATGCACGTTAGTGCGACAGATCTGTACCGCGACACACGATAGTTTAAATGCACGCTTGTGCGACACACTGAAGATCGACATCTACTAACTAAATAGATTGAAAATATCAAAAAAAAGCAAAATAGAGACTTTTTTGACAGTTTGAGATGGAGACTGACTGACTAAGATAAGATTACGATCGCTCATATAACTTTGTAGAATTACGCCCCTGGTCTTATGTTTAAACACACATAACTCAGCACTATAACAAACAAAGTTGACTATTACCTACAATAATTATTATTTAAAACACTGTTTGTTTGTAAAACATTATCACAATAAGTAGTTCATCATTAATAATATTAACGAGACAATGTTTTGAAAATATTACTACACTACTGAACTCACGATTATGTTGATTGTTTTAGTATCATAGTATCTAATGGCCGGCTATTTAAGAGTAATCTTACTACAAACTTGAAGAGGTTATGGTATGCTAGGTGTCAAGCGATTTTAAACCTTGTGCGGTGCAACTATAACTGTCAAGACTACTCGACCTGCCCTGCACTCAAACTGCCATGTCAAAGGTTACACTCGGGCCCTTGTGAGGGAGAATTTTTACTGGTCATTGTAGGTCATAGGGCAGATATTTAGAGACCAGTCATAAGTGGAATTAATTACGCATTTTGTTTTATATGTCTCTAGACTTTTATATCTAAAAGTTTTTGGATAGAGGCGGTAGCGTGCAGTTTGTATATTAATGTAGTTTAATCACTCAGGGGGTGAATTTTGGAAAATCCTTTCTTAGCGCATGCCTACGTCATAATAACTATCTACAGTACGGCTGACATACCTTGGCCACACCTTGGCGGTCCTGAAGTTAGCTGATTAGCTGCGCAGTAGACAATTTCGTTCCTAAAAGATCCATTGCGCAGTCAAACAGCTAACTTCAGAACCGCCAAGATACGTCGGCCGTATTTTACGTGCCAAACAGCGCAATCTGCAGTGGTTTGAGCTGTGTTGATGGATCAGACAGTAACGGTTGCCTTTTATCCATAGAAGATTTAACTTTATATGTCTACATATTTCAGATAGTAGGCTCTCTTTAAAAACGTGTAAAAATATGCTATTGAATGTTTACAAGAAAATGGCTGTGTTCTTAATGATAAGCGCACAATCAGTTCACACTGAAAAAGCAACAAGTTTGCATTGAAATAAAGATAAAATTTGCATAAACAAGAAGATTAAAAATTCTATACAAATTCTTGTTTCAGACATTGTAGTGAACCAACCTACAGTAAGATTAAGGATACCTATCTAATGCCATTAAATATAAAAAAAACATTCAAATTGGCAATTTTATAAAATAGTAAACAACAGTCTACCCGCCTAATTAGCGACAATACTATAAACCTTATCATCATTAATTCATGAATCACGAATAACAAACATTCGACATTGTTTGATATTAAAATAATGAACAACCTCACTACAACATAAAGTATTTATTTTGATAAACTTACCCGCAAAACAATGCGTTCGACAAAAATCCTTTAACAAATTGACGAAAGTATCAACATTTCACAAAGCACAATAAACTTGATAAATACTTTTTAACTAGAACCTTTTTCGTTTTAAACTTCGAACTTGAAAAACAAATGACAATGACGTTTCGGTTTTTAAAAATGGCGGCTGCACGTCTCGCGCCACCGAAGCGCGGTGGAACACTGGCGTACCGGCACATAGGAAATGCAGTGAATAAAGGTTATATCACCGGTTCCTTTACTCTGGGAAGGTTTGATTATATGCATCATTGTTTTACCAGCCTTATTTAAATGATTACAATAATCTGATTTTGGTTAACACCATGGCATCTTATGTGATTGTAATAGAAGCGATTTTGCAACAAAAAAGTTTAGTTTGTTAAGCTGGCTACGTTCACAAAAGTCGTAAAATACGGACAATATTGTAAGTAGTACAATATGATTGTTTGGTTAATAAACACGTTTTTATTGTCAACTTTTCTTAGTACCTCTACATATAGAACAAAATTCTTTGGTGCTAGGTTCAAAATATATCTTCCCCGGTGAATTTAGGTAAAATGGTCTATAGACCTATACAATACTAGCTTTTGCCTGCGACTTCGTCTGAGTAAATGTCGTGTCGGTCCCCCGCTCATCCCCTTAGGCAGGGAATTTTTAAAAATCCGTTCTTAACGGACGTCTACTGACTGTAATCTACCTCCCTTTTTTCCCTTTTTACTCCTTTTTTTTAGACTTTTACTGACTAAAAAACCACCCTGTTCCTTCTGTTGCCCTTTGCGTTCCGAGACCAAGGTATCCTTTTAAGACGTCCCGCGACCCCGGCAGGCGTTTGGCCCTATTGGGGCCCCGTTCCTAATCTACCCCCCTGCCAAACATCTTTATACGACAAACGGTTTTCGATATTTCGTGATGAGTGAATGTTTGACCTTTCATTTTTATATATTATAAGATAGATTAATCGAAACAGGATACCAACTAAAACTTAATACCACTATTAGAACCGGGCTTTATACTTATACAACGACATAACCCAACTTTATCTAAAGGTAGGTATAATTAGTAAAGTCTCAAGCACCTGCTAAGTACATAAGCGGCGCCAAGCAGCTAACTTGTATAGGAAACATACGCCAAGGTCTGGCGCCGATCGACGCAAAGTGCAGCGAATGTATACCTACATGATGTAAGAAATCATAGACGTGATACCGGCTTTAAATGATTCTATGGTTCCTAGATATTTTAAGTAATAAAAAACAAAAAAAAACATACGCGCCGAATTGAGAACCACCTCCTTTTTGAAGTCAGTTGATAAAATTAGATTTATAGCGACATAATATTTCGCTTACCCAAATAACACTCCTTTTTTTGGGGCAATCATGAAAAAAGGCCCAATAAAAAAAGGCTCCACTCATTTCTGTTCACATTTATATAAATGTAAGAAATTAATGGAGCTACTGATTTTATTTATGTTTTATTCCGAATAAAAAAATAACGTTGTATACAGCATGTAACAAAAACCCTGTCCGATCCTTAAGGGTATTATTCGGCATCGTACTGCGTACACATATACGTAACCATTTAATGGATTTGAGATTATTATTTCTCCCCAGTAAAAAAAAAGAAGAAAGAAGAAGTAATTAAATTAAAATAAAACATAAAAACTGATCAACGGCAACACTGATCTGACAGGGTTTTTGTTACAAATGGCGGTCAGGTTTTCCTCTTTCATGCCGCCACATGGCCGCCATCGCCATTTGGCCTTGCAAGCGTAAGCGTGGTGGTCAATGCTCATGCCTTCTCTGTATGAGAAGAAGTCTTTGCCCTGCAGGACAGTAATAGGCTGGTACCTATTATTTTTTTGGAACGAAGTTCCTTAGCGCGCGTTGCGAAAGGGGGCTAGACGGAAAAAATTAAGACCAAAAGTTGTAACGACACTTTTCTCTACAACCTTAATTTTAATTTGATACAAAAAAAACAGCTGATCCATACATTTAGATCGTAATGTAGTACATTATTGTATGGATCAGCTGTTTTTTTTTCACATTTCGTACTATGTCCCTTTATAAAAGTTGTTCATATTCATGAGTACATTCACCCCCTGAAAGATTTGTATCAAATTAAAATTAAGGTTGTATAGTTGTAAGCCGTGCGGCGTGCGTGTGTTTCTCTGTCTGTCTCTCTCTCTCTCTCATATAACTTCGTTCCATCCGGATGTCGCTTGACACCTCTCAAGTTTTACTCATTCCAAACTTCTCGCAAATGAAAAACATTATTCCACGGAAATCCAGGTTTGAAAGTAACTATAAAAGTCACGTAACCTTGATTGATTTGTCACTACGGGTAACAACAAGGATATAATTATGCAAGTATCATAGTGAACGTTGAATTTAATAAGAAACCAATAGAAGTCGACCTTAGACTATTTTGCTGAATGATACAGTTAACCATCAAGTGATTATGATATTACGTTGGAAGTCGCAAAGCGCGACTGCTGAGCATGAGATTCCAGGTCGGGCAAAGTGTCATTGGGTTCTCATCAAGAATTTATCAGTAGCTCGAAGTCTGGATTTGTGCCCGGTTGATGGCAATACGCTCGCCTATTAGGTACATGGGACTTAAACATAAAGCTGGCGAAATAACTTAATTATCCAACGTGGCAATGCGACCAGTCTTTTGGGCACATTTCCAGTGGGGGGCGATGCGGATGAATTTTTTGTTGCCATTTAGTTTTAGTCTCTTTTTTTTTATTCTGATTGTTTTTTTTTTGTTATTAGGCTTGTAAATAATGTTTATAAAGATAGACACAATGAGACTGGCGAAATGTGGGTGTACTAATGGGTACACTTCTGCCCAACCCTTCGGGGATTACAGGCGTGATGTTTATGTTATGTTTTACACCTCAATTAGTGATTTGTCAATAAATTTTAGTATTACTTGGAGTAGAATTCTGACAGAACTGTGGCAAGGTCTTCCAATCACTTGTGGTTATTTCGAAATAGTTTAATGGTGTGATTTCTGTGGTGTCATGTGTAGTAATGATCTGGTGGTATCTTTTTGTAGGTCTCGTGGTACCTATGTTTCTTATTTTATTTCATAAGGAGGATGATTAAGGGGGGGGGGGGTGATTCTTGTAACCTGTATAAGGGTCCGTTCACACAGACCGGCTCGGAGAGGAGATCAGATTCTTATCACGCTTTTGTCATTAAGACAAATGACAAAAGCAGTGCACATGCAAAAATAAACCTTACTACAAATACTAAAAACTCTGGGCCTTTAGACAAAGTAACAATGTCAAAACGATAACGAAGTTAGAAAAGACTAAAATGTATGGGATTGACATAAGCCGCGTTAAGTCACGTGGACATGAAGCAAGACATGACAACTATTGACAAGTCAGAGACGATGACGAATTTAGATATCGTTTCGCTACAAAGCGATGTTACTTTGTCTAAGGGCCCTGTTTTCAACGTGATAAGGAATCTGATCTCCTCTCCGAGCAGGTCTGTGTGAACAGACCCTTAGAAACGTGCGCTTTTGTATGTCAGTCTCAATCTGTCAAAATAACCTACATATTTGACAAGTTTTTGGCATTGATTGCCGAGATGAGATTGCGACTAAATTTTGAACGTATTTATTCATTTGAGTTGGCCTTCAGATCTACAGGCATCCACTTGTGAATTGCTAGTGTTTGAATGTTAGCCTGTACTGTAGGGCAAAGGTTTTGGATTTTTTTGAAGTGAAAACTTCTTTAGCGGCGTTGAGCACTTTTTCTGTAATGGGTATAAAATCTTAAACTCGCGTCAGGACACGTGCGCGTCAGGACACGTGACCTGATCGAAAAAGCGTAAGACGGATGGAGAGTAGACAGCTATCCCCTCTCTACGGCGCGGCGAAAATGTATGCCTGGGCCTACTGTTTCGTTTAGACAGCGCAGGGCGCTTGCGCGAATGTTCGTGTATGTTAAACGTAAACGTAAACGTAAACGTTAATAATCAAGTTTTCACTTCTGCCGGCACTCCCGGAGTGCAACCCGTTTTTTAAATATAATATGTAATTAGATTCATGAGGAATAGTATAGGCTATATAACATCACGCTACAAGTCACAGGGGCGGAGCAGTAATCAAAAACGTAACTTAACGCTAGTGAAAAAAAACCACGCGAGCAAAGTCGCAAGCAGAACTTAGTAAGTTTATTTTTGCATCACCAAAGACTATTAACATAACATACTAAGACATATTAAGACTTAGACTTATAAAAAGCACACTAAATCAGACGAATAAAAAATTAATATAAAAAATAATTGCACTACAAAGCTTGTTAACCAATAGTAGACCCTAGTGAAAACGGAATAAGATACAAAACACAACGAAGACCAACAACTATAACATTTTATATCTCAAAGGCAAACAAACAACATAATATTCTACGACAGAAACAGAATTTCGTAACAGCTGTTTGTGACGGGGTGACCTCAAAAAAAACCGCAAGCTTAGAAATATATGCTAGCGTTGAATACCAACGAAGTGTTACAGTAATCATGATAATACCGCAAAAACATGCTCTCCATGTTATGAACTAGTGAGGAATCGATTTCCTAATCGAATTGAATAATCGGATGTTAGGTATCGGTTCAGTGATCAAGCAATAGCAGTGGCTGAGGAAATGCAAATATTCGTTGCTGTTGTTTAATTTATTCTTACTTTAGAATGCAAGTAGATTTATGAATGAAGGTTAAAGGACAAAGGACAGAAAAAAGAAAACACTTAGTTTGTATAATTAAAAATAATTATTATTTTTGAATCTCCATTCAAAAATAATTATTTCCATTATTTTTCTCCATTTCGTTAAGAAAGAATTAAAAGATAGAAATCCAACAATGGAAATTGTTTACTTTAGCGACACCGCGCTCCATACAAAATTAATCTAGCCATATTTTGGTCAATATTTAATGAAACTAGCTGAAATTTTAAAGAAAATAATTAAAGGCACTCACTTTTTTCTTGACTTGAGTACCTATTAGTCAGTCTTCCGTTAAATAACATAAAAATATTAAGTTAATATTAGTATTATATTAATACAAGCTTTTGCCCGCGACTTCGTCCGCGCAAATGTCGTTTATCGCGGACGCAGACGAAGTCGAAGTCGAAGTCTAATAAAAAGTAGCCTATGTCTTTCCCCGGGTCTTAAACTATCTCCATGCCAAATTTCATCGAAATCGGTTCTGTGGTTTAGGCGTGAAAGCGAGACAGACAGACAGACAGAGTTACTTTCGCATTTATAATATTAGTAAGGATTAAGTTTAATTACTTATTGACCAAAATATTGACCTTTTGTATGGACCGTGCTGCAGCTAAAATTCTCTAAGAGAAACCACCTGTCGTTACTCCAATCAGAGTCGTGAAATTCATCTAACTTCGTGACAAGTTTAATATCTTGATAGTAAGCAAATACGACACTGAAATCGATTCCGACAACCAATTAAATTACTCGATACATACTCGATTCACAACACTACTCGCAACGGTACTACGACATTGCACTGTGTGACAGAGATACCAATATAAATAAATCCTTGAAAGAAAGAGAGGGGCAACCGGTTTAGGAAGCATATAAAACAACTTTTACACATACCTACTTTCACACGATGAATGAGACGTATAGCTTGCAATGTAATTAAAACTTACGAGATCGTTATAAAATTAACGTGAAATTAGTGGCGGACTTGCCATATAAATTGGGTAGTTAATACCATTACCAATAATTCCAAGACATAACTTAAAAAAAAAACCCTTTATGAAAACCCTGAAAACCCGATTAATTTTTAATTTGCTGTAAAATTAGATTTTTTGTGGCTTTGAAATCAATAAATAGTTAGACAATTGAGTTGCCAAATAAGTAACGTCACAGGCCGGTATTCCATACAAAATCTATGGAAGAATCGCGTTTTGACAGGTCATAAAAAGTACGTCAATAAAATTGGCGGTGGTGTAAACTAGCCTATTGTGATACAGGACCCGTCAGCTCTGTATCACAACTTGGTATGGGGGTCTTACTATGTGAGGCGAAGCCCAAATGGAGTGTAAAGATTCGATTTACTATTTGTTTCAGCACGCAGTGATTGATATTTTTACCCGACTACGGCAAAGCCAAAAGGAGGGTTATAATTTTGACCGGTATGTATGTATGTATGTTTGTATGTATGTTTGTTTGTTCCCTCGTAACTTCTTAACTACTTATCATTACATGACAAATGAGGTGTCGTTAGAAGCGTCTCAGTTGTCCGCTGGTTATAGGGTAGGTGTCGTGTCACCAAATCCAATATGGCGCCCTCCAGGGGATGTGAAGTCGTTATCAAAAAAAAAAAATTTTTCGCACAATATCGACATGGGTATCAAATTAAAGGGCTTGATGAGCACATTTGAAATATATATACATTATATAGCTTTTACTAGCTACTTTGCCTGTTTTTAACAGTGTCAACATGGGTATCAAATGAAAAGGCTTAATGAGTACATTTGAAATTCACTCGCTACTTTGCTTTTATTATTATTTCAAATAATTAAATAGAGTTATTCCTTCAAATAATATAACACCCAAATAATATAAGTAACCCCCAAAATAGTGTAAATAAAAAATAAGTTAAAAATAACTAAAACCCGACTACGACAAAGTCGCGCACTGAAAAGTACTGTACTGTACTAGTACTGTTTTATACTTTTCAGTGCGCGACTTTGTCGTAGTCGGGTTTTAGTTATTTTTAACTTATTTTTTATATCGTCTACTAATGAGAAAAAAGCTTTTTTTACAAAAAAAGACAATCGCCTTCAAAAACTACAAAATAAAATAAAAAATAACTTTAGTTTTGAAGTCGGCGGCTTTGGTTTTGTTTTTTGTTATGTAGGTATTTGCCACCGACTTCCAAACTAAAGTTATTTTTTATTTTATTTTGTAGTTTTTGAAGGCGGTTGTCTTTTTTGTAAAAAAAGCTTTTTATTTTTCACTTTTTAGTGCTTGTGTGTTAATGTTAGAAATCCTTAATAAAAGCCCTTTCGAACAATACCTCACACGATATATTTAATTTAGAAAAATGCTCACAAAATAAAAAGCACTAAACCAAATTGGATGAAATTTATGGGACCAAATGGCAAGTATACTGCATCGAACAAAAAAAGAATCACACTAATCGGACTAGAAACCTCGGAGTAATCGGTGTACATACCTACATAAAAAAAAAAAAAAAATACCGGCCGAATTGAGAACCTCCTTCGTTTTTTGAAGTCGGTTAAAAATGGTAAAACGAGATGGTATTAAAGTTATTTAAAGTAATTTTTTAAAATCGGTTATGGAGTTTTTAGTCTGTACATTACAAACCAAAATACAAATCTTTTCTCTTCAAAATATTAGTTTAGATATTTGCTATGACAACAGCAACAAGCTGTACTGTGTTTGCTAATTAAGTACAAAAGTGCCTTTTTATCAACGACGTGAAAATTTAAAAAAATTGAATTAGACTCAAGATGGATATCTTGGGTCTAATCCAATTTTTTACAATTCTCACCATTCTTTAATATAACGTGTCAACATGCCATGAATCTTTTTAATAATTCATCATCAAAGAGACATAATAGGAAGTTCTCAAACCCAGCCCATAACTCCACAGGTCTAAGGAAAATACGTTAAAAACCGAGTACAATTTTCTCTGTACTCATTTCCACATATTCTGATTGACGTTTTCCACTCAATAGTGACAGTATATCAAAGGTTTTTGTTGATTTAGCCTACTTGTTGTCTTGTTTCTTCAAAGCAGTAGGTTCCCTAACTTATTTATGACGCGCCCCCTTTATACAAAGATAAATATCCGCGCTAACCTAACCTAACCTAAAATTACATAAGGTAAAACACCCAGTGTTCGACAGAGCCCCATCAGTGTTCGACACTTAAAAAGTTAACGAAAAAAAACAAGAGTTGAGTCTCGCTTCGGAACGTATTTGAACCATAAACATAGTTGAGGATTATCTAGCTATCATTGCGAAAGATATTTCATAGATTCGGCTGTTTTAAAGAAAATGGCGTAGCTGAACATACCAATCGGCAGAGATCTCTAAATAAATTCCCGTTTCATTAGCGAAATCGCTAAGGAGGTGAGCAAGATATAATGCCCATAACTTTTAATTGTTTTGCTTGACCGAGCATGTAAATTATTTATTAAGTTAGAACCCAAATTCTTTAGTTTTTAGTAATGTCTTTGCAATTGTAAGTTTATAATATAATATGAAAACACGCTTGTCGATTACTGGAGTTTTTTTTTTCGCATGTTCCTATAATCGACATAAATGTTTTTTATGGCACCAAAAAAAAATTCCACACTTTTTAAAATAATACAGGCAATAGAAGTTGTCAGAAAGGTGAAAAAATTAGAAATTAAATCCAAGGAAAGAGAAAAAAGAAAAAGATTAAAATTGAGGAAGATAGAAAAACAAAAAACAGAAAAAACTAACAGATAAAAACAATAAAAAAACAAGAAAAGGCGGATACTAAACCGAAACCAAATGACACATCTTCTACATTTATTGTTTAACATTTGAGAGATGTATTATATTGCAAAAGTGTATTTTTTTAGAAACCTACGAATTACTAGCCACTATTTGATTATTATAAGATTGTTTGTTGATTAAAATGATCAAAATACTGATTAAGACTAAGTTTTTATTTCGTCACATATAATACTAGATTATCTTGGCTTTTCTATTGGGATTTATTGTTTAGAAGTGTTAGGAATATGTCGATTATTGGATGTCGATTACTGGAACATGTCGATTACCGGGTGTCGAAAAATAGAATTCTGCTGTCGATCACTAGACCAAAAAACGTTAATTTATTTCGATATATTATTACTTTATTTATTTATATGAAACTTATGTTTGCTTTCAAATATTACGCAACGAAGTCTGAAGCGTTACCCAATGCTCCAAAATACCTTATAATATCATAAAGTAAGAAAATATTTAAAAAAATGCTTGTTTGCGCACGTTAAAGTGTCGATTATTGGGGGTGTTACCTTAGGTAGAAAAAAAAACATTAATGTTTTTATTGCGTTTAAATGTCTAACTTTTAAGTGAATTTAAAGTACTTATAAAGATTAATAAACATTTTGTTTGTTTTGTGATACATCCTGGTTTTGTTATTAAAAAAACATGTATTTTTAATAATTGACAGAGTAAAAGTAGTATGGAATATTGCCTAATAGGAAAATCTCAGGTTTGAAAAACCCAATGTACCTAAGTCATATTCACGTCACATAGGTGGGTTAAATCCAAGTTACTAAGGTCCTTAACTACACTGGTCCTCCACGCCCCCTTTTACTGGTATCTGCGCCCCCCTTGGGTGCTGCGCCCTCCACTTTGAGAAACCCTGTTCTAAAGGCTAATGTTCTATTGTTCTGAGCCGTTGAAGTTATCACCGTCTGTGATGAATGCACGTGAACGGGCTTAATTACCGTCTTTAAGTGTGATATGTTCACGGTAAATAAGTTCGGGGATAAGTAGCGTGGCTAGTTTGGTTTGTTGCTCTGTTTGTATAGAACTGATGCTAACCGTTTCAGCAGCACTATTAGGGATTGTATTATTGACATTATATGTTGCATTTTTTTTATTGTTGCCATTCACCTACATTTTTCTCACTTATAGAAGCAACAAGAATAATTTATAGGTTTTGTGAAAACTTAATTGAAAAGAGTGTCCGTGGAGTTTCTTGCTCGTTCTTCTCCGTAGAGACCTACTTACGTTTTGCAACGAACAACTAGCTTCAACTTTCTGATCGACTCCTTGACAATTCAAAAGTGCTTGAAAATGGTTTAATTGAAATAAATGCAAGTCAAGTGACTTTATTTTTCTTTTTGATTTACATGCATACATAAACTCACGCCTTTTTCCCATGGGGGTAGACAGAAACCACAGAACGCCACCTGCTATGATGCTTACATACTCTTTTCGCCTCATTGATTTTTAAGCAGATTTTTTGATTATTGCAACTTATTGAAATAAGCTATAGACTACATAGAAATAATTTTAAGACTGGCAAGAAAAGAGGTCTACATATGAATCAATAACCGAACAGATTGTACGAAATGTCTGTCTATTGACGACAATTCTTTACGACTAAAGAAAGTTTTATTTACTTCATAATTGAAGATAAAATACGTAATAATGTTACGTGAGCAATCTTTGCTGTTGTACAAAATATGTCAAAAAGCTTTTGGTTGACAAAGTTATTTTTACCTTCGAAAATAAATTGAATGGTTCTTGGCCTATAGGCCATAAGACTTAAAATGATGATGTTTTTTTTCCTATATCTGCAAAAGTAACTTTGTATGTTTGTAAAAATCATATGGTTTTGTTGAATTTGCATTTAATGTTTCTTACTTTTACTGATTACGAAAGGATATATTGATATAACGGGTCGTTATTCTACTTGTTAACACTAAGTACTCTCTCTTTGGTGCTCGCATACTTACTGTCTTGTTTGTGTAGGACAAACAAAAGAAATTGCAAACAAGTTAAAAGTATCAAGAAGATGATAAGAGGAGTATTCAGCTGCATCCGGTTAGACTGGAAGCCGACCCCAACATAATTGGGAAAAGGCTAGGCAGATGATGATGATGGCGAAGCAACAGCGCGGGGCGTCGCGTCGTGTTGCGCTGCGAGGTCAGGTTTATTTATTTTTAAACCTACATTTACTTAAGTCAAAGTCAAATCTGATTTTGTCTGATATCTCCTACCTATGAACTATCTACGTGTTAAATTTCAGCGTTATAGGTCAAGCAGTTTTGGAGATTTTGTTTTTAGTCATGAGCGAACGAATAAAATAGATTGTAGCTGCTGTAGGTGGGGTTTTTTTTGTTGGAATATCCTCATGGTCTGCCTCCTCCTCCTACCGACTAAAACCCCACGGTGTTCCTCCAACTACTTATGGTCGGGGCACGAGGGTTGCTCATAGCATTCTTCCGCACCCAGGTGGCCTAGCTTTTAGGTCATCACGTTTTTAGGGGTTCCATACCTCACTTGGCAAAAACGGAACCATCACTTTGTTTTTCGTCTGTCCGTCTGTTAAGACATTTTTTTAAGCTACTCAAATTAATATCAAATACTCAGGTCTGCTACCCCTTGGAACAATGAAAGAATCAAAATTCTAAGTCAACGTAATCTAAAGATAAGGTCGTTTATGGCGCATTTTTGACGCTCACTAGTTTGTCATAATCAGACCTATTTTTCTCTCTTCCTAAGTAAGCATAGATAACCAAACAATACTCAGTAATGAAACCGTCATCAGTGTAAGTGTCAGTGAAATTCTGCCGCTCTCACCGCCATTGTTTTAGATTTAACGCCATTCAGAGGTGACCGATCCGTTCTGTTTGCTACGCCCATCTTGTTAGATCCGACCAGTAATGGCGCGAAATCGAAGATTTGCTATTTTCAAACTCGTTCGTTGAAATGGAAAATGTTTTCTAATTTGGAATTGGATTGATATGGGATTAGTGCATAATTTCATCTTTCCATCAGCAATTTCTCAGTAACAGCCTCGGGGTCGTGATCGAAAACCCCTTGACGTATAAAGATGTTCGGCAGGGAGGTAGATTAATAGTTAGTAGACGTCCACTAAGAACTGTTTTTCCAAAATTCACCACCCAAGGGGATGAATCGGGGGTCCGACGCTTGCGCGGACGAAGTCGCGGGCAAAAGCTAGTCTAATATACGTGGTCGCCTTCGTATCCGGTGGCTGGGTAGCCCAAACTTCAAGGCAAGTTTAATTTGAATATGTGGTGCGGTTATTACGAAACACCGTTAGTTGTACAAAGATAGTTGTTTTGCTGGTCCTTAGCTAATTAATCTATTTACATAGCTAAAACCAGGTGTTAGGCAACTTTTTTGGTCAATAACCGGATCAAACTGGCTGACCTCCAATATGAAAGTTTTTGATTTGAGATTTTTTTTTACTAGGTAGGGTTAATCTAGAGCGAGATATAAAAGTGTTTAGGGTTAATGGTCTTATATTATCATATGCCCGCGTTAATTTAGAATTTGCTAATCAATTTCGGGTAGTTATCTGCTTGTAGAAAATATCTTAATTTTCTGACATCCTAGTACTTTTTTTTGATAAACCCAAAATGTTGACCTTAAAACATTTCATATGGGAAAATCAAGGGAAAATGTTTTTTCTTTTATTTTATTTTTTCGTCAATTTTCCAATGTTTTAGTTATTCTGCTATTCGGACGGAGACAAATACAACAAATCAAAAACCATGAAAATCGGTCCAGTCGTTCTAGAGTTCGAACAAACCCGAATTCGACTTTCAAGAAGAAAAAAGAAGAAAACCAGCCGCAGGAGAACATTACAAACCAAAATACAAATCTTTTCTCTTTATAGTTTAGATAGAAGTTCGACTGTTCGACAATCAATGATACAATCGCATACGAAATACTAATAATTTCATTCATAACCTTTGCATAATTCTCTCGTAAGAAAGCTAAGTAAGACATGATGTATCATGAATCTCCATAATATTGTGAGGTCAGACAATAGCACAGTATTGCTGTGTCACGTGCGCAAAAAGAGAAAATGTCCATTATTTTATAAGTTGTCATAAACTAAACGTGATAGTATTTCGACCTTAAATGTGGGGTAAGGCATGAGCGGCGCGATAAGCGATTGGATTCTTTTTTGGGTGAGTCGCCGCAGTTCAACAAGTTACCCAACTTTAATGGAACTGCGCAAGACATGTCTGTCGCATGGTGGTCAAATTGTGGGCCCACTAGCACAAAGCTGGTGCCTTGATACAGTGAGTCGGGGTCGTGGCAGGCCACGAAGGAGATGTCGGGACAAACTGGACGGATTCCTCAAAAATTGGAGGGATGAGGCACGAAAACGTGAAGGAGTGGAGGGAGGCCTTTGCCCAGGAGTGGGACAGAATAAGCTAATGAAAAGAGAGAGAGAGAGAGATTAAGAATATATAGACGAGGGTTGATTAGTTTTGACAGAAGTAAGCCCAATTGCCTTACTTATTTCGGTCACACAGACGCGAGAGGCCTTAATTTTTTAAGAACTTAATTGTTTTTTCTTTTCTTGCGGAGACCTTAATTTTTTAAGCACTTCATTTTTTTTCTATTTTTTCGGAGGCCTTAATTTTTAAAGCACCGCAGGAATGTCCGGTTAACTATCCAACAAAAGTTGACCTGCAACACAAAAAACATCGTATGCTAAATCCTAATTCGCCTTAATCCCATGTATTGTACCACAACCAGCTATTACATAACCAAACACCTTTCTCACAACCTCTCGGCCAAAGTACCTGCCACTTACAATTTGTATTTACATTTGAAAACAAATCATAATAGCCCTACATTCAACACACTAAGGTTGAAATTCAAAAAACTCTAGGATTATCATGTGGAACGTTAAATTGGTAAATATGACAGCTGACAAGTGATGCATCTTTAAAATGTTTAATACGAGAATGACAGAGACTTTCACGTTAAAATAATTATTAAAAAGTTAAAATTAATGATAACTTACTCAAAAGTTAATTACGAAATTAACTTGGTATTTTAGTGTGGGAGCAATGTAGGACTTTGTTGCTTGTACTTTCTTTACCATTAACATTTATGGTTGAAATGGTACTTTGTTTAGTACCTATGAGTAGTAGGTATACCTTGATCAAGGGCGGATCCAGCCTTCAAACCAGGGGGGTCATATAAAAAGGCAGGTCTGGCTTCGTTTCGATTACAATAATAATTCTAATTTCAAGAAAATAGTTAGCCCAGGAGGGGTCATGACCCCCATGACCCCTCCTAGGCTATCCCCCCGGATCCACCCTTGACCTACTGGTACTCTTTTGTTTAAGTTACGTTATCTTCTGTACCAATGTAATAAAACTGAAGGGATTGGCTATAATCTCTGGAAGGTCCAGTCGGATTGTCAGATTGTAATTTCTTTTTTGTACCTATATGATTGCCAGATTCATGAGGCATATTACAGGGCATAAACCATCACGCTACAACTTATGGGAGCAGAGTAATAACCAAAGACGTAACTTAACACGGGTGAAAAAGCTAAAGTAATTAATAAGTCTGAAATCGCCAATCCGCCTTGAGCAAGCGTGGTGATCAATGCTGGTGCCTTCTCTGTATGAGAAAAGGCCTTTGCCCTGCAGTAAGATTATTAAAGTTAGGCGGACGAGACGCAGACAAAAACTAGTCTAAATTGTAAGGGAAGGAAAAACTTAAATCCAAGTAAGTACTTTAGTAAAGTAAATTTTCAGGACAAAAATACAAAGAACAATTCGACGACTAAAGTTACTGGCATCTAAAAAGCGCAACACAATCACACAATCCATCAGCAAGTGACGCATGCGCATAGCACCCACAAACGCCATCTGTTGGCGCCGCTTGACGTCATAACAACATCCTCTTCCGTAACAATTCAAAGGATTGTGGAACTTACGGCTTAAGAGTAGAGTTGGTTATTGGTTGGTGTTTATTTTGGTGTGAACACTAATGTAGGCTTGATAATTAAGTGGGTAAAGTTAGCTTTGGTTGACAAGACAAAAAGAGTCAGTAGTTCCAGTTGGTTTTGTGACAGAAAGTTCATCTGAATTTTAAACAATTGCTGAGTCGAGCTTAAACCATGCAAAGCAGTGTACTAAGCGGATTAATTAATTACCTAAGTACTTTATAGTATTTTATATATTTAATAGTTAATAAGTAGTTTGTAGGCGCAAGGCGCAAGGATAATATGTATATGTTTTGTTCATATTTAATTGTGATTGTGGGAGTTATTTAGTGATTGCATGACGGCTGACAGGCCGGAGTGGAAGAAGAAAACGTGTTGCGCCGACCCCAAGTAACATGGGACGAGGGCAGGAAGATGATGATGTTCATATTTAATTGTGGATTGAGTTTTAGTTGCGTAATAAATAAAATTAAATACCGTAAAAAATAAACCTTAATATCAATGCTTGTAAAACTACATAACATCACACCTGTAATCTCCGAAAGGTTAGACAAAGGTGTACCCATTAGTACACCCACATTTCGCCAGTTATGTTTTTTGTTAGTCCCATTTTAAGGCGAGCCTATTGCCGTCAATCTGGCATAAATCCAGACTCCAAAGCTGCTACTGAGAAATTCCTGATGGAAAAGCACACTGCCCGACCTGGGAATCGAACTCAAAATGTCATGCTCAGCAGTCGCGCTGTGCGACCACTCGACCGAGGCAGGCTTGTAATACTAGACCTAGTGAAACTTCTCACATTCGTCTCCCATACGACATAGTGTCACAAGCCATAAATCACACTTATTTTACTCTTACTCCCTTAGCAACAGACCAACAGAAATATAAACTTGTCCTTTGTTCAAGCATGTCCCTGAAGGGACTTCAGATGTACCTAAATATAGTCCCTCGCTATACTCATTTAGTACTTGTTGGTACCGATTGGGACGAGACTAATTTTAGTACCTTTGAGTGCGGAGGACTAAATTCCGATGTCCGAGGCCCGTTTGTAGTTTGTTTTGAGTGATTTGTTGTTCATTGTGTATTTTAAGTGAAGCTCGTAATGGATTGGGATAACGTGTTCTTAATTCAATTAGGTGTCTTATGAATAGGCTAATTAAAACCATCAATTGACGTACTTTTTATGACCTGTCAAAACGCGATTCTTCCATAGGTTTTGAAAATGATACCCACTCTAGATATACATAAACAAGTAGACCCGAAACAACTACCTGTATGCTATACAAATATTTGTTCCGTGCGAGAATTGAACCTGCTATGCGCAGCTCAGCAGCCTACCACTCAGCCACTACGCTAACCGTTACATCATCAGTCTCTACATCCCACCTATCCGACTCGAGATCGTCAATTTAGTTAAAAACGCCTTTTATAATGTCAGCTGCAACAATTGTTGGTTACGCTGTTTGCTACACTCACTACCTTGTGCCTACACTAAGACGAATTGGCCTTAGTGTCTTCCAAGGAATATTCATTGGTCATAGAGTAATAAATAGCTTTTACTTAAAGTACTTCTCAACTAGCAAAATAAATATGAACTAATGCGCCGCATTGAACACTACTATAAAACTGTTGAACTGCTACAAAACTATTATAAAACCTTTACATGTCTGTTAGTTGTATAAATCAGATACTATACAACTTTTTGCTAGTTGGAATTATTACGCTTGGCCCTTGGCTGAATACATTAAAGATGGGCAAGGAAACTGACAACTTTGCCCTTAAAGGTAAAGTTGACATCAAAGTTTTAATTTAAACCGTTGATCCCACTGGGATTTCCAATCCTATATTCTGAGTGCGTTTACAAACATATAAACTCCTAAACACGAACAGCCAGACCCGGAACAAGAACAATTGTAAGCCATACAAATACTCGTATTTTTCCGTACGGGTATCGAAACACTTGGCACTCGGAGCAAGATAAACAAAAGAAGATTGATTTCCTAAACCCGTCTTCAAATTCACCTGTCAGTTTTTAATGGTACAGTAGGTGGCGTAGGTCGCCTCATAATGATAAAGGTCTAAGAACAAACGTCTACTTTAATACCATACAATTAAGACACCAACGCGGTGTTGGCGCCAGAAGTTATTGATTTATTATAATCCTTCGTAAGTTCTGAGTAAAGCCTAAACGGATATTGGTAAGCTTTGTGTTATGTTGAGTTAGTGTAATACATGAAAACAAGATTAATTGCTTGACAAACGTAGCCATGAAAAAACTATCGACAAACAACCGGTGTACCGCTTAGTATTTCTACAAGCTTTTATTTAGCTTGCACTGTTCGTATGTAAGTATGTATGTAAGTAAATTGTCCATGCAAACCTTTTTTCGACCATTTGTAACAAATGAATGAGCTGAAATTTTGCATACACCTTTAGTTGTGATGACAATAAAATGTCCATTGTCTAATACTTAATATTGTAATAGTTTTAAATTAGAGCTTGTTTATAAAAATATTGTTTTAATTAGTTATTATTTATTAATGTTTACTCGGTAGTTCACGATAAGATCTTTTTTTTTGTCCTATGTGTTTGTTCCGGTTAACTCCTGAACGGCTGGACCGATTATGACGTGGCTTTCAATGGTAGATCAATTATCTATACTCTATACTATAATAATATTATAAAGCTGCAGTGTTTGTTTGTTTGAACGCGCTAATTTCTGGAACTACTGGTCCGATTTGAAAAATTATTTCAGTGTTAGATAGATTAGTTATCGAGGAAGGCTATAGGCTATATACCATCACGCTACGACCTACGGGAGCGGAGCAGTAACCAAAGACGCGGGTGTAACCGCGGCGGACAGCTAGTTGATGTCATAAGGAGTAACTTAGGCTACTTTCATTTTGTATAGAGAATTAGGGCTCCGTGTAAAAACACGGCCCAAAACTGATATTGACGCGGACTAAGTAGCAAATAAGTTAATAGCAAATAAATTGGCTAATTAAATCCAATACTCAGTAAACCACCTCTACTTACAGCCAACCTCACGGAGCTAATCATCCGTGACCATACCAACAGCCCAATGCTTGGGAGCCAGCACCCATCAGCGGTCACTCAAGGCGAGTTACGCAACGGGGCCGACGCGCTCTGATTCCTCAGCTAATGGTACGTGACCATCGTCTACCGTCGCCCCGTACTATGAGGTGACAAGTCGATGTGAGGTGACAAGTCGATGTGAGGTGACAAGTCGATATAAGGTGACAAGTCTACATAAGGTGACAATTTGTAATTTCCAGAAAATGAGCCTCTGTGAGCGGTGATATCTAAAATGTAAGGCACATCCAAGCCGTCAGACCAGCTGCCATTTTCATGACTATGAGTTATTTTCCCTTTTTATTATTCCTCTTTCGGAGATGGGAGCTATAATGGCTGCAATATAGTTTTTTATCTAATGCAGCTGTTAACGAATACAATTTGTTAAATTCTTTGTTCCAATAAAATATTTAAACTTAAATGTATTTTGTACCACGGTATGACGGCATCAGGTATTCGAGCATGAATCGTGCTGTTACAAGGGAAGAAAAACTGTTAGTTGGTGCACATGCCCAAGTCAACGAACGATCAATTGCAAAGAACATTGGGTATGTCTTTGTAAAATTGAAAGTCATCACTGATTGTGAGATCACTCTTTAAGTTATTCGCTTAAGCGAGAATCCAGTGAGTTGCAATTTTTATTAATTAAACTAGTAGTAGGGGAAAAGTCAGTGTTACTCAATATTAAGCTATGCTGCTATTATTAATAAGGACGTGAGAGATGGGTACCGATTAGTATCGATTAAAATAGTCTTGCAGTCAACAGTTTATTTTTATCTTACTTCTAACTTCACTAATGTGAAAGTTTGGATTGATAGATGTTTTTTACACAATCACGACAGAACAGCATAGCGCATAGGCTTTTTATCCCGGAAAAATGTACGGTCACCGTAGCATAATATATTCTATTTGACGCGGAAAAAGTCGCGAGTAGACGACAGTTTTTTAATAAATTATAAGGCATCTTTGTGTTTGAATCTGGTTTATTTTATTTTCCTACTCAAGCCATTAATTTCGCGAGTATAAAAAAAATTAACCTATTTGGAAAATAAATGATAACTAGTTTTACAAGAACCACAATTTTTTTGCGCAGTTACTTACAAGTCTATCTACACTCTACAGCCATTTCATAACACATTGACCTTGACAAAAAACAATGGCATACAACATTTTAATTATAAATTTTCATAAACGTGAAATAAGCCGTAAAATTGGCATTACGTGATTTACGTGGTCACAAACGTAATCTACGTTCTTAGTAATTTACATAGTATGAGTAAATTATATAACTACGGTACATACAGGGCTGCTAACCATAGTATAATATATTATAGGTAATGTATCGAATTTTGGGTCTGCGTGCTATACTGTTGAAGAAATATAGGGTACGCAGAAACACTATATTTTAGGTTGATGAATCTGTCTTTATTTTGCAACACTGAAACTACTAACGTGCAAAATAAAATAAAAAAAGAAATAAATAACAAATATATTTTGGTCTATTTCTTATTATTTCCATAAAATTGCTTTTTTTTAACGGTACTATATGTTTGTGCCTATAGCTTATTCTAAAAAATATGTACTATAATCAGTCGTAGTGATGTTGACAACCCTACTACTATATTAACGTAACAAAACACTCTTTTTCAAAGTCAAAGTCAAAAATTTTATTTGCTTTAAATGCTGCTTTACTAAAAAAGATGCTACAGATAATTAACATGTAAATATTCGAGCAAATTGCTAATTAAATAAGCAACTCTCTTTACAAAATGAACTTATTTTTCAAGATTATTTTAATAATGATAATAAAAGAATATTAGGTAAAATAAATAAATTGACTTTTAAAGACTTAACAAAAAATCTGTGGACAAAATTTTGTCGAATGACAATGACTGTCTGTCATTGTCATTTGTCAACAAACAATTACAATTAAGTATACTTAACAACATAAAATAAGTTTGATTGGAGATTGTCTTATAACAACATAAAATAAGTTGATTGGAGATTGTCTACAACTACAAAGTGTAGCAAAAAAAAATTAAATAAAAAAAAATCCCCGACGACGACGGCCAACTTGAACCGATTTTCATCAAACATAGCTAAGAACACTCCCGACTAATTCACCTTTAAAAAGAAAAAACCAAATCAAAATCGGTTCATCCGTTCGGGAGCTACGCTGCCATAGACAGACACACCCTCGACAAATTTATAACACCCCATCGTTTTTCGGGGGTTAAAAATAAAAGAAAAAATCTTGAAATGGTTTTGTAAATCGAGAAAAAGGAGATAGAGGATATATTTTGTGAATCAGAAACCTGAAGGTTGTGGGCCTCTGCTCAAAGCTAGTAGTTTGTAGATCTAGATAGGTATCATGTCTAGGTATTTAAATCGTAAATAACATAATAAGATTAAGGATGCTTAGGTCGTCCGCATGGAATCCTTACTTGGCACTGATTGCAAAATACGACGCGAGTCATCGACCTTCACTGTAAGACGACTTACAGACTTGAATATCTACACTAATATACTAATATTATAAAGAGGAAAACTTTGTATTTTTGTTTGTTTGTAATGGATAAAGTCAAAAACTATTGGACCGATTTTAAAAATTCTTTCACCATTAGAAAGCTACATTATCTGCGAGTAACATAGTATATATTTTATTTTAGAAAAAATAGGGATCCGTAAGAAAAATCAGGCGAACGAAGTCGCGGGAAAAGTGCTAGTCTACTATAATATTATAGTTTTAGTAAGTCCATCCATAGGTGCTTCACAAAATTATGAGCTTTGATAATATTTTTTTTAAACAGCTCTACTCAAGCTGCCTACTACAGCAAGCTTATTTGGTCTAGTAGCTTTAGTTGGAAGTATCAAGTATGAAATCACTATAAAAAGAATGATGTAAAATGACAAGGTCTGTCATTTTTTATTTTGCGACAGCAACGCCATCACCGGGCGAAATCAATTAGGACAGCAGCAAGAAGTGGCGCTAAAAAATAACAAAAACTAACTAAACTTTACCTACTTATTACTAAGTGTGTCTAAAAACCTGTAATTAAATTCCAAATATTTTTACAAGCGGTACACGGTAGCCGCCAAGGAGCATACGCCACCGACCGGCGCGGAAAGTGAAAGTATCTTACCTCGAAGTCGGCTCGATCCCTTACCACCATTACTTTTTTGAAGAAAATCTGGGGCATAATGTCACCTTTGACCTGTCACAATTAACACAACACAAAAGTCAAACTGTCAACCGAATCGATAATCGATTCCGAGTTTTTACTTCTTATTTTTTGTCTGTGGCAAAAAGACTCACTTTTATTTTTTGTTTACAACTCAATGTCATGGTCACTGTTCTTTTTTTGAACGAAAATTTGGCGCCAATTTACCACTTTTTCGTACACAGGTAAAATTAAAATTTAATCTTAAAATTCCTTTGTCTATTGATAGATCGGCAAAGTTATGCAATTTATGGCAAAGTTAGAAATAAGAATGCGATTTGTACGCAAACCTTTCCCTTCTAACACTTTGTAGGCAACTAAACCACGCAACCAGCATAATGTTTATAAGTAAGAAACGTTGACTTGACTAGGACTGTCGCAATCGCAATATTAGCGCGATGCCGTAGAACTTTATCGACGATCCTTATGTTTTGTTGCGTAAGGTACAAAATTGCATAGGCTACTTAGAGTTCTTACAAGTGCCAACTTTGTCTATTTCTAGGTGCAATACACGTTCAATACGTGCAGATTGGATTTACGATAGTACCTAGTGGTCTTGGATGCATTCATTATTATCATGATGGCGACCTGTATAATTAATGATGAAGGCAAAGTTAGAAAAGCGTGAAAGAAAAGAAAAAGTTTTTGTATTTAAGTGTTAAACAAAGCATTTTATGTTGCACATACATGTTTGTGGACATGATATCCTAATACACTATCTATACTAATATTATAAATGTTATGCTTTCGCGACTAAACCAATGAACCGATTTTGATGAAATTTACGCTTTCACCACTAAATGACTCAACCAATTTCGATGAAATTTGGTACGGGGTAAGGTTGAAACAAGAAAGGATATTTAAAGCACAGGACATTTTTATTCCGCGACTTTGTCTACGCCCGCGATAACAGACAAATGGGCAAAGTTAGTTTATTATGACGCGAAAGTATGAATGCTTTCAAGCTGAAACGACTACGATTCATCTAGAACTAGATGAATCGTAGTCGTTGTTGTCGTGTGTGTAATTTATGCATGTGTGTGTATGTACATACACGCCTCCGGATTCGGAAACAGATCCGGAAACCGGACGTTTGCGCCCAGCCAGCCTAATACACAGAATATTTTTTATCCCGTAAGAAAAGTTAGACGTCTACAGTCTACGCAAACGAAGTCGAACGCAAAGGTTAGTTTCATAATATTTGTAGCCTGATTCATCACCATGGTTTGTATAACTGGTTCGTATCCAGTTTTATTATGCTCATAATATCTAATAGATAGTGCTTATCTGGAGACTTTGAAACCAGCCCTTAAATTATTAAACCATTAAAGCGTTGCGCAAACTTAGACACTTTTTGTTACCGATACAGGCAACCACGCGGTTGCTGTGTCCGGTAATGTCTACCAACCACAGTTGCCGGTTGCTACTACTGGACACTTTCGGTGCTTGTTTTCCAAATATTCTGTCAGTGTCCTAATGAGCGACAGTTTAAATTGATTCTATATTACATAACATAACTTAACATCACGCCTGTAATCCCCGAAGGGTTAGGCAGAGGTGTACCCATTAGTACACCCACGTTTCACCAGTTATGTTTAAGTCCCATATATGTAATAGGGGGCGAGCCTAATGCCACCAACCGGGCATAAATTCAGACTCCGAGGCTGCTGCTGAGAAATTCTTGATGGAAAAACCCAATAACACTTTGCCCGACTTGAGAAACGGACCCAAAACCTCATGCTCAGACGACTTTGCGACCTTTAGACCAACGAGGTAGTCTATATTAATTTTTTGAAAAAAAATATTCACTGCTGGTTGCTGGTTGCTTGTGTCAGACACTTAAGACACTGAAGTTTCTACGTTTGTGCAGTGCCTTTTCTTTGGGTTGGTAAAAATCATCAAATGAGTCCTTCCGCCCTGGGTGGGGCGGAAGGGACTGTCAGACTTTTACTGACTAAAAAACTACCCTGTTCCTTCTGTTGCTCTTTCCGTTCCGGGGCCACGAAATCCTATTAAGACGTCCCGCAACCCCTGTTTGTGCAATGCCTTAGGCAACACAACGTTTATGGTTTTTAATACTTAATCTTCTTTTAACTATCTTTCCATGCCTTGATTTGCTTAAAGGAAATCCTCATTACCATTAGCTGGCTAAACCAGTTCATTCCTCCGGATGAGTTTTTTACTTTTTATAAACTACCTAGGATATCTAGTTACCGGTCTAGTTGATTTCCGTAACCTTAGAAGACCTAGGTACGCATTCAGATTCCTATTCAGTTAGTCGAGAGTTATCAAAGTCATTGACCGTCCAAGATGAAATTTTGAGAATAGATATAACATCATAACACATGCCTGTAATCCCCGAAGGGTTGGGGAAAGATATACTTACACATTAGTGCATCCACTTTTCGCCAGTTATGTTTAGTCCCATGTGGCGAGCCTCTTGCAATCAACCGGGCACAAATCAAGACTCCCAGACCCCGAAGCTGCTACTGAAAGATTCTTAATGGAAAAACCCAATACCACTTTGCACAATCTGGGAATCGAACCCAAGACCTCATGACCAGCAATCGCGCGTTGCGACCACTAACGAGGCAGTCAATTTGTGAATTGACTGCCTGAAAATTGATTGACTGATTGATTGATTGATTTGGAATTTTAAGAATAAGTAAATAAATACAAAAATTAAAAGTCCAGTCGTTGTTATCACTAGCAACTTTAGGGGAGGCCTATGTCCATCAGTGTACGTCGTTCGGCTGATGTGATGACGCCTTCTGATAGGTAGGTAGGTACCTATGTAATTAAGAAGCTGTCCTTTATCTATAAAACAACCTCCATAATGTTACTTACTAGATACCATTAGTTTTCCTTAAAAGGATTTTGAACCTTCGCCTTACCTATACACGGTGCACTATTACAGGTCGTTACTTACCTATAGTTGAAACGAATATTAATAGCGTTCTCTGACTTACTATCGGATTTTTAAACGAAGAATTTTATAAAATGACAGGCGAGTTTTGGCTTCTGTGATTGGTTGACTAAATTGACTCTCTAGGCTTATATATCTCCGGAGGACACAGTGGAGCATACGTTGGAGCCGTTGCCCCGCTTGGGCGGAGCAACGACGTGTCCTAGCAGAGGCGATAACCGGTGTCGACCTCTCGGACTCGGCCCTGGTTCAGGCTATGCTGCAGAGCGAGAGGTCATGGGAAGCAGCCACCTCCTTCTGTGAAGCAGTAAGGCCGCTATCACACGGACTGCACCACAACAACCGCACGCAGTCTCTATATTCAACTGCATGCAGTTGTAGGTTCGACTTCGTGCAGTCATGATACTGATGAACTGATGAACTTCACGCGGTCAGCTACAATTTCACGCGGTCGGCTACAACTGCAGCCGACCGCGTGAAGTTGAAGGCACGACTGCATGCAGTTGATATTGACTTCTCTCGACTGCAAGCCGACCGCGTGAAGTTGAAGGCTCGACTGCATACAATCGATATTGACTTCTCTCGACTGCAGCCGACCGCGTGCAGTTGGTATCATGACTGCACGAAGTCGAACGTACAACTACATGCAGTTGAATATAGAGACTGCGTGCGGTTGTTGTGGTGCAGTCCGTGTGATAGCGGCCTAATGCAAGCAAAAAAGGAGGCTGGACGCGTGAGGCAGAGGCAAGCCTCACGTCCCAGATACCGCAGAAGGAGACGTCCCGGGCGTCGGGAGTCGCAAGGCAATTCCCGGCCACCGTAGGCGCAGGTCTTCGAATGGCGAGCATTAGGTGGCTCGTTGTCCGATCAGAACCAGTGTTCTACGCGCGCCCCAAAGAAATGTCAGCATAGAAGACGGGGCCCGCTAGGGCCAGTGTCTGCCAGGGTTGCGGATTTTGTTTGAAAGAGTTACCGCGGCCCTGGAATGCAAAGGGCATTAGTAAGAACACAAATGGGTTTTAGTCAGCAAGAGTCTGACACTCCCTTCCACTCCGCCCACAGCGGAAGAAGTCATGTAGTGATTTCCCATCCTTAAAAAAAGGCTTATATAATATAATCTTCCGTATTCGTTTCTAGATTAATTAGAATCGGTTCATTAATTATCAAGATTTCGGACTTTAAATTTTGTATGACACAATTTATAAATTACATCACACAAATTGGTGCGACACAAAAGCTTTTTTATAATTGCATTCCCACACAAATTTGAATGCACAGTTACCTACTTAGGTACAGGTTGAAAAGATCTATCTAATACTAATATTTTAAAGCTTAAGAGTTTTATTGTTTGTTCGTTGTTTAAACGCTCTAATATCTGGAATTATCTGTAAAATGACAAAAAATTCATTATGTGATATCCAGAGTATGTGAGACCCACGGGAGCGTGGTGGTAACCAAAGGCTTAATCAAATAGGGTTACAAAACACCACGCGGACGAAGTCGAAGGCAAAAGCTAGTCATTTATAATCGTAATCATAAATAGAACTAGTTGGTGTATAACCAGTCTAACCTCAGAGCAACCAGTTTGTCATGTTTATGAATCTAAACTAATATTCTAGAGAGGTTACATAAATGGTTGGTTTGTCTGTAGGTACTTAAAAGGTAATCTTTAAAAATACTGGTCCGATTACCTACCTACAAAAATCTATCACTAATAAAAAACAGATAAAAATTCGATTACTTACCAGGGGTCCTACCATGAACTCTTATCGCGATCCAAAAACTGAATTGTTCTTTAAATACGTCAATATAATATAACGCATCAATTTATGTCATTATATTGACGTATTTTCTCTTATCGCGATCCAAAAACTGAACTGTTCTTAAAATACGTCAATATAACGCATAAATTGATGCGTTATATTGACGTATTTGAAGAACAATTCAGTTTTTGGATCGCGATAAGAGTTCATGGTAGGGCTGCTGTTACCTGTTGCCGACTGCCCCAGAATAATTATGTTTTATAGTATACTTGAAGATATGCTTTCCTCGCAAACGAAGTAACCAGCAAAGCTAGTTTACATATTAATAATCTAAATATACGCAAACCAGATCAACTTTTTAACATAATAGAGAGTGGTTCTCGTCAGATCGTAATTTTTCCGTAAGTAGGTACATACATACAAGTTCCAGTTCTGAGTAGGTACCTACTTACTATCTACTAATTATCATCCACTAGCGACCCGCCCCGGCTTCGCACGGGTGCATGTATTATACATATAAACCCTTCTCTTGAATCACTCTATCTATTAAAAACCGCATCAAAATCCGTTGCGTAGTTTTAAAGATCTAAGCATATAGGGACAGACAGACAGACAGACAGGGAAAGCGACTTTATTTTATAATATGTAGTGATGATACTAATATTATAAATGCGAAAGTGTGTCTGTCTGTTACCTCTTCACGCTTAAACCGCTGAATCGATTTTAATGAAATTTGGCATGGAGATAGTTTAAGATCCGAGGAAGGACATAGGATAGCTTTTATCCCGGAAATCACCCCCTAAGGCGGTGAAAAGAGGGGTGGAAGTTTGTATGCAAGTACGACATAAACAAGTTCCACGCGGACATAGTCGTGGGCAAAAGCTAGTAAATAATAATACCAGTCTAATGCTGTCCCATTGCAGAGTAAAGGCCTCTTCATATACCGAGAAGACACGAGCATTGATCACCACGCTTGCTCAAGGCGGATTAGCGATTTCATACATACATAAACTCACGCCTTTTTCCTATGGGGATAGGCAGAAATCACAGAACGCCACCGGCTACGATCCTAACATACAGGCTACTCCTTTCTATTAATTAGGTATAAGTCCAGGTTTCGTCAGGAATTTTCCCTTTACGAGTTTGGTTTTAGCTGAGTTTGGCTTTCGCCTATTTCCTTCTCTTATATTGAACCAATATAAGAGTTTTTTTATAAACTGCATAAGAAAGACATAATTTACTTAAAACAGGCGTTTTTAAAGAGTTTTCTCTATAGAAACGCTCAAAAAAGGCTCTTAAGGCCCTCGATTTTTGAGAAGACATAACTAATGAAAGACGAACGAACGAATTCTGAATTAATTTAGAGGGATCTACATAATTATAGCTCTGTTTTTAAGATGATAAAAGTTACGTAACAATACTCAGTAAAAACCTGCTAAAGTTACAGCATAGTTCTCTATAACAGGGGTTCCCAATCTTTATTATACAGCGACTCCCTTTACAAGCTGTAATTGTTTTGCGACGTCCTACTTAGTGAACATTTTGAGTAGTTAACGGAAATTACTTTTAAGTACCTATTTATATTTTATTAAACCACAAAAATAATCTTAATTATTATCTAAGTACTATTTATTTAAAAATCAGTATAATTATTGTACTTACTACAATCAATGCCATTTGTGCCTCGGGATAGCTCAACGACGACGACGGGCGGCGATGCCGTAGGGCGTGGCGACGCACAGTTTGGAACTCCTGCTTTATAAGATTCGTGAGAAAATGCGCAATACTGCGGTTTGTACTAATAACTCTGCAAGTATCTATCGACTTGTATCGATTTCGACGTCTTATTGTATACAATCTGCATTGTCTTCCTATTTTGGCGTTGGGTTATAGGCACCGGTAGTGTAGGTATGTTTATTCATCGTTTGCAAGTGATGAGCCTTGAGAAATGATTGACAGAAACGTGTCCTGTTTAGTCAGTATATCTACCTACTTGGTAGGCGCTTGCTTGGACATCTTGCCCAATTTTCAATTAATTTAAATAGTAATTATAATTTAAAGTACCTACATAATTAATTACGAAATAAATAGAAATGTTTACAAGGCATAAACCAAAAAAGAAAAAAACAATTTTTTAAAATTCTGTTTGTTGATTTGACGGGACTCTCACTGGCAGATTTATGTAGCTTAATTTGTCAAAGCCTGCGTATGACACACAATAAATTACTTAATTATTTTTTTATGTCATATCAGTATGACAGCAGGGCCTTTAGCGGTTCCATTTTAGAAAAATAATTAAGGTTCTGCATAAAAGAAAACCCCGTGACCACCATTTACGCGAACGAAGTCGCGAGTTTAATCTAGTTTCTTAGAATAAAATATGACTATAGGTACTTTATATAGGTACCTTTTTCCTTTGTACATTTTATTAACTAGACCGTAGGTACCTACCTGGCATAGAGTCATTGTTTTTATTCGTTAACCAATGGTCTAAGTTTGTTTTACCAATGTATGCCATATTAGTCGCCTAAATATAAATAGTTAAACACTTGACTAACGTTCAAAGAATTTATTCGTCAAAACAAAAGCGAAAATTAACATTACAAACGTCACTGGACTCATAAACCGCCATATTTGTTGGCAAAGGAATCTAGCGTTCAGCCTCAAATAAGGAAGCGGACACGCATTGTGACCATGATAATGTCCACCAAAAAGGGACAATAATTGTATTGGAGAAAGTGATGATAGGTATGTTTTGAATTAAAATTTGTTCACCAAAATATGCACGTGCGCTGTTTATATTAGGTACCTACTTTATTATTGTTTTACATGAACACATTACACATTAGCACAACCACATTTTGCCAGTTATGTTTAAGTCCCATGTAATAAGGGGCGAGCGTATTGCCATCAACCGGGCACAAATCCAGACTCCGAGGCTGCTACTGAGAAATTCCTGATGGAAAAACCCAATAACATTGTTTTACACCAATAGTAAAATACCTTTTAGTGTTGAAGGAGCATTAGACAAAATATTTGTCTAGCCTAGCAAGGTTGCTCTATAAATAAAACAAGTATGTATAAAGTTGTTTGAATTATTTAAAAATTATTGATGACTTTGTGGACCACTTCTAGTGCTTACGACCAGTGGTCTCGGACCACTGGTTGAAACACTTTTTAAATACATTTGAATTTCGAATTTAAGTACGTTGATTTTTCCTTTTTTTTTAAAGCTGAATGGTAGCGTTCGTTTTATTTATGGAACTGTATAGGTCGACATCATAACGTTTTCTTTAAAATTCAATTTAAAGTGACTTGGTTTTCTTCTTCAAAATATTCATCGATCCAAACATCGGTGCATCCTAAATGTTCGTCATATCGTCATTTTTAACCGGATACACAAACAAATAAATAATATTGAGGTGTCTTATTGTTTTGTCACAATAACAGCTTCTATGAATGTTTACACGTTTCTTATACCAAACAAACGGTTTTTAAATTTTTGTTTTTCTTTCCGTTTGTTCCGGTACCTACTCTCCGAAACGGCTGAGACAATATCGACAGGACTTGCAGTGGCATATAGCTGATATTATTAGGAGTATTTTATTTTTATTATAGTCAAAGTATTAGGATTCCACAAAGAAAAATTCAAAGTACGACAAAGTCGTGGGCATAAATAATAAATAATATCAGCCTATTTATGTCCCACTGCAGGGCAAAGGCCTCAAAGAAGGCACGAGCATTGATCACCACGCTTGCTCAAGGCGATTCCAGACGACAGATTTCCTCTCGATGTTTTCCTTCACCGATGTCAGTAATGTCCAAGATATACTTCGAAAGTACTGTATATGAAATAAAATAAACTAATTAAAAAAATATTTTTAAAAACAAGCTTTAAGTATTTTAAAATTCTACAATATTGATTATTGAACATTGTATTGTCACCAGAATTAAAGGTGTATACAAAATTTTAGCTCCATCGGATACCAACAAATGGTCGAAAAATGATTTGCAAATTTTGAAAGGACAACTTATTTACATACATGTACGAACAGTGCAAGCTAAATAAAAGCTTGTAAAAAAGCCACATTGGTGCTGCTATGGTTGTATTGGTATTGGTATTCGGCAGCTGATCTATACTATCTATACTAATATTATAAAGCTGCAGTGTTTGTTTGTTTGTTTGTTTGAACGCGCTAATCTCTGGAACTACTGGTCCGATTTGAAAAATTCTTTCAGTGTTAGATAGATTAGTTATCGAGGAAGGCTATAGGCTATATACCATCACGCTACGACCTACGGGAGCGGAGCAGTAACCAAAGACGCGGGTGTAACCGCGGCGGACAGCTAGTTTAAAATAAATGTCAAATGTTTTTTTATAGCGCCAAGACAGTGCTCTTGAGAGTCACGTACACCTACATATTGGAAGTACGTGATGTCTGTATCGAGGCTCGTTATAATATGTATGACGAAGGCTAACCAAACCATTATAGTTCTAAGAATCAGTGAAAGCCATTCAAGACTTGGAAGGTCTATCGAAAAATGTCTATTGTAACCTTCACGTAATTGCCATTAACAAAAAAATAAGAAATATATTTGAAACTAAACTTGTTTCTGGAAATCTTTTAGAAGAATGTTGGATTTTAATTATGCATGGTCGTTGATTCGTTTCGTGTTTACGGATAATTAAGCGACAAGAACATTTTAGTCATGTTTTGCTGATCACGAGTCTTCAGAATAACAGATTGACAGTTGTTTTTCACATGTAGATTTAACGTAGGATGAAATCTTCTCTGAACCAGATAGATCAGCCAGCTTAGGCCCAATTGCATGTGTATAGACAGCGTTAATAATATTTTCTACTAATATCATAAAGTAAAAGAGTTTGTTTGTTTAAATATCTATTCCATCTAAACA
Organism: Hoplodrina blanda; assembly: GCA_949316365.1. Lineage (NCBI taxonomy): Eukaryota > Metazoa > Arthropoda > Insecta > Lepidoptera > Noctuidae > Hoplodrina > Hoplodrina blanda. The sequence goes on from OX438590.1 coordinate 2,327,925, forward strand.
AATACACTCTCCGGAAGTACTATTCCGATTCTGAAAGTTATTTCGCTAATAGGAAGTTACCTCATCAAAACAACATATGGTCGAAAAATGGTTTGCAATGAAAGGACAACTTATTTACATACATATTACTTACATACGAACAAACAGTGCAAGCTAAAAAAAGCTTGTTAAAATTAGAGATCCTTAATCCAGGCAGACGAAGTCGCGAACAAAAGCAGTATCTTACAAAGACAAAGTAATTAAATTGGGAAGTAGATAGGTACCTATTTACCTACCAATTAATGAAATCACTTAAATTCCTAAATATATTTATTTGATTCAAGGCTTCAAATTATTTGGAATGAAAACCTCGCAACACGATAATAAAATATTTTCGGTTTCCACTGAATGAATTTCCTTTGCAGTCCATTCCATACTAATATTATAAATGCGAAACTAACTCTATTTGTCTGTCTATCTGTTACGTTTTACGACTAAACCACTGAACCGATTTTGATGAAATTTGGTACAGGGTAAGTTTGAACCTTAAGAAAGGACATAGGCTGCTGTTTATTCCGCGACTTCGTCTGTGACCGCAATAACCGACATTTACACGGACAAAATCGTGGTCAAAAACTAGTAAAATAATTATATCCTCAATCAATTATACTGTATTGCACGTAATATTGATATTTCAGTGTTGTTGGGTTTTTTCCATCAGGAATTTCTCAGTAGCAGCCTCGGAGTCTGGATTTGTGCCCGATTGATGGCAATAGGCTCGCCCCCTATTACATGGCACTTAAATATAACTGTCGAAATGTGGGTGTTCTAACCGGTACACCTCTGCCTAACCCTTCGGGGATTACAGGCGTGATGTTATGTTATGTGTTGATATTTTAATTAGGTAGTTAGACAATAATATTTATATAATCGTCTGCACTGCCAATGACATTGTTTAGATAACAACTGTCTTTTCGTGTTGTTATTTCTTTCTTTATAAGTAATGTCTGAAAACGTTATGTTATTAAACATCGATAAGTACCTAGTAAGTTCATAGTCACGACCACTGAAAATACTAAACAGCTTAGATAAGCTGAATAGATAGCTTGGATAGATATCCATACTAATATTATAAATGCGAAAGTGTGTCTGTCTGTCTGTTACCTCTTCACGCTTAAACCGCTGAACCGATTTGGGTGAAATTTTGTATAGAGATAGTTTAAGACCCGGGGAAGGACATAGAATAGTTTTTATCCCGGAAATCACCCCCTAAGGTGGTGAAAAGGGGGGTGGAAGTTTGTATGCAAGTAAGATAATTATAAACAAGTTCCACGCGGACGAAGTCGCGGGCAAAAGCTAGTACGTATACAGGGTACCTAATTGAAAATTTACCCGAAACCTGAAAAGGGGTCATTGTACTTATCATTACGAACAACTTTTACTACGGGACCAACCTTGAAATCATGAATAAAAAAACAGCTCATCCATACATTACGATCTTGTTATGTAGCACTTTTGTAGGGAACAGCTGATTTTTTTTCATGATTTCAGGGTTGGTCCGATAGTAAAAGTTGTTCATAATGATGAGTACAATGACCCCTTTTAAGGTTTCGGGTAAATTTTCAATGACCCTGTATATTTAAAAATTACTCCCTATTTCCCTTGGTCACGGCATCACGCGTGAACGGCTGGACCAATTCCCCTTTTTTTATTGTGTTTGTTATTGTAAGGAGAAGGTTCTTATGAAAGAAAATAAAAATATATGACGGTACGAAATTCGCTGGGTCAGTTAGTGCATAACAAAAATATGTATTACTCACATTTAAATCGTAACCGCTAGTGATCCAAGAACGCTTGCTCAAAATACTATATTTTCTCCTCCATCTAGATAAAAATCCATCACTTTTGCGTTTAGAACGCCGGTTCACTACGTAACGCTCCATTCTAAATCTACATCCAACAGTCAATGTATCACTTAATTAATAACATCCGTAAACACGGCACACACTTATAAAAACACGATGGGCTCAGTCCGCGAATGTGTTACAACTAAAACATAGAAAAACAAATCCCAACTAACTACCAAAACATTATAATAAAGTTATATAAAAGTAACGAAGCGAAGAGAATTTAATTGCAGTCTCTTTTGAATAAATAATAAATAAGGAGGTCGTTACGCTAGCGTCTGTATGTAAACATTAGAAAGTTATGAAAATACCAAAGACCTAAATTTGAAAATGGAACGCGGAAAATTAAAAATAAAATTTTCGCGCCGTACATGCGACTGGGAAGCGTCGTCCTTTGACTAAACTTGCGCGGTTAATAATATCGTTCGGTGTACAATTTTGTCGCCTTATTCGTATTACGGTATGTTGGAACGAATACGGGTGCGTGATTTGAATGCTGTGCTCATAGATTTTGATTGTCCCTCCCATACAAAACGGACAATAGGTACTAGATATGCGCCGCAACTGCCCGTCCTCTATTTTGTTTTGTTAGTAGGTAATTTTTCTAACCCAAATACCTGATCAAGGACGTATGTGTTCTGTGTGGGAACGGTACCAAAAGAATGAATTAAATGTCGAATTTAGACCGCGTCCTCATTCGACACAATTACGATTCGGGTCGTGTAATTTCTTTGAAGTGTTGACTGTCCCACTTTAGGGCAAAAATTGAGTTACCTACCGCATCGCATGTAAGATATAAAATGTGTGTGTTTTTTTTTTTAGGTGGTAATAATCATCAAATGACTCCTTCCGACCTGGGTGGGGCGGAAGGGACTGTCAGACTTTTACTGACTAAAAAAACCACCCTGTTCCTTCTGTTGCCCTTTACGTTCCGGGGCTACGGTATCCGCAACCCCGGCATAAAATGTGGATAGTTAATAAATCCGTCGCATTTGACCTGCATTACCACCTATCTATGTCAACGTTAGTTCGTGTAAGTACATAACAATCAACCAGTCAAGCCTTGACTTATGAGAAACAATTTTATTAATCGTCTATTGTGCCGAGACCCCGGGTCCCCAAAGCCGGAGGAAGGACAACAAGCATCAATAAGCTGGACCTGTTTAATTAAAAAGCCTTACTGATCACCCTCATTTAATTTTTTGCAATAATTATCCTGCATATATCGGGATGGTTGGTCGCCCTACACTCATGATCCTGCGCTAAAGAAATAATAATAATTATGGTATGCGATTTAAAAAGTATTTTATTTTTTTTCAAACATGGATACTTGGATAGAATGTGTTTTACATTTTGTTCATTGTGTGCCATTCCATATTATAAAAGCACAATCGTGGGCATTTCAACTTTGAAGCTCACAAATAAGGACATTCTTATCTAACTTCTTTAGAATTTTTGAGAATTTGCGAGATTACAAATCAATAAAACTTTATGATTGTTGACAGATTAAAAAAAAATTGATGGTATGATTTTTTTAATCGTTGCCCCACACTAAGTGTCTTGACACATCAAGAGTGTGTAATTACAAACATATAAACTCACAAACAACCAGAGCCGGAACATCTACCTGTAGACATTATTTTCATCCTGATGATTAAGCAATTTTTTTTATCAGAGATTTTTTGTAATAAATAATAAAGTAAATGGAATCTAGTTTACTGGCAAATACTTAAATTGGCATGTGGCAACATTGTACATTTAACAAAATGTCAAAACCTGAAATCGATAGCGATGGTTTTCAGAAAGTAAAAACAAAACGAATTAAACGATCCATCAAATACTATACAAAACTAAGGTATTTAGATGTTGAAATAGAAAAGGATAAAGTTATAGACGTTGACAAAGCTATTGAGTGAGTTTAACGCTTGTTGTGTTATGATGAAAAATAACATTAGTTTTTTGAGGTTATTTATTCGTATTCTACCATTTTTCAGGCGCCTCCACCGCTGTGTCGAAGAAGTACGACTTTCAAATTACTCAGCAGACGTTATAAAATCTGTGAGTAACGTTTTGCAAGACAGAAAAGTTGTAGAAATCTATTGTTTAGGACTTGGTCATGTAGCAGAATGCCATACATCTAAGTATCAGTTAGCTCTATTGTTGTGTTTAAACGAACATTTTAAACCTAAAACAGTTTTAGTATACGATCCTCTATTTTATAACAGGGAGTGTGAAATCCTTAAAAAGTTTCAACTTAAAGTGTTATACCAAAACACTGAAGGTTGTTATGCAATATCTGATAAATGCCCAACCATAGTTTATTTTCCGCATTGTTCAAAACAGTTGACTAATAGTTTTCTTTGGAGCAACTGGGGTCCTAATTTACATAACTGTATACTTATTTGTAACAGTTTTAGTAATCTTGCCGACAGTCAGCCCAATAGAATCCTTTCAGATACTGTCCCTTTTATAGCTAAAATACTTCCATATACATCTGAACAGCCACTGAGTAATAATTTTAAATTCACTGATATCTTCAATGATACTTCTATACATACATTCCCTAAAGAAAAAATAGAAAACCTTGGCTCTTTCTTCTGGATGAAAGGTGCGCAACCAACATACGACAATATTGAAGAATTTATCACAATTAACGCACTTCAAAACCTGAAAATTTAATTTTTTTGAAGGTATAAAATGGCATCAATTACTTCAAAACCTGCATTGGTAACACTACGCCAATTGCTATCAGAGCTGCGCAAACAAAGCTCATCAAAGAAACTCTCAGATCATCAAATGGTCCATTACATATTCAGTCAGTATAGGATGCATCAGACTACGGATCAACAGCTTTGCAAGGCTTCGAATGAGATGCTTTTCAAGGCAAAATGTTACTGCGATTACCTTCAAAACTCAAGACGATACAAAGAAATCAATGCAGATTATAAGGGAAAGGGGGAGAGGAGCATTGAGGAGACCGCAAGGATGGTCGGTTTCAAGATGCCGCATGAACCGAAACCTTAATAGAAATAGTAATACAAAATATTTAAAGTTAGATTTATGTAAATAAATGTTGTATTTCTAGTTTATAAAGTCTTTTATTTGGAATATAATTTGTATAAAATATATACTAAGCTTACAATTCATACAAAGGGGAAGATATTGTTTATTAGAAACACACTATTATTCATCACACTTCATTTCTGTACTGTAAACTAATCAAGACTAAAATCTCTCAAAAACATTACACTGATGTAATAATGATTAAAAATATACGAAAAAATCTTAATTTACATTTATTAAATGCACTAAAAGCACTTATTTTTAAAATAAGTAACCAGTACTTTTCATAATATCAAATTAATTCGGACATCTGTCAACATTGATATTATGTACAATTAATATTCTTTATTTTGTTACTTAAACATAATAATTTCTTCGTACAAATGTCTATTGCGTGTACTGCTTCTCAATGAGCTTGGCAATGGTCTGCAGCTGCATGTTGCTGGTTCCTTCGTAGATTGTGCCGATCTTGGCATCACGGAAGAACTTCTCTTGAGGAAAGTCTCTGGTAAAACCGACTCCTCCCATGAAGTCTATGCATTTTGATGTCAGCTTCTGGGCGATTTCTGTAAAATGAAACTTATTGTTATTGGTGTAAGGTTCATAACTGCTAGTCATATTAATGTTGGCCAGTTTTGATGTTGCTTTGTTATATTTTGTTTAGTACATACTGAATGTGTATCCTTACAAAGACCAAGTTGTTCAAGGACGTGTCATTTAGTTAGTATTTGTGCCTGTACTGGCAAAGGACTGCTAAAGGCATTTGTCCTATTGAGTGAGGACAAACTACAAACCTTACTAAAAGCAAAAAATTATACTTTGTAAACGTGCCATCATAATCTGCCCAGCCGTTTCAGAGATAAGCCAATACAAACAGACTGACAGACAAAATTTTTAAATATTGTTTTTTTTTTGTAAGTGCTGTGTAAACTTTCATATCTATTTTGTAAGCTATTAATTTGACATTACAAATTAATAGACATTTGAATTTTATTTATTTGTCTATATGTATCTACCTGAAGCGTAATATTTAGCCATGGCAGCTTCTTTCACGAAGTCCAAGCCATTCTCCTTCAACCTGGCTGCGTTGTAGGTAAGCAGACGTGCAGCTTCCAGCTGGGTTTGCAGGTGAGCGATCTGATAGCTGATACCCTGGAAGACGACAGAAGGTTATACTTGATCATTGATGACAATGAATATTTCTGACTATTATGGTGATAAATTTAATTTTTGACTGCCTCTGTGGTCTTGTGGTTGCGACTGCTGAGCATGAGGTCTTGGGTTCGATTTTCAGGTCAGTCAAAGTGTTATTGGGTTTTTCCATTAGGAATTTCTTAGTAGCAGCCTCGGAGTCTGGATTTGTGCCCGATCGTAATAGACTTCCCTATTACATGGGACTTAAACATAACTGACGAAATGTGGATGTACTTATAGGTATACCTCTGCCTAACCCTTTGGGGATAATAGGCGTGATGTTATATTAAAATTCATTTTTGTGTTTTTGCCCAGGAGAATGTCTAAAACAATTAATAACTTGATAATCCATCGTTCGAAGAGATACTTTTGCAGTTGGAATGTAACTTCTTGATATTCAATCCACGACCTTATTTACTTTTGTATAAAGTTGTAAATGGTCTTACCTGGAAAGAGTAGATGCTCTTGCCGAACTGTTTCCTCTCAAGCGTGTAGGGTATGGTGGCGTCCATACATCCCTGACACAGTCCGATCATCTGCGACGCAATGCCGATGCGGCCCTCGTTCAGGAAACCAGCTGCGTATTTGTAACTGGAGAGGGAGACAATCAAATCAAGACGAGGGGGGGGGGGGGGGGTGTCGCAACAGGATACGGACAAGTACTAATGTAATTTTTTTATTTCATATGTCCCTACTTTCTAAGCTTAGACATCACTGACATCGGTGAAGAAAACCATTGTGAGGAAACCTGACTTATAAGTCTGTAATCGCCAATCCGCCTTGAGAATACTCGTGCCTTCTTTGTAGGGGAAACAGCATTTTCCTTGCAATGGGACAATAATAGGCTGGTGTAATTTTCCACCTGTTTTCATTAAAGGACCTTACGAATTCCAAGGTCAAGGAAACTAAGCACCCAGGCATTCTATGACCTTTTCATGACTTGGTTACTTCTTTCCATACATACCCTTTTCCATATTCTCCAAGGATGCTGCTCTCATGTACCCTGACGTTATCGAAGTGTACCATGCAGGTGCCTGACGCGCGGATACCGAGCTTGTTCTCAGGCTTAGCGACGGACAGGCCTGGTGTGTCGCGTTCTACGATGAAGCAGGTGATGCCTTTGTAACCCTGGAAAGCGAGGTTAGTATTTATTATTTGAGAGATAAGAGCTATTATTGATTTTGTGCAGAATCTCTCAGCATGGAATATATTCCACCATTCATGAGATTCCTAACTAATAGCAAGGCAAATAATCCGACTTCTCACGGGTAAATGATTTCACTTTGACGAGGCGTACGTAAGTCTTTTTAAAATTATAATATGACTAGCTTCTGCCCGCGACTTCGTCCGCGAAAATGTCGGTTATTGGCAATCTAATCTTGTTTCTCCATACAAACTTTGCCCCCTTTTTTTTACCCTTAAGGGGTAGAATTTCTTGTCGCGGGATGTCTTATCAGGATACCGTGGCCCCGGAACGCAAAGGGCAACGGAAGGAACAGGGTGGATTTTTTGTCAGCGAAAGCCTGACAATCCCTCGGAGCAACGCGTTCCTCAAACACGTCTGTATCAAGATTTCGGAAGATTCCTTTACCTTAGCCGGGTCAGCGTTAGCCATAACAAGGAACACTCCAGCCATATCAGAGTTGGAGATCCACATCTTGGAGCCGCTGATGAGGTAGTGCTCGCCGTCCTTCTTGGCCACAGTCTTTAGTGCAAAGGCGTCGGATCCTGAAGTTGGTTCCGTGAGGCAGAAACTGCCGGCCTGAAATACGAATAAGACGGTATACTTTAATATTGACGACTTGCGTTGGCGCAGTGGCTGAGCGAATGGTGCTGCGCTGCATTGCGTATTGCTGGATCGATTCCCGCATGGAATAAGTAGGCCTATCTACAGATAGATTATTCCGGGTCTGGCTGTTTGTGTGTGTGTTTATATGTTTATAAACTCACCAACAATACAGGAGAAATTCGTAGTGTGCGGCAAAAATGTGAAAAGAAATATCCTCCTGAACGAATTTTAGTCACGGTAGCTAATCTCAATGGAGACTAAGAGATATTATAGTGCACATGTGTGTGCACAAACACAGGTGCCCTTAACCATTTAAGTTATTAGATACCCGAAAATAATCCAGCTACCAGAAGATAAAAACAAATTGGTATAGAATTCCACTTACATATTCAGTGCAGAGCTTTGTCAAGTACTTCTGCTTCTGCTCTTCAGTTCCCAGCTTCATAAACAGAGAGTTGACGAGCGTGTTGTGGATGTCCACTAAGGCAGCGACTGCAGGGTCTACCCTGGACAGTTCCTCGACCACCAGCATCATCGTGAGGAACCCGCAGCCGGAGCCACTGTATTCAGTGGGGGTTTCGATGCCCATCAGCTGTGAAGGTGGAGTGTGGTTTTAGAAATTGCCGAAAGCGTGACTGCTGAGCTAAGCTGATATTATTCAGACTGTTTGATTCCTGGAAAAATTGTCATTGAATTTTTTTGAGCAGGAAATATTTCAAATTTTGGTCTTTTACGTCGAACAAGATATTTGGTTTACCAACAGTAATTTTTATTTCCGCTACATTCCTATTCATTGTTATTTTGTGTTCACTTTTTAAGCTTATGGTGTGTAATGATTTTGAAACCTATTTAGAGTGATTTAAAGAATTGACACACTCGACACATTGTTTAAAAGTAGTTGCAAAAAACCTATTTTTTTTTAAATGATTATTTATCGCTGCGATGAGTTTGTGACTAGATTTTGAAAGTTTTTATTAGTAGAAATTGGCATTCAGATACGCGAATGCCAATTTGGAATTTAAACCGTATAACATAACATAACATCTCGCCTGTAATCCCCGAAGGGTTAGGCAGAGGTGTACTCATTAGTAAACCCACATTTCGCCAGTTATGTTTAAGTCCCATGTAAAAGGGGCGAGCCTATTGCCGTAAACCGTGTTATATGATAAAACAGCTTATCAAGTAAAAAAACATGATAAAAAATTGCTAAGTAAGAATCCATGACATTCATTTGAAAGTCAAACTGATAGTGACTGATAACTACATATAAAGGACATCAGTGAGTTTATTGGCACTTGTACTACAGTAGGTACTTACACGATAACATTATCTACTTTTATATGAGTAATTAAATGAAACTTTATAATAAATGGCATGTTGTGCAAGCCATATCGCGAGAGGCGTGTACGCTCTCAAAATCTCTGGCATAAATGTAGGAAGGGATGCCGGAAGGGTGGGTTTTAGTCAACAAAGAGTCTGACAGACCCCTCCACCACTCAGGCGGGGGACATAAATAAGGATTTTATACCCCGAAAAAAAAACAGACAAGCCATTGTTACGAGTAGACAGGGAGGTAAAGACAGGTATAGTACGGCCGACGTATCTTGGCGGTATGAAGTTAGCTATTTGGCTGCGCAATGGATCATATAGAAACGAAATTGTTTACTGCGCAGCAATCGGCTAACTTCAGAGGCGCCAAGATACATCGGCCGTACGTATTGAAGGTAATAGCTTAGGAGGGAGTACTCACGCCATTGTCAAAAAGTAGCTGTCTGACGCTGTCATCGATTCGGTGTTCATCCTCCATTTTCCTGACCAGTGGAGCAATTTGTTCTGTCGCCAGTTTTCTGACTGTAACGAGAAAATATATATTTTTAAACTTATATAAATTATTGATACCTTTCTTCAGATATTTATGGTTTTAGGCCTTTATGATATCGATAGAAAGTGGGCGTGTTAGGTAATTACCTACCTACAGGGGCTACAGGCTAGGAACTGTATGGACAGCCTACCCAGAATTATTTAGGTGCTATGTATTTTGTTTTTTCTTTGGTGCTTGGTGCTATTTCCCAGAATCCTGCTTAACTACTTGGTCGATGTCTTGACGGTTTGAGCTGATCAATCATCAGCTTGCCATCTAAGATTCTGTAAGATCGTAAGGGGGCATCATCAGGAAGGTGGTCTAACCGAATCTTACCCACTATCACGTTGGGGTGAGAGGTATCTCGACAAATATCACTTACTTTTTCCAGCAAAATGTTACCAAGGGGAGAGGGGGCGTCGAAAATATCGCAAAATCGCCTCACATAATTAATGGATGCCCCGTAAGACAATGATCTAACTAACCTAACAGTTGGATAAACATCGCCACGTGTGATAAGTTTACTTACTAAGTATATTATATTGTCATAGAGCAGCTATTTAAAATGGACCAGCTGCCCTACCATGAACTCTTATTGCGATCCAAAAAACTGAATTGTTCTTCAAATAAGTCAATATAACGCATCAATTTATGCGTTATATTGACGTATTTGAAGAACAGTTCAGTTTTTGGATCGCGATAAGAGAAAATACGTCAATAAATGACATAAATTGATGCGTTATATTGACTTATTTGAAGAACAATTCAGTTTTTTGGATCGCAATAAGAGTTCATGGTAGGGCAGCAGGATTTTGTAAAAAGCTGATTGAAAAGAGTGCCGTGGAGTTTCTTGCTCGTTCTTCTCTTCTCCATAGAGGCCTACCTCCGTTTTGGAACGAGCAACTAGCTTCAACTTTCTGACTAACTGATCGACTCCTTGACAATTTAAAAGTGCCTGTAATTGGTCATAATTGAAATAAATGTTTTGACTTTGAATGCGCCATTTTGAGACAATGATGAAAATTGTAGAGGTAGTCGAAGTTTTTTTCCCTACTCATACTTCGTAATCATTTTCACGTTCTATATCTATTATCATATCAGATAGCAGATAAATAATAGATATAGGTATATTTTTTATATTATCGGATATGGATTTACTGATACTTTTCTAAAAATTCTTTCACTAATAGGAAGCTACGTTATCCCTCAACGCCATTGGCTAAATTTTATTGTCAAATAAATAGGAATCCGTTAAAAAAATCATGAGAACGAAGTTGGGAGCAAAGGCTAGTACCTACTTATGCACATAAATACTTAGCTATGGACATAGGTTGTCGAAACTATGATACCTAGGTACCTATTATAAAATACCTAGTGGTTAGTTTAGTACCTACTATGTCTTCATCCATCCACTTATACTTACAAAGTTTCGCGTTCAGAATACTAAATTATTTTATTGTATGATTAGTGGCGAGGATGTTCCTACAAAGACAATAGACAACAGAGTCTGTCGCATGACTTGCTAAAGTCATACCACTGTTGCTATGCAGCCAACCGACAACGAATGCTATTCGGAACGGTTGCGTGCAGAATATACTGATCTACTCAATAAATAACAAGACGAAGAGTGTTTCAGTATTTTGGGCCCTATCGCGTAAAAAACTAAACCCAAAGTTACTTGCCACCAGTTGGGGATCGTGGAAGGCACGTATGCCTCGACTCCTCGAGTGAATCCGGGTCACAGTATAAATATACTACCAGTAAATGGACTCGGCCGTAACCTTGAATTAAATGCCTACTTTTTCTCACGCGTTAGGGCTGCCCGCCGCCTATAGTATTTAAATTTCATCAACCTACTTGAGTTTCTTTCTAGTTTTGTGAATGTAAATATTATATTATTTTTTTAGTTTATTTAAATTAACTATTTTAATTTAATACAAATAATGTTAAAATTTAAAAAACATAGGTAAATAAATATTGTAAACAAAAAGCCACAAAAAATGTAAATTTAGTTTTGAACTCAAACCATTTTGTAGACCAAATTGTTTCATCAAATACAATTGTAATTAACAAGTCCATTATGTGATAAAACAGTATTCAAAAAATTACCTACCCTAACTTTACGTATTAAAGATCAAATTGGCTTAACTGTATCACACTGTATTCTATAATATTGGCCTCCTTGAACAAGTCGTTCTTACTCATTAAGCTCGTACGTATAGAATATTTTATCTACTGCTAATTGCAGAAGGTTCAAATTCATCTAACTTTACCATTACTAGGTTACCATTTATTACGAGTGTAAACGTTAAATGTTATAAGTATAACCTTACTAATATTATAAGTACATAAAACATTATCATATTATACTACGCGCCACGCGGCTAGCGAATTCATGCAACCAAAAACAGCACAATATTTTCTACTCGTCATATTAATCAAGATTTACAACACACAACAACACACCGTCCGTTCGACACTGCGGTACAGCCGTGACTGTCTGCGCCGCGAGCGCACCCCAAGATCGAGGCGCGTAGGTATAGCTCGCATTTCGTCCGTTTATATGAAGTTGGAGTACTGATTATATCTTTATATTGTGTCCGGGTGGTTTTTAGTCAGTTAGAGTCTGACAGATCTATCCTCCTTCCAGGACGGGGGACATCTATGAGGATATTCAAATCCAGAGCAAAAAATAAGAGTTAGCTGTTTTATACATAATAAGTTTAATACATAATGCGCTCGTGTACAACTAACTCTCGAGTTAAAAGATAATCCTGACTGGCGCAATTGGGCCCGCCTTATCCCAATTCCCAATACAATCATGCGTGGTACATTAAAAGTATATTTAAGTATCATCACGCCTGTAATCCCCGAAGGGTTAGGCAGAGGTGTACCCATTATAGTACACGCACATTTCGCCAGTTATATTTATGTCCCAAGTAATAGGGGGCGAGCCTATTGCCATCAACCGGGCACAAATCCCGACTCCGAGGCTGCTACTGAGAAATTCTTGGGAATCGAACCCAAGACATCATGCTCAGCAGTCGTGCTTTGCGACCACTAGACCAACGAGGCAGTCACATATACAGGATAATTGAAAAAATACCCGAAACCTAAAAAGGGGTCATTGTACTCATCATTATGAACAACTTTTACTATGGGGCCAAACTCTTTTCAAATCATGAAAGAAAAAAAAAATCAGCTGTTCCCTACAAAATTGCTACACAACAAGATCATAATGTATATGGATCAGCTGTTTTTTTTTTTAATTTCAAGGTTGGTCCCATAGTAAAAGTTGTTCATAATGATGAGTACAATGACCCCTTTTCAGGTTTCGGGTATTTTTTCAATGACCCTGTATAAGTAGTGTTTTTTGTGAAAATGGGTGTGTCGCCTATCCAGCCTATTTTCCATCCACGTTGTTTCACGAAATACCGGCTCAAACATCTTGCTATTTAATTTACAAAATACATTAAATAGGTAAGTATATAAGTATTATTTATCGTAACACCCACGAACTTTATCTATACTTCTTACATCTTATCAGACGAACACGTACCTACGTCAACATTTACATTACTTCGCTGTTGCCAAGTATTTTTGCGATTACAGACATACCTAATATTTTTGAATTTAACCAGTGGCGTGGCCGCGTGACCTACCCTAGATGGGCCCTGTTGCGTCTACGAGTGGCGCGTGGACGCGCAGCGCCGGGGCGAAACCCCGCTGCCGCGGCAAATCGCGGCACTGCGGATCGAGCTCCGGTGCGATCTCATGGCGGAATGGAAGATGCGACTGTCGCAACCTAAGTTCGGGCACGCTGCAATCGCGGCGGTAAGACCCCTCTTTGAGGAGTGGCTGGAGAGGCGCCACGGCGTCCTCACCTTCCGGCTGACGCAGGTCCTCACCGGACACGGTTGTTTCGGGAGGTTCCTGTGTCGGATTGCACGGGAGGAAACGCCCGGGTGTCACCACTGTGTGGACCGCCCGGAGGACACGGTGGAGCATACGGTGCAGGTTTGCCCCGCTTGGGCGGAGCACCGCCGTGTCCTCACGGAGGCGATAGGCGGCGGCGACCTCTCGCGCCCGGGCCTGGTTCAGGCCATGCTCCGGGGCGAGAGGGAATGGGATGCAGTCACCTCCTTCTGCGAAGCAGTAATGCTAGCAAAGGAGGAGGCGGGCCGCGTGAGGGAGAGAACATCCTCCACCTCGCGCCCCAGCCGCCGCGGGAGACGCCCAGGGCGTCGGACGTCGAGAGACGACATCCGGCCACCGTAGGCGCGGGCTTGCGGACGGCGAGTAATGGGTAGCTCGCCGTCCGATCAAGGACCATGCCCGGGTCGACGGCGCGTTCTGTTCGCGCGCGCCTCAAAGAGCTGTCAGCACAGGGACGGGGCCCCAATAGGGGCCAAACGCCTGCCGGGGTTGCGGGACGTCTTAACAGGATACCGTGGCCCCGGAACGTAAAGGGCAACAGAAGGAACAGGGTGGTTTTTTAGTCAGTAAAAGTCTGACAGTCCCTTCCGCCCCACCCAGGGCGGAAGGAGTCATTTGATGATTGTTACCAACTTAAAAAAAAAAAAAAAAAAGATGGGCCCTGTTGGGATACGTAATTAACGTACTATTTATTACAAAACTGGGGGGGGGGGGAGAGTTTTACTTTTTTTACAACAGAAACAGTAGGTATGTTTATTTTTTCTCGGGAAGTTGTGGTCTGGACGTCTGGTATTTATGTTGAACTGGGCCTGTTTAGCGCAGCTGTTGTGCAAACAATAATGTTTTTCTTATTTTTTGTTTTTTATATTATTTTTGTGTGCACATGGTCTTTGCTAATAAACATTTTTTTTTCTTTCTTTTGAAATAGTGGATAATATTTTACGAATAAGTCAAAGTCAAAACATTTAGTTCAATTATTTTAGACCATTTACAGGCACTTTTGAATTTATTGTCAAGGAGTCGGTCAGTTAGTCCGAAAGATGAAGCTAGTTGCTCGTTCCAAAACGGAGATAGGCCTCTATGGATAAGAACGAGCAAGAAACTACACGGCACTCTTTTAAAATTAAGTAGGTTTTTACAAAATCCTAGTTACCTACATTATTCTTGTTGATTCTACATGTGATCACAATGAAGATGAATCTAAAACAGTAGTTAAAAATAAAGATGTAAGCCATAGCAGTTAAGAGATGACCAATCCCAACTGACAGCACTCGTTCACGAGCATGACGCATGGATCAGCCACCACCTAGCTCAACCATCATGGAGAGCGCCAAATGATCCGACACATGCGCCACCATCAGCGAGACATTTGAGTGAGCATATTTTTTTTTTTTTAGGTGGTAAAAATCATCAAATGACTCCTTCCGCCCTGGGTGGGGCGGAAGAGCATGACAAACACATAGTAACTAGTAAGTAAATATTTGCTTACACGGGTTCGGGGCCCCTGCAAATGGGCCCCGTATCTCTGAATTCTCTGATACGACGGCAGCTACGCCCCTGCTACTTATCGTATTGTTCGATAGATAAAATTGACACACAGTGTATTAATTACGTCATTGTGTTCGAAAGTGGGTCGGTTATTGTGATAAGTGTAAGATAAAGGAATGTCATGTTTGTATGTATACTATTTTGAGGCACTGTTATTTTAATCATAATTTTTGAACAAATTAATGTGTTAAAATTAATGATGTACTTTAAATATAAGTATACCTACATTTAAATCATTTGTGATTATAAAATTTGATTAGTTATGATTTGATATTTTAAAATTATATCTAGCAACTTTTGATCAGTCGTTCATTTGATGTCACATACATTGGGATTTTAAAACTTTTCTAAATAAATCATTTGGTCATTTAAATTTTGGTATTTCGTTTATTGTTCTTTTGAAATTTGCTCGAGAATATTTTGATTTTTTGATATGTAACCATCCTCTTTTATTCCGCAACGGTCTCGTATAACCTCATTCCTCAATCTATCGTTCAAAGTTACACCACATGTACTTCGCAAGGCTTGCTTATCTATGTGCCTTTTATAGGACAGTCTGGTCTATTAACTATCATTTTCAGGATGCCGTTGCGAGTGTTACGCAAGCGCTGTAGCAAGGAAATTATAACCATTGGTTCAAAGAGAACATGAAGTGGAAAAGACAGTACTTATCATGTGGAAACAGTTTTTTTATTTTTTCCTGTTAGTTGAAAAACTATCAGGAAAAATAAAAGAAACAGTTTATACAAAATAAACCATCAGTTGAAATACGTTTGAAACAGATAGGTATGCACCTATCTGTTTTGCTGACTGTACATCATACTAAGCGCTCATGCCCACGAGACGGTTTGACGGGTCACCCGGTTTCACGCCGGGCTTAGCTCCGGCGCAAAACCGCCTCGTGTGCATGAGCGCTAATTGACAGTCTCCATAAGTACTTACATGTTTTTCCGTCGCAGTTGAGCAATAAAAACATGATTGCTTAAATGCTTGTTTACATCACACACTGCAACAACTAGTTTATGTTGTAAGACTCAATTTTGTATGAAATCAGATAGTGATACAGATGGTAATTTGCTTGTTTATTATTTGGGTTATCATCTTTAGCTTAGCCGTTTTCCAGTTATGTTTATAATACTGTTTTCCGTCTGTAAGTACCTAGATATTGCTGGTACTGACAGTGACAACCTGCATGACCATAAAATATGTAAACTACGATAACTAACTTCGCACCCTGCCGTTTCACCCGGGTTAAGTTACGTTTTTGGTTTCTGCTCCACTCCCGTCGGTCGTACCGTGATGTGGTAGATATAGCCAATAACCTTCCTTGATAAACAGGCTACATAACGCAATAGGATTGTTTCAAATCGGACCAGTAGTTTCTGAGATTGTGCGTTAAACAAAAAAAGCACTTCAGCACAATGACGTAAGTTTATATATCATTGCTTCAGCATTATAAAACTTATATAGTTAATTCCTATTTGCGTTATTAATAAACGCAGAGTAAAGTTTATGTTTACCTAGGCCTAGCGCGAGCGCAAGAAGTGAGTTTTCGATTCGATTTTCGAGGTGGATAATGGAGTTTTAGATACACGAACTATCCTAAGATAACATTTTGGTTTAATTTTATACGACAAGCACAAATTAGTATCAACCATTGACATAAATAAAGACTATAAAGTAAGTAAGTAAATATGTATTATTTAAAGGTATGAGGAGCAGCGTGGTTAGTTTCCTAACCTCCAAAAGGGAGGATCCTCCGAGTGCCTCCGACCAGGCAGACGGGTGTTGTGTCTGGTGGACTACTGCCCGACGGTTGTTGTTATGAGATCTTTGACAATGCGATGTAGGAAATGTCAGCTGTAGTTCGCATGTCGTCCAATAAATATCATCACAGTTATGTGCGAAACTGGTATTCTCAATTTAAAAATCGAATTTCCGTGACGTCTATCCCGCAACCTGGGTATAACAGCTGTAGTCGTTTAAAGTTTTAATACCTATTGTTTTAAACTAGGTACGTATCATCAGATTCAGACTTCTTTTATATTCAATGTCAATTACCTAATTGTTATTCATTGTCTAGCGTCGAATCCGTTCATTCCGTTCCCCTATTAACATATTGTGTACCAAAATTGTTTGTCTTAATAAATAGAATCTGTTACCTAAATGGAGAGCTATAAAAGGCAGGCTCTAAAATACGTCCATCTAAACCAATAAATAAAATTGAAGTGTCTGATTGTACACTGCATTTACAAAAAAGAAAAACAATTTTTTTTTTCGTCTGTTTTGTTTCGGCTAATCTCCTAAATGGCTGTACCGATATTTCACTGGCACATTCCTGATGTAATAAAGAATAACTTAGGCTACTTTTATTTTAGAAAAATAATTAGGGTTCAGCACAAAAAGCACCGTCGATAACCGACATACGCGGACGAAGTCAAATAAAAACATTATTATCACGTTTCAATGTTTATGATTATTAATTACATTATGATGCAACTGTCACTGGTATCGTATTACCCAGTTACTGGGTTGTAGAGGTCAGATAGGCAGTCGCTCCATGTAAAATACTGGTATTCAGCTGCATCCGGTTAGACTGGAAGCCGACCCCAATATAGTTGGGAAAAGGCTAGGCAGGCAGATGATGCAACTGTCACTCAGTTATTGCCGTATTGTTTTGAAATAGGTAGGTGTATATTTAGATTGCAAAATATCTGATGACTTTCAACGTGATGAAAATCCTCTTTTCAGTGCATTATTTACGTATTTTATTTTAGAGATCGGTAAGAAGTTGATTTTGAGTTTCAAAGTAGAGTTCTGGAATTCTGGATTCTCATTTGGGTGTAAAATTACAGGAATTTCTCAATTGAGTAGTCTAGTAGGTAGGTATGCACTAACAACCAATTATTCGGAGGCATTAATTCTCAAAAAAAATCTTAATTATAATCTAAAAATCCCGATATATTTTTAATTAACAGTAAAATCAGATTTTGAGAGGCTTTGAAATCAATAAATAGCCAATTAAAGCTGGCAAACAAGTGACGTCATAGTTTGTTATTGCCGCACAAAATCTATGAAGGTTTCGCGTTTTGACATCTCATAAAATGTATGTCAATTTGATTTGTAATATCTACTTATACTACTTACTACCTGTCATTTCAGAATATTCCTATCTAAGTAGGTACTTTTGCTACGAACCTACCTGGATTATTATATTTTTGGATACTCTAATCGTAGGTAATTTAACTACCTATCTATAAACGTATCTACTAGGGCATGCAAAACCGGTTTTCCGGTTTTGCGCAAAACCGGAAATCGGCCAAAATTTAACGATTTTTGAAAACCGGTTTTGAGAGCCAAAACCGGAGCTCGGCTCCGGTTTTCCCATTATTGAGTAACAATTAACATTTTGATTTTTATCAACATTTTTTTCGAACACTCTCAAAAAATAATTAATTTTGAGGCATCAAATGTATCCGAACCGAACACAGCCTGCATCCACCCACTTACACGCCTCCCTCCACTACCCCCGCACCCGTAACCCGCCAGCCTGCGCCTGCGTTGTTGCAGTAGTTTTTGGTAATTGTGGGTGGCTGTGTTTAATTTTTGAAGATGCTGATTGTGTTTTCTATGTTTAAAATATATTATTTTTGATAGCAGACTTAATAGGTACCAAAGATACCAAAAACTTACTTGTTGTTGATTTGATCTCAGTTAATTAATCTTTATACTATTATCAACCGACTTCAAAAAGGAGGAGGTTCTCAATTCGGTGCGTATGTTTTTTTTTTTTGTATGTATGTTACCTGATTTCTCAGCCAATTATTCAATGAATGGATTTGGATGATTCTTTTTTTGTTTGAAAGAGTATACTTCCGAATAGGTCCCATAGAAATATTGTCATGATCTGATGATGAACTTCGGAGATATGGAACGGAACTCCTTATAGAATCATAGCATTACTGTCGTAACAAGTAAAATTGCTTTGTTTATACGTGTAGTCGATGACTGACTGAAAGAAGAGAGGGGGGGATACCTCAACCCCCCCCTACTACTTTTCAAAATTAAATATATCGTGTGAGGTATTGTTTAGTAGGGCTTTTTGTGAGGATTTCAAACATTAACACACAAGCACTAAAAAGTGAAAAATAAAAAGCCATTTACAAAAAAATAAAACCGCCTTCAAAAACTACAAAATAAAAAAAAAACTTTAGTTTTGGAAGTCGGTGGCAATATCTACTTAACAAAAAACAAAACCAAAACCACCGACTTCCAAAAGTAAAGTTTTTTTTTTGTAAAAAGCTTTTTAAAAATTAATAAGTTCATTGTTATCTGTACAATTATTATGGTTTGGATTAAAAAGAAATGTATCATACAATTTGTTTTATTTGTAGACTTAGTGGGTATTTAAAAAAATGGTGTTTCTTTTTAAATTATACTACATTCGATTTTTTTTGCTAAAACCGGACCTAGCTCCGGTTTTCGGTTTTGGTCCCAAAAAAACGATGTTCAAAACCGGTTTTGATGAATTTCCGGTTTTGCATGCCCTAGTATCTACCTAGGTAACACTAGTGTAATTGATAAGATAGAAAAGAAAGTTGCATAATGTTTTTCCAAAATTATTTAATCAACCATTAACGTAATCGTTCTTATCAATGCTTTGTTCTTACCTACCTAATCTATAATAAAAAACTAAATAATAAAACATTTAAAAAAACAAGCTTTAATTTAAAACTATTACATTATTGAGTATTGGACATTGTATTGTCATCAGTACTAAAGGTGTATGCAAAATTTCAGCTCAATCGGATACTTACCAGCAAATGGTCGAAAAATGGTTTGCGAATTTTGACAGGACAACTTACTTACATACTTACATACATACGACAAGCTATTATAATTAATAAAATAAAAAACACGACTGCAAAAATTGCACATATTTGTACTTTGTTTACTCGACAGTTTTTTTTTACGACGTTTTTTATTTAATCTACTTGTCAAATTCTAGACGATAAACATAGACACGACCAGATTCATTAAAAAAATAAATTAAGGCTAAATAATAATAAAAATTAATTTACGTTTTAAAGTGGCCACACAGGTTTCTTTTTATTTATAACTAGCCTATGTTACTCGGAACGATGCAAGGATTGTAACGATACCCCATACATCTAAATCGGTTCAGGCGTTTAAAAGTTATGGTGGAATAAAGAAACTCACATACATACATACATTAACCCTGAACACATAACACTCCTTTTTTTGGGGCAGTCGTGTAAAAAGTGCAAGCTAATTAATACAAGCTTGTAATAAAAGGCAACCGTTACTGACTACTGACTGACTGATCTATCAACACACACCCCAAACCACTGAACGAATTGCGCTAAAATTTGGCACGCAGATAGTTATTATGACGTAGGCATGCGCTGAAAAAGGATTTTCTAACATTCACCCCCTAAGAGGATCAAATGGGGGACCAAAGTCGGTATTGAGAAACAGGATTAGATAGACTTTCCACACGTATGAAGTTGCGGGCACAAGTTAGTAAGAAATAAATAACTAGTGAATGACAAACCTAGAAATAGCACCTATCTACCTAAGAATAAGGTTGAATTTCATAAGAAGATTAGTATTTGTAGCTAGCAATTTTTTTTACTAGAATGTAAGTAAGAGCTTATTTCTACCAAAACAAGCCAAACCACAAACTCTTTATTGAAATGAATTACGTCAAACGTACCTACATACATCTAAAACGTATGTTTTAAATTAATTAATCAGCGTTTTATGTATAGGTATCTAAAATCATTAGGTGACGTGCTTTGGTTTGTTTTGGCCAAACTATATTTATAGTTTACACTTTGAACTTTGTTTTGTCAATATATTCAATTTCGAACTAGGAAAAAAAATGTGCAGAACCCCACTATAAAAAAAAGAGGTCGTGCAATTCACACAACCTGAAGCAGTGCTTATTTGGTATCCACTCACTTGTTTCTTTCATGGTTAGTTCGTCTTCTGTCAACACGGACAAAGGTCGTGGAGGAGTCACATCCGAGCTGTAAGTCCTCTGCACTCCAGTCGCAACCACAGGAGCCCGCCATTGCTCCAAGATCTGCAAAAGCGGCTACTTTTTTAATACCTAAACTTTATTAAAACGAGCACAAAATGGAACTTTATTCCCCATATTCTTAAGTTGGCTAAACTTTTAAAAATCAAATTTAATTTAACCATATATTGTTTATTTTTAATTGAAGCACTGATCACACACCTTGCTGCCAACGCGGCGTAATGGGAACATTGTTTTTTTTTTATTATTTTATTTTATACTATTTGCAAGGCGATGAATGCGGCGGCGCCTGCACTGACCGGACTCCGAGTTGAACTGGATTTATTCGCGAGGCTGGTTTGTTATCTCACTCGCACTAAGATAACGAGTTTCAACCAATTGGTGATCAATGGTAGCTGAATTACTGTTTAATTTATTTGGATGACCTTGACAGCTGTTACAGAATTTACGTGTTTAACCGGTAGTTATCTACTTATAAATTTAATTGTATTTACCGCACAAGTAATCTTAAAAGTTAACTACTTTGTAGATAACAATTTCATTTTCACCCTAGAAAAAATAAGTTAAAAATAATTAAAACCCGACTACGACAAAATCGCGCACTGAAAAGTATAAAACAAGAACAATATTCATTTGACCAAATGATATTTTTAACCGACTTCTAAAAAAGGAGGAGGTTCTCAATTCGGATGTTTGTATGTTTTTTTTTTTTTTTTTTTAGGTTTGTTCGCGCTTAACTCCGTCGTTTGCCAACCGATTTGAAAAATTCTTGTTTTGTTGGAAAGGTTATACTTCCCAAATGGTCCCATGAAAATTTTATCGAAATCGGACAAAAATATGTCACTAAAAATTAACAAATAAAAATTTTTTTTGCAAAAAAAAAAGAACCGACTTCAAAAAAAAGCACTAAAAAGTTAAAAATAATACTATAACCTACCTATATTAATAAACCTAACCTAACCTACGATTAACCTATACTAAAATTTAACAATTTTTTGGAGTCGGTGCCAAGACCGAGGATATTATATCCAACCGTATGGCACCGACTCAAAAAAATTGTTAAATTTTAGTATAGGTTAATCGTAGGTTAGGTTAGGTTTATTAATATAGGTAGGTTATAGTATTATTTTTAACTTTTTAGTGCTTTTTTTTGAAGTCGGTTCTTTTTTTTTGCAAAAAAAATTTTTATTAGAATATTATCATTGATTTGACCGATTTTTTCGAAATTTTTAAGTAATAGCCGTGGTCGTAAAGTACCGAGTGAATTTCAAATGTACCTACTCATTAAGCCTTTTCATTTGATATCCATGTTGACACTGTTAAAATAAAAACAGGCAAAGTAGCTAGTAAAAGCTATATAATGTATAAGTATATATTTCAAATGTGCTCATCAAGCCCTTAATTTAATTTGATACCCATATCGATACTGTGCGAAAATAATATTTTTTTCGATAACGAAGACACTTTGGTGACACGTCACCTACCCTATAACCAACTGAGACGCTTCTAACGACACCACATTTGTCATGTAATGATAAGTAGTTTAGAAGTTACGAGGGAACAAACAAACATACAAACATACATACATACACACATAAGTACCGGTCAAAATCATAACCCTCCTTTTGGCTTTGCCGTAGTCGGGTAAAAATTACCCACAAACAATAGGTATCTTCCTACTATAAGTAATCTTAACTAAGTAGGTACCTAGGTATCTTCTTCAGTGTATAATTTACATAGAGCAACACGGGTACTTGACACGGGTACTTGGTCAGGTACCCGTGTTGCTCTATGATAATCTATCTTCTATTCTATACATATAATAAAATTGTAGAAAAGTGGTGTCTGTACAATGGAAATATATAAAAAAAAAGTAGCAGGGGTTGTTATTACATCGATGCCGAACCTGAAATTGTAATTAATTTTTTTTTTGTCTGTTTGTCTGTTTGTCTGTGTGTTTGTGCGCGCTAATCTTCGGAACTACTTGACGGATTTGAATGATTTTTTTTTTGTTGTATTGGTATTAAGTCCGGGCAACATATAGGCTATAATTTATCTTGGAAACTTGAACACCTGATGCAGAACCGCAACAGACCAGCTAAACTATAAGAGATACAAAAATGGTACCATAGCAAAAATTGTTTCACGTGATGAGCATTTTCTGCTAAGAGAATAAATTTGAAGATCTGGAACACCTGATGTGGAACTCCAAGAGCCCAGCTACACTATAACATATATAGGAATGACGTCTTAGCAAGAGTTGTTCAGCCTGATGAGCACTCTCTGATGTCGTATAAAATTTGAAGATCTGGAACAGCTGATGTGGAACTCCAAGAGCCCAGCTATACTATAACATATATAGGAATGACGTCTTAGCAAGAGTTGTTCAGCCTGATGAGCACTCTCTGTTGTCGTATAAAATTTGAAGATCTGATCTGGAACAGCTGATGTGGAACTCCAAGAGCTCAACTACACTATAACATATATATGAATGACGTCTTAGCAAGAGTTGTTCAGCCTGACGAGCACTCTCTGTTGTCGTATAAAATTTGAAGATCTGGAACAGCTGATGTGGAACTCCAAGAGCCCAGCTACACTATAACATATATACACTATGTAACAAAAACCCTGTCAGATCAGTGTTGCCGTTGATCAGTTTTTATGTTTTATTTTAATTTAATTACTTGTTCTTTCTTCTTTTTTTTTTCACTGGGGAAAAATAATAATCTCAAATCCATTAAATGGTTACGTATATGTGTACGCAGTATGATGCCGAATAATACCCTTAAGGATCAGACAGGGTTTTTGTTACAGGCTGTATATAGGAATGACGTCTTAGCAAGAGTTGTTCAGCCTGATGAGCACTCTCTGTTGACGTATGAAAATTGTAGATCTGGAACACCTGTTGTGGAATTTCAAGAGCCCAGTTACACTATAATATATACAGGAATGACGACTTAGCAAAAGTTGTTCACCCTGATGAGCACTCTCTGTTGACTTATAAAAATTGAAGATTGGCACACGCGTTGTGAAATTCCAAGCGCCCAGCTACACTATAACATATATAGGAATGACGTCTTAGCAACAGTTGTTCAGCCTGATGAGCACTCTCTGATGTCGTATAAAATTTGAAGATCTGGAACACCTGATGTGGAAATCAAAGCTCAATTTCACTGTATAATTATAAAATAACATAAGCTGGGAGTACCTCCACGCGGTGAAGGCGGTAACAGTTTAGGACTGATTTTCGATGAAATCTCGCTCATCCCGTTGTTTTCCCGTCCCCAGGCCTTAGAATTCTACATCAGACGTTTCAGATCTTCGATTTTGACGACCCCGTTGTCGCTGGCATAAGCAACAGGATCCGCGTACGAAGTCGCGGGCAGAAGCTAGTTTATGAATAAATTAATTGTCATAATTGTTTTTAGGCAGATACTCAAACATTGCTAGAATTAGGTAGACCAGGTAAGTACCTACTTTTACATCCGCCAGTTTTAAATATCTGTTTAATCTAAAGACTTAAGCGGTCAAATTACTGTTGGGTAATAAAAGTTTAGCTTGAGTTGCATTGGTTATTCAAGGCTCGATATGCTTCCAGCCAAAATGGTCTGTCTGACACCCCTGTTAGATTAGGTACACACTACACAGATAGGTGGCACTTTATTATCTATGAGCGTGGTTTCCGCAGATTTCCTCGAAAACCGGTAAATCGTGATAGTAGATATGATATTATATAAGAACTGGGTCATTGGATGATAAAGAGAGACATAATGCACTTCGGAGCAGATGTTAAAAGCACTGTTACTGCGTAAAATGAAACGTTTTATTCTGACAGCCGGATGTATTTTTATGTTGGTAGCGCCGTTTTCTAGAATCATGCAGAAACTGTCAAGTAGTTGCCATGAAAAATAAATTACCGCGAAAAGCGGTAAATTATAAAAATAAATCTATGAAACAAAAAAGAAGTCATTTAACTTTTCATTGTTTTGGAAGAATTGCTTCTTTTTCTCGTACTGATCGATGGTACTTGTACTTGGTATTCTTTGCGCGGCTTGTGGGCTAATGGTGCCCTAGTAAATTGCAGTTTTAGGGTAGTACTAATGTTATTTAAAAGTGACGCAATTAAATTGCAATATATTATTTTTAGAAATCCAAACCAATAAAATACACTTTAAAGTAAAATTAGAACCGAATGCAAATTATTTTGATCAAAGGTAAACTTTGATCCCTAAAACTTTTAGGGGTAAACTAAATCAAAACATAGCAACACCATAACTGTCATTCTGTAATGGCATGGTCCGTTTCTTACGAGACTTTTCTCGAAAATTACAAGAATTAGTAGTCAATCGTAACTAGCGCGCGGTGTATTCGTAAGAATATTGTGTGTTGTTGTATTAGCTGACAATACGATAGAGTTCGCTGACCACAACGTGTCAAAAATCTTGACTGTCACGGTTTCAACTTGACTTTTCGCGTGTGGTGTTCTCAAGATTATAAATCCTGAGACCTTGTGCCTAGTTACATATTTGAAAAATGGCCAAATGGGGCGAGGGTGACCCTAGATGGATCGTGGAGGAGCGGCCTGACGCTACAAACGTGAACAACTGGCATTGGACGGAGAAAAATGCGGGGCCGTGGTCGAAGGATAGGCTAAAAGAATTACTGAATAACTTCAAAATAGCTCAAAATGGTGTTGATTGCAAGGTGGTTGAGGTGGAGAAGCTTGATGGTGAGGCATCAGCGAACAATAGGAAAGGAAAGTTAATATTTTTCTATGAATGGGACATTAAACTGAAGTGGGAAGGCACCCTGGCTGGGAGTAAGGATCTTGTGAAGGGGGAAGTCAGCATCCCGAACCTGTCCGAAGAGAATGACGTTAGCGAAGTGGATGTGAGTACATATATTTTATGTTAATTTTCTAACTTATTCATTCAAAAGCTTAGCGATTTGACATTCAAGTAACATTTGGTTAATCTAACCTAGAAAAGTGTAGATTTTGTGTCGATTTCTTTGTTTTTCTGTTCTGAAATGTTTTTAGAAATAGTAGGTTTAGAAAAAACAATGTTATCATGACTGTGTCGTTTTTATTGCATATCTCATAAACCAGGGAAATTAAACCACAGATAGGAAACCTGTGGTATTGTATGATAAGTTATGCTATAGTAGGAACAATTTTGTGTGATATTAGCTAATTTTGTACATAATTATATAGCCATGTCCATAATGGTGTGCTTTCATGATCATCTTGCGTCTTCAACATTAAATTCTCGCATCAAGTGCATGTGTCATCAGCGTGCACTACGGGCATGCACTGTTTTGAACTAGTTTTAGGGCATGCCTTACCGCATGCGCTATTGCGCTTCATGCACGGACGAAATAGCAAGATGACTGTGCAAGCGTGCTGTTGTAGACAGCATAAGGTCACTGGTAATTTTCTCCTACCTTCGAAGTTGAGCATTATAAATTATAATTTTATTACAGATTTCAGTCACAATCAAGGGCAGCGGTGAGGAAGCTCAAAGAGTCAAAGCGTTCATGCACAATGTGGGTCGAGATAAGATCCGGAGCCAACTTACGGAATACATTCGTAGTCTGAAAGAGGAGTTCTCCAAAGGTCTCATTCTACCTAAGAAAGGTGAAGATTCTGTCAAACCAGACAATGTCTCGATGATCACCAGCGGTTTTAATAAGAAAGTCAGCATGGACCCGATTGTGGCTCCGAAGAATACGCAAATTGGATGTAAATTAGACACAAAGAGTATTGAACTGTCAGAGAAGTTCCAGTGTCGTGCGCAGGAGTTCTACGATGCTATGACTCGAATAGAAATGGTGACTGCGTTTACACAGGTATAATAGACCATTATTATTTCTTCATTATTTTTGGTGAGAAGTAGTAGAGAAGTAGTAGTACATACGCGCCGAATTGAGAACCTCCTCCTTTTTGAAGTCGGTTGAAAAAGGCCCCTTACCTAACCCTGCAAATACTAAGTTTGTCTTTTTTACATTTACCCAAAAAGATACAAAAAGTGCAGTTACCTCATAACTTCAAAATAAATAATACTTCTTCCAGGGTCACGTCAAGCTGGACGCTGCAAAGGGTGGCAAGTTCGCGCTATTCGGTGGCAATATAACCGGCGAGTTCAAAGAGTTAGTGCCTCCTAAGAAGATAGTTCAATATTGGCGATACAAGCAGTGGCCGGCTCAGCACTTCTCTGAAGTCACATTCAACATTGAAGAAAAGGTTTGTTTTAATCCTTTGAATTGGGTAGTAGACATCTTCATGTCTTCTCGTCTTTCTCGTCTTTTTACAAGCTTTTATTTAGCTTGCACTGTTCGTATGTAAGTATGTATGTATGTAAGTAAGTTGTCCTTTCAAAACTCGCAAACCATTTTTCGACCATTTGTGGGTATCCGATTGAGCTGAAATTTTGCATACACCTTTAGTTCTGGTGACAATACAATGTCCAATACTCAATATTGTAAAAAAATTAAATTAAAGCTTGTTTTTAAAATTTTTTTTTTCAATGGGCCTCAAAGTCAAATTCAAAACATTTATTTCAATTAGACCATTTACAGGAACTTTTGAATTGTCAAGGAGTCGGTCAGTTAGTCCGAAAGCTGAAGCTACTTGCTCGTTCCAAAACAGAGGTTCCAAAACGAGCAAGAAACTCCACGGCACTCTTTTCAATTAGGTTTTTACAAAATACTGGTTACATTATTCTTGTTGCTTTTACATGTGAAAGCAATGAAGATTAGTTTAAAACAATAATAAAATAAAATATAATAAGAATCAAGATATAAGCCAGGGGTTTTTCTCAGTAGCCTGATAATAAAATGATTTTGAATATGATCACTATTCAATTAACATAATAATTGATTCCCCATAGTTTCTGAATGGAAATTGTGACGTCACTTATTTGTCAAGTCAATGGAAAACTGTTTATTGTTTTTTAGTAATAAAAAATCTAATTTTACTGTCAATTGAAAATTAATCTGGTTTCAAGTTCTTTGCTTAAATCAGGTCGAGCCCGTTTTTGAATTTTGAACTTTATTTTGAAAAAGATCAAGTTTTTAATACAATAATTGACTCAATGGCTGGTTTAAGCAAAGACTTTGTTTTCTAATAAGGCCCGTAAAGCTTGTTTCTTTTTTGTTTGTACTTAATAGATAATCTCTAGAAACTTTCAGGGTCAAATAGTCCCTGACTGAATGGAACTTTTTAACCCAGAACGTCTGGAAATACTGGCCTATTTATAGAAATTCTTTAACTAATAGAAAGCTACCCTATTGCCCAATGTCATAGGCTATTTTATGTTATACTTGGCTTCCTCACGGACGAAGTAGAGCACATAATGCTTACCGTAACTTTCCACCTTCAAAATTCATTTTTATTCCAGGATGACCACACCCTAGTTACAGTGAAGCAAGACCTGGTTCCAACTGCGGAGGTCGAACAGACCCGCGAGAACTGGAGGCGGTACTACTTCGAAAGTATTAAGCGAGCGTTCGGCTTTGGAGCTTTCCTGTGATGCGGGATACTAATTAGGTAGGTAGCTTGATGGTGACTTACTCCAATTTCTTTGTAGTTTTCTCTGCACCCCGACATGGGGGCCCCCTCTCCCGGTGAGGAGGGGAGTGGGGGCGGGGGTATGTTTCGACCTAGGCGCTTCAGACTTTCGAACTGTTTTTTCGAGTTTTTGTTTTCATTTGTTGATGTCTAGTGTCGACAATTCCAAGAAAGATGGCGACACAATAGAATAATTATCAATATTAAAATCTCACATACATTTTAAAACTTATTTCTCTTTACAGGTTCAATTTTAAAATGGTTCCGTTGAAGAATGCACCCGAGGACAAGTTTTGTAAAATGCAGGATTTCATTTTATGTAAATTTTGTAATGCAACTGTGATGAATAACTTAATAATGCCGATTTCTAAATGCTCTGCTTTATGGATTTGGATTCAAGGCTTTTTATAAGCATAGTGTAATTTTTCTTACATGTCATATTTTGTAAACAAAAGTAAGTACAAAAATTAGGAGTTTCATGCATCAATTTTAATTACTTCAAGTTTGGTAGAATATTTTGATCTATGTACTTAATACATACTCATGGTATGATTGCATCAAAAAATAAAATATCATTTTTACAAGCTTTTATTTAGCTGGCACTGTTTGTATGTAAGTTGTCTTTTCATAATTTGCAAACGATTTTTCAACCATTTGTTGGTATCCCATTGAGCTGAAATTTTGCATACACCTTTAGTTGTGGTGACAATACAATGTCCAATACTCAATATTGTAATAATTTCAATATGGTTGCCGTTCCAAGATGATGGATTACATTAAATTTTTTCTCAATCCCCTTGATATGGGTATCAAATGAAAGGGCTTGAAGAGTAAAAAAAACCGGCCAAGTGCGAGTCAGACTCGCGCACCGAGGGTTCCGTACAAACCTGTAGGTATATAAGTAAAAGTTATGGTATTTTTATTGCTAAATGAAATCCATAACATAACAATGTGGAAAGCTGACGGTACCTTGTCAATACATATATGAAAACATTATGTATGTTCGGAAAAATCTTCATCTCTTTAAGAAGAGAAGTGATTTCTCGTGTCGCGGTGTTTGTTTCCAAACTCCTCCGAAATGGCTGAACCAATTTGCATGAAATTTTGTGTGCATATCGGGTAGGTCTGAGAATCGGCCAAAATCTATTTTTTTATTTTTTTTTGTTAATCGCATAACAACGTTTGCTGGGTCAGCAAGTCTAATATATAAAATTCTCGTGTTGCGGTGTTTGTTTCCAAACTCCTCCGAAACGGCTGAACCGATTTGCATGAAATTTTGTGTGCATATCGGGTAGGTCTGAGAATCGGCCAACATCTGTTTTTTTTTTTTAATCGCTGAACAACGTTTGCTGGGTCAGCTAGTAAGTTTATGATTATTAAAAAAATATACTATGTGATGTAACTAAAAATTTAAGATTTTCGGAATTTTTCCTATATGTGTACTTTATAACGTTGCTTCATGCCAAATTTCAAGATTCCAGGTCGTCTGGAAGTATCCTTTAGGTTTTGATTCCCTTGCGAGTAGTTGCGAGTTTCAAAATATGCGGCTTTAATTGCTGTATCTTTTTATTGCGTTGACGTAGAAGTTTGATTTTGTTACAGCTTAAAGATATTATAGACTTGAGTATTTGTTAAGAATTTCAATATAATACCACTACGCGTTCATGAGTAAAGGGGTAATAAGTTTAAAATTATTAAAAATATTTTTATTATATGATGTAACTAAAAATTTATGCTTTTCGCAATTTTTCCTTTATCTGTGTTATAAGACGTTGCTTCGTACCAAATTTCAAGATTCTGAGTTCACGGGAAGTACCCTGTAGGTTTTGATTCCCTTGCGAGTAGTGGCGAGTTTCAAAATATGCGGTTTTAATTCCTGTTTCTTTTGATTGCGTTGACATAGAAGTTTGATTTTGTTACAGCTTAAAGATATTATAGACTTGAGTATTTGTTAAGAATTTCAATATAATACCACTACGCGTTCATGAGTAAAGGGGTAATAAGTTTAAAATTATTAAAAATATTTTTATTATATGATGTAACTAAAAATTTATGCTTTTCGCAATTTTTCCTTTATCTGTGTTATAAGACGTTGCTTCGTACCAAATTTCAAGATTCTGAGTTCACGGGAAGTACCCTGTAGGTTTTGATTCCCTTGCGAGTAGTGGCGAGTTTCAAAATATGCGGTTTTAATTCCTGTTTCTTTTGATTGCGTTGACATAGAAGTTTGATTTTGTTACAGCTTAAAGGTATTATAGATTTGAGTATTTGATATGAATTTCAATATAATACCACTACGCGTTCATGAGGAAAGGGGTAGTAAGTTTAAAATTATTAAAAATATTTTTATTATATGATGTAACTAAAAATTTATACTTTTCGCAATTTTTCCTATATCTCTGCTATAAGACGTTGCTTCATACCAAATTTCAAGATTCTGAGTTCACGGGAAGTACCCTGTAGGTTTTGATTCCCTTGCGAGTGTCGAAAATTTGCGGCATAAACGGGAGTATCTTTTGATCGCGTTGACTTAGAAGTTTGATTTTTTCACAGCTCCAAGAGACCATAGACTTGAGTATTTGATATGAATTTCAGCTTGATACCTCCACGCGTTCCTGAGAAAAAAGGTCTTGACAGACAGACAGACAGACAGACAGACGGACAACAAAGTGATCCTATAAGGGTTCCGTTTTTACCTTTTGAGGTACGGAACCCTAAAAACGCTAAAGTTAGTAACATCACACTAAAAAAGCTTGTTTTTAAAAAGTTTTTTTACCGTTATTTTTAGTTTACTAAATTAGACATGTGAAGAAAAATACACTTTAGATAGCTTTATTATGCGTAGAGTGAGATAGCACTATATGACTTGAAAGAGAACAGTGCTCTTATTCAATAGAGCCTTGTTCTTATAATAATAATAATATAAAAAATATACAATTTCAACTTTAAATACATGTTATTGTTAGTAAGTCAAGAACAAGGGAAACTGCACTTTGTGTAAAGGTCTTAAGGTTACAAGTTCTATACCTGTGGCTTATTAGTTAAATATATTGATGTTGTCCAAATAGTATATATGTATATTATACAAATGTTTGAGTTAATAATATATGTTGGATTACTAGGCTTTTATACTGCCATAATCTACCTCAAACAGTGGCCTACCATTCTTTTAAACCAGAATTTCGTTCAATACCACAGAACAGTCGTTCCCAAAGTTGACTGGACCGCGACTTGAGACTCGCCTCTTGGTTTTCATAAAAGAGGCAACGACATTAATCATAGACTGTCGAAGGCCCATTCAATATTGGCTCGCGACCCACCAGTGGATCGCCATACTTTGGAAACTACTGCCATAAAGTATAATCAATTAGTCATTATTGTTAAACATTGTTAAATCAATTTAAATAAATGACTGTAACCAGTGGACACTAATGGTCACCCCTCATGATAACACCGCTGCCAGCACGCCGCCCGCGATCCGTCACCTTTTTATGTTGTCATGATAAAAATGATTATAACATACATTATTTAAAGCCCTAATTTGATTGGCACATAAATTGCTGTGTCCAAGCCGCTCTGTTATATTTAGCGGTGACCGTAAATTTGTTAAATAATATAATATTTACATTATGTATTTATTAGCTAAATATTGTACTTACAATCTGCGATAATGTTCTTGTTTGATCTGTACCTACTTGGCGTGAGAAAATGAAGTTTAAATGTAGAGAAATAGGGTTTAATATTGTTCTGTGTTATTGTGTAATTGAGCCAATCTTGGTCATCGCTCATAACGACTCTCCTACATGGTAACGGCCCACAGTCATCTTTTGCATTTTGTTGTTATAAAAAATACTTTGACGCATACGATTTAAAGCCCTAATTTGAATGGCAAATTGTTTACTGTGTGAGAACTGTGTTGTAAGCGATGAACTTTTTTGACAGAAAAACAATATTTATTTGTATTGTTTACTATGAATTTTTCAATCAAATGGATTTATGTATTATAAATCCCTTTCAAAAAGTATTTGTAGTAGTGTAAGTAGGGTCGTCAGATATAGTTGTGTTCTTAGAAACTGATGGATGTCTTCAAATGTAAGTTAATTTGAAAAGTAGAAAATAAACAGTTCATTAATTAAGTTTCCATCAAAGACTTTCATCCGTTTCTAAGAAAACTTCAACTTCCGACTTGAGTACCTTTAAGTATGGTGATGTACAGTCATCTAAAGATATATCTTTCGATGACTGTACATCCAAAAATGTTAAACTTCAAATTAATCAGAGTTTAATATGCGAAATCTTTAATAAACGGGAAAAAAATGACGATTCATTTTGGCATTACTAAACCCAATTGGGGTGTGTTATCAACTTTTTGCTTGATTTAGCTTGTCTGTGGCGCCATCTATCGAGTTGTTCCTGCAATACTAACAGTAAACTATTTGGTAGCATAGATAAACATTCTAACCTGCGCAAACGCCTGTAAAGTGTTAAAAGCGGCCAGAATTTTTGAAGCAGATATTTTGAACTAGCCTTGAATTCAAAACCATTAAAAAACTAATAAAAAAAAAATCTAAGAATCTTTTTAGCTAGTTAATCTGAATGTTAGTTTGCGCCTAGAACAACTAAATTTAATTTGAAAATACAGATAGATACACAATCTAAATATAAAGTGTACATTTTGTACCAATTTTTTTCGTAATAAATAAAAAATGTAGGTACTACAATCTTTTTATGTTTATCAGAAATCTGAAAAAGGGTCTATGAACAACTATTACTATGGGACCAACCCTAAAATCCTGAATAAAAATCAGCTGTACCATACATTTTGTAGAGTTTGCGAACAAGAAATGCATGGATCAGTTGATTTTTTAAAATAATGTTGTACCTATATGAATCTATTTCGATTTTTTCCATTCGATGTTCGTTCGTGCACTTTTGAATAGGGTAGATGACACCACCAATCAACTGACGTACTTTTTCTAACCTGTCAAAACGCTATTCTCCCATAGATTTTGTATGGTGTAAATAACTATGACGTCACTTTTGAGTAGACTCAATTGACTAACTATTTATAAATTAGAAAGCAATAAAAAATCAAAACAGACAGTTAATTGAAAATGAATTGGGTTATCAGGGCTAAAATAAAGTGTTTCTTTAGAGAAGTTATGTCTTGGTATTATTGGTTAGTGATGTCATCTACCCTATTGTCAAGGAGTCGGTCAGTTGGTGAGAAGAAAATGGAAGCTAGTTGCTCGTTCCAAAACGTAGTTAGCCTCTATGGAGAAGAACAAACAAGAAAATCCATGGACAGTTGGACACTCCATGGTTTTTTTCTTTTTACAAAATCCTGGTTACATTATTCTTGTTGGTTTTTTTTTAGAATGAAAGCTAGTTGATAATAATAATAATTATAATTGTGTATCTACCTGTGTTATCAAAAGCTATGTTCTTTGCATAATTCTGTAAGTAGCTGATTTATTGTGTAAACGATTTTTTTTTAATTTATGGTATTCAATTCACCAATAAATTATGTTAGACTATATTTGTTTTTTTTTTCATTAATTCCAAGCCCCCCAAGAAGTCACCTCCTACAAGAAGTCGGTCCTATGATACTATGAAATAATCGTGCGATCCGATAAATAATCGGTCCTACAAAAAGTCTGACGCGGCCGGAGGCCCAAAGAGTTCTATTTCATTAGGTCGGACCGACAGTCTTGCCGTTGACCGATCGGGGTGTTGCTGTTCACACTGAAAGCTGCCGAATCGACCTATTGTGAACACCACCGTCCAGGGCCGTAGCTAGGGGGGGGGGCATTGTGGGGCAATGCCCTACCTTGAAATCACAATGCCCAACCTTAGATCTCTATATCCAAATCTGGAAGATCAACCATCTTGTTCGCTTGTACTTCATCATTGAGGATTTAATAGTTCTTAGATCCATGGTCATGCGGTATCACAAAATTTATTTGTCTACTTATAGCTATTGAATGTACATCACTGATCTAGAGTT
The DNA here is from genome assembly GCA_949316365.1 of Hoplodrina blanda. Taxonomy (NCBI): domain Eukaryota; kingdom Metazoa; phylum Arthropoda; class Insecta; order Lepidoptera; family Noctuidae; genus Hoplodrina; species Hoplodrina blanda. The sequence goes on from OX438590.1 coordinate 2,362,840, forward strand.
CAGTGATATACATGGTGATTGATTTAGGAGCCCATGCTTCAAGGGCAGATCAATTATGATATTTTTTTTACTTTCGCCCTACCTGTAACCAATGCTGCCCTACCTCAAATTTGACTCGACTCGACTTGAAACGACGGTAGCGACGGTAGCAACCGTCGTTACCGTCGTTTTACCACAGCCAACTCACAACTGCTTTGTCACGTGAGTAGTTTGTTGGTCCGACCTATTGCGAACCAGGCCTGATGCATTAAGTTCACGTCCGAAAATCGGTGACAAATTTTTTTTCGGAAAGAAATGGAACATATTAATTCCAATAACCAACACAGATGTCCCACAAAAAGTCGGTCTTACGATATTAGGAAATATTCGTGCGATCCGATAATCAGTCCCACAAAAAGTCTGACCTGGGTGGATGCCCTAAAGTTATAAATAAATAAATAAAATAGACTAGTCTCGCGTTATCCATGTCTGTCTCCATCACACGTGCCTACTATGCCCCCGTTTTAAACAACGCAAAATATCACTATCGTAAGTCGCGACCCCAGATATTAATATGCGGCAAAATTATCTTATTGTGGTCACTGGTCAGTTATTCTTGAACCTTGTCACGTTAAACATGAAGTTATTGTGGTTATATTTTATGGTTTTGCCTGCGGTATGTATCTATGAATTTAGAACAAAAATATGTCAGCTAAATCATCTTGAAACAACGATCATTTCAGTGGCTTTATATTCAAAGTCAAAGTCAAATCATTTGTTTCAATTAGGCCATTACAAGACACTTTTGAACGTCATTTATAAGTAAAAGAATTGAATCTAGTTACCCCTTCCAAAAGGGAGCTTTGTATGGAGAAGAATGGACAAGAAACTCCATACGTACCTACTCTTTTAAAATCAATGTTTACAATATTTGCATAAATAATCATACATAGTGACACGTGAATGCAATGTACCTTATACATATAAAAACAACAAAATCATAACACTAAAAAAGTATTACAAATTTTAATTTTGAATTTAATATATATTTATTTTACTGCCTCGTTGGTCTAGTGGTCGCAAAGCGCGACTGCTGAGCATGAGGTCTTGGGTTCGATTTCCAGGTCGGGCAAAGTGTTATTGAGTTTTTCCATCAGGAATTTTTCAGTAGCTGCCTCGGAGTCTGGATTTGTGGCAATAGGCTCGCCCCTCATAACATGGGACTTAAACATAACTGGCGAAATATGGGTGTACTAATGGGTACACCTCTGCCTAACCTTCGGGGATTACAGGCGTGATGTTATGAATTTAATATTATAGTAAAGACTTTTTAGCCATTGTACTTATTTTTCAGGTATTGGGACAAACTACCTTCGGAAGATCTTACCTAAAGAATTCACGTTTGGTAAATTGCTGACCTACATTTGAAGTGTAGTTCTTAGATGATCTAACTAAGGCGATTAACACACTGCACCGCGCACTGCGGTAATACCGTGTGATAATCGGCGCTTCACCAATGACGAAACCATTTAATTTGCCAACATAGGCGTACCCAGGGGGGGGGGGGGGGGGGGGCAGGGGAGGGCAGCTGCCCCCCCTTGGAAATCTCGCTTGGAGATCCTCGAAAATTACTTTTAAAGTAGAAGCGATTTTCACCGCCAGCGAACACAGAACGCGATGCCTCGCCCAGCGCCAAGCTATATGATAATAGTTAAAATGAAGAGCTTCTAATGAAGTCGTGGCGCTGGTGGCACGAAAATCCGGAACTTCTATTGAAGTCCGTGGCGGTGAAAAGGTTAAATAAAATAAAAATGCATGCATAGTCAAATTTACTTTTATTTATTTAAATATAAAGCAGGATCATTTGCGGCTCTTTGCCCTACACACTACACACACCTAATGATTCATGTAGGTGTGTTTGTGTAGTGTGTATGAAACAACCGCGGACGATCCGACCTAAAAAAATCTGACTCCCCCCCCCCTACGCCAGAAGCTGGGTACGCCCATGTTTGCCAATAATAAGTAGGTATTACTGTATCTATATAGGTATATTATACCTAAAATGATAACAGTGAATAACATGACAAGATTTAAGTATTTGTGCATAAAAATAACGAAACATTTTCGATAGCGGGGCCCCGAAACCCTGAATCTTATCATGGAAAGCAATTAGTAAACACAAATATAATACAAGCATATTATTTTTCCACTGCAAGCAAATGCCTCTTCTCATACAGAGAATGCACGAGAATTGATCACCACGTTTGCTCAAGGCAGATTGGCGATATCAGACCTGCTTATAGGCCCGCCCCCAATTACATGCAATGGGACTTAAACAGTTAAACATAACTGGCGAAATGTGGTTGTACTAATGGGTATCACCTCTGCTTAACCCTTCGGGGATTACAAGAGCGATATAATGTTTAATGTACTTTACAATGCTAGTGTTCTTTAAAGGTTAGATACCTGAAATAAACGTTTTTTCTTTTTGATAATAAACAAGCTTTGTGATTATTTTATTACTCACAGTGCCACCAATGGAACTGCGTCACCACGAAACTGGGTCTACCAGACTTCCTGCCTGAAAGAGAAGTAAGCGAGGAGGTTTTCAGACGCGTGTTGCCCGAAGGTCCCTGGCAAGATGTGCTGGGTCAGGTCTTGGACAACTGCTATGAGAACAGAACTCGGAGGTATACCAGCACTTGTCCTGGACAGGCGCTGCTGCACTGCGTTGTGGATCAGATGATTGATGTAAGTATAAGAAAATGTGCTGAGACTTAGAACTCTATACAGTAATCGGTTTTTCACAAGGGAAGAGTGCCGTGGAGTTTCTTGCTCGTTCTTCTCCATAGAGACCTACCTCCGTTTTGGAACGATCAACTAGCTTCAACTTTTGGACTAACTGGCCGACTCCTTGATGATTCAAAAGTGCCTGTAAATGGTCTAATTGAAATAAATACTTTGACTTTGATAAATCCTGTTTTTAAAGGCTCTAATTCAATGACAATAATAAATCTAAAGTATTAAACTTATCAATAAGATTTAAACAAAAAAACAGAGGTCAATGTATACCCAGCCCGGTTGGAGTGTAGCCTTAGGGGCGCTAGGACTTAGGAAATTTTTGATTTTTTTTCGATTTTTTTTTCAAAAATGTACTAATTTTATTGCAGCATCTTATTAAGCTTGTCTATAGAAACAAATTAAGCTCTGAGAAGCATGGCCCTACGACGCACCGTTTCCGAGTTATGGGCCTTTGATATTTTTTTTTTTATAAAAAAAAGCCCACCCCAAGCGGGGTCATGACCCCAATGAGCTTTTCCTCGTGACTTTATCTATGTGGAAACCAAGTACACCATAAAATATATCCTATGACAGTTGGCAATAGTGTTGCTTTCTCAAAGTGAAATCATTAATTTCAAGTCAGCCGTAAATCGTGTCGTATTCTATTCTATCAACCTAATATTTAATAAAAACTACTTACAGTTCTGCCCTGTCGCCAGTACGAGAAAGGATGATTCGTGCTCCCCCGTCTCATCTCTTGCTGGCTTGAGATACATGTTCTCACAAAGGTATGTTGATAGTTATTACTACCTCCTTCGTCCGCGTCATAGTTTTATTAATATATACTTATATTACCCCACGTGATTGAGAAACAAACAATAGCGCTCAGCACACGCACAGTTCGGACCGCGGGAAATAGCACGCGCCGTTCCAATCCCTCGCTCCGAACTGTATAAAATGTATGACCCGCACATCTACACGTACAGTTCGGAGCGAGGCGCGTGCTGTTTCCCGCGGTCCGAACTGTGCGTGTGCTGAGCGCTATTGATTCATCCAAATTTTCGCATCTATATGTTTCATAAAAATCGTTATATTGCGTTATCGTTATTTTACGATACTTATTATTGGTCGTTTCTATAATGCAGATATTTTAGCAATATAATTTAAAAACGATCGTTATTTGACCGTTTTTTGTCTAATACTAAAGATGGACAGCAGGTGCATTTAAAGAGACTTTGTAGGAATCTACTTGTAATCTATTTAAAAAATGATTTAATGCAATTTGTAACCAATATTTCTGAAAATTTTCAGCCGTTACGTTAACTTGGAGAAGAGTTTGCCAAGAGAGCGTCGCCCAACTTGGTTTTTGAAAAATGTGAGCACTTACACTATTTTGATTATTATTTTTTAAGAAAATCTTGTATTGAAAGAAAGTCTACAAATTAATACAACGCTACATAATAAAATAAGAAGCTTTTGCTATTTATAAAACATTGGATCTTAGACATCAGTAAAATTTAGATTCTATTATATTCAGGTGAAAGGTAGTTCAATCCTGACGGAAGTCCCTTGACTGCAAAACAATTTTATTTTTTATTTCAATTTTTTTTTTCAATTTCCTTTTTAAATCCTTCTTTGGTCTAAATATTTTTACGAATAAACTTTCTTATACTTTTTATAATATTGTCAACAGTATTTCGACTCAAAATGCTGCGACCTGCCAGTGATATTCAATACAACAGTGCTTCTAGAATGTGGCTTCTCTTCGTTCATGAACTACTTCGACCACGGCCCGAAGTACACAGATGTGCAGACTGCCAGCATTCTGGTAGGTACCTAAGAGTTTGGTAGATCTTGTGGCCACTAATTACAAAGTTCAAATTCGTCTAACTTTAGTGAGCCAGTTAGATGGGTCAGGCAACAGCTATAATCGACTGTACGACTGATGTTCAATGTCTTGTTTTTCTTACTTGTCAGGACGTTGTAACCACCCCGGTACCGACTCCTGCGCCTGCAGCTCCGACTACTGAAGCAGTGTCATTTCAATATGACTTTCAGGTAAGTAGGACCGATTCGAAGTCAAAGTTGTCCATCTGTCAAGACCCTTTTTCTCACGTAGAGAACACGTAGAGGTATCAAGGTGAAATTAATATCAAATACTCAGATCGGCTACCCCTTGGAACTGTAAAAAAATCAAACTTCTAAGTCAACGCAATCTAAAGATAAGGTCGTTTACCTAAAGTAGTTACTTTGTTCTTATTTGTGAAAATGGAGAGTTTAATTTCGGTCTTTACATTTCACAGTATAATGCAAGATCTGCGAGTACTCGTAGACCAACAACTACGACTACTCAACGATGGTCGGAATCCCGTTATAACGGAATGCCATTTGATATTCCAACTCTTGTAAGTTTATTTATTTATTTACACTTTGTGCAACAAAAAGTACAAAGGCGGAAGTTTCTAACACTTTTAAACAAGTAAAGAAAAAAATAGCAAGAAAAATTGTTTATTCACGCGAAAATGACGCACGACGACGGAAATAGGCTCGCCCCCTATTACATGGGACTTAAATATAACTGGCGAAATGTTGGTGTACTAATGGGTACACCTCTGCCTATCCCTTAGTGGATTACAGGCGTGATGTTATGTTACATTAATAATAAGAGATGGCGGTAGGCCCCCAAGCAGAAACTGCGTTCTATCAGTTAAGTTCATTTGTTCAATTTTACAGAACATTGCAAGACCTACTAGTACTCCTAGGCCAACAACTACGGTTACCCACGAAGGCACGACCACACACAGATGGTCGGAATCCCGTTATAACGCGATGCCATTTGACATACCAACTCCTGTAAGTTTCTCTCTCATAAAAGATGGCGGTAGGCCCCCAAGTAGAAACTGCGTTCTATCAGTTAAGTTCAATTGTTCAATTTTACAGAACACTGCAAGACCTGCAAGTATTCCTAGACCAACAATTACGTATAACTACACAGGTACGACCACACAAAGATGGTCTGAATCCCATTATAACGGAATGCCATTTGACATACCAAGTGCCGTAAGTATCTAACACTTGAAATATACACATCAAAAGTGTCTAGGGATCAACAACAATGTTATTGATTAGGGATGTTGATCCCTAGACACTTTTGATGTGTGTATATAAAACATACTAGTTACTCCCAGCGACTTTGTACCGTGTTCTTTTCACCCGTCTTAAGTAACGTCTTGGGCCACTGCTCCGCTCACGTAAGTCGTAGCGTGATGTTAAACAGAAATCTGACTATCAGAATCTGGCTATTATATACCAAAAAAAGATTTTTTTCAATCCGACTGGTAGTTCGAGAGAGCACGTTTATACAAATAAACAAAAAAAATGTTTTCAGCTTTATTATTAGTTTAGCTTCTGCCCGCGACTTCATCCTTGTGGTTACTGTCACCCGCGTTAATTTACGTCTTTGGTTACTGCTCTGGTTCTGTAGGGCCGTAGTGTGATGTTATATATGTTACGGCTAATAGCCGTAGTGCGGTTGCACCTAGTTTTAGTCGGCTACAACTAGGTGCAGCCGACCACATGCGGTTAAACTTAGATGTATCCTACTTATCTTCAGTTAGAACTAGGTTTAGCCTTCATTATAGCGGTTAGAACTAGGTGCAGCCGTTTTTCCCGCCGGAAATGCTCGACAGAGCCCCGCCTGGCTGGGCTCCTACTTCTGGGTGAATTAAAAAAAAAAATAACCACGAAGGTGATGGCAGGGTCTGTTCGCTCGCTTTGCTCGCTCACTAGACCCTGCCATCCCCTTCTAACCTAACCTGTCCTAGTCGGGGTGCCCCAAGTCCCGAATTAACCGAAGATAAGTAGGATACATCTAAGTTTAACCGCATGTGGTCGGCTGCACCTAGTTGTAGCCGGCTAAAACTAGGTGTAGCCGCACTTCGGCTATTAGCCGTGACATATATATGCTGATGTGCTCTCTTTAAATACTATTTTTCTTTTGAACCACCGATATGTAACTTCAATGCTGTTTTAATATTGCACCTTACATTGTAGCTTCTATCTGTCTAAATTCTTACTTCCTTACTAATATCATAAATGTGAAAGTAACTCTGTCTGTCTTCTTTTACGACTAAACTACTGAACCAATTTCGATGAAAGGTACGGGGTAAGTTTGAACCTCAATGAAGGATATAGACTACTTTCTATTTCACGATTCATCTGCATCTTGTTAACTGACATTTATTTGGTCGCGGCCAAAAGCAAGTTAAAAGTTTAACTTTTAGGAACCCATCGATCCCCTCGACTGCTGTGAGATGACGAAATTCATCCAGCCATCGTGGAGGAACGATTGCGACTTTCATCTAACCTTCAAAGGTCAAGAGAGATTGGTCATCGCCAACAATATGGCAACCACTGAAGCTCCAACGACGACCACTACTGAAAGAACTAACGCTGTTGAGGATGTGATGATGGTGCCTCATTCTGTAAGTATTCAAGCTTTGTTTTCATTGGGTACCGTGATGGATCAACTGCAGGGTGTGCACGTGGAGTCACAAACAATGCTCCACCTACTATCTTGTCCCCTGTGCCTCAAAACATGCAGCCAAAATGACCTCTGTGCTGCCACCAACGATGCCGTGTTAGTGGCAATGTTTTGCGCCAACCGAATTTAAAAAACTGTCGTGCCAGCGACACGATGAAGAAGAAGAAATTAAGAAACAAAAAATATGAAAAAATATTGTTGTGTGCTTCATAGCTGCGCCAAACAGGCTCAGTTCAGCATACATGCTAGACCAATAGGGGATCGGATAAATTTTCAAAAAGTGTTTTAAATTAACCTTTATGGATATGTACTTATTCTCATGAAAAATAAAATTTTATTTAGGTATTTATAGCCTTTTAGGTACTTAAAATCATGTTTTAATATTGTTTGTTTAAAAATCCCGCCAAAACGCCACATGACGTCATTTGTGGTCATAACAAAATTTTAATTATGAAAAACTAGAGAAACACCACGTGACAGTTTTTAAATTGATCACCGTATCCTAATTTATCAGTAAGTAATCTTTTAGCAACTTTTAGAATTTCAACAAAATTATGGAAATAACTGAGTGAATTAAGTTAGTTAGTACCCGTGCAGTCAATGATTGCCCACAAATGACGTCACGCACTGTTTCAGTACAGATTAAAAATATTGTAAATAACAACATTTTATTTTTTCATTTAAAAACATTTAAATAAATAAATTATATTAAATTATTATTCGATAAATAATCGTAAAACAGTATATTCATTTTATCTAAGTACATTTGAGATTTTAATCTGATTACTGTCCGATCCCCTATTGTGCCTGACGCTAGTTTTCAACTGGACCTTTGTGTGTGACGTATTACGGATGTAAATCGTCTCTTTAAAGTTGGGGTGAACAGGCTTCTTCTAGGTAAGCTTACTTCATCGTAGACTTTGTCTCTGTCACCTCTGACCTAGACCAGAGTCAAGAGCAAACTAATCTTATATAAAAAGAAAATCAGCTTTATTGTGAAATAATGAATTAATAATGTGTGTAATAATGAATTAAATGAAATCAGAATTAAAATAACAAAAATATTGCATGCTGAAAAGCTGAATATAGCTGCTCGAAATATTTTGTATAACATCTAAACTTATACCTGTATTCGCAATAAATGAATTTGAATTTGAAAGATAAATAAATGGAGGAGGCGTGTAGCAAATTAAAAGATATATAATAATGGTTGCGCTATTTTCGATGCAGGATCTCTATACCGTGCCATATATCATACTTTCTCAGCACCATCTCCATATTTAACGTAATTTCAGTGCGAACAAGAAACCTGTGTCTTCCAGCGCATGGGCATAATTTCGGACACAGGTATCCTCGACATTGATGGTTACATGAAGATGCTGCAAAACTTCACGGACGCTCATCCAGCCTGGACTAAGGCTAAGGCTAGAGTACTCACTAAGTGCCTAGCCAGCCCAGTTATGAGTTATCAAGCTGGTTGCGAGATCAACAATATGCTGGCCTGTACTTTGGATGTCTTGACTGAGGTGTGTATGGTTGAATTAGTAGGTAGAGCTCATAATAGCGCTTATATTATTAGACTACCCAATCGGTAGGCAGGGCCGTATTATACAATAGGCAGTGTAGGGGCCCCGCATACGGTGAAAAAAATAAATGAAAATTATGTCTCTAAGTAAAAATCAAATTGTAATTGATTTGTATGTATTATGACGTAGGCATGAGCAAAGAAAGGATTTTTCAAAATTCACCCCCTAAGGATGAAACGGGAGTCCGATATTTACGCGGACGATGTCGCAGGACAAAGCTAGTCATATAACATACATAACATAGAAAAACATTTAAAAAAAAAATTTGAATTGCCTTTTAAATTCGCCTTAGCGCAGATATTGGTGCCTTTGTCCCTGTCTAGAAAATTGTATCGAATTTAGTTATTTTTCGACCAAAATGTGACTTAATACAAAAAGTCAAAGTCAAATAATTTATTTCAATTAGGGCATTAGAAGGCACTTTTGAACGTCATATACAAGAAAAAAGAATTGAATCTAGTTGCCCCTTTATAAAGGTAATTTTATATGGAGAAAAATGGGCAAGAAACTCCATACGTAAAGTAAAAGCAATTGATAAAATTGATTTATTTTTATATTTCCAGAACTGCCCTTACAAGAGAAAGCCAAATATTTGCAAGTAAGTAGCAAGCAAGAGTCACACAGTCCTCTTGCTGTGCACTCAGTTTGTGTCAGTAACTTTTTTATACATTTTAGCGGCGACAAAGGAGGAAGAAAATACTGTATTTTTGTATTCTGTATACAACCTAAAAATAATTTAAATAATAATTTTTTTTCGCCCCGTATTAAATGGGACTTAAACATAACTGGTGAAATGTGGGTGTATTAATGGCAACGACCATACAGCCTATAGACGCCTAATACACGATCTAACGCACGAAAACTATTCTGCCAACTTGCTGAAGTACGAGGGGAACGGGGTACTGCGTTCTGATTGGCTAACTCAAGGTCAGTGCATGTTTACGGCTCACAGGAGTGGTCGAAACTAATACGAACTTCGTGACTATTGGTGATTGACGACGGTTATAAGACTTTTATGCCTAATGTGTTGACAGACATCGGTCGTCTGTTATTAGGAGTCTAGGTATATAATGGTCGTTGATTAATGGGTACACCTCTGCATAACCCTTCGGGGATTACAGGCGTGATGTTTTGTTATATAATTTTTTTTTCTTTTCCAGTCACGGTAATCATGATATCTCATGTCAAATTAGTTCTTCCAAATATAGACCGGTGAGTTTTAACTATTATCTTAAGTAACCTCAATTTCTCGATCGACAATGGGACTATTTTGTCAAGAGCGCGTAAGATGCTGTGATTGGTTGTTGATAATTCAATGAACCAATCAACTGTGTCGAAGAGACTGCCTTGTTGGTTTAGTGGTCGCAAAGCGCGACTGCTGAGCATGAGGTCTTGGGTTCGATTCTCAGGTCGGGCAAAGTGTTATTGGGCTTTTCAATCATGAATTTCTCAGTAGCAGCCTCGGAGTCTAGATTTGTGCCCGATTGATAGCAATAGGCTCGCCCCCTATTACATGGGATGTCCCTATTTATATACCTATATACTATGTATTGATTTTAAAGCAACTAAAAATCGAATTTACTGTTAAATGAAAGTTGTGTAGACCAGTGTCGAAGCCGTCAAAAATAATCAAAAACGAAAAGAAATTAAAGTAGAATGAAACCTATTGGAAAAGGAAGGGAATACTACTAAAATGAAAGGAAAAATAAATTACGGGCGATCTGAGGTTGGGAAGGGGTAGGGGGGGGGGGGGGTTTAAGCGTAAAAATCGGTTAATCTCGATTTCCGGCAAAACTACAAGTCCTATCGAATAAAGTTAAATGGCAAAGTTGTAGATAATAAAAAGATCTACAACTTTTGTGTCCCCACTTTTTCTCCATAACCTCAAAATTCATGTAAAAAATCCAAAAAACCACATTTTTGATTTTTTATTTTTATCTTTTACAAAAAAGTTTTTTTTTTCATGATATTTGGTGAAAACTTACCTCTTTATGTCCCAAACACACTGGAATTTTGAAGATTTAAAATATTAATTTTTTCACCCTATTTTGACTCGATATCGAAAAAAGCACCCTAATTTTCAATCGAAAATTCTCACGTCAAAATATCTGATTTTTCAAAAAAGTCGGTGGGCTTTTTGTTCGTTGAAATCTCTATTTTACGATGGTGTAAAAAAAAATATACATAACCATGGAAAAAATTTTCAGAAAATGCAAACGAAAAATACTTTATTAATGTATTTTTCGTTTGCATTGTATGTATGTTTTTTGCGATATTTACGTTTAATTGATTTGTATTTTTTTTGTTTATTAATCTAACATGGAATCTAACGTTTTTCGAGTAATTAAAGTAAAAATTTTAATTAATACCTCAAAATTGTACATAAATATTTTAAAAAATTCGAATTTTAGTATTTTTCGTTTGCATTTTCTGAAATTTTTTTCCATAGTAATGTATATTTTTTTTTGCACCATCGTAAAATAGAGATATCACCGAACAAAAACGACTTTTTTGAAAAATCAGATATTTTGACGTGAGAATTTTCGATTGAAAATTAGGGTGCTTTTTTCGATATTGAGTCAAAATAGGGTGAAAAAATTAATATTTTAAATCTTCAAAATTCCAGTGTGTTTGGGACATAAAGAGGTAAGTTTTCACCACATATCATGAAAAAAAAAATTTTTGGAAAAGATAAAAATAAAAAATCAAAAATGTGGTTTTTTGGATTTTTTACATGAATTTTGAGGTTATGGAGAAAAAGTGTGGATACAAAAGTTGTAGATCTTTTTATTATCTACAACTTTGCCATTTAACTTTTTTCGATAGGACTTGTAGTTTTGCCGGAAATCGGGATTTACCGATTTTTACCCTTAAAACCCCCCCCTCTACCCCTTCCCAACCTCAGATCGCCCGTAATTTATTTTTCCTTTCATTTTAGTGGTATTCCCTTCCTTTTCCAATAGGTTTCATCCTACTTTAATTTTTTTTGTTTCTAAAATTATCGACCCTGGTCTAGTGTCTTGAAATTAATCATCAAAATAAAAATGTGGGTCTGATAACAACATCTTAAAGAATGTTGCTTGTCATTGCAATTTTTCTTTCTGGTATCTTCAGAAGAACCGTCGTGAGAAATGCCTTCTGCCTGAGCTGATTCACCGCAGTCATCTCCAGGAGTGTCATTTGGATACTCTGTACAAAGTTCAACATGTATCTGTGCCGCCTAAGATCAGGAAACATGGATGGTTTTCGCCTAGATACTTGGTACGTTACCTAAGGTAGATGCCAAATGTCTGAGAACTGAAGGCCAATTCTACTTTTTTTAAACTTTAAAAATTCTAGTCGCAATAAAAGTTAGTAGCTTGCCCCGTTGATGGTGTGGTGTGGTGTCGAGGATGTAGGCTTAGAAATTATTGTCGTTAAGGCTTGATCTACATGTACCTAAGCTACGCCACATACCATAACCAGAATCACACCACAACACAACCACTCCACAACCACACCACAAGTACGCCACAAACACGCACACGCCACAACCACACCATAAGTACACCATAAGCACGCCACAGCCACACCATAAGTACATCATTAGTACATCACAAGTACGACACAGCCACACCACACAACGACAATGGGACGACAACACATGGAGGGGCACTATTTTGTATGAAAAATAATAGCATAATGTTACAGTGTCCTTATAGATGAATTATTGCTCTTCTAAACCATCACTGTGTTATTCCTGAGGGCGCTGACTCCTGACATACAGGTACACCTAGTTTGGGAGTCAGTTGCTTCAAATGTTTCTGTAACGTATTCCGAGTCGTCAGAAGCTTGAAGGTCTGACAACCAGTCTTACCTAGGGGTACCGTATTACCCAGTTACTGGGTTGTGGAGGTCAGATAGGCAGTCGCTCCATGTAAAATACTGGTATTCAGTTGCATCCGGTGAGACTGGAAGCCGACCCCAACATAGTTGGGAAAAGGCTAGGCAGATGATGATGATTTATTATTATTCCAGTGCAAAGAATCTAAAGAACAGACCACGTGTATGATGACAAAGATGGGCATTCTAAACAAGTACAACTTCATGGACTATTTCAAGATGAAGGACAGGATTCGACAGTTCGTCGGTGAGCAGGTGCAGTGGGCGGCTATGCTGGACATTTATTTCAGCGCCTTCATCAACATACCGATGTATGGGGAGCATTGTAACTCCGAGAAGAAATTGTTGAATGTCATTGATGCTATGTTGATGGTAAGTTAAGTTTACGTGAAGTAAACACACCAGTGCGTTTTAATGTTTATCTCGCCTTTTCGTCTGACGCATGCATGAAGCGCATGCAATAAGGCATCTGCTAAAACTAGTTCAAAACAGCGCACGGTGATCCGTCACGGTGGGCGCACAGGTGTGGACAATAACCTGCATGCGTCTAAAGGCAATCTTGCAGACAATATTGCATGCGCTTGACGCGAAATGAATTGAAAGTTCTTTCTTCTTTATGTGATAGATAGATAGATAGATAAAACATTTATTCGGTGCACACAAAAGACACATCACAACACTAACGTACAATCAATCAGCTATGGACTAGGACAAAGTAAGGTGTGTGTCTCAAGTTGCACCAAATGGGAGTCCAGCTCAGCATGTGCCAGGCAAATATACTAGTAAAGTCTTACGACCCCACACACCCTAATGTAATGTAATCACAGGAAGCGGAATAATAATAACACATAAAGCGCTTGAGAATTACTCTTTTATAACAATTGAAGTGAGATGTGTTTTTTAAGGGTTAGAGAAAATATATGATAGAAATTTAAGTTTGAAATCATGGATGTTTCCTCAATGTATTTACTCTTCTTCTTTATCGTGTGGGTAGTGAGGTCTTACGACCCCATACACCCTAGTGTCAGAGTTTCTAAACCGCCTGAAGAGACCCCTGACATGGTTTGAGTGGAACAGTAAGACCAGGTTTCTTCACTATGTTTTCCAAAAAAATAAAAATCGAAAGTTGAAGACGCAAGATGAACATGAGAGCACTGGTGTGGACATAGCTTAAGGGCTTTTTGTACTAGTACAAAAATAGTTCTAATTTTAGTTCAAAGTCACAGTAGAGAGTTATTGTATTTTAAACTTTATTTCGACATTCTAACGAACTTTATAACCTAGTCAATGTAAATGTTGCAAGTATTAATAATAATAATTCATTTAATGTCAAGTAACAAAGACTCATTTGCAAAAATTAATATCAATAGTCACATTTCAAATTCATCACATAAATTCAATAATAAATTAAATAAAAATTAAATAAATAGTAATTACATTCAATTGATTGCTCTGCTGCATTAAGAATTTTGTTTTGCTTTTTTGACGTGGCTGTCAAAAGATTAACTACGTATTCGTCAGTTAAGCTAAACTGACGTAGTTCTGGTTAATATCGTATCTTAGTCCATAATCTTTAGTCCTCAAGGTTCTTATCATTACTGTTACTTCACATTTCAGACCTGCCCCGTCTCAAAGCGAAAGAACACGACACAGTGCAACAAAATCTTCTCAGACATGACACACACAGCACCAGACAAACAAAATGTAACGAAGGAGAAGCTTGAAGATATTATGAAGCACTACCACCACGTCTTCATGCCTCAGCAGCCTGTCACCCCAAACCTCAACCGGCCAATCAGGAAGAAGCATTCGAAGTCTTTCAAAAAACCAGTTTATAATTTTGCTTTTCTCAATTCTAAGGAAGCTCCTCCAGTCAGGATTATTAGTTTGAAACCTCAATCGAGTACAAGAAAACCTATTGCACCACCTCTGATTCTTCGACCAGTGTATCTTCGCCCAAGTTTTGTTAACGATGGTGTATTTAGAAGCAATCCGTTCTGGATTCACGATCAAATTGCGAACGCTCACACGTCCACTAGTTCTGCTATACCTCCTATAATGAAACAACGTATGTTGAGTTTGAACAACGACTGACTATTTAATAGACAAAATAGAACAACAACCATAGAGAAAGCATGAATAAAGAAAGTTAAACAGTGTTGCCACTACATGGCAGTACAGTCAGCAACAAAAGTCGATTAACATTTATGATTTTTAATTAATTATTAAGTACCTACAATATTAAAAATAAAACTCAATGAACATAAAATTAAGATGTAATAAACCCTTAGCTATTACCTGAAATTCAGAGAGCCAGTAAATTATGTGTTTAGTGTCTGTTTAAATGATATAAAAAAGTAACATTGTTAATCGACTTCTGTTGCTGACTGTACATTACATCACAGTTTAGTTTGATACTAAATCACAATACCTCCATTTATGTATACTACACCTGCACTTGAATCTTATCCAAACCATCACAATTCGCCGACGGAGTAGAAGGTTAATTTAAGAGATTTTTTTGTAAACTTTTTTAGTTTGTATTTTTGTGTGAGCTTAATTCGGCCAAATTGATCCAACCCTCAATAATTATATCAAAATGTGAATTGTGCTACTTTATTATCCATACTAATATTATAAATGCGAAAGTAACTCTGTCTGTCTGTCTTTCTGTCTGTCTGTCTGTCTGTCTTTTCTTCACGCTTAAACTACTGAACCGATTTGTGTGAAATTTGATACAGGGTAAGTGTGAACCCCAACAAAGGACATAGGCTACTTTTTATTCGACTTCGACTTCGTCTGCGTCCGCGATAACCGACATATACGCGGACGAAGACCGGGGAAAAGCTAGTCTGGTACCTAATAATTGTTAAATGTTCATTCAAAAGTTATGCTTGGAACTGAGACACCGCCAATCAATTGACGTACTTTTTATGACCTGTCAAAACGCGTTCTTCCATAGTTTTTGTATGGCAATATCGAACTGTGACGTCACTTATTTGGCGACTCAATTGACTATTTATTGATTTCAAAGTCACAAAAATCTAATTTTAAAGTAAAGATTTCCAGGGCTAAAATAAAGTGCTTCTCTAAAGAAGTTATGTCTTAGAATCCATTGGTGTGAATTACCCAATTACATCAAAAATTAAAACAAATATGCCTGACTTTTTTATACTGTGTTAGGAATAATGTAGCTAGTCTAGTGACTACTGGTACTTTATAATCTCATAAATTTAAATAGTTATCTGTCTGAACAATATAACAATATACTGGGCGTTAGTGACAGGTTGGCAAAAACTGAAACTGTAGTTTCAGACCACGATTTGTGATTGAAAATCGTTGGAATTTTTCTCCGGAAAATTCTCAAAATTAAAAGAAAACCGAACGAAACTTTAAAAACTATTTAAAGTTTCGTTCGGTACAGCTCTAGCAGAGGACATCGCACCGATGCGGCGACGCCGGGCGGCGCGTGTTATTTGTGCCTAAACCTACATAGCTTAAATGTAGGTACCTAGAATTATTTTTGTTGTGTTTACATTGCCGAGTTAAGTTTTTATTGTTTTTTTTCATTAAAATTATGTTTAGAGGCCTGGACTTGGTACTTACATATCAATATATCACGAATCAAGTGAAAAATCGGTCGAAAATTTTGAGAATTTTCCGGAGAAAAATTCCAACGATTTTCAATCACAAATCGTGGTCTGAAACTACAGTTTCAGTTTTTGCCAACCTGTCACTAACGCCCAGTAAACTAATAAATATGTACCAACGTCATACAAATAAATAACACACCCTCCAAGTGTCAGGTCTCTACGATCAGCGGTTTAGGCTGTGCGTTGAGCTGTTTTTTTTTCATGATTTCAAGGTTGGTCCGATAGTAAAAGTTGTTCGTAATGATGAGTACAATGACCCCTTTTCAGGTTTCGGGTAAATTTTCAATTACCCTGTATAGATAGTACATCCTACTGTCAACAGCTAAGTTTAGGAACAAAGGTGTAATAAAAAAACAATTTTGAAGCAATATGAAAAAAATATTTAATACAATCATAATATGTACTGCCCGAGTAACTATTGTACTTAAAATATTTCTTACTACACTATAATAGCTATAAGTAATTGTTTATTTTTTTATAATTTTCCACCAATAATTTTTTCGTCAGTCTTAATAAAAAGTTTAATAATTTGGCCAGTTTTTTATTTAGACGTTTCGAAACATGAATTTTATTATTCTGTGATTAATTTCGACTTTATAAGTTAAAGATTTTAAAAAAGGAATTTATTTTTTTCTAAATCTATCGTTTAATGTGACAATAATAAACTTCGGCTATGCACTTTTAAGGATTCAAAAATAAATAAAATTATTTATAAACTAGTAAATTATAACATACATCACTCTTTTTATATAGATACATCCAACACAAACAAACAAACAAAAATCCATTACATAATCATCATTCCTAATTATTTTCACATAACTTTGAACTCACTCTAGTATTTTTTATAAATTATAAATAAGCAAGATAATGGGCACATGAGTTTAACTCAGATGTTGAATTATTAAAGAATAACAAGTAAAAGAAAAAGATTGCAAAAATTACACAAAGGTTTCGAGGCACATTTTTTTTGTTGATTTTTTAACTTGCGTAACATAAAATCACTCCTATTATCCCCAAAGGGTTAGGCAGAGGTGTACCCATCAGTACACCCACAGTTCGCCAGTTATATTTAAGTCCCATGTAACAGGGGGCGAGCCGCCCGATCAACCGGGCACAAATCCAGGCTCCGAGGATGCTACTGAGAAATTCTTGATGAAAAAACCCAATAACACTGCCCGACCTGGGAATCGAGCCCAAGACCTTATGCTCAGCAGTCGCGCTATGCGACCACTAGACCAACTAGGCAGTCAATAGTGGATTTTTTAAATATGAAAAAACAAATGACAATCGATTAATATTTCGTAGAAACGAATATTCGAGGCTAAAACTTTAAATCATTTTGAAAGACACTGTACATTGTCAAATATGTACTTAATTCGTAGTAGGAAGAATTACATATTTACATGTCATAGATAGGTATAATCACATCGTAAATAAAATGTGTATGTGTGTATAATTAATAAAATCATTATTATCTACTGTATACAAAAAAAAAAATATGATAAAGAGTTACAGGCGTATTACTTCGGTATATAATATTATTCAACAATATAAATGAACATACATATTTCACTTTCATCATTTCCTAATTCTATTTCTTCTAAATCTATAAACCATAAATTATATTTCTAACTGTCTCTAGTCTAATCGACAACCACAAATAAGATTTACGTATATAAAAACAAAATCAAATCACGTCTTACAAAACTTGATATAGTTTTGACGACTATTATTACAATTCCTTTAGAAATTGCAAAAGAAGTAAGTAAAGTACTTAAGACACTTTAAAATAAACAAGC
Source organism: Hoplodrina blanda (assembly GCA_949316365.1). Classification (NCBI taxonomy): domain Eukaryota; kingdom Metazoa; phylum Arthropoda; class Insecta; order Lepidoptera; family Noctuidae; genus Hoplodrina; species Hoplodrina blanda. The sequence goes on from OX438590.1 coordinate 2,381,066, forward strand.
CAAGCAGCTCAAGCTATATAGAACCTTATTTTTTGTTTACAAAAAACCTGAAAAGAGGTCACTGTATTCATCATTATGAACAACTTTTACTATAAAAACATCCCTGAAATGATAAACGAACAAAAATGTATCGATTAGTTATTTTTTTTCGCGATTTTCGAGTTTATCCCATAGTAAGGGTTGTCAATAATGACCCTTTTTCAGGTTTCAACAAAAAAGAAAACGTTGTATATTGCTAAAGTTGATGAACAATATCAAAATTGCAACAAACTGTAATTTACATTAGATAATTGTAGAAAAGCATTATAACGTAATCTTGTAAAATACAGAATAAGGTAGTTAAGTATAAAAACAATAAAGTATAAAAAACTCCTTTTTTTTATACAGATAAAATAACTGTTTCTATCATAAAGTTCGTTCGTTCGATTGCCTAGATAATATTTACAATCATAATAATTCTATTAAAGAATTATTAAGTGAAATATATCAACATAGAGATGTTAATAAAAACATAATCTTCTTACTCTTTAAAGAGAGACAGCCAATATGAATGGTAGAAAGAATTGAATAATTTTATGACGATAAATCGATGGGTTATGAATCCAATATAATTAATTTCCTCTATCTATTTTTGTACATAAAACCTGGTTATATTACATTTGAATGTCATACAATTATGGCATATTAAGGCTAATTGTGTCAAAATTTCTCATTGATCGTGTATCGCCGTTGAGACTATGGGACCCAGTGTTGATCCTTGTTAAAATTTCTTGTTGTAGTGCCTTTAGCGTTCGCATCGCTGATAGGTCAGTGGTGGGAGCGAGAAGTAAGGCTCTCCTGGCGTGAGGGAGAGCTTCTGAAGGCTTGTTGAGGGCAAGGATAGCTCGAGCCATGGCGTAGGCACACTCGAAGGCATTCGGACGCAGGACTGAGGCCCTCGCTGCGAGGTCTAAAGCTTCTGATGGTTCCTGTATCAAATAGAAACAAACGGTTATAGTTGAATAGTGATTTGATTGGATTGTGACCTAATTTCAGTTACGGTGGCCAATCTCAATAAAGACTGAACAAGTAAGCAGGAGATATAACAGTGCACAAGTGTATGCGCAAATACGAAAGGGGTGGACTTCCCCCACTCACATCGTCCGACGGGACGAGAAATCCGACACGACCGAAGAGAGATAAGGTGCCAGACGTGCTTTTACGTGCTTTCCGACACAGAGTGGCACACCATAAACCAAACTCCAGGCTGCTACTAAGCATTTCTTATTGGTAAACCCAATAACTCTTTGGCAGACCTAGAAATGAACCCAGAACTCCATGCTCAGCAGTCACGTTTGCGAGACCAACGAGGTAGTCAAGAATCTAATACATTATGTTCAAAAGGTTAGACCATTAGGTTGTCTGCTAAAGGTTTAAGTTACTATCTATGCTATCAGTATTTTCAACCAATACTTACGTTCAATTTCCTCTTACACCTCGACAAATTCAGTAACAAGTTTGTCTTCAACTGCACAAACGCTGACACGTGTTCATGTGGCACCGGTTGGGTGGTTGGTGTCGTCAACCCTTCGTCGCTGATGAGCGGGTTGATCTTCTTCAGCGCGTACTGGTAGCGGTGGGCCGCCTCAGATGGTCGGTTCTTACGATATAACATGTTCCCGTCTTCTAGTAACTTGTTTAGCAATATTAGCCTAGGAGAAGAGAAAATTATGAGTTTTAAGTGACTTTGCTTCTTAAATGTTACATCATAAAGCAGGTTAAGCATTTTTGTCCATATTGTACAGGTTTTCCTTGAAGTATATATATTTCTAGATACATCCTTGACGAGTCCCTTTGTGGGATGGAAGCCAATAAAATGCGGTTATGTTTAATTTTATTTTTCCAACGAATTACACACGTCTTGTCACATTGTCAACCATCTTCATTCCTATCTTTCTCACTCTTTTCTTCTGTCATATTCTCAATCACACAGTGTTGTCATACTATTCTTCTAACATTCGCTCATCTTTCATAGGAACCATAATTCCACATACATTAATAGGTTTAGTTACTTACATGAATTCTGGTTTGCCTGAAGCCATTACCCACGTGGTCGGACCGAGCTTAGCACCTTTCCTCAGAAAACAATTAACGACCTGTAAAACAAACAAAACACATTATAGTCAAGAACAAATTAAAGAAATTAAAATCAAGACGTAGGTAGACAGAAAGACAAGCCATACTTAGATGAACAAGGAAAAATGGATGGAGAACTTACGGGAACATTACGCTGTCCAATAGCTCTGTCCAGCGGCCTGAGGCCACTATGGTCGACCCTCTCCAATGAGGCTCCTCTCTCCAGCAGTATATCAACCAGATCTGATGGACCTCCGCATGCAAGGCCTAGTGGTGTACGACCACTGCCGTCTGGTTGATCTGTAAGAAAACAATGAGGTTATTAGAATCCTGACATTTTTCAATGGTTTGATAGCCGTACATGGTAACAAAATCCATAACAATATTATATAACAAGAAAATAAAAAGAATTATGTGAATTTCAGTAACTGACTTACCAATAGTAGCTCCTTTGTCGAGCAGAACCACCATTGTCGGTATTCTTGACCTAAGACACGCCCATCCGAGGGGTGATATTCCATCAGCGTCCATTGCATCTGGGTCAGCACCTAACACACAATTACATGCTTTGAAGAAATTGGAACACTTGAAAATCTCATGTTGTTACTTAGATTAAACACTAATAATAATAAAGATTTATTTTCTCACCACAATATAAGGTACATTTCATTTCACATGGCATCAAAAACAATACATAACAACTACAGTTAAATACTCATATTGTAGGAGACTGGTGCCTAAGCTAGACGTAAGGCCTGTATTTTAGGACACTAGGAGGAGAAAGTTACAATTTGTAGAAGATTATTTACTCGCACATTATCAAATTAGAAACACTGGCAATTAGATTGCTATGAATAATGAATACAATCATCATCATCATTTTAGCCAAACAACGTCCACTTGACTGTTGGACATAGGCCTCCCCTAAAGATCGCCACAATAACTGCTCCTGGGCTGCCGGTATCCAGAGGTTCCCGCGTTCCTCATTAGGTCGTCGGTCCACTTCATGGAGGGCCTTTCAACACTGTGCCTTCCGATACGTGGTCGTCATTCGGGAGCCTTACGACCCCAATGAATATATTAAAACTTTAATCATCGTTTGCATAATAATAAGAACAAAACTCACCATGATCTAATAACATCTCAACAACATCAGCATGACCCTCTGCAGCTGCCAATATCAACGGAATCTTTCCACCAGAGCCCATCACATCAGCTCCAGAATCTAACAGCCTCAATACAAGAGCTGTTCTTCCATTTTTAGCTGCTAGAGCTAGTGGTGACAGTTGACGAGCGTTCAATGAGTATGGAGTTGCTCCTCGGATGAGGAGAGCGTCTGAGATTGCGGCGTTGCCAGATGAGCATGCGGCTGTGAGAGCCGTCTCGCCTGTTACTGGGCATATGCCATCGGGCTGCAGAAGAAAAGTGTTTTGTAGTAATTTTGGTTCTAATCTCTACATAGTATTAACAAAGTCGCTTCCTGCCGTTTGTACGCTTAAAACTTTTAAACTACTCAACAGACTACAAGTATACCATATTAAGAAAAATGAAGTAAAAAATACTTACTATTAACTCAGCAGTATCCAAAAGATATTCTACAATATCCAAATGTCCATTCTGTGCAGCGGCTATTAATGCATGACGAGATCCTGGCACCAACTGTTCGATGCTACCATCATCAATGTCTAAGGAGTTTCTGTCATTTCCAGTTTGGCAACCCAGAAGGTAGATTACAGTGTCTCTGTGACCATTCTTGGCTGCGTGGACGAGAGGAGTCTGTTCTGCAGTGTCGGTGTGACTTAGTGATGCACCTAAATAAAGAAAAATCATATTATGAAAGTACTGTCTACCTCATTATTGTCTAAAGGTAAAAAATATTTTGCAAAGGTTGTGAAAGGTTCCGATCCTTGGATTAAAATTTTGGTAAAAACTCATGACATAATAACTATGTAAACTATACAGTTCGATTTATTAGTACAAGTCTGAAATTACCTGCAGCAATAAGTCGCCTCGCAACATCGGTATGCCCTCTCTGACACGCCAAAGATAAAGCTGTACAACCTTGAGAATTCGTCATTTCCATGTCAGCTCCAAATTCAATCAACAATCCAACCATAGCTAATATTCCTTGGTACGAATACATGCATAGTAACGGCGCATTACCAAGACATTCAGTGATTTGATTAGGAGATCCACCGGCTAAGAGCATCAGACGGGATACTTTGACATTCGGCGTGTAAATGTTTCTCAAATTGGCAATTGCTTCACCAACACTGGCTGAACTTGTGGCGACCAACATTGCTTGCAAATCTCTTGGGCACAAACCCAATTGCGCTGGCCCCATATTCCTATACATGTGAGCCTTTAAAATGTGATGTCCTAACTCCATTGATTTCTCCGAATCCAATGGAGCTTGCACCCTAGATAGTCTGAACGCAATACCACAATGTCCTGCTCTCAAATCACAGAGGAATTTTGGACTTTCATTGTCATCTCTTCTTATCAACCATTCCCTGAACGAAGGGTGGAAGAACATGTAGGTGTTATCGATTCTCTTTACAAGAAAGTCTGTGAGGGATTCGAATCTGTGGCAGAATTCATCCCAGGGTAAAAACGTATTGACCAGTAACGAATTTACTGAGTAATATATCTCGACAAGAGTAAGAGGATATAAAGCAGCTAAACAGACACTTAAGATGTGAGTGACCTTCTCAAAAGATTGCACTGTAGGGAATCGTAGATTGAATTGCAACAAAAATATTTGTGCTAGCGATATCGGCACCACTTTGTAATTCGTCGACTTCACCACGATGTGACTCCTCTCAAGTAGATCTAGAATTAGTTTTAGGAACAAAAATGAGCCTTGGCTTAGATGAAGCACGTATTGTGCGAATTTCATCACTGAGTTATGTACTCCTTCAGACTTTCCTGTCGAACATTTGATGTTCGTTTCTATGATTGGAGCAGCTTGCAATCTAGTGTTGAAATACTCCAGGAGATCTTTGTGAACGTTGTCAGACTCATCTAGGCTTAGTCTTGTGTACGGCAACTGTTTTGATAGTTCTAGAAATTGTGTCCTCACAGTAGCGATTACTTTGAGCCATGAAGGCATTTCTGGTACATGTCTAGCTAAGAATGATGCTATGGTGTACCCGTGATCAGGTCGGTGGTACTCAGCTTCACATAGACCGTCAACAAGTATGATGCTGTTTGATGAGTCTATGCTCCCACTCCTCCTCAAGATAATTAGAGGTTCGATGATGCCTCTCATGAACGCCAAGTCTGGGTCTGCGATGCATTCTTTGAGGGACAAGCAGGCAAGAAGATGTGGCTCGCTGAGGAGGTATTCTCTGTAAGCTTGTAGTCTAGGAGCTTGGCAGAGCTGTGCTGCTAAAGAGTGCACAAATTCACCCACGAGGCAGGTACTGTTGTTATCGGCCTGGAAACAAAATAATTGTTAATGAGAATAATTTACAATACTGGGCGTTAGTGACAGGTTGGCAAAAACTGAAACTGTAGTTTCAGACCATGATTTGTGATTGAAAATCGTTGGAATTTTTCTCCGGAAAATTCTCAAAATTTTCGACCGATTTTTCACTTGATTCGTGATATATTGATATGTAAGTACCAAGTCCAGGCCTCTAAACATAAATTTAATGAAAAAAACAATAAAAACTTCACTCGGCAATGTAAACACAACAAAAATAATTCTAGGTACCTACATTAAGCTATGTAGGTTTAGGCACAAATAACACGCCCCGCCCGGCGTCGCCGCATCGGTGCGATGTCCTCTGCTAGAGCTGTACCGAACGAAACTTTAAATAGTTTTTAAAGTTTCGTTCGGTTTTCTTTTAATTTTGAGAATTTTCCGTAGAAAAATTCCAACGATTTTCAATCACAAATCGTGGTCTGAAACTACAGTTTCAGTTTTTGCCAACCTGTCACTAACGCCCAGTATAGTTTTCAGAAGTTTTCATGGACTTGTTGCTCATTCTTCTCCATAAGAAACTACCTTTCGGAAAGGGTAACTAGAGTTTTTTTTTTTGTATATTACGTTCATAAGTGCCTTTTAAGGTCTAATTGAAATAAATGATTTAACTTTCCATTATTTAATATCCTAATATGGTGGCTAACTCTACTGGTGTTTCCAGAATTTGTTCATACCAATTACTGAATTAAATGTTTTTTTTTAGAATTCATCACTATTCTGGTCTTTCTAAAGTCTTACCTGACAAAAATGATAAGCGACGACGTGTGAGGCCAGGTGGGTGAACATGCCGATGGTTAGTTCTTCTGGCAGCATCTCCCTGATGTCTGACTGCTCCCTAAGTTCCTCATACTCGCAGTTCCTCTTTCTGCCGAAGCAGGAGTATTCTACCAGCTGAAGGATAAGCGCTGTCTTCCCTGTTCCTGGACAGCCGGATACTATGATACCTGTTCAATAGAAGAAATGTTAGAATGTTGAAATACTTGACAACGAGCCACACTAAGCTGGGACTCCATTTGAGTATCCTTGAGACAAGCCGACCAACCCGGAATATTTAATCTCCTCAAATGCGGCATGCGTCGACCTTGGGTTGACTTTAATTGACTCCTAACTATACAGTGGTCAGAGATAGAGGTTGACCTTGGACTTGCTGTATTTACAAATTAAACGAGAGAGGTCAAAGCGGGCAGCAGTTGCTGATACTTTCAGAAACTATGATTCACGTGACCAGAGGGCTTGCCTATTCTTGGGCCAAGAAATCAGCATTGCCATACAACGTAGAAATGTTGCCCGCCTTTTGATTGCTTGTCCCACTGTCAGTAATTCTAGAGTGAAGATACATAGTGAAGGACACAAACCTGAAGCACTGGAATCCAGGGCCTTTTCCATATCCCTCATAAGCCACTGTCGTCCTGAGAAGAATGTCTGGTTGTCTGTTGAAGGTACTTCGAAGAACAGAGGCCGCAATGTCAGCTGTGGTGATGGATGTACTGTGGAAGATCACAATGTCATATGAACTGATAGTAGAAAAAAAACAATATCTATATGAGGGTGGCCGATGAAGCGTCCCACAGAAAAAATTGGAAGTGTTTCTCCGTTATAAACATAACATGCAGGACCTGCGACTTTAGAAAAAAAAAGTCTCTTTAGATCTTAAACCTACAACAGAACATACATGGGGTGTTTTTGTTGTTTCTTTGAGCTAAATATTTTAGAATCATTTATAATTTTCTTTTTCTGTTTTATTCTGGCCCAATAGGTTTTAATGCTGTGAGACTTATCGTCATTCTAAGCTAGATAAAAAATAATGCACGTTACAAACATTAACTGCAAATCATTACCAATGAAGCAAAATGCAAGCATAATGAAATCTCATTTCTGCTTTCAAAATCAATTTCAACGATATTAATTACAAATCTAATTAAGCCAAAAATAATTTTGAGAGCCAACAATAACATCTTGCAAACTTTTTGCCGGTTGAACAAAAAATATTAATTTGGTGTAACATTAACCTTTTTTGATTTCTGATGATGTTGAAGACTGCTTGCTGTTGATTCTGGCTGAGCGTCGTGCAGCCGTTTTCCTTGTTTTGAAGAAACCGCTGGACATTCGTGTCAGCTCATCTGACCTGCCGCTTTGGAGTGCTAGAAAGAAATGGAAGCTTTTTTAGTGTTGTTTCAGGAATTGAGAGTGAAGAGTATAATAACATCTACATATAAATTGGAAGAGTGACTTAACAAATATTATTGTAAATATTATAAATGATTGCTTTGGCTCTCATTATGTCACTGTCCCTAAGAATGTCTTTGAATAGAGTAAACTTATTGTAAAGCAAGATTATACATACATACATAAACTCACGCCTTTTTCCCATGGGGGTAGGCAGAAACCACAGAACGCCACCTGCTACGATCCTTACATACTCCTTTCGCCTCATCTACGTTCATACATCTCGTCATACAAGCACGCCGGTTACGAGTACTCCGCACCTGACCTTTCTGAAGAACCTCACCAATAAGGTCAGTGTAGGTCTTCCTAGGGCGACCCCTCCCTGCGTTGCCACTCACCTCTGCCATATAAATACCTTTTGTTAATCGTCAAGCAAGATTATGTTTTGTGTTTCTCGCCTATTCTTCTCTATACCTTTTGGATGAGGCAACTAGGAGCAATTCTTTTTTTTTGTACATAATGACGTTCAAAAGTGCCTTTTAATTGTCTAATTGAAATAATCGACTAGACTTTGATTTTAATATTGAAGTCTTTTAAGCTATACCAAAGTATTATATACCTTCACTTCTTTTTTATTTAGTAACCCCTGGTAAAAACTACTTCTCACTAATTATTTTAAAAAAAGTTAATGATGTGAGTTACTTAGAGATTGGTTCCTATCTGCCCAAAAGTAGTTGCCAATAAATTTAATCTATTTTTAGGAATACAGATAAAGAGCCTGTCAGGGCTTCTCGTGTCAAAAGCTAATAACAATTCTTAAGGAGTGGTTCTTATCGGCGATCGTGAAGCCCAGAAGGCGTGGTAGCGTAATGACTGACCACTTCAATCTTCGAGGGCCTAATGACGATAGATAGAAAGCGGACTCATTTGTCTAATTAGATCTGTCAAATTTTTTGACAAGTTGCAGATAAACCAATTTGGTCCATAACCATTTTCGTTCTGTAGACTCCGGTAGATTAATTACTAGTATCGTTCTTTTTATTTTCGACACTAAAGACATCTTTACACGTGTGGCAACTACACCACAGCGATATTACATGAGTGGTCGTCAATTTGTATGAAAATCCATAGTTTTTACTCATAGACCTCATTTAGTCAAAACATTTATTTGGGTTTCGTCAAAATTGCTACCATTTTGCGACGTAGGTAATTGTAATTTTTTGCGACATTTAAGGCTGATTTTTAAATAAGCTAAGCATAAGTTTTTAATGTACATTTATTTTTTGTTCACTTTATAAGGGTGTGGTCTTAAAATTTTGAAACCTATTTAGAGCGATTTAAAAGAATTGACACACTCGAAACATGTTTAAAAGTAGTTGCAAGTCTTTATGCCAAATGGCATGTTCGACTGTACAACTTGACATAATTAATTTAATTAAGCTTAATTTTGCCAGAACATAATTATTCTGTTGATGACACTCACTGTTGACAGAATGCCGTCTGCTCCCAGGACTGGAAGATGAGCAGTTGCTGGCTGCAGATAAGGACATGGATGCTAGAGAGCCTAAGGAGTCCCTACCCAGTGGGGTTGCTACTTCCACCTCTGAGGATCCGGTGAGGGTTGACACCTGAAACATGAAATAAATGAGTGTTAGTGGGAAAGTTTGTATGTACTTGTGGAATCTATAAAATAACTGAAGAGATTTTTGTTTTTTGTTTAAATCTACGGAACTAGATACTAATCCGATTTTGACAATTATTAAAAAAGAGCTTCTTTATCTCTGTGTGTATATTTTATAATTCAAAATATTAGTGATCTGTGAGAAAATTCATACAGTCGTAGATGCGGGCAAAATCTAGCGTAGAAGTTGAAATCACACCCAATATCCGAAGTTTGCTCATTAAAAAACATTTCAACGAGCAGTAGGAGCAAAGTAGCATGACAAAAAAGCCAATCTTAATTTTAGGTGTATTGAAGGCAAATTTTTGAAAGGACATATTTTGTCTAGCATGTCCTACCCTGGAAAGTTGTTGTGGTTAATAATCGAACTTATGACTTATTTGGTTAAGGTCCAATTTTGCGACAAACCCTATGTTTTTTTCGCAAGTTTAAGAAAAATTATACGGAATTTTTGCTACTTACAGGACTTGTATTATGTGATGCCAGCGTATGAGCGTCAAGCGAAGCGAGTGAGGTGCAGCTATCTCGAGCCTTGTTCCTCGCTCCGCGTCTCTCGCCCAGTAACAGACCCAGGCGCATGTATAGGTCATTCTGTCGTCGCGACTCGTACCCTGCTTGCTTGATATGACCTCCTTCGTCGTCTGTGAATGAAATTAGGGAACTGTAAGATTATTGGTGTATTTTTAGTAGTTCTCCTTACTTTGCACAGTGTAGGGGGAAAGGGGGGGGAAGTTTAGGGGAGCTCCTACTAAATATTCGGGGTGTCACTAGATACCTACAGCAAACTAGGTGACTTGAATAGTAAAATACAGCTATGACGTCACTTTTGTGCCGACTTAATTGGCTAACTATTTATTAATTTGAAAGCAATTAATTACTCAAGTCCCACATAATGAGACAATTGATTTTCTATTGTTCTGACTTACTGGTAAGTCAGCCGGAGTTTGACAGGTTAAAAATCTTAACAGTTAATTGAAAATTTATCGGGGTATTTTTCATGGCTAAAATTAAGTGTTCCTTTAGAGAAGTTATGTCTTGGAATTACTGGACATCTTATAAACAATATAAGGTCTAAAATTAGGAAAGATCTTCACTATCTACCTAAATCTCTGGCGCCACTTAGCAAGATATTCAATGAAACACCTACATAATCATAAAACAGTTTACGAGCATTCAATACAACGGGGATTATAAATACATAATTGAATTCTCAACAGCCGCTTTCAAATTGATAAGCTGTTGACAATTCTAACATATAGGTGCAAAAATATACAAAGTGAACAATTACAGTTAATAAAAACTCAATATACAAAGAGTGGTTTTTATAAACATGCCGCTTTTCACAAGCTTTCAATAAAACAAAACACTGTCGGACAAAAAGAACAACAAAAAACAAATCATAATAATGTGAACTACATAGTACATGCATACATATTAACACACAATCGTGCAAAAGTATTATGGAGATTCTAAACGAGTCATAATTTCTCGACAATGTGTAGCTGCAGTATTGTATTGTCAACATAACATCACGCCTGTAATTCCTGAAGAGTTAGGCAGAGGTGTACCCATTAGTACACCCACATTTCGCCAGTTATGTTTAAGTTCCATTTAATAGGTGGCGAGCCTATTGCCATCAACCGGGCACAAATCCAGACTCTGAAGCTGCTACTGAGAAATTCCTGATGGAAAATCCCAATAGCATTTTGCCCAACCTGGGTATCGAACCCAAGACCTCATGCTCAGCAGTCGCACTTTGCGACCACTAGACCAACGAGGCAGTCAAAATAAAAAAAAACTTGAGAGATGTCAAGGGACATCCGGATGGAACGAAGTTATACGAGAGAGAGAGAGAGAGAGAAACAGACAGAGAAACACGCGCACGCCGCACGGCTTACAACTATAGAAAATAGTGTCGTTACAACTTTTGGTCTTAAAAAAGTGTCGTTACAACTTTTGGTCTTAATTTTTGCGTCTAGCCCCCTTTCGCAACGCGCGATAAGGAACTTCGTTCCAAAAATAAATGTATTGTAAAATGTAAATGTCTATTCTCCAGACCTAATCTCAATGGAGACTAGCCAAGTATGCAGGAGATATTATAGTGCACGAGTGTGTGCGCAAACACAAGTGCACTCCTTCTTCCCTCTCTCTCTTAGCCCGATGGGACTACGGTTAGACTGGAAGCCGATCCCAACATGGTTGGGAAAAGGCTAGGCAGATTCAGAGGCGTAGCTAGCACGGGTGGCACCCGGCAACTGTGGTGTCACCCCAAGAATAAAAACTTAAAATAAATAAACATCCGACAGACGTAAAGTTCGAATTTATTTAATTATTACAAAATGTGTCTTTCGTAATTAATATATAATATTGTGATAACGTTAGGTTACTAAAATACAGGCTAGCCCAGTTAAGGACGTCCAAAAGAAAATTTTGGAAGCCTCTCTTCTTGGGCTATTCTAACCACCCCCAGTATGTTCTACATTTTTTTTCACTATCGCCCCCTTCGCCCCCCCCTTGCTACGCCACTGGGCAGATTGATTGATAAGCGAAAAATTAACTTAGGTTACCTTGCATTAGATAGATCGATCCCTAGTGATTACTGACTAGAATGTTTTTATCAGTAACTCAGTGATCCATAAATAAAACTAGCAGTTGTTCCAATGAGATCGGCACCTTCTACACTGTTTTGTGCATTATCCTTTGTTTCCGTAGTTCCCATGACATTTTACAACAAATTAAAAAGGTTTATGAAGCGACTACCATATTCGGTATTAAGTTCTTGTCTTCTAGAAAAGAGATTTTTGCTCTATTGTGTGTTAAAAATGAAATTGTAATCACAGGAAGTGGAATAATATTCACACATAAAGCGAGAAGTATTGAGAATTATTATTTTATATCAATTGTAGTGAGATGTGTTTTTTAATTATTAGAGAAAATATATGATAGAAATCTAAATATGAATCGTGGATGTTTTCTCAATGTATTTACTCTTCTTCTTTATCGTGTGGGTAGTAAGGTCTTACGACCCCTAGTGTCAGAGTTTCTAAACCGCCTCAAGGGCCTCTGACCATGATTTGAGTGGAACAGTAAGTCCAGGTTTCCTCACGATGTTTTCCTTTTGTTTTGATTTACTTATATTACGCAAAAAAATGGCGATACTAAAAACAGTAAGATCACACGTAATAAAAAATAAGATCTTTTGTTCCACTGCATGGCAAATGCCTCTTCTCATACAGAGAAGGCACTAGCATTGATCACCACGCTTGCTTAAGGCCGATTGGCGATTTCTGACTTGTGTCAATAATTATAAGTTTAGGTTCTCTTTTTTAATTTTTGCTCTCTGTATTCCTTCTTTAAATAAAGGTTAACTATGGCAAATCTCACTCTCTTCCGTAAGCGAAATATGCTTAGGAGCTTCGTCCAAGCTTCTTCACGATGTCTTCCTTCAGAATTGTCAGGGATGTCCAAGATAAACTAAGAACGTACATATGAATTGAAATAGTCACATTGATTATCAGCACCACATGACAGGTCTTAACCACTGGGCGATGACGACATTGTTTACATAGATTATCAAAAAATCCTGCAGCTAATATTTTAGTCACCTGTTATCCACATCTGCGGGCAACCGATATCGGACGTGTTGGTGTCCTGTGTAAGTTGAGAGCTCCGACAGGTGCGGAAACGATGGCGTGGGAACGTCGCAGTTCTGAGACCACAACGCGACACTGTGTTACTGATGGGCTTGGAAAACATCGATAGAGGGTGTTCTAGGTAACACTTGCAGTCACAATGCGAAGGAAATTACTAATTCATTGTTTCATACTATTACCGATAAATAAGGGGGGAAGTAATGAAAACTTTTACCAATAATTCAGTGCCTATAGACCCAGAGATGAACATTTTCGTCGATTATTAATTTAAAAAAAACAGCTGTTCCATAAAAAAGTGCTACACTCACAGTTGATTATTGGGGTTCTATTCCCCGGTCGGGCAAAAAAGTGTTATTGGGTTTTTCCATTAGGATTTTCTAAGTAGCAGCCCGGAGTTTGGAAGCTGGTGGTGTAACACCCCTATGCCTCGAAAAGCACGTAAAGCCGTTGATTTTGAAAATGTTGAATTTTGATACCTCTCTCTTGAATCACTGTGGGTATATATAATTTAAAAGATCTAAACTTACAGACGGCGGGAAACAAAATGTATGTAGACATTATAATTTAGTTGCATTTGAGAGTTCAGCCGTATTCGTATCCGGGGTTGCGGGACATCTCCGGGGTTGCGGGACGTCTTAACAGGATACCCCGGAACGTAAAGGGCAACAGAAGGAACAGGGTGCTTTTTTAGTCAGTAAAAGTCTGACAGTCCATTCCGCCCCACCCAGGGCGGAAGGACTCATTTGATGATTTTTAACACCTTAAAAAAAAAGCCGTATTCGTATATAGCCGTATTTACATGTAGGTATCTATTTATTTACTACACAATATTTATTACACATAAGTTATAACAGAAACTACTTAGCAAGTTAATAACATTATTTTGAATTGAGTTGTCAACACAAATATTGGTGTAAACCTTCAGATAAAATTAATGGGTCTATACAAATATCTTCATTTTAATTCGTTTCGTCCGTAAATGAAGACATTTAACAAAATGCCAGGTTCTTTAGTGAATGGTTGGCATTTGTCAGATCAAACGTAGCGTGAAAGGTCAGTCTTGAAGCTCTACATATGCACTAAGTTGCATCATTGTAAATTAACATATTGAGCTTGTAAATGTTCAATGGAAGTGACATTATTACGGGGTTTAGACACATCATATACCCATTGACAACGTATACTGCCTATCAAACTAAGTACAATACGTGCCACGAAAGACGAGAAAAAATAATACACACCACACAAACTGTAATTATTTCGTAATAAATATTATAATATTGTTAAGAATTTTAATTTTAATTAGGGATATTTCGATGACATAACATAACATCACGCCTGTAATCCCCGAAGGGTTAGGCAGAGGTGTACCCATAGTACACCCACATTTCGCCAGTTATGTTTTAAGTCCCATGTAATAGGGGGCGAGCCTATTGCCATCAACCGGGCACAAATCCAGACTCCGAGGCTACTACTGAGAAATTCCTAATGGAAAAACCCAATAACACTTTGCCCGACCTGGGAATCGAACCCAAGACCTCACGCTCAGCAGTCGCGCTTTGCGACCACTAGACCAACGAGGCAGTATTTTTCGATGACATCATCGAAATATCCCTGAATAACACAACTTGTGGATAACTACTCGTATTTCATACATCTATGTATACCTGCGCAAGTTCCCCATTACTGACGCCTGTCAAGTCTCATCTTTCGTGGCACATAATTATTATAACTTTCTTCTTCTTTCTTTCTTTTTCTTTCTTTCTTTCTTCTTTCTTTCTTTGCTTTTTTAACTTTCTTTTCATGTTTGCTGGGAAACGGACTTTTTTTCGGTGTGAAAAATCTCTTTATATGATAGTGCGCAATGTAATGCACGCATAACATTGTACTTTCGGTTGCATGCAACAGTATAGGGGTAGTGGCAGTATTTAAAGTTTAGTTATAACATTCAAAACTGGTTTTCGTAAAAAAAATGTGCCAAAAGGTGAAATGACCTTCAATATTTCGACGGGACTTTCACTGGCAAATAGCTGATATAAGGAATAACGGTTTTGTGACAAAAAAAAATTAAATCCCTACAGATAACCGACATTTACGCGGACGAAGCCGCGAACATAAGCTAGTCTAGTATACAATAATTGAAACCACATAACTACACATTAATTCATAACTTCCAATTGCTCACTAATAGAAGAAGCACAAGTAATCAATTCAAATGATTAGAACATCACGATTGAATGGAATCAATTAGTTCACTCATTCAATCCGTTCATGAATGAAATGATCACATCACTCATTATGATTGTGGAGTAAGTACATCTGTTTGTGGTTGTTTGATACGATGGATTTATTATTGAGCTCAGAACGTCTTCTAATAAAAAAACGGGTTGCACTCCGGGAGTGCCGGCAGAAGTGAAAACTTGATTATTAACGTTTACGTTTACGTTTACGTTTAACATACACGAACATTCGCGCAAGCGCCCTGCGCTGTCTAAACGAAACAGTAGGCCCAGGCATACATTTTCGCCGCGCCGTAGAGAGGGGATAGCTGTCTACTCTCCATCCGTCTTACGCTTTTTCGATCAGGTCACGTGTCCTGACGCGCACGTGTCCTGACGCGAGTTTAAGATTTTATACCCATTACAGAAAAAGTGCTCAACGCCGCTAAAGAAGTTTTCACTTCAAAAATATTAGACAAGTCTAATTGAATAGATCTTTAATAATCTATATTCTATATCTATACTTCTATAATAATATAATAATAATATAATAAAGAGGGAAGATTTGTATTTTTGTGTGTATATTTGTAATGAATAAAATCAAAAACTACTGTGCCGATTTCAAAAATTTTTCATCATTAGAAAGCTACATTCACCCTGAGTAACAAAGGCAAGTATATTTTCAAAAAAGTTAGGGATCCGTAATAAAAATCACGCAAACAAAGTCGCAGGGAGAGTGCTAGTTTTATATATTTTAATACTATTTTTTATTCAATTAAATTGAGCTTTAGGTGACCTGTCATTAAAAGGAAAGATTAATACAGAATATCACTGCCAATCTAAGAAACAAGTTTGGAGATAAAGCAGTCGCATTAGATGATTCTGGAAGGATTGGTTTGATAATGCTACCTAGTTGTTGATTAGGTATTTGATGGATTAGGAAACTAGATCAGCAGTTGACTTTTATTAATGATTAATGCGAGCTGTCAAACCCACATTCAATCACAATTCACTTCCCATAAATTCAAGAGAGATTTATAGAAAATACAATAATAATTCTGCATGATAAAAATATGAGGCAGTAAAAAAATAACCCAAATTATAAACCTTAATTTCCAAATTAAATAGAAACCACCTCCAAATCTGCCATCATTTAGTCTAGACTAGAATAAACTAAAACCATATGTGACAAGAATATAACATTACATAAACAGAGATACCCATTCATTCTCATAACAGATTCCCAACGCAACATGGAGCCTATAGTCTTCACCAACAAAAACTAATACCACTTCCTTCAACTTCATTGATCAATAGGGATGGGATGTGGTCGGGATATCGATAAAAACTATCGACTCCCACGTTTTATAAGCTCCCGTAGAGTCGATGAGCTTTAGGTCTGTAAGTAAGTAATTGCGTACATAGATATTGATTTTTTTGTCTTTGGCTGGATCTGGGAGTGGGAATCTGGATGATGTAATTATGGGAGTATTCTTGATTGATTAAGACATTTCAATCTTATTACGGATATACTAAGAAGATATTATTCTAGATTGGAAAAAAATATATTAGTATCATAATAGAAATTATCTAAGTTTATCTTGGACATTATTGACATCGGTAAAGGTGAGGAAACCTGGATAATTAATATAAGTCCGAAATCGTGGTGATCAATGCTTGTGCCTTCTCTGTATGGAAAGAGGGCATTTACCCTGCAGCAAGACAATAACAGGTGTTATTTTAATATACATTTCTAAAAGTTGACATATGAATATGACTTGTAGTTCAATATAACCTTGTTCAATAACAATGACCTTTTTAATCAAATAAAATTTGACCTTGACTCGTCTCACTGTACCCAATTCACCGGCAGTTTGAGTGACATAATTGTTGTAATGTTACAACCTGTTGATGCTAACATTGCCAAGGCTAAATGTTAGATACGCAATAAGTCGTTACGTAAAATCGTGAGGTAAAGCGATTTCAATGTCAATGTTATGATGGTCGGATGTTCTGCTTAGCAATGTCCTACACCCAGTGCGATTACGGAGCATCAGATCAGACTATGGCCCATATGCTAAAGTGTCTTAATTGCCTGTTCTCCTGCACCCTTGACGACTTGTGCAACGTTTCTGACGCGGCAGAAAACGTGGCGACCTACTGGGTGACAAAATGTTTGATATTTCTATGTTTTTGATCCTGCATTATACAGGGTAAGTAATTGAAAATTTACCCGAAACCTGGAAAGGGGTCATTGTATTTTTTTTTCATGATTTCAGGGTTGGTCCCATAGTAAAAGTTGTTCATAATGATGAGTACAATGACCCTTTTTCAGGTTTCGGGTAAATTTTCAATGACCCTGTATAAAACTGCTGAATCAGACATACAAGTCGAGGTAATTTGAATGTGTTTGATATACCTAAGTAATATTCTTTCGAACTGCTGATTAGATCATTGGGCCAGCTAATTGATGATATTTACCCTGACTAAAGTATGAATAGAACACCATTGTGAGTTCTTAAACATAACGCTGTTTTTACTATTAACGATGCCAACAAAAGGTATACAATATGTGATTGGTGTGGTAAAAAGACAGATATCCGTGACACTCATTGTGTTTGGTAGAATAATGATCAGGTGCAACATGGTCGTTGCGTAACTTGTACAAGCGGGCACTGCCAAGGTTGCAAGGCTAGATACGCACACTACGAAACCATTAATTTTAGTCA
This sequence comes from Hoplodrina blanda, assembly GCA_949316365.1. Lineage (NCBI taxonomy): Eukaryota > Metazoa > Arthropoda > Insecta > Lepidoptera > Noctuidae > Hoplodrina > Hoplodrina blanda. The sequence continues at coordinate 2,399,119 of OX438590.1, forward strand.
GTTGAAGTTGGAAATTTGAGAGACATAACTTATACACACGCACAGATTGTTGGTATGATTTTAGACAAATAACTGCAACAAAGCCACATAATTAAAATGGATGAATGGATCCTTCTGTTAACATAACATCTTCAAAATAAACACGAAAGAAACATGATCGCACAATGTGGCGTTTCACACGGAGGACACGACGGAAGCGATGTATCGTGTGGTACAGATGAACTTTACACTTCATTGAATGTAAGGCGCTGCGCAAACGTAGACACTTTTTGTTGCCGAGAAAGGACACCATGTGGTTGCCTGTTGCTACTGCTGGACACTTTTGGAGTTTGTTTTCCGGATATTCCGTCAGTGTGCGACACAGGCGAGTAATGTGTGCAACTAACACAATTTTTATGGAATAATATTGTTGTTGTGTTCCATTAGAAATAGTCTGTGTTAATTTTATATTAATTACCTATATAAATATATATAAATCTATTGGTCACCGGTTGCTTTATTTTATTTATTTGATTTTAAACTTTATGCAACAAAAAATAGTACAAATGCCTATAGCAGTCTTTACCAGTCAACCAAATTTGTGTCAGACACAAGACACTAAAGTGTCTACGTTTGTGTAGCGCCTAAGTGTAAGCAGAAATTTAAAATAGTTTGAAGTTTAGTACAGAAACTATAGCATTAAATAAGTAAATAGATGACCATTCTACATGTTCTTGGGATCGGCTTGTAATTAGCTGAGTTTTTATTACTGTTCAATGAGTAATTATAATGTTTGATTACTGCTAATTAATAATCAATAAACAGCAATTAAGCTTGCCATAGTTGCTATGCTAAAAACATCTTTTTTCCATCTCAATTCACCAGAAAAATATGAAACCTTTG